>OY728150.1:1135486559-1137986559 GCA_963277665.1 Viscum album | reverse complement strand
ACCCATACCATTTTTTAACCAAAATATTAAAATAAAACCCATAGAAAGAACATATAATATATAAAGGTAACTTGGGCCATAAACACACATTCATGGAATAAACATACGGTCAACTTCCACACATAACACTAAATAGAATAGACATACGGCCGAATTCCATACCCAATTCATTTGTGTTTTTGACGTAACCACCCATCCTAGTTTATCGCGACCCCACCTATCATTAGGTTTATCACATAATTTCTCATCAAATGTCCATGTACCATTATAAAATCATAACACATAAAACAAATATAAAGTAAAGATAACATTTCCACATTTCAATCACAATATATAATTAAAATTTATTGATATAAAAAAACCATTATAAAATCCATTTTCAATACCAAAATACGTAAAATAGTATAAGGTATTTATATTCATTTTAAAAACATTACGGCTTGTTATGGAGGACAATGATCAAATAATACTAGTGGCAGTGGTAAAGGTCATTCTCACCACTTATGTTAAGACATTCCTTTTTCTTCGTTTAGTAAAACGCCTCGTAGAAGATGATTCCATTTTCTTGAAATGAAATGCCAACGGTGTTTATATTCCGTATAAAATAAATTCGTGAATGAAACAAAATATGCCTCAATGAAAGGAGATTGCGATGAAGTACCTTACCTTGTATCCACCTTGACCACTTCATTATTTATTATCCTAAATAATAAACAAAAGTTAATTTATACTTTATTAAGGAAATTTTGTAATTTTAATATTCCATTTATATAACTTAATACCTTTCTATAACAATTTGTTAATTATTTGAGTTCATATCAGTCATTTTGTCGATGTTCATAACTTGAGTTAAAATGAATTTCGTATGATTATTAATTGTTCTTGTGGTCGAAATTAAATTATCTAAAGAATGTTATTCATGATTTTGATATCATAAATATCATATATATATCCAGTATATGTATGTATTTATAATAGTACATAACAGTTGGTTATAAGAAATGAAATGCACCGTTCATGGAGAAGGTAAGCCGTACGTACGCATGAACGCTTCTTTAATTTATATTAGTTATATTAATGGATTGAAACCATAATTCTAAATATTAATATTATAATTCCAGTATAACATCATCTATAATTTCATTAACCTCATCCTTTATACACCCCACATAAGGCATTAAAGAGTCATATTACATTGAGGGGGCAGTAGTCTGTATTCCTCAAATGAACTTATCGCGTTTACCCATTATGGAAACCATAATGGTATGATATAAATGAATAATACTATATAATAAAGAAATAAAATAAAAATATATATCATATATAAATATATTTCTATCATAATGGCCACCATGAGAGGTGGTTGGAGATATTTGAACCATAATTGTTTTATGAAGCATTAGTTCATTGTCCACAGAAACAGTATGTTCATATCCAATAGATGGTGGTGTGGGTATGTGTAGTTCGAATCCTTCACATAAAATCAACCAATTATATTTAGGATACTTGTTTTTTTATGAATTAAATGAATAAATAGTGTTTAGGGGGATGAAGAAGTAAAATAAAAGAAAAAAACATAAAAAAAGATGTTACCTTTAAATCAGGTATCTCGATTTGGTTTGAAAAAAATGTTTACTTCAAGTGCCTTCTGCCTATGGTAAGGCATCTAGGAGGAGGAGAGTGATGTGTGTAGAGTAATTAGGTAGAGGTTGGATGAGCCAATGTTCTTGAGAGGTGTGATGAATGGGTAAGAAGTTGACTCCTTTTATAAGGTGGAGGAGGGGCACTAAAGGAATATTTGAAACAATTATCTTCAAATAAAAATATCTTCAGTTTCAAAATGTCCTAATATAATTAAAGTCGAAGTAAGATGAATCATGATTGAAATAAAGTCATCCTGTAAAAATTGGACAAGTTTTGGATATTAGTTTAGTATTTATAATCTTATTTATTTAAATCAATCATTAATGAGGTGAACACTACATCAATATTGTGTCCTAAATAATTTTATTTATTTGATGTTTATAAATTAAAAAAAATTACCATGATCTATGAAATTTGTTTATTTTTCAAATTCATATTTATATTCTAAGATAAAACTTATATAACCCAATGTAGAAATTTAATTACTAAAAGATATTTGTTTATGTCATTTTTTCCTTTACGTTTATTAAAATAATGTGTCATTATCACTACCAAGTGGCATTATGGGGTCCTAAAAATGACCCAAGGATGCCCATCATCGGAAATGTAACAAAAAATATGCATAACACATGTTAGAATAAATTTATATTATTATTATTATAATATTTTTTTACCATTATTTAACAGATTTACCCTTTTACCATGTTAAATAAAATTTTTACAGAAGTAAATATTCATAAAGTTTAAAAATAAAAGTTAACAATTTAAACAATTTGGAAATACTTATTCCAAATATGAAATAAATTTTTCCAAATTCAAAACACATAAGTGGCAGAAATTAATTTAATATCAAATCCCATTGTCATAAAAAAGGCATGATTTTATGATATAATTACTATAAAAATATTAACAATTATTTGTGTCCAACTTCAAAGTGAAATTACTTCTAATGAAAAAATTGGATTAAATAGTAATAATACAATCTAAGTAAACATTAAATACAAACAAAAATATAATTTAAACTTATAAATAAATTCGATTAAATATCAGTTTTTGAATAAAAATACAATATTTTTCACTATTCATTAAAAAATTATTTTTTCAGAAAAATACCAAAAATTTCATCCAAAGAGAATTTTAATTATTTGATTATAAATAATAATTTTGTTTAGTCAAATAGAATATTTATAATTAACCAAAACTATATTTTATGAGGGTTCTCCATTAAAAGGCGGTAAATCGACCATTTAACGAATATTAGAGTATTTGTGCTTAAAATTGGATTCATTCACATTTTAAGCATCTAAATATTATTGGATTAATGTGAAAACATTAAACAAACATCTTTAATCTTATATTAGTAATTTATATTCATTAATTCCAATACAATGTCTTGGCATTAACTACCATTTAAAAAAAATATAATTATATTATTTGTGTGAAAATGTAAGATATCAATGAAACATGTTGTTGCGTATCTGGTAATCCATCGAACATAGCATCCTCTTTAAAGTAAAATTAATATTTAATTGAAAAATATTATAAATATGAAAATTTATTATTCATTATTAACATGGGATGTTACACAATCTTGAAATACCATAGTTTTAAATCTATGTTATCCTAGATCTATTTCTTAACTTATTTTCTTCTGGGATATTTTTTGTTCCCTTAATAATGGTTCAAAATGAGATAATTAATTAAACAAAAGAAATAACTCAGGAGTGTCAATAGAGGTGCATAGTAAGTTCTATTATCGTGTACCACATTACCCTGAAATAGGCATATAACACCTTTTAGAGTTTTTACTCCTAGGTACAACTAATCCAGAAAAAACTACCACTTGTATTATATAGATAAGGATGTATTTTCATGATAAACCAGTTACTATATAATAACCAAAAGTTATGAATGTTTTCTAATAATTATTCATATCCATATGGTTTATACTAAAGTTATCTTCTTCTAATGTCCAAAAATAAATAGTCCATCCTCAAACACTAAATATTGAAACCCTAACCTTTTACACCTATTATTACGTGATTTTAAGCATATGTAAAAATCCAATTACCTGACATGGAATTTAATTTCTATTTTCTAGGAAGACTAGAAACATATATAAACATCATAAAGGAATATTTCTTAATCTCCATATTGAGCTCCTAATAGCCATTGTACTTGTACATCTTATAGGATAACCAGGGGATAACATGAACCAAGGGATGAGATATAAATCTATTTAAGGGAATAAATATATGAATAAATCTTAGCACATGGGTTATAAGGAATTACATTATGATATAAAGAAGAATGGTACATGATTAAACATAAGGAATCAGAACATTTATAATATGTAATCATATAATCATAGAATCATTGGAATGTGGAAGAAATATAAAATATAACCATAGTGTGAACCAATATCATTGCACCTATTAGAGCTCAAGTCAAGGTTATCAGTTGATACTGCTACATGTAGAGCACAAGTCAAGACTAACCACTAAGATTGTTCCTTATAATGACTCGTGAGACTAAAATTTACCAAATTAATATGATTTATATCTGGCACAACCATGTCAACATTTATTATGAATATTTTTTCCCAAAAAAATAATCGTACATAATCCGTCGTACAAAACCATAAGGGTATCGATAAAAATAAATGGGTATCCTAATAATGTCATAAAGAAAAATAAATGAGTGTATTGTAAAATTATCAATAAAATAATGGAATTAAAAAATAGATGGAAATTCATATTTTAAAATAGGTATATATACTGTCATTTTATATAAAATTGTAATGACAACTGTTAAGAATAGTATTTAAGAAATTTTAGCATTAAACCATTTTAGATTGGTTTTAAGGAAAATATTAATGTGAAAAATAGAAAGGGAATATAATTTTTTATAACACTATAAGTGAAACAATAATATTTTTATGAAAAACATAATCATAGTATAAACAAATGTTGTCTTAAAATAGATGATATAGTGCACCTGAAATGGGGTAAGATTTCAGGATGTTCCCTTAGAACATGTGTTCTTATCGGGAATAATTATTAAGGGAACCAATTAAAAATATGTATATCCCTATAAGATAATGATAAATTGATCTTAATACATGATTTTTTAACATATAAACATAATTTATATGATTTAAATAAAAAATAAATGGTAAATTCTTTTCGGGTTAAATTAATGATAGAGCTACCCGAAGGGATAATAGAGGTTCGGGTAGAATCCCTTACCTTATGTCTGAAGGTGTCCTTACATTGATATTAATCTAATTAATCATAAAATTAAATTCATTAATTAATGATTTCATAAACTATTATACATTTAATTGATTTATTATAAGCTTATTAATTTCATTCGTGGATTATTATGGGTTAAGAGTTTCAATTTCATTGTATTGGACTGTTTTTTCTTTGGTTTTCCTGATCAATTTAAATATATACATGTATGGATAATCATGTAATATAAGATGGTTTTCCATAATTAAAGTTATAATTAATCATATATAATACATAAGAATAAATATTTATAAATTTCATTTGGAAATTTTTTGTGAGGATGAATGATTATATAAATCTTTAATGATAACCATTTGGGTTAATTAGCGGTTTTTAATATAACAAACTAATTTTGTTTTATAAATTAATTCCAATTGTAAAAAATTTATATATAACATTAAATAGGATATATATAAAAAATATTTTTTTGTTTTAACCATAAAAAATGTTTTAATGACAATAATTAAATACAGTAGTAGAAATTGAAAAACTATCATCATTGAATGTGATAAATTAACACATCATGAATGATTATTTTATTTATAGTATAAATGGAGGGGAAGGGAGAGAAGATTATTTATTATTATATAATCATACTAAAATTACAATATGTGTATGGTTCCTTTTTTTCATCCCTTTTGGACGAGGATATGTGAGGATAGAAAAGAAAGTAATTGTACATGAAATGAAATTGTAAGAAAATGAAAAAGAGTTTTATCTGTTGATTTCTTCCTCTTGTGAACTTTTATAGGGAAGAGGTTTTTGTATTTTAATGATTCCAAGAGCTCATAGACTTGATATAGGGTCCTTTTTATGGATTTGAGAATAATTTGGGCAAGGCACGAGGAATGATAGTTGTGAGGATACGAGGTGGCGAGGCGTGGTTTTCATAGTGGATGAGAGGGGACTTTTCTCAATATTTAATTCATTTGTTTATTATTTTTCTCAATACATTAAATAGTGCTATTTTTTAAGGCTAAATATATAATCTTGTGCATTTTAATTAGAACAAAAGGTCACTTACAATATCTATGACTACAACATGGCTCAAAAACATTGGTTTTAGCATTTATCGTAAATTATTGTATATTACTATTTATCAATATTTTATGTGTTCTAGAAAAATACAAAAAATTCACCCTAACCATTTATCAATTAATGGAATACAAAAATAAAATCTTTTTGAATGAAATAATTTTCTAAATATCAAGAATTTAATTTTTATATAAATTCATAATTTGCGTAAAGAATACAAATTTGTAACTAATTTTATAAAAATGTAATAAATTAACTAATGTATCATAAAGTTATCATATAATCATAAGACATATAATTATTATTTAATAAATACATTTTATAAAAATTAATTTCTTTTAAATGATTAAATTGTAACTAAAAATTTATGAATTACCATAGATACTAACACTATCATATTATCACTTATAAGTATGATAATTTTTATAAATAATTTCATTAGTAATGATGTTGATCGCATGGCTGATTTAAACTATTTATTGTTCATATTAATATTTAAAAGGGTAAAATTTATATTTTTAAGGGTAACTATATTATTCACCACAAATTATGTTTTTTCTACTGGACTCCGAATATATTATTGATCGAAAATGTTTATTTATGATTTTCGAAATTCAAATTACAGAAGTGCAAAAAATATATTTAAATGTCACATAGTATTTAGTAGTTCATTAAAATAGTATGTGGCATTAGGTTTTTATTATATGTTATTATACTATATAAAAAGTTATAAGAATTTAATTTCTATGGATTAATCTTTTTTTCGTTACATTCATCTTGACATAGGAAAATTTTTACTCCAAATTTAATTTTACATTATAAGCTATCGATAGGTGTGGGTATTTTTTCCCCACCTCTTCCAATGATTCTATTATTTCCTATATATACATAATGTTTTTCTATAGTACTTTTACTTATTGAGTATTCTTATTTTATAGAACATTATCTCTATGATCCGAGATCTTCATAGAAAGCTCCCCATAACAATGATCATTCTCCAACTGTCCCACCTCTAGAAAAAGGACATTTGAGGGATCTTCTATGTACTTATTTATAAAGGATATATGGAATACATTTCATACATTAGACATGGTAGGTGGAAGTCAAAGAGGATAATCCATAGCTTTAACATGATCAATAATCTCAAAGGTGATGATGTACCTGAGACTTAGATTTCTTTTTTTCGAAAATATAATGAACATCATACATAGAGTTATGCAGAGGAATACCATGTCTTAGACATTAAACTCAAGGTCTCATCGACGATTATCTACATAGATCAGTTGTTGAATTTAATATGGCTTGACATGGACTAAATGGTTTTCACCTTATGTACCATTTCATCAACAATTTCATGTCCAAGCATTTTACTATCACTGACATCATCCATGCACATTAGTGTTATTCACCATTTCCCATAAAGGGATTCATATTAAACCATTTGGATGTTGGATTGGAAACTTTTGTTGTAAGAGAATTTAAATAGTGGGAGATGATTTTCCCATCCTTTTATGATGAACATAGAACACGATATCAACATGTAATCTAAGGTTTTAATAGTTCACTCAGATTTTCCCTAGGTTCGAGGATGATTGGGAATACTGATGCTTAGTTCCTCTCATAGATCTTTTTGGAGTCATTTTAAAAATATCTAATTGAATATCATATCTCTATCGGATACAATATATAGTGGTACACTATGAAAGCTTACCAATTATTTGATATATATTTAGGAATGTTGATCTAATGAGATGTCCTCTTGAATTCTGATAAATGGAGAAGTCTTTCTGTGGTGGTCCACAATGACTCATATAGCACTGTTTACTCTAGATTTCATTGGAATTACAATGAAAATGTCTATGATAATGTTCTACAACATCCATGTTGGTATGGGTAGTGGTTTCATAACCCCATTATTCTTTTTTCTTTCATACCTCACTAGATGAAAAACTAGGAACCCTGATGTATACTCTTTAATTTCATTCTTTATATTGTCCATCCATTAATAATTTTTGAGAACTCAATATATCTTTGTAATCCCTGGTTGAATATAGATGGTTGATCTGTGTTTCATTCAGAATCTCCTTCTTTATCTTGAGATCGGATGGTACACATAATCAGGACCCAAATCATATGTCTCCATCCTTATCAATCATTTACTCAGAGGACATACCATTTAGGATAGATTCCACCCTTTTGTATATTTCAACATAATTTCTTTAAGAATGCATTATTTTCTCTATGTGGGATGGTTGAGTAACCATTTGAGAATGAATTGATGATTTTCTTTATTTAGGATTCCCATGTACATCCTCTACAAATCTATGAAGATTATATCCTTTTCAATTATCATCATTGATAATAATGCCAGATCCTTTCTACTTAGAGCATCTACCATACAATTTGCCTTACTGGGATGGTATTTTATGGAGAAATAATAATCCTTGACGAGATCAAACCATATTCGTTGGAAAATATTATTCACCTTCTATGTGAATATATATTTGAGACTCTTTGGATTATTATATATCTCACCCTACTCACCATAAAGAAATTTACACATTATTTTCAACACAAAGATCACAACAACCAACTCCAAATAATGCTTGGCATAATTTTCCACATGGAATTTCAACTACCTTGAGGTATAGGATATTATCTTATCATTTTTCATTAGTATAGAACATAATGTCTTATTGGAAGCATCATGTTATGACACAATTAATTTTATAATTATCCGGAACGTAAGTATTGGTGCTTTAATACAAATCATTTTTGAGCTTCTTAATGATTTCTTCACATTCATGAGTCTAGAATAACTTCAATCCCTTTCATGTCATATTGGTCATTGGGTTTGAAAATCATGACAATTTCATAAAAAACATTGATAATACCTGGATAGACCCAAAATGATTCATATCTCCCTTATATATGTCTGCCTTAGCCACTCTTCGATTTCATTTGTCTTGGAAGAGTCCACATATATTCCTTTTATAGTGATAACAGGCCCCATGAAAAATAATCCCTCCATCTCAAACTCACATAAACTATAGCTTTCGTAAAGTATATCCCTTAGAAAGTTCATCAATATAGTATCCAAATTATCTTCATGTCCCTCCATTCCCTTGGAGTATATTATAATATCATCAATAAAGACTCCAAAAATTTCATAAGGTAACCTCTAAATAGTATATTAATTAAATTCATGAATTTTTTTGTAGAATTATTGAGTCTAAATTGAATCAATATGAACTCATCGTTCCCATAACTCGTTCAAAAGTCACATTTTTTTTGGAATATCTTCCTTCCTCACAATTAATTGGTGATATATCAACTTGAAGTACACTTTAATGAAATAAATGTCCCCATGAAGCTGATTGAACATGTCATCTATCTGTGGAAGGGGATACTTGTTCTTTATCATGATTTTATTAGGTTCATGAAAATCAAAGTATAATTACATTGATCAATCCTTCCTCTTGATGAAAAGGACCGAAACACCCCATTGTTAAGAACTCAGACATATAAATCCCGTCTATAGATTATCTAATAACTTCTTATTGAGATCTTATAGCTCTATATTGGCCATTCTATATGGTGTCACCGATATATGTAGGGACCAATGAATAAGTTCAACTGATTTCTCAACCACACGGTCATGTGGTATACTAAAAAACGATTTAGAATATAAATCAGTGTAATCTATCACGATGGGAATATGTTTTAGTAGTATTATATCCTTTTTTCTATCATTTGAGCAAGATATAATTTCTTAAAAGGTAACATTATCCACACATGAGATGATGATTACGAAAAATATCAATATTTTTACATGCACTTATACAATATTAGACGATAAAATGGGATGTGTAGAGTGATCTCCCATTCCAAATAGTTATTGTTTTCATTATATATAGATGGATAATCCATGCACAAGATAGAATCAAACTATTCTAAAGGATGTATGAAAAGGTTTTTTGGGAGGTTCAATCCAAAAAACATTATTATTGAGGAGTAATACACCATTATCTATTCTCATATATAACTAATCCTCCAAATTTTAATGTGGTGTTTGAATTGTTCTAGTAAAAATTCTTTATATGAATGATTGTGTAGAAATAGAATCCAATAGTATGCCAAATATTCTTGAATGAATAACTAGCGTACCTGTCACCACATCATTTTCCAGCTCTACCTTTTCAGTAGTGACACCATAAGCACTTCCTTTTTGAATTGGTGTTTATTTTGGATCAAATTTGATAACCCGTGTAATTTTTAATTTTTTCACACATTTACAATGTTACTTGGAATTTTAACAGTGCACTATAGGGTGACTATTGATCTGAACTTTCTTTTCTGCATCCACATTAGTGGAATTATTCATATCACT
The DNA here is from genome assembly GCA_963277665.1 of Viscum album. NCBI lineage: Eukaryota > Viridiplantae > Streptophyta > Magnoliopsida > Santalales > Viscaceae > Viscum > Viscum album. The sequence goes on along the minus strand of OY728150.1, from coordinate 1,137,976,197 downwards.
CTATCTGTTCATCGAAAAATATTCCATTCTTTCACATTTGAATAAACTATTAGTTCCCTTTAAACATTTATTAGGATCCTTCTTTGAACTATTCTGATTGTTGGTATGTTCGATCTTTGTTCCATCATGGTATTTATTTAATCATCCAACCAAATTAGAATTCATTTTCCTCTTTTATGTCATTGGGACCATTATACCAATAAAAGTCTCCGATAAATATTTTAACATTAAGGGAACAATGTAAAATCTCCACCTAACCTATGAAATCTAAAATCTTCCACACTTTTCATATTCACAGAATTGGTCTACTATAGAATAATTCCACCATTCATTCAGTGTTCATGACAGAGATAGAGTTGTACCTTGCATGCCTTGTAATGTTTGCTACATATGCCTTTAAAGACTAATATTCTTTCAAATTAATTCCAAGGAACTCTTTTTCCATCACGAATTTAGAACATATTCACATAATTTAGAATATGTACATAAAAATAACTCTTAACTTCAGTTTGATAAAAATAGTGATTGGAAAACTCGACGGGATAATAGAGATTCAGGTAGAATCCATTACCTTAAATCTAAAGGTGTTCTCCCCTTGATCATAATATCTTGGATAATCATATTATATATCTTAATTAATAATTCCTTAAACAATTATACATAGAATTTATTTATTACAACTTTATCACGTTTATTCCTGTACTTTTTGATGGGATAAGTGGTTCTATATCATTATTTGGGAGGATTTGGTTCTTTAGTTTTCATGTGCGGTTTATTTATATATAATTGCATATAATAATGAAATATGAGTATGGTTTTCCTGAATTAATGTAATATGATATTAAAGAAAATTCAATATATTAAATGGTTTTAAAATTTTATTGGTTTGTTTGGAGTGGGGACGAATCGTTATATAAATCATTAATGATAACCTTTTGTGTTAGTTGGAAGTTTTTTATGATAACAAACTCATTTTGACTTATAAATTAATACCAATTTTACAAAATCATTCCAGAATATTAAATTTGATATATTACATACATAATAATCTTTTTGAAACATACAAAATGGTTTCATGGACATAAATGCGTACGATAATCGAAATTGAACACCTGTTATCCTTGAATGCAATAAATTAACACATCTCAAATTGTGTTATAATTTCTTGTATAAAAGGAGGGGAAATTATAGAAGATGAAAAATTATTCAATTAGAATAACAAAATTATATTATGTGTCTGTTACTTGAGTTCTAAACACTTTTTGAATATAATTTCTGAGGATATAAAAGAATATAATGGATGCTGAAAAGAAATTGAACAAAAACTGAAAAGAGTTTTAACTCTTGATTCATTCCTCTTGAGAACCTCATTAGGGAAGATGTTTTGAACATTTTATGATATTAAGAGCTTGAGGAATTGTGATAGTTTATTATGGGGGGATTTAAATTGAATTTTTATAGGGCATAATGGATGATATCAATGAGGATAAAAGGTGTTGAGGGGTTGTTTTTTTAGTGGATGAAAGGGGAGTTTTCAGAAAAAATATACATTAGTTTATTATTTTTCTCAGAAAAAGAAATATTGTTGATTATTTAAACTATGAACAGTAACTAGTTCGTGTTAAATTGAACTAGTGGTCAAATAGAATATCACTAACCCGATCATGAATAAAAAAATCAGGTTTTACAATTTATCATAAATTAGCGTATATTATATTTCAATATTTTTTTATGTATTTTTGAAAAATCCCAAAAATCCACCCTTTAAAAAATTTTATGTATAGAATTAAAAAATGACCTCGATTTTTTGAAAATAATTTTCTTAATATGAGAAATTTAAATTTTATTTGAAATCACAATATACATGAAAAATACAGATTTTAAAAATGATACTGATTTTATAACACATTGAAAAATTACGATGGACTCATAAAATTATCAAATAATAAAAAAAAAATCATATTTTTTTGAATATATTTTACGAAAAAAAATTACAAATATTATATTGTAATTAAATATTTATGACTTACCAAAAATTCCAACACTATCATATTATCATTTAAACATAGGATAAATTTTATTTATAATTTTATTGACACATTTTTTATACATTTTGCCGATTTAGTATTCATAAGGGTCATATTAGTATTAATAAAGTTAAAATTATTATTAATAAGGGTAAAATTAATATTTATAATGGTTAAATTACAATCGACCTATAATAATGAACGTCCTACCTGTCTCCAATCATCTTTCTTTTTGTAATCATATATGTAAGATTTTGGAAATTCAAACCACAAAAATGAAAAAATAAGGTTTAAAGGTCACATAATATTTAGTAGTTCATTAAATAATAATGTTTAATTGTGTTATGTTTTTATGTTATTATACTATATTAAAAATTTATAAAAATGGTATTTACATTGATTAAATATTGTCTCATTAGAGGAATTGAATAAATAATTCTAGAGAGTGATAAAGATAATTGATCACCAGTAAGTGAATGATCAATGAATAGTTAAGGGCTTTTATACCATATATATGTGATGATTATGAGTTGACCAATTAAATATAAACTGAGGTTATAGAATAAATATTTTTCAAATATATGTTTCCTTGATTTTAGGAATATATTTACCAACTATATACATAATGAGAAATGCATACTTTATTTTATTTTATTTCATAAACACAGTATCACCCTTAAGATGTGCCTTGATTTATTTCCACATCTTCTATTACTCTATTAAATTAAGGTGAATTTTCCAACACTAAATTACTAACATATCATGAGGTAGGATTATTTTTTATTAAATATTAAGTTTGATAGCATTAATACAAAATGGTTAGAATATGTTATTCGAATTTAATAAATCCACAAATGGAGAGTAAATACAGTAATCTCTAAAACGTCATATGAAGTTTAACATAATCCCTTATCAAAATGTTCATCCTCATAATCCTTCTAAAAGGTGAAAATACAAGAATTTGGAAATTTGTTCACTAAATTTCTCAAAAGTTATTTTGCATTGATCCCCCATATATTCTAAAGAATATCATATTTTTCACCAACCAAACATTTGAATACCTTTGTCATGTATTATCTTGAATCATGCTAATAACATGAATTACTATAAATCCATATTGAAATCATGCATGTTTCCTTACTCAAAATTTAATTGGATATACTCCATAAATCCAAAATGGTTTGAACTTCCTCAGTGATATCCTAAACCATATTTTCGACAAATCTATAATCATTACCAAGGATATCAGTGATGCCCAATTTAGTAACTCATATACAACACATCTTTATAGAAAAATCATTATCTAAATATCTGGAACACATTAATGGTTTCCTTCCCTTATTTGAAATATCACTATTCTATTAAATCAAATTTCTATGAGATCAGTAGAATTAAACATATCATTTTAAAAACATAATGATAAATTAATACGCTAAATAAATAAAAATTTCATGATTTTTATAACATAATATTTGAATTAATAATCATATACACATAAAGCATCCATCATTTTTCATAAACCATTACTCAAACTTCATTATATTATTTCATAATATCCCTTTCATAGAATATCATATACGAATCTTTTACAATGGTTCCAAAAAATAAATATAATAATTCATTACACTTTTATGTAAAAAATTTTATTAAATAATGCCATTCAATTCACATTTATTCTGTTTTTTCGTTATCTTATGTAGTATAACCAATAATTGTATCACATTCTCGATTCACTTCAAGATATTTCCACATAAGAAATTTATTTTTATTATTTAAATACATTCAAAATATGAAGCATTCAATGTAAAACACATTCCTTATAGTTTCCAGCATTGATTTAAACTATAAAACATAGGGTTTGAAACACTTATCATAGATAAAAATCACATAACCATGAATGAATTATTATAGGATACCTTAATCATGAAATTTAATTTTAAATAAATGAAACCATAAGGTTATTATAGTTCATTCATAGTGTTAATATATTTAAATACATGAATATGGTTCATAATGAATTTTTTAATTTCTATAGCATATTCCCATGGGGTGTCAAACTAGGGTTAAAGCACGGCTCGTTGTCATGCAGAAGTTACTGATTATGTTTATCTTAATACAATTTTTTCTAGGTTTTTACCCCTATGTGCATATTGTTTATAGACACAAACACATGTATTATCTACATATGGATATATTTCAAGAATACTAATTGTTATATCCTTTAAAAAAATTATTGGTCATTTTCCTATACTTTGACTTATCCTTATACTTATCCTTAGAGAAACCCCATATATATCCATATAAAGATCCTTAGGGATATCACTAAATTTTCCTGATCATACTTTGTAATGGTCGAATAAACAATTATTTTGATACTGGCTATAGTAACCTAGGATTTACATACATGGATATTACATCATTTTACATTAATATATAATACATTATAAAAAAGAATTCCCTTGGATACTAATAGTTTAGTGTTTTTACAAATTTGGAAAACATTATTCTGGTTTGGTGAAATATATTCAACATATCCTATAAATATATTCCCCTTCAATACTCATACATACATCCATTCATAAAATCCTAGTGAAATAAAACATGAGAATGGGGTGAGCATAATTTCTCGGTAAGGGTAAACAAGGAGATATATAAGAATTATTATAAGCATATGGGTATGAGAACATGATCATATCATTATAATATCATTACCTACAATTCAATATTTTAATAATGAGTCATGGAATAAGGATTTTATGTTCATAAAACAATAATTGGAATGGAGTTAAGAGAATAATACCTGATAGTATAACATACGAATAAAATATATACCTCTTTCGTACACATAAGCTTATTAAATTTTGAAAATGAAAAAATTAGAATATGCTCACTAATGGAATGATTCCATCAATCCAAAATAAATATACATTAAAACAGGTCTAGAAATAATAGAATGAACATGTAATCAGATTCTAAAATAAAATTAATTCCTTTGAAATAAAGGATCATTCCTAAAACATTTTAGGGAACTTCATGGGGACTACACCTACCAGGGGGATGAAAAACCATACCCAATATAAATTCCTTACATATATGTGATCATATTTACCCATCTTCCAATAATGGATTGGGTTTCAATATATTCCTATAGTTGATCATGTTTCCCTATCTTCCCATACTTGACCAAGATACACATGTTTGTAATTCTGGATAAGGACACAAAGGTTTCCAATTTTTGATCGAGCATGTTGACTTGTTTCCCATAATTATCTATTGAGATATAAAAATTTAACCAAATAATTATATGATGATATAATTTCCACCCATCAAATAATAAAATCATAAAACTTGCATCATATCAGGAACACTACAAATAAATTGGTTTCAATATCTTTATATCATAAACCATGAAATTAAATGGGTATATTAAACATTTTATCATATAATTTAATATGTAATAGATATTTATATCATTAAAATTTTATCAAATCATAACCAATTAATAGATGCATGGTTCAAAATCATATACCATATGGAAGAGAAACAAGAATCATAAACATTATACCATAAAAACATAAACCATTCAAATAATAATATGATTCAAATTCATATATCATATCACTAGTAATAAATAAATTAAACCAAATTATGTCATCATAGATGTAGAGTGATTTTTTATGATCACATGAATCATTTCTTATGTAAAAAAAATTTATTTATAAATCCTTTTCAAAAATCCTTTTCTTATAATGATTTAGTTGAAATTTGGATTACAAAATTTCTTGAGGAAAATATTTTCCCCACATTGACAAAATACTTTTAAAATATATCATTTTTTAAGAACAACTTAATTAAAAATATCAGTGAAAACATAAAAATGAAACTTGAAAATATTTTGAAAATCATTTTTCATAAAAAGCCTTAAGAAAACATAATTAACTTGTAAAAATATTATTAGAAACATTTTCTTTTAAAATAAATTGAAAACATAAAATAATGGTAAGGATTAATTTTAAAACCCATTTAAATTGAATATTAAATAATTCTTGAAATGATTTTGAAAATATTTTTCATGAAAATGGATTTGAAAACATATAAAAAATCACGATATCATCTAAATCATTTTTTAAGACATCATTTTGAATGCATATAAATTATTCTTTTATTATCATTTGAAGAACATTAGGGAAATAATACATTTTTATAATACATTGCATTTGAACAAAATATTAAAATAAAAAAAATATCATAATATTAAGAAACAATTTTCATAAAAATATAATAGAAATTTTAAAATGGAATCTACATAGAATTACGGTAACAATGACAGGTATGTTTATAAGACCCCAGCCTTAATCCTTACTTAATCTTGAGTTATTACAAGATTACACATTGAGGATCTTTTCGGGTTTAGAGTTTTAGAGAATTAGATCATAAAACCTGCATTACATTCCACATATAAACAAAGTGGTAACATAAAGATAATATTCTTTTTTCCCATCAATGGAAACATATTTAAAATAAAACATGGATTCTATCTTGACACTTCCTTGATACTATCATCATATTATGTACCTTTCCCTTGACCTGTGAAAAACATTTCAAAAAACATGGGATGAGCATAAAAAGCTCATTAAGGGATATAAAATATATATGGAAAGGAAACATGGGTACATGTATACATAAGAATGAAATCATACTTTACCCATAAAACACAAGCACTTCAACATACCTCATCAAATCATGAATAAATCATAGAAATCATAAGACATAAAGGTAACTTGAGGCATTCATAACATTCTTAGGTAGGGAGTAACCCTCTTGGTTACGTTTGGAATACCCATCACAGTATATTCCCTAAATCTCTTCAGAGAAACCTTAACGTTACACTCCTTCGCATTAACCAAAGCATTGGAGAGCTATATCAGGCTCACCCACCCTTAGTTTATCACGGAACCACCCGTCTTCATAATAATGCGCAAGAACTTCAACATAATCGTATCACATAAAACATGAATAAAGGAAACATAACATTTCCACCTTTCAATCACAAGATATCAATAAAAAACATTGATATAAAAAAATTATGAAAAACATTTTCAATACCAAAACAAAAGAAAATAAAAACATTGTATTTATTTTTCTTTTAAAAAAAGGTATGGCTTGTAGAGGAAGCCGAAACTCAAATAATGGTCATGGCAGCGGAGAAGTCGTTGTCGCCGCATACGTACGACAAAAACATTCCCTTTTGTTGTTTAGTAAACGGTTCATATAAAATAGGTTCCTTTTGAATAAACGTAAAAGTCAAAGGGGTTTATACACCATATAAAAGAAGGTTGTGTATAAAACAGAATATGCCTCAATGAAAGGAGATTGAGACAAAGTCCCATACCTCGAGTCTGACTTGACTCGATTGTTATTTAATATCCTGAATAATAAACTTGAGTTAATTTCTACATTCTTAAGAACCTTTTTAAAGTTCATTATTCCTTTTATATCACTTATTTCCATGTCTTGAACACTACGTAATTATTTAAGTTAATAACGGTCGTTTTAACGATAATTGGTACTTGAGTAAAAATAATCCCTTTATAATTACAAGTTGTTCATGTATCCATTATATCCAGAATGGTATTAATGATGTAGATATCATATATTTCATATATATCCAGTACATGCATGAATTTATAATATTACAACATCATTTAGAGGTATGAAATGAAATGCATCGTTCATGGAGAAGGTAAGCTGTACGTACGCATGAACGCTACTTTCATTTCTATTTCGTATTTTATAGAATGGAATCATAATGATATAAAGTTATATTATAATTCCAGTATAATATCATATAGAATATCATAGTTCCATCCTTTATACGTCCCACATATGGTATTTAACGAATCAAATCACTTTGAGGGGGCGGTAGTCCGCACTTCCTTAAATGAAGATATCGCGTTTACCCATAATGAAAACCATAAAGGTATGCCCAAAATGAAAAATACAGAAGCTTAAGGAAAACATAAACATATTATATATCATATATAAATATAGTGACATCTTAATGGCCACCTTTTAAGGTGTTAAAACAATGTTGAACAATCATCGTTTCGAGAGGCATAAATTCTCCATCCACGGAAACAGTATGTTCGTTAACCATTAGATGTAGGTGTGTGTAAGTGTAGCTCGAATACTTCTTATAACAACATCCAAGTATATTGAGGATACTGGATTTGTTACAAAATAAAATAATAAAAAGATTTTAGGGGGGTTGGAGAAGCAAAATAAAACAAAAGGACTCAAAAGAAGACATTACCTTAAAATCGGGTAACTGTCTTAGATTTGAGCTCAAAGGCTTCCTTCGAATGCCTTATGCCCAAATTGAGGATTCAAGGAGTATTAGAGGGATTTGGAGAGCCCAAATGGGGAGGGGTTGGCCGAGCCAAAGGCTTTTGGAGTGTGGGTAAAGAGGTAGAGGTGGGGGCCTTTTATAAGGGGAGAGAAGGGGCACTCTTGGAAGGTAAAGAAAAGTCACATTATTTTAAAATGGTATTCGGATTTAAGAGGTCCCAAATTGATGTGTTTCGAGGATAAGGTGATAAGGGTTATAAATACACCCATCCAATAGGTTTTGGCCATGTTTAGGTCTTAGATTTAACATTTTCATTCCATTTTATTTAAATCGTTAAATAAAGAGGTCATCACTGCATCATCATGATGTCATAAATAATTTAATTTATTTAAAGTCTAAAAATTATAAAAAAAAACTATGATGTAGTAAATATTTTTATCTTTCCAATGACTAATTATAATAAAAAATCTAATCTTTATAACCCCATGTAAAAATTTTTTCAGTAAAACATTTCATGTTTGTGTCATTTTTACTTTTACACTAAATGAAAAGTTATTTATGTCATTTCCCAAACAAGTGGCTCCATGGGGTCCCCAAGTTTTCCCATGGATTTTATTGGTCGTCCATGACACATCCAATGAGGGTAGGACATGTGTCAAGCTCATCTAATTTTATTAAAGCGTTATTTTTACCTTAAACTACACTAACTACCTCTAATCGTGATTGAGAACTTAAGAGTTACTATTCACCAAAAAATTATTTTAACTCATTGAACCAAATTTTACTTCCTAATGATAGTAATGTATTTTGGATTTTTTAAATTGAAAACAAAGAAGTGGTAAAATTTCATTTAAACGAAAAATCAGTTTTTATAAGTACCACTTAGTGGTTTCAATATTCATCAAAAATTGAAGTTTTTCAGAAAAATACAAAAAATTCACCCTAAGCTATATTTGTAATTCCGAATTCAAAAATGAAGTCTATTTTAAAAAATTCAAAACATATAACTCACATTAATTAATTTAATAATTAATTCCCGTTGTCATGATAAATAGCGTGTTTTTATGAAAATATAAGTATCAAAAGATTGACACCAGTTTAAGTCAAATTTCAAAGTGAAATTGATTCCAATGACCACCATTGGATTAAATGGTAAAATTATATTATAATTTAACTTCAAAACCAATTCAAAAGATAATATAATCATATAAATAAATTAGATTAAAAAGTAGTTTTGATGTAAAATGCAGTATTTTTCACTATTCATTAAAAAATAAACATTGTCTGAAAAATACCAAAAATTCACACAAAGTAAAATTTGATGTACCAATCATAAATAATATGTTTATTTTGACAAAAATAGCTTATAAAATTGTCAAAATATATATTTAATAATGGTTTTCCATCAAAATGTAGTAAAACAATCTTTTAAAAATATTAGTGTATTCCATGCATAAGATTGTATTTATTTTCATTTAAGCCTCTAAAACACTATATTAATCATTAATATACAAAGATAAAAATATCTATTATTCATTACTTACTTGGGATGTTACATCCTTCCCCTCTTTTAAAAATTTCGTCCCCGCAATTTATTTACTTATCGAATAAATGGGCGTACTTATCCCTCATTGCATTTTCAGATTCCCATGTTGCCTCTTAAATCATGTGGTTTTTCCAGAAAACCATTACCTGATTAATCACCTTATTCCGTAACACTTGCTCCCTATGGTCATGAATCTGGACCGGTTGTTCCTCATAAGATAGGTTCTCTTCCAGCTGAACTACCTCTGGACTCAAAACATGAGATGGATCTGGCATATACTTTCTCAACATCGAAACATTAAAAACATTCTGTACCTGAGATAAACTCGGAGGTAAAGCCACTCTGTATGCAACTGATCCAACTCTCTCCGAAATTTCATATGGTCCGATGAACCTTGGACTCAGCTTTCCTTTCTTACCAAATCTCATCACACTTTTCCAAGGAGAAACCTTGTGAAAAACATGATCACCTACCTCGAAAGATAGATCCTTCCTCCGGTTATCCGCATAACTGTTCTGCCTACTCTGAGATATTCTCATGTGCTTCTGAATCAGCTGAACTTTTTCTACCATCTCTTCTACCAATTCCGGTCCCATCAACTTCCTTTCACCCACTTCATCCCAGAAATCTAGAGTTCGACACCGCTTCCCATATAATGCATTAAATGGTGTCATCTGTATACTGGAATGAAAACTGTTATTATATGAAAATTCAACCAAAGAAAGATGTTGGTCCCAACTCCCCTGATAATCCATAGAGCAAGAACATATCATATCCTCCAATGTCTGAATTGTTCGTTCGGACTGCCCATCTGATTGAGGATGAAAAGCTGTACTAAAATTTAATTCAGTACCCAACGACTTCTGAAGGCCTTTCCAAAAGTTAGAAGTGAACCTGGGATCACGATCAGATACAATGGAGAGGGGAACTCCATGTAACCGTACTATTTCGTTAATATACAGATGGGAAAGTTGAACTAGGGAAAAAGTATCTCGTATAGCAAGGAAATGAGCAGATTTAGTCAAGCGATCAACAATAACCCAGATTGCATTATTAACTCGAGATGTCTTCTGTAATCCCACAACAAAGTCCATAGATATATTATCTTATTTCCACTATGGCACTGGTAATGGCTGAAGCATCCCTTTCGGTAACTGCCGCTCTACTTTAACCTGTTGACATGACAAACACTTCACAGTAAAATCAGCAATATCTCTTGTCATTCCATCCCACCAGTAATACTCCCGTAGATCTCTGTACATCTTAGTACTACCAGGATGAACTGAAAATGGAGAACTATGAGCTTCACATAACAACTCTCTCTTCAACTGTGAATCACAAGGCACACAGAATCTCTTCCCAAATCTCAAAATTCAATCATTATCAATGTTGAATTCAGGCAACTTACCTTTCTGAACCGGCTCTACCTTTTTCTGCAACTCACTATCTTGCTTCTGTGCTTTCTTGATTCAATCTGATAGAGATGATCTCACCGATACCTGAAACAAAACAGAAGAACTTCCTGCACCAACAACTTCTATTCCAAAGTTCATCAAATCCTTAACCAAAGGATCACGTTCTAAACACAACATTGATAATGAAGCATTACTTTTTTGACTCAAAGCATCATCCACTTTATTTTTTCTTTTCCTGGATGGTAATTAATTGTACAATCATAATCCTTGATTAATTCCAGCCATCTCCTCAGCCTCATGTTTAACTCTTTCTGAGTGAATATATACATTAAACATTTGTGATCAGTATATATTTCACAGTTTACTCCATACAAATGATGCCTCGTAAATTTTAAAGCGAAAACAACAGCAGCTAATTCCAAATCCTGTGTAGGGTAATTTACCTCATGAGTTTTCAACTGCCATGAAGCATAAGCAATTACCTGATCATTCTGCATTAGGACGCAACCAAGTCCTTTCAATGAAGCATCACTGTATATAACAAACTCACCACTCCTGGAAGGTAGTGCAAAAACTGGAGCATTCACCAATCTTCTTTTCAATTCCTGAAAACAATCATCACATTCTTTTGTCCAGATAAACTTAACACCCTTCCGAGTTAGCTTAGTCATTGGACTAGATAACCATGAAAAATTTATAATAAACCTTCGGTAATAGCCTGCCAAACCATGGAAGCTAGGAATCTCAGTGACATTTGTGGGTCTTGGACATTCTTCAACAACCTTTGTTTTTGCAGGATCAATAGTTATCCCATCTTTAGAAACAATATGTCCAAGGAAAGAAATTTGTAGTAACCAAAACTCACAGTTGCTGAATTTTCCATACAGTTTCTTTTCTTTTAAGGTTTGCAAGATAACCCTTAAATGTATTTCACGCTCCTCTTTACTTTTAGAAAACACCAAAATATCATCAATGAAAACCACCACAAACTTATCGAAGGACTCATGGAAAATTCTATTCATTAAGTCCATGAATACAGCAGGTGCATTGGTTAGCCCAAAAGGCATTACTACAAATTCATAATGGCCATATCTTGTAAGAAACACAGTCTTTGGAGCATATGCTTCCTTTACCTTCAGCTGATGGTACCCCGATCTCAGGTCAATCTTTGAAAAATACTGAGATCCCTGGAGTTGATCAAACAAACCACCGATATGAGGCAAAGGATATTTGTTCTTAATAGTGATGTTATTCAAGGATCTATAATCAATGCAAAGTCTCATAGAACCATCTTTCTTTTTACCAAATAAAACAAGAGCACCCCATGGTGATGTGCAAGGTCGAATGAAACCTTTCTCTAATAAATCATGGAATTTCTCCTTCAACTCTAAAAGTTCAATTTTGAGCCATTCGATAAGGGTGTTTTGAAATTGGCTTAGCTTCAGGAACTAAGTCAACAGTAAACTCAACTTCCCGATCTGGTATTATTCCCGGCAACTGATCAGGAAAAACATCAGGATACTCATTTACCACTGGCACATCATTAATCTGAATAGTTCCTTTATTTTCAACGATGTGTACAAGGTAACATTAATTTCCATCTTTTACAAGTTTCTGGGCCTCTTGATAAGTTATCAACAGTAAGGGTTCATTCTTGTACACAAACTGAAAGTATTTCTGAAAAGAAACTTCTATAGCTCTACATTCAATCTTATCATGGTAAATAGAGAGCCAATCCATACCCAGGATAACATCAAACTCTACTAGAGATAGAACAATAAGGTTTTCAAGTAGGTTCTTTCCACAGATAAGGAAATGAAGATTCTTATAAAAAAAATTTCCTCAATATTTCCCCCAGGTGTTTTTACCAAAAGTTCAGGAGTCATTTCTTGAGATGGTATTCCCATTTTACTAGAAAAGGTTTCAGAGATGAAAGAATGTGTAGACCCCGAATCAAACAACACACTGGCATAATCTGAAAAAAACAAACAAAGTGCCTGATACAACTTCATTTGATGGCATGACATCTACTGAAGTAGTTGCAAAGGATTTCACCACCCCTTTCTGCTTGTAGTCTAACTGCTTCCCATCACCCAAGCTCTTTGTCGGACACTCGTTTGCATAGTGACCCATCTCATTGCACTTATAACATTACACTAACTGTAAATAAAATTTAGTCTTACCATCACCCTGATCTTTTCCAGTGCAATCACGAGCCTTATGTCCCATCTTACCACATCAGTAGCACTTTCCAGAATTCAGAAGACATTCCCCAGCATGCCTTTTTCCACATTTATCACCAACTGGAAACTTAGTTTTCCTACCATCAGACTTTTTTGAATAATTCTTACCTTTCTCCTTCCACCTCGGTCTCTTCTTCTGTTGGTTGTTATAGAACACTTGATCATTGGCAAACTCCACTTCCACCTTCTCAGCACATCGAACAAGCTTTTCATAACTTTTAAACTATCTAGAAGCTAATTCCCTTCAATATTTTGGCTTTAATCCTGAGTAAAAACGATTGATTTTACTATCAGGGTCTCGGATAAAATTTTGAGCATACCTTGCCAATCGAGTGAACCTTTCTTCATAGGCAGCCACTGAGTCTTCCTCTTGCCTCAATTCCAAGAATTGATTTACCATCATAAGTAGAAAAGCCTTAGGAAAATACTTCTCAAGAAACATACCTTTTAATTCATCCCAGTAGAGAGCATCAATCTCATCAGCGTTCCTGATATTTTTGACCATCGACCACCACTGATCTGCTTCACCCTCCAAACGATAAATAGAAAGACTAACATTTTGATTGTCGGAACACCCCATGAAATCAAAATTCTTCTCCAGTTCTTTAATACACCCTTCAGCTAGCACATGGTCAGATGATCCTCTTAATGATGGGGAATGTTGCCTCATGAAATGTTCCACCACTGACATGTTCCTCTGTGGTTGATCTGGCTGATCTCGTGTATGGATACCACCGCCATTTATCACTTGAGTCAACTATTCCATTACTGCAACAAACTGTTCAGTTCCAATTCCGACCATCTCAGGATGCTGATTTGGAAGGTTATTTCCTTCTGCATGCCTTCCTAGCACTGCTTCCATGTTTCCTCTGTGGAAAACCATTCTGAACAAACATGTCTTAGATGAAGCAACATGGTAATCTTCAAATACTATATCACTTCAATTTGACCATAAAAAAATATTTTTGGATAATAATTTAATAGAATTATAACTCCTAAAGTTATCTAAACCGACCTTTGATACCAACTATAAGGCCCTAGCCTTAAACCTTACTAAATCTTGAGTTATTACAAGATTACACATTGAGGATCTTTTCGGGTTTAGAGTTTTAGAGAATTAGATCATAAAACTTGCATTACATTCCACATATAAACAAAGTGGTTACATAAAGATAGTATTCTTCTTTCCCATCAATGGAAACATATTTAAAATAAAAAATGGATTCTTTCTTGACACTTCCTTGACACTATCATCATATCATGTACCTTTCCCTTGACCTGTGAAAAACATTTAAAAAAACTTGAGATGATCATAAAAAGCTCAGTAAGGGATATAAAATATATATTGAAAGGAAACATGGGTATATGTATACATAAGAATGAAATCATACTTTACCCATAAAACATAAGCACTTCAACAGACCTCATCAAATCATGAATAAATCATAGAAATCATAATACATAAAGGTAACTTGAGGCATTCATAACATTCTTACGTAGGGAGTAACCGTCTTGGTTACGTTTGGAATACCCATCACAGTATATTCCCTAAATCTCTTCAGAGAAACCTTAACGTTACACTCCTTCACGTTACCCAATGCATTGGAGAGCTATATCGGGCTCACCCTCCCTTAGTTTATCACAGAACCACCCGTCTTCATAATAATGCCCAAGAACCTCAACATAATCGTATCACATAAAACATGCATAAATAAAACATAACATTTCCACCTTTCAATCACAAGATATCAATACAACACATTGATGTAAAAACATTATGAAAACCATTTTCAATACCAAAACAAAAGAAAATTAAAACATGGTATTTATTTTTCTTTTAAAAAAAGGTATGTCTTGTAGAGGAAGCCGAAACTCAAATAATGGTCACGGCGGCGGAGAAGTCGTTGTCGCCGCATACGTACGAAAAAAACATTCCCTTTTGTCGTTTAGTAAACGATTCGTATAAAAAAGATTACTTTTGAATAAACGTAAAATTCAAAGGGGTTTATACACCATATAATAGAAGGTTGTGTATAAAACAAAATATGCCTCAATGAAAGGAGATTGAGACGAAGTCCCATACCTCGGGTCGGACTTGACTTGATCATTCTTTAATGTCCTGAATAATAAACTTGAGTTAATTTATACTTTCTTATGAACCTTTTTCAAGTTCATTATTCCTTTTATATGACTTATTTCCATGTCTTGAACACTATGTAGATATTTATGTTAATAACTGTCGTTTTAACGATAATTGGTACTTCAGTAAAAATAAGCCCTTTATAATTACAAGTTGTTCATGTATCCATTATATCCAGAATGGTATTAATGATGTAGATATCATATATGTCATATATATCCAGTACATGCATGCATTTATCATATTACAGAATCATTTAGAGGTAAGAAATGAAATGCACCGTTCATGGAGACGGTAAGCCGTACGTACGCATTAACGCTACTTTCATTTCTATTTCGTATTTTATAGAATGGAATAATAATTATATAAAGGTATATTATAATTCCAGTATAATATCATATATAATTTCATAGTTCCATCCTTTATACGTCCCACATATGGTATTTAACGAATCAAATAACTTTGAGGGGGCGGCAGTCCGCACTTCCTTAAATGAAGATATCGCGTTTACCCATAATGGAAACCATAAAGGTATGCCCAAAATGAAAAATACATAAGCTTAAGGAAAACATAGACATATTATATATCATATATAAATATAGTGACATCTTAATGGCCACATTTGAAGGTGTTAAAAGAATGGTGAACAATCATCGTTTCGGGAGGCATAAATTCGCCATCCACAGAAACAGTATGTTTGTTAACCATTATATGTAGGTGTGTGTAAGTGTAGCTTGAATACTTCTTATAACACCATACTAGTATATTGAGGATACTGGAGTTGATACAAAAGAAAATTACAAAAAGAGTTTAGGGGGGTTGGAGAAGCAAAATAAAACAAAAGGACTCAAAAGAAGACATTACTTTAAAATCGGGTAACTCTCATAGATTTGAGCTCAAAGGCTTCCTTGGGAAGACATCTGCCCAAAGTGAGGCTTGAAGGAGTAAGATAGGGATTTGGAGAGCCAAAATGGGTAGGGGTTGGCCGATCCAAAGTCTTTGGGAGTGTGGGTAAGGAGGTAGAGGTGGGGGCCTTTTATAAGAGGAGAGGAGGGGCAGTCTTGGAAGGTAAAGAAAAGTCACTTTATTTTAAAATGGTATTCGGATTTAAGAGGTCCAAAATTGATGTGTTTCAAGGACAAGGTGATAAGGGTTAGAAATCCACCCATCCAATAGGTTTTGGCCATGTGTAGATCTTAGAGTTTACATTATCATTCCATTTTATTTAAATCGTTAAATAATGAGGTCATCGCTGCATAATCATGATGTCATAAATAATTTAAATTATTTAAAGTCTAAAAATTATAAAAAAAATACTATGATGTAGTAAATATTTTTAGCTTTCCAATTACTATTTATAATAAAAAATCTTATCTTTATAACCCAATGTAATAATTGTTTTAGTAAAACACTTGATGTTTGTGTCATTTTTACTTTTACACTAAATAAAAAGTTATTTATGTCATTTCCCAACCAAAGTGGCTCCATGGGGTCCCCAAGTTGACCCATGGATTGTATTGGTCGGACATGACACATCCAATGATGGTAGGACATGTGTCAATCTCATCTCAGTTTATTAAAGCATTATTTTTACCTTAAACTACACTAATTACCTCTAATCGCGATTAAGAACATAAGAGTTACTATTCACCAAAAAATTATTTTAATCTCATTGAACAACATTTTACTTATTAATGACAACCATGTATGTTGGATTTTTGAAATTAAAAACACAGAAGTGGTAAAATTTCATTTAAACCAAAAATCAGTTTTTATAAGTACCACTTAGTGGTTTCACTATTCATCAAAAATTGAAGTTTTTCAGAAAAATACAAAAAATTCACCCTAAGCTATATTTGATATTCTGAATTCAAAAATGAAATCTATTTTTAAAAATTCAAAACATATAAGTCACATTAATTAATTTAATAATTAATTCCTATTGTCATGAAAAATAGCGTGTTTTTATGAAAATATATGTATCAAAAGATTGACACCAGTTTAAGTCCAATTTCAAAGTGAAATTGATTCCAATGACCACCATTGGATTAAATGGTAAAAATATATTCTAATTTATCTTAAAAACCAATTCAAAGGATAATCTAATAATATAAATAAATTAGATTAAAAAGCAGTATTGATGTAAAATGCAGTATTTTTCACTATTCATTAAAAAATGAACATTGTCTGAAAAATACCAAAATTTCACACAAAGTAAATTTTGATGTCCCAATCATAAAGAATAATTTTATTTTGACAAACATTGCTTATATAATTGTCAAAAGATATATTTAAAAAAGGTTTTCCATAAAAAGGAAGTAAAATAATTTTTAAAAATATTAGTGTATTCCACGCATAAGATTGTATTTATTTTCATTTTAAGCCTCTAAAACACTATCTTAATCATTTATAGACATAGATAAAAATATCTATTATTCATTACTTACTTGGGATGTTACAATGTTTGTACAAGATGAACATTTATTTTTCACTGTCAATTGTTCAGAAATGTGTGTTGGTCAAACAAATAAAAAGATTTTACATTTAAAAACAATTTAATTAATAAGGTAAAATATTTTTATAATTTTATTTAAAATTGATTGTAAAAAATTTATAATAAAAATTAGAAAACAATTTTTTATTAATAAAAAAAATTCCTACCGTGTAGAGAAATAATGATTTATTTTATAGAAACTATATTCCTAATTATATTTTGTACCAAATTGTGAAAAAAAATTAAAAATAGTTTAATATATCATGAATAACAATATTTAATAAAAATTATACCTATTTCATGAAAATGGATCATATTATTTCTTGAATTTTATCATAATTATAAAATATCCAAAAAAACGATGATATTGTAGCAATAAATTATTTCCACTTTGGTAACATTGAATCATTATAGCCATGAAATAATAAAATTAAATTATTCATTAATTATTATGAAAATTTTCATATTTATGATATAAATTGTCAATGGAATTTATATACAACTCATATAAATAGAGAGGTGCATAACATGGAAGGTATCTCAACGAAGGAAAATTGAGACAATAATGCTTTAGTAATTTTGGAAAATTTTGGCACATAAAACCAATTCAAGAAAGATCATAAAATCTATATGTAAATAACCATAAATTTTACTATAATATAAGTATATTAATTCACGGTACGTATATACACATATAAATTAAAATAGTGGTAAATAACGTATATGTATCAAAAAAAATAAAAAATAGAAAAGGAAACCCTTAATAACTGAGTAAATTTTCAATCATGAAAATAATTAATGAATAGAATAAATGGAAACATTTTGTATCATAAAATAAATAAAATTAATTATATTACATGTCATAGAGTAGTAAATACACCACACAAAATCATCGATTGATGATTATGTCATCTATCACAAGGAAAAAAAAGTGAGATGAAATTCCTTACCTTAATTATCGACTTTGTAATTACATGTCAAAACCTCATGTATAATAAATATAAATTTATTATACATCTACCAATGAGAAATATTATTATATATAATTCTGTATATGATATTATTGCGCCATTATATTACCCATTTAATAAAATTTTCATGGAAATGTTACATTTTATGTAATATACTCTTATTTTTTCATATAGGTTTTGACTTTTTAATCTTGATCCTTTAATTATAGAATTATATACATAATTATATAATATAAAAAATTATTTAAAATTATAATTTATTCAGTATATATTTTTTTATATCTAATAGATATATTAATATAAAATTGGATATGATATTCATGGAGACGGTAGGTCGTACTTATACGGAATGTTGTTTCTATTTTAATTTCATTTTAAATTAAACTAAGTAAATGATATATATGTATATATTTTATCATTAAAGTAAAATTATTATTTACTATATATCATATACTTTATCTAAATGCATCCCTAATTAATTCAATGTAAAGTGTGAATGAATCTCATCTCTTTAAGAAAGCAGTTGTCCCCATGTCTACAAACAAAGTTATTATATTTACACACAAATGGATGAATAAAGTAATATTTTATATAATAATTGATGAAGAAAAAATACATAATAAATATCACATATATCCTATAAAAATAGAATTTAAATCCATATTCCAACATTGATAGGTGGAAATTGAAGAAAGAGAAACATCAGTTTGCAAGGTGGTAGTCTTCCATACACATAAATGATGATTGTGTATCCAATTTGATGGAAGTTTATGTGAGTGTACATTGAAACCTTAACATAACAACATATCATTTTATTTTGTTTTCATATGTTATTATATAATAATTTAATTTGAATAATTGAAGGGGGGAGAAATAATAAAAACACAGTGTTCGATGAATGATGTGACCACTTCTTTTAGTAAATCATTTTTGGTTGGAGCTAATAGATTTTTTATTTGGATTTGTTAAAAAATGTAGGAATATAAGATAATGTTATGGAAAATGGGATCTAATTTTGTAGTTTTTAGATTATCCAAAGTGTATTAAGAGGTGTGATAAATTGAGAGGGTTGAGTTCCCTTTTATATTGGAGGATGCGTAGAATTCTTATATATATATAAAAGGTACACATTATTTAGAGGTCTAACATAAATAACATACCACCAATAATTTTTCAAATTTTATCCAAGAGGTGAAATGGCCAAACTATTTTGTAAAGATGATTTTAGACCTCTTTCTTGGTTATTTGTCCAATTATATTAATGTTCATCCACTAATTAATCATGTTTTTACCATATTTTCTATAAATAGTTTTAATAACATTCATTATTTTTTTATAAAAAAGATGAAATTACAAGAAACTATAAATTAGTATGACTAAAAATATTGAATGTATTTTTTCAAATTTTAATAATAGATATAGATTTATGAAATCTACAATTAATCCTACAGAGGTGTCACGATGTAGAGTATTTTATAAGAAAATGATTAAAATATTGAAAAGTTTTTATATCTAATACAAATATTTAATCAGTTCCAATGACCCAAATTGGATTTATTGATTTAATATTTATCTAAATAATCAATAAAAACATATAAATATATTTTTTATATATGAATAAAACATTCAATAATATATTTTTGTATTAAAATTCTCTTTATTTTCACTCTTAATCAACAAAGGAAACTTCTATAAAAATGCCCCAAAATTTACAAAAAGTATATTTTGAAATTTAAATTTTAAAACTGAATTTTATTCTTAAAATAGAATTGATAAATGTTTAGAAAATATATTTAAAATGGGTTCTCTATTCCAAAGTGGTAAATTTACATTTTACTAAAAATAAAATTCTTTATTCATAAATTTATTTTATTCTTATCATACACCTATCGAATATATTGGATGAATAAACATATATTAATTTAATATATAATATCAACATTTTATTGAAATAATTCATCAATAATTTTTATTAATTTTTTGAGATAAAATAGATTTTATACAGAGAACAATATTATCATTAGAAAATGATTTTCATTACTTTTAAATTATAATTTTATTCATTTATAACAAATTGATAACCAAATAACTCGTTTTATATTCAATAAAAATTAATTTCAAATTTTAAAAGATATTTTTCATAACATCCATTAAAATGGCTTGGTTTTAACTAAATAAATACTTTGATAATAATATAAATGGATTATTGTCATTGAGTAAAAATTGGACATTCTTGTAATTATTGTCATCTATGAAAATCGATCATTCTTGTAACACAATACAAACATATTGTTTTTTCTAAAATTAGTTATATAATTGTTTTTATCACAATATTTACATTTTATTATTTAGAATTAATTCCAATGATAGGGATTTCATATAACAAAATAAGTATTTAATGTTGTATGAGATGAAAAATATCAAAAATATTAAATTAATATGAAAAAATATAATTCAAAAAATATCAGCGTGTTACAAATTCATTTTTAAGCATTCACTAACAATATTTTCATACAATAGTTTATCCATTACATAAAATTGGTAATATAATTTGAGGGTTTTAATGATAATAATATTTTAATAATATTCCATGTTCTGTTTATACTTAGTGTCTCATGTAACACAAGCTAAGCATGATGTTTCATGTAACAAAATCTAAACATGGAATGTTATGTAATACATGACAATATTAATTCTTTTTTAGCTCAATCAGAACATGGTGATTTTATAAATCAATATTTTAGTTGTATAGAGTAAAATGAAAGCGATAAAAATATTAATTTAGCAAAGGAAAATTATTGAAAAAAATAATGGAAGTATCAACATAATACCCAATAAAAATTGGACTCTTTATCTCAGCAATAAATATCCTTCACTATGAGACATTAAAGGAACTCTGAATAGATATGGCTGGCCAAAAAAATATGATATGTTGTTCATCTTGAATAACTAGGAATAAATATCAAAAACTAATTTTGATGTGACAGACTACATGATAGCTCCCCAAAGTAAGTGACACCCACCATAAGGAAACACTATTCACAGCCCATGAACAATCCAATTTGTGGAAAATTATAATTATCACAATGGAAGCCTCTATGATAGAAATCTTGGAAAACAACAATCCCATTATGATGGTGGATGTTTTGACACAATATTCCCCTTGTGTCACAAATACCCAAAATTTTCCCAAATAATCAATCAATGACTAAACAACCCCATCCCAAAAGGATGGGGGATTTTTTTATCACAACTAAATCTTTATAAGTCATTAAATCCTCAATACCATGATCAAATAGTGTCAATAATGTCTCAAAATCAATCCCAATCCAGTGGGCATGTCTTATTTGTGTCATCATCCCATTGGAAATTTGTATTTTCTTGTTTTATGGAATATAAAAATTGTAGAAATCTCATAAATTTCTTACACCAAGAGAGACACAACATAATTTGTGGAATACCCTATCAACACCTTTGGACACTCCCTCATTTTCTGAATTCACATGCTAGAATAATATGAATATCTAGAAAATGAAATTAAACTATAGGATGATTATAAAAATATATTGTATAATAAGTCCAAGGGTTTGGAGAATTACCATGACATAACCCAAAGAGGATAAATGATGTGTTAAAATATTCCCTACTATGTTATCAAATTTGGGATTATTACCATTGTGTATTATGAAATAGGGAATGTCATCACCATAATTCAAGAAAATGATACATACCATAATAAAAATATAGAGGGATGCAATGTTGAATCTGAACCTCAAGAGTCAGGTGACATTGATATTGAAAATTTGGATCCATGTGTGTAGAATTAGAGGATAATCCATAACCTGGATCATCCAAATTTGGAGTTGTCACCTCCTTGATGACATCTTGCATCAAACAATAGGAAGGGAGTGGACATATCCCACTACCCAACATGAAGGAAAAAATGACTTTATAAAAATATGGAAATCCTAGTTTCTATATGAGATAAAATAAATAAGAATGTAAATCGTTAATTACATAGGGGAAGTATTCACAATCAGTAATTACATTAAGAGGAAAAATATCACCATCCACCAACTGATCAAGAGTTGGATAGTCTTCCATCAAGGATGAATATGTGGAATTGGGTTGGTACTTAATCTATAAAAATGGCCAATAAAAAAATTTATTGTGAAGAAAATCCCAATACTAATCCATTATTTTTATAGCCACCACATTTTCATGGTTTTCATCAATACAAAAAAAATTATTCAGATTCATCAAGATATGATTGATAAATGAAAGAATCATGTCTCAGGTACACATTTTTCATAGAATGTTGTCCAGAAAAGAGTTCCTCAATAACTCAATAACACCATTGTTTTCCCAGCTCACTAGATGGAATCCATGGGTGGCTAGAATGCCAATATTACATCTCTAATTGAATCCACACAAAAAAAATGTGTAGATGAAACATTTCCCTTAACCAAATTTGATATCCAAAAATTCTAAAATGATAAATAATTAATAAACCATTAATAGAATCACATTCACATTACATCTAAACTAAAACATATTATGGGCCCTAGATACTAGAAAGAGGCAACGGAAAAATATTATTGGAAATGAATCTGGTGTGTTCAACAATTTTTTTAAAATAGTTGTTTATCAGGAAACTTTATAAGAAAAGACATATATCGTCAGTTTCATTAACAATAAATATCCACATTTATGGGAATTGTTTTTTCACCCTCACCAACATAATATTATGTGAAATATTTGGTATCTAGCTTTCTCACAAGATTTTTGGGCATTATGAACTCACTCATTAGCACATACATGTGATAGAAAATTTGATTCATTATACTGATAATCTCTAATATAAGTGGAAAATAAATTTTTTAGAAATTAAATACCCATTTGGATTAAAATTTTCAAAAAAATGGATTATGGACTAGGATATTCCATTCTGTGAACTAGGTCCATTTCGCAACAAACACACTTTAAAAATAGAAGACATCCTAGTAGGTAAGAGACTACTTATTTCATGCTCAATCAAAAAGTAGTACCATTTGGAGAACCAATTAAGGATCTAAATCTCCAACATAATCCCTTCATGTTTTAGTAGAATCAATAATAACATCAATATAGGTAAAAAGAGATGGGAACCACCAATGATTTGGTGCATCAATTAACAAATTATATATTCGAAAATTTCTATTTTTATGATATTTTCTCAGAAATATGTAGAATTTAATCCTCAAGATATATGAGACAAGGTTGCCTAATGAGTTTTTCCCTAGTGTCATCCCAAAATATATCTCCATTCGAAATAGATTTGGATAAACCATCCAGGAACACTTTTTCTTTAATTATGTATCAAAGGATGGGTTGATTCATAGACAATGATACTATGAATTGTTTTGGCACATGTGACCTATGTGAAAACAAATGTGATTGAAGATAAGGGTGACTAGAATTTAGTTCCATCTAGATGTGATAATTTTATAGAGTATTTTGTAAATAATAATATAGTTTATAATGCTCACACCTCCATTTATACACTATATTATTAATAAATCGTGATTTCCTTACATAGGTTGAGAAAACTAAATCTTCCTCATATATGAATATGAAATATTATTATATAATAAAAGGATCATTAAGAATCATCATTTTAGAGACCCACTGTATATCTAACTATTTTCATATTTTTTCATCAGTATCTAGAGAATATGATGTCCCCCCAAAAAATCATCACTAGATGATGATATAATGTTTTTCAATTATCATAATTCACATTAAAAAATCATTCCTGAATAACTAATATTCCCTCATATATTTTTTCATTAATCCTATGTAGGGAACCGAATTCCATGTCCAAATAAGAAGTGGGTACATGATATGGTGTAGTCATTGTCAAAAAAAATACTTTGGAAATATCCTAGAGGAATCCATATAAGAGGACAAGTCCTGGGGATGGGATATTTAGTAATCCCAAGAGTATCACAATTATGAATTATATCCCATAACATATTGTTCATTCCAAATATTTTCAAACAACATGCTAGCAGGGGTGAATCATTGTGATCATCCTAAACAGAGTTGTATGAGAGCATAAACTACGCTATTTGAAATAGATATTACCTCAACTTCAATCCAAACATCATTCCCACCAAAATCATACACATTAAAAGTAAATACACATTCTAATTATTAAATTCATAATAGGAATATCATAATTCAATAATAGAACTATGATATTGTAATATATTTGGTTGTTATGAGAGCATCATTTTCAACACTAGATACTCAACATCATTAAAAATAAATCACAGTGAAATTTATTAAGGCCATCTAGAATCCCTAGGGTTTCAAAGATATGAAACTACAGATGAGGATTACATTGTGGATAATACTATTGAATAATTTCAAACCACCAATTCATTTACATTGTGTGATCAAGAATAATATATCCCACATCAAATTAGAATCTTTTATGTTCATGAAATCTTAACAATGTCAACATCTAAAAGAATACGTTTGGATGTTGTCACAAGATAAAAAACCCAATATGTACAACATTACATATGGGATCATGTTAGTATTCCTTTTATCCAATAGTAGGGATCTATCAGTTATATGAAAAAATAGTGAATATACCCCTTATAATGATCATGCTCATGTATCGATTCAGGGAACTGACATCTATCATTGTGTATAAGGTAATATAGAACGACTAAAACAAATTGGATTTATTGGATTACCTTGTTTTTATTTCCATTTTTAATTTTTATAAATATTCTACCATTATTTGAAATATAATTTAAATGAATATGTTGAAATATTATAGGGAAACAACATCCACTTTGAATTTAATGGTTCTGTATTCATTGAGGAAATATTATATAAATTTTTTGTAAAAATAACAAATAACATTGGTTGAAAAGAATTATATAATTATAAATTAATTGAGAACACAACATGTTAATACATGTATCAAGATCAACAATGATTATGTGATACCCATAAATCGGATCGAGGAAGTAAACTCAATTGCAATGAGTAGTTATAAAACATCTTCACCGACTAATGTCTAAAAGCTAATGATCATGATTTTGAAATTAGTTTCTATAAATGATAGATGAACTAATAACCCATCTCTATTTATAAATTCCCTTTCTTCATTATCATAAATTAAATGTTCCCCAATAATGTTCATTAGATCATGATGTCAATACATATATTTCAACAGATAGAAGATTAAAGGAAAACAAGATTCCCTATAATCCTCAAAAAATGGATCTGGTTATTCTGAATTTTTATATCAATAATTATGGCCTAATTTACACTATATAAAGAGATATTACCCAATATTAGTTTCAATTCATGACAATTTTCTCGCAAACATAGAGATGAAAGTGGAACATAAACACTATTAGAACACCCTTCCATATTTAACAATGTATTCTCTACTACCGTCGATGAGATTAGGTAAGTGGATAATAGAATACAAGAACACATGTGGCCAAAATTTGTCATTTCATCCAAGACCATTGAAGATTAAGTTATGTATATTTATTTTTTAAGATGTGTGCATACATATTCAATTAACATTATATAGAGATTCATATTCTCAAACCTGATATAGAAAATATTCCTTTAGTATTTTACGATTACTTCCAACATTTGAAATATGTTTCATGAAGAAAAAACCCCTATCATGGTAGATTTTTTAATTCAAATATGGTATACATGCCAAATAAATCATTATTCAAGTGGTTGAATACCAAAAATTTCATGAAAACATCATTCCCATTATGAAAAAAATTAGAATATCATTTTTTACATTGTTTTTAGTGACCTTAAAAAATACTCCCTCAAGGATGATATCCATGTACCACTCATAAAACATTTTATCAATGCATCCATACTATTTCAAGTCCTATGTTTTATGGATGGGTTTTCATGGTATAACTAGGAAAAGATACACTCTTGGGATAATGATTTCACAATATTCAATGAAACTCACAATGTATTTTCATACAAATTTATTCCATTTAGCTTCATGAATATTTTATATATTTATTATTGGTACATGAATAATATCTCAAAACAATTCATTAGGGAAATAGAAGAGTGTTATGTCGATGAAGTTATGGTTATATATAAATGTAATATTGGTAACCTCAATGATATACAAATATTCATTTGCATGTTCTAGTACAACATAAATATGAATAAGAATAATTATACATTTGTAGTAATTTAATCAAAATTCATCACCATTGAGGTACACCACAACAGAATCATTGTCGAGATATAATACAGTATGTCAATCCTAACAAAGGTGCCTCCATAAATCCTAAAATATTCAATGTGTTATAAGGAAAAATCAGTTATATAAGACATTTCATAGCTGACCACATTGTAAAATCTATCCCATTTACTAAGATAATGAGTAATGGATTCACCTAAAAGGGGAATTAAAACTACCAAGATAATTTTCAAAACCACAAGTGGTAATTATTATATATACCATTCGTTATGTTCAAAATAGACGAAATGTTATTTATCCTATAGGTTGTTTCCGTGGAATGATAACTCTATTATTATCTCAAATAATTAAATGATGCAGGGTATTAAATATGTCATTTCTATCTCATCCAAATAAGTATATATATTGTGACCTGATATTCAGATATCATGAATAACTACCTTGCACCCATATACGAGTTATAAAATTTGATTTATTAAATGAAACATGATGAAGTGCATTAGGAAAAAACTAGTAAGAGTGATGATTATATTCAAGTAATGTCTTTTTGTCAGGATTATTTAATTAGAGATCATAATCAACACATTTATTATTTGAGAAAATTCAAAATGATCATCTTATTAAAGAAATCGGATTAAAACATCATGATAATGTCCATCATATTCAGGTGACGATGGATGAAAGATAAGGGTCATCAGATTCATACTAAATCCTTACAGAAATGTTTGATCTTATTAAGAAAGAATATGGAGGGATATAAATAGTAAATGAAATCATACAAGGTTCGGTAGGGAAGGAATGATCATAATGGTTGAGTATGAAAGTCTGTATGACTAAAAAAATGTGATAATTTTTTTTGATCTTAGAGTCCTCACAAATCACAGGTTTTTTGTAAACCTTATTATGCATGATTGATGAAAAAAATAATGATAATATGTGTTTCCAATCAAACTAAGATTAATAAAATCTAGGTGGAAAGGATAAAAATGTGATTGAGATTATATTGATCCTAATCATGATCATTCAAATCATAATCAGGATGAGTTTGAATGATTTATAGTTTCATGAGAAATGGAAAGTCACAATAGATTCCATTATAAGATTGAAAATGTTGAAGCTAATCATTAATGAAATAAAATTTTTGATGTTAGTCATGATATAATCTTGACATTGTAAATGAAAAATTTTGGCAAATCCAAAGATTTGTAGTCACAAAATAATCTAAATGATTTCATCATATTAATATTCACATAATGGTTGGTATGGATTGTGGAAAAAGTGAGAAACCAAAGGTTCTGGTATTCAATCAGTAGAAAATTTAAATGAAATAGATCTTCATGGAATGGATATAATGGTTCTCATATTCAGATGAAGAAGAAAAACATATATTTTATTCAAATTCATTAAACAACTAGTTCATATGGATCGAGAGTAGAACTGGTGATGTTAAATATTAGTTGTATTGTATTCAGATATTAATAATTCTGATCAACATATCATTCAACTATTCATTAGATTCAATTGTCTTTCATTTTGATACAATGTGGGTGTAAATTGAATAAGAGGGATAATTCATCTTAGATAAGGTTGGATGTGTTGTTAAAATGGGATCATTAAATTAAAGTAATATATATATTTTTTATTTTGTGTAGTTAAATGTAATTAATAATCATTTTGAGAAATCAGAATGAAGAGTTGGAGTGGAGTTTTTCAATAAAGATGAAAGATGCATATTTATTCATAAATTCAAACTAGTAATGATCATCGTAATGATGAAATCATACTAATAAAATCATAATGGAGGATAGAATTTGAATGTTGTTTGAAAATAACGTCAGAAGATAGAAGATAACAAGATAAAATTCAAGAATTATTGAGAAAATTCAATGAAACATTAAAAAGAAGAAAAAAAATTGACACGTAAAATTTTAATGAATCCCACCGAAACCATTTTACTATCACCTATAAAAGCTGAAAGTAGATTTTAGATTTTCTGACTAAAGTATAGTTCAGATAGGATAAGAGTGAAGCTCCTCATTTTTTGGAGATAAGATGTTTTTTATTGAGATATGTTGAATAATATTCATTAGATATGAGAGAAATTTTAATAGATGAGATTTCAATGTATTCTGAGGATCAATGTATATAGTATGTTATCAAACTCAGATGAGTATCATATTATTCTAGTCATCGTATTTAGGTTGTCACAATTTCGGGATAGATATTTAGATCGAGGTTTATGTATTGGGATTTATAGAGAATGAAATAAATCATACTTATTTTTAGTAATCATATTTTATCATAGTTATATTTTTATATTGGGAAATCAGATTGGGATATCCAGATTAGAAAATTTTAACTAATAAATTGATTAGGGTTCATATCAAATTTATTCAAATTCTGACTATCTGTTGGGTAAGAAATTGATGATTTTGTTAAAAAAGAATACAATTCTTGATGTTGATAAATAAGCATTGGTAAAAAAATTTGTTACAAAAATGTTGTATAACATCAGTTGTACTAGGGGAAGAAGAGACAATATTGAATTGTTAACATATTTCTACATGATTGGAAGGGCATATCCTACATATTTTATTTCACACATATTTTTTAGTAGTGGATAATGTAATGTTAGATCATTTACCAACCATATTAAGAATGTAGATATTATTTTTTAATGGTGAACCTCATAAATATATTTTTTGTGTATGTGTCTAAATTGTTTTTAGTTGGGAACTATATCAATAGTTGGAAGTGAAGGATGATTCATAATAAATGAAACAAAAAAGAAAAAGTTCTCACAGAATCACCCACACCCCAAATTCATGATACAATTTTCCTAACTAGTCACATTGAGTTGGTATCAGAGATCAAGGATCCCTTCACTTATTCTCTATTGATGGAGAATTTGAATCGAAGGAATAATAAACTTATTTTAGTTTTTTGTTGTAAGAACTATCCTATCTCAATAGGTAGATTGTTTCTTTATCCAATTTCTATTAGATATGATGTTCTTGAAGCTTCAACGGGTGGGTTTTCCATATATTGATGAAATAATTCCCCTTACAACTATTGATAAAATGAATTTTGAGAATGATGTAAGGGACAATAATACATTACTATTATAACATTTTTAAATTAAATTCCGAAGCGTGAATGGAGTCGAACCAAAAAAGGGTATATAAGAAAAGTTGAAAAATATATATGAATGAAATACAAAAGTTTGTAAGGAATATTACGAGATATTGTGATTGGAGTGTGAAATTTTGAAATGGGTGAGTATGAATATGTTTTAATCCTTATTACTAGGTTGAATGAAATTCTTAGCATTATCATATGTTCTGTATTAAAGATTAAATATGATACCATTTTTCAAAATATAATTATAATAATTCCAAAAAATATTTAGGAAAAATTATCATAATCAATAAATAAATATCATAAAACATTATCTTTAGATTATTTTCATGTAACTCTCATCACTTATGAATTGAGAAGGCATAAAAATATGAAAATAAAAACAAATGTAGATAAATAAAATTCATTCTAGGATGCCAAGAAAGAGAATTCAGAAAACATTCTTATTGAATATGATGATGGATAATATGATTCTAAAAAAAATTTATGTATAAATATTAATGACACTTTATACTTATTTAATAAAAATGTGAAATGTTGTATAATGAAATATAAAGGTAAAATTCCAAATTTGTTTATAGAATGTGGATACATTCGTCACATTGTAAGAAATTTTTCACGATGAGGGAAATAAAAAAACAGTGATGAAGAAGAAAAGTGGACAAAAATGTCATCGAAGAAAAAAAAAATTAAAATTAAAATTCTATAAGGACAGAAAAAAATTCATCAAATCTAAAAGAAGACGTTTCTTATCTAAAGTGGAAGAAGTAGATGTTCGGGATACTGAATCATCAAAGTTTATTGAATGTGAATTTGATAATACTTTTATTGAAACAACGAATGTTGCAGAGTTAAGAAGAAGTATTTTCAGAGAAGAATAAAAAGCATCTTGAATTTAATTTGAATAAAGAGTTGAAATAATTCCTAAGAATGATTAGAAAGAAAGAAGAAATAAAATATGATGTTGAAGAATCTATTTTTGGCAAAAAAAAAACAGCCAATAATGATTTAGTAATGATAAATTATTGCTGATGAATGAAATAAATGATTCAATTAGATATCTTATGGAATAATAAAACATTAATGAGCATCAGGATCTGAAGTTGTAGTAAAAATAAGAAGAATTAGATCTTTTCCAATAATAAATACTAAATGATGAAAATAGAAATATATGTTTCAAAAAAATATTTCTGAAAATGGTGAATGTTCTCAAAAAAATAACCCTAAGAGGATTCATCACATGTGACCACTAAAACGTGATCATAGAGTCATAAATTTTTCTAAAAAGAATAATCCATGGAATGTTATATATGTGTTAGAGATTAATAAAGTCGATATTTTTGAGGATTCAAAATAACCCTAAGACCGAAAATGTTTTTATTTCTTATGAATATGGGAATCATTCTTCTAAATCTTATAACGAAATAAATAAAAAAAAATTATAATAGAGAAAAATAAGGTCGGTGGCTTAGATATGACTGAAAATAATTAAGTTGAGAGAAATTTCTACAGGTCCAGTCACAATTGAATTTTTAGAGGAATATTTTTTTTATGGATACTGCTGATATTCAGATGGAATTGGTCACACGGAAAATATTTTTTAGTTCAACCAAAAATATTTCTTTTATTTAGTAGGTTATAAAAGGAAATGATTGAGGGGGAGTCAATTGCCTGAAAATATAAAATAGAGAAAAAAATAACAAAATAATTATGAGAAGGGTGTTGTGAATTTATAATAGGTTTCATGATTTGCAAACTTTTTGTGAAAGATGTGAAGAAATGATACATCTTGAAAAAATATGTATTTTTTTGCTATCATCTCATAAATATTTTCATAGTAATTATTAGAAATTTAAGCTGTAGAATGCAATGGAAGAGAAAATATATAATATTATTGAAACCTCTTCAAAATATTTAAAAGGATAATTAAAGTGGATTACTGATAGTGGGTGTTCTTCTCATATGATAGGAGACATGATATTGTCTCTGAATGAAAAATATTACAATGAAGGAACTATGACCTTCAGAAATGATGAATCATTATGAATCAAAGGTGTTGGATCATCTTTCATAAGGAAGGAAAATTTTAAATCCAAGAAATAATTATATATTGATGGTCTGAATCCTAACATGCATAGTGTTTCAAAATTGTGTGGTGATAGTGAAAACATTAATTTTAAAAAATAAGTATTTTTTCGGAAAAGTGATATGGATGGAAAGATAGTTACAAAACACTAACGTACAAAGGGAATCATTTTTCATGATGGTGACTGACAAAACTCTGTTTACCTGAGAATGGGGGAAGAGAATTGATTGTGGAATAAATGTATTTGAAACATGTATCAAAGATAGATGAGGATTTTATAAAAGGGAGATAGTGTCTAAGTCATTCTTCATTTTCCAAGAAGAGATTGATGTTTCACTATTTGTCATAATGGAATGATTACATATTCACTTCGTAAGAAAGATGTGTTTTTTTCAAAACAACCCCTAAAGATTATTAATTTTGATATTGGTGGGAAGATAAACAATTAGTCATCAAATAGACATTATCATTTCATTAATTTCATTGATTACATGTCTCTCATTACATGTGTTATATAAATGAAATATAAGTCATATGCTTTGAAAATGTTTAAAATCATTAGAATTAAAGATGAGAAGGAATGTGAGTATTATGTGATGAATTTTTGAACTGAAATTGGTGGTGAATACAAAACTGAAGTATTTTAAAATTCTAGTAGAAGCATGGAATTTTTCATGATTGCAGTCCCATATAGAGCCCTCAACAGAATTGGGTTACTGAAATAAATAATAGATGTTTGGTAGGAATGGGGAGAACTAGGTTACATAGACAAGGTATTCGTAATTACTATTAGAGGAAACCCATTCATTCTACAATATATATTAAAAAATGATATTTTTATAGGCCATTCAATAATATGACACTATATTAAATTGTTTAAGTCAAAAATCCATGATTGAAACCCTATGGAATTTTTGTGAGTCCCTATTTTATAACGAAGAAAGGTGGGATCTATGGAATGTTTGAGTAGAGTGGTGAAGATGTAATTTTCCATGGATACTCTCCAGATAGAAGGGAATGAAAATTACTCAACCAATAAACTTTAATGATAGTTTATTCTATTGATATGAATGATATTGAATGATCATAGTAAGACAATCACATTTGAGCTGATAAGAAATTTGAGCTGGATATTGAATGCTTAGATATCGATTAAGATAATGATACATACAATTATAATCATACTCTTAGAGAAGATTTAGACTCAACTATTTTTATTCATGAGTAATTAACTCGAAAATATCATTCTAGGATGTGGAAGAAAATGGATGATTAGAATTTCATTGGAGACCAATATCATAAGGTTCAATCAAGAAGAACAAAAATTGTTATTTCACTTACCACATTTATTTCAAAAGTTGAGTCAATTGATGTAAAAGATGCTTTTGTGTATCCAAAATAGGATCATGAGTTGAATGAAGAGGCGAATCAAATTTGAATGAAAGACTCATGGTAAAATCATACTTCAGCTAGATAAAAAAATTATTGTTACAATATGGGTTTCTGGAACAAGTGGAATGAAAAAGGTAAAGTGTTCAAGAACAAGGTAGGACATCATTACAAATGGTTTAAACAAATTTAAAGTATTTATATTGATGAGACATTTTCTCCTATGGAATGATTATAATTTATCAGAATCATTCTTAGTGTTAAAGCACAACAATGATAAAAACACATTTTAATGGATGTTAAATCCACATTCTTGAATGGTGATTTTTTATGAGGATGATTATATTGATTAACCATGTTGATTTGTTTTTGGGAAATATTAATGTTATTCATGTATATTTAATAAGTTCTGTAGAGGGATAAAACAATCTCTAGTGGAATGATATTCTAAATTGGATACTTTCTTTAGGAACATGAGTTTTAAAAAGGTAGAGTTGACAATAATCCTTATATCAAATAATGTCAATAGTATTATATCATTATAATTTTATTAATGACATTATCGTTTCATGGAATGATAAAAAATCATGTGAAATGTTTTCAATAGAAAAAAATTGATTGAGATGAATATACTAAGATAAATAAAATAACTTTTAAGATAAATGATTTACACAATTAGATACACATTTTCCTTTCTCATGAAAAGTATGCTAAGAATATTCATAAGATGTTTGACAATGAAATATAAAAACTTTTTCTGAATCAAATGTTACTAGGAATAATGTTTTCTATGATGTTGAAGAAAAATAAGTTCATCACATTGAATTTAAGATGCAGATTGGGTGTTTGTAGTACTTGACAACCTCAAAACCATGAATATTTTATGATGTCACCTTATGTGGAAGATTTTTGTTTTCTCTTAAATAATTACCTTATCATTCTTGAAAAATAATTCTCAGATCCATGAAATGAAAAACATTAAAATATGGAATGATTTATAAAAAATGTAATGATTCATTTGGGTATTTAGATGTTAATTGTATTGGAACTGTTAATGATCGAAGATTAACATCTGGTGGAGAATTATTTAGGGGAATGAATTGTATTAGTTTGAATACAATGATATATAATTACGTAAATCTTTCTATATCTTAAGGTGACTATGTTTCTATCATTCAATTGACCACTCAACTCTTGTGGATGAAGACTCAATTAGGAGACTAAATTTGTAGGTGATGTTACCCTTGCTCTTCGGTTGTGATAATGAAAGTATAATCAATATCACTTGGAATATGTTTCATAATTCCAATTTAAAAAATTGATATCTAATATAATTTCATCAATGAACATGTGGAGATGAATAAATTGAAGCTAGAGTATGTTCTTATATTAGTAAATGTTACTGACATATTCACAGAACTATTTCCAAAGGAATAATTTTCTATGTAATGGTCGAACATGGCCGTCCAACCACATTGTAATGAAGGTTGAGGTATATTTTTGTTCCCTATATCTCAGACCATTGTATAGTGTTTTCATGGGGGTAATTGATTCATTAATCTGTCCTTTATGAAATAATGTAAAAATTGGGGGTTGTAGGAATGTAGTGAATCCAACATTGCATTGTGTGTAAACATTTCTAACATTTTTTTAGAGTCTTTGTAGGAAGAAAAAAATTTTATTAAATGAATTATGAAATGAGGATATAGAAATATGAATAAAGTTTTCATGATCTCTAATTTTGGTTAGCATGGCTCTGCTTTGAATATTTCTTCTTTCATACAACGAGTTGGCTCATATAGGCATAGTATTTTTTATAAGTAATCCACAGCTGAAGGGTACAATGATCAATGATTTATGATCTATGTTTTAACATCAAAATCCAAAGGGGGATATTTTTATGTTCAAACTCATACGGATTATGAGCATATATTGGTGTTTTATTTTTGTCTAAAATAAGTTTATGAATAAAGAAAAATCACATAACTTTGTATTCAATGATATTCAGTATGAACATATTATTGATGTAATTAGACTCAATCTAAATGATAAGTTCCATCATATTCAGGTCATGGTGGATGGAATAAAAGTTTCATCATATGGAGACTAATTCTTGAATGAAATGATTAATCATATAAAAAATGAATATTTCTTTATGTAAATGGCCATTATACTAGTCTGGAGTTCAGTATGGAATGGAGATTTTAATGGTGGAGAATCAGAGCTTATATGAATACGATAAAATGATATGATACATTGATGATCACAGAGTTATCATAAATCATATGTGTTCTATAATCATTTTGATGGAAGCATGATGAAATATAGGCAGAGAAGTGGTGTTTCCAATCATACTCAGATTAATCGTATATTGGTGGTAAGGAATAAAACGGTATAGAGATTATGTGGCCTATTCGTAATCATTTTGATCATAATCATACTAATCATATTCGGTATGAGTGGGAATGAAATGCTAGTTTCTAGTGAAACGGGAATTCATAATAGTTTCTATTTCATGTTAGACGATGTAGAAGTCGATCCTTAATGAATTCAAATTCATGAAGTATATCTTGATTCAAACAAAAGGTTGTGAATGAATATTGATGGGGAAGAAACAGATATACAGTCTCAAAATCATTTTAATGATTTCATCTCAATCAGATTCATTTGAAAGGATGCGATGGTATTTTGAAAATGTGAGAAATTAAAGGAACTAGTTTTCATTTCGACCATAATATAAAATATAAAAATCATCAGATAGTGAATCTTATTGGTAAACTATTCCAGAGAAGAAAAAAACCCAATTTTTCTTTTCATATTATATTATCAATATGTTTATGTGGATCAAAAAAATAGTGAAGCAGTGAATGATCAGTTGTAATGTAATTAAAATAAAATGAGAGTGATCAATAATGTAGTGAACCATTATCCATATTGAATTGTCTATAATTTTTTATCAAGTGTATTTTAATGGAAGAAGAGGAATAACCCCACATAGATATAGTTGGACGTGTTGTCCGAGGGGAGTTCAAAATTTAAAGAATATATTTTTTTCTTTATTTGGTGGATAGAAATTTAATGAAGAAATAATATTGGGTAATCCGAATGAAGAATAAAAAGGTATTTTTTCATGAATATGATAGTTTTATATTTCAACATAATTTAAAATTGGTATGGTACATCGTAATAATGAAATTAGACTGATCAAATAAGGATTAATTTCAGAATCTGACTGGTGTTTGAAATTAAAGTATGAAACGAACTAAAGTTGAGAGATTATTTGAGAAGGATCAAGATCAAATTACTAAGTCATATATGCACCAAAAATTTATGGAAACATTCAAATGTGGGAAATTTGGTTGAACATTAAAATTATCAAGAATGCCACCCAATCCATTTTTGGGTCACAAATAAAATGTTAAGGTACCTTGTACCTTATCCGAGAAAAGTACTATTAAGAGAGTAATATATAGAATCTCCAGATTTATAGGGATAGAGGAATATTATATATTGAGAATCTTGATGAATTTTTGTCATATATAAGTTAAAAGGGAAGATACCAGAATGAAATGTATTTAGATGATCATCGTATTCAGTAGATCATCATATTCAATTAAGTATCATATTAATATTGTCATCATACTAAGGTGGTAATTGTATCGAGATGAATAATTTGATCATGATTTCCATATTGGGATTTCCAGACTGATAAAGAAATCGTTCATAATTTTCGAATACATATTGTAAAAAAGATATATTTTCATATTGGGAAATCATATTAGGTGAATTAAATTAGTAATATCAGAGCTGGAAATCATACTAGTATTCCTATCGATTTCCCTGATGTTCTTACCAGCTTTTGGGAAAGAAATTGAAGTTTTTTTAAATAAATAATATATATTTGGTATTTTATAAAGAATCACAAGTACTGTATTTAGTAACAAAAACACTGTATTACGTAATTTGTTAAACGGATAACAAACAAACTATTGAACTGTTTACATAGTGCGATATAATTGAAAGGGAATATCCTAATCATTTTATTCCAACCAAAATGGTTTTTTTCTTCTGTATTTTTTGGTATTGGATCATTTACATACCATAAAATGTACATATTTTTTTTTAAAGAGTGAACATTGTAAATACTTGTGTTCATAAGGATGTCTGTCTGATTGTTTTTCAGAAGGGAATAAAATCATTAATAGGAGGTGATGGTTTTCCCTAATAAAGGAAATATATAAGGAAATGAAAAAACATATTCAATCCTTCCCCTCCCTTGGATACAATTATCCTTACTCAGAACTTTATAATTTCATCTCGTCTCCCTTCAAATCATGGTCAATTATATTATTGCCCATTCAATTTTATAGAAATTTTCTTATACATGGGAATTTTTTATAAAATATTATAAAATTCAATTTGCGTGACAAAATAAATTCTATGTGTTCGCACTAGATGAGTTTATTTTGGTTAATAATTCCATGAAAATGTGTCATTTGACAATAAACTCAATGATGAACGCATTTTATATTCCCGTAATACCACTCAATTTATGAGTATGTATTTTTATGGTTCCCCCAATTTTAAAATTTCAAAAGGAATTGTAACGCTACAACTCAACCATATTAAGTTATGAATTTTTTTTCTATAACAAGTACAATTTTCATATTACATCTCATTTACAAAATGAAAGACTAAAAATGAGGTGGAATAACAAGGCCTTATGGAAGGCCGGTATATATTCCTGAAACTATGTTTTTCATACAAAAGTGTCAAAAATTATTCATAACTAGTGATCAAATAGATTAATAGAAAATATTCCATCACGATTAATGATTTATCCCGTCTCATTTGTTAAATGAGAGGACTGATGATTATGTTCCCTTTTTTAGTGATGTTGCATCACATACCTAGATGAAACTCCTTATGTCGATGAATAGGCTATTGTTGACATAATCTTGTTTGATCATAATTAGGATGAGGTAGTCATTATAGTTCCATAAGAAATGATTGTATTATATTTCATATTATATAACATGATGGAATTAATAATGTCAATGGTTCCTTATATTAAAAAAGTTGATGTTCTCCCCTTTGTAGATGGATCAAATAATAGATTTCCTAAAAATGGTCTCCTATAATCGGATCGAGCCAAATGAGAATAAATTAGATACCATTTAAAAAATTATACACTTTAGGGAATGTTTAATTAGAAGAAATCCCTCTATTAATTAACCATTAATTGATCCCTCCATAAAGTTATTGTATAAGTAGAAACTCATTATATTATATTAAATATGTACAGACATGCTCATGTTGAACTCATAAGCCTAAAATATTTACCTAAAAAGAAATGTGGTCTCTTAGTTGTTTTTGTTATGACATTATGTTGGAATGTGTGTAATTAACCAATATATTTCAACAAAATCATATTCACAAAATATATATTCAACATCCCTTGAAATTGATAAACATACAAAATTAATATTTACCATTTTTCGTATTGGTAATAGAAATAGTGTGGGATAAATCCTCCAATTATAGCTAATTAATTTGAGTATATCTATACTCTTACTGAATTGATTTCAATATAGGTAGAGGAATTACCCATCATGGATGTCGGTACACTGAGTATCAAAGACATCAAGAATTTAAATATTATCACTATTTTTTCTATTCCTCTAACAATATTGATATAACATTAAAAAAATATTTATTTTTTTATATTTAATAGGTTGAATTAGTAGTATAATATTGAGTCCAACATTACTTATCACTATAATGAAACTAAAAATTTATTGGTAGAGTCCTTTAATTATGATTAATTGAATATACAATAGAAAATGGTGTCCAAAGAAACGAAATCATGGCCAGATAAACTCTTTCGTGCTTTATGGGATACCATATCACAAACCAAATTTCTATGGAAATGACAACACACTAACTATTTTATGCAAAATAGTTATTTGTTCCCATTGATGTATAGTTTACCACACTCTGAACACCCATCTGTGAAACTCCCAGAAAAAGAACAGTCATAGAAGTGGAAAGATGAGTTATAATTAATTAACAATAAACTGTTGTGTGCATTACACAAATTTGAAGTCCACCAAATCTATATTACATGACACAAAAAAAAATCATTCAACACTACTCATTCTTTAAAGGATTATCTATATAGGTTCTCAAAACACCAATGATTTCCAAGATGAATCCTAAAATATTGGAACCCATGTGGTATGATACATCCATCAAACCCGAGTTCTACTCCAAAATGAAATAATCATTAGCCACACTGATTGGGAAAAACATTATGACACCAAATATGTTATTACTTTAATGAAATTGGTTCCCTAAACTCCACCATGGGAAATATTGTCCAATATAACATACATTTTAATGAATAAAATTCCATATCCGCACATAATACCATTAAACTATATAGAAGATATCTTTATTGCATTATGTCAAAATACACAGTTAATGTCCTGGTCACTTGATGTTAATATGCATGGCAT
Organism: Viscum album; assembly: GCA_963277665.1. Classification (NCBI taxonomy): domain Eukaryota; kingdom Viridiplantae; phylum Streptophyta; class Magnoliopsida; order Santalales; family Viscaceae; genus Viscum; species Viscum album. The sequence goes on along the minus strand of OY728150.1, from coordinate 1,137,935,624 downwards.
GTAGTAACATTGTCTTACCAACAACATATTTTTATACATGTTCCATATAATAAAATATAATTTCATGGTCATGTGTTTTCTATATTAGGATAATTCTTTCTGCATCCCCACATGAGTAAATTTAACTGTCAATTGACTATAAAAATGAAACCTCATCAATAATGTTTCCATATTATTTCATCACGGAAATCCCTTCCCTGTAAATTCACTATAAATGTGTCAAAACTGTGAAAAAAAATGATTGGTGACCCTATCACATTTTTCAAGTCAGGTACTTTTTAGGAATCATATTTAAAAACAATGTGTTGCGTCATTCTTATTACTACCTTGTATATATTGATGTCAAAATCTCATGTCTAGGTCCCAACCACAATATAAATGTTTTTTAGAATGAAATTCCCTTTTCATTAAATTTGGTAAATACATGTGAAATTATAATTCTCCAAAACTACATGTGGATCGCTTATTGTAAAGAAGGGATTCATTGTTAAAACAATATAACCAATCCTTGGTCAATTAAAAGTATTAAAAAATTCATCATCCCTATGTTATATGGAATACCTTTGTAAGGGATTATTATACAATAACTATGTATGGATTATTTCAAATATCATGTGATATTTAGTGACTCATAGAACCTCCATTTCATGCCATAACATGAGTTTCATTCCCCAAACCATTTCCTTTCTTGAATGTATCACATGTGTAAATTATCTAGTGCACATTAAAATGTGAACACCCCTACATATTCCCTGAGATGAAATCTTACATGACTCAATTAACATCGAAGTCTTCTATTTTTTCTAACATAAAAAAACTCCTGTGAGATTAGGGAATGTAGAAGTAGTCTGTGACTAGTATGATTGAGGTTAATTCAATGAAAATTAAAAATGATCACCTAGTAACATGAAATTAATCATTATGAAGATGTCTTAGTTTCATTATTCTTCACATCATATAAAATTCTTTGTATGCCAAATTTATCTCCCCACAGATTTATGTGCACTCCAGAATTGAATGTTTTATCCATTTTATCAGAATATTTGATAAATACACATTATAATAGCCACTATGGAACTCAAAAACTTCTTGAATATTTTGTTCTCCAATAAAGAACATAATATATTATATATCATTGTTAATTCCATAAAATTCATTGAGTGGATACATTTATCTTTGATGCACATTAATATTGACACCTCATACTCTTGTAATAGGGGTTGGCTAATCTGAAAGGACCCCTACAAGGGTTCTCTAGTTAATAAAACAATAACGTTGAGCTACATTCATAGGAATGATTTTATTCATTATGTGAGTCCCTCATTAAAACTAGGATTCATTCTTATTATTTCATGTCGTATAGAGTTCCTTCATTATTAGTACTTGACCAATAGTCACTATCCACCAACACCTATTGACTCATATTATCATCGATTGCAATTTACACATCCAATTGACCAACTATTCAATATGGTTTGATAACCATTGATGTTACCCATAATTACATCATAATCATTATCAAATCAAGACTATAGATTTTAATTCATATACAATTCAATTGTGTGGTATTTTACTCAAATAATGTCCCAATTTTTTTGAGTCACTAAATGTGATTAGACACCACCTTTCCACTATAAATATATCACATCCACCTTTCTAATATAATCATATAGATACAATGGGTTCATATTTTAATTCATTTTCTTAACCCTGATCCCATATCAACATGATTCTTCTCAGTTAAAATTTTTTAATAGGTATTGTGTAATCATGCAGGAACCCTGACAGGATTCCAAGTGAATAACACATTGCTTAATATTAAATAGATAACAGGTTTTGTCTTTTATAATGACCCCACTAGGTTTCACTAGTGAATAAAACACATCATACGAGATTATCTCTAGGAGATGTTTTGGTTCTAGAGGGAATGTCCCCCCTAATTGCATAATCTATTTCTCTACTGTTGTGACACTAATCCATCAAAATTCTATATAGATATCCTGAATATATTAGTTTATATAAATTATTTATCTAATACACATCCATCCATGTACAAAAGTGATCATGAAAATATCAGTTTTAAGGATTTTATATTCCATTTAATTATAGAAAGACCATTAATTAAATTTTTGAAGTCCAAAATCACAATGACATAGACTACTAGACACCTTAGTACATGTAAGATTATATTAATCTACATGAAATGTGGTCCATCCATCCTAACACTAACCTATGTGGATTTTTTTAACCCATGTGGCACATAACTATAATGTCATCAAGATCTTGGAAAGATGCTAAAAAAATTCCCTCCCACCCAAGTGTCATAATTGTTCATTTTTTCTCTCTACAAAAACTACATGTTCTTGATTCCCATATTTTTTAAGATTGTGAAGCATGTATCTTCTAATCATTTTCCCATCCCCATTATTTAGAAAAAATTAAATTTCCACATTCATGTATAATAATTTTATCTATTTAGAGACCATATATAAATATGTGGGATTGATTGACATCCACTTGAGATATGTAGTGATGTTAATATTTTAATTTACTATTCTCATAAACGATTTCAAAACATCATGAGAACTATATCATTGTAGAATTCATGGGAACATGGTTTTTTGTACATTCCCAATAGATAAAACAATACTCTATTATCTTTATGTGTGAACTAGATCTGCATAAGGAATCATATATAAAAAACATGTTTGGGTTGATTCATGTAACTATATGATATGTAATGAAACACATATATGAAATCAAAGGCCCCAATGTAATATAATATGATAAAATTCCCCCTTCTTGTGTATTTTTCATACATGCACATGTAATTTTCCCTATAAGAACTAGTAGTTTCTTGATTCATGTCAATACCTAATATGTAGTGAATCCTCTGTTCCTAATTTCATTCCATATGTGTGATGTAAAATGATAATAATAATAAATACATAATTCTCCCTCTTTGAATTTTGATTGTATCTATTCTTGTAAGTCAACATATTATGGCTATGGGCGGAGTTATTAATTTCTTCACAACATACATAGTGGTTCTGGGATCATATATTTCTATCCCAACAATGTATCTTCATTAGATTTAGTGTTGTTTCTATATAAGAACCAAATTTTATTATAGAGCCATTCTTTTAACATATTGTGGATACCCGCACATAATCATTGTTTTTAATTATATAACTTGGCTCATTTGACATCCCATTCATCTTTTATTTCTCATGAAAAGCATAACTCATTTGATCTTAAGTATCCAAGGAAACCTATCTAACCATTGTGATATATGAGTGTTCTTTTCATTGATAGGTAACCATGTCCTTGTCATACGATGGTCAACATAATGATGATGACCATTTTTTGTAAAATTAATCTTCCTAAAAATCGGTCTCCACCTTGAATAGATGATCCACAATATTATTTTGTGTACTAATGAATTTCATGTTTTATTCCTCTATCATAAAACATGTTCAATAAAAGTTTAAATTTACAATAAGATTCTCAAACAGTTATTAAATATAAAATTTACCATTAGAAACATCATATATAAGATATCTATTTAAATACCAACCAATTCCAATAATTGGTACACATATCATAGTATATCATGGACCTTAATATGAAAAAAATAATAATTCCATTCAGTGGAAAAATGTTAATATAAATTATCTAAAATAAAGGAATGACACTACGATTCGCTGGTCTATAACACAATTCCTAAGAGATTGTCCCTATGAGAGCTTTAGGTTTGGGAAAAAATTTACAACATATTATAGCATGTTATTTTATTGGCTGAAAATGTTAATTGGTTTTAGATTATATATGGATGAACTATACTCACCAGTCTGCACCTACTATTGTCATAGATGTTCATATGTTTTGATTTACATGGTCTATTACCCAACTGATCAACCACATTAATAAAATGTTGTTGTTACCCATAAGTTCATCATAATCAGTGTCAACGGATGATTTTATAGTAGCATTTTTCAACCCTTTAAATATAGTGTATAAAACACATAAGAATAGACCTATTTTATAAGATATACAATCATGGTTGAGATCATATTTTTTTATCCATGACCATAAAAGATCAAATCTCATATGTAATGGCCAATTTATGTTATACAATATGATATATACTCTATCACACAATACATGAAATAGTTTAGAGTGGGTCATACTATACACCCTATTAAAATATCCACGTTACATATGAATGTTTCACTCTTATTCCTTGAAAAGATATTGAATATTCCTTTCATAATGTATGATATCCTCTATATAGAGGACCCTTTAGCAGAGTAAAATATCAAGGCTCTCAAAAGTAATATAAAAACATCCCCCATCATATATATATGAGTTATATATATGATCTGATTCATAATTATTAGAAAAACATATGGAGTTATTCATATTGTCACAAGATTCATATTTTCTATTTTATTCAACAATCCAAGGCCCACATATAATATTTTAACCAATAATTCCCCCTTATTTGAGTAAAATAATATCTGTGAATGTAACCATATTTTATTAGAACTATTTGTGGGGTGTGTCCTAACATAGAAGATTTCATATATATTTCAATGTAGGCTATCAATATCCCAACAGAATCTCTTCCACTATCACCACCTTCCATTGTGGATGATCTACTTTGGGATGTGTCAACCTATTTTAAGTGCTTTGTTATAAAGAGGTCCCTCTTATGAATGTATCCAATTATATTATATCTATTTAAATAGATTTTATCATCAAAATATAGTCATCATAAATTATGAGATAGTGGGTGACCTATCTTTCTTGTGGAATTTAACCCTCTCTACATCATAAGTGTTAGATCTCTGTAGTACGATAATTAGTTTCTACAGTAATACATATGGCTTATTTCTTATCAATATAGTATTTGTGGTGATGCTCATACCACCTATCACTAAGTCGAATAATTAATTAAAATAAATATCTCCATCATATGTATTTGAACATTTGACGTTATACATCACTTCCTCAACTTATTTTAATTAAATTTCCTTTCCAACATATAAATGGAATCCATACAGAGGAAGAATCAAAAATTTGTGTATGGATTAAATAATTACACCTCAACATATACTGGTTAAAAATACATGGATAATCATATAAGAACTATATATTGCAACATTGTTATTTCCACACGATAGATAGTGACACCCCGTATCAATAATAAAATGGTCCTAGAGGTAATATGAAACCCAAAAAAATGTTTCCTTCACCCTTTTGTGTATGGGATAGATCTACATATAGGGAAATAAATGGATAATAAGACATTGGAATAATTTATTGTCTTCAAGATGCCTAGTTAACAAAATAGAATCCTAGACACATAATCATCATATGCTCCTAATATCTAGGCTATGAAGATTGTGTATAAGATATTTTAGGTTGGTCAAGTTATACAGAATCAATTAACTTATATACGAATCTATTATACATGTGGATTGTTTAGGTAAAAATTATATATTTTAAATAGGAATTCTACATATGACCGGTCACTAACATTCTTGTTCAACGTATATAGATTTATCCCCCATGTAAATGCCCCCGCATGTGCAGGGTATCCTCTAAAATACCATATTGGTTACAATTTCCATTCAAAATGAAGTTAATCTACAAAAACTAAAATTTGGCCATGCGAGTATAAAAATTATGGAAACATGTTTGGTACATAAATTATTATGGAAATTAAACTTTGTATACCATCATCTATTAACAATACAAATTAATATACTAGAAGAGCATGATATTATTCAACCTATGTTTGGGGATATTCAAAATTCATTTCATGCAACTAAATACATTAATAAAATATAATGACTGAAAATATATTATTGATAGAAATCATACAATACCCTTAGAAAAGAGATATACTACCTAATATTTGATCAGTTATTACTTTGATCTATATACGAGTCATATATTCATCAACCAATGGTATTTTGGCTATGTTTGTTGACCTTCTTATCCTAGTGAGACCGACATCATCATAGTGAAACCCCTCACTATAGTGTGATTTATGATCATCCTCAAAATAATTTACCATAAAATTACTCATGATCCCTAAACCATGATCCTTGAGTTATGGAATTATCAAAACATTCTAAATAATGTATTACAGTACTATTTGTCATTAGAATTATAATATTATTATTTTTAAAAAAGAACATGTCCTTATGTTCACATACACTGACCATTAAAAATATGCACCTTGGCTAGTGATGTAGGACCTTAGTCATTATCCTTTGACATTCCAAATCAAATAACTATAATCTGGTAGGGAATGTGATATAAAACTTGTTTTGATGCCAACTCAAAAATGGTGGTTTGAGAAAAATTCATATATCTTCTCAATAGTGTCCACATCCCTAGACATTATGAAAAATTTATTTCATATATAAAAATAAGAAAATATCATATGTCTCATATTTGACCATATTAAAATCTAAGCCAATATCACTATACTCTTCTTGTTGAGGAAAATGTTAGTTGAATGATTTGAAACCACATATCACTATGAGAACATGTTCAGGTAAGTGGAGGAAAAAGAATTAGTGTAACTGAACCCTCCATGCAAATTAAGAAAAAATCACCATTATTCCCTATATTTGTTACATAATATCTACCAATTCCATCAGTTCACAAACATTTAATGGAATATCGTATCCTTAAGTTGTCAATACTTATTCTCATATAGTGATTCTGTAATATGAACTAGATCCTCTAAAGGGACCCCAATAATATGACATAGTGAATAATGAAAAAACTCATAGGTTGTTCATGGGTTATGTTTCATTCTAGTTTGAAATTACCCCTTATGTCTATGATTTATTTCCCTAGTTATGTGGGAAAGTAGTTTTCAGTTAAACAAACATTTCTCCATTCCCAAATTGACTCAAAAATTCTATTTTCATTCATTTCTAATCCAATTATGAAAAAATATAATTTTATTCGAAATCCTCAATGTTGCATTACCATATATATGTTACACATTATAATACAAGGAATCTGGTACTCCATTCTCAAACCAATTGATAGCCCTCATTGCCAAATACAAAAAATCATGGTTTAGGGTATGAACTTAAAAACCATGAACCATACTACCCCTAAAGTTATAAACCCACCTTTGATTGTAATAATTCCAAAAAAATATCACTATACAAGTGTCTAGAGATTCATTAATCTACCACAACCATTGGAGAGGAGTGAGAACCACTATTATTATTTATGAATATAAGAATATATATTATCAATCATATGTTCCCATTACACATCGTCTAGATATACATCTACCTTATAGGAAACGACCTATAATGACCCCTATAAACCTCTCAATGTAACTCATCGCAACAAAATGATTCACGATCATCCTCACCATGTCTGTCGTTTCTCATCACTTATAATTAAAACAATATACAGTAAAAATTATGATTCATGTATTCCATTAATCCATGAGGATTTTACATCCCTAAAATTACAATTGTATTTAGAAAATGTATCATTCATTGAATATTTTTTTCCAATAAAGTACATTAATATTAATTCTTATGAATCAATAAAATAATTCACTGTTCCAAAATCCTTCATGAAAATTCATTGTTCAGAATTTAAAAGGATGTGTGCTGTCTAAACCCTTCTTGAATATTCATCCATTAGTGGATCCATGGTTTCCAAAACATTCAAAAATACCATTATTTCATAAACCTCAATATATATTCCCATATAGAATACCAAAAACTACAACTATGAATTTTAGTTCTAATAGAACTGAAAATAAATTAAAAAATTGTCATATCTAAATAAACCTAAACTAAAACAAATTCTAGTGGGCCTTAAAATATAACAACATAGGACCTGAACTAGGTGACACTAAACAACTCCAATTTAATTTTCATGTAATATGAACATAAATTTTTTTAAACAAATGGTATAAGCAATAAGACCTTCAACAACATAACATCATTGGTCTAAACTGCAAGATCACAATGTAATATTTAAATATTATCTAATGCATTGCATGTTGAAAAAATGGAACCGTGGGAAGAATTCTTGGATTTTCTCGCTAACAAACACCTTGAGTGATCTTACAAGAATTAACCACTTGGGAGATGGAAAAGTTGATGGATGTTGGCACAACAGATGTGTGGCGGTTGAGAGGGCCCAAATTTTCTTTTTCTGTAATAGATCACCAGTCTAGGATCAATATGATGATGAATGATTCTATCCATATATTAAAATCAACGATCTAGTCAAATTGAAGAAATATGATATATACAAGAAGGAGAATCTTTAACAACATGTTTATAATTAATTTATGAATTTATGATGAAATTAAATACTTGGTACTTTAGTACTTTCTTCGTTGGTGATCATTGATCGTATAGAATTACCCTTCCTGATTGTCTTTGTTTCACATGTGGGGATCCAATGTAGAATCCTTATAGGGTTGATCCACATGTTCTCCATTTGACTCTGCACAATTCCACTCATTCTCTAGGTGGTAGAGCGAGAATGTGAATGCCTTGCATCAATCATTCATGATCGCATGTTCTTTTTAAAAGAACATCTCTTAATATTAATAAGGATAGATGAGATGGTTCGAGAGGGAAATTTTTTTTCTCGACATTTCTAAATTTACTATTGTTTGGTACGATAGATGTACCATCCTATTACATGGCATGGGATTTTTTTGGAATTTATAATTGTGAAACAACAATAATAAGAAATTATAATTGTCAGAGAAAACCCATGCAACATAATAACAACAACAACACCATTATTTGAGGTGCACCAACATTGGAAAAATAGAACCATAAATGAAATCACATGCCATATACTGAGAATAGTATTTTTATTATTTCTTACACCAAATAGATAATCATTTTTCATAGACAAATAAATAATTAATTTATCAATGGTCACGTCCTTAGAGATTCAAAATCCCATTCCATTTATTTAAGAACCAAATAAAATATTTTATTCTATTAAATAAATACTTTTTATTTACAAACATGTAAATAAATATTTATGAAATGATCAATAAAATAATTAATCATATTTTATTCGAAATCAGGTGAATATAGATTTTTTTAATAAATGTGATCATTTAAACTTGAATAAAATTATTTTTTAGTCTTTAGAATAATATTTATTTTATTAATTAAATTCAAATAGAATTTAATCAACACCACCGGAAACACCTAGTGTATAACCGACTAGTATTCTTTCTTGTTGGCATTAGGTGGTGATGCTTAATCTCTGTGATTACTATCTAGAAACAGGTAAAGGCACCGATGTGTAGGAACATAATGCTACAATGATACAATCCACATATGAACAGTCACTATGTAATATAATACATTTGTAAAAATATATCATCAAATAGTATTCATTATTGTTTCATCAAACTATACGCTTGATACATTATTTATTGTTACCTGAAATAAACTTATTGTTACACCATTAGAATGATATTTAGGGTGAAGGATATATATCAATAAAAGGGCCAAGATATCAACATCCATTAATTGAGGGGTCAAATCCTTCCTTTAGGTATCCTTTAATATCATGTAATTTGTGATAAACTCAATGTACCTTACTTCCCACCAATATATGAAAAGACTATTTTCATCTGTAAATCAAAGGATGTGAGTTGTGACATGTATTAATAACAATATTAATGTGTAAGGACCATTACACATGCTAAAAAATAGGAATATCTTATTACAGAAAAACATGCATAATTATTTTGGGCGGGTCTGTTCAAATAATCACACATTTGGAGATTACCATGTCTGAACTTCATGAGAAGAATTATCATCCTCTTATGAGTAATCGCACCTCATAGTCTGTGAATAATGTTTTCCATGATAGAATGTCATCCAACCACAGAACTATATTAAAAAATATTGCAATTGCGCTTCATGGTTCTCATCATATTTGGGAACTACTATGACCTTATAAATGTGAAAAATAATCTGAGACATTATTACAATGTAGTCATTAAGAACAGTGAACAATATATAATAATATTATTAATATTTATTTTAACTAAGTATTCATTTAATCAAAGTACGGATAGTTGTTTCTAAGATACCAAATCAAAAATAAACTCCAACTTCATCATGATCCTACTACCCTTAACTTTAAGTCCATTAGACCTCACTTGATTATCATGTTTCTACTGAATCAATTATTTGTTCAAGGGTTCTTCTGTGTTGTCCTGTATGGAATTACTACTGACTAAAACTTCACCTCGCTGCAAAAAATCCTTTATGAGATGATACTTCTTTGTAGTATGTGCTTTGTCTGATAAAGGGACCATGGCTCTTTTGTTGGACCCACCACTGCAGTATTATCACAATTAAAAGTGATGGTATTTTTACTACTGAGAACCTCATACAGATCTAGGACGAATATTTAAATCTAAACATATTCTTTATCTACCACATAATCTATGATATACTCGGACACTACTGTTGAATCATTGACCATATCTTTCTTTGAGATCTTCCAGCTCACAACACCTCCATTAAAATTGAATATGTATCCCATTTGTGATATCAGGTCATCTTGGTCAGTTTGGAAACTAGAATCTACATGTCCTCTAATGAATTACTTATCATATCAACCATTATTTTGGAAAATATCCTCAGTAAGACTCAGATACTTAAGGATGGTCTTGACTACCATCTAATGGTTGTCACCTAAATCTTCCTGATATCTTCCTTCCACACTCAATGCATAGGCATCATCTAGCCTAGTACATAGAATTACATACAAGACTAACCCAATCAGTATTGAATATGAAATTCATTACATTAAATTTAGTTCCCCATGTGTCAGAGGAAACATTTTCATGGATAGACGAAAACCAGGTGATGTTGGCAACAATACCCTCTTGGATTGGTCAATACTGAATCTATTTAGTATCTTGTCAATGTATGTACATTGACATAGGACTAAAAATACTATAGATCTATCACGAAAGATCTTTATCCCAATAATATAAGATTCATCTCCCATGTCCTTCATATAGAATCATTTATTCAACCATTCCTTAATGGACTCTATGATTGGTATTTCGTTTTCGATAAGTATTATGCCATCAAGAAATACTGATAAGAAAATGACTACACTCCCACTAAACTGTTTATAGATACATGTCTTACATTTGTTATATGAAAAATAATTTTTAATATTGGAATCATCATAATAAATATTTCATGACCTAGATTCTTTCTTTAATCCATAAATGGGTATTTCGAAACATTCATATCTAATTGTAATTATTTTGAGTCACAAACCCTTTAGTTTGTGTCATGTAGAAATCATTCTGAATGTTCCCATCAAGGAAGGAAATTTTGAGATCAATTTACCAAATATCTTGTAATGGTAAGAAGAAATGTATAGTAGAATTATGATGGATTTCAATATTGTAACTATTAAAATGATTTTATCATAGTCATCTCCTTGAAACTATTTAAATCACTTCGCATCTAGTCCTTCCATATAGGTAGTGACTTGTCCATCCTTGTCCAGTATCATTTTCAATAGCCATTTGCTACCAATAAACTTTACAACTACCAGAGGATATACAAAAATATAGTAATGCTTTTGGTATATGGAATCCATTACACAATTCACGACTTCATGCCACTTTGAAATGTATGCTCCACTTAATTCTTCCATATAGGTTATAGGATCATTATTATCATCTAAAACTGAGTCACCATCCCCTGTAACCATAAAAATGTATCATTATAGTTATCTAACATCTCTTGTACTCCTACATAGTAAATGTGTCCCTACAACATATCTCTCTTCAATGGTGATTTTAGAAACTCTTGTGTACCTTGAGCATCGAATTCAACGAATTCTATCTCACTCCCACTAACTCTACAAGGGTTTTGCTACCACTCATGAAATATGGAATTTCTTGCCACTATAATATTTTTGTTCTAATGGTTAGTATAATAAATATCCCTTTGTTTCCATGGGGTATAATTTAATGGTACAAATTGTCCTTTAGGGAGCGGTTTTTGTTACCAAAATAGGCATTAACAAGTGATTTTCTTCCCTATAAATGTATATTAGATAACAAGGCTTTTCTTGCACTCCAAATCTCAAATGGAATTAAATTTATCGAGTTTTTTGTACATTGATTATTATGTGTGTTGTTGTTTGTCACACATATCCTGAAAACGATAATAAAAGAATTTCATGACCCATTATTGATCTCACTTTGTCCAACAAGGTGTGGTTCCTTCTTTGACTTACACCATTCCTTTTTAGTGTGTATGGAAGAGTGAGCTGGGATATGATCCCAAACTCCTTTAAGTATTCAATTAATTATTCATTAAGATATTAACCACCTTGGCCAATCAATAGTTTCTTATAAATCTTACAAATATGTCTCTAAACATCATTCTTGTATTCCTCCAACTTATCAGAAGAATTTGACATTTAACTCATTATGTTTATATATCTATATCTACTAAAATCATCTGTAAAAGTTATGAAGTATGAATACTCACCCAATGATTCCACTAGAAATGGTTCACACACATTGGTATGAACCAATTCAAAAAACTCTGTAGCTCAGTTACGAACCTTTCTTACTAAATGTGGATTTTGGAATTTTGAATTGTACACAGGCGTTACATACTCCATGTGGTTTTATTTTGAAACAATATATATATATCTATCTTGATGTAATTTTGTCAAGTATTTCTCATTTATAGGACCTAACCATGGATTCCATTGTTGGGTGTAGTGTGAGTCTTATGATGTAGCTTTGTTATATTGTTCCATTATATTGTCTGTCAAATCCAACATGTAAATACCATTATATAAATGTGACTTATGAAAACTAATGATATCTTTATATAAGAAGCAACATTAATTTCTAACCATGAAAATAAATCCATCTGTATCTTGTGTAGTTATATAAATAATTTTTTTGGTTACCAATGTCACATAATAATAACCTTTTAATACCAAGATCATCCCTGTCGGTAACATGATGTTGGATTCCTCGAAAGCAATAACAACAACTCTATCTCCATTTTCTACTAATATATCTACCTCACCTTGGTCAATTTTTTTTAATATACATGGTTCCAATATTTTTATACATATGTGATCACCACAGAATGTATGTAATTCTCAATTCGTTGAAACAAATAAATTGCTCCCGATAAAAACTGCACCTAAATCATCCTATTGATTCTTTATCAAGGTGCAATTTTTATTCCAATGACCCTTCTAAAAACCTGGGAAACAAACGACTTCATATTCCCTTCTACCCCCTTTCTCTTCCTTTTTATGGAACGGTGTGAAGAATTTTTGTGCTTAATTCTCTTCACCTTATCTTTCTTCATATTCACCATAAGGGCAAAACAACTTTTTCTCTTCATGTCTTCGTCCACATGGGGAAAGAGGATTAGAAGATCTTGTAGAGAATTATAGATGTTGTTTATATTGAAATTGAAAACAAAAATAGAGACTCTAGGAGGGAGGGATTAAATAATGGGATCTCTACCTCATTCTTAAGGGATTTTAATCCCTAGAACCTCAAGTTTTTCAATGTATCCAATCCCAATGACTATGTGAGGCCCATATGGGGCACCATCTCCAAGCATACTCTGATATAGCGCCTTAGAGATGTCAAAGAGTCCCTACATTTCTCCCTCATGGTATAGACCACATAAGTTCTCAAGCATTCTATATGTATCCATGTTTTGGTGATACTTCATGATTTCACTACGCATTGATGGTAACATCAAACAATGAATGTGGATTGTGTCATATATATGTTTCTAATATAATAGGAACACATCATCACTCACCTCTTGGGTAGACATATCATATAATGTGGACACTAACGCCTCCAATTTACACTCATGGGATAGAATGACTTGAAGTCATATAAAACATTTGTAGAACTTACTATATGTGAAGATTTTTTCTGTATCGAGTAATTATTGTAGGGATAGTGTGTTTGACGAGCCTTTCATTTTTATTTTAATCATAAAAGATTACATAATCAGTACTTTTGTAATTACATTATACGTGAAATAATAAATTAATTTTATTATGTCTCGCACTATTTTATCAATTCATAATATCCCTCACCATTGAACTTGGAATGTCTAGATTCTTATAAATTTTACAGAAAAGGATCCATATACCCCTTTATATGACCCCAAAAGGCTTGGTCATGCTATTTGATTGTATATAGGTTAGAAGACCGTTCCCAATTGTGGGACTGCAGTTCCATAATACATTGAGTAGACTCCCAAATCTAGAAATCTTGACTTGTATTTCCTCAATACATGGATCCAAATTTAACCCAATTCTAGAATGAGATACTTCATGTGATATAAATGGGTTAATTCCACCCGAATATTTCATAATAGATTCTTGTATAAAAGTATGTGTCCCAACAAGGGTTGGTTAAACACATTGTTTTATTGCATCTTTACCTTAACCAATAAACAAATGGATTAGTCTTACATAATATTTTATTGAGGTATTTTTTATCTCTTCTGTGTATATTGATTATTATATTTATCACATGGTTGTTAATATTATGTAGAATTTAATTATGTGATAAACAATGTCTTCATAATATTTACACATAAGAATGCATTATTTTAGTTACATCTTGCATTCTTGTAAATTATTTATTTGTGTGATTACGACAACACGTTCATAATGAAAAACAGTGAAACTAAAAGAAATAAAATAAAGAAATGGGCATGATCATGATATTTTGTCATGGTTAGTTCATCATGTGGGTAACAAATTAACCCTCCCTTAATGGAGAAACACCTTGAATTGATGTTTGTGTTTAAAACATTTCACCTATCAAACATTGTATCCCCTTGGATTTGATTCACCTAGACTTCTGATATGGTCCCCTCAACAATCTTGGGAGCTCCATCCACTACATATACATTTTATACTCACACATAGGTGAGGGGTAAAAAGGGGTTTACATAAGGGATACCATGGGAATATAGGCCCTATATATTAATGAGGCATGCTGGCTCCCAGTTTAACAATTTAATTTAATAAATAAATCAAAGGAAACCACATACAATGGTCAGGTCTATATCATGATAACCAACATACATGCAATGACATACAGATTTATTAATACTTCCATTTAGTTCCCTAATCATTATTATAATGATATATCATGGTCATACCGATTAGTTACTATCTTTAATTAATAAATATGTTTATCTTAATCATTTATCTTAATTTCCTTAAGATTCTCATCCATATTCAGAGATGTAAAATATTGAACACCCATTCGAATCATCTTGATATGTAATTGTAAACATAAAACCAACATTAATGTTTTAATTCGATGTAATTCTCTAAACTACATGGCATGTAGTTCCAACTACACGGAATGTACTTCCATTACTGTCTTATCTAAAGTACACGCCAAGGGACTCAGGGTGTGAGGCGTACATCACCAATCACGGAGTACATGGCATGTCTAGTGGGCCACAAAATGTGTTGTATCTGGGCTACATGGTTATAGATCAACTTATCATTGTATGAGATACATGAGTTGGAACTTGACATGAATAGACTGTACACAATGTCCAGTCGGCCGCATGTGGAAGATGAGATATCAAATATCCGATTACAAGAATGATCAAAATTGAATTGAAAAACTAAATTATTAAGGAATAATTCAACAATAAATTTTAAAAAAAATATAAATGATGACGTGACCGATATGATACAACAATAAGGATGAAGGCATAGAGAAGCATTGCGATTAGGTGGTCTTAACATTTATTTTTTCATAATTGATGGCCAATTCAGGATCAATACAATGATGAATGCCAATATCCACAAATTAAAACAAATGATTAATAAAATGATAAGAAAAGTGTCCAATCTAAGAAATAGGATCCAATAATTCCTATTTTTTAATTAATTTATTAATTTTTACGGATATTTAATACTGGGGTCATTGGTACCTTCTTTTTTTAGAATTGTTGAATGAACAGAACGACCCTTCTAAATTTTCATCATTACGCTAACAAGGATCTAATGTATAATCTCTCTAGCGGTGATCCAAATGCGCCGCATTTGTATCTGATCAATGACACTCATTATCCAGGTGCTAGAATGGAGAAGTGAATGTCTAGTGTCAATAGTTCTTGATCTCTCCTTCTTCAGTCTTGAAATCATCTCTCGTTATTGATATGGAAAGATGATAGGAGTCAAGAGTGAAAATGTTTTTCTAAAAGACTTTCAATTCACATGGGTTTAGCACAGTACATGCCCCTACCTATTTATCGACACGGGGATTCAATTAGAATATTTAATTGTGAAACAATAAATAAATGCTATAATAACTATTAGAGAAAACCCATGCCACGTAATAACAATAACAACACCATTATTGTTGGTCCTCCAAACGATGAAAAATAGACCCATAAATGAAATATCGTTCCACATAATGATAAAATTATAATTATTATTTGTTATTCCGATTAGATAAAAAATATTTACTGATCTGTAAATAATTATTTTATCAATAGATGTGGTATTCGTATGTTTGAACTTCTCATCCATTTATTTAAATCACAAATAAAATATTTTGTTCCCTTAAATAAATATATTTATTTACACACAGGTAAATAAATATTTATTAAATGTTCAATAAAATAGACAAATATATATTAATCCCATTCATGCGACTGAATATTTATTTAATTTATACGATAATTTTAACTTAAATATCATTATTCCTCAGTCTTGAAAATAATATTTATTTCATTAATTAAAACCAAATATAATTTAATCAGGACCACCAAAAAAACTTAGTCAATGAACCTATAGATTATTTCATTTTATCATTAGGCGGGCCTGTATAAAGTCAAATATTACTGTCTAGAAATGAGTCATGGAATCCAAGAGAAAACACATAAACTCACAATGAAGACATACACATATGAATGATCACTACGAAATATAATCTCTTTGTAAAAATATCTCATCAAGAAGGTTTCATGATAATTTCATCAATATATATGCTTGATACATAATTTTTTGGATAATGGAAATAAACATGTCATTACACAGTGGAAATGTAATTTAGGGTAATGTTTCTATTTCAATAAATAGTCTATGATATCAACATTCACAAATGGAAGGGACAACTCCTTTCTTGAATTATTCATTAATAACAATTCATTAATGGAACATCCAATATACCATACATCCTTCCATCATATGGGGTTACAATTTTCCTCAGTAAATCAATGTGTCTAAGTCATCACACATGTTAATAATAATCATAAAGTCAAGGGGCCATTAAACTTTCTCCTATATAGGAATATCCAATCAAACCAAAACATGAAGATTTCATAATAGCTAGTCTATTCTCATAATCTCTCATCTTGGAGATTACCAAGAGAGAAAATCATGAGAAGAAGTCTTATCAACTTATGATTACTCAAAATTGAAGGATTGTTCAATATTTCTTCAATCATATTATGTCATCTAACCACAAAACTATATCTAATAATATTTTTATACCACATCAAAGTTACCATCATTGTGGGAAACTATTATTACAATATTAATGCAAAAAATACTCTAGGAAATTATTACATTATATTCATAAATACTAATGAACAATATGTAATAAAAAGTTTAATATTCAAATACATTAAATATTCATGTAATCAAAGTACAAACAGTTTGTTCTATAAGACCAACTCCAAAAAAGGCACATAAATAATCTTGGTAAACCCCAAAAAGGATATACTAAGAAAAATACAATTCTAGACTACTAAATATTTTATAAAATATATTTGAATGAAATATTGGAAGAGATATGAGATACAAAGCTTTGAGGACTATTATCTATACATGGAAAAATAGTCTTATTCCAATAATTCTAATATACCTTAGAAACTATTATGTCACTCTCCCTTTAGAATATATTTAACTAATTTACACATTATGATGATTTGGTTACTCTTATATTATAGAATACTGTAGATAACTTTGAATATATAAGAATCGAAAATCCGAACGATTACTGTTGAGATCGAATATCATTAAGGAACATATTTTTCTATGGGAATTTGCAGAAGTCAGAAGGTTGTTTGGGAGGGAGAGTTTAGTGGAAGCTAATGTGGTTTACATGGACGAAATTTCATCCATGGTTTTTGTGGAGTCTTGTAACCCGCATAGGACATTGTACATAGAGGACAAAGAAACAATACGTGGAAGAAGAAGGCACGATACATTGAGGATGAAGGAATGGAATATAGGCTGTTATAGAAGGCAGTCTACGAATGGTTAATAGTTTATGGACATAGTGTGATTCACAGAGGAGGTTCGTAGAGTAAATACATAGATACAATACATGATTTCCAATGTGGAGGAAGCCCGCGAATGACAAGATGTTCGCAACAATGACTTTAGTATGCTGTGAAGTTTTTCCTTGCACAAAACCTATTACATTGTATTTGGGAACAGTAGGTGGTTTGTTATTTGAAAAAGGAAAACAGTGAAATCTTCAAATTAGTTTGAGAAATTATTTTATGGTATCTAGTTTTACTAGGGAATGTAGAAATCATATATGAGTGAAAAAGAAATGTCAATGGAGAATCTACCTAAAATTAACAGTGTAGTAATTCATGCAGATTAAGGGACCTACATGTCCAAAAACTCTGTTTGAACTATAGGTCTATAAACTTTGTTAGTATTACCTTACAAGAGAAGTGGGAATATGAAGAGGAAGTCTATGAAAATTTACATTGTCACTGATCTAGAGAAAGAGGATTAGGGAGATACCCTTGGGAACATATTGAGAAGACCCTAAACCTTGTGAAGGCCTTGATCCTGGGTATAGAAGAACTAGCCTGAACATTATACAAATTTTTGGCAGCGAGTCTTATTGAATTCGGTTCATCATCAAATCACCATTTTATTCTCCTTGGATGTAGTATAGTTAGGGTGAACCTTGTTGAAATTATTGATTCATGTGCACGATTTCATATATGTTCATATATTGCTACAAGAGGAAGAGAGAATTTATTTTTTTCTAACAACGAAACATGATCCTAAAGGGGTGAATGTTTTAATCTGTTATACCTTCATTTACCCCCTATTAGGGTATTCGACCTAGTGGACATAACAATTGGTAATAGAGAAAAATGTTTAAATTATATGTTTCTCTCTCAGGAGAAGAAGAAATTGTGGTGGTAAATCATTAAGGAATTCTGATCTCTGATGGAAGTAATTTTCAACTGTGAAATAATCGGATGCAGCACTACTTCCGATCAATAGGGATGGATGTCATCACAACATCTATTCATGGAATATAATTTTACATCCATTTTTGATCATTATCTAAAGCAGAAAGATAAGAATTGGATGCTGATGATAGAGGGATCAATGAGTTAGGGTGATGATTATCAAAATCAATTTATACGATGGTGGAATCCAATAAAACATCACATGCAATGTGGGAAATATTGTAGAATGATTATGAGGGAGACTCAAAAGTACATGAAGAAAATTTGTAGGTTCCTTGGAACAAGTATGGGGATCTTATAATGAATCCAAATTATAATGTTGATGCATTCTTCGATAGGATAAATATTTTTGTGGAAGACATGCATGGTCTTGGAGAAGTCATTGAAGATATAAATATTGTGAAACATATCGCGAGGAAACATCCACCACGTTTAAATTCCAAAGTTTTACTATTGAATATAGTCACGAGGATGAAATTATGGATGAAATAATGTCATTTCTCTCTTCCAATTTGCATAAGGGAAAAGGAATGTTCAAAAGAAAACATTAATTTTCATTAATTCGATGTGGAATGATTGGACATTTTCCAAAAAAGTGTCCTAAAAATTCTGTTAATAAAAATAATGAAAATCATGATATTCTCCAAAAGAATTTTTCATCAAATGATAAAGGGAGGATAAGTACTAGGTGAATGTTCAACAAATAGAAGACTCAGCCTCCAAAATATGATGAATGTTTAGAACAATATGAGGAAGAAGAGTTGGAGGATTGCAAGGAACATAAAATAGATGATTTGGTGGAATTTATAAAAAATTATTTAACAACATAAGAATTTGACAATGAAGATAGAGAAAGTGAAGGAATGGTTGATCTTCAGGAAGAATTTTATTATACCCTTGAAGATGTAGATATTTTGAGAGCTAAAAAAATAAATATTACAAATTTTTCATTGATGACAAACTATTTATATAGAAACTCAATGAAGGGAATTCTTATATAAATGATGAAATCGAAATATGAGGTCCTCAATGCTAGAAAACACCAAAAGGTTGTTAAGTACAAACTCAAAATTGAATAACATAAAATAGAAAATGATAGTTTGAATAAAAAATGAAAATATCAAATAAAATGTATCAAACAACTATAAATGAACACACCAAACTGCATTTAACAATTGAAGATTTAAAAAAACGTCTAGGAAAGAAGATCATACAAGTATCATAGGCATTGACATTTGAGTAGAGTTGTCCATCAAAATAGAAGAAACAACTAATTCGGAATGATATGGTTGGTTTGGGGCTCGAGGATAAATAGAAATTAGTAATTGTTCAATTCAGACCACAAGAACCCACTCAAGTATTGAAGATTGATTTTGGTATGAAGCCAAATCAAAATTTTCTGAGAACCCAATGCACAACTAGTGGTGTGTCATTACCACATATGAATTCACCTCACATTAGATGATACTATTGTGGTAAGATGGGAACTTACAAAATGTATGTCCTTAGAAACAAGGTACCAAATTAAACATGACTATAGAGGTGGTCATACACAGCTCAAAATTTCTGGTCATTATTTTATGAACATTGTATTAGGTGTCAATGAATCATACATATGGAACATCATTTTAGATCCCCAATTTAGAGGAATGTGCCGAGTTGGACAAAATATTTCCATAAGAAGAATCCACATGTATATTCAAGAGAGCAGAAAATTCCAAATTGATTTCCAGCTCTGTCGGTTGATGATGGATCATCATATACTAATAAATATTATGATTGTGATTCAATTTAATATATGAAGTGAAATACTTGGGTCAAAAATAAAAAGTATATAGCTGGTTGTTGTTGTAGAAATAACATTTAAGGCATCCGATCACACAAGGATATGGATCATTGATAGTGGATTCATATACCATATAATGCGAAATAAGGATCTAGTGTCCAAAATCTGGTATGATGAAGAGGGTATTGTAATATTCAGTAATGGTCAGGGATTGAAAATTAATGGGTTAGAAAAATCCATTTTTGGAGGAAACGACATGAGATGAGCAGATGTTTTGGTTTTGAGAGGCTTAGCCACAATTTATTAATGTTAGTCAGTTGTGTGAATTAGGGAATTCCATAAGTTTTTATAAGAAATTATATTTCATCAAGTCATGTTATGGTGTAATTTTGTTTCATAGAATTTATACAAAATGGAATCTTTATCTCATCAGTAGAGAAGAAGATATGTGATTTATGTCCAAGGATGAGGAAAAGTAGTTATGGAATAAGAGTCTTGGCCTTATAATCCAAACATCCATGAGAGATCTGGTAAAATGTGAAGCTTGTAGAAATATCCCTATTATCATGTGATCATATTCATACATGCGATGCCTTCCAACAATGGAAGATAATCAGAATGACATATAACAAAAATCAGAAAATGTCAACAAGATTTCTTGAGTTTGTGCATATTGAAGTGTGTAGGATGCTACAACACTTCAGGAAGTGCATTGTAACAACTCAGTTGGTGGTCTCATGATCCTGCAATGTCATAGAGTTGACGTAATATTCCTTAAACAAAAGATTTCTTTTGAGGTGTTCTAAAAATCCACACTTCTTGGATAGATTACAATTAATGTTGATGGTTCCTCCAATGGAAATCCAGAATTGCGAGTTGTGGGGCCATTTGTAAAGACTCTCATAGATAGTGTTATGGTTGATTCTATGGCGGCTTTGGCTATGCCTCCTCCCTCGATGCATAGATATCATTTGTGATTCAGTCTATTATTTTTGTTATGTAAAATGGATGGAATAATATCTGGATTGGATATGACTCCACCATCATCATATGTGGTATCTGGAATGGTGTGGTTCACCTTGCATGTCATCTTACATCTCACTGGATGAATTGAATTAACTCGCTTTTGGAGCTTCGAAACATCGCCACACATACCTATCGAGAAGCGAACATCATGGTTGATGGTCTTGCTAA
This sequence comes from Viscum album, assembly GCA_963277665.1. NCBI lineage: Eukaryota > Viridiplantae > Streptophyta > Magnoliopsida > Santalales > Viscaceae > Viscum > Viscum album. The sequence continues at coordinate 1,137,913,298 of OY728150.1, read as the reverse complement.
CAATGGAATCAACCAATACATGTAGTGGTGTGATGATTAGCCAGTTGATCTTTTCTCATTCTATGTTAAATATGGTAAAAAGTTCCCTCTTTCACACTTTTATTGTTCCTTTCTTTATTTTTCAATAAATTGTGTCTTCCACTTTGACCAAGACATTAACTTTAAAAAGAATTTTGTGTTGGCCAATTTCTCTAAGGTATATTAATGTTATAAGATATTATGTTCAATTCATTGATGAATATAGTAAAATTTTGTGGCCTTCAAAAATCAACCCCAAATCTGATGTTCTTAGTGGCATTACAAGATATGGACGGGAATGTGAAAATATGCATAATCAGAAAATCTGGATGATTTGATCATAGAATGGAACCGAGTATACAAATTTCCATGTGGGGTATGATATCAAGAATCATGGGATATGGTATCATGTTTTAGCAGTAAGAACTCTAGAACAAAATGGAATAGTTGAGAGAAGTAATCGGATTTTCAGCAACATTGCCAGAGCAGTGCACTTTGAAAAAATATCTTTTAGAAAATTTTTGGAATGAAGAACTTGTGAAAGCAGTCTAAAATTAAAATACCACATTACTCTGTCTGAAAGAGGAGAAGCCTCCATACAAATTATGGTACAGATAGAAGCCTTAATTGATGTTATTTTGAGTCTTCATAATTAAATGACAAATTCTATGTAAAGAGAAACAAAGGAATGTTTAACTCCATGGAGATGAAGGGATATTTCTTGTCTACTCAAAGAAAAGAAAATAAAATAAATGCTTCAATAAAAAGTTGGGAAAGATAGTTAGTATTCACGATGTGACTATAGCAGAGAATGATATGAATCATTAAAAAAATAATCAGACACCGAAGGATAGTAGTTGAGAGATAAGAAATCTAGGAGACCCTCCTTCTCTAGAGGTTGATTTAGAAGAAGACTCAGATGATGAAAATAAATTAGTGTCTTCCCAGAGATCAATTAAAAGGTAAAAAATTGACAGGTATAACATAATTGGTAATCACACAGAACCAATGTAGATGTAGAGGATGATGTCACTATAATAAGCACCATAATTATCATAGGAGGGGCCTAAATGATTTTATGAATCTACTGAAGATATGAATTGGGTTCAAAAAATCAATAAAGAGCATGAACATATTGAGAAGAATCAAAAAATTGGGGAGTTGTTTTGAGGCTAGAAGGCAAGAATGTCCTAGGTATAAAGATGGTCTTTTAAAATAAAATGAATTATGATGGTGTTTTGATTCAAAACAAAGAACATATTGTGTGAAAAGGGTACTCTCATATAGTTGTTATTGATGTTGATGAGAAATTTTCACCAATTTCAAGGTTGGAGAGAATCAGATTTTTCGTAGTCAAATTTTTACAATGAAAGATTAATTTTTTCCAGATTGATGTCAAGTCAAAATTTAGAAATGAGTTCTAGAAGAGTAATATTACATTGAGAAACCTGATGGTTTACTAATTCATGATGATGAAAACAATTTTGGTCAACTGAATAACTCTATATATGGTTTGAAAGAAGATCCAAGAGAATAGTATTCATGGCTTGACTAGTTTCTAAAGAATCTCTTTTTTCATCATGGACGATTGGATTAGAATTTGTATTTCAACAATGAAAAAGTTCAAAGGATGATAGTTCTAGTACATATCAATGACATAATATTATATGGAGAAGATGAATCACAATTCATACATATTTCTAAATACATGAAAAGAGAGTTCAAAATTTCTATGATTGGTGAGTTTAGGTTTTTCCTTGGCTTACACGTGACATAATAAAGGAAATACCATTTTATTTATCAATCTAAATATGCCACAAAGGTTTTGAGAAAGGTTATAATGGATAATTCCATGGAGATGGAGACTCCAGTTTCTACCCATATGAAACTATCTAATGTTGATCATGGAAAGGCAGTTAACACCATAGAATACAAGAAAATCATTAGTTGTGCGCTATAAGTGACCATGAAATTTCATGAAATTACATTCACCACATGCCAAGAACCATGATATCAAATCACTCCCAAGAAAATCCAAATGCTTGCAATAAAACCAATAATTTTCCACATAAAATTTACTATGGATTTTCGCCTAATGTATAATGGAAAATCTCAGCCAATTTTATTGGGATATTCATATGGGGATTTGGATGGTTCATCATATGATTGGAAATCAACATGAGGAGGTTCCATTTATCTTTGAGGGTTGTGTATTTCTTAGCTAAGCAAGAAACAAGTATACATTTCATTGTGCACCGCAGAAGATGAATACATTGTGGATACTCAAGCTTGCACTCAGCTGTTGTGGACAAAGCAAAAACTTGAAGATATAGTAATTGAAGTGAAATATCTGAACAGAATACATTGTTATGATTCACATGATATAAATTATAGAGAAAATATATTATATCACTCATGGAAAAAGAAAATTTAAATCAAATATCATTTTATCAAGGAGAATATGGATCAAGGGATTCTGATGTCGGACTATGTCCCTACAGAATAACATGTTTCAAATATTATTACAAAGACCTTACCAAAAGAAGTATTTGAAAGGAATAAACATGAATTATGAGTCAAGTTAACTTTATACACATTAAAAATCATTGATGTGGGATCCCCTCTCCCTTAGGATTTTCCCAAATGTACTGATATATATTCATTACCCAATTACAAACATCCTTGAAGTGATCTTCGGGTTTGTTGACAAATGGGGAGATTATGTGACTATTCAGGGGGAGAAAAGGAGTGGGGAGAAGATGCTAAGTGGTGTAGTGAAATAAATAGAGTTGATGCTATGGTGAAGGAATTTTTTGGAGGATCTATAATATAGGGGAAGACATAGATTTTACGTTGCTAGATTTGATTAATCAATGATTAGATATCACGACTGCTGAGGTACATGGTGAAATTAGTTCATTGGAATCAGTGTATCAGTATGGTATCGATAATTGGTTGTTAGAAATTAAGTGATTCATTGATGAACATTTCATTATACTCTTATTCCTCATACCAAGCATGGATAATGTGGTCTTATCTTATTTGATGAGTAAATCTGTGATCGACATGTTAATCATGTTAATAGAATAATGGTTGAAGATAGAAGGAGTATTGATGAGGTATCAAAATGTGCATCATTGTTATGTGAATAGTTTTCAACAAACCCTAATGGGGGGGGGGGTACTATTTAAAAAAATAAATTAAGATGTCTTCATGGTATGTTTTGGGTATGGTTGTGTTTGTTGAAAAAGACAAATGCCTGTAAAGGAAGAGAACCACGTACCACAATTCATCGACCACATACCGTGTTCTCGGAACGATATGAGGAGCAATTGGAATAGGACAACATAGCGGTTCGAAAAACGAAAAATGGTTCGCAGAGTAAGGAGGTGTTGTGTATGGATGGCATGATGTTATAGGATGATATTTGGAAGCACCCCAAGCTTCTACGGTACGCTTCTCTTTGAATAATGCAACAGGGTGTGTCGTATGCAACATCGAGTTCTAACCACACCACAACCAATCAAACTAGCCATTATGAATAGTAATACCTAAGTTTTAAAATTTTAGAAATTATATCTCTCAAAATGGACTTCATTTTTGGATTCTGAGTATCAAATTTAGCCTAAGGTGAAATTTTGGTACTTTTCGGATAACTTTAATATTTTGATGAATAGTGAAAATTACTAAATTTTAATTAGAAACAACTTTTTTAATCAAAATAATTAATAGGGATAAATTATGAATTTCAGTGGTTTTAAAGTATATTTAGAATATATTTTTACCATTTAATACAATGTTTATCATTGGACATAATTTCACAATTAAAAAGGACATAATCAAATATCAATCTTTTGATACTTATTATATCTTAAAAACACGCTTTTTGTTTTGACAGCGGGAATTAATTTTAAATTACTTTCTGCCACATTTGTGTTTTGAATTTGGAAAAATGGATTACTTATTTGGAATCATGATGTCCAAATTGTGTAAATAGGTAACTTCTATTTTTATACATTTTGAATAATTACTTCGGTAAATATTTTATTTACCATGGTTAAAGGCTAAATCCGGTAAATCAGGGTTAAAAAATTATATTATAATAATATTAATTACCCTAAAACGTGTCCCAACCTTATTGGTGGATACATGTCCGACCATTGGAATATTTGGGTCTATTTTGGGACCCCATGGAGCCACTTGTAGGTGATAGGGAGACATTATTTTAATTAAGTTAAAATAAATAAATAAATGACAAAAGCATATATCTTTTAGAAAAATAATTTTTACATAGGGTTATATATGTTATATTTTCGACTATAAATATAAATTAGAAATCTAAAATGATTTCCTATATAATGGTATTTTATTTATAATTTTTAGACATCATATAATTTAATATATTTATGACACAATGGTGATGCAGTAATTACCTAATTAATGAAAAATTAGAATAATTGATATTATAAATACCAAAATAAATGTAATTTGTAACTTTTAATAAATGAAAATAATTTTCTAGGATACATGTTAGTATTTATTTAATTAACTTTGTTTGAAGTAATAAATCTTTTATGATTTTAACAAAAATCAATTATTGAATAGTGTCAAAATTGGCATAAAAGAGTTTTTAAAACAAATATTATATTATTAATTGATATTAAATTCCTAAAAATCTAATGTTCAGCCCAGAGATATATATCATGACAGGTTTATCATTAATGGACCACATTCGGGTCTCTTGGATGTATATAGTATGTTTATTAACCATATAATATAAAAATATAAAGAGACATTGTAAAAGTGAAACTAATTAACTAAGAGTTAATACATAAAGATAAGGTTAATATAGTAACCCAAACCTGTCTAAATCCTATTTGTTGAGTTGTTTTAGACCTATAACCACTTTAACCTGTATGTAATCCACTTTGGAGCTATTAGAAATCGAATATGTATTTATTAAAAAATAATATTTCTAGCTTTTCCAAAGGTGCCGCTCACCCCTCTTATAAAAGGGCACTCCCCCTTCTCAGTAATTCACTCCTTCAAAGCCTTTTGGATCGGCCGACCTCTGCCCAAATACTCTCTCAACTCCCCTAAATTTATCCTAGTGGCCTTAATTTAGTTATAAATCAAACCTATGGAGCCCTTTTGATCAAATCAAAAGGAAGAACCCGAAGAAGAGGTAATGATTTCACCACCTTATTTCAAGTTCCTTTCTTCTTCCACTTCTTCTTTATTTCTTATTACCATTCTAAAATAATAACTCCAGTATATTATATATACATTTATGTTATTATAAACATGTTATAACAATATTTAAGTATTCTATTCATCCATTGAATGACATGTCACCATACGTGTGTACGTACGACTTACTGTCTCCACGTCGTTGTGTAATTGTTATTCAACAAATTATTATTTGGATAGTTATAAAAATGATGTGTAATTCATGTAAATAATAAATATAACATGTTAATGATTCTTTATATATGATATACCATCCAATTATTTATTATTTTAATACCAAAAGAATGATATTGTCGCTCGTGCGTACATACGGACTACCGTCTCCACGAACGCGATGAGATTCATTCTCCATCGTATCCATTCATGTATAATTATCATTTGATGATTAAAAATAATGATTAAGGACTTGATATAATTCTGGATAAGAATAAGATACAACTTATCCCTGAAAAACATGGCTTACGTAACAAAACATATAAAATAAAATGAGTAAGTTAACACCTGAAACAATGATAATACTAAGATATTATTAACAAATCAATGTTAAAAGATCATATATGATATCATATTAATGTATATGATTTTTTTATAATTTATTAATGATTATTTCACCATTATACAAAAGTTTAACCTACCTCAACAATAGAAAAGTACAAGGTAAGGGTTTATTTGGCTATCTCTTCATTGTCTGAGGTTGTTTATACGTAATAATCTACTGGGATTTATTTATCATCCACATCCTTGTTTATCGAAAATGTATTGCAAAACATTTTTACTATTTACATGAATATGGGTTAAAGTCATTTATACCCTTTTTTGACTTTTTATAAGAGGATTATAAAGGATTATTTCTGTTGTTTTCCAAACAAGGTGCTTTTAACCTTTTCGACGGAATTAATTTAAGAATGTTTTTTTTAACTTATACAGCGGGTGAGCCAATTTTCCACCATTATAAAATCTTTTAAGCTTCCCTTATAATCTTATAAGAATATTTTCCAAGAAAATGTTTTATTTTATAGATATACATCTCTTAATGAATTTCAAAATAGGAATATATATTTATCTAAAAAGAGTTTTGATTTCATCTATGCCAACATCCATTGATGGATTTTAAGCTTTTTTGAAGTTGATTTATAATGATACAAAACTTATATATTGTATTGAAGGTTTTGTGATATGTTTGACTATGGATGTGTTATTTTTATACCATTTGTGGTTTATGGATGATGTATTTACATTTCATATGCTAGTTTTAATACGAATGTTTATGTTATGTTTAAACCTTTTCATATGGGAATGCAGTGGACTTAATATGTGACGGGTGGAGCCCACTATAGATCCTCGAAGCATCAGTAGGTTTCATGAGACAAACTAGTGTCTTGGAACAAGGCCTTGACAAAATATTATTTGTAGTCTTGGAATGAGGCCTTGGCTATGTTATTATGATAGTCTGGCATTATTCATTCCATCATTATGAAAGTGGTTGTTTATATTGCATTTGATTATTCGATTAGTAGAATATCATTGTGAATAAGTAAATGGAATTATTTCATTTTATTTTTTACATACGATGTTGAAGTTCATGTTTAAAAGGCTTTTGTTTTAGTTATACATTGCCTTAAATGTTTATTCTTATTTATGAATGTTTCCGCTATATTGTTATCCTTACTGGGCATTTGAGCTCACCCCTTTTCTATGTTTTTATTTTTCCCAGGATGTGAAGAAGTAAATTATGAATGACCTGTGGGGATAGTATGAGGGGATATGAGTGTGGATTATGGAGAATATGTTTTTGTAGTTTTTATTTTTATGATGTAATGTAAAACTTTATGAATATATCTAGTGTTTCCAAGGCTATTAAACTAATCATTCTTTCGAGATTTGATCTTTCTTATGATCATGCCAATGTTATGTAATAATGCACCGACTCTGGGTAACTGGGGTCGGGGAATTACAGTTGGTATCAAGAGAAGTTTAGTACAAACCATGGAAGTTATATTTAGATAAACTCTAATTAGAGCACATATATTTAAGATGGACCTTGAGGATTAGTATAGAAGAACTTCCTATAATTTTGGTATTGTAGAGATTGTGTGAGTTTTCCAAGAAATACATCCATGTTTGGATACGAGCAGGTAGAGGCGTCTTTGACGTAGAAGTACCTATGGGTAAAACCTGAAAACACCCCTTTGAGCTAGAATTGAATGGGAGCTGGTGCACGACAATGGGCCTTGATGCACTCTTGTTTACGACACTCCCGGGGGATATGCTTAGGATAACTCTCATTTTCTTTAAAAATCATTATGAATGGTTTATGAGTATATACTTCCTCAAATAAAATATTTTTTTGATTATGTATTATAATCATAATTAGTTCAATTTATGTTATGTGTTTTATAAGTATGAAATTATATATTTTGATTCATAAACAGATCTAGTTTATGCCATTGTTTAGAAATGGAGCCTAGTGGAAGAAATGAAAACTGTATCAATGAACACACTCCATGTAAGGATTGCCCTCCTACCAAAGATAATTATAGTGGTGCTGGTGATGCAACTGGTGCTGGTCATCTAATCACCGTACTGGGAAAACTCACTCAGGTTATGAATAACAACCTTACCCGTATGGAGCACCCTGATCCACTGCGTGGAGGATCAATGTTAGATAACATCATGAGGCTGCAACCACCAACATTCAATGGGTGTAAAAATCCATTATTAGCTGAGCAATGGATATGTTCCCTAGAGAAAATATTTCAGGCTATGGGAAGTAGTGAAAGGGAAAAAGTTATCATGGTCGTTTACCACCTCACTGGTGATGCTGATCAATGGTGGTCATTGATTCAAAACACGAAGGAAGATAATGAAGTATCAAATATGGTATGGAGGGAGTTCAACGATCTGTTTTTAGAAAAATACAATCCTCGCGACCATCGAGCAGATATGGAAAAGAAATTTCTGAGTCTGAGACAAAAAGAGGATGAGAATGTCATAAAGTATGAGGCTAACGTTACATGGTTAGAAAGGTTTTCTGGAGATTATATACATATCCCAAGATGTAATATTGATCATTTCTTTGATGGGTTAAAACCATTTCTCCGTCGAGGATTAGTCTCACAATCCTTCTTGTTGTACGAAGACATTGTCTCATGTGCTATCAAGATAGAGAAAGAATTCTCTAAGTCATATGACCATAAAGTAAAGCAAGAGAAGAATATATCTTCAAATCAATCTGGGAATCGAAATAAAGGGAAGAAGGGAAATGTTTAATATCCATCATGTAGTAAATGTGGGACGAAACACCATGGTACATTCTTAAAAGGAATGGGAGTCTGTTACATGTGTGGTGAAAAAGGCCACCAAGATCATGATTCCAAGGGGAAGAAGGAAGCTACCGATGTCCAATGCTACAATTGTAGGGATATGGGACATTATGCAAATGAATGTCCTAAGCGTTCGAGGAATATACCTCAGAAAAGGCAAAGGGATCAAGGCCAATATTATGCTATCACTACTGCTGAGGTAGAAGCTCTGAAAGACGTGGTGGCGGTTAATTTAATGGTTTCCTCAAGTTTAGCAAATGCATTATTTGATTATGGATCATCGCATTGTTTCATATCTTCCTAGTTTTCTAAGAACATTAGATATTTCCAATTTGATTTAACAAGGGAGTTGTCAGTTAAAACTCCTAAGGGAAGTATCATTGCAACAAAGTTTTATGAATCAGTCCCCATTAGAGCACATAAATGTTTTTTATCCACTGATCTTATCATCATACCTATGATTGAGTTTGATATAATCCATGGTATGGATTGGCTTTTGGACCATGATGCGATGATTTATTGTAATAAGATGGAGGTTACAATTTTTGATGATGATGATAAGGAACGCCTTATCTTTAGAGTAGAATCGTCACCACCTAATTCATATTTAGATCCACCCCCAGTAGCTGCACTAAATTCAATTATTGGGGAGTAAGAGAATGAAATGACTGTGGGTGAGGAAAGGAATGTTCAAATATAGTATGTACCTTTTGTGAAAGAATATGTATATGTGTTTTCGGAAGATTTACCTGGACATCCACCAGAACGAGAAGTTGAGTTTTCCATTGATTTAATTCTTGGATCAAGGCCTATATCGAAGACCCCTTATAGAATGGCCACTGTAGAATTAGTTGAACTAAAGAAACAACTAGAGGAATTGAGTAATAAGGGATTTATTATCCCTAGTGTTTCTCCATGGGAAGCCACTGTTCTTTTTGTTAAAAAGAAAGATGGATCTATGATGTTATGTATCAACTACAAGGAGATCAATTATATAACAATAAAGAACAAGTATCCCCTACCTCGTATTGATCATTTATATGACCAACTGCATGGGGTTCAATACTTTACAAAGATTGACCTTCGATCTGGATACCATCAGTTGTGTGTGAAGAAAGAAGACATTCCGAAAATAGCATTTCGAACCAGGTACGGGCATTACGAGTTTACAGTAATGCCTTTTGGATTGACTAATGCACCCTCTGTATTCATGGATTTGACGAATAAAGTTTTCAAGGAATATCTCGATGAATTTGTGGTGTTATTTATTGATGATATCTTGGTATACTCCAAAAGCTACAAAGATCCTGAAAATCAATTGCGCATTATCTTGAAGACTCTAAGAAGACATGAATTATAAAATTTTTTTTAGCAATTGTGAATTTTGGCTTCAGGAGATTGATTTTCTTGACCATATTGACTCTAAAGATGGAATCTCTTTTGATCCTTCCAAGACCATGGAAATCCAAGAATGGCCTGCAACGATGAGTATAACTAAGGTACGCAGTTTTATTGGTTTGGTAGGTTATTATCAATATTTCATCCAGAAATTTTCCTGATTGGATAACCCATTAACAAAGCTCGCACGTTAAGGGGTTAAATTTGTTTGGACAAAAGAGTGTGAAGAATGTATCGAAAAACTGAACAGAAGATTAGTCAATGCTCTTATATTAACTCTACCATCAGGGATTGATGGGTTCGTTATTTATAGTGATGCATCGAAGAAAGGACATGGTTGTGTCCTTATGAAGAATGATAGGGTTATTGCATATGCATCACAATAGTTGAAAATTCATGAGTTAAACTATCCTAGTCATGATATTGAGTTAGCAGCTGTGATCTTTTCTTTTAATATATGGAGGAACTACCTCTATAGTGAAAAATGAGATATTTGTACTAATCAAAAGAGTTTGAAGTATATTTTATCACAAAAAGAACTCAACATGAGGCAAAGGAGATTTCTTGAATTACTCAATGATTATTATTGTACGATACACTAACACCCGAGGAAAGAAAACATGGTGGCAGAGGCTTTGAGCATAAAATATCATGGAGTTTTGAACAATTTTAGAATTTAAAGGGAACCAATTTTCATGGATCTAGTGAAGATGGACATGAGAATAACCATGGAAGGTGAAACATCAATTCTTATTCAAATGGTTGCCAAGCCATCTTTACTATAGAGGATTTAGAGTTCTCATACTGATGATGAAGAATTTTAAAAGAAGATTAAAATTGTGAATGATGGGAGATTGAGAGACTTTGTGTTTGAAGATGGAATTTTGAAATTTGGGATGAGACTTTGTGTTCCCGATATACCTGATCTAAATAGCGAATTGATGGATGATGCTCATAGTTCCGATTTCTCTATACACCCTGGGAGAACCAAAATGTATAGAGATTTGAAGGAACATTTTTGGTGGGACAACATGAAGAGGGAGATTTCTGATTTGGTGTCACGATGTATGGTTTGTCAACAAGTGAAAGCTGGAAGACAACAGCCTGGAGGAATCATGCAACCTCTTCCCATACCGGAGTGGAAATGGGATAATATTACGATGGACTTTGTCATGGGACTACCAAGGAATCCTAGAAGGAAGGATGCAATATGGGTCATTGTTAAACGTCTTACCAAGTCAGCACATTTTCTTGATATAAGGTATGATTTAACACTTGAACAACTATCAAGACTATATATTAATGAAGTTGTGAGACTTCATGGAGTACCCCTATCGATTGTTTTTTATCGTGATCCCCGTTTTACTTCAAGATTCTAGAAAAGTCTTCCGAATGCCTTGGATACTGAACTTCATTTGAGCACTACCTACCACCCTCAAATAGATGGACAATAAGAATAAAATATTCATACCGTAGAAGACATGTTGATATCCTGCTCACTTGACTTTCAGGGTATGTGGGATCAGTATTTACCTCTAGTTGAATTTTCCATTAACAATAGCTTCTATTCGTGTATTCAGATGGCACAATATGAAGACTTATACGAATGGAGATGTCGCACACCAACTTGTTGGGATGATATAGGTGAAAGAAAACTTGTAGGCCAAGAACTAGTGGACAGAATGATGGAAAAGGTGAAGGTAATCCAAAACCATTTTATAACAGCTCAAAGTAGGCAGAAGAGCTATGCTGATAATCGATGGAAGGATTTGGAATTTCAAGTCGGTGATCATGTTTTTTTGAAAGTATCTCCATGGAATGGATTCATACGTTTTGGTAAGAAAGGTAAATTGAGTCCCAGGTACATTGAACCTTTTGAAATTCTAGAACGAATTGGGGTTGTAGCTTCTCGATTGGCAATGCCACCATGTCTCTCCAAAGTTCACGATGGGTTCCACATATCACTGTTGAGGAAATACATGCCTGACCCAACACATATACTCACCTACGAGGAATTAGAACTCGAGCCCGATCTGTCTTATTGCGAAGAGCCCATCAGGATTCTTGATACGAGAGAACAAGTACTGAGAAACCGGACGACGCGTCTGGTAAAAGTTTTGTGGAGAAACCATAAGATGGAAGAGGCAATGTGTGAACCCGAGGAACATATGATGAGGAACCACCCAAATCTTTTCATGTGGTAGTATTCTAGAAATTTCGAGGACGAAATCATTTGAAGGAGGGGAGAATGTATCACCCGAAGCTCCTACGGTATGCTTCTCTTTGAATAATGCAATAGAGTGTGTCATACGCAACATCGAGTTCTAACACACACCACAACCAATCAAACTGGCTGTTATGAATAGTAATTCCAACGTTTTAAAATTTTAGAAGTTTTACCTCTCAAAATGGAATTCTTTTTTGGATTCGGAGTATCAAATTTAGATTAAGTTTAAATTTTTGTACTTTTTGGATAACTTTAATATTTTGATGAGTAGTGAAAATTACTAAATTTTAATTTTAAAAAACTTTTTTAATCAAAATAATTAATAGTGATAAATTATGAATTTGAGTGGTTTTAAAGTATATTTAGAATATATTTTTACCATTTAATTCAATTTTGGTCAATGGAAATAATTTCACAATTAAACCAGACATAAACAGGTATCAATCTTTTAATAGTTATTATATATTAAAAACACGCTTTTTGTTTTGAGAGTCGGAATTAATTTTAAATTAATTTCTGCCACTTTTGTGTTTTGAATTTGGAAAAATAGATTCCATATTTAGAATCAGGATGTCCAAATTGTGTAAATAGTTATCTTTTACTTTTAGACATTTTGAATAATTATTTCGGTAAATATTTTATTTACCATGGTTAGAGGGTAAATTCAGTAAATAATGGTTAAAAAATAATATTATAATAATACAAAAATACCCTAAAACGTGTCCTAACCTTATTGGAGGATACATGTCCGACCATGGGCATCATTGGGTTGATTTTGGGACCCCATGGAGCCACTTGTAGGTGATAGGGAAACATTATTTTAATTAAGATAAAATAAATACAAAAAATACATAAGCATATATCTGTTAGAAATACAATTTTTACATGGGGTTATATATGTTAGAATTTAGACTATAAATATTCATTATAAATCTCAAAAAAATTCATTCATAATGGTATTTTATTTATAATTTTTAGACATCATATAATTTAATTTATTTGTGACACAATGGTGATGCAGTAATTACCAAATTAAGGAATAATTAGAATAATTGATATTATAAATACCCAAATATATATAATTTGTGACTTTTTATAAATAATAATAATTTTCTAGGATAATATGACATGTTAGGATTGATTTAACTAACTATTTTTGAAGTAATAATTCTGTAATAATTTTTACAAAAATCAATTATTGAATAGTGTCAAAATTGACATAAAAGAGTTTTTAAAACAAATATTATATTATTAATTGATATTAATTTCCTAAATATATATGGTTTGGCCAAGAGACATATATCATGATAGGTGTATCATTATTGGACCACTTGGGGGTCTCATGGATGTATATAGTAAGTTTATTAACCATATAATATAAAAATATAAAGTGACATTGTAAAAGTGAAACTAATTAACTAAGAGTTAATATTTAATGATAAGGTTAATATAGTAACCCAAACCTGTCTAAATCCTATTTGATGAGTGATTTTAGACCTATCCCAACCTTAAACTTTAAATAATCCTCTTTGGATCCATTATAAACTGAATATGAATTTATTATAAAATAATATTTCTAGATTTTCCAATGGTGCCCCTCACCCCTCTTATAAAAGGGCACTCAACCGTCTCATTAATTCCGACATTAAAAGCAGTTTAGTTCGGCCAAAATCTTCCCAAATACTCTCTCAACATCCCTCAATTAATCCTAGAGTAATTCCTTTAGTCATAAATCCAACCTAAGGAGCCCTTTTGATCAAATCAAAAGAATGAACTCGAAGAAGAGGTAATGATTTCACCACCCTTTTTCAAGTTCCTTTCTTCTTCCTCTTCTTCTTTATTTGTTATTAAGATTATAAAATAATATCTACAGTATATTATATATTCTTTGATGTTATTATAAACATGTTATAACCATATTTCAGTATTATATCCATCCATTGAATGACTTGTCACCATACGTGCGTACGTACGACTTACCGTCTCCACGTCGTGGTGTAATTGTTATTCAATAAATTATTATTTGGATGGGTATAATAATGATTTGAAATTCAGGTAAATAATAAATATATCATGATAATTATTCTGTATATATGATATACTATCCAATTATATATTATTTTAATATCAAAATAATGATATTGTCGCTCGTGCGTACGTACGGACTACCGTCTCCACGAACGCGATGAGATTCATTCTCCTTCATATCCATTCAAGAATAATTATCATTTGATGATTAAAAATAATGTTTGAGGACTTCATATCATTCTGGATATGAATAAGATACAACCAATCCATGACAAACATGTCTTACGTAACAAATCATATAATAGAAAATGAGTAAGTTAACACCCGAAACAACGATAATACTAAGATATTATTAACAAATCCATGTTAAAAGATCATATATGTTATCATATTAATGTATATGATTATTGTATAATTTAATAATAATTATTTCACCATTATACATGAGGTTAACCTACCCTAACAAAGGAAAAGTACAAGGTAAGGGTTTATTTCGCAATCTCTTCATTATCCGAGGTTGTTTATACATAATAATCTACTGAGATTTCTTTATCATCCATATCCATGTTTCATAAAAAAGTGTTTCATAAATTTTTTACTATTTACAAGAATATGGGTTAAAGTCATTTATTCCTTTATTTGACTATTTATAAGAGGTTTATAATGGAATATTTCCGTTGTTTTCCAAACAAGGTGCTTTTAACCTTTTTGATAGAATTAAGATAAGAATGTTTTTTAACTTATACGGCGGGTGCGACTATTTCCCACCATTATAAAATCTTTGAGGCTTCCATTATAATTTTATAAAAATATTTTCAATAGAAAATGTTTTATTTTATAGATATATAACTCTTAAATGATTTCAAAATAGGAAGAGATATTTCTCTAAAAAGAGTTTTATTTCATCTATGTCAACATCCTTTGGTGGATTTTAAGCTTATTTGAAGTTGATTTATTATGATACAAAACTTCTATATTGTATTGAAGGTTTTGTGATATGTTTTACTGCAGATATATTATTTTTATACCATTCGTGGTTTATAGATGAAGTATTTACATTACGTTTTCTAGTTTTAATACGAATGTTTATGTTATGTTTTAACCTTTTCATATGGGAATTCATTGGACTTAATATGTGATGGGTAGAGCCCTCTATAGCTCCTCGATGCATTGGTAGGTCTCATGAGACATACTAGTGTCTTGGCACAAGGCCTTGAAATAATCATATTTGTAGTCTTGGCCCGAGGCCTTGGCTATGTGGTTATGATAGTCTGGGATTATGCATTCCATCATTATGAAAGTGGTTATTTATATTTCAAGTGATTATTCGATTAGTAGAATATCCATGTGAATACTTAAATGACATTATTTCATTTTATTTTTTCCATACTATGTTGAAGTTCAAGTTTAAAAGGATTTTGTTTTAGTTATTCTATGCCTTAATTGTTTATTATTATTTATGAATGCTTCCGATATATTGTTATATTTACTGGGCATTTGATCTCACCCCTATTCTATGTTTTATTTTTCCCAAGATGTGAAGAAGTAAATTATGAATGACCTGCAGGGATAGTATGATGGGATAAGAGTGTGGAGTATGGAGACTATGTGGTTTTATTTTTCATTTTTATGATGTAATGTAAAACATTATGAATATATCTAGTGTTTCTAATGCTACTAAACTAATCGGTCCTACGAGATTTGATTTTATTGTGATCATTCCAATGTTATGTAATAATGTACCAAATCTGGGTAACTGGGGTCGGGGCGTTACGTATTGACCATGTAGGAACAAAAAAGAATGCATACATGATAATAAAAATGGTTTCTGGGTGATTTGCGGTTTTCAATTGAAGAATTATTGGTATGTGGTGAAGGATAGATTGAAGATTGGTTAATTTATAGATTATCATATTTTATGGGAATCTTTTCCAATATATTTATCACTAATCCCCCTGATTAAATTGAGACTGAATATAATTTTAGTACATATTTTTTCGGGATTTTTGAGAAGTATGATTGTTGTTTGTGAGGGATAATTCCATGAAATATAATGTGGTTCGCATGGATGAAATTCCATCTAACTATTTTTCATATAATAGTAATCCGCATAAGAAAAAATACGCAGAGGAATAATGAAAGATATGTAGAAGAAGAAGGCACGTTACGCAGGTGGCCTGCGAAGGTAGTCCACAAGCATAGAACCATTTGTAGACATAAGGAGATTCGTCGAGTAGGTTACCAGAGTTGTTATGCAGAGGTGGAATGAAATAGAAAAGGTGGAGGCAGTCCATGGATGAAGGTTGGTTTGCAGCAGTGATGGAAGTATGTGGAGGAGGTGTTCAGCATACCAAACTCGTTACATTATACAAAGAGGAGACAATGGTTCACAATTTTTAGAAGGAATCTTGTGAAAGCTTCTAATCAGTTTTCAAATGTATTTTTGTGCATCTAGTAGTACTTGGGATGGTGGATGTTATCTACAGGTGAAAAAGTAACTTCAATAGAGAGTCTACCAATAATTGGGGGAGCATGATTTCATGAAAATGAAGGGACCTACTTTCCTATACACAATGTTTGGCTTACATGTCTATAAACTTTGTGTGGATTTCATTGCAACAACAGTGAGTGTGGGAAGAGGAAGACAACGACCCTTTCCACTGGTCGGGATCCAGATAAAGAGGCATATCGGTTGACTGTAGGTAATGTAATGAGCATACCCTAAAAATTATAAAAGCAGTGAGCCTGGGAGAAGAAGTTCTATCCCGAACATTGTACACATTATTCACAGTGAGCCTTAGTGAATTTGGAACATCGTCAAATCATCGTTGTATGCTCCTTGAACATTGCCAAATTAGGGTGAACCAAGTAAAACCCAATGTTTCCTTTGTTTTATTTTATATCTATTTGTACATTTCTATAGTAGGAAGACATAATTATTTTTTTTCGAACAAAGCAACTAGATCTGAACGATAGAATGTTTTAATCTATCATACCTTGATTCATATCCCCCCTTTTAGGGTATTCGACCTAGTGGATCTAACACACATGATGAGTAATATAAATCTAGATAGAGAATTATGATGTTAATTTGGGTTTCTAATATACAATTATTAGTTCAATGAGAAATATCCACATTTAGGATTTTCTTCGAGGGATTATTGAGGTAAATTAAAAAATTGTTATAAATTTTTTTTTGTGTAATCTAGATCAGCGAGAGTGTAGCAGGAAGAAACAATTTAATGCTTAATTATCATCATATCAACCTCTTTCACTATCTGAAGTTATGTTTTATCCATGAAAAGTAGGACAAATAATGAAACTATTTTATAATGAATTATAGTGAACAATAATTCATTAATAAACCAGTCTTCTCAAGAATTATGAATGTATAATGTTAATATGTTTTTGAATCGAAGTCAATCAGTCAATCAAGAAACTATGATGCAATTAGATGTCTCTAACCAATTCCATTAAGCTTTAACAAATTGATTAAAGTAGATGAACTTTTTTGTCAAAAAAATGTTCCATTTAATCATATTTTGACTTTCTTTATTCAAGGATGATTTTTAGAGTGATTTAATATAATCTTCCAATGTTGTTCCCACATAATCCATGAATATGAAAAACATAACACATGAGCTAACCCAGTCAATAAGTTTCCTAATAGGGTGTGTCAAAAATATATTTGCACATTTGGTTCCATGTTTTCATTTGTGACATCACAATCTCAGGGGATGTCTAAGAGTGTGGATGTGTATTAGGATAAAAGTTAGTTATAAATTTAGATATTTTACATGTCTAAGAGAATACATTCCTAGTAAATAGAAAATTAAAAATATTATATTGGCATTATCTCCCATAATTAATGAAATGTTATGAACAACCTATGATTAGAAAAAAAAGATGAAATCATTATTAAGGGGCTAGTTTCCCAAATAAACTGATCAAAATTATAATAAGACTATTTCTCAGGGTTAGGGTGTCTATTGAAAGAGATTCATGATCCTTGAATGAGATCCATCAAGGAAAAATGTTTTTTTATAGTGGAATAATTTGTATCTACCCATTAAATTGTCCATCTCATCTGATTATTTAGGTAATATTCCATCTAATCTCATATAATATCTTAGGAAATATATGTATAATCATCAGTACAGAGAAACTAAATCTTGGGGTTAGTAACCTTTCATGCTAGCATTGTCAATAATTTATCCATAATCTGAAGCTTACA
The DNA here is from genome assembly GCA_963277665.1 of Viscum album. NCBI lineage: Eukaryota > Viridiplantae > Streptophyta > Magnoliopsida > Santalales > Viscaceae > Viscum > Viscum album. Next base: position 1,137,894,820 of record OY728150.1, on the reverse strand, counting down.
TTCCCCTCTAATAGAAGGGAATGGGAGAGAAGACCCCTAATGAGTATAGACTAATTTAAGATAAATATGTAATGGGAATGTGGATTGTAGATGATTAGGTAATCTAAATAGTGTGTAAGAGTCTCTTCCTAGATGGAATCATTATACGACCTCTAAATAAAGGATCCTATATTTTTATCAATGATCTGCTCAAAGGTTGTGTTGTATTACATTAAATTGAAACAATTATGTTTTCTCATCCTTTTTAAAGTGTCATGTAAATATAATGGCATTTCCACCCCCTTGATGAAAATTACTAGTAAGTGTATGAATTGGGAATGGTGGATTTAACTGGTATTTTGGACGTTATAAATCCCTAAATTCTCTCTTATCCCAAAAAATTGAAAATGGATGGTCCCCAAAATCTAGTAAGGGTGCTACTTTATTTTATTTTGTAATGAATATAATAAGTAAGATAATGGGATGGAATATTTAAGATTAGAGGACACTATTCATCTAGTAGAGCTTCAATATATAATGTTCTAATCTAAATGCTAAGACATGCATCAATTGGTGGGAAAATCCACATGTTAATAAACATAAAAAATGTACCAAAAAACAATAACTTTTAGATTCCATTTTTTTCATCATATATACCCATGAATCATACTACTCGGTATTTAGAGTGGATAAATAGGATCCCACACAATTAAAATCTTGTAGATAAGGATAATGATGTGGATTTTTGGTAGATGACTCATCCTCACATCAAAAAGTAACATTCTAGTCTAATTTTCGAAGGACATGATTGAGTGTATGTAAAATTCCTTTAATAGTGGTTAGAATATCATGTGATGAAGTGGTAGTATATTAAGAACCATCCCATATATATATGGTAGGGTTGAATTAATCACATATCTTCTAAAGATGAAGAATTCCTCCCCAGATAAAAGATATATCATATTCTTACTCATATATCACCTTGGATCGAATTAAATGAGTTGGTACAAAGACTCCAATTATTGACCATCTCTCAATGGTTTTTGGTTCAAGGTACATAGAGAATTTAGAAATCAACATACCCTTATTGAGTTTGATGGTACATTATTTATCTAAAAATTATGTAAAACACATTCTAACATAGAATGTACTTTCATATTCATTACAATATTATGTACATCAGAAAAAACATCATCGGACAGTACATATATCAATCATCTATTACCCATACCAATTCTCATGGATCCTTATCTAGGTATCCTCTCTTACTTGCACAATTCCCCACCCTTTATTCCCTCTCTGAAAACGCTATCATTCTCTATCGACCTCCCTTATTTTCACAAGATCCCCTGGTCCACCTTTGCGGCTCCTCGTTGTCATCAACCTCTGCAATTACCCTCCCCATTTCCCTCCCCCATACACTACCTTTTTCTATAGAAATACCTTTGTTCCCAAATCTCACCAACTCACACAGTATGAATCCCCATTCCCATCTCCCTCATCACTCTTCTACTCCCACACTTCCCCGTCTCTATCTCCTCCTCTACCTCAGCCTTCAGGATATCTGTCTGCTCTGACTAGGTCTACATTCACTACTCCTTGAATATTTCTCTCTGTTCTTCACCATCACCACCACTTATTCTACTACTGTTGTAGGTTCAACATTGCATCGATCTACTCCATGTGTCTCTATCCTCACCACTACATTATTCTCTCCCCACCGATACAGTATACTCATTAACCCCGCATGATCTTTTCGTTGGTGTCGAATCGTTGTCTCTTGCTCTCCCAATATCAACATCACATCCTCATATTAGTGTCCCATCACTCCACAAGTCATTTTTCCCAATCGGTGTTCTTTTCTCTCCCTGTATTAGCTTCAAATTCTATAGCTTCATTCCTTCGCTCCCCCCATCAATTTTACCTTCTCTTGTTTCATTGATTGTCTTCAATGTTCAATGTCCCTCCCTGAAAAATAACCTTTTTAATGAAAATATTGATACCTATTAAGTTTCCTCTTAAATGTTATTTCAGTATACTATATAGAAATTTATGGTTATTCTATAATAGGTATATTCATGGATGATATCCTAATACTATAGATATTGGTATTTTCTTGAATATCGTAGTTTTCAAGATTAGAATTCATCCAATGAATTATTCTTCACTACTGAAATTTTATAACATATATGATTCAGCAACTGGAATATATATGTTTATATTTGTTAATAATGATACTTCTTTTTCACAGAAATTTATTTTCATTTACATGACATAAATATACAGGTTTGAATTTTTTTGTAACATATATATATATATATCAGGTATATACATATTCACTTTTGATTATTTTATGTTACGTATATGTATGCATAATTTAAATATATTAGTTCATATTTGTAATCAATATGAAAACCTCATTATTTTAATTTTATCACGAATGTTTCCAATTTAGAGATGTTGATATATTTTTTATTTAAATTATTTTATTTTCTCGTTCCATTTGAGCTGTGTTTAACTGATCTATTTGACCAATAATTAAATGGTTATTGATATATCATCAACGAATTATATTGAATTTTTTTTAAGGATGTATTATTTCATGTTTTTATATATACATTCATATTCCATATATTTGTTCATATTTATTCATATTACTTAATATGAATACAATGGTTCAAATTTGTTAACAATATATGTTTATTTATTAAGGTTAATTTATTATAATATATAGTTTTATTGTATAAGAAATAACTTTTTTGCATATGAGGTATAAATTTATGTATGAGAAATTCTTTCGAAATATCCTGACATATTTAGGATGACATATTCTAATATATTTTATTATGTTTTTTCAGATAGATTATCTCAAAACCCTCCTGTAAAATTATTTTTCATCTTTTCCACATTTTTCTCTTATTTTTTTTCAAATCTATTATAACAAAGACAGATTTATTTGTTGGTTATCTGCAATGGCTTCCTATGAAGGTAATCATTATATAAATTAATCAAACATGCCTATATTATTTTAAGATTTATTGAAAATTATCAAACTTAGAACAGTTTCATTGTTTTGATAGTAAATTATCAGTCCATTGTTTCCCACTTTGCCTCTATTTTATCCTATTCAAAATAGTCATAACATGGTTATATTTTTTTGTTGGTGTTGTGAAATGATATCTTATGGAAGATAGATTAATTTTAATTAATGAAACATGTCTTAATATATTATTGTTTTAACATTTACTGTAAATATTCGAACATCCCACATTCATCGTATTCTTCATTAAGTCATAAGAATTCTCCATACCATATAGATTCTATTTCATCATCGTTGCTTTAGTTGCTCTATAAGATAATTGGAATTTTTATAGTTCATTTATTGTAGGTTCAGTCACATGTTACGATTATAAATTTCTTATTTTTATATAATAATAATATCGTAGGATTACTAGATTTTAGTTAACATAATCTTCAGAAACATTCTAATTAATTATTGAATACAAAATAAAATTATTCCTAAAAAATAAATATCCGATAAATAAAATTATTAGTTGCATTTTGCGTATATTTTTCAGATTACTATATCATTAATGTTTATTTATTTTGTTTGAAAACTTTAATATTAACTAGTAAATTATTATCTACAGTAATATTTGTTTGTTTCTTTTTCTTATTTTTATAAATTTAGTATACAATTAGTGACATCGCAATTGATAATTATGATGCTTTCAAGGTCAAAAATTGAATTCTCAACATTTCGTTTGTTAAATATTCATAGTATTCAATAGAAAATGTTGTGGTAGATGTGCGACAAATTTTTATGGAAGTATGATTTGTTGAAGATGATCAACCTTATAAGGATGCGATAATGTTTTAACATATGAGAAAATTCATTCACATATAAGGTAAAAAAACTATGTATGTGATAAGTTTTTACATCTTTTGACCTGTTTTATTCTATTTTTCCTCGTTCAGTTTCAATAATTCTTACTCATTTTATTATGTTTTTATAGATAGAATATTTCAACCCCATCAACATAAATTATATATCGTCTATTACTCCATTTCTCTTTTAGTTTTCTTTTCAAATGAATTGGTAGGATTTCATTTTCATTTCTATGTGATGATTATTTAGGGTAAAAATTAATGAAATTAATTAAACATAACTAAATGAATTTTACATTTAATGAAAATAATCAATATTCCCAAATATTTCAATTGTCCGATTAAATTATTAATCCTCCTTTTTTACAATTTTCTTCTATTTTTTCTTGTTCAAATCAGTTATAGAAGGGTCATATTTCTTTATTGTTTTGGTAAAAAAATTTCTTCTGGTAGATAGAGTTATTGAAATTAGTATAACCTAACTATATAAAATATTGTTTTTATATTTTCTATAACTATTCTATCATCCAAAATTATTTTTATCTTCATTCAACCCTAATACTTTCACTATTCAAAAATTAGTTGGTGTGTCTCAATTGGGTTCCCACAAATTCATTCATTCATAATTTCAGGGATGAGTATAAATTTGATACCCTTACTATGGAGGATGGTGTATCACTTGGATGATCTTCATGAGAGTATTATTTGCTATTATAGCTGAGTATTACTATTATTTTTAATTCATTATGGATTTTTTGTTTATTTTATCATCAATAGGGAATGATTTTTGAAATGTTTTCACACTGATATGGTATTGTATCATCTATTTTGAATAAAAACCCCAACTCTTATTACTAAATAAATTACCTATGTGTAGTGGGTGTTATGAGTCATTTCTTGCTCAAATTTTTATATTTAGATTGTCTTGCATATGTACCTAAATGAAGGATTTTTTTTGTGTTTGAAAATATGGGCTACCATTAGCATGATGTATTATTTCATTTATCTCTTTATTTTACTCTCTCGATCCTTGTTCAGAAATCATTATCCATCCAATGGTCCGAAAGCCATAATTTTTTTTATTTTAATGAAAATAATTTTTTGGGAAGAATGAGGGAACCCGAACTGACTTCATGTCTTAGGAAAAATCACAACCCGAATGTCAAGAGTGTAAAACTAAACAGACAACATGAAGCTTCTTCATCCATACACATGATAATTATGGGAAAATCCACCATTACATAACTGTGCTATAAGTCAATGTCATGTGTTAAAGAGCAGGCCCGATCTGATGGTAGACCCCATACCTTCTCAAACATCCAAATTTGAAAAATTTAGCAAAGATGAACTGCCAGCTCAAAATCCCGCTCTGGAGCATGTTCTTTGGGGTCGGGTCTGGGAATTTCCATATCATCATTCTTTCCAAATTCCAACATCCCAAAAGTTAGAACCGATGATGGATAATAGCCATTGATTTAACCCCTCCATCCTATTACATCAACTTATCACAAGCGATGCCAACATCTCATGATCACAAACATACCATTCAGCATCAAACACATCAAAACAAATAACAAGTTATTTTTAAAAGACCACCAACTACCTTTAGAAGTCCACAATCCTCCCCCCTCCGATCTACTCTGAAAGCATCAGGGCCCTGCCAGAAATAATGTTGATCCCACCGAAAAGGCTAATACAAAGCCACTCTATACCGGAGACAACATCAAGGCCACACTAGAGACGAAATCCGGAAACTAGGAGGCTGAGGCAACATCGCATCTGACACTAAGGTCATATCGAGTAAAATAATGATGTCGATGCCATTCCAGAACCAATTCTGACCACACCGCCATCGATTCAAATAAAAAAATTATGATCAACAACAAGCCCAAACTGATGCTGAGGCCAATATCTTAGATGCTATGCCCATGCTAGAACCGATTATGAAGACGCAACTGAGGAGAGACCACAACGAGTGACATATAGACGAAGCATAAGACAATATAGAACTGAGAATCTAAGAACCATGAAGATAAGATTTATATCAGAACCGTCATCGAGGACATTCCAAATTGAGACCAGATGAAGCCAAAGAAAAAGACGAGCACCCGGAAGAGACAACGCCATGTCCGACAACAAATTAACTCTCTCTAGGTAAACTTTTATTATTGTTATTTTTATCTGAAGTTGTGAATTTTAGTTGTATTGATTTTTTAAATTAAATTATCATAAATTAAGATGGAAAATATGATCTCATTCTATATACTTTTTTATATTTGATTATTGTACTCTACTTGTTTACCCATACTAAGAAAACATATAAAGTTGTGTCGAGGCATTACCAAGGGATTTGTGTCACATTATCGATTTAATTTGAAATGAGGCCATGTATTATAAATGACATAGAGTGGTAGGGCCAGATTATAAATGGCATAACTTTTTTTTTCTCTTCGTACTTCATTTCAGATTCAATATACCTTATATAAATTTATTTATGTATGAAAAAAAACACATTCCATACTAGCTTCAGACTGGATGGGGCATGTTCTTGATGATTTTTGCTTGAATATCGACCTTTATAGGGACTATGATTTATTAAACCATCATATGATATTGACACAAGTAGAAAAATTTGATGACATTAAAATGATCATAGATCATTTGTGGGGATTTTTGTTTTACCTTCATAATATGGTATCCAAATCAAAAAAGATTTTGTTCGATTAATAAAAAACACTAAATTTGTAGAAAATATTAATTTACCTACATGTTCAATTATCAAAATAACGTTAATTATTAGTGTATTATAGTATACAATTACAGTATGACCAGTGATTTCTTTATTATATTTCTACAACATGAATAAAATATTCAATCTAAATATATCATTTTTTATAGTCTATTGGAAGTCATAAGAGATTTATATCTGTATCATATTACAGTTATACATATTTTGTATCATATCATATGTGTGTGAAATATGATTCTAATAAAATATATGTATTAAATTTGAAAGTGATATAAAATGATACGTCATATATAGAAGATATTCTGAGAACAAATTTTTAATAAAATTGTCTATATATAAATTAATTAGTTATAAAAATTTACTAAATAACATTATTCTATATTAAGCAATCAATATGTTTGACCAGATACATTTAAAATTTAGTTTTTTATTTTATTATCTATAGCGAGGTTGAGTTTTATTAAATAAACCACATATTAAATAATGTGAAGTTGAATGGGAAAATCCTAGGGATTTATAAACAAGGGACTCTAGTAAACTGGTTGATGAGTGAGTTTATAAGAGTCCAATAATTGGTATGATTGATTCAATTGTTAGGATGATCCCTGTAATGGTGAAATAAATAGTTTTCCTTGATCACTGAAAATTCCCAATAAATAGTTGATGGAATATGAAAACAATCATGTGAGATGTTTGTTTTTAGTTGAAAAGAAAATAACATATTCATGAAGGAATTAGATATGATCATGTTTCTAGGTGATATATGATTTTTTTTGATAATATATCAAAAGGAGACCATTTATAATCCATGCTAATTGAAAATAACTAATATGATTGATTATTTTAGTGGTTCATAGTGATCATATCACTCTATGAGTCTATGTTTCATGATTAATGTGATATCAAATACATATTCTATAAGACAAAAAAATCATGCATTCGAAAGATTTTTGAAACATAAAATAGAGTTGAATGAATAATAAATTCATATCATGAATGGAATAATTTATTATGTGTGATCTATTTTGGGACTCTTGATTCCGTGTCACATGAAATATCACACAATCTCATGATATATTTCATGACTTTTTACCATGATTCCATAGTATGGGAAAATGAATCAAATTTATAATTATATGATCATGTCACATCCACGAACATGACATCTCGTTTCCCCATGTCAAGAAATCGACATTACAATTCATTTATATTAATGATGATTAATTATTAACATGGTTGAATGAATAATCTAATAAAATTCATTACAAGATGATATTCTGGTATTGGATCACACAAACAGTTCATAAAATGAGGTTATGCGAAGTAGTTTTTAAACTAGATATTCAAAATTGGGGTTTCTCAATTGCTATATAGGGTTGTGTCAATGTTGAAATGGGTGGGGCCTTGAAATCATATTTACAGATCACCTATGAAATTACAATGGTCTCTATAATGATTGAGAGATTCCCATGAGGCCAACTAGAAGATGTTAAAGGGACTTGGTAGGGATATTTCATCCTCATAACCATGTAATCATTCCTTCATCTTGAATTCAAATTATAGTGGTGGAATTATTGATCACTGATAAATGAAAATCATTGAATTTTTGGGTAAACAAAACTCCCAAATAACATATATTATTTCCCCATAAAAGGAATGTCAGGAGAATCCTGGCCTCATTATGATCAACCACCTTAGTCACTCGATTCATTCTACCTTTAATAAAACTCATGTTCTCTTGAACCAATTAACATATCATTGATGGGTTACCCACTTCACATGATCTATTACAAGATCACATGATTCCGAAGAAGAAAAACAATCATTATCAAATGAATCCATATAAAGGGGTTTTCCATTTAATGTGAGGGACTCGAAAACGCCTTTATTATCATACGAAATGCCAATAAACAGATGACTAATAGTCATCAATGATTTTATATGATAAAATAATATAATAACGATTTCACTCTTCTATGTGAGTTACACTAATCTTCTAATGATGAGATTATTCACTTTTCATTATCAATTATAGGATCCCATAATGGCCCTATTACATGGCGGTTAATCTTGGGAGAGGCCCCCAAAAAAGGGGTATGATCTCATGAAATCCATCTAACATGATTTCATGATCTCTATAAATACATTATAATTTTCTTCTTGATGACACAAAAGTCTTGTTTTTCTCATTCCATTCCAGCACCCTTGAACTTGTCCCCAATGAACATATAATGCCCTGATAGAAAAAAAAATTGAAAATCAACAAAAAAATCATGTGATTGAAAGATGAATATAAATGGGTTATTATGTGAAGAGAGATAAATTATTATTTCAACCAATAGAATATATGTTTCTTGTTATCAATTCATGGATCATGAAAAATCATTTCTATATGAAATATTGAGCATGAAAAGTCTCTTTAACATGAGAATGATCTCAATAATTTTATCAAACATGTCATCATAATGTGACACTAGATCTTGGATATTCTATTTTAATCAAATGAAAATTTTTGTACATTACTTGCAATAAATGAGGAATGTAATTATACTATGGTAAAGTTTATTCGAATTATTATGTGAAAAATTGATATCTTCATTGATGAAATGTAGCTTTATCATGACAAACACATGATACATTATCAGCTTACATAAAATTCTCCTAAACTGAACCATGTCAAGATATTAGACACATTCACAATAAAAAGGGTAATATATACGAGTGGAAAATGACTTAAACCAATCAACATCACCCAGAACATAGACATGGAGGTAAGAATGGACAGTTGAGAGTAGAGGACTATGAGATTTCCATATTATTATACCATATGAATATGGTTAATAACCTAAGTGATTTTATAGTATGATTTCATTACATTAATTGATAATCTCACTGATGTAAGGATGTTTTATTGGAATGTCATATGAATCATATGAGGGACATTTGGATTTTTGGACTGATTTTTTGATGCCTCACTCAGTGAATGTATGAGTTATATTGACCAATACACATAAAGAGATCAATTTTTTCATATTGAATCATGTAAATACATTAGACACATCCACATAATGGTTTAATGACCATTGAAATTTCGTATTCTTCATGGTATGACCATTAGAAACATTAGTAGGACCCTGTGAGGTACTTTGGACTTGTCGTCATGCTCCATGTGATGTTCTTGGATGTATATATTATGGTTGGTTCAACAAAACCAACATATTTTGTTGTTCATGAGAACTTATATTAATGGGTTTGAATATTAATAAATTCATTATCACATATTGATTGTTATTTTTCATAACATTGTATGAGATAATGTCTTAAGAGTAACTATAACACTAAAAACACATAGTGAATCCCTTAAATGTTGAGAACCCATAAGTGCTACGAAAATACTCTTGGATATTTGTTTTATATCCAGATGATGTAATTTTAAGTGACAGAAATGATACAATATATCAGGGAAAGATACTCAAAGGACTTTGATGCATCGTCTCATGGTGTATGTTCTTGGTAATGTCTAGGAGGATATTATGAGAACAAGACTTTACAGTAGAAAATATATATTTTAAAATGTCATTGTATGTTCCTTTCTTTGGATTTTTGTATTGGTCCATAGACAATACGATCATAATTAATGAGTATTATGAGTCACACACAAAGATGTGTTATCAAATACCATGATGATATATGTTCACATTGATTTAGGGTATGTTAGGTGTGTCACGAGTAAAATTTCATTAATGAATAATGTGAGAATGTATTTATCCATTTTTTACATTAACAGATCTTTATATCTTCGAAAAATTGGTGGAAATTATATAGCATGATTATATCCATTTCCATACTGATCAATAGGAATGCTCTATTTCCGAAAATTCATAGAAAGTGATATCGATAATATAGGTTGAAGGCATAGACATGAATCATGATCAATTAGTGATATTGTGATAAAGAGATTATATTACACTATAAACATTTTTTAGTGGTGACAAGGCATTACGACATTAGATTCATTCCCTATGGTTTCCTTAGTTCTATTCTAGATGTAATCCTTTGACATTAGGAAGGTTCCCCTAATTCCACTAAGAAAGAGGCCTTGAGGGTCACACACAATGTGTTTCCAGAATCTCAATTAAAAATTTATTACATAACACGATGAATACATATTATTCTCAGTCAGGGTTTATAAATTATTCATGTCTTTTAGATCGCATTTATTTCATCACTAGTTATTTAAGAGAATATATTATCGGACGAATAAATAATACATATTAATATTGACTTATGTGGATATAATATTTATTTATTTACCAGTGAATAATGAGTTAATATTTATATTTTAAATATCTAGTCATTATTCATGGAGTGGTAAATATTGAAAAGGATTGGTGTACCAAGATTAAAGGTCCATTTAAAAACAATAATTTTGATTATTATTTGATTGAATAACATTTAATTTTTACATGAAAATTATGTGAATGTCATGAAATAATAAAATTGATGATATTATTTGACATGGGGTTTTCTCTAGGGTAAGTGAAATAATTAAAAGCAGTAGTATTTTTTTATTACCCATGTGAAATTAATGTATGGTTATATTATTGTTTAATTTGAGAAGGGAAAACAAATAAAATCAGAGGTTCACAAAAAATTGGTGAAAATATCTCAAGCATGTAGAGTTTTTTCTTTCCCAATAATTATCTTAAGAACAAGAGAGATCATTGTCTTGTAGTTTGAGGAGAATGATTTGGAAGAGGATCTCAGGGAGATCAAAGGAATACAATTTAAGTACATGGATAATCTATGCTAGCACCATGATACACCATCGACGACATTTGGATATTCTTGGAACATGTGTGGATCACATTAATGGAAATACTACATTTGGATTTTATGATTCAACGATGGAACACTATGGATATATGGATGAGTGCATCAATGAAGATAAAATAACCTTTTAGGTAATTATTATGAAACTAAATTAATTGTCAACAACATATGTGGATTTAATCTCTGGTTGTTCGGTGTTTTATATCACTTTCCTGTTCTCTGATTAAATGAAATAGGTTATATCATTCTTTATTGGAATAGACCACATATTGATTATGAATAACGAAAAAAAGTAAATTTGGGAACCCCCTCCCACACTTCTACTATGACCAGAACCATTAGTATCAACCTGATCAAAATAAAATCCTTTAGAATAGTCAAATAGATCATGTGATACCCTTGGGACATATCAACTAGATTATTCAACGATTTATAGACATGTGAATATGGTTCATGTGAGGCCCTGTATGAAGATAAGTATGATCACACAATGATCTTTCACTATTTCATCAAAGTTCAAACAAATATATTGTACATGTCCACCACATAATTTCAATTCCATTATAAATTAATGAAAAACCATGTGATATCATTTTGTCATGTCATGACAAAAACATTAAACCCTGTAGAAATTTCATCCTATTTCATTCATCACACTTGTATTTTCCTACCTGATCATTTGATATACCGTATACATATCAGTAAAAGCACACGAAGACCCCTAGACATAACATGCCAATATCCATAGAAATGTAATGTTGAACTCCTTAGACATGTCAGTCTTATCAGAAAGAAAATATCCTTAATGATATGAAGAAATCCTTAGGCATATCAACCATTTCTAGTGGGAACACATGAAAATATAAAATTGAACCATGTAAACCCCCATGAATGACCCATTGTTCGAGTTCCCCCTTTATGAGGAAATTTTCAGTAATGGACTATGGGATATGGCCTCAAGAAACTTTATCCATTCCATAAGGCCTCACTATCACCCAGAATACTCAACAAACCTCTCAATTTCCCCATTCCTTATTAATTAGAATACATGAAATGGATATGAAGTATGACCATACAACATGGTTTATGTATAAAAAAATTCAATTTACTCTGTCCCCTAGGACCCATATCCTATAGTTCCACCATCTCCCCTCACCCATCAGTGGGTTAAATGAAACGTTTACTATGATTACTCTACTTATGTTGATAAAAATGATATATTGAACACCTACATCGGTCCCAAGATCCATTACAAATGAGAATATTATATTTTTCATTATTAAATCAAATCATTCACAAGGTTTCTAATCATATTACATTAGGGATGCATCAATTTCTATGTCTTGTACCTATATATAGATTGTTTGATCCCATTCTATCACAACATAATGAAATGAAGAATTACTTAAATGATCATAGGGATTTACAGTGAATATTCCACTAATATATTATAAATCTCCCAATCAAAGAAAAAAATTTTCCTAATACACATTTGAATTCAATCATTTATCCATTTCAACATGTTTGATAACATCCTAATTATTGTTTATCACATCGTTCACATCTCACATGGGATTCGATTTCTTTGTGTGTCATACCCTCAATGTGGTAAAAACATTCATTGAATAAGTAAATTTCACCCTTATACGACTGGGAAACATTCCTCACATGTTTCAATTACAGTTTCATATTCATCAATTCATTCAAGATACATTGAACTATTATGACACTGATTCATGTTATAAGGAAGGTATGCAGTTCACCATCCCAAATCCGAAGAGCCAAACCCAATGCTAAAATTTCATCATATATGTCATATCATCATGACATAACACTACACATCATTTTCCATTATAAACTACATGGGTTCTAATTCCCATTCTCATTGGATTCATCAGAACCATGTTGAACGTTCAATACGAATCCTAGTACACCATTTACCATTCGTGATGAAAGTAAACTGCAGAGCACATAGATATATGGAATCAAAATTTATGAAATAATTAATCTTTATGAAATAATGGGAATGTGAGTGGGAGCCATTGATATATACAAATAGTTTCATTAATAGAACTACCTCTCACTTGTAAAATTATTCTTCACCTGATTATTTTGTTAATTTACCTAGTCCCCCATCCAGTGATGTTAATTATTAAAGAAAATATCATAAATCCACTAGAGAGTTCATATATTGTAATTAATTCACCCCAAAATCATGTGATGGGCCTCCCATCCCATCATCTCAACCAATTTGTGTTCTTAATAATCGTTTCGTAGGGAACCACAAGGAAAATCAAGTATTAGAAATGTGGACCATAATATCATACAAAGGTGGGATCCATTTAGAGTATCCAATGGCTTAAATAGTTTTAAACATTAGGATAATATATCTAAAACACCCAGTCATCACGACCATTCACTGAAAGCACTCTATTCTTTGAAGAAAAAATTATTTCAGTGAAATTCCAAAAATTCAACTTAATATAATTTTTTGAGTTAAAAAAATAAATCATATTTTTATATTTTAAATTCTAAAATTTGATACAAAAAATTACTAAAAAAATGTGATATAAAAATAAATTTATTTAAATAATTATTTTCATTTTAATAAATTTAAATTTTATACCAAATTTTGAAAATTCAAGATATAAAAAATGAATAATTTAAAATATATTGATTGAAATATTGAATTTACTACATATGTTTTCCAAAATAGCATTATAAATGTATATATCCCAAATAGATTCAACATGTAGTGTAATTTTATCACATCAAGGAATAATTATGTAATATTAACTATGCATATTCATACATGTATAACTAGTATTTTATATACTTTTTTAATGGTTTAAAATATTTTGGCATGACTAATCTGAAATCAACATGTATAATGGTATTTGATATTTCAATACATTCAATATTTATATAAAGTTATTTTTATGAAAATATAATTATAATAAAAAATTAAATGAAAATAAATAAATGAATTAAAATAAATAATGAATATTTAATTTGGAAAAATATGTTAATAATAAATAGTATTTTTGTTCTTAATTTATATTAAAAAATTGAACATTGAATAAAAAAAATCATACAAACAATATATGTGATCGATTTAACTATAATATTAGAAATTATAATTATGTAATTTAAAATTATGTGATATTTTTAGTAATAAAAAATATTCACAATAAAATTGATATATAGGGAAACATCAACAATATACATCATTGTAATAATGACATAACCAAGCATTAATAAAAAAATATTCATGAACCACTTTTTTAATCAATCAATATGACTAGTTTTTTTATGATTTTTAAATTTTACAAGGATAAGACGATACATGATATAATTAAAAAGTTTTGACTCCCATTTTTTTAAACAAAATTCATGAAACAAAATATATCATTGTTCTCGTTTTTTTATTTAATAATATAAATATTTTATCTTTCCCAATTATATAATTTCAACTTCAAAAAAATTTCATCGTTTCCATATTAGGTGTAACTCTAATATTTATATTTACGTAACATATTAGCTTTCCATAAATAATAATTCATGATATAAAGAAAAATATGATAATTTATTATTTTCAAAACAAAAATATACACAAAAAAACACATTTAGTTATAAATAAACTCCCATACTATTAATGATTATAATGATATAGATATGATTTAGAAAATGATATCATCCTTACAATTGACTTAGTTGAATTTTTAGATAGTTGGGTAGCCATCAGTTCATAAATTCTCCAAAAAATAAAATCAAAATCCCTTATGAATCCAATCAATGATTAAATTATTGATTGAAAGACAATATAAACTCTGACATAATTAAATAACGAAATCTATGAATAAAAACAATAACTTCCAATATAAAATTGAAATATAAAAATTCAACAGTTTCCTCATGATATTTATATAAATAATTATTAAAAAATGAAATGAATAAAAAATATTAAATAAAATCATTAATTATCTAAATATAAATAATAATATTGTATAAAATAATTTTTTTTATAACTTGAAAAGATATTTCAATTTACTATATTCCACAATTTCTATTTAAATTAAAAAAGCCAGTTAAATACATGCCTTTTAATTATAACATCATTCAAATCTCAATGATTAAATATATAATTCAGATACCCAATCAAGAAGATAAATTAATATTGATTCATCCTTTTAGTATAATTCACTTAATTATACAACATATTCATTCAATTGAAACATATATTATAGATTTTCAAATATGAAAATAACATAAAATATTAAACTCAATAATATAGAGTTAAAAAATTATAGACAACGCATTATTAACATATTATTGTATATTTATAACATTTATTGTAATGTAATATATTGACTAATGTATTAAGATTATGTTTTATAATATGAATACATCAAAATAAATACAATTGATAATTAAAATTTTGATAATAAATTTAAATTATTATTTAATAAAAGATGGATATATTCCATAAAATATATTAACAAAATGAATAGTTATCTTAAAAAAAATTTCCCATAAATAAAAAAACAATTAATATAATGAAACCTGAACATTATTTAAATTAAAGAAATTTCTTTTACAAAATAAAATTATAATAGTTATTTCAAGTTTTTTTTATAAAGTTTTATTTTTTACTTGAAAAAAACTTCCATCGTTTTTGAGTACTAAAAATAGACATCAATTGAAATATTATTATCTACAACTTAGTTCATTATTTTTGTTCATGAAAATAAAATTAAAGTTTGAAATTTTCATATGCATAATTTACATACCAACTATGAAAAATACTCTTAGAAACACAATTAACACACAATGAGCCATGAAACATGTTATACGACTCTCAATAAATTCACATTGGATTTTAAATGAATTAATTTAATTAAAATGTTTGAATTTTAAATTTATATTTTAGTAACCACTCAAAGGTCACATAAATCCGAATTTTTAATGTATGTTAGATAACTATAAAATAATATTTGATTGAAGATACCTTCTAAAAGATATATAATTAAATAATAAAATTGAATATATATATTACAAAGATATAAAAAATTATATTTCACACCGAAAATAAAAAACATGCTTCACATTACCTTGGAAGCCAAATCAAATTTGATACAATTAGACTATACTTTGTTCATTTTAGAATCCATTTGGATGATGGTATTAAATTTTTAACATTGAATGTTAATTTAGATAATATATTAACATAATTCCTAACTAATATAAAAAATAATATAGAAAATTATAATTAATAATGATTACAATCATTAGATATAATGTAATTTAAGGTTTATTTTTCATCATTTTTACATTTGAATTTTTTTATGTTTATTGATGTTGTATTAATCATTCATAACTTCTTTCATGTTTAATTTGGTTCATTTTTTAACAAAATCATATTTTCAATTATTATAATTTCATAAATATGGGAAGATACATTCTATTACACTATAACAATTTCACCTTTAAACATTCCATTTTATATTTTGATAGATTCCATTTTGATAAAAATTATTTACATTGAACAAAAAGTAGTGGTTCATAAATTTACATTTCATTCCATATTTTTTGAAATTATATAAGAAAAAATTCTTTTTTGTCATGATTTAAAAAATGTATTCTTAAATTATGTTCATATGTATTATAATTTTACTTACTTGTTTTTCATTAACATTATAAATTATTTCATCCCATGTGGTTTATATTTCATCTTATTCCATATCATTTTAATTTTAAAAATTAATCTATGAACTTGTTCTAGATTAATAATTATAGGAAATATATAATTAATATTAATTGTTCATTTCTTACTATACGTATAACATATATTAATTTGATAATATAAATTCATTTTTTAGTTTTTTTAGTTATATCTGACATTTAAATGTTAAATATTCCAATTTTAGAAGTTATGTAAAAAATAATAATGTTTCGATATGTCTATAAAATTAAAAAACTTATTTCCCTGTTCACTCTTCATTTAAATATGTTAATATTTTGTTTGGATATCTTTCCAAATATATTGATCAGCAGAGAATCTAAAAATAAATTCAAATATATTTCAAAGAAAATTAAAACAAATATTATAAATTACATAATAATTAATGTCATACGAAATATTAAAATTACAAATCATGCAACATGTTTAAAATTATGGAAAATATTATCATTTAATAATATTACAAAAAAATATATAATCATTCATTAGATAATATTTTTTTCTAGACTGTACATTTATTATATGATCAAAATATAGTTTTTGGTTGCAATGAATCACTATATTCAGTTATATTTAATAATAAACTCAATAGTAATATATATCATTCTCTGGGTCTAATTATATGCGAAAATAAGAGTATGATTTAAAATAAAACTTATAATATGTTAGATGAAAATATATTTGAATAATATCCTTCTATGGTATAAATAATTCTTCCAGATTAGGAGATTAAAATAGAAATGATGTGTATTAATTTTCAATATAAAAATATTTTTTGAGATAAATTAAATATTCAATACTTGGATAATCATTCGACAAAATAAAATAAATAAAACATATTGTTGTTTTTTAAGAGTTAAGGGTAAATAAAAAAATGAACAACAAGGGGAAATGATATTTAATGAAGTTAATTTTTAAATAATCATATATCTGTTATCCATACTCTCTAGAGAACAGTGTGGAATCCCCCTAATGAATATTGAATTGATTTTGAGGACTCAAAACACTTTATACAGAAATCTTTTTCAAATTTCAAAGAACTGCCTGAAATCAATTATCTTTTTAGATTTATATGGAAACTTATCATTTAATATAACAATACCATGTAAATAATTTCTTAATCGATGTAATAACATATTGTATTTTACATGTTTAGACAATACAATGGCCTTTACATGAGTTATCTCTAATAATTTACATTAATGGATCCATCATATGATTTCTTATTTCTTTTTTTAGGAAATAATTGGGCGACATTTGGTTGGGTTTGCATAACCTGACACATACAATTTATAGAGGTGTTATAACCACATCCAGTAAGAACTACATTAATGACTACACATCACACAATATTAAACCATATTGAAGGATAAAAATGATGAATTTTTTTAATGAAATTCGATGAGGTTAATATAGAATTAAACAAGTGGTTCCTATGACATATAATATAGAGATTATGTGGCTCTTGAAAATAACTATAAGTGTTAAACAACAGTCCCACTCTTCATGTTTTATCAATACATGACTTGGACAATGTATCTCACGTTATGTTTTTACTTTATATTTCACTCTAGAAGCATAAATTCAACATTGATTAATCGAAAAAAATCCAATTCCATATTAACCACTATTATTCATAGTATATTTTATAAATAATATTCAAATAGAATGTATTTTGTTAAATATACATACTATAAAAAATGTAATAAATATGAAACATAATAATATTCAAATACATAAAAAACATTTTAGTTAATATCAACATATTAAGAAATCATAAATTTATAAGTATAATCCGAAAATATTTTCAAAAAAATATTACATTCAAAAAACATTTATATTAGAATTCCCTGAAATTATAATTTTTTTTATTTTGAACACACATATGACTATTCAGTGATAATTTCATTATCACTAAAATAAAAAAAACATATTCACATGGTATTAAAAACATTAGTGACTAATTTCAGAATATTAGTATTAATTATAATAATCAATATTAAAATTCCGTACATGGATATATGAATACAAGAGAACAATTGATCATAACAAAAAGAATTTGAAACATTTATTATGGTATATTTTAGGTATTGATCATATTTTTTAGTATTGAATAATTTATGGTTTATATAAATTTCATTTCCATATTTGGTAAATATAAAAGCCAAATAAGGTTCATTTACACATTTAATTTTATTGTTAATCACATATTTTATACCTTTCACTACAGTAACACATAAATTATACATTTTGATTAATTATAAGAATAAATTATACTATGAATAAATTACATGTACTGTTACATCCAAAATACATGGACTATATAATTTTATCCAAGCAATTCACCAATTAATATAATGTTAAACCATAAGGGTACATCAATTCAATCGTAATTTTATATTTTAATTTTCGTAATAATCATTTTTTACGCATAAAAAAAGATAAAATTGATTTGAGTCAAGGTAAATAAGGAATATTTTGTATAACGGTAAATTATTTGTAATATAGTTCATACAAAATGAAATTTAATTTTCCATGATATATAATAGAATAAGTATAATTAATTCAAAATGAATATATTAATTAATATATAATTACTGAGAATATAGTCAATAATAAAATTTTTTTAACAAAAAAAATGATATCATAAGTATTTTATTCTATATACATTAACTATTAAAGACAATTGATAATAAAATTAAAACAATATCGATAATGGATAATAAATTATTTTATAATATAACGAATTATTAAATTATCATTCCATAATAAATTAAAATGGATTAATGATCCACCTCAAAAAAATTATTTATTTATTCACTAAATAGATGTTTTTACACAATCATGTATAATAAATTTTCATTTCCATTTGAATTTATAATATATTATATAATCTCATTCATTATAGAATAATGGATATTACTTGTATTGATTTATTTTATAATATATTTCATTACATGTTTTGTATGAATACTGATAATTTTCCAGATATATATAAATTCAATGCATTAATCAATAAAAATAAAAGTGACAAATATAAATTTATTATGGGATTGATGAAATATAAAACACATTATATTATCTATGTTATGATCATTTTTCATTTCTATATTAATTCACACATTAATAGTTTTTGGAAATTAATTTCATGTGAGGTAGAATATATTTTGTGAAAAATAATAATGTATGGATAAAATATTAATGTGACTATATTTTATTGAATATAAATAGTATTTTTGGCATGAAATTTTATGAAAAAATAATTGAGGATTTTTTATTCATTAGGATGTTTTAACATGTTTCACCATTATTGTTACCACATATATCATTAAATATTATTTTGGAAAGATGGTTTTTAGGTAGAGTTATTCAATTATTATGAGATTGAAATTTTCACATCACTCAATATTTCATGAAATTATTATCATAGTTAATTAATTTTCAATATGAATCATTTTCTAGATTTCATCATATGCTAATTAGTGTTGGATGTCAAAAGGTTATGTTTGATTGATTTAAAAATAATAATTTTTTTGGAAATATTATGCTAAAAAAATTGTTATATTATTCATACATGGATATTTATTTTATGATTCAATTAATATATACATATTTATCTTGAATATGAAAATCGATTGAAAAAACTATTATAACATTAAATTTATCTTTATTTTTATAATGATATCATTTTATATCTATTGAATATTAATATGATATTTTATAAAAATATATATATTCATTGATGTGAAATTTTCATTTATCCAATAAATGATGTATTCTGAATTTATAGGAGGAAAATCATCGAAAATATCAACAAATAAAAAAAATTAAAAAGGTTTTATCTTACCTCATCATCTGTGCCTTAACCTCTACATCTATATTTATATTTCATTGAAATTTTAACCCATATAAATTGATTATATTTCCAAAATATCACCAAATTCTGTTGAAAACATGTTCCCAGCGGAACTCATTGAGAACGACACCTCACTATAGATTAAATTTTAGTGGAAGAATATCAAATGTATCTAGGATGTCATTTCAAGATGTATCCCTTATTTATAATATAATTATTTTAGTTTTTCAAAATTTTGATCATCGCTTATGGCCTTCTATGGTTGGGTCATTATATGGTTGTCTCATTCCTCCACTTAAATCATTATTAAGATGGTTGTAATGTGGAAATGATCTCATCAAATCATGTTCTCAATGGATTCACTTAATTATTGTTAAATTTTTTATGATGTTGAATGATATTATTATCTTCAATAAAACATAACAATTATTAGGGTTATATATTTTAAATTTCATGTTTTTATATAATTTTATTGTAGGGATGTGAATGAGCTTTTCCCCCTGAAAAAATACATATAAAGATCATTCCCAATATTAAAACATCAACCATTGAATACTAGTTTTCATTAAAATATTATTGAATTCCTGATAAATTAAATTATTGGTTTCAAATCCAACCCCTTAGTGGAATTAATATATTTTTATCGATTAATTTGTTTTGATATTTTTTCTAAATAATATTTTTTCTCATAGGATGCAGCAAAGCCTCTAAAATTTTTAAATCATTTTCAATTTCCATTATTTATGCCCCTTAAAGTTTATATTATGTTTAATTATTGTCATCCTAAATAGATTCACATATGAAAAAACTATGTTATAGAAATAAAAATGAGAGAATATATGATAAAGGTCAACAATGATAAACTCTACTGTTATTAAAAAACACTGATCACATAATATTAATATAAATTTCACTTAGAATAATCAAATAGGATTCACACAATAATATATATAATATTATCATGTTTTCTGACAGTTAGAAAACAAAAATCCATATAGAAATTGATGCATAATATTATTTTAAATATAATGAAACACACTTAAAATAGAAATCTTTAAAAATTTAAATGATGAATAATTATACATATAATATTTGATTTATTCAATCACATACTAAATATATATCCACAAAATATTGTCTCAAAAAAATGATCCCATCTCCCTTTATTCCAAATTCATTATATCCAATCAATTCAATAAAATATAATTACTAAAAATAACTGTATTTCTAAAAAAATATATACAACTTATAATACGTAAAAAATTAAAACTAATTAATTTCTAATTGACATGAACCAGAATAATGAATCTAACCATGTTCCTTATTCTTGGATAATCAATAATAACACAATTAATAAATGATCATAAAAAAATTACACTAAATAACATTTACACAATCTATATGTAATGGGAAAATATTTAAAATATCTGTGAAGTATATTCATTTTTCATTATAAGATAAATGAGTAAAATGTAATTATTAAAACAATATAATCCTTTAAAATTAATTTGATAACATTTAAGATCATTTTAAATGGTTTAAAAATATTATTAAAAATATAAAATTACTATTATATTTTATAAGTATGATATGTAAAATAATATAGATTGTATGTTGATGCAAAAAACTACAAGATATATAAACCAACACATAACTAACCTTTTATATCCAATTATATAGTATCATATTATCTTTCAATTGACACATTCTCCATTTTATCAAATAAACCAAAATATTTAAGAAATATTCACATTTAATAATTAAAAAATATTACACTATTTAATTGGAATTGAAAATATATTCCTAATTATTAAAAATAATACAATAAGGTGACTCATATTAATAATTATATTTTATTGAATTATTTAAATAAATATATCATCGATAAAATGAATAAAAATACTATTTTTTGTAAATAGACATACATCCAAATAAATATACTCATTAAATATTAAAACATAGTGATTATAAATTATATAAAATGGATTATCATATATCACCGATAAAATATCATTTGGAAAATGATTCCAACAAATCCATACTCAAATATATTAGTTAAAATTTACTTATAATAACACTTATTTTTTAAATGATATGTTACTATAAATTATAATTAATCATCCAAGGTAATCTTACTATTTCACCTGAGATAATCCATATTATTTATCAAAATATTTTCATGATCCATAAATTTTTAAAATAAGCAGAAGTTCGTCATTGACAAAAATTTTGGAAATATATTTCCCATGAATAAATAATCGGGAATCTATATAATGGAACCAAATTTTAATGCAAGATAAATACAGTGAAATAAATAATAATATAACATGAAATAATGAATATAATAAAATTACCTAAATTATTTAATATAATTAACAAATTGATAAATAATAATTACCAACATGGATTAGATATCTTAAAATTTAGATATAAATGGTTGAATTAGGTAACATAAAATCAATTCCGGGTGATCTATAAACATGAGAAAATATTTCATTATTTTCATATAACCACTAGCCATCTCCAAATCCAGAAATAACCTCAACTCTCATAATTTATATGTAACTAGAAACCTATAATGAATATAATATTTGTGTAATATTTTAATAATTAATTTATTAAATTATTTCTATAAGACATTTTATATACCCTCGAACGTGATAAATTTTAAAAATAGTCATGTTTACAATTTCATTAAAAATTAATGTAATAATATAAAAATTTCATAAATTCATTACCTTCCCTAAAACATAATATTCAATTTTAATCCAATCTATAAATTATTTAAAATTTATTGAAGGTAATTTGAATAGAAACTAGATTATAATAAACAAAATTTGTAACATAAAAATTTTCAAAACTAATTTCTTCACTACGATTAACCCCAAATTTACATATAGCATCCCATATTAAATTATTATTAATAATTTTTTTATTTTAAAACATTTATATAAAACAATAGAAAAGATTAATTTTATATTAACATATATCTCAAGAACTAAAACAAATAATATTATAGGTTGGAGTATTGAATAATAAATCATAAAGTATATCCATAAGGATAAAATAATGATAATAAGAATAGTCCAATAAGATAATAAAATATTTTCATGAGAAACTCAGTAATCCCCATTATTGTTGGATATTTGACATACATGGATGGATTCAGCTACAAATATATTCAGTAGTCCTATAAAGTATACCTACCCAATTCCTCACAACAACTCTCGTCAGGGAAAAATTTAATCAACGAATGTTCTACTATATAAAATACTTATAAATTATTTAGAAATAATAGTCTACAAGATATATTGTATAGTTAATGTGGTAAACGTCACAACACATACAAATTATAAATAAACGCCAATTTATAAATTATCAAGAACCATGGATCCAATTGACTTTAAAACAAATCAATCACAACCAATGTTATTGACATTAGAAATAATTTCAGTGTCAAATAATAAATTTTATATATAAATATATTAACATATATGTTAATAAAAAAATTTCAAATCACAAGGCATATAAAATACTACACGAAGTCATGACGAGGAATACCATTAACTCTTGGTAAGTGCAAAATTTGATCAAACCATTCCACAACAAATGAGTAATCATGAAAATTGGAATAGTGTGAAAAACATGGTTGGCACATGGATTTTGAAAATGTGTTAGGCAACCCTACATAGTGTGTTATGAATCAGTGGTTGGCACATGATTAGTGCACAGGTTGCATAACCATGAGAGCCAAATGTGAAAGGATATAATTTAGATCCTGGAAATTATGATCTAACTAATAATTAATGAAAATAAAATATTTCAAACTCTTTTTTGACCCTAACATGGTTTTTCTTCTTCCCAAAGTATGTAGAGAATTCTCCCTTTGATTATGGAATGATCTGATTGCAAAACATGGTGTTGTGAAGGCCGAATTTCATTGTAGGTCTACATTTGTGGTGGTTTTATTGAGATCTAATTTTCATACCAACATTATATTCCTAGATTTATCACATTAGGAAAATCGTTATGATATTTTATTCCAATCATAATGATATTTGGTCGGGTTGATGTTATGAAATGGGATATACGTATGGTTTTTTAAATATTTAGCATGGTTTCGTTGAATAATTCATGTAATTCATCATTCAAATAATATTTCTAGATGTGGGTGGATTCATTATTTACTCAAAATATTATAAAAATGAATTATAAGGTTTAAAATGATTGAATTGCATGATTTTTTTTTGGGAAATTGATGTTCAATTAATGTTAGAGACCCTCTTTAGTGACAATTTTGGGGTTTCTGAAAATTTTTGATGTGTAAGGTGTTCGTTCTAATGATTTTAAAATGATCTATTAATATATTTATTTTTAGTGATTTATGTATAAATGATTTTTAGAAAATATTTTAAATACAAATAGTTTTTAACTAAAATTTAGTGAAATGAGATCAATAGAAGTGGAATTTTATTGAATTATCTTGAAATGGTCGGGTTGAAAATGTTTTCGAACATGTGGTTGGTGTGAGTACAAGATTTCAACTAGACCATGAATTAGTAAAATTTACCACTGTGGTATAAAGGACGTGACACTAGATAATGGGAGTTTTTCATTAGGGAATAAATAGATTGGACACAGAGTGGTGCCTTAGTTGATTGATGAGAACCTACTCTAGATTACGAAATTGTTGTTGAAATATGATATTGTGGGTGTGTGAGTGTGTAAATAAAGTATTAAAAAATAATGGGATATGAAAAAAATAATTTTATATGGCTTAAATATTTTTTTCATTATATAGAAAAAGTTGTCGTTTGAGAATTTATTTATATTTTTATATTAATGAATAAAATTTTTCAAAGGGTTTTATATAAATTATAATATATAAATCTACAAACCATGTTCTATCAATCTAGTGTGAGTAGGTATTTTATTTGTGAAAAAACAACATAGTTTCATTACTTAATAAAATTTTTTAAAATTATTGATTTTCAAGATATTTTTTTTATCAAGAAACAGATAAATATAAAGTTACATGCTTTTTTAGTGGTTCTTCATTATACGTGGGAATGGATTACAGATTAGTATCATAAATAATGATTGGGAGTTGTGATGTTTATTTTTTGGAATCTTTGAGATTTGTGGTTTTGTTTACAACATTGGAATTGGGAATTTGGTTATGGTGTAGTTTGGTATAAATTTATTTTCGAATTTCTATTCTTATTATTTCATTGATATTAGGAATAATATAGTGGTAATGGTTATGGTATATTTTTCTGGCTATTTTATATTAAAAATGGAAAATAATCCCCCAATTTTATTTATTCCCTTTGAATTTATTCCAAGTCTTTGAAATTTTGGGGTTCTCATATTAGGCCAAGTATTATCCTCCCACCTTCTCATGAAAATGTGGAGGGGCAAGATTTTATAAGTGGTATCATCATGTTCACTCCATGACTTGACAAGTATATCAACCATGTTAGTATTGGAATTGAAAATTCATTGTCATATACTCATTGGGTTGCAAGGGTAAAAAAGAGTATTGTCCCAACCCATCCACCCCAGGACCCGTGCCATTACAACCCCAAGCCCGCCTTCCATAGGCCATGGGCTGGCGACCAGCATAGAAGGAGTATTCCCTAAAACTGGGAAGGCATTGCCTTTATAACCTGTAACACACAAAACCAATCTCACCGCATTATAGAAACTCAAGTTAAATGAATAGTAAATAGAGTGAGTATAGTATGTAAAAGGGTCCGTAAAACAAGCCCATCTAGAAAGTACAAGAAAATGAAAGTACAAGAAAACTAGAATAGCTCATGTGAACAACTTCCATGGATCCTACTCGAAGTGTAGGTATAGCTCTTGAATAGTCATCACTAAAATACACCTCATCTAAGGTCCACCTCCATGCTATCTCTTGTCTTGGTACTCTCATCCTAAGTCCGCGATGTCTGTTGTCTACACCAAACACAACAGAGTTCGGGCATAGCCTGTATAAAGGTGTGTATAACGATACTCAACAGGGACCCCGAGACCCTCATGGTCTCACAAAATCCACTAAGGATAAACCAGACAACAAGAAATCAACTGCCAACCTTACTTAATTATAAGGGCATACATATACCTAAGTTATCAAGTATTCCCATATCAATCATGAGGGAAACATAGATTCCAACTCAAAGCCCAATGCTTAATCATATCACAAAGGAAGGAATACCATGAAGGAAATTACTACACAAGTACGCCACACAGAAGAATACCACCAAGGTATTACCACGAAATAAATAACTGCTCAGGTATGAAATCAGCTCACACCAGGTATAACATAATTATAGTAGTAGATATGATTTTGTGTAACTAATTAATCCTCATTCTCTACTAAGAGGCTCTACTACTTACCCACATAGGATCGCACTGTGCTGACCCACACAGGATCACTCGGTGCTGACCCACACAGGATCGCTCGGTGCTGAAACACATAGGATCGCTACGTGTTGACCCACATAGGATCGCATGGATTTGAACAACACACGATCTCTAGGTGCTGACCAACACAAGATTTCTCATCATTATTCATGTTAAGACTAGCTACTGGGTTCCTGATGTATGCTATCTTGTCCTTAAGAGGGTCCACTTTTCAAGCCACTATTAGATACTCTATCATCCATGAGATCTCATGAAAATGTATCCCAATGGATCGCCACATCAGAGGTGTCTCAATGCAACAGATGGTGCTTCAATCGGACGCTCGGTCTGTGAGTTATTAGCCATTTAGTCCCAAGGGTCTGGATGGATTTGTGCATGATCCAACCTGACCATTCCACAAAATTAGCCATGTTTTTAGCCAATTATACCAAAGGGACCATCTCACTCCTATGTATATTGTGCCGTAGACGGTTCTTCAATCATATGCTCAGTGCCATTGATATGGATGAAAATGTGTAAATGGGTAGAAGTGGGTCCAACATCAGTCCGACCCAAACCGGGCTAGGCGGCACGACCTGCTGAGTTCGGCCCAACCAGCATCGGGAGGCCCAGCCTGGCAGCAGCTCGGAGGACATGAGGGGCAGTGTGGGGGCCACATAGGCTATGAGGGGCGCGGAGGCCGCGAGGGGACTGTGGAGGGCCACTGGGGGCACGGCGTGCTGTAGGGCGGCGCATGGTGCCCCCACGAGTGGCACGGTGGACCACAGTGTGGCGCGGTGAGGCAATAGGGATGTGCGTCAAGCCGCGGGGTGGTTCCACAATGCCATAAACTTCATTGTTGCTGGAGGTGGTGCCGGAAGCCAATCTCAAGTTCCAACAGTGCAAAATTCCTTCACCTGTCATCGTCACCATCACGATAAAACACACCAAAAGAAGAACGACGGAGGGGTCAGGCCATGTTTGTTTTGCACACACCCTCCGCGTTAGAGTAGAAGCAAGAAGCTATAATTTCATCCTTGATTCATAAATAATTTTCATGAATGGGAAGGGAACAAAATCAAACATACACCCTACCTTGATTTTTCGTTGTCGTTGGCATGAGAAAGAAGTCGAATAAGGTGGAGGTGGTGCCAGTGATCATTGCTTCTGAATCCACACTTCGATGATGAGATCTTATGTCATCCTATTCCTTGATATCTGAATAATGTTATTCGATAGAGTTCATTAATTGATAGCTTTCTCCCAATAGTTCTTCTCACTCCAATTTCACCAATAATGAAAATTCTCCAACATAATAGATTATGATATGTATATAGTATGTTGGATTAATTTCAAATTAGCTAAATAAATTAATTGATGGGTTGTCTTAATTAATTATAGGAAAGAGTTGAAATAAGTTATATGGGGGAGCTCAAGAGGTTTCTCCCCATTAAGAGGGAGTTCAAGGGGTTTTATGTCTCAGGTAGTCCCAACCACCATAACCCAAATGGGATGATAGGCTCGGGTGGACCCCACCACCATAACATAACATGGGAGGTTTATTTATGGTGGTCCCACCTCTCAAAATCTACATGGGGAGTTCCAAGAGAAATAAAATAAAATGTTACACAATTTTGTTTTATTTTATTCTTTCACGACAATTCAAAATTGAATATTTTACCCTCGACCTACTGCGGTTGAGGTGAAGGTCCCCTTAACCGAATATCAAGGCTGCGATTTCAACGGTTCCCTCAGATAGTAATTCCGAGAAGCAGTTCAAATGTTACAATAACCAGCTAGCATGTTTAATGAACGTACCTGAAAAAAAGTTCCGAAATTCATTCCGGGCACACCAGGGCTCGAAATCAATGGCCGTAAATTTTCGTGGACTCGTAAAATTCCCATCTATTAATAAAAATAACATGGAAATTCAGGGTCTTTAAATTCTCTCCACCTCCAGACATTAGGTCCATGTAAGCCACTACTCAAACTAATTGAACAAGTGGCGGTACTGACCATGAATTTGAGCCTCCCACTCCCATGTATCTTTTCTAGGATCTAGTGTTGTAAACGTATAGGCACTAAAAGAATCGACTTCTCATGAAGGACCCACTCCTGTCGATCCCCAATCTCCATTAGAACCTCCTTAAAAGTCTCCCCATCATTGATGTCTAGATCTCCATGGTCGATGATGTGAGAAGGGTCATGAACGTATCTCCCTAGCTGGGATACGTGGAAGAATTCATGCACCCAGTGAAAATTTGGTGGAAGAGATATGTGGTAAGCCACCTCGACAACTCTGAAATGGACATTAAAAGGTCTAATGAATATCGGAGATAACTTGCCACCTTGGTTAAATCTCCACAAAACTCATCGAGGTGAGACCCATAGAAAGACGTGGTCACCATCCTCTAACTATATAGGTCTCCTTCTCCTATCGGCATAAAACTTTTTCATACTATGTGTAGTCATCATCCACCCCTGGATGATGTTCACCGTCTTTGTGGTAGCCCGTACCATCTCTGGTCCCACGAGTGCTAACTCCCATAGGTCAGTCCTGCATAGAGGTGATCTATTAGGCTGCATGTACAATGCATCAAAAGGTTACATCTCATTGGTGGAGTGATTGTTATTGTTGTATGCATACTCCCACAAAGTCATGTGATCCTCCAAGCTATAACTGAAGTAGAGGACACACTCACATAGCATGTTCTTGAGAGTCTGAATGATCCGCTCAGTCTGGCCATCCGTCTGAGGATGGAAGGATGTGCTCAAACGAAGCATCATTCTGAAAGCCAACTAAAATCCCTTCCCTAGCCGGGATGTAAAACATGAATCGCGACCAGAGACAGTAATTGAGGGTACACCATGTAACCACACAATCTCATACACATAGAGTCATCCAAAGAACTCCACTGAATCATGCTCTCTAATCTGTAGGAAGTCGACCGACATGGTGACTCGGTCAATGATCACCCAAATAGAGTCATGACCCCTAGATGTACATGGATTTCCTGTCACGATGTACATCGATATCCCATCCCACTTCCACTCTGGAATCTCAAATTTCTTAACCAAGCCTATTGGTACCTGATGTTCCGCCTTTACTAGCTGACAAGTGGGGCAACAAGAGTCAAATAGTACTACTACATTCATCATTCCCAGCCACCAGTGATGTAGTCAGAGATTCTGGTACAACATTTCCAGTCTTGGATATTCTGCTAGAGGGGATGTAAAACTCCCTCAACACTTCCTCCCAAAGAGACACTGGTACCATGGTACGTCCTCAGAAGAGGATGATGTGCTCCGCACCATGAGAAAATTCATCAGGGGCCCGCCCTGTGGATATTAGAGAATGTCAACCCTCGCAGTCAGTTTCCCCACAATGCGCCTCCCCACCTCACTGATGTAGTGGGGGAGTGACTGTATGTTACTGAAGAAAGACTGCTCCATCTAGATCCACAAAGGATATCTGCAAAGCAACCAGCTACTCTGTCGCCTAGCCTAGTAGTTGTATACCAGATCACTGGCTGAGTGAATCTGCTACAATGCTCCCCTTCTGAGGAGTATATACTATTTAGAAGTCATAGTCCTAGAATAACTCAAGCCAATGTCAATGTCTCAGGTTCAGGTCTTTCAGTGTGAAGATATATCAGAGACTCTTGTGATCAGAGTACACTGTAAAGTGTTCTCCAATTAGATAGTGTCCCCACATCGTTAAGGCAAAGACCACTGCAGATATCTCCACATCATGGGTAGCATAGTTCTACTAATTTTGCCTCAGATTTCAAGAACCATATGCGATCATCGCTCACTCTAGCATCAGGACACATCTGAGCCTCATCCCTAATGCATCGCAGTAGACTACGTACCCTACACCCTCCTTCAGTAGCCTCAATATGGGTTCACTAGTCAGCCTATTCCTCAGATCCTGAAAACTCTGCTAGAATCTCTCCAACCACATGATGGGTTTCCCTTTCTTCAACAATGCTGATAAAGGTGCTAAAATTCTAGAGAAATCTGGAACAATAATCTGGTAGTATCTAGCCAAACCCAGGTACCTCCGTACCTCCGTCACACTCCTGGATGGATCCCGTTCTAGTATTGCCTCAATCATCATTGGATCAACTGTAACTCCAGCCTCTGATATGACATATCCCAGAATGTGAAACTCTTGGATCCAAAACAGGAACTTCATGAGCTTACCATAAATATGGTGTTCCAAAGTTTGTCCAATACTATCTATAAATGATAGGCATTCTTCTCTATATTAGCCGAGTAGATCAGAATTCCATGTTTGAAGACTACAACAATGTGATCAAGGTATGGCTGAAAGATCCTATTAATGAATCCAATTAACACTTATGGTTTTTTGGTTACGCCTAATGGAATAACCAACAACACATAATGGTCTTAACGACATCTAAAAGTCGTCTTCTGCACGTCCTTGTCTCGTACTCTGAGCTGGTGATAGCCTGATCTGAGGACAATCTTCGAGAACCACCATGCTCCCTTCAGCTAATGAAAGAGGTCGTCAATCCTTGGGAGTGGGTACTTGTCTTCATAGTCTCCTAGTTCATGCGAATATATTTTACACAATGTCTCAAGCTCCCATTTTTCTTCTTTGTGAACAAAATCGATGATGCCCAAGGAGAAACCCCGGGCCTGATGAATCCCTTCCCCTGAAAGTCTTGCAGTCGTACCCGCAGCTCATGAAGCTCTGTGAGAGCCATATTATATGCTGGTGTAGATATCAGTTCTGTCTCGGGGTACATGTCAATGTAAAATTCCTCATATCTGTGAGGAGGATGACTCAGAACATCATCAGGAAATACATCCGCTTGCTGGTCCACCACTATAGGACAACTCAGACCCTCCTCATCAACTACTCGGAAGGTATGGATAGCCAACTGACGAGTGATTATCTACACACTCCTCTTGGTAACTCCATCATGTGCTGAAAAGGCTTCCTTTTCACCGGTGAAGGTATACCTAGTCCCATCCGGGTGGATACACCGTAGATTTCACCTAATATAGTCAATATGATAATGGACTGTAGATAACCAGTACATACCCAAGTTGTCATCGTAATGCCTCGACACCGCTTGTAGGAGATCCCAGCAAAATTTATTGCCTCCTAAAGTAACCTTGAACTGTAGGCACCAGTGTATAATAGTGGAATATACTCTCGTAAAAGTATATATCCATAAAGATCGAGCCAACAGCTCCATCAAAATCTACGAGATCCGAGCGAGGGTAGTGGAAATTAAAGAATGACTGGAACCTATGTCTATAAGTACTTCCACTATGGTGTAATAAACCCAAATAATAACTCATATCATCTCCTAAGCACCGTGATCATAGGCCTCAGCTGCCTGGTGCGAGGATATCCCCTTTCCACCTTCTCCCTACGGTTGGGGTGGACCACCTGGCTGTGGTGGCGGTAACATCTCAAACTGTCACCTCCCGCCAGGTGCACGGTCAGCTCCTCTGCCACGTCTAAATGATCCTTGTGGACTTCCTCATCAAATATCTGTATCTGCATGGGTTTTCATTCGACCGTCTTCTGATCTTCAGTATGGAGGGTCTAAGAGTCACGATACATGTGACCTTGCCCGTCGCATGTGTAACACTACTCTCTCCTGGCATGAATAGCTCTTCCTTGTGTCTCCCACACAACCGATCTTGAATCCTGTGGTCGTCCACCTGTTGTTTTGGTCATCTTGGACTTCTACCACATCTGTCTATAGCCATATGTCGAAGACTCTGCTACAAGATGAATGGTAGTGGGTCTCGCTACTGGTGATTGCTCAGCAAGGAATATCTCTACTAGGAGGGCTCTCTTTGACACCCGTGCCAGCGTCAGGAATCTATGTGATATCATCGAAGGGTTGATCTCCCTCCTGAGTCCCTAGTCCAAGGGCTAAACACTGATGAATGGGTCCCACACCATATCTGCATAGTAGAGTGAGAGGTTAGTGAACCTCGCTGAGTACTGATCCATAGTCATGCTGCTCTACTGCAAATGATGTAGCTTCTATATGCATACTGCACTAAGAGACGCTGGAAAAAACTCCACCTCAAACAGGCTATTGATGTCTGTTTATAGAAGAATTACTTCGTCATGAGCCGGGAGCATCATGCCCCATCATATGCCTGATGATGCCTGTAGAAGGCTGGTGTCATGGATACCCAAGATATTAGCTGTTGTCTTTACCAGTCGAAAAACACTCACCACGGCCTCTAGTCATTCCTCAGTCACTTGTGGGCCCGTCTCTCCCCTAAAACTGGGTGGCCTCTAACGTTGGAACCCATGCAACACTCTCAAGCGGCGTGCACCCTCTCCTACTAGGGTCCGCATCATTTTTGGACCAACAAGTAATGGTACCGTTGGTGTCTCTGATGGTGTCCCTACTGGTGCCTCTACTAGAAGAGGTCCCTGCATCGAGGCCTCATCACGCAGTGGGCTATTAGTGCGTACAACTATCAGAACCCAAGCTAGATGTCTTCGTGGAGGCATCCTGAAATGAAACAAGTGAACCATGGTCAAAACGTTATACCTAGTGAGCTGACATGAAGAGGTCACAAATAAAATTATTCAAAACACACACACAATCAGTGCTTTCATGAATTGAGTCATAAATCAGAAATCAGGGCCCTGGTGTAGGGATACGTCAATCGCCACACCAACACTAGAATTGCTAGACTGTTAACCACAGTCACTACACTTTACACTATTTTACATTAAAAATATAAGAGTTTTATATTCTATGGTAGAGCCAACTACTCTGATACCAATTTGTCAACACCCATACCCGGGGCCCATGCCATGACTACCCCAATCCCGACTTCCATAGGCCAAGGGCTGGTGACTAACACCGATGGAATATTAACTGAAACAGGGAAGAAATTGCCTTTATATCATGTAACACACACAACAAGAACACATAAAGATACGATCTCAAGTAAACTGAATAGTATGAAGAGTGAGTAAAGTAAGTAAAAGGGTCCAAGATACAAGCCCATCCGGAAAGTAAAAGAAACTGAAAGTATAAGAAAACTAGAACAACTCCTGTGATCACCCACAAATGTTCCCACCAGAATGGTAGGGACGGATCTCGAACAATCGTCTATATGGTATGCCTCGTCTAAGGTCCAACTCTGAGCTACCTCCATTCATGGTACTCTCATCCTTAGTCAGCACTGTCCGTCATCTGCATTAAACACAATAGGGTGCGAGTATAGCCCGTGTAGGTGTGAGTCAAATGATACTCAGTAGGGACCCCGAGACCATTAAGGACTCGAAAAATCCACCACGGATAAACCACACAACAAGAAATCCCCATTCAACCGTAATTATTTACATTCCCATACATATTCCTATGTTATAAAGTATACCCATCTCAATCATGTGGAAAACTCACAGTCCAACTCAAAGCCCAGTGTTGAATTGTTCGACAAAGGAAGGAATATCATGAAGTCAAGTACCACATAGGTATTCCCCCCAGAGGAATACCACCAAGGTAATACCATGAAGGAATGTACGCTCAATTACGATCCCGTCTCACACCAGTTATAACTTATGTGCAGTAGTAGAGATGATTAGATGTAACTATTGAAACACCTTACTCTACTAAGAGGCTCTGTTACTGACCCACAAAGGATCACTTGGTGTTATGCCACAGAGGATCGCTCGGTTCAGACCCACAAAGAATCACTCGGTGCTGACCCACATAGGATCACTCAGTTACAACCCACACAAGATCACTTGGTGCTGACCCACATAGGATCTCTAGGTGTTGACCCAAATAGGATCGCTCTTCATTATTTAAGTCAAATCCATCTACTGGGTTCCCACACTACGCTCGCTTGTCTCCATGGGGGTCCACTCAAACATCCACTTCATGAAACTACATATTCCACGAGGTCTCGTGAATAAGTATCCCAAAGGACCTCCATGTCATAGGGGTCTCAACGAAATAGATGATACGTCAATCGGACGCCCGGTCTACGAGTTATTAGCCTTTTAGTCCCAAGGTCATGGTCAGATTCGTGATCGATAAAACCCGACCATTCCACAACATTATCCAAATCATTAGTGGAGTATACAAAAGGGAACATATTGCTCTAATTTTTATGGTGCTATTGAATGTTCGTCAATCGGACTCCAGGTGCCAAAGAGATGGACGAAAATGGGTAAATTGGTCGAAGTGAGTCCGGGTCCAGTCAAACCTGGTCGGACCAACGTGGCCCGACCCGGCCTAGGCCGACCTAGTTTGGGTCAACCTGTCCCGACCCACTGTGTCCGACCCGACCCGTGCTAGGAAGCCTGGCTGAGTAGTGGTGTAGTGGCCGCGAGGGACGCGAGGGGCCACAGGGGGGCCCAGGGGCGCGAGGGGCCTCGATGGGCCGCAGATTTCGTGAGGGTCACAGAGGCTGCGAGGGGACCACAGAAGTGCATTGGGTGATGTGGAGGGACACAGGGTGATGCCGTTCTAATGTCACCTATTTTGTGGCCGATAGTGGTGTCAGAAGCCGTTCTCAAGTTCCACTAGTGCTCAACGACGGCATCGGTCTCGATAACCATCATGATGAACACACCAAAAGAAGAACGATATAGGGGTCGAGCCATGTTTGTTTGGCCCGAACCCTCTGTGTTAGAGAAGAAGCAAGTAGATATAATTTCCTCCTTGAATCATGATGATTTGTCATGAATGGGAATGTGAAAAAATCAAACATCCCCGCTACCTAGATTGTTCCTTGTCATTGGCGCGAGAAAGAAGTAGAATAAGGCAGAGGGGGTGCCAAAAATCATTGCTTTTGAAACCATGCTTCGATAATGGTCTTGTACGTCATCCACTTACATGATTTTTAAAGAATGTTCTTCGATGGCATTCTTTGTTGGAGGGCTTTCTCCCAATAGTTCTTCTCTCCCTAATTCCACCAATAATACAAAGTCTCCAACCTAATAGATTATGATATCTATTTAGTTTGTTGGATTAATTTCAGATTAACTAAATTAATTAACTTATGGGTTGTCTTAATTAATTAAAAGGGAGAGTTGGAATAATTTATGTGGGGTATCTCAAGAGGAATCTCCATATTAAGAGGTTGTTCAAGGGGTTTTAAGTCTCGGGTGGTTTCCACCACCATAACCCTCATGTGAGGTTAGGCTCGATTGGTCCCCAACACCATAAAATCACATGAGAGGTTTACATCTGGCAGTCCACACCTCTCAACATCCACATGGGGAGTTTCAAGAGAAATGAAATAAAATGTTA
This sequence comes from Viscum album, assembly GCA_963277665.1. Taxonomy (NCBI): domain Eukaryota; kingdom Viridiplantae; phylum Streptophyta; class Magnoliopsida; order Santalales; family Viscaceae; genus Viscum; species Viscum album. Next base: position 1,137,858,086 of record OY728150.1, on the reverse strand, counting down.
CACTATTTGATTATATTTTATTCTTTCATGAAAATTCAAAATTCTATATTTCACCCTCAACCTTCTGCGATCAAGTTGAAGGTCCCATGATTTGAATATTGGCAATGTGAGTTCAATGGTTCCCTCAGATTTCAATTTTTGGCACCATTTCAAAAGTTACAAAAACCTGCTCCCACGTTCACTGAACTTACCCAAAAGAAGTTCAGAAATTTATTTTGAGAACACTGGGCCTCAGAATCATGCTTAGCCAATTTTTAGGGACACATAAAATTCCCATATATTAAAAAAATTACATGAAAAATTCCAGGTCTTTACAAGTACAGTTTCTGGGCATGAAATTTTGAGACATAGATAAAATTTTCGATGTTAAAAATCAATTTACTTGGGATCACGATACATAGGTGTTTTGGAAACAATTATAGGTGTTATAATCTAATTATCATGGTTTTTTCCACCGAGAGGAGCATGCAATACACTGATATAAATTACATCACACAAGTATGGAATATTTCATTTTGAATAATGATTTATGATTTTTTGAGAAGGTGTTTATTTTTTAAAATAGTTGTAGTTTTTTTCAAATGTGATGTTTTGAAATGGAATGAAAATTATAATTTTAAAATAGTCTGATTTTTAATATCATGGGAACTTTGAGAAAATTTGATGAAAATGGAACATGTGGGATTTTGGGAATGAATGTTTTCGAGATTTGTGGTGGTAGAAATTTAAATTATTAAGCCATTAGATTCTAGTGTGTGATAGTTATGGGGCATCATTTGTTTAAACAAAATGGAACCTAGTCTGTGTCACAGAAACCAATCGGAAGAGGCAGCTAAGAATGAGGTTTTTCATGACCCATAAGTGAAATAGTATCTTGTTCAGAGTAATGTCCATGATTTTTTAGGTTGAGGATAATAGTAACTTAATGGAGGAACCAATGCATGTTTATAACTCCATTTAGTTCCAAAATTGTAATCTAACCATCATTCGAGATGATTATGAACCCAAAAAAGCATAAGAGTGGATAAATATGATGAATCTAATTTTTTATTTTCCTAACACAACAAAAAAGTTGAAACTCATGTTGTAAACATATATACTTTAGGATCTTTTTTGATTTTAGAGGAATTTAATATTACAACATAAATTTGACCAAGGTATTTCAATAGAGTATTTTGAATAATTGTTAAAAAAATTCACTCCTCACCTATTCTGGATTGAAATAATGAAAAAAATTATAGCATGATGAAAGCGTGAATCATAGTGATAGAGTAAGTTGATAAATTCATGAATTTAGTCCATTTCCCCCAAATGATGACTAATTTTCATCTTTTAAGGAATACAACATTAAATTGGCGATGAGGAATGATATTCACTAAATTTTTTTGGTTATTTGTCTAGTGTATTACAAAGAGAGGGTCTATAGGGAAATAGTGGATGAGTGAGATATCTCATGATCTATGGGTTGAGGATGAATTTTGATACCTATGTAAAATGGTCGGAACTATAATTATATGAAGAAGAGTACGAGGGGAACCAATTTCAAATGTAGTGGTATTACTCAGAAGAAGATTCCTAGATGAGTTAATATTCATTCAAGGCCTAACAAAAAATTTCAATGTTTCAAATTTTGTTCACTATTCCACACGATGGGAGAGTTTATAAAAACACCTATATCTTTCAACAATTGGAATTTGATGGGGAATATTCAATTCATTTATCACAATCCTCCATGGTCGGGTATTCAGGACCCTTCTCATGTGTCACATTCATTATATGCAATGATGGAATGAGGGTAGAGGAATATCTATCAACAGTAGAACTGAGCTAGCCGGGGTGATTACCGGAATACCAAGACTCCTCTGGTAGTACAATCTCAACCTTCAAATAAAGAACTATGTTTAGTGAGTAAGAAGTTATATTGTGCTAATCAAGTAATAATGGATGATCAACCCGAACTATCAGTGGTGATAGGTTCAATTCTTTTGAATTCTACCATCAATAACGAATTTTTTATACACATACATCCCATTAATTAATTTTGTATCATCTTATTGATTTTGTATATTTTAATGTCAAGATGATTCCATCAGTTTCAAAAAACCAAACACCTCTTGGACTGAGAAAATATTGAGCCAATTTGTGTATATCATGTTATATAACCTTGGATAGAGCAGATTTGTTATAGGATTAGTCTATTCATATGATGGTTGTCTTGGATATAATCATGGGTATGTATTTGGTGACAATGTTCAAGGATCACATTGATTGTTCTATAAGAATGGTTGTGTTTCAACTAATATGTCCATCTACCATGTCTATAAAATCGAAGGGAATGTAAAGGAAGGTGAAATGGGCTTGTTACCACCAATAGTTTGAATGGAATCTTACCAGTTGGTAGTTTTGGAATTTGAATCAATGTTTGGGATCAAAAATAAAAGCTTTATTGTAGTTATTGATCAGTTTCAATTAGTTTTTCAAAAATAAATTATCAGTTTTTCTATACACAAGTGAAGTGGTTATAATGATTGATCTTTTTTCAAATACCAATCCAATTTCCATTCCATCTTATAATATGGAACCAACATATTGAAGGGAATATAAGGTTTATTTTGAAATTCTATAATGAAATGTGTTCATTTTTTTATTATGTCTTAATTGAAGACAATAGTCTTATTTTTCAAAAAAGATGATATTACACTCCAGTTGTGTGTGGATTATCTTAAGAATAACCAATTTATGAATAAGAATCATTATACACATAAATGAATTGCTGATGAAAAAACCATCATATTTCATACATCAAAATTACATATCAATGGTGGGATAATTGAAAAATTAAATAAAAATCACCCAAATACCATGCTAGTCTGGTGCCTTTAAAAACATTGAAATGTAGACAATGGTGCATAAGTGAGCCTCATAATCTCACACTTGGTTCTTCTTGACAATAACCCTTCATGAAAACATCAAACATAATATATATCATCATAACATGGGAAATTGAACATAGACATGGGTGAGTTCAGATTATTAGTAAGGGTACAAAAGTGAACAAGTTAATGAAATCTCAGGAATAAGGTTATGATTAAAATACCATGAAAATATAAGATCATACCCTACAAATAAATGATTATAAACATGAATAATGGAATGAATATTGGCATTTTATATAACATGAATCATAAGAAAATATAAAAACATAATCCATGAAATCATATCACATGAATAAAATAATAAATCGAGGACAACAAATAATCATCTATTATTATTACTATAATATTAAATGAATAAATTACCTGTATATATTAATGGATGTGATAGTTAATTTTATCGGGTTCACACCCCATTCCAGCCATGTATTACTGAACTAGGTGTACTCCTCATTCCAACCATGTAATACAAAAATAAGTTAATTTAACATCCCATACAAGTCTATCTCATGAGATATAAATCATTACCAAATTCATTGGATGGAGATATAGGTCCCATAATTCTCATAATTAAATCATTAATAATCATGACACTAATATATAAAAAATCATATCATAACCCATTAAATGAAATTGGCATCATAAAAATGTAATCATTTCATGAACATTTTATAAATAGAGGTTTCATAATAATATCATGAATGTATAAACAATAAAAGGAAGTGGGATTCATAACCATTTAACCTATGAAAGAGGAATGTGTTTTATTAACATATAACCCATTGAATAAAAATGGGTTTAAAAAAATATATCCTATATCATATAAATGAGTTTCCTTAAAATCATTAAATAAAAATATAACAATTCATAAATATAATATGATTTTTTGAATTTAATAAATTTCCTTGAAATTCATGAGTAACACTAAAAATTATCATCTTTGTTATGAAAAAAGTATAAATACATTTTACAAATCTTTCATGGGTAATATATCATTTCATCATTGAAAATTGATTATTAGAACATTAAAACATTTTAAAACCATTATCTTTGAAATTTTTTTGAAAAACATATAACGTAATAATTCAAAACCAAAATATATTTTTAAATTAATTTTACATTGAAATTTTTTTCCTAAACATTTCTAAATACTATGGTTTTTAAATAAATCAAATTTCCGACCAAAGAGAGAGATAAATACTAATTTTCCTTACAAAATATTTGTCAATAATCATAAGTAAAAAAATATTGGGAAAATTGTTGTTATACATGGATATATGTTTAATAAAACAATGATATTAAATTTCATGAGGGTTCTTAAGAGGTCGATCATATGATATCATCAAATGAATCATACTCTTTAACAATCTTGAAAGGCAATGAGATTATTTTAAAAATCTCTTACCACTTAGTTACAAGGGACTATACACTATATGTGAGAAAATGAAAATACATGAATCTTTATATATTCATTATTGTATGAGATTTATGTTATAGGATTATAAATACAACTTTGGAAACAATATAGGTGCATAAAAAATCATGTGTCTCAGAAAATGAAAATTGAGACAAAACTATCTTATCGATTTGGTAACTCTTGAAACATAAACCCCATAAAATTAATATCATATAGTGTATCTAGAAAAAAACATAAATTTAATAATAATAATTATATAATAATTTCATGGGTTGTATATAAACCACTAAAAAATTAATGGGTGGTGACCATGATATGTATCTCACATTTATAAAAAGCTAGATGAGATTCCCTTACATTGTGTCATGACACTCTTTGTTTTCATAAAATATTCATGTATAAAAAATAGAACATTATTATAAATATATAAAATAAAAATATACTTATATATTATAAAATATTTTGTTTTATTATAACTTTATGTTATCTTCTTGTTAATAAATCTATTTTATGGTTTCACTTAGGGTAATATATTCATTGTTCATTGAATGTGTCTTAATATGTTTTATCATTGGTCCATAAAATCATATCATAGTTTATATAATGTAAAACATGATATAAATATGATTTATATTCATTATATTTTAATTATAATACTATATGTTATATTGAAGTCTTAAATTGAATACATTATTCATGGAGATCATAGGTTGTACGTGTGTATGAACATTGTTTCCATTTAACGGTCGTATTTAAAGAATGAATGCTAATAATATTTATTCACATAAATATTTATATTTAAATAACTATTAAATTAGAACTATTAAATCATATATATCATATAATTTCACTAACCACATCCTTAATACATTTCATGTACCGTGTGAATGATTCACATCGCCTTGAGGGGGCAGTAGTCTATAGTTCCTCAAATGAAATTATCATATTTATACCAAATGTAAAGTATAAATTTATCTATTGTAAAAGGATTTAATATTAAGAAATTAATTATAAATATGATATATAAAATATATAAACATAAGTTCCACCATAATTTCCACCATAATAGGCTGTAATGGAAAAACGAACAATCATCATTTATTGAGGCGGTAGTTCACTGTACGCTAAAATAGTATGTATGTTACCCATTAGATAGATGTTTCTTTAAGTATATGTATAACCCTTAACATGAAAAATTCTATTTATATTTTGGATACTATAATTTATATACAATAACAGAATTAGAATAAATGTGTCAGTGGAGAATGAAAAAAATGGAGTTTGATGGATGGTATTACATCATAATTTGGTAAATCCTTTTGGATTGAACAAAAGGGATTCCTTCGAAAACTTTCTTCTAAATAAAAGGATTCAAGGAGGAAGGTAGTGCTTTTGGAAGACTATTTTAGACAATATTGAAATATACTATTTTTTTTAGAGGTGTGAAGCAGTGGAAAATATGAGGCCATTTTATAGTGGAGGAGGCGTGGCACTCTTGTAATATTTTAACAAATTAATTCCACACATGATATTCACATGTAATGTGGATCCCTTAATATAAAAAATTATATAAATGGGAGGATATAGTTGAAAAATATTCATTCAATGGATATTGTAAATATTTATATGTCATTTTCAATCTCAAATTTATATTTTACAACATAGTTAAGATAAATTTTACCTTAATCAATGTAATTATTTTTAATTAAATTCTCAAATATTTTGTCTAAAAAAGTAAGTTGATGTTAATTGATATTATAAATTATGTTGTTTCAAACTATAGAATCAATTATTCCATATCCATATAACATATGTGGTAAAAATTATATTTAAAATAATCCTCCTGATAGGACAACACTGTAGGGTTTAAAAGTAAAAATGATCAAATGTTTTCTGAATTTTTATATCAAATTTCAATGTAAATGTTTTCAAATTTACTACATTGGTTCAGTTGATGAAAAAATAATATAATTAATCATTGATATTATATTATAATATAATTTAAACTTAAAAATAATCCATATAATTTTTTTTGAATTAAAATTAAGTATTTTTTAACAATTTCTCCCGAAAATTATGTTTTCCTAAAAAACCCCCAAAAATTCACCGTAATGAAATTTTAACATTATAAATTAAAATATTATTTTTATTTTATAAAATAAAATTCAGAAGCTTTTAAAAATATAATTTTATTATATTTCATAAATGAACAACAATATATTTTATTTAAGAAAATAAAATATTTTTAAACTTATATTTACTTTAGAAAAAATTCTATCTTTCATCATTAATAATTATTTTATATAAACACTTAAAAAAAATATTTTTTACCAGTCTTACTAAAAAATTAAATAAATTGTTTATATTTTTTTCGATTTGAATAATACTAATTATTAATATGATGTTCTATATAAAATCACTGCTTCCTATAATGCACCATAAGTCAATGTTTCTTGTAGCATGTGCCAAGTTGGTGTTATATGTAATTTATGCCATGTGGGTATTTTGAATAACATATGTGACATTGTATCCATGTGAAATTATTGTTTTACTTAGTGAAATTAAATATTTCAAGGAAAATAAATTAATTTTAAGAGAGAGAAAATTGGTCCATAAAAACTCGCGGTGTTACATTCTACCTTTATAAAATGAATTGATCCATCAAAATTCATCATTCTGGTAAAAAAACTGAAGATAATTTATAAATCATCATATCCTGAAGTTATCACATAGCTTCTTTTAACTGGTTATATTTTCATAAAACATTGAAATGTTTAGTGGACTTGTTTTGTAAAAACATTCTCAGATTGATTCATAATTAAAACTGGTTGCTCCTTATAATTAATATCCTGCTCAAGCGGTATGACTAATGAGATTAGTACTTATAAAGTGTCCGTTTTTAGTTTACCTGGAGAGATACATGGAAAACCTCATGGGCTTGAGAGATATTTTGAGGATGTGGAAAGTGATACGCTACCATCCATATGTGGTCAACAATTTCAAAGGGACTGATATACACATGGATTAGTTTTTCATTTTCCTGAATCTCATAATAGTCATCTAGGGAGTGATTCATAGAAAAACCTTCTCTCAAACATGAAATTCTAGTTCACTGTAACAGTTATCAGTACATATTTTCATCCGACTAAAAACTGAATTTTTATAATTCTGATTGGTAATATCCTTCCCAAGTAATACCTTAGCAATCTCATGTCCCAATATCTTTCATTATCCAACATCAACCCAACATGATGTAGCTGTAAATTTCTTCCCATAGAGGATATCATGTGGTTCCATATGAATATCTAATTGGAAGCTACTATTAGAATAAAACTAAACTAGAGAAGGTGTTAATCCCAAAAACCTTTAAAATAAATAGAACACTATCTCATCATATACTCTAGGGTTTTAATTATTATTTCAGAAGATCCATCTAACCGATGATAATATGAACATATAAAATATCAATTCTATATTATGTTCATGATAGAGAATAATCCAGAAATTAAAGGTAAACCTCATATCCCTGTTTAATATATTAGAATGTGGTACTCCATGTAAACATACCAATTCCTTAAAGTATATTATGGCAAGATGAACCATAGAGAAGTGTTCATTGAAATCCATGAATTGTTCTGAATATAGAATGTGATTAACAAACTATAATATAGAATTAAACCCTTTATATAATTAGGATAGTCAAATTAAAAAATGCATTGTGATGTTCCCCCATTTCTATTCCGGTGTGGGTAATGGATGAAACATACTTTTACACTTTTTCATTTCAACATTAACTTGAAAGCATACCACGCACGAAGATACAAAATATGTTGTATATATCTTATTCAATCTCACCTAATGTTTTCTTTCATGTCCATATACATATTCATAATTCTAGTATGAATACATAAATAAGAGCTAATAACTTCTTTTAATTTTTCATTCATTAAATATGGTATCGAATAATCGCATACACTATTATTAAAACTTATCATTCCATGTTGATTATGAAATAAATCAGGAATATTTATAACTTACTTTTTCATAAATTCATTTTCCTTTTGGGAATCCATAATATTCACATTGGTAGTGGGATGAACATTAATCTGAGAAATATATTATTTACCCCTTCTTTTAGGATTTTTATATATATCCATTTTAAATACATATGTATTGGATCTTTTACAATCCCTGTCATGGCTAAGAAATCGTGATCATTTTGACTCAAAGCATCATCCACCTTGTTCGATTTCTCAGTGTGGAAATGTATTCAGATGTCATTATCCTTTATCATCACTAACCATCTTCGCTGGATCATGTTATACTAATGATAATCAATTTAGAAGCACGTTGATACATCATTATTTTTTGAAAAAATAACATGTGTCCCTAAAGGTGACACACTTGACCCAATTAATCCCTTGTCATAGTTTTCTAAGAGTTTATTCCTTAACTCCAAAAAGTCAATTATGGACATTATATAAAGATTATTAGATATTGGAGTGGAACCATATATGATTTAAATTAATAACTGAACATCATTTTTTGGTGGAATTACAAGAAAATTTTTCGTAAAGACATCCACAAATTATCAAATAATAGTTATATCATGAAGTTTAATTTTCTCCCAAACCATTTCATATGAAGAAGCATTATAAAATTTAATTAATACCCATACACTAGATTTAATCTCGATAGGTAGTTCATTATTATGATCACATTGATTGATGATCATAAGAGGATTTAAAATATCAAGAGTATCTTCATTTTCTCTACAATTAATGTTATATTTATGTAGAGAAATCCAATCCATGCCTAAGATGAAGTCAAATTCAAACAATGGATGACTCAAAAGATTTTAATGAATCACATTCTTACAAACAGCAACTAGAAAGGAAATCATAGGCTTGGGGTGAAGAAGTCATACTATTATAGGTTTTAACTACTAATTCAACATTTAAACACTTTTGTGTAATCTAAACACACATAAAAAATTAATTAGATATGAAAGACCATGTAGATCAATAATAAAATAATATATTAGTAGTTATATAGAGGATGGTATGTGTACATTTTTTAACATAGTTGCTACACCACTTGTCAGAAATAAATATATCATGAGATTTTCACTTATCCCTTGGATTAAGTGGTTTCAGGCATTGATCATCATCTCCAACCCTTGTGTTTGGGTACTATTTAGCATCATTTCCATTCTCTTTTAACTTGTTTGATTGAAGTTAAGGAGTTATTCTTTTTAGCATTCTGTCCATTAGGATTTGGATAAAACTTCATCCCATATTTTTATTATAAAGGAAAACTCATATTATTTTCTCAATGGTTTTTAGAGTGTCCTTTGAAATCCATCTTCCTATTCCTATCAAAACCATGAGGTCAATTCGTGACTCCAACCTTCATTTCTAACATGATATAAAAAACAATCTCTTTGTATCTACTAATGTATCATATTGAAATTTTCATTATGTGACTTTGAATTATGACTTTGGTGATCCTATAAAGATTAATTTTTGGTTGGATGATAATTTTTAAAGTGTAGCCCATAATTATTTTGAAATTAGAATAGTAGGTACTAACAGATTCATCATCCCTTTTTTTATCTCAAGAAACTCTTTCTATATCCTGGTATGAACAATTTGAGGAATGTATTTATTTAAAAATAACTTAATGAACTCAATCCAATCCACATATTCAATTTAATCATGTTCCCTCTTATTCAAAATGAGATTCCCCCAGTGGTATATTTCACATTATAAACCATAAAAAAGAAGAATAAATTTCTCATGCATTGAAAACTGGATAATGGAAAAAATCTTTTCAATAGTAATGATCTATTGTTCATAAAAAATTAGATAAAAATACCTTCTTAATAGTGGGGGTGTTTCTTCATGAAAGAATAAACAAAATATTTTTTTCTCCTTTTCTTATTCAGGAGTCCACCATGATTCATAGCTTGTGAAATTTGTGTTACCATAACAATAATATTTTGCATTCATGCTTCAATAGAATTTGTTTCTAGAGGATAAAAATTTCATTATATGTCAAAATCACAATTAATTTGGTTATTTCTGTCTTCATCCACTCACTTAATCCAAAATCATATATGAAGAAATATTTAAAATTTCATGGTACAAAATAATCATGAAATTTCACTTATAGTATGTCTATTTTATGATACCATCCATTATATATAAAGCCTTAGGATTATACTAGTCTATTAATAGCCAATTTATATTTAAATATATCATAATGATTTTTGATGACTTTTTCAATTCCCAAAGCATATCCCTTAAGAGTGTAAAATAAAAAATTTATGCAGTAAGGCCCATTTTCGGCTTATTTATTACCCCAATTCATCATAGATGCATCTTGTCAAAGTTTTTACTCTTAGGTACATATGTACTTGAGAAACATAAAATTGTAGAGTCTATATAGGGTTGTATATCTAGAAAATCACTCACTATATCCTTTAACAAAATTTGAATATATTTTCCTATGATTTTTCTTATCCCATCATATATTCTGATGGTTTAATTAACCATTCTGTGATACTAGCTGCATCGACCCATGAATTTTATACTTATACATTACATAAATTTTACAAAAAACTAAAATCATTACAATAGTAGATTCCTAATGACAGTACTATTATAATTCCATTAGAAACATTGAAACATAGACCATAGTACTTATATGAGCAACATTATCCCTCAAAAGGATATTCTTTACTACCCCCCATAATGTAATATCAAACATAATAGACATCTTCAAAACCATTGAAATGAAACATAAAAAGGGGTGACTTATAATTCTAAATAATGGTAAAAAATAAAGACATGTAAGTACAATTTTGAGAATAAGGGTATGAGTACTTTATCCATAAAATATAAGATCATACAGAATATATCAAATATCATAAACATGATTCATTACATAAGGATTAGTAGTTCATAAGAAATTATTCATAATTAAATAATGTGTACAAGACTTGAAAGCAAATCATAAGAATAAAAAAATGTAATTATGGAAAATCCATAATAATATAATATTATTTCAATAGTAGTCAAGTAATTTATTCCAATTGTATTTTAATTTAAAAAATCCTTTTCTGAACTAGATTTGTAACATCCCATGTATATAAATAATATGACATTTTCATATTAATTAGTTTTGGTGAATTAAATATTTATTTTACTTTAAAGGGTATACTATGCCTGATAGCCTACTTAACTCGCAAGTATGGGTTTCTTTGAAATCAGTTGTTTTACACAACGTTGAGTTATACTGAAAAATAATATAATATTATTATTATTTCAAATGGTAGTTAACGCATAACCATTGTATTGGTGGTAATAAACAAAACTAACTAAAATATGATTATACATGTTTGTTAAAATGACTTTACATTTATCAAATATATTTTAGAGGCTTAAAAAAATAATTAATCTTATTTTAAGCATGAAATACTATAATTTTCATTAAAAGGTCGTTTACTGCCTTTTGATGGTGAACCATTTTTAAATCTAGTTTTCATCACATTCATATTTCTTATTTGAAAAAATAATTTTTTTTAATATGGACAACAAAATTTACTTTGGATGAAATTTTGTTATTTTTATGACAATGTTCATGTTTCAATGAATAGTTAACAATAATGTATTTTAATTCAAAACTACATTTTAGTCTAATTTATTAATATGGATAGATTATCTTTTTAATTGGTTTTAAAGTGTAATTAGATTATTTTATTATTATTTAAACCAATTTAGTACATTTTAAGTAATTTACCTTTGAAATTGATCATAAAATAGGGTTGATCTATTGATAGTTATTATTTCATAAAAACATGCTTTTTTGATAGTGAGAATTAATTTAAAATTAATTTCGTCCACTTCTGTATTTTAAATTTGTAAAAATGGATTTCATATTTGTAATCAAGAGGTCCAAATTGTTTAAACTAGTAACTTTTATTTTTGGACATTATGAATATTTACCTCCATAAATATTTTATTTACCATTATTAAAGGGTAAATCTAGTAATAAGGGTAATCAAATAATATTATAATATTATTAAATTACCATAAATTGTGTTTTAATACTATTTGTAGATACATTTCCGACCATGGGCAACCTTGGGCTGATTGTGGGACCCCATTGAGGCAATTAAGAGTGATAATGAATCTTTTTATTAATTAATTTAAGGTAAATGCAAAAATGACATAAAAAAATATCTTTTAGTAAAACAGTTTTTACATAGGGTTATATATGTTATCACATTGACTATAATTATTCATTATAAATAAAAAATTATTTCATAAAATTTTTTATTTTATTTATAATTTTTAGACATCAAATAAATAAAATTAGTTATGACATAATGATGATGCAGTGTTTACCTCATTAAAGAAGGATTTAAGTAAATATGATTATAAAAAATCAAAACAATATAAAAAACCTGGAAAATTATTATTGTATGATTTAATTTCGAACATGAGTAATAATATCTTCAAATTTAACGTGTTTTGTATCTTTTGAAACAGAAGATATGTTCATAATAAAATAATATTTTCAAACATCCCTAAAGAGCCCCTCCTTCCATTTATAAAAATCTATCAACTCTAACCCATTACTCACACCACTCAAGCCACATGGATCATCCAAAATCATCCAAATTAATCTCTTACATACCTTGCCTCCTCCTAGAAGCCTTACCTTAGTTAGAAGTCACTTCAAATAAACCTTTTGGTTTAACCCAATGAGAGTTATTCGATTTAAAGGTAACTTCTTCTTTTATGTTCTTTTCATTTATTTTACTTCACCAACCCATATACTCTTTTATTCCTTCATTTAATAAAAAAAGTATCATAAATATATTATGTTATTTTTATGATAGGTATTATATCTACATTTATAGATACCACCTTCTAATTTGTAAACAACATATTGTTTCTCTGGACGCTGAACTACTGCCCCACGAAACGATAATTGTTCAATTATCTCCTGCTACCTCTCATGGTATCCATTATGAAGGAAATGTATTTATATGTGATATATATTATATTTATATTATTTCTATTATTCTTTATTTTCCATTTATTTCATACCTTTATGGTTTCCATAATGTGTAAACGTGATAATTTCATTTGAGGAAGTGCGGACCACTGTCCACTCAAATTTATATGACTTATTCCTGCCATATGTGGAACATATTAAGAATGGAGATAAATATATTATATTTTATATTATACTATTATTAAAATATAAATATTTATCATTAAATTATCAATATATTAAATATGTAATATTAATTAAAGTAGTGCTCATGCGTACGTACATCATACCGTCTCGATGAACGGGGTATTTCTTTTCTTATGTCCAAATGTTATGTACTATTATAAATAAATATATATATACTGAATATATATGATATTAATGATATCTGAATCATGAATATTAATCTGGAGATAATTTAATTTAGACCGTATGGGCAATTTGTAATTATAACACGTTCTTTTCAGAATCATGTTCGGAACATCGTCAAAATGTCCCATATGAACTAAAATAATTAACTAATTGTTATAGAAATGTAATAAGTGATATTAAATAATTAATAAAAGTGAAAAAGGATATTAATCAAGTTGAAATTAACTTATGTTTATTATTTAGTAATGGACATGTAACAAACAAGTCAATTTGGACACGAGGTAAGGGGTCTCTTATCTCACTTCTAATTATGTGAGATTTCCATTGTTTGCCACTTACGTATTGCTTGTGGTGTATTATAAACTCCCATGGGAAATAAATTATAACTATTAAATTTAAATTTATGTAATTATGGGATTAATTTTGTTGTTATTAACTTTTTGTCATACAACTCAATTGATTGCCACATGGTAAGGGGTTCTCATCTCACTTTTTATTCCCATTAGATTCATGATATATTTGGAACTATTTCCTTTTGTGGGGTGTATGTACTGCCCATGATTATATTAATTTTTTAATATAATTTAATTTATGGGTATTTAAATATTCATTCTTTTATTCTTATTTCATGTGGTGTATGTTTCTTACGTTACCCAATCGGTAGGGGAACCTTTCACCCTCATCCTTTAGTGAAAGGCATATTTTATGTTATGCCATCTAAATTTACACTTTATTATGTTTGGATATGTTCATAAATATCCTTAATGTAGTAAATATTATGATCATTTAATGAGAGACCCTTTTATCTCTCATCAACTAATTTTATGAATTTTAATGTGACGCCATTATGCTGTCGAATTTCTGCAATGGTACATCTTCACCTAATTTCTATTCTTTGGGTTAATCTTCTACTTATGGGTTATGTTGTGATATGAATATTTTTGAATGGCCTCTGATTACTTTACACATAATATCCACTTATACTGGGTATATTTTTATTTGTCACAAATAATTATGTCATTTATTTATAATTAATCTAAGGATACATTCTTTGTAAGGGACATTGTCTCAATTTACATTCCATTGAGATATATATTTTTTTATACACCAATTAAATTTTATACGGTGTGTATACTAACCATTGACATATTATATCATGAATCTCTTTATCTTTATGATATTTTACACATTGTTTAATGTTATTCTGTGATTATTTTTATTCATTTATTTTTCTCAACTGGTAAGGGACTCTATAACTAAAACATTATTTTAATGGTTTTAAAGATTTATTCATCTAAATATTTCTCATTAATTACCATGTATTAAAAATGGTTTTAAGGATTAATTTATAAGGTAATTAATGTTTAAAAATGTTAATTACTTTAAAATATTAAATGTGGTTTGGGACACATTGATTCAAAAATATCTATATTAAATTTTTTAATGGTTATTGAAATGGATTTATTATTTCAATATCTAGTAATTTTATCTTGTGATTGAAAATGAAATGTTCATATTTGCAATATTTTATGATTTTATAATGGTACATGGAAAATTATGGGTTGTACCATGATAAACCAAGACGTGTTGTTATGTTATAACATCCATTTCATTGGGTTTGGAAGTTGGCCATTTTGATAATCCATTTAGTGATATGTGATGAAGTCAACTGTATGGTTATTCAATTTAAGAATGTTTATGTTCCAAGTTACCTATATTTGATATGTCAATTTTCTTGGAGTTTTATGGTAATATTTTGGTTACTATATGATATGAAATGATCTTTTGTTCAGGGATATGTATTTTCTACTTTATAAAAGAGAAATGTATTACTTATGATGAAGTATTCATGGTTTATATGTTGTTTTAATAATCCTAACAGTTTCCCTTATTTGTGTATCCCTTACTGAGCTTAATTTTTTCATCTCATGTTTTTTGAAATTTTTTTCATTGGACATAATGTGGAATAGGTTCAAGGATGGGATGAAGGAAAATTCATGGTGTCTAAAAAATGGAACTATACATGACATTTTTTTATGTGTCTTTTCATTTTATGAAAAAAATGGAAACTGAGTGGAAGTGTCTATATTCTAATTTTTGAGATATAATGTAACATTTATAGCCTAATTCTCAGAAAATGTAAACCTAAAATAAACCTCATTGTAAATTTTTCATTTAATTCCTGATTATGAAATGTTATAAGGCGAGACCTTATACGGTTCACATCCCATTTCAGACCTGTATTGCTGAACCGAGTTAAATACTCATGTTAGTACTATAACACTAATAAAATCTATTTTATCGTTTCATCCATGTATATATCATGAGATATAACTAATTACCTAATAAATTAAAGGTGATATATGTCTCACCCTTCTTATAGTGAAATCATACATACATGGGTCACAACATTGTAAACAATTATTCCATAACCCATGAAATAAAATGTGTGTCATGAATATGTAGTCATATATTAATATTTAGAAAAAAGAAAGTATTAATAATCATCTAATCTAATAATAATCCATGAATGGAAATGTGTTTCATTTTCTTATATCACATGAAATAGGAATAGGTTTCAAAATCATATATCCCATGGAAGAGAAACCATTATAAAAAATATATAACATGTAGAAGAGGAATGGGTTTCATAAACATTATACCATCAAAACATAAACCACTCAGAGAATGAATATGAAGGGATAAATTGAATTATTTCCCAATAAATTCATGATCAACAGTAATGTTAGTCATAAAAATGAGAAATAATTTTGAAATACCATTTACAATTATTTCTTGATGAAAATATGTTTTCTTCTTGAAAATTGATTTTAAAAACCTATATCATTTTGAAAAAATTTATTATTTTAAAATAGTTTTGAAAACATATAATAGATTATTTCAAATACATAAAACATATTTACTATCATTTTCTTTGATTTTTTTTAAAATTTTTTTATGACATGATTTTTTAAAATAAAAATGATTTCAAAACGAGAGAGGGATACAATAATATTTTTTATAAAAATATATTATTGACCATCATAAGTACCAAATAGTGGAAACTGGTAATTCTTCATGGAAATAAAATTAATAAAAATAGTATAAGAAAATTCATGTGGATTATTTATATATGTATCATAGTTTTTCATTAATGGATTCATAATCAATAATAATATCGAAAAGCGGTGATATTATTTCAGTAAAATATTACCTTTTAGTTACATGGGACCATGCACTACATGTAACAAAATTGTATTAAATAAATCATAAAATAGCCTCAAAATTAAGAGATTCAAGTTATAACATGTGAAATACAATTCAGTAAATAATGAATGAGCATAAAAAACATGTTTCTGAATGACAAAAAATTGAGACAAAACTATATTAATGAATGTGTATCTCTTGAAACATAAACCTCTTGAAAAAATGATCATATAGTGAAAATGGAAATAACCATTAATTTATGAATATGGATATTATAATAAATTCTTATGAATTATAAAAACCAAACAAAATAAAAGATTGTTCAACAAGGAATGTATCAGACAGATATAATATGTGAGATGAAATTCCCATACCAAGTCTCATGAATTTCAAAGTAATCATAATAATATCTTGTATCATAAATAAAAGTTTTTTTATAATGATATCACATAGTCATATTATTATATCTAATACCATGTATGGTTTTATTATTACATTATATTACCCACTTGTAAATAATTTTATATTAAGGATTCACTTTGGGTAATATCCACATTGTTCTTCCCATGTATCTTAATTTGTCATATCTTTGGTCTGTATTCTTATACCAAGATTCCCCAAGTGCAATGCATGATATAAATATTGTTTATACTCCTAATATATTTATTATAATAATCAATAGTATATTTAAGTATGAAATGTAATACTCTTGTAATGGAGATGGTCAGTCGTACGTACACATGAACGTTGATTTCATTTTTTTATTGTATTGAATGAAAGAACGTAAATGAAATTTATGTATATATGTTTATATATTATTATTATTGTATCATTTTTATATATTATATTCATATATATTTACTACTCTAATTCCTAATAAATTCTGTGTAGTGTATATAAAAATTACTTGCTTTGAGGGGGCGTTATTCCACATTTAGTCAAACAACATTATCATATTTACACCAAATGTAAGGTACAAAGGAATGTATTATCAATGAATTAAATAATCTCAAATAAATATTAAATATAAAAAATAAAATATATAAACATATTCTATATCATAATTTCTTTCATTATAGGTGTTAATGAAATAGATGGACAATCATGGTTTAGTGAGGTGTTTGTTCATCACACACGTAAAAAATATTTGTGTTAACCATTAGATGGATATGTGTGTAAGTGTTAGTCAAAAACTAAACATAAAAAACCTAGCATATTTACAGTAATTTATTTTTTATATAATCATGGAATAATTATAGATAAGCCAGTGGATAGTGAATAAAAAGTAATCAGTTTGTGGGAGGTTGTTACCAATTAATCTTATAATTATTTTTCATTGCAGTAAAGGGATTTCACAGAATACATTCTTCCTAAAGGGAGGCTTAAGGTATGTTGTGGGGGGTTGTGGATGATATTTAAACATATTTTTGCGGAAAATAAATGGATTGATATGTTTGATGATGTGGAGGTTAGGAGGACTTTTTATAGTGTAGGTTGAGTGGCACACTTGTAATATTTTGACAAAGGAATCGTAGAAATGTTTTTCACATGTCATGTGCATCCAATAATTTTCCAAATTTGACACATGTGAGGATAGGGGTGGAATAATTCTTGAAAATATATCTTGTAATAGTTTAGAGGTTGTTTGAGATCGTAAATTTATGTAACAGTCCTTAATTAAGCAGAATTTTACATTAATCGATGTTATTAATTTTAATTAATTTCACATTTATTTTTGGAAATAATAAGAATAACTTACTATAAATTAAAAATTACCCTTATTCAAAATATGGAATAAATTTTTCAAAATTTAAATCAAAAGAGATTAATAAATTAATTTAAATTTTATCCCACTAACGGGGTGACACTGTGGGTTTATAATGATTAAATGATCAAAAGCTTATTGAGTTTTTTATATCCAAATTAAATGTGAAATTAATTCTGATGACCTACATTATATTAATTGATAAAAAATTATATATTTAAAAATTTAAAAATAAATTAAAATATATTTTATCCTTATCAATAAACTATATATAAATGATGTTTTTAATTAAATTTCAATATTTCTTACTATTAAACCATAAATGATGTTTCTCCAAAAATACAAAAAATTACACATAATATAATATAAAAATTCTATATTAAAATTTCATGTAAATTATATCAATTTATATTTATAAAATATTCTAAAATTAATTTTATTAGTTATTATAGATGGCCATTAAATGAAGTTTATTTGTGAGAATAGTATTTTAAAAACATATAATGACATTACCAAAAAATATGTTTCATTATCATTATGTTTTATTTATTTAAAAAAATAGAAAAAATATTTTTAATGTTATTAAGATTCATATTACTAGGTTTAATGGACATGTTATAATTATCTCATTTAAATAAATATAACAATTAAATGATGTTTTGTTGAAACTTGGTATTGCTTGTACTGTAAGCCAAGTCTGTGTTTGATGTAACATACACCAATTTGATGATTCATTTCAGGTATACAATTTTAGTTTTTCTTATAAATTATAAAAATAAAATAACTGGTGAATGGAATGTTTGACTTTATGGAGTGAAAGATATCAATGAAAATTAATTCATTCGTTGAGTGAAAAAAATAGTCTATGAAAACTCAATCTATTATAGATGATCAATTAAATCAATTTAGGGGATCCCATTGGTATTAAAAAATTTAATTGTGATTAAGATATGATCAATTGGGGGTTTGGAAGTTTGATATTTTGAAAAGATTTTTTATAAGTAGATATGAATATTATGAGTATGTGGTTTTGTCTTTTAGTCTAAAAAATGTAACAGATGACATTATTTCCTTGAGGAATTATTTATTTCCAAGATAACTGGATTTTTGTTTGTGTTTTGGTATGAAATATTGTTGTATTCATGTAAAAGGGTTTATCATTATAAACTCAAGGTGATAATGATAATAATTTTTCAATATCATCACTTATTCACCAAATTATAAATTTGTGGTTTTTTGATATATGATATATATTTACAATGATATATAATTTATAAAGGAGGTGTTTCAATAGATATATAAAATAAAAAGGCTTATATCTCAAAAAAAAACATCTAAATAATATATTTAATATATGCATTTTCCTTAGTCTAGAATGTTATTACCATCATTTTGTTCAATATTTTTTTCTGAATAGCTTCACAAAGGATAACCTTAATGAGGAAGAATGTTCCATTAAAATAGAGTGAGGAATTTCAAAATACATTTCCATAGATTAATGTTCTAATTTCATTATGAATCATCTTGTTACTATTTTTAGTTGATATTAAACCCCCTTTTTATTCATTCTTATTTTTTGGGTTTTTATGGGATTTAATCAGTTGAAATTGTAATTTTTTTGAATTTTCAAGGCTACTACATTTTTCATACATAGTTGGCACATGGTTTTACAAAATTGTGTGCTCTATTAGAGAGTGTTGAAAAAAATAAACAGTGGGTCTCATAAGACATCTGCTTGGATAGAAAATATGTGTTTCAATTTTAGAGAAAACAAGTATCCCATTTAAAATAGTTTCACTTCTTTCAAGCGATGTTTCCAATCTATGTTCTTTTTCCGATGAAACTATGCAATAGTTATTTTGAGTAAACAAAGTTTTCCAAAAAATTCTGAAACCCTCATTTTATATCCTCGATAGATTAGTATAACCCCAAATGAATTTATCCAATCCTTGGAGATCCCAAGAAACATTTTTGGTCCCTCGATATCACTATCTGAAGTGATTAAATTCTTGAGGAATAACCTTTGATCTTCACTCCTTCAGTTTCCTTTTCCTCTTTATCATTCTCCAATAATCTCTTATATTCTCTATAGGGTTCCATGGATACCCCAATTTATTTTTTGATCTAAAACCCATAGTTTGGTATCTAAACCATGTTTTGATTCCATGATCCTTGCTATCATCGTTTTCCGTTTGAGTTTTCTGTTTACAACTTTGTTATTATAGATCCAGTTATCTCGATGTAGTTGCTTCTATTATAATTCCCAATTTATGTTGTCCATAATAATTTTATCAAATATTAATTTTTGAATAAAATTAATTTATTGGTTTTAGTCAATTGAATTTCAATTATTATGTAATAAAAAACCAATTCTATTGACGTGTTGGTTTAAAAATGATTTTTTGGAGTGAAATGGGTAGACACCTAATTTTATTGAATAATGTTGTGTTTTTTTAAATTTATGGGAATTTAAATTTTGTAATTTAATTATTTATTTGATGGAATGTTTTCCTATTACCATTTTTTATTTAATTATGTAATGGATTTGATGAAAAATTATGAAAAACCAGAATTCCATTGAATTGGTGTTTGTTTAGAAATTGAGGGAATTAGACTGAAAATTAAATTGTTGAATTTAATATGTGAATGTGGATTGTGAAAATTCATTAATTGGATTCAAATATTTTTTTTGTGAAAAATGGTTTTAAATGAATTTTGTTCGAAGCCATAGGATTTTATTTTGGTCAAAAGGAATATTTTTTTATTAAAAAAATTTATGGTTTTTAAAATGTAAAATGGCATATTTGAAATGAAGAATGTGATTTATTGTATTTTAATAAGTCATGAATGAAATTTCCCACATTTTTTATTATTCATTATCACATGAAATAAATTCGTTGTTAGTGATTTATTTGGATGAACAATTTCATATTTCAATATTGTAAAACATCACATCATCACATCACATCCCATAAGCAATGGTGATGAGTCCATTTTTTCCTTTTTTCCAATGAGATGTATGTACATATTTATGGTTTCATGTTATTCAGTCCATCTAGAAATGAACTATATTACCTTATTAGGTATATTACTTTGTGTCTCACTTATTTTATTTCAAATGAATATATACCATTGTTATAAATAGTTTTAATTTTATTATAATTTATATAAACAGTTTTATAAAAAATTATTTATTTAGGAACATTGTGGGTAGTTCTATTTATATTAATTCACAATTTTTAACTTTTAATTCTATCATTTGTAAATTATTTCCATATATGGTAATCTAAATCATGATTTCTCTAAATATAATTTTGTTAAATGAAAATCCTTTTTGTTTTGTTATTTAATTAATTTACATGGTTAATTTGATATGACAATCTATTTATGGAAACATTCGGTGATATTCGTCTAGGATTTTTCTCACACCTTACATCAACCTATAGGTGTTTGTAGATTACATCCTTCAACGATTGAGAAAAAGAAAAGGATCACATGGAGGTTGTTTTTGCTATAGAAGAGTGGTCTTTACGAGTTGTGTCTGTTAAGAAATGGGATTTTCCCATTATTTTGGTTCTCAATCATAGTACATTCAGTTCTAATACCATTATTATATTTGGTATATTACTCTAAAAAGAGTATATTTTGTATTAATATTTATTCATTATCTTTCTTCTGTAATGTTTGGGTAAAACTCACTCCCACTCTATTTTGGTATGATATCGGGATCCAGTCACCGACCCATGGGGATCGGGTAAGCCCTTCGGGCTTTGTCAAGACCGATTCAGTAATCTGGTGACCAGGGTACCAAGGATGGTTGGTGAAAATTTTTTATTATAGGGACATATTGTTCATCTTTCCTTCAATTCAGTATGAAATTGTGAAATCTCATCGAGACATAGCAGGTAGTTGAGATTTAGTGATTGGCCATCTTTCCCCGCATTGAACCTTATGTCTCTAAGAGAGGTTAGTGAAAGGATTCATTAGTATTAGTTATATTCATTTATCTACTTTTGATTTTGAACAATTACAATCCATATATTTTTCTCAACCATTTGTGTTTAATTTTTCCCTTGTTTCACTATTTTTGTCTTATCTGATGTATTCATTGTTGTCTACTAATGATTTGTAGCATCATGCTTTTAGGAATATGTGTGAATCAGTTCTCGGAGGAGGCTTATTCTGAATCATTGTGAGTGAATCATCTTATGGATCCTAATTAGGTTGAGGTAATTTTTAATGATAAGATAATATCTTATATACATTTTTATATCATTTCACTAAGGATTATTTATAATTTATTTGATAATGAAAGGAGAATGTGTTGATTGTTGTGGTAAATTATATTTCAATAATCAATGGAAGAAAATAATGAAAAGGAGAAAAATTGAATATTATTTGCAATGAAACCTCATTACACAACGTAATATATCATTTCACCAAATGTTGTGAGACATGAATCCATGTATTAAATAATTTCAAAGCAATGAATGGTTAAATTGAATGAATCCTCATTACATGACATGAATCATTCAAATCATATTTCCATCCACCCAAAGGAAGATACATGACATGTCATAAAGTTACATGTTGTGAATGGAGTCAAGATTTCATATTTTGAATGAGATTTGTGTGAGATAGAAACATATTCCAATTTGAGGAGAAACCCCTAGATTTACATTAAATAATTTGAATTCCAATTACACATTATGTAATATTATGTCTATATTTACAAAATTAGGGCACTATATTTTAGTTCTTCATCACAGACCATCAGTGTTTTTTTAATTACTCTTTTATTCCATTCTACTATATGTTCCACAAAATCAAATTTCATAAATATTTTTCTTCATTTTACTTTAATGAATGTTGTTTGGATTGATTTAGACATCAATCCTCATTCATTTTTGAACCACCGACTCTATTATTCAAACATAAATTGTTACAAACATGACTCATCATCATACCATGGATGCACTCATTCTTATTCATATTTATAATAACTAGTTGATTTTATTTCATGAAATTTAATATTTAGATAACTCAATCAAAATTGAATTCTCTTTAGTGGGTTAATCTGGACCATTGGATTTTTTATTTAATTTCAATATATCATATAATTTTAAGCACGATTTCTATTCATTTTCTATCTAAAATTAATTCTGCAATGAGTGGATAAACAACCATGTGTAGGAGTAAAGTGTAGGGGTGTCTGAACATATTAACTATCTAATTCATGACATGTTAATAATAAGGATAGTAATCAGGTTAAAAAACAATTTCCTATCAAATTCATTTGAGAAACATTGACCATAGGTGTTCAAATGAATGATCCTATCATGATTGGATTAGATTAGATTATGAATAATAGCCAAAGACACTTTATTCCATAGAATCCATGTCTAATGCACATATTTATAGATTATTTTCTTATCAAAAAATATTTGTCTCTTATACCAAACTAGTTGGTTTGGCCATATTCAACTAGATACATCTTATTTCTTTTCAAACTAGATCTTAGAATCATACCATGTAATAATATAGATTATATTTTACTTGAAACCCTAAAATTGACATTGATCCCTCATATAACTATGATTATAATCTGTATGTATTTTGAAATATTTTTCCCAAACTAAACTAAACTCATGGGGACTCCTACGCCAAAGGGTTATAATCCATAAGTTCATATAGAAAGATAAATTGATAGTGGGATCAACCCTAGATAGTAACTATACTACATATCTAGTGAAATTGATCATTGGGAAACAATCAAATATAATATAACTGTAACATGTGTAAATAAACGATGCATGCAGACACATCAAATTTTGATGTCATACTCGAGGTATCATTTTCGTATGCTTCAAAATATAACCCATAGCCAAAAATCCTAGAATTTCCTCTCTATTTCCCTAGTTATATTTTCATTCCTTTTCTATATTCTTCAATATGGATCTATGTACCTACTTATCATGGATTAGTTCATGCATCATGTCCCTTTAAATGGTTTAAGGAGTGTTGAAGCGAAATAATTGTTAACCTTAATTCCTGAAATCAAATAGTATCTTTCTAGGAACTATTGATTAATCATGGAAGACCATAACAATACTATAGGTAAAATTCAACACAATCCTCCAAACCCACCCAACTTGAATCCTATAATGAATTATCATAATAAGACCTAACATTAGGGATTATTGATTTCAATCAATTAATGGTGATACACCATGTATTGTATTCCCTCATATTCTAGACCACACCTTCTAAATAAAACCCTAAAAAATTCACATGATCTGGAACATGGGCTAGTTTATTATTCATCAATGCGAAGAATGACATGAACACATTTTAATCTTCCATGATGTGTTCGATACCTTTCGCCACTAGGAAGTAACTTTTAATTCAATCATACTTCGGGGCTTTCACTTACCCTTATGGGATCTAGCCATGGATTGGCATAAGAGTCAAGCTCCCGAGACAATCACTACAAGGGAATATATTGCTAAGATGTTTCTAGACAAATACATCCCACCAATCCAGACATGGAAGCATCAGTATGATATAAAAAATGTCGCTCACATTGATAGAGATTCCACATGGTATGCTTGGGATAGATTTAATGAGATGATGAGGATGTACCTGCACCATGGTCTAGCCATGTGGATCCATCTCCAATAATTATACCAATACCTCAAACCACATAAAATCACAAATGAAGATTCTAACACCGATGGATCGATGATCCTAATGTTTCATGAGGCAGGATGGGAACTTCTGGATGAAGAACTTCACAATTCCAGTCAATGGAAGCGCGATCACAGACCACCCTGGAATGAAATTCTACAAGTAGATGAAAATAACACACTAGACTCTGAAGTCACACCTCTCAAAATGATTTTAAACTCATTCCAACATCATGGAATACCTCACTTACCTAGTCCAGTAATGTAGATGTATTCCTGAAAAATTTGAGATGGCCTTCACTTATACCAAGACTACAAAGCTGGAGTTGAAGAATAAAAAAAATAAGGATTGTAATTACATCAATTAAAATCGGTAAAATGTACAATTCCCATAGCAGAAACAGTACTATAAAGAGATGTCAGCTCATAATCCACCAAAAAACCAGGTCTATTATAAATAGAGATGAGGTCAAGAACAAATTTGTTCTCAACGACCTCAAGGTTACCGACCAACGAATATTATTTCTCAAATTCATTAGATTCAAACATTCCCATAGAGATCACATTAGAAGTTCCAATAATCTTAACCAGGACCCCATCATTAACTGCTCCACTCCAAAGTAAATAAAAAGACCTCTTAGATAATTTTGTTCAATAAGCATACTATTGAATTATAATGAAATTGGAGGGGATGCTGAACCAATTCGCCTCCATATAAAATCATGAATTTTTTATGGGTCATATCATAAAGAATATACATGATAGATTATAATTTATTCTATCTAATAATATATTGACATATCCAAGGGATTATACTATGGATATAGTGATGAAAAGTGTATTATTTTGCGTGTTTAGTAACCATGCAGAAGAGATGAAATAAAATGTAAGGAACTGATGAATATTTCACTAGTATAAGAAGATGAAGTGGATGGTATCGCTCATGTA
This sequence comes from Viscum album, assembly GCA_963277665.1. Taxonomy (NCBI): domain Eukaryota; kingdom Viridiplantae; phylum Streptophyta; class Magnoliopsida; order Santalales; family Viscaceae; genus Viscum; species Viscum album. Next base: position 1,137,831,692 of record OY728150.1, on the reverse strand, counting down.
ATACCCTGTGATGTTGCACTATCCATAAAAAAGACTAATAAACCAAAATATATAGTCTATGATGTTTCACCACTGTACATGAAACATCCTCTTTTTCACAAAATAGCTTGACAAGGAAGAAAGGAGGCACAATACAAGATGTTTTTGGAAATGATCATGAAATTTCATATTAACATACAATATGTTGAATCAATTTCTTAGATACAGTTTTATTTTTAATTTCATAAATATGTTCTTTTTCATAAATTAAAAATAGAAGATCTGGGGTTCTTCTCACTGATTAAAGAATTTCCTACTGTTGTTCTATAGAAAATTACACCTATGATGAGAAACCAAAATATTTTTTTATTCCATGAGCTTTTGGAGAATATAAATTTGTAAGATCTATGTGAGAATTCATATAAAGTATTAACCGCATGTTGATGAATCTATTTATCTTTTTGGGACAAAAAGAGATCCTAAACCCTTGGGCAGAACTACAACTTGCAGACCTACATTTATGTTACCATTGATGAATTCCTGGGGATGTATTTGTTACTGTCGGCATGTTAATCTTTATAGTAGAATTCCTAGTTTTAGACTTGGATCAAGATGGTGACGTCCCTATTAATATTGTAAGACAATTATTTTCCATGGGAAAGGCTCTGATAGATGTATATAAGGGTTTTTTACCATTCAATTTGGGGAAGAACAAGCAGTCTTCATCCTTGTCAAAGATGCCAAAATATCATATGATATGTTTGATAGAAACACTATCATTCATACGAAATAGATAAATTAATATATGGACATAGAATACGACAATGATAATACACTCCATGATGTTAAATAGAATTTTTATTTTTTAGAAGTTATCTTCAATAATCAATTCATAGTGGATAGTTTCCCACCATTCATACCCTCAATCATACAACCACCAAAATTGGAGTGGTAGCCTATACCAAGAATTCTTATGTATTCATATATAGGACATTCAACCTCTCTAATAGTAATCATTAACTCCGAAATATCTTAGATACAAGAATAAAAATTGGTTAATGTTATAAAAATATACATGATTTCAATTGATTGGGGTGGATGAAATTAAATGAATCAGTTTTACTTTATGCACAGAGAACAATTCTTCTTAAGGAATGTGAAAAACCCAATCAACATCGATAGAGGAGGATCACACAAATTATGAAGGATGTTTTAAAAATGGATGTAATGAAACTTCTAGATGCTGGAATAATATTTTAAATCTCTGATATTGAGTGGGTGAGCACGCTTCATGTAGTTCCCCCATAATGTGGGATCAAAGTGGAAAATACTGATGAAAATGATTTGATCTCAACATGAAACATCACAGAATGGTGTGATTCCATGGTTTACAGAAATATAAATGTCGAAACCTAAGATGTTCATAATTATTTCCCCTTAGTGGATAAAATTTTGGAAGGACTGTATGTACATAAATTCTATTGTCTCTTAGACAAATATTCAGGATACAGTCGTATAGTTTTCGACCTAGCTAATTAATCGAAAACTAGATTCAAAGGTCCATTCAGTACCATCTCTTACATGTGGATTTCATTCGATATGTGTAACGAAACTACTATATTTAAATGTATCAGGATGTATATATTCCATGATATGGTGGAGTAATTCAAAGAAATAATGATGGATGACATTTTAGTTTATGGATTATCTTTTGATGTATTCTTATGAAATGTTGAGGAAGACTTTCGATGTTGTGAAGAGAAATGTCTATTTTTGAACTACAAATAAATTTCCATTTCATGGTTCAAGGAGGCAAATTCCCCAGACATAAAATTTCCAAACTGGTCATAGAAGTCAATTCTGCAACGATAATTTTCAAAAGGGAATTACCAGAGCCTTAATTCATAAATGGTATAAAAATATTTCTAGGACATTCTAGATTCTATAATTTATTTTTAACAAACATTGAAATAGTATTCAACCCCCTGACAGACCATTTATCCAAGGATACTCCATTTGGATTATCTGAAGAATGTAATTTTTGATTCAATACCTTAAATAAAATCTTTATATCACCGCTTGTAATCACATCATTAGAGATGGAAATGGAATTTTCATTAATGTTTGACGCTAGTGGACTTTATAGGATCGTTTTTTAGGAAATGAGATGGTCACATCTTATGTCCTATCATTTAGGCCTACCACACAAAAAAATGAAGCTCATGTAAACTACATAAATAAATAGAATAAACTATCAACTGTTGTGGTTGCTTTCAATAAATTATATTCCTATTTTAGTTTTTCCAATATGATTGTACGCACCAATCATATGGTCCTCATGTATTTAAATGAAAACAAAATTATTCAAATCCAAGGCTGTTAAGATGGATCCTATACTCATTGAATTTTATATTTTAATCAATGATAGAGAAGGAACAAAAAATTTGATATTTGATAATCTATCCAAACATCCACTTCCACTAACCAAGGATGACATGGATATCAACATCGAATTAGATTTTCTAGATGAAACCAATTTCATCCTTAAGGTACAACCATGGATTTCAGATATTCTGAATAATATTTCTATTGGATTTTTACACCACGATATCTTCTAGAAACAAAATATTTTTATCTTATTTAACACTATACTATTAGGAGGAATGACTCACCTTCAACCAATACACTGTTTTCTTCATCCAATGTTGCATTCCCGAGAATGAGATCCCAAATGTGATAGAAATGTGTCATTCATATGCATCTAAAAGGCATCATGGATTTGAGACACTATAGAAATGATCCTACAATGTTAACTTTTCTAACACACTAAACATTATGATTTAAGGTATTTTTATAAATGATGTAATTTAAAATGCCTAAAAACAAAATCATGGATGTAGAAATTTCTTATTTATCTGGAATATATTTAATAGTACCATTTCCCAATTCACAAGGAAAGTGATGTATTTTTGTTGTTGTTGACTGCATATCAATATGGGATGAAAATTATGATATATCACATGAAACAAAAAAAGTAGTCATGAATTCCCTATAAAATAATGTTTTCTCAATATTTAGATTTTCTATATTTTTCTATAGTGACATCAGACACATTTTACCGATCAATAAATGTAAGGGAGGATGAAAATATATACAATCATTTATAACATAGGATCCCCCTACCACCGGAAAAGAAGTGGTATGGTGAATTTTCGAATATGAAAATCAAGAAAATCATAGAGAAGACAGTGAACAAAACATGGTGTGAATGGATTTTTAAATTCGATGAAGAAATATGGCCATACCACCGTATATAAAAAATACCCATTGGCACCACACCATTCAGGTTGGTTTTTGGTAAAAAAGTTTCATTTTATTGTGGAATTAGTGTAGAAATTATACTAGGGAAATAACAACCCAATATGGGTTCCAGATAATGTGGAGAATCTAGGATGGAAAAATTAGATGAAATGGAAGTAATTAGAAAATATTCTTATTAAAATTACAAGTTCTATAAGGAAATAATAATGAAATGAATTGTTGACTTCATTGCATAATGCACTTATGTCCAATAAAATAAGGTCATATTACACGACTCAGGATTAAAATTGAACACTATGAAGCTGAATGATATATGTTCCGGGCCCTTAAAGGACAATCAAGTTTCCCCCTGTGGGATCGTTGAAATACCAAGGGGTGGTGGGCATGTATTCAAGGTCCATGGTCAACGATAAAAAAACATCATGATCCCTTCAATTAAGGATGTGTCGTTAGGCTAAAATTCAACTCAATAAAAAGTAGTTATGCTCATAATGATAATGGAAAAAGTAAATTGGAGGAAACATAAGGAAAGATAGCATATGAAAGATTAAGATACAATAATCATTAGGGAAACTTATTTCAGTCCGGGATAAAAGGGATGGGTTTTGAACAAAAATGAGCAATACGTTCAATTACATGTCATGTAACCCTATTTCATGACTTGTAATCTTTTTCAGAAATCTCAAGAAACCCAACATTTAACAACATTAAATGAAGTTAACATCATGTAATAACACTGGCCTATATATAAAAATAGGCTATTAAGCTTGGTTTCATGGGTCGACCGTCCACCTTCCTCCCTCAGACATCTAACATTCCTCCCTCTCACCATCACAGACCTACCACCTCATGCTTTCTTTTCACCTGAATGTCCCTTTATCTACCCCTCTCACAAAAACATCATACCTATCACCCCTAAAACCAACCCCTCACCTTTACCACCATATTTCATGCTCATACATTCTCTCCCTATAAAATATGAAAATCAACATCCCTTCTCCCTCCATCACCACGAAACCCTTCCTATTATTATCCCTCCTAACATCTGAACATACAACTAAGATGGCCCACAAAAGATTCTTTGTACCATGAACCTACATATTTTTAGTTGGGTGGTGATCATCCAAATCCAATCAAACACTGACAATAAACTCCAATTCATTCTCCCCCACCACCTTGGTTAGAATCTTTTACACCTACTAATGCATCTAATGTGGATCAAGCTACATAGGATGTCTTCCAAACAAGGTTTGTAGAATCATATATGGATTATAACCCCCATATACACCCAATCCATCATTTCTCCACCCAGAAGCATCATGTCCCCATCAATCAGATGTAGGAAAAGAAAATAAGGATGAAAGAAACCACTAATATGGCCATTCTTACTTTCCTTAAAATCAGTAATGAGATCATCTAGCCCCTTGACCTACTCAATATTTTAATCATTATTGAGGTACATGAGAATAGTAATTAAGAGATATTCCTATATCGTATCTCAACATTTTAGATCACTATTGATAGCATATACATAAGACTTGGGTGTAGGCATCCTGATCAATAATTTTTAGAGATCATCATTGGCCTAAAGATATACATAGATGAATTTGTTATTTCAATGGTCTTTCAGACCATTCGGCTCTATCCTCCGAGGTCTGATTCTAGTTTTCTTTGGCGGACAACTTCCTGAGATATTTTAATAGTGGATTATCCTACGATTACAAAATTCACCCTTCTCTAAAGCCCATTACATTAGATCCTACATAGATCGTTGACATATGAATGGTTTTATAGGGATGAATATAATCATATTGAGAGCCAAGTGAACATCCTCATCATATTAGAATCCATGGGAATTCCCACTGTAAATATGGATACGTAGTTCACATAATAAAACTAAAACCACTCTAAGAGGACCAGAGGTAAATTGTGGGGAGGCGCCTTCACCACTCACCTAGTCCAACATCTTAGAGTATTTGATGCAACCTTACACTCATATACCATGAAAAAATGGAGTACAATGATTATTTGATTCATCTCAAGATGCAGAAACTAGTTAGGGATGATGGAACACATCAACGGGTTCAAGGAGCCCCTGATGTTGTATATGAGACCACATATGATACTACTATTGATCTTGAACATATTCCACAAACCAAATCACCTCTAGAACCACCATCCATATCCCTACCTCTACCAACCCTGCATCCACTACTTATCCTACCACAAATACCCCCTGACAGATCTCTAGACCTTTTAGACATGTATCCCATAGAATCTATGACGTATGTATTTCTGTATGCACATTCCCTCTACATAAATTTCTCAATTCAACACCCCTCTATCACCATTATCTCTCTTAAGATCTATACCACCATAGGCACCTATTTATCCCTCCACTTATAACCCACCCACACAAACCATATACTAGGCCAACCGTTCAACAGAGATGTTTAAGGGAACTTCCATATAAGATACATTGAAGAGTAGGCCCGGCGAGGAAAGGGGTGATCGCTACCCCATAAACTGATGAGTCGTTTGTTTATATAGATAATAGAAACATGACCCCACTAAGGATCATCACCTCTCCACTACCTACCCCATATTTTCATTCAGCACCATGACTCCACCTTGTATATCCGACCCACCATCCTCTACTGTCATCACTTCTGCAGACTAGTTTAGGTAGCTATCACCCCAATATGATTGTGATTGTGGGATGGAGGAGATTTTAATTATGTTATCATACCTCAGTTGTCCACTATGCATATCTTTGATTTCAACATATGAAGCAGGGCTGGATGTTTTGTTTGATTCCATTCATTTTGTACTAATATACTTATCTATATATATATATAAACTAATTTTTCAACACTATTACATTGATCTAATTTAAAATCATTAAAATTCATATAGTATCCATGTCAAGGTCCTCTGTTTCATCTATGGTCATCAATACCCATGTAAAAACATCTATTCATGTTCGATGAGTGACTAAGTGCATGGCCTATATTTAATGTTAAATTTTGGATATCTCACTGCAAATTCATGCAAAACATCCACCACCACAAGCTCTAATACCATACTAACCTCATCATTTTCATGCTCATTATTATACATAAGTACCCAATCTTAAAAATAGACTTCGTGATATAGGAGACCCTACTATGAGTAGATTTAGATGCTAAAGGATAGACGAAGCCAATTTATCATGTTGCCTAATATTTTTGAACCATCCACCCGGTGAACAATGTTAGTTTTAGAACATAATGGGAGGAAATCCATATTTCATATATTTTATTATTTTAGTATTCATAGTGATTGTATTTCTATAGTATTTCTATTTTTTCATGATTCACATTATGTTTGTGTAGAACCCCATTTTAATTTAAATAAAATTTGTTTTAATTTCTGATCATACACTGCACCTATCTATAATTCCGCATAATAATTTTTTCAAATATATCGACTAATGCATTATCTCTTACTTGTTTTTTATTTATAACCCATTTTAAAGTTACCCAAATTCTTAGTCACCACATCCCATATTCTCTCATGGAATTCCATTTATTACAAGGAGCTATCGATACCCTTGGTATTTAAAATTTCACAGAAAATTTCATTTATCTGAGATTCATCTCCCATAGGGCTACCATATTACATCCTTTGACAGTGTGGAAAATTCCATCTTCTATGTGTGGGGGTGTTTTTCATGAGTTCTCATTCAATACACATAAAATTTATCTTGTTACAATATTTCTAGGAGAAATTTTTCTAATTTGGGAACATGATTTAACTATTATAGCATTGTACAAACATAAATTAATCAAAATGTTCTGTTAATAATATTTGGAAATCCATTTTTTTTCTCTGCGAAAATTTTCTATAATGATTACTGAGGCAAGTGTTTTAATTAAAATTCAACTTTTTTGAAGATATGGTTTAATGAATTATTATATGATTTTATTCCATTAGTGATCACAATTTCTTTATTTAATCCCAGTACCGAGAGGATTCTATGCCTATAATTGAATATTCATTTCTACGAATATTTCTTAAGTGACCCATGGGACATATAATCCTACTTGAACATTCATTTGTATTGTAATGAGGCTTTGACTGAACAAATACAACTCCAAACTGACTATGGAAATATTTGTTGAGATACTTTTTCCTAAGACCACCTTACATATTTCCCCTATTAAGCCTATTGCTTCCACGAATGACCTAATAAGATAACATTATTTTAAGCTGATTATAAAATTATACCATGGTCTTTATAAAATGATTGACATTAATTTGAAAAATTTTGTTGGATTTTTTCATCTAGAACAAGATAATAATACTTTGGAGATGTATTGTGTTACTCATCAAACTATTTGATTAGGATCAATGTTTAGTTTGTAATATATCACATTGATCAAGTAACTTTGGAAAATACAATAAAACAAGAAAAATTTTCATTTTTAGGGTATTTGGATGGTAAAAAAAAACACTATTTCATGACTGATGAACACATGAAGTTTCATATGTTGTATAGGGACATATGTGTCATCTGATGTAGACATGATTTTCTCATAATTAAAAATAAAATGAAAAATAAAGGAACATCATAACTGTGTTTCCCTTAGACGATTTATGTACATGGACATAACATGAGTTGTTGGGAGTGTGGACATTATTAGCTATGGACGATTCATTATATTATAAATTTCATGACATTCATGAATTATAATATATATTAAATACCATTTTATCTTTTTTTCACTTTTTATCTTCCAACTTATCATCGTAGTGTCGTTATAAGCTTTTTTGGAAGCCCTCATGATTTATTTATGTATTAGAATTTATGAAATCAAGATGATATAACCAATTAAAGCATATGGTTAAGATCATGAACTTATTTTTGTATGAGCATTAATATAGTTTTATTTCACAGAGATTGATGAGACAAAATTCATTGTGAGGTAAGTTGCAAGTGTATAGAGTTCAAGAAATAGTTAAAACCTAGTGATTAGATGATTAAGAATTTTTTGATGAACTAATCTATGAGGCATGATTCATTTTCGATAATGGGATGATTCTAGAGGCTGAATTTAGCTACATGCACATAGTTATATATTCCATGATATACTGAATGTTTCTTGTTTTAAAAATTTCATACAAATTTTAAATCCATGTGTATATCTTTTTTCATGAGGATATTACATTGTTCAATTATAGGTGAATATGATAATCCAAATTTGTATATACATTTTTATGGCAATTTATTATATATTTTTAAATATTTATTCGACAATGAAAATGATATGTGTCGATTACGGAAGGAAATTATCTTTCAAGTCTCAAAGGTCAAAAATGCAGAAAAGGTGAAAAATTTTATATCACACATTGTGAAACCAATTTTAAAACTTTTAATATCATTTCATCACATGTATTAAGCCATGAATCTAATTAGTAATGAATTTTCAATCCTTGATGATTTATTGTGTTTGGATCTACAATACACGACATGGAGCATTCAATAAGATTTTCCTCCAACTGAATGATGATTCGTGATGTGACATCCAGTTTCAAATTGATAAAGGATTCACGATTTAAAATATCATTTGAGATTCATGTGATATACTAGAAGATTTTTTATTCATAGAGAAAACCCCAAATCAACATTACATGATTTGAATTCCGATTACACAAAATGTAATACTCTGTCTATATATATAAGAACATGGAATAGGTTTTCATAACATTAGCGTAAAATTAGTTGATTTCATTCATTTCTCTCTCATTCTAATATACTCCATCTACCCTTATATATAAATTTTTAAATATTTTTCATTGTTTTACATTAATTCAAGTTATCCGTATTGATTTTGACATCATTACTCATTCCATTTTGGGCAACCAACTCTTATCTTGGTATGTATTTTGTTCCAATAACTGATCATCAATGAACATTTATTGTTCCCACGTTTTTTGTTATTTCAAGTAACTAGTTGATTGAATTTTATTTTATTTAAGGTGTTAATTACTCCATACAAATTGAATGGTTGTTAGTCAGTTAATCTGGACTGTTACATGTTTTTTTTAAATTTTAATCATTCATATAATGATAAGAAATATTTCATTTCATTATCTATCAGTTATTAATTCCACCATAATTGGAAGAACCACATAAGGTATGGGTCACCATTAGGGGTGCCTAAACATAATGAATATATAATTATGAAGTTGTTAATTCAATGAATAGAAATCACGTAGAACAAAAAATGTATATCTAATTCATTTTTTGTGAAGATAAATGATTAAATGTTCGGGTTGGGTCATTGTCATGATATTCATTTTTAGGGGTTCTTACAAAAACTGTTTTCTTATGTCAATGAACTAGATAGAGAAATGATGGTCGAGATTGACCTAGAAGGGAAATAAGCGTTATAATGAGTTTCTTTCCCTTTAAGTGGTAGTGTGAAAGCCTATAAGAGAAAAAGGGATGTGTGAGGATTATCATGCTAGTTCTCGATTGTGAATATAAATGATTAAATGTTCGGGTTGGGACATTGTCATGATATTCGTTTTAGGGCTTCTTAAAAACTGTTTTCTTATATTGGTTCACTAGATAGAGAAATTATGGTCGAGATAGACCTAGAAGGGAATAAGTGTTTTCATGAGTTTCTTTCCCTCTAAGTGGTAGTGTGAAATACTATAAGAGAAAAAGGATGTGTGAGGATTCTCATGGTGGTTCTCGATGGTAGGATCATTATATACCTCATGTTGTTCTTGTAAAAGTCTCTTTAATTTATTAACATTATGGAAAATAGAGCCATTCAAAATGTGTTCGCACTGAGGCACCCAAGAACTGTGCCTCCTACAGAAACTTAGGTTACATTTATAAGATCATTCATGTTTATTTCTATTCTTAAAGTGACACAAGATCATCTTTACCTTCTAAAAATATGGAACAATTAGATGCTTTATGCGTTGAAGGGTTCCAGAAATAAAAATGTGGAAAAAATATTTATCATGAAGTGGAAGAGTCCCAAGAGAAGACTAATATGGATCCAAGAATCTTGAGATACACCATTACATTGGAATATAGATTAGTGACCACCTTATAAGATACTGGTGCTTCTCATTCATTTATTTGACCATGTATTGTTAATCTGCAAAATATTGATATGGATATTTTATATTTGGTATTGGATTTTACTAAACCACCGGTACAATGAGAGGGAAGGTTCATCATAGTTACTCTTGTTTGTTCACTCTCATATATGTCAAGACTTTATGAAGAATATTAACTCTCAGAAAAAAATATTTTTTGTCATTTTTAAATAGATTGTCTCATATCCAATAAATTATATATTTGAGGTTATATTCGATGGACCTCTTTCACAATACATGATAGTTTGTCCCATTTAATTCAAGTAGAATTGTACCCATGGTTGATTAGAGATGGGGCTTCTTATCCGAAGTTACGCAAAGTATTTTGTATGTTATCCTTTGATCTAGATAGTTCATCTTTGAGCTGTGATATCCCTCAAACTATCATCGATTTAACCAACATGTTTATATCCGACTTCTCTAGTTTTCCAATAGTAAATGATGTACTATTTTCCATTTATGTAGTTCCCAATAGTCAACAAGTATATACACATTCTTACCATATATATCTTTTTAAATTAACACGATAATGTGCTAGTTAGAAAATATTATTGTGAATATATTTTTATTCTCGAGTGTGTCACCTTAGGCAATTTAGATTCTCTTTGCAATGAGAGATGATGGTCACTACACCATTTCATTGATTAGAAAAATCTCAATCGAGTTCTCGTAAACAAAAAGTATTCATTACCACATACTGATCATATGTATGAGTAATTGAAATGGGAGAAGTGGTTTACAAAGATCTACCTTCTATCTAGTTATCATAACTTGAGGTTAAAATGATCTTTCCTTTAGAAATATATCATTTGGAGTAGGTACTATCATTATGAGGAACCATTTATTCCCTTTGTTCTGAACAATTGTCTTATAGCATTCATGGATTTAATCAACAAAAATTTCCATGAGAATATAAATACCTTTCTGTTAGTATGTTTTGGTGAAATTCATGTTCACTATAACTCAAAAGAAAACCATGTGCCTCATCTGAGATGTGTTATGTGTTTTCTGACAAATCAATGAATTTATGGCATGTTTTCAATATGTGATTTTTGTATTGAAGATTCATGGGAGAAACCATGAAATTTCTTTGAGTTTTTTAGATTCTTGGGATTAACTGAATATTATCATTGGTCATGAAGGAATTCTATATGTTCGATTCCCCGTTGATTTCGCTATCATGGAAGGATGTAATATTTGATTGGGATGATAAATTCCATAATCAATTTGTTGACCTAAAATTTATTTTGACTAAAATTCCAATGTTGAATCATCCAAAGGATGTGGATGGCTATGTTTTATTTTGTAATGCATCTGGCGTGTGCTTGGGTTTTGTTCATATACATGGTAATAATGTCATTGCATAGGGATTTCATCGGCTAAGGACACACAAGAATAAATATACAAACCATGACCTTGGGCATATAGCTATGATTCACGTGTTTAAGAGTTTTTGGGGTTACCTATAAAGAGAAAGGATTTCCATGTTTTCAGACAATTAGAGCTTGAGTTTTATATTCTCTCAAAAGATTTTGAATCTTTTCTAGATAAATAGGGTGGAATAACACTAGTAATTCTACATTGACATTGGCTATTCTCTGGTTAATGGGGATGTTATTGAATACACATTAACAAGAAAAATTATGACCAATATAGTAAAATAATCATTATAATAGATTAACTTGATGGATCATATTTCATAGTTTCATATCGTAGTCTATGATCCAGTGTTTTAGGGTTCCTTGTCCAGTGTTCAGTTGACATTAACCCATCTCACATTAATTCTTCAATATTTTACCCAGACTGGGTCATCTATGACTGAGGAGGAAACATAAACATACACACCATTTTTTGGAACCATTTTAACTTTTTAAAAATTTGGGGGACAATTCAAAAAATTTATCACTACCAATATAGCTGACATCACTACATAACTTGTTCGATGTATCACAGTTGAGAATGTATCCATATGATCTATCTTATATTCTATGATTGTTTTATCTTGAGAATAAACCTGATTTAATCATTTATGATCTCCCTGTCATGATAGTTGAATCTATAACCAAAGTACATCATGGGAGGGAGATACCATTGAGTCATGTTTTATGGTTGTACAGTTATGATAATCATTAGATGTGGGAGATGGAGGAATTGACGAGAGAGAAGTGCCATTATTTTTTGGAATTAAACTTATTTATATGGTTTTATGGTCTAGAAAGGGTCTCTGGTGGGGAGGTTGTGACATCTTGTTTCTGTAATTAGGTATTCCTAAACATACCCATTTTATTCATTCTATGTTTAGTTTTTTTGGTGGCTCAATGAGGTGAAATTAAGAAATTATTAGATGTTTGTGGGCTACTGTATGGTTGGCACACATTTTTCTCAAACCGTGCACCCCATTTCAGAAAACTAGAAAATCCAAAAAATTGGTAGTTAAGGACCTGTGAACGTTTTGGAAGTCATGTAGCCTATTTAAAATAGGCACATGACTTTTGAACGATTTTCAAATCTACGATCCTCTACCCTGGTAACCATAGTAATTTTTTATGGATGATATAAATTTTAAATAAAAATTCATGAACCCTCCTTTAGGTTACCCAAAATACTAGTACGACCCCAAATAGATTTCTACCAACCTTGTATCTCCCAAAAAATATTTTCAGTCCTCAAATCCATCCATTAAGTGATTTAATGAATGTGGAATGACATTTAATATACAATTAGTATGTTTCTTTTTTCTGTTCTTATTCTCTCATGATATCACTACATTTAAATATGGTTACATGGATCCACATGTTCATTTTTGGATCTATTAACCATTGCATTCGATCAAATAAATGTATTGATTTAGTGATCCTTGATGAACTAATTCCTTTTTGGAGTAATCTATTTACAAAATTGGGATTCGATAACTTTTGATTCCCATGATGGTTTTTCCGCCAAGATGTGAAATTTATGTGGATCATAAATTACACTATAAAATATCAAAATGTTTGAATTAAATAAAATTTATTGGTTTTAATAAAATTTATTTCAGTTTTATTTTTTTAAAACAACAAATCTATTGAATGGGGGATTAAATAATTGGTTTTTGGCTTGAAATGATAAAACCCCAAATTACATAGAAAAGGGGTGTCTTTAAGGAATTATTTGGGCAATTTATATTTTTTAATTTAAAATTTAAAATTTAATTGGGTAGTGGATTTGTTGTAAATTGAGAAAACCCCCAATTCCATTGAATTTTGGGGTTTTATGTAATTTATGTAATTTTATTCAATGTTAAATTTTTTTATTAATTTGCAAATGTGGATTGGGAAATTACTTGAATGGATATGGAATACTTGTTTTAAAAAATGTATTAAATTGGGTTTTGATATAAACAGTAGGGTTTTATTTTGGATAAAATGCATGTTTATGATTATGAAATTTTTTATGGATTTTAAAGGAAAAAATAGAATATATTTAATGGATAGTGAGATTAATTGTGTTTTATGTATTCTTGAAATAAATTTCCAATTATATTTTCGTACATGATATCTTGAATATCTTATGTTGTTTGTGGGTTATTTGGAAGGAACATTTTGTAATAAAAAATTATAAAACATTATATCATCACATCAGATCCCTTAGCTGATGGTGGTGTTTCTTCTATGGACATAATTGCAAAGTTACAAAAATAAATGTATTCATTTTCACAATTTCAAGCCCTTATATATTGGAACTATCTAACCTCATAAGCCAAAAGACAATGTTTCTCACTTGTTGTATTTGAAATGAATATATGATTTTATTATAAACCATTTTACATGCCTTCATATTTATAAAAATAGTTTTACAGAAAAAAAATTTAATCCATTTTATAATATTACCATTTGTGTAATAAACATTTATTTAATTGTAATTCCATTATAAAAAATTATTCCTACCTTTATAAATATAAGGATTGATTCATTTTAAGATGAAATTTTGAAATTCAAAACTAGTTTGTTTTAAAACAGAAAAAAGTTTCTTAGTTATTTTGATATTTTCATCTAATAATCGAATAATTGGATTGTATACTATTAGGATTTGGATCACCCCCTACTTGTGTATTTGGGTGTCTATATATTACCTCCATCCATGATTGATGCTGGGAAAAGGATCACCTGAAGGTGGTTCTTGATAGTAATCTATGGACCTAGAATGTTGTGTCTATTAGAACATGGGATGTTTTCCCTATTTATCCACAACAAAGTTATAGTATTTTGGGTTATTTTACCTATTTGAGTCCTAGAATAGTAATCCCAATAGAGTATCATTTTTATGCATACTGAATCATTTTCTTTCATCCATAATGTTTAGTGAAATGTCATTCTGTAACATCCCAAGTAAATAAAGAATAAATAATTTTCATATTTATTAATATTTACAAATTAAATATTAATTTTAATTAAAGGGGGTTTCTACGTTCGATAGCGTACTCGGTACGCAACAATGAGTTTCTTTGAAAACTTACATTGCACACAAGTAAAAAAATAATATTATTTTAAATGTTAGTTAACAAGTAGTCATTATACTGGCGGGAATGGATAGAAATAACTAAAATATGATTAGATATGTTTTTAAATGTTTATAAATTTACCCAATAAAAGATAAAGGCTTAAAATACGGAAAGAGTTCACTTTTAGGGCATATATACTCTAATTTTCACTAAAGGTTCACTTATCACCTTTTAATGGTGAACCGTCATTAAATATAGTTTTGATCACTCTTATACTTTATTTTGGACCAAATATAACTCTTCTTTAGAATCGGAACATCAAAATTTACTTTGTGTAAATTTTTGGTACCTTTCTGATAAAGTTCATTTTTTTTATGAATAGTGTAAAATGTTGTATTTTAATTCAAAACCTCTTTTTAATATAAATTATTTATATGATTAGATTATTAATTTAATTGGTTTTAATGTGAAATTAGAAAATATTTTTACCAGTTAATCCAATGGTGGTCATTGGAATCAATTTCACTTTGAAATTGGACTTAAACTGGTGTCAATCTTTTGATACTTATTGTTTCACAAAAACACGCTATTTGTCATGACAGTGGGAATTAATTATTAAATTAATTAATTTGACTTATATGTTTTGAATTTTGTAAAATGGACTTCATTTTTGAATTCTTAATATCAAATATAGCTTAGGGTGAATTTTTGGTAATTTTCTGAAAAACATCAATTTTTGATGAATAGTGAAACCACTAAGTGGTAATCAAGCAAACTGATTTTTCAGTTAAATGAATGTTTACCACTAATGTGTATTGAATTTTGAAAATCCGACATACATTGTTGTCATTAAGAAGTAAAATGTGGTTCAATGAGATTATAAGAATTTTTTGTTGAATAGTAACTTATTAAGTTCTTAATCGCGATTAGAGGTAATTAGTGTAGTTTAAGGTATAAATAATGCTTTAATAATATGAAATGACCTAGAAACATGTCCCAACCTTATTGGTTGTGTCATGGCCGACCAAGACAAGCCATGGGCCAACTTGGGGACCCCATGGAGCCACTTTAGTTGGAAAATGACATTAATATATTTTTATTTAATGTTAAAGTAAAAATGACACAAACATAATATGTTTTACGAAAAAAAACTTTACATGGGGTTATAAAGATAAGATTTTTGATTATAAATAGTCATTGGAAAGCTAAAAAGATTTACTACATCATAGTATTTTTTTTATAATTTTTAGACATTAAATAAATTAAAATATATATGACATAATAATGATGCAGCGATGACATCATTATTTGATGATTTAAATAAAATGGAAAGATAATGAAAACTATAACACCTACACATGGCCAAAACCAATTGGATGAGTGGATTTCAAACTCTTATCACCTTATCCACGAATTAGACCAATGTGGGACCTTTTAAAACCGAAACACATTTTCAAATAAAGTAATATTCCTTTACTTTATAAAAGTGCCCCTCCTCTCCTCTTATAAAAGGCCCCCACCTCTACCTCATTTCACACACTTCTCAAGCCTTTGGATCGGCCAACTCTTGCCCAATTACTCTCTCCACATCCCTCTCCTCATCCTAGAGGATTCCCATTGGGCAGAATCTTTTCAAAGGAAGCCTTTAGGCTCAAATCAAAAGGGAGTTACACTTTTCAAGGTAATTCATTCTCTCTTGTTCATTTGTTTTATTTTGCTTCTCCAACCCTCTAAACTCTTTTTATTTACTTCTTTTGTAACAACACCAGTTTCTTCAATATACTAGGATGTTGTTATCAGATTTATTTGAGCTACACTCTCACACAACGACATCAAATGGTTAAGGAACATACGGTTTCTGTGGATGGCGAAATTCTGCCTCCCGAAATGATGATTGTTCAATACTCATTTAACACCTTCAAGGGTGGCCATTATGATGTCACAGTTTTTCTATATGATATATAATATGTATATTATTTCCTTAAGCTTATGTATTTTTCATTTTTGGCATACCTTTATGGTTTCCATTATGGGTAAACACGATATCTTTATTTAAGGAAGTGCGGACTGCCACCCCCTAAAAGTAATGTGATTCGTTAATGCCATATGTGGGACGTGTAAAGGATGGATTTAAAGTTATTATATATGATGTTATACTGGAATTATAATATACCTCTATATCATTATTATTGATTTCCATTAAAGTATGAGATAGAAATGAAAGTAGCGTTCATGAGTACGTACGGCTTACCGTCTCCATGAACGGTGCATTTCATTTCTTATCCCCAAATGTAATGTACTATTAAAATTACATGTACATAATGTATATATATAATTAATGATATATCTAAATGATGAATATAATTCTAGAATTAAAATATACCTACCTCTCATTTAGTTTTAATTCCACTAATATGACAAAGAAATGAAAGTAGTGTTCATGCGTACGTACGGCTTACCGTCTCCATGAACGGTGCATTTCATTTCTTACCTCTAAATATTTATGTAATATTATAAATACATGTATATGCTGGATATATATGATATATATGATATCCAAATCAGGAATTTCATTCTGGATATAAAGAACTTTTGACCACACGAACAACATGTAATTGTAAGAAGTCAACTTTCGACTTAAGAACCAAATATTGACAAAACAAACATTATTAACTTAAATGGTTACATAATGTTTATAACATGGAAATAAGTGATATAAAAGGAATAATGAAGTTTAAAAAGGTTCTTAATCAAGTATAAATTAACTCAAGTTTATTATTCAGGATGTTAAAGAACGATCGAGTCAAGTCGGACCCGAGGTAAGGGACTTCGTCTCAATCTCCTTTCATTGAGGCATATTTCGTTTTATACACAACTTTCTTTTATACGGTGTATAAACTCCATTGACTTTTACTTTTATACAAAATGAATCTTTTTCTACGAAGCATTTTACTAAACGACAAAAAGGAATGTTTTTTTAACGTACGCGGTGACAACGACCTTTTCCGCCGCCGCGAGTATTATTTGATCTTTGGCTTTCTCAACAAGCCGTAATGTTTTTAGAATAAAATAAATACCGTATACTCTTTTATGTATTTTGGTATTGAAAATTGTTTTGAAAAAGGATTCTATTATGTCAATATATTTAAGATATATTGTGATTGAAATGTGGAAATGTTATCATTCCATTATATTGGTTTTATGTTTTATGATTTTATACTGGTACTTGGACATTTTAACAGGTGGTTACGTTATAAACCATATGACTGGTGGTGCCGTGAATACCAGGACGGGTGGTTACATTATAACCTCCAATGCATTGGGTATGGAAGTCGGCCGTATTGCTATTCCATTAAGTATGTATGGAAATTGGCCGTATGGCTATTCCATTAAGTGATATGTGTGGAAGTCAACCGTATGGTTATTCCACTTAAGTATGTTTATGTCCCAAGTTACCTTTATATATTCTATGTGTTCTTTATATGGGTTTTATGGTAATCTTTTGGTTACAAAAAGGTAAGTAAGGATACATTATTCAGTGAAGATTTTTTTTACTACTTCATGAAGGTGAAGGTATTACTTTGATATAGTATACTTGGTTTACTTGATGTTTGAAAAACTAACAGTTTTCATTCTTTTTGTATCCCTTACTGAGCTTTTTATGCTCACCCCAAGTTTTTTTGAAATGTTTTTCACAGGACTTAATATGGAATAAAGTCAAGGATGGGATCAAGGGAATGTCATGCTATATAAAACATGGAACTAAACATGTTTCTTTCAAGAGTTTTTTTTATTATGGAAACTTAGTATAAGTGACTACTTTTTAATCTTTTGAGATGTAATAGTTATGTTCTAATTCTCTAAAACTCTAAACCTGAAAAGATCCTCGACGTGAATTATTCATTTATTTCAATATTAAGTAAGGTTTAAGGCTGGGGCCTTGTAGTTGGTATCAAAGGTCGGTTTAGACAACTTTAGGAGTTAGAAAAGTGTTAAATTATAATATGATTGAAATGATATAGCATTTACGGATTACCATGTTGCTTAGCCTAAGATATTTCTGTGTTCAGAATGGTTTTCCGCAGAGGAAACAAAGCAGGTATGTTGGGACGACATCAGGAGGAAGATAACCTTCCAAATCAGCAACCTGAGATGGTCGGAATCGGAACTGATCAGTTTGTTGCAGTGATGGAACAGTAGACTCAGGCTATAAATGGTGGTGTTATCCATGCACGAGATCAGCCAGATCAACCACAGAGGAACATGTCAGTGGTGGAACATTTCATGAGGCAACATCCCCCATCATTCTGAGGATCATCTAACCCTGTGAAAGCTGAAGGGTGGATTAAAGCACTGGAGAAGATTTTTGATGTCATGGGGTGTTCAGAACATCAAAAGGTTAGTCTTGCTGTTTACCGTTTTGAAGGTGAAGCTGATCAGTGGTGGTCGATGGTGAAAAATATAAGGGATAGTGATGAGATTGAGGATCTTCACTGGGACGAATTCAAAGGTATGTTTCTTGAGAAATATTTTCCTAAGGTGGATCGTCTTAGGATGGAAAAATAGTTCCTAGAATTGAGGCAGGAGGATGATTCAGTGGCTACTTATGAAGAAAAGTTCACTCGATTGGCAAGGTATGCTCCAAACTTCATACGAGATCTTGATAGTAAAATAAACCGTTTTTACTCAGGGTTAAAGCCAAAGTATCGAAGGGCTTTAGCTTCTCGTGAGTTCAAAAGTTATGAAAAACTTGTTCGATGTACGGAGAAGGTGGAAATGGAGTTTGCAGATGATCGGGTGTTCTATGACAAACAACAGAATAAGAGGTCTAGTTGGCAGGAAAAGGGGAAGAATTCATTAAAGAAGCAAGGAGATAAGAAAACCAAATATCCACCCTGTGAGAAGTGTGGTAAAATGCATCCTGGAGAATGTTTATCCAAGTCTGGAAAGTGCTTTCGGTGTGGTAAGTTTGGTCATATTGCTCGTAACTATAAAGAAGATGATCAAGCAGGAAATGAAAAGCCAACGGTAAGATGTTTTAAGTGTAATGAAATGGGTCATTATGCAAACGAGTGTCCAACGAAGAAATCAACTGGGGGAATGCAGCCAGACTACAAGCAAAAAGGGGTGGTGAAATCCTTTGCAACAACTTCAGCAGATGTTGGGCCATCGAATGAAGAGGTATCAGCTCCAGGGAGCTCAGTATTTTTCGAAGATTGACTTGAGGTCGGGGTACCATCAGTTGGAAGTAAAAGAAGAAGACGTTCCGAAGACTATGTTCCGTACTAGATATGGCTATTATGAATTTGTAGTTATGCCTTTTGGGTTAACCAATGCACCTTCTGTATTCATGGACCTTATGAATAAAATTTTCCATGAGTTCTTGGATAAGTTGGTGTTTGTGTTTTGAGGTTTGTGAGGAGGTTATGTGTGCCTTGTGATTCACAGTTGAAGAATGAGTTGTTTCTTCATCCTGGCAGTACTAAGATGTACAGAGGTCTGCGGGAGTTTTACTGGTGGGATGGAATGAAAAGAGACATTGCTGATTTTACTGTGAAGTGTTTGACTTGTCAGCAGGTTAAAGCAGAGCGACAGTTACCGAAAGGGATGCTTCAGCCTTTACCAGTGCCATAGTGGAAATGGGAAAACATATCCATGGACTTTGTTGTGGGATTACCGAGGACATCTCGAGGTAATAATGCAATCTGGGTTATTGTTGATCGCTTGACCAAATCTGCTCATTTCCTTTCTATATGAGATACATTCTCTCTAGATCAACTTTCCTGTTTGTATCTTAAAGAGATAGTCAGGTTACATGGAGTTCCTCTCTCCATTGTATCTGATCGTGATCCCAGGTTCACATCTAACTTTTGGAAAGGCCTTCAGAAGTCGTTGGGTACGGAATTAAATTTTAGTACAGCTTTTCATCCTCAATCAGATGGGCAGTCAGAACAAACAATCCAGACATTGGAGGATATGCTACGAGCTTGTTATATGGATTATCAGGGATGTTGGGACCAACATCTTTCTTTGGTTGAATTTTCTTATAATAACAGCTTTCATTCCAGTATACAGATGGCACTATTTGAGGCATTATATGGGAAGCGGTGTTGAACTCCAGCATTTTGGAATGAAGTGGGTGAAAGGAAGATGATGGGACCAGAATTGGTAGAAGAGATGGCAGAAAAAGTTCAGTTGATTCAGAAACACATGAGAAAAGCTCAGAGAAGGTAGAAGAGTTATGCGGATAACCGGAGGAAGGATCTATCTTTCGAGGTAGGTGATCATGTTTTTCTCAAGGTTTCTCCTTGGAAAAGTGTGATGAGATTTGGAAAGAAAGGAAAGCTGAGTCCAAGGTTTATTGGACCATATGAAATTCTGGAGAGAGTTGGATCAGTTGCATACTGGGTGGCTTTACCTCCGAGTTTATCTCAGGTACACAATGTTTTTCACGTTTCGATGTTGAGAAAGTATATGCCAGATCCATCTCATGTTTTGAGTCCAGAGGTAGTTCAGCTAGAAGAGAACCTATCTTATGAGGAACAACCGGTCCAGATTCTTGACCACAGGGAGCAGGTGTTACGGAATGAGGTGATTTATCAGGTAAAGGTTTTGTGGAAAAACCATGTGATTGAAGAGGCAACATGGGAATCTGAAAATGCTATGAGGGATAAATACCCCCACTTATTTTGATAAGTGAATAAAATTGCAAGGACGCAATTCCAAAAAGGGGGGAAGGATGTAACATCCCAGGTAAATAAAGAATAAAGAATTTTCATATTTATTAATATTTACGAATTAAATATTAATTTTAATTAAAGGGGGTTTCTACGTTCGATAGCGTACTCGGTACGCAACGATGAGTTTCTTTGAAAACATACGTTGCACACAAGTAATAAAATAATATTATTTTAAATGTTAGTTAACAAGTAGCCGTTGTACTGGCGGGAATGGATAGAAATAACTAAAATATGATTAGATATGTTTTTAAATGTTTATACATTTACCCAATAAAAGATAAAGGCTTAAAATACGGAAAGAGTTCACTTTTAGGGCATATATACTCTAATTTTCACTAAAGGTTCACTTATCACCTTTTAATGGTGAACCGTCATTAAATATAGTTTTGATAACTCTTATACTTTATTTTGTACCCAATATAACTCTTCTTTAGAATTGGTACATCAAAATTTACTCTGTGTAAATTTTTGGTACCTTTCTGATAAAGTTCATTTTTTTTATGAATAGTGTAAAATGATGTATTTTAATTCAAAACCTCTTTTTAATCTAAATTATTTATATGATTAGATTATTATTTTAATTGGTTTTAAAGTGAAATTAGAAAATATTTTTACCAGTTAATCCAATGGTGGTCATTGGAATCAATTTCACTTTGAAATTGGACTTAAACTGGTGTCAATCTTTTGATACTTATTGTTTCACAAAAACACGCTATTTGTCATGACAGCGGGAATTAATTATTAAATTAATTAATTTGACTTATATGTTTTGAATTTTGTAAAATGGACTTCATTTTTGAATTCGGAATATCAAATATAGCTTAGGGTGATTTTTTGATAATTTTCTGAAAAACTTCAATTTTTGATGAATAGTGAAACCACTAAGTGGTAATCAGGCAAACTGATTTTTCAGTTAAATGAAAGGTTACCACTAATGTGTATTGAATTTTGAAAATCAGACATACATGGTTGTCATTAAGAAGTAAAATGTGGTTCAATGATATTATAATAATTTTTTTGGTGAATAGTAACTTATTAAGTTCTTAATCGCGATTAGAGGTAATTAGTGTAGTTTAAGGTATAAATAATGCTTTAATAATATGAAATGACCTAGACACATGTCCCAACCTTATTGGTTGTGTCATGGCCGACCAAGACAAGCCATGGGCCAACTTGGGGACCCCATGGAGCCACTTTAGTTGGAAAATGACATTAATATATTTTTATTTAATGTTAAAGTAAAAATGACACAAACATAATATGTTTTACGAAAACAATTTTTACATAGGGTTATAAAGATCAGATTTTTGATTATAAATAGTAATTGTAAATCTAAAAAGATTTCCTACATCATAGTATTTTTTTTATAATTTTTAGACATTAAATAAATTAAAATATATTTGACATAATAATGATGCAGCGATGACATCATTATTTGACGATTTAAATAAAATGGAAAGATAATGAAACATATAACACCTACACGTGGAAAAAACCAATTGGATGAGTGGATTTCGAACCCTTATCACCTTATCCACAAATTCTACCAATTTGGGACCTTTTAAAACCGAAACACATTTTCAAATAAAGTAATATTCCTTTACCTTCCAAAAGTGCCCCTCCTCTCCTCTTATAAAAGGCCCCCACCTCTACCTCATTTCACACACTTCTCAAGCATTTGGATCGGCCAACCCCTGCCCAATTACTCTCTCCACATCCCTCTCCTCATCCTAGAGGATTACCTTTGTGCAGAATCTTTTCAAAGGAAGCCTTTAGGCTCAAATCAAAAGGGAGTTACACTTTTAAAGGTAATTCATTCTCTCTTGTTCATTTGTTTTATTTTGCTTCTCCAACCCTATAAACTATTTTTATTTACTTCTTTTGTAGCAACCCCAGTATCTTCAATATACTAGGATGTTGTTATAATATTTATTTGAGCTACAATCTCTCACAACTACATCAAATGGTTAAAGAACATACGGTTTCTGTGGATGGCGAAATTCTGCCTCCCGAAACGATGATTGTTCAATACTCATTTAACACCTTCAAGGGTGGCCATTATGATGTCACAATTTTTATATATGATATATAATATGTTTATTATTTCTTTAAGCTTCTGTATTTTTCATTTTGGTCATACCTTTATGGTTTCCATTATGGGTAAACACGATATCTTCATTTAAGGAAATGCGGACTACCGCCCCCTAAAAGTGATGTGATTCATTAATGCCATATGTGGGATGTGTAAAGGATGGATTTAAAGTTATTATATATGATGTTATACTGGAATTATAATATACCTCTATATCATTATTATTTCTTTCCATTAAAGTATGAGATAGAAATGAAAGTAGCGTTCATGCGTACGTACGGCTTACCGTCTCCATGAACGGTGCATTTCATTTCTTATCCCCAAATGTAATGTACTATTAAAATTACATGTATATAATGTATATATATAATTAATGATATATCTAAATGATGAATATAATTCTGGAATTAAAATATACATACCTCTCATTTAGTTTTAATTCCACTAATATGACAAAGAAATGAAAGTAGCGTTCATGCGTACGTACGGCTTACCGTCTCCATGAACGGTGCATTTCATTACTTACCTCTAAATGATTATGTAATATTATAAATACATGTATATGCTAGATATATATGATATATATGATATCCAAATCAGGAATTTCATTCTGGATATAAAGAACTTTTCACCACACGAACAACATGTAATTGTAAGAATTCAACTTTCGACTTAAGAACCAAATATTGACAAAACAAACATTATTAACTTAAATGGTTACATAATGTTTATAACATGGAAATAAGTGATATTAAAGGAATAATGAAGTTTAAAAAGGTTCTTAATCAAGTATAAATTAACTCAAGTTTATTATTCAGGACGTTAAAGAACGATAGAGTCAAGTCGGACCCGAGGTAAGGGACTTCGTCTCAATCTCCTTTCATTGAGGCATATTTCATTTTATACACAACTTTCTTTTATACGGTGTATAAACTCCATTGACTTTTACTTTTATACAAAAGGAATCTTTTTCTACGAAGCGTTTTACTAAACGACAAAAAGGAATGTTTTTTTTAACGTACGGGGTGACAACGACCTTTTCCGCCGCCGCGAGTATTATTTGATCTTTGGATTTCTCAACAAGCCGTAATGTTTTTAGAATAAAATAAATACCATATACACTTTTATGTATTTTGGTATTGAAAATGGTTTTGAAAAAGGATTCTATTATGTCAATATATTTATGATATATTGTGATTGAAATGTGGAAATGCTATCATTCCTTTATATTGGTTTTATGTTTTATGATTTTATACTGGTACTTGGACATTTTAACGGGTGGTTACGTTATAAACCATATGATGGGTGGTGTCGTGAATACCAGGATGGGTGGTTACGTTATAACCTCCAATGCATTGGGTATGGAAGTCGGCCGTATGGCTATTCCATTAATTATGTATGGAAATTGGCCGTATGGCTATTCCATTAAGTGATATGTGTGGAACTCAACCGTATGGTTATTCCACTTAAGTATGTTTATCTCCCAAGTTACCTTTATATATTCTATGTGTTCTTTATATGGGTTTTATGGTAATCCTTTGGTTACAAAAAGGTAAGTAATGATACTTTATTCAGTGAAGATTTTTTTTACTACTTCATGAAGGTGAAGGTATTACTTTGATATAGTATACATGGTTTACTTGATGTTTGAAAAACTAACAGTTTTCATTCTTTTTGTATCCCTTACTGAGCTTTTTATGCTCACCCCAAGTTTTTTTGAAATGTTTTTCACAGGACTTAATATGGAATAAGTTCAAGGATGGGATCAAGGGAATGTCATGCTATATAAAACATGGAACTAGACATGTTTCTTTCAAGAGTTTTTTTTATTATGTAAACTTTGTATAAGTGACTACTTTGTAATCTTTTGAGATGTAATAGTTATGTTCTAATTCTCTAAAACTCTAAACCTGAAAAGATCCTCGACTCGAATTATTCCTTTAATTCAATATTAAGTAAGGTTTAAGGCTGGGGCCTTATACATTCCCACTCTCTATTTTGTGATACCATTTACTAGTTAACAACTTGTGGGGATCGGGAATGCCATTTGCGCTATGGAAGGACCTGTTCAGTTAATCTGGATACTTAGGTACCCGATCTAGTTAGTGACACATCAACAACAATATTGCCTTATTTTGAATCATTATAAGAGTCTGGGGTCACTATGAAGCTTTTGGATCTGGGATGGGATGTGTTTTTATGCACGTATATCATTTTTTTTATTTTTGTTCATGATAGTTATATTTTAATGAGAATAACTAACACATGATTTGGAGTTTGCTACTTTATTCAATGCTTCGAAAAAATTTCATCATTACGAATTTGGTAATAAATTTTCAATTTTTATGCAACATAAGACGTTGAAACTTATTTCCTCACAAATGTATTTAAAACTAAAACAAATAAAAATAATTTAATATCAATTTTTTTTACATCCACATGATATATTCACTAGATAAAGGAAATATGGTGGAAAATTCACTTAGCAGAAAGTATTATGCTCAGTTTGAGAATGTGTCTTTATAACAATGGCATTTCATATTTGTGGTAGCTGACAATCATAATTATTGGGACAACTATGCGGATGTGGCAATATACTTTCTAGTATCATTTGTTGCTATTTTGGTGGAGATAGTTATAGAGGAACATACATCTAATTGAGAATGTGTTCATATGTGGTCAATTCTCAATGGTGAGGAGACCACTGAGGGATTAATTCTTGATGGGAATTCAGTTTTGTGGATTTGAAATCAGATAATCATACATATGGATTGTTAGTGACAACATATCCATGATAACCACAATTTGTTATGAGCATTTCATTATAGAATATAGAATGTGAATAAGGTCTTGAAAGCACAATTTTTGTGGGAGTGAATGAAAACGAATGTTGATGAGTTTGTTTGTAGATACCTAACATGTTAGTTGGTTAAGTTAGAGCACCCTAGGCTAGCGGTCATGTCATATTCTTTACCCATACTTTTCTGTAAATGGGAGAAGATATAAATGAATTTTACAATAGGTCTTCCATGAGCCGTTCATAAACAAGGATCTATATAGATGATAGTGGATCGTTTCCCAATAGTGGACCATTTAACCATATTCCGAAATATAATATGTAATGCCCCAACCCCAGTTACCCAAAGTTGGTTCATTATTGCATAACATTGGCTTGATAGATGAAATCAGGTTCTGAAATACTGATCAATTTAGTATCCATGGAAGTAATTGATACCTACATATGTATTACATTACTTCATTAAATAAAAAAACCATTCATTCCTCATTGAACACTCTTATATCCCTTATCCTATTCTTATAGGTTCATTTTGTGGGAACTAAATTTGAATGTGGATGATTAATTACAAGAGGAGAGGGATGGATTTTATGTCTAAAAACATTCATTTCGAACCAGAAGTAACACTATGTTTCGCAATGTTAAACAATGTAAATTGACAAGAAGTTTCTTTTTATTAAAAGATAGGGTTTTACAGAAGTTAACAAATAATATTACATTATGGTTATCATTCTTAGATTACATTATGGTTATCGTTTTTAACTTTTTTTAATGTATTCATATCTATTAGAGGGTAAATATTTTGTAATCTGCAAGTTGATCCTTTGTTCCAAGAAATTGAAGAATGATATCTCCTTTTTTTGTGATCCCTAAGAATGTTATGCCTGATATCATATATGTTTTGCACGATAATGATGTGTAGGGTTTTGAAATAAGGAAATGGAACTAGTATAATAACTCAATATTTTTGGTTTGTTAAAACTCATACCATAGTCTAGGAGTGTGTGTTGTATCCACAACACTTAAGCACAACAACATCCATCTACTACACATTTAGCTTCCCTAGAGGAAAGTTATATTGAGCTTATCTTTTTTCATGACCCAAAATCTAATGAATCACCTATGAAATGACATGTTCCGGATGTACATTTCAAATTAATTATACATTCACAAAAGCCAGTATCCCAAAAATGTTTTAAAACAAAATCATTTCCAGAAGTATAAAAGAGTCATAAATCCACTATTCCCATTAAGTAACGAAAAATTTATTTCACTACCATTGAAGGATATTACTTATGATTGGAATGATATATGAAACATAAGCACATTGAAAGCATTATTTTTGTATGACTAGTTTCCAAGTATAGCAGACATCATATCATACCTCTAAGTGATGGTTGATCCACTCGTTTCCCATCTTCATCAAGATCAAGTAAATTTGAGGTACCAAATGGAGTACATAGTCTCTTAGTACTGTCGTATCCATACTTTTTATGAAGTTATTTAATATAATTATGTTGGAATATATAAATTCATTGTAGTTTTTGAGATATTTTAAAACCATGGAAAAAGGTTAACCCACCAATTATACTCATTTCAAACTTAGTTTTCATTAGACTCACAAACGAATGGGTAAACCATTTCTGAGTTTAACCCAATATAATGTCATCAAAATAAATTTGAAAAATCAAAACATTTTTCTTATCTTTCATTATAAAGATAATTGGATCAACATTTACCTTAATGAAATTGTTTTGTAAAAAAATACTATAAGCCTATCAAACCAGGATCTAGAGGATTATTCAAGTCCATATAATGATTTGGTATGTTTGAAAACATGTTCAAGATGTTTTGTATCTTCAAATCCAAGAGGTTTTTAAACAAAAACTTCCTCTTGAACAAATACATTATAGAAGGCACATTTAACACCAATTTTTAAAAGATTAAAATTAAAGAATGATACAAAGGCATGTAAAATACGAATAGATTCATGTCTAGCTACAGGAGCATAGAATTATTCATAGACAATTCCTTTAACTTGATTATAGGCTTTAACAACTACTCTTGAATTATTTATTACTATGATTCCATTTTCATCACACATATTTCTGAAGACCCATTTTACACCAATAACAGATGTTTCCTTCGTTCATTCAACCAAATCCCATACTTTATACCTTTTAAATTAACATATCTCATGTCACATAGATTTTATCAAATAATCGCCCCCTAAAATATAATCAATTATTTTTTTTCTAATTGAGAAAGGAATACTAGATGTTGTACTTAATTTTTTAAGGAACTTCTAGTCGTTACATGTTGATTTACATCACCAATGATACTATCACTGGGGTGATTTTTAGGAAACAACTGATATGGGTTTTGAAAAACTTGTTCATCAACATATGGTAAGAATTCTTCTGGGGTAAATGCTTCAGAAACATTCTCTTGAACATTTTACATATCAGAAGGATACATTATCAATGGTTGATAATCTGTTTTAGAAAACTCATAGGATGATTTAGTGGGTGGTTGTTTAAAAACAAAGGGATCAATTTCGTCAAGTTTTATATGTATTGTCTCTTCAATAGTATAAGTGTTTTTGTTGATAAACCTATAGGCCTTAGATGTTATGAAGTATCCTTCGAAAATTCCTTCATCATATTTGGGTTCAAATTGATGTATATTATCATTGGTATTTAGAATGAATATTTGCATCCAAAAAACTTTATGATGGAAAGTCTAGGTTTTCTACCATTCTATAATTAATAAGGTGTTTTCGTAAGATAAGGTATAACTGAAACAAGATTTATAGTATAATAAGATGAATGTACTCCATCTGCCCAAAAGTTTTTAGTTATCAAATATTCACTCAACATGGTTCTAGTTATATCTTAAAGGACTATATTTCTTCATTCAACAACACCATTTTGTTTGAGTTGTTCTTGGTGAGGAAAAGTTCTGATTAATGCATTTTCTACTATAAAATTTTAATGAATAATAATTTTGAAATTTTCATCCTTGATTACTATGGAAAGTAACAAAAGAATAGTTTTATCTCATTTTTAACTTGGGATTTAATGATTTTAAAATATGAAAATTTTTATGATTTCATTGCTTGAAAATAGACCCGCATAAATCTAGTGCAATCATCAACTAAGAAAAATACCTAATATTTGCCTCCAATGCTTCCAGTTTGTGTTGGAGAAAAAAAAATCCATATGCACCAACTGTAATGAATTAGTAGTTGAGACATTAGCAACTGATTTCAAAATTGATTTATGATTCTTTCCAAATTGACAAGGATCACAAACTTTTTTTGAATCAAATCTATGCTCTGGTAGATCCTTAACTAGTCATTTATTAGAAAGATTACATAGGTTCCTAAGGTTATAGTGTTGTACCCTTCTATCCCTTCACATCGAATAATCAAAAATTACAGTAAGACAAGGTAAATATTGGCTTATAATGTATTCTATGTTTAGTTTGTATACATTATCTTATTATTGGCAGAAAGAATAAACTATTCCTTGGAACTGTGTACAAAACATTTATCATTCCTAAAATTCAATAGGTAACTTTCATCACAAAACAAACTTATGAAAATAATGTTGTTCTTAAGACCCTTAAAAAATAAAACATTTGAAATCATTGTTTTTCCAGGAAAAACAATATTACCTATATAATAAATTTCTCACATAAAATTATCTCTATAATATACTTTTCCTCAGTTCAAATTGATAATATTTTCAAATATGTTTTTCTTACCAATAATTTTCTTAGAACATACACAATCAATGTAACATTTGTTTGTTTTGGTAATTTATTAATTTTCATTAAAAATAAGAGTGTTATCCATTCAGAATGAAAAATTTCATGGATCCAGTAGCATTAGTAAGAAAAATTTGAGGTATCTACATTTTCATATAAAAATATGCTTTTTGAAAACCAAAAGAATGTGTTTTTCTAAGGAACGATTTTTTCCCAATTCCCACCACATTGACGTTTAGTGAATAATAGAGCACTTTGAGGGAAAAAATAATTATTACTAAAATCCTGTATAGAATGAGTATAACCAAATCCATAATTATTCCTCAGATGTTGAATTTAGTAATACATCTTATCAACATTTTCCATACCTAAGGTCATGTTTGATAAACACCTTCTCATGGAAAATATGTCTCACATTATTTTAATAAATATATTTTTATCATAAAAAACATTAGTTTTAGGACTATAGTTAGTCTCTAAAATAATTTTCATAGAAATTAAATTTTAAGATCAATGAAAATTTTATCCTTCTCATAATTTTGTTCCCCGAGGTTTTTTGAAATACTTTAAAAATCATAAATTTTCTTATCACTATCTTAAGAAATATCATTTACTTATTTAGTAAAAATGAATATTCTAGAATTTTGATTATAAAATTTTATCTTGAGATTAGAATTTTTATTCTCGAGATGCATATAAAACCATGAAACTTCTTCATAAGTGGGTAACATATTTTCTTCATTAGAAGAAGATTCTTCATCAGAGTATTCATAATATTTATCATCACTATAATTAGAATTTAAGGATACATTAGTTAGGGATTCATCACTGTGTACCTTTTCCATTACAAAATGATTTTCAATGGGTAATCTAGATAGTAAACCATGATTCTTCTGACCAGAAGATACATACTCTAAGGTTTCATTAGAAGATTCTCCACCACTAGCACTCCAATTGCCATTAGTTTTCAAAAAAAATATTACATTTATCTTTGTAGTACTTCATTATATTATTCTCAGAATACTTTTATTTTCAATCATTTTTTATAAGCATAGGACAATATGACCTTATATACCCTACTCTTTGTCATTCATAACATGTGACTTCAGAGTCTTTCTTATATTTTCATTCATTCTTCTTAAATCTATACTGAATGTTCTTCTTCCCAACTATCTTGTTCATCCTTCATGAAATATTATCTTACTCAATTTGAAAAAGTTCAAAATCACTAGGTTTAGATATAATATTGAATTTTGAAGACTTAGATCTTGTAACCCTTTCTGGATTACTGACATTAGTAGTTGTAGAGGATAAAAATCTGTTAACATGTTTTTCTTATTCAAATCTGCATCTCTTTTCATTCTTTTCTCATGTTGTAGAAGTGTTCTAAAAATCTAATAGAGATTAATTTTAGATACTATCTTATTCTAATCAATATTTTTTTTCGTAGATTCCCACTCATTATGCATGATATCTATAATATTGTTCACAAGTACCTCATCATCTAAACATTTCACACCCATGGATTGTAAACTATTAAAAATAGTCTGAAACCTTTTTTTAAGCTCACACACTGGTTCTCCATAAGGAAATAGAAATCCATGATATTCTTCTCTAATCATATCTCTTCTAATTTCTGTATCGTTGGATGTACCAAAATGAAAACCTCTAATTTCATCCAAATACAATTTCCAACATCACAAGATGAAATCTGACTATATAAATTTCTTTTCATGGAACACAAAAAAGTAATGTGTACCTTTTATTTTAGTTGATATTTAGAATTTTCTTGACTAGTAACATTTATGAATTTTTTATCAGAAATCTGGTAATCACCAGTAAAAATAACAAATTTTTCCACTCTAGTATTAATAACAAAAGTCTTTATATGATGTCTCCAATATTCATAATCATTCCCATCAAATATAGGTGTTCTTGTAGGATTTATATTTTCCATCGAACCAATATTCATTCCTTATATCTAAAAGATAATATAATTCCATAGTAACTTATTAATAATAAATTTTTGAAAGCATTGATACAAATATTATGCAAGGAAATAATTTAGAACAATGGAAACTGGTGCATGAAAACATGTATGTAAATATAAGTATTTCAGAGACCTTATTTGATTCCAATTATGTGATCAAATTATGAATGTAGATGCTCAATTATAATGGGGAGGTGAATTGTATGTTTAAAAACAGCCATTTTTAACCTTAAGGAACACTATACTCAACAATGATAAACAATGTAAATTCGCCAGACCTCTTAGTTCTAAAAAAATTATAGGTTCTAGAAATATGGTCCCAGAAATACAACATAATAAATGTTTATAATGAAAAGATAATACTTTAAAGCATATATAATCATACTTATCCAAGAATATATGAATAAGAAAGTATAAGAGGATTATACTTTCTTTTTTTATCTAAAAATAGCACAATATAAACTTGAAACAAAACATGTAACAAGTATGAAAGATTTTAACCCAAATAGTAGGGTATCCAACAACCTTGGATAAAGGTCCCTTGATTTAAACATTCAAAAAAGTCAGTCTTACCCACACCAGTGTAAGCCCTAGATAGGAATAAAAAAATATGTCTTGTCATCCTCAGAAGCCCTTGAACTGCAAGGTAGTCCGCACCTCTATCTTCTTATCAAAGGATATCCTCAAATATTAAGGTAGACGACAGATCTGTCATCCTATCCCCAGAAGTCCTTGATATTTCATAGAAACTATCAGAGTCACATGAATCAATCTGAACAAGATGTTTAGTACGTACAAGTCCTGAGAGTCTCTCTCTCTATAAATTACATCAATAGCTTGTAATCCTTAGCGATCAATGTTGTCTCAGTTGGTATTGAGCTCGTTGAAATGAGATCATATTAATACCCATTTCTCCAATGGTCCTCTCCCTCCTCCAATTGTCATATTTTTCCTTGAATATTGGAGGGACTTGTACAAGTGTCACTCATAATATGGTTAGTTTTAAATATCATATATGACGTCGTTTCATTACTCTATCTAGTGTAAGAAAAATAAGGATTCTTTATAAAATCCAATTTTTCGGTGTCAAAGGAAAAATCAATTTCAGAGTCTATGTAAATACATACATGGAGACTGTAAATCTTAAATATCGGGATTCTGTTTTTCAAGGAATTCGGAACCTGAATTCTATAGATTTTGGAATCTCAATTCCAATGAATTCTGAATCTTAATTCCTAAAATTCTTAGTCTGAATTTTGAGGAACTCAGAGTCTGAATTCTTAGGAATTTAGAGATTGAATTCTGTGGAATTTAGAGTCTGATTTTTGAGGAATTCAGAGTATGAATTCTGAGGAATTTAGAGTCTGAATTTTGATGAATTCACAGTCTGAATTATAATGAATTATATGTCTGAATTCTAATGAATAAGGAGTCTGAATTCTAAGGAATTATAAGGTATAATTATAAGGAATTTTTAGTCTTAATTCTGAGTAATTTGGATTATGAGTTATAAGGAATTCAGAATCTAAATTCTAGGGAATTCAGAGTCTAAAATTCTATGAATTCGAACTCTAAATTTCAAAGAATTCGGAATATTAATTTCGTATAATTAAGAATCTGAATTTTAGTAAATTTGGAGTTAGAAAAAAAATAAACTATATCTAAGAATTTATAGAATTTTAAGGTTTTATATATGAAACCTATTTTTGGACGTTATAAATAAAAAAAATTATAATAATAAAAACTATTAAAACAATAATAAAAACTATGGTAAGGAACAAGATTCATTGGGGAAGGAAAATTCACCTTAATATGATAAATCATAGGGTGAATAAAATTTTCCTTGAGATATAGTGTTTGTTATTTTCAAAACATAATGTAAGGGAAAAATTATAAGTGAATCTTATAAACAGAAAAAAATCATAATATAGTTCTTTGCATCCTGGAAAAAATAAAACATTGAATGATGCGAGCTCAGATGCTCAGTAAAGATAACAATATAGTGGAAACTATCATACATAGGAATAAACACTTAAAGAAATGTATAATAAAGAAACACATGACTTTTATACATAAACATCAGTATA
Organism: Viscum album; assembly: GCA_963277665.1. Lineage (NCBI taxonomy): Eukaryota > Viridiplantae > Streptophyta > Magnoliopsida > Santalales > Viscaceae > Viscum > Viscum album. The sequence continues at coordinate 1,137,797,274 of OY728150.1, read as the reverse complement.
ATATGGAAAAGATAAATTAAATAAATCCATTTACTTATTCACATGGATATTCTACTAGTCAAATAATAACATGTAATATCAATAGCCTATTTCATAATTATGGAATGCATAATGTTGGACAACATAACCACATAGTCGAGGACTTGTTCCTTGACTAAAATTATGATTTTGTCAACTCCTTGGGCCAAGACACTATTTAGTATCATGAGACCTACTGATGGATCGAGGATCAGCAGTTGGCTCCACCCATCACATACTAATCCCAATTCATACCTCGTATGAAATTTTTAAACATAACATAAATACTCATATTAAAACTAGAATGAAAAATGTTATTACAATAACCACAAACCATGGATGGTATAAAAATAACACATACACTATCAAACATATCAAATAGCCTAAAATAAAATATAGATGATTTTTTATTAACAAATAAAATTCAGACAACTCTAAAATCCATCAATGGATGTTGACATAGAGGAAATCAAAACTATTTGAGGAAAATACCTCTTTATATTTTGAAATAATCTGAATGTAATATAATTAAAAAAAAATATTTATTTTTAAAATATTCTTATAATATTTTAAGGGAAGCATCAATAGTGGTGTAATAGCATAAATAGCCACACCCGCCGTATAAGTTTAAAAAACATTCAAACCATAATTTTTCGAAAAGGTCATAAAGTGCCAGGATCAGAAAATGATGAACAAATTCATTTCAAGACAATTTATAGAATGTAAAAAAAGGGTATAAATATATTTAATCTATTTTCATGGAAATATAAAAAGAGTTTTGATCTACAATTTTATGAAACACCGATGTGGATGATAAAGTAGTCCCAATTGATACCCACGTATAAAAAACCTCAGATAAAGAAAAGATTGTAGAAATAACCATTACTTTGTAATTTTCCTTAATGGAGGGTATGATAACCCCCTGTAATATAGTTAATTCATTTTTAATAAATTATACATGAACAACATACGTAATATGGAATTATAGGTGATCTTCTAATATTACTTTGTTAATAATATTTCATTATATCATTTTTTAGGTGTCACATGATTCATTTTCCTTTATATGTTTTGTAATGTAATTCATGATTGTTATGGATTGGATATATTTGATTCATATCAAGAATTATAATAAGTTCTTAAACATCATTTTTAATCATCAAATTAAAATTACTCTTGAATGGTTGTGATGGGGAATGAATCACATCATGTTCATGGAGACGATAATCCGTACACACGAACGAGCTTTAATATTATTCTATCGACGAAGAAATCATATATAATGCGATGTTATATCATATATAAAGAATCATTAACATGTTATATATATTATTTACATCATTTATATTCATTATTATACCGATCCAAATAATAAAGTGTTGAATTAAAATCTACACCATGATATATACATGTTATGTCGTACGTACGCACGTATTTTGAATTTTCATTGATAAGATTAATAGAATAATTAATATGGTTATAACATATTTATAATAACATCAAATTATGTATAAGGTACTAGATTTATTAAATTGGAATGGAAAAAACAGAGAAAGAGGAAGTGGAAGAAGAAAAGAACTTTGACAGAGGTGGGGAAGTTATTACATCTTCTTCAGGTGATTCAATTTGATTTGATAAAAAGGGATATATAGTATGGCTTATGATCAAATTAAGGACTCTATGTTTAATTTATGGTAGTTGGAAGTACATTTGAGTCAGGGTTGGCTGAGCCAAATCAGAACAACTCGGCCTTATTACATACAAAATCATGAATTTAGTCAAGAAAACACTTCTTTCTTACATTGATGATATTTTCACGTTTAGATCTTTAGAGAATTATGACAATAAATTAATTACATTTCACATTAATATTTAGTGGATACCGTAGAAAAAGATTCTATTTTTTTCAAACTATAAAACATTAAATCTTAAACAAGATTCCTTGAAAATAATTCAACATTAAACATGACTTCCTTATTTTCCCTACACACCCATTAACCTGTGAAAAAAACATTAAAACAATGGATGAGCACATAAGCTCAGTAAGGGATGGAAATGAATGAAATATCACATTAGTCCATGAATACTCGTAACGTAAGAAAGAATTTAAAAAAGACATGCTTGTAACCCATATATACATACTTTTTGTAACGTGAGATTTACAAATGATAATCAAAATAATGAGAACATAAATATAATAATTGTGATATCTTGGGGAATTACTTACATAATCTTGTAACCCTCTTACAACCTTATAACTTGTAACCCTGACATCTACCATACAATTTGTGTGACCATCGTAGTTAAAATTGGAGTAACCATATGACTGACCTCCAACATACACATACCCAATGCATTGGATGGATATATTGGTCTCACCCTTCATCATAAATAATTCCCATGAACAAAAACATAATCATAAAACATGAATAATTTCATAAAAACAATGTTTAGAATTTTATAAAATAGAATTTAAAAAGAATATTTTTAAAGAAAATACCCTTACACATATCATAAAATTTAAGAGTGGATTCATAGAGTTTATTGAGAATGTATATATACTGTAAATACAAATAATAAAACATAATATAAACATATCCCATCAAAAAAGAAATTTAAATTCCACAAAAATATAAAAGTTTATGGTTAACCCAAAGAATGGAAATCGGGTTATGATTTCCCTAACCTCGGGTTTTTTTACTTCACACTTGTTTAAAAATCCTATATATTGGTCAAAAAAGTGTCATTAGTATTTAAAAGATGCATTTTCTTTTTTATAACATCTTATATTATGATTCTATAACATCATCTCACCCTTTAATTGTTAGTACTTTTCTCCTTGCACTATATTTGGGTGAGTTCTTTACATGATTTCCATGATTGGTTCATGGTGGATGCTCTTGTCGAATGGATGTGAAAATCTAGAATTGAAATGGGGTAGTTTTTACATATACACAGTAACATAAATTATACCATTTATCATTTTTAATTCTTACATGATGATGATTCATAAGTTAAAACATTAATGAAGTTCGTTAAGAACATTTTAGTGGATCTTGGATAATAACGACCTCATTTTGTTTGATAAATTAGAACCATGACTAAAAAATAATTCCAGAACCATTGATGAGAAATAATACATATATTATAACCTGGTTCAACCATAAAAATGGTTTCAGAACCTGACTATCCAGAGTTAATGAAGATTAAAATCACATCATCCATGATGTCGGTAGTTCGACCCATTACGAACAATGTTTTTATTCCATGAATAAGTGGCAGATGAGAAAAACAATGATGATGAAATTTTCCATAAACATGATAAAATCCATAATATAAATCATTTTTTGTGATTTCATGCCTCTTGGGTAAGAAGATATGTTGAAAGAATAAGAAAATAACAAAACTCAAAATAAAATAATAATTGAGGAAACCTTTAAAAGTTTGGCAGCATAACGGCTACGCAATATGGTTTTAGAAAATATTAAAAAGAGAAGGGGCATTGGTCAACCATCCAGAAATGAATCACAATATATAGTAGATCATGAATAAGAAGTATATAGGAACATGGTATTGAAAAATGAATGCTATAACACATAAAAGAGATCTTTAATTGAAAAATAAAGAAATTGAGAATTTTATGTCCATGTAGAGTAACCCTTAGAGAAATATGGTTGGGACCTTGGGGGCCTGAGGAAACATTGGGAGGAATTTTATGACGGTAAGGAGGATAGAGCGTCATTGAGGAGGAATTGGGAATGATGTTAATGAAGGAATGGGTTGGTATTTATAGGAAAAGTAAGGGAATATTTTAATAATTTCCAAGGGACACCTCATGAGTGGTATTTGAAAAACCATGGGCTGGACCATTGTATTTTCCCATGGTATTGGCCAATTGGGACACCTCACATCTTTTTTAACTATAAAAAATCCTACCAAATTTATTACATTATTATTACATCATTATTGATATCATTAACACACAGAAACTAAAAACTGTATTTTTTACTATTCACTGAAAAATCTATTGTTTCAGAAAAATTGCCTAAATTCACCCTAACCCTTTGTTGACATGTAGAATTCAAAAAATATTTCCATTTTTTTGAAAATAATTTTCTAAATATTTTTAATTTAATTTATAATGAAAATCATACTTAAATAAAAAATTATGATTTTAAAAACTATAGCTCCTTTTATATCACATTGCAAAATTAATCAAGATGTCATTCTCTTAAAGCCATAAGAATCTAATATAATAATACAATTTACTATTCCTTAGGGTAATATTACTATTCATATTAATATTCATAAGGGTATGTTTCTATTAACCAAAAAAACAATTTGTTTCTGATAGACTCCAAATAACATACTGAACACAAGTGTAGATGACAGTTTTATGAAATTCAATACATAGATGTGTAAAAGTTATGTTTTAAAGGCCAATTTAAATATCTACATAAAACAATGTTCCATGAATTTTTATTTATTTATAGAAAAACATGGCGTGTTACATTATCCCCACCTTTTGGAAATTTCATCCTCGCAATTTTATTTACTTATTAATCAACCAAGGGTACTTTGGCCAAATAGCATTTTCAGACTCCGATGTTTCTTCATCAACTATGTGGTTCCTCGACAAAACCCTTACCTAATTGATTACCTTATTCCGCAATACTTTATCCCTTATATCATGAATCAGAACTAGTTTCTCTTCACAAGAAAGGTCATCTTCTTGCTGAACTGCTTTTGGGCTCAAGACATGTTCTTAATCAGTAACATACTTTCTCAACATCGAAACATGAAGAAAAAAAAATTGTCTACCTGAAAAAAACGCGTAGGCAAAGCTACATGGTATGAAACTGTTCCAACATTCTCCAAGATTTAAAAGGACTGATGAACTATGGACTTAGCTTCCCTTTCGTACCGAAACACATCACACTCTTCCAAAGAGATATTAGAAGGAAAACATGGTTAGATACCTCAAAAAATAAGTATTTGCTTCTGTTGTCTGCATAACTTTTCTTCCTTCTCTGAGCTGTCCTCAAGTGCTTCTAGATCATCCTCACATTCTCAGCCACTTATTCTACTAATTCTTTCCCCATTAACTATTTTTCACCAACTTCATACCAAAATGCTGGATTCCGACACCGCTTCCCATACAAGGCCTCAAAAGGTGTCATCTGAATACTAGAATGATAACTATTATTATAAGAAAACTAAACTACAAAAAGATGTTGATCCCAACTCCCCTAGTCATCCATTGAACATGATAGAAGCATATCATTCAAACTATGAATCGTTTGTTCTGACTACCTATTTGATAGAGGAAGAAAAACTACACTAAAATTTAACAATGTTCCTAATGACATCTAAAGTCCTTTCTAAATGTTAGAAGTGAACCTAAGATCTCAGTGAGATTCAATGGAAAGGGGAACTCCATGTAACTAGACAATCTCCTTGTGGTACAATCGAGAAATCTGATCCAAAGAAATTCTATCCCTAATAGAATGAATATGTGTAAATTTTTTCACCTGATCAATAATAATCCAAATCGCATTGTTACCTCTAGAAGTCTTTTGTAGTCCCCCCCCCACAAAGTCCATGGATACATTCTCCCACTTCCACTCATACAGTAGAAAAGGCGGAATCATCCACTTTGGTAACTGATGCTCTGCATTAACCTGTTGGGAGGTTAAACATCTCATGGTAAAATTATGAATTTCTCTTTTCCTTCCATCCCACCTATAACACTCCCCAAGGTACATATACATCTAATAACATTCATAATGAACAGAAAATGGAGAACTATGATCTTCACCAAATAAATATTTCTTCAACTCAGAAGCACTAGGCACAAAAAACCTTTTTCCAAATCATAAGATATAATCGTTATCATGGTTAAATTATGGCAACATACCCATTTTAACCAATTATACATTTTTCTCTAGCTCACTGTCTTCCTTATGCACTCTCTTAATTCTATCTAACAACGAAGACTGCACTAAAACCAGAAACAAAATATATTTATTCCCTACCCCCAACAACTTCTATGCCAAAATTTATCAAATCATTAATCAATGGATCATGTTCCAAACGTATCATGTTTAATAATGAATGATGTTTCCGACACAAGGAATCTACTACTTTTTTTTCTTTTCCATGATTGTAATTGATCAGGAAATCATAATCCTTTATCAGTTCAAGTCATCTACTCTACCTGATGTTTAATTACTTCTTAGTGAATATATACTTCAGACATTTATGGTCATCAAATATTTGACATTTGGTTCAGTATAAATGATGCCTACAAATTTTAAAAGCAAAAACCATAGAATCCAATTCCAAATCATTTTTGGGAAAATTTAGCACATGAAGTTTAGGTTGTCTTTAACCATAGGCAATTATCTGATCATTCCGCATCAAATCACAACCAATTCCTTTCCTAGAAGCAACAATGTAGATGGAAAACTCGCTATTTTGGGATGGTATGGCCAAAACTAAAGCATTCACCAATCTATTATTCATATCCGGAAAAGAAACATCACATTATTTATCCCAAAAAAATTTAATTTCTTTCCATGTTAACTTAGTTAATTGGCTAGATAACTGAGTAAAGTTCCTAACAGAAAGTCTATAATAACCTTCTAAACCAAGAAAACTATGAATCTCTGTTACATTTGTGGGTCATGGAAATTCATCAACAAATATTGTTTTAGCAGGATCTACTATTATTACATCCTTATTTACAATGTTCCCATGAAAAGAAATTTGTTGTAACCAAAAATCACACTTGCTGAATTTTCCATTCAGTTTCTTTTCTTGTAGGGTTTGTAAAACAACCCTTATATGTTTTTCATGCTCCTCTTTATTTATAGAATATACCAGAATTTCATCAATAAAAACAACCACAAACTTATCCAAGAACTCATGATATACTATATTCATAGGATTCATGAATATATATGGTGATTTAGTTAATCCAAATGACATAACAACAAATTGATAATGCCCATATCTAGTATGAGTGGTTGCTTTTGGGATGTCATCCTCCTTCACCTTCAGCTGATGGTATCTGGATATCATGTCAATCTTTGAAAAGTACTGAGCTCCATTGAGCTAATCAAAAAGTCATCGATATGATGCAAATGATACATGTTTATAATAGTCATGTTATTTAAAGCTCTATAATCAAAGCAAAGTATCATAGAACTGGGTTTCTTTAAAAAAATCAGGGGCTGTCTATGGTGAAGTGGTTGGAGGAATCAAGCCTTTGTCAAAAAAACAATACAACTGATTTTCAATTCAAGAAGTTATATTGGATCCATAAGATATGGGGGTTTTGAAATTTTCTTAGCATCAGGAACTATGTCAATTGTGAATTCAACTTCTCGATCATGTATGAGACCGGGTAACTCATCTGGAAAAACCTGAAGGTATTCATTTTCTACAGGAACATCATTAATCTGAATAGTTCCCTTTTTTCAACAATATGAACAAGATATATATTATTTTCATATTTCAATAGATTCTCAGCATAATGATAATTTTTCAAATGTAATGGTTCATTCTTGTATAAAAACTAAAACTATTTCTGAAAAATAACATATTTATCTCTATAGTCAATCTTAGCACGATAATCGGAAAGCAAATACATTCCCAGAATTACATCAAACTCGACTAAGGGTAATACAACAAGGTTTGTAAGTAAAGTCTTTCCACATACCACAATAGAATGATTTTTATAATTCCTCTATTTCTATAACATTTTCCCCCTGGTGCTTTAACAAAAAGTTCTGGTTTCTTTTGTTGAGGTGATATTTCCAATTTACAGGGAAATTTCAAAGTGATGAAGGAATGTGTAGACCCCGTATCAAAAAAAAACATTAGAAAAATATGAGTGAAAAAGAATTACCCAATACAACTTCATTGGATGAACTGACATCTTCTAACATAGTCATAAAAGATCTCACTACACCTTTCGGCTTGTAGTATGTCTTTTTTTCATCATTCAGATCTCTCTTTTTGAATACATTTTCATAATGATCCATTTCACCACATTTAAAACACATTACAGTTTGTTTATCAAGATTAGTCTTAGGATCATTTTCATTGCATTCTCAGGCCATATGTCCAAACTTACCACATTTAAAACACTTCCCAATTTTTCTAAGACATTCCCTAGGTGGTTCTTGCCACTTTTGTCACAAAATGGAAATTTTACTTTCATACCATCTGATTTATTTGGTTTATTCTTACCCATTGCATAAAATCTGGACCTCTTTTTCTAATTGGTGCAAAAATGCATGTGATCATCAACAAACTACATCTCTACCCACTCTGCACATCAGACAAGTTTCTCATAACTTTTGAATTCATAGGAGGCCAACGCTCTTCAATACCTTGGTTTCAGTACAATGTAAAAGTATTTTATTTTTCTATCAAGATCCAGAATATTATTTGGAGAATACCTCACCAATCAGGTGATGTTGGCTTCATACACAGCCAATAAATATTCCTCCTTCTATTTAAATTCAAGGAATTGCTTCTCCATCCTATGTCACACCACCTTAAAAAAATATTTTTCAATGAAAAGACTTTTAAATTCATCCCAATCTAAGGATTAAAAATCCTCCCTACCCCTGATATTCCTTACCATTGAACACCACTTATCAGTTTCCCCTTCAAAATGATAAATGGAAAGACTTACCTTTTGATTATCTGAACATCCCATAACATCGAATATCTTTTCATGGGAATTGATCCATCCTATAGAAGTTACTGGGTCAGAAGATCCATTGAAACCATGAGGGTCTTGTCTCCTAAAATGTTCTACTACGGTCATGTTCTATTGTGGTACCTCTTGTTGTTATATTTCATGGATTCCACGACCATTTATTTCATGTGTTAGCTAAGCCATTACTATCAAAAACTACTCGGTTCAAATCCCTAACATTCCAGGCTATAGTTCCGGAAGGATGTCATTCTGTCGGTGCCTCTCCTCTTCAGCATGCTTGTTCCTTCGGCGGACATCCATTCTAAACAAACATATCATAGATGAAGCTACATGGTAATATATAAATTCTAAAGCGCTTCAAATTAATCATAGAGTAAAATTCCTTTACGGCACTCTTTTAACATCATTTTAACCCCTAATGTTTTCTAAACCATCCTTTGATACCAACTATAAAGAGCCGACATTATTACATTCATAATTTTGAAATTAGTCAAAAAAACAAATCCTCTCACATTAAGAATCTTTACTTTTTTAGGGCTTTAGTGAATTGGGACAATGAATTCATAACATTACATATTATTACAGAGTGTATACCATAAAAAGAGTTTCAATTTATTTCAAAATATAAATCATTAAATCTTAAATATGATTCCTTATAAATTCATAAACATTTAAAATGGATTTATTCTTTTAATTGTGCATCCATTAACCTGAGAAAATAATTGAAAAACTTGGGATGAGCACATATTCTCATTAAGGGATGTAAATAAAGGAAAGATCACATTTGTCCATGAATACTCGTAAGGTAAGAAAGCATTTACAAAAAACAAGCTTGTCACCCATATATACATACATTGTATAACATGATATTTACACATGATCAATGAAAACATGATAAAATAAATATATTTATAGAGGTATCTTGGGGAACTACATACATAATCTTATAACCCTCTCAGCTACCTTTGAAATTTTAACCCTCACGACTACCTTACAATTTGTGTAACCGCCGTAGCTACACCAAGAATAACCATACGGCCGACCTCAAACATACACATACCGAATGCATTGGAGGGAGATATAGGTCCCCCCCTTCATCATAAATAATTCTCAAAAACTAAAACATAATCATAAACATGAATAATTTCATAAAAACATTTCGTTCTATTTTTGTAAAACCAAATTTAAAAATAGGATTTTTTAAGGAAAGCCCCTTAGAAATATCATAAAATTGAATAGTGACTTAATATAGTGGATGGAGTATGTATATATACAATATATAGACATAATAAAACATAATATAAATAGATCCCATATCACAAGCAATTTAAATAGCACATAAATAATCAAGTAGAAGGTTATCCCAAAGAATGGAAATTAGGTAGAGAATTTATTTACCTCGGGTTTATCTTACTTCAGACTTGTTTAAACTTATTATATAGGCTCAAAATAGTGTTATTAGTATTTTATAGAAACATGTTCATATTTATAAATTTTTATATTATCATATCATGACATCACATCACCCTTTAATTGTAAGTATTTTTCTCCTTGAACTGTTTTTGTTGAGTTCTTGACATGATTTCTATGATTGGTTCTTGGTGGATGTTCTTGTCGATTGGAAGTGAAACTCTAGAATTGGAATGGAGTAGTATTTACATATATCCAGTAACATAAATTATACCATTTATCATTTTTAATTCTTACATGAGGATGATCCATAAGTTAAAACATTAATGATGTTCATTTTGAACATTTTAGTGGTTCTTTGATAATAAAGACCACATTTTTTTTTATAAATTTAAACCATATGTACAAAATAATTCCAGAACCATTGATGAGAAACAATACATATATTATAAACTGGTTCAACAATAAAAATTGTTTCATAACCATACATTCAAGGGTTAATGAAAATTGACATCACATCATCCACGATGTTGGTAGTTCGACACATCACGGACACAATTTTTATTCCTTGAATAAGTGGAAGAGGAGAAAAATAATGATGAGGAATTTTCCATGAACATGATAACATCCATAATATACATTATTTATTGAGATTTCATGCATTTTGGTTAGTTCTAGATGAAGAAATAATAAGAAAATAATGGGACTCAAAATAAAATAATAATTGATAAATCCCTTAAAAATTCGGCAACCTAATGGCTACGCCACATGGTTTTCGAAAAGATGAAAATGAGAGGGGAGAAGGATAACCAATCCAAAAATGAATCATAATATATATTAGATCATTAATAATAAGTAAATATGAACATGATATGGAAACAAGAATGTTATACCACATAAAAGAGACCTTGAAATGAAAATGAATGAAATTGATAATTTTCTTACCTAGTCGAGTAACCCTTTGAACATGAAGATTGGGACCTTGGGGGCTTGAGTAATCCTTGGGAGGACTACTAGGAAGGTAAGGAAGCCATATAATAGTTGAGGAGGAATTGGAAATGTTGTTAATGAAGGAAAGGGATGGTATTTATTGGAAAAGTTAGGGAATATTTTAATAATTTCCATGGGACACCTCATGAGTTGTATTTGAAAAACCAAAGGCTTGACCATGGTATTTTCCCATGGTATAAGCCACTTGGGACACCTCACATATTATTTAACATTACAAAATTCGGAAAGATTTATGACATCATTATTACATCATTATTGATGTCATTAACACATTAAAACTAAAAACATTATTTTTTAATATTCACTGATAAATCCATTGTTTTAGAAAAATTCCTAAAATTCACCCAAACCATTTATCGACATGTAGAAATCAAAAATGATGTCCATTATTTGAAAAAAAATTCTAAATAGTTTTAATTTAGTTTTTAAATAACATGATAATTATTTCATAAATTAACAATTTAAAAACTATAACTACTTTTATATCACATTGAATAATTAATCAATATGTCATTATATTAAATCCATAAGAGAATAAAATAATAACACAATTTACTATTCATTGGGATTATATTACTATTCATATTACTATTCATATGTGTATGTTACTATTCACCAAAACAACAAGTTGGTTCTAACAAACTCCAAATGACATACTGATCACAATTGTAGATGACTGTATCTTGAAATTAAAAACATAAAAGTGGAAAAGTTATGTTTTAAAGGATAGTTATAAATAACTACTTAAAACAATGTTCCACACATTTCTATTTATTATTAGAAAAACATTCTATGTTTCATTATCCCCACCTTCTGGAAAATGCATCACTGCAATTTTATTTACTTATTAAACAACTGAGGGTATTTTTCTCTCATAGCATTTTCGGACTCTCTTGTTGCTTCTTAAACCATGTGGGTTCTCCACAAAACATTTACATGGTGGATTACCTTATTCCGCAATACTTGTTCCCTTTGACCAAGAATCTGAACTGGTTTCTCTTCATATTAAAGGTTCTCTTTCAACTGAACTACTTCTGTGCTCAAGAAATGTGATGAATCTGAAACATAATTTCTGAACATCCAAACATGAAACACATTGTGTACCTGAAACAAACTCAGAGGCAAAGCTACGTGGTACGAAAATGATCCAACATTATCCATGATTTCAAAAGGACTGATGAACTGTGGCCATAGCTTCCCTTTCTTACTGAAACGCATCACACTTTTCCAAAGAGAGATTTTATAGTAAACATGGTCTGCTACCTCGAATGAGAAGTCTTTCCTTCTATTAACTGCAAAAATTTTCTTCCTGGTTTGAGTTGTCCTCATGTGTTGCTGGATCATCCTCACTTTATTTTCCACCTCTTCTACTAATCCTGGCCCCAACAACTTTCTTTCACCAACTTCTTCCCAAAATGCTGGAGACCAACACCACTTCCCATACAAGGGGTCAAATGGTTCCATCTGAATACCAGAAAGAAAACTATTATTATAAGAAAAATCAACTAAAGAAATATTTTTATCCTAACATCCCTTGTAGTCCATTGAAAATGCTCAAAGCATATCATCCAATGTCGGAATTGTTCATTCTGACTGCACATCTGATTGAGGTTGAAAAGCTGTACTAAATTTTAACTCTGTTCCCAAAGACTTTTGAGGTCCCTTCCAAAAGTAATAAGTAAACCTGGGATCTTCATCCAATACAATGGAAAGAGTAACTCCATGTAACCTGACAATCTCTTTGAGGTACAATCACAAAAGATGATCCAAAGAAATTGTATACCGAATATAATTAAAATGTGCATATTTTTCAGTCGATCAATAATAACCCAAATCACATTGTTACCTCGAGAAGACTTTGGTAGTCCCACCACAATGTCAATTGATAAATTCTCTCATTTCCACATTGGCACTGGTAATGGCTAAAGCATCCCATTCTGTAAATTCTGCTCTGCTTTAACATGTTGACAGATTAAACTTCTCATGGTAAAAACAACGATAACTCTTTACATTCCATCCCAACAATAATACTCTAGAAGGTCCCTATACATCATAGTAATTCAAGGAATAACTGAAAATGGTGAACTATGAGGTTCACACAACAAATATTACTTCATCTCAGAATCAAAAGGAACACAAAACCTTTTTCCAAATCATAAGATTCAGTCTTTATCAAGGTTAAATTGTGGAAACCTACCCATTTTATCCAATTATACCTTTTTCTGTAGCTCACGGTCTTCCTTCTATGCTCGCTTATTTCTGTCAGACAACGAAGACTGCACAAAAAACTGAAACAAAATAGATGTATTCCCTACACAAACATCTTCTAAGCCAGAATTTATCAAATCACTAATCATGGGATCATGTTCCAAACATAGCATGGTTAATGATGCATGATGTTTCCGACTCACAGCACCTGCCAATTTGTTTTCTTTTCCTGAATGCTAATTAATCATCCAATAATAATCCATTATCAGTTCAAGCCAACTTCTCTGCCTCTTGTTTAATTATTTCTGAGTAAATATATTTTTTATACTTTTATGGTTAGTATATATTTGACATTTGGTTCATTACAAATGATTCCTCCTTATTTTAAATGCATAAACCACAGATTCCAATTCCAAATCATGTGTGGGAAAAATTAGCTCATGCGGTTTAAGTTGTCTTGAAGCATAGGCAATTACATGATCATTCATCATCAGAACGAAACCATGTCACTTCAAAGAAGCATCATTGTAGATGAAAAACTCACCATTCCAGGAAGGTAGGGCCAAAACTCAAGCATTCACCAATCTCTCCATCAGTTCCTGCATTCAAACATCACATTATTCTATCTAAACAAATTAAAGACATTTCTGTGTCAACAAAGTTATCGGGATAGATAACAGAGAAAAGTTATTAACAAACATCTGTAATACCCTGCTAATCTAAGAAAACTACCAATCTCTATAACATTTGTGGGTCTTGTCCATTCATCAACCACATTTATTTTAGCTTGATCAACTGTTATTCCATCCTTATTTACAAAATGAACAAGAAAAGAAATCTCTTGCGACCAAAAATCACACTTGATTAAATTTCTATACAGTTTATTTAAATTTAATGTTTTTAAAAAAACTGATAAATGTTTTTCATGCTCATATTTATTTTTAAAAAATACCAGAATTTCCTCAATAAATAAAACCACAAAAATATCCAAAAACTCATGAAATACTCTATTTATAAGATTCATGAATACAACAGGTGCGTTATTTATTCCAAATGGAATAAGAACAGGTTAATAATGCCTATATCTAGTAAGAAAGGCTGTTTTCGGAATTTCATCCTCTTTCACCATCAGCTGATTGTAGCCGGATCTAAAGTCAATATTGGAAAAGTACTGAGCCCCCTGGAGCTGATCAAACAAGTCATCAATATGAGGAAAATGGTACTTGTTTCTAATAGTGATGTTATTTGAAGCTCTATAATTAATGAAAAGTCTCACTGAACCATCATTCATTTTAACAAACAAACGAGGGCTCTCCATAGTGAAGTGTTGGGATAATGGAATCCTTTGTCAAGAAAATCATGTAACTGATTTTTTATTTCAAGAAGTTCTATTGGAGGCATACGATATGGGGGGTTTTGAAATTGGATTTGCATCAGAACCTATGTCAATTGTGAATTCTAATTATTATTCATGTATGACACCGGGTGACTCATTAGGGAAAACATGAAGGTATTCATTTACCACTGGCGCATCATTAATCTGAAAAGTTCACTTGTTTTAAAAAATATGAGAAAATTAACTTTCATTTCTATCTTTCAATAGTTTCTCATCTTCCTGATATGTTATCAATTTGATGGCTTCATTCGTGTATACAAACTGAAACTATTTTTGAGAAAAAAATTCATTATCTCTACATTCAATCATAGCATGATAATAATAAAGCCAATCCATTCCCATAATAACATCAAGCTCAACTAAGGGTAAAACAACAAGGTTTTTAGGTAAAGTATTTCCAAAGAACACAATAGAAATGTTTTTATAATTCCTCATTTCTATAACATTTTCCCCTAGGTTTTTAACAACAAGTTTTGGTTTTTTTGTTGAGGTGATATTTCCAATTTATAAGGAAATTTCTCAGAGATAATGGAATTTGTAGACCCCGTATCAAACAAAACATTAGAAAATTCTTAGTGAACAAACAAAATACCTGATATAACTTCATTGGATGGCCTGACATCTGCTAACGTAGTTGAAAAGGGTCTCACTACACCTTTCTTCTTGTAGTATGGCTTCTTTGCATCATTTGGATCTCTCTTTGGGAAGAAATTTTCATAATGACCCACTAATACACATTTAAAACACATTACAGTCAGTTTTTCAGGATTAGACATAGGATCGTTTTCATTGCTATCTCGGGACATATGTCCCAACATACTACATTAAAAACCCTTCCCAATTTTGCTAAGTCATTCCCCAGGATGCTTCGTTCCACACTTTTTACAAACTGAAAATTGGATTATCTTACCATCAGATTTCTTTGGTTGATTCTTACCCATTGTTACCATCTATACCTCTTCTTCTCATTTTTTTCGAAATGCATGTGATCATCGGAAAACTCAATCTCTACCATCTCATCACATCAGACAAGTTTATCATAACTTTTGAATTCAGTGGAGGCATACGCCCTTCGATACCTTTGATTCAGTCCTGAGTAAAAGCAGATGACTTTTCTATCAAGATCCAGAATAAGATTTGGAGCATACCTCTCTAGTCAGGTGAAGTTCACTTCATAAAGAGCCACTGAATCTTCCTCCTTATATTACAATTCAAGTAACTTCATCTCCATCCTAAGTCACTCCACTAGAGGAAAATATTTTTCAAGGAAATAATTTTAAATTCATCCCACTCTAAGGCATCAAATTCATCTCTACCCCTGTTATTCCTTACCATTGACCACCCCTGATCAGCTTCCCCTTAAAAATAATAAATGGAATGACTTACCTTTTAATTTTATGAACATCCCATAACATCGAATATCTTTTCAGGAGCTTTGATCCATCCTTCATCAGCTGCAGGTTCATATGATCCATTGAATCCAGTAGGGTATTGTCTCATAAAATGTTCCCCTACTGTCATGTTCCATTGGGGTACCTCTTTTGGTTCTCTGGCATGGATTACACCACCATTTATTTCCTGCATTAGTTGATCCATTACTGTCACAATCTGCTCGGTCCCAATCCCTACAATTCCAGGTTGTAGTTCCATATGGATGCCATTCTGTCAGTTCCTCTCCTATTCAGCATCCATGTTCTTTCTGCAGACAACCATTCTGAACAAACATATCTATGATGAAGAAACATGGAAACCATTAAATGCTAAAACATTTCATTTTAATCATAGAGTAAAAATCATTTATGGTATTCTTTTAACATCACCCTAACCACTAATGTTATCTAAACCTGCCTTAGATACCAACTATAAGGACTCGACCTAATTACACACATAATATTGAATTTAATCAATAAAAAACATTCTTTGACTTTGAGGATCATTTCATGTTTATATCATTAGTGAATTGGGACAATACATTCATATCATTACACAATATTACAGAGTGGATAAAATAAAAATAGTTTCCATTTTTTCACAATATAAATCATTAAAACTAAAACATGATTCCTTGATAATTCTTAATCATTTAAAAGGGATTACTTCTTTGTATTACACATCCATTAACCCTTGAAAATCATTTATAAACATGGGGTGATCACATAAGCTCAGTATGGTATGTATATGAAGGAATGAGCACATTAGTCTATTTAAACTCGTAAAATAAGAATGAATTTACACAAGACGTGTTTGTCACCCATATATACATATATTGTGTAACATGAGATTTACATACGATCCAAAAAAAACATGAGAACATAAATATAATAATAGAGGTTTCATGGGGAATTACATACATAATCTTGTAACCCTCTCGGCTACCTTATAACTTATAACCCCCACGACTACCTTACAATTTTTGTAACCATAACAGTTGCTTTTGGAGTAACCATACTACCGACCTCCAACATAAACATACCCAATGCATTGAAGGGAGATATTGGTCCCACCCATAATCATTAATAATTCCCCAGAACCAAAACATAATCAAACAACATGAATAATTGTATAAAAACATTGATTTGGAATTTCGTAAAACCGAATTTAAAAACAAGTTTTTTTAAAAATTCCCCTTGTAAATATCATAAAATTGAAGAGAGACTTAATATAGTGGATGGAGTATGTATATACACTGTAAATACACATAATAAATCATAATATAAATATATCCCATCACATAAACAATTTAAATAACACATAAATAATGAATTATATGGTTAACACAAGGAATTGAAATTGGGAAATGAATTCCCTTACCTCATGATTGACTACCTTCAGACTTGTTAAAACATCATGGATAATTATTAAGAGAGTGTTATTAGTATTATACAGAAACATGTTCATGTTTATAACATCTCATATTATCATTTCATTACATCATTTAACCCTTTCTTTGTTAGTATTTTTCTCCTTGCACTGTTTTTGGGTGAGTTCTTTACATTATTTCCATGATTGGGTCATGGTGGATGTTCGTTTTGATAGGAAGTGAAGCTCCATAATTTGAATGGAGTAGTATTTAAATATATCCAGTAAAATAAATTATACCATTTATCATTTTGAATTATTACGTGAGGATGATTCATGAGTTAAAACATTAATGATGTTTGTTTAGAACATTTTAGTGGTTCTTTGATAATAACATCCTCATTTTGTTTTATAAATTAAATCCATGTGTAAAAAATAATTCCAAGACCATTGATGGGACATAATACATATATTACAACCTGATTCAAAAATAAAAATGGTTTCATAACCAATCTTTTAAAAGTTAATGAAAATTGAAATCACATCATCCAAGATGTTGGTAGTTCGAAACATCACATACGGTGTTTTTATTCCTTGAATTAGTGGGAGAGGCGAAAATTAATGAAGTTGAATTGTCCGTGAACATTAGAAACATCAGAATATACATTATTTCAAAATATTTCGTGTCTTTTGGGTATGAATATATGAAGAAGAAATAATAAAATAATGGAAGTCAAAATAAAATAATAATTGATAAATCCCTTAAAAATTTGGAAACCTAACGATTACGAAACATGGTTTTAGAAAATATTAAAAAGAGAGGGGACATAGGTTACCCATACAGAAATGAATCATAATATAGTGCAGATAAATAATATGAATGAAATAAGAATATGTTATGGAAACATGAACGTTATACAACATAAGAGAGAACATGAATGGAAAAAAGAAAGAAATTGAGAATTTTCATTCCTTGTAGAGTGACTATTAGAACATGAAGGTTGGGACCTTGGGGGCTTTAGGAAACCATGGGAAGACTACTAGGAAGGTAAGGAGGACAAATCATCATTGAGGAGGAATTAGGAATGATGTTAATGAAATAATGAGTTGGTATTTATAGGAAAAGTAAGGAAATATTTTAATAATTTCCATGGGACACCATATGAGTGGTATTTGAGAAACCATTGGCTTGCCTATGGTATAAGCCACATGGGACACCTCAAATCTTATTTAACCATACACAGGACAACCAAATTTATGACATTATTATTACATCATTATTGATGACATTAACACACTGAAACTAAAAACTGTATTTTTTTTACTATTCCCCGAAAAATAAACACTTTCAGAAAAATTCCCAAAATTCACCCTAACCATTTATTGACATGTAGAATTCAAAAATGATGTCCATTTTTTGAAAATATATTTAATTTATTTTTGAAATAAAATCAAACTTAATTTAAAATTTAATATTTAAAATCTATAACTACTTTTATATCACATTGAAAAATTAGGAACACAATACTGAACACAAGTTACTATTCAAAAAATTAACCGATTTTACTATAACTGCATTGAACTTTGTTACTACTCACCAAAAAGAGTTGGCTATAACAGACTCCAAATAACATACTGAACACAATTGTAGATGAATGATTCTTTAAATTCAAAACATAGAAGTGGAAAATTTATGTTTTAAAGGCTATTTATAAATATCTAATTATAACAAAGTTCTATTCAGTTCTATTTATTTAAGTATTCACTGAAAAAACAACTATTTCAGAAAAATTCACAAAATTCACCCTAACCATTAATCAACATGTAGAAATAAAAACTAAAGTCCATTTTTTAAAAATTATTTTCTAAATATTTTTAATTTAAATTTTAAATAAGCTCAAACTTAATTCCAAAATTATCTATTTAAAAACTATAACTTCATTTATATAACATTAAAAAATTAATCAAGATGTCATTATATTAAAGGAATATGAAAATAAAATAATAATAAAATTTATATTCATTAGGGTCATGATACTATTCATATTACTATTCATAATGTTATGTTACAATTCAAAAGAAAACAAGTTGGTTCTATTATATTCCAAATAACTTACTGAACACAATTGTAGATGACAGTTTCATGAAATTCTAAACGTAGAAGTGGAAAATTGATGTTTTAAAGGATAGTTATAAATATATAATTAAAATGAATATCCCTAAATTTCGATTTATTTTTAGAATAACTTGTGGTTTCACATTATCCCCACCTTCTGGAAATTGCGTCCTCACAATTTTATTTACTAATTAAATAACTGAGGATATTATTCTCTAATAACATTTTCAGACTCCCATGTATAATGATCCATGTGTGAGTGTTAATGATTTGATTAATGACGTAATAATGATTTCATAAATCTGGTCAACTTTTTTATAGGTAAATAAGATGTGATGTGTCCCAAGTGGCTTATACCATGTGAAAATACCATGGGCAATCCCATTGTTTTTCAAATACCACTCATGAGGTGACCGTTGGAAATTATTAAAATATTCCCAAAGTTTTCCTATAAATACCAACCAATTCATTCAGTAACATAATTCCCAATTCCTCAACGATGCTCTAGCCTCCTTACCTTCATATAAGTCCTCCCAAGGTTTCCTCAAGCCCCCAAGGTTCCAAACATCATGTTATAAGGGTTACTCTACAAGGTAAACAAATTTTCAATTTCATTCTTTTTCTATTCATGTTCTCTTTTATGTGGTATAATTTTCAAGTTTCCTTACCATGATCTTATTTCCATATTATTATTGATCTACTCAATATTATGATTCATTTATGGATGGGTTACCCTTGTCCCCTCTCATTTTAATATTTTCTAAAACCATGTTGCGTAGCCGTTAGGGTGCCACATTTTTGTAAGGGATTTATCAATTATTATTTTATTTTATGATTCATTCCTTTATTATTTTTTTGTCATCTCTTCTAACCCAAGAGGCATGAAATATCATGAAATAATGTAGATTCTATATGTTCTAATGTTAATGTAAAATTCATCATCATTTTTTTTCTACTCTCCCACTTATTCAACAAAAAACAATGTCCATGATGTGTCGAAATACCGATATCGTGGATGATGTCATTTCAATTTTCATTAACACTTTAATGAATGGTTATGAAACCATTATTATGGTTGAACCAAGTTATAATATATTTATTATTGCTCATTCATGGTTCTAGAATTTTTTTTAACACATGGTTTGAATTTACAAAACGAAATGAGGTCGTTATTATCAAAGAACCACTAAAATGATGTAAACGAACATCATTGATGTTTTAACATATGAATAATCCTCATTTAAGAATTCAAAATGATAAATGGTATAATTTATTTTACTGGATATATGTAAACAATACTCCATTATAAATTTGGGGTTTCACTTCCAATCGATAAGAACATCCACCATGAACCAATCATGGAAATCATGTAAAGAACTCCCCAAAAAACATTGCAAAGTTAACAATACTAACAATTAAAGGGTGAAATGATTTTATGAAATGATTATATAAGATGTTATAAACATGAAAATGATTCTATAAAATACTAATAACACTCTTTTAAGAATTATACAAGAATATTAAATAAGTATAAAATAAGTCAAACCCGAGCTAATTGTATTCTTTACCGGATTTCCATTCTTTGGGTTATCCTTATACTTCATTATTTATGTGCTATTAAAATTTTTTGTGAGATTTTATCTGTTTATATTATGTTTTATTATGTTAAATTACAGTATATATACAAACTCCATTCACTCTATTAATTCACTATTCAATTGTATGATATTTATAAGGGGCTCTTCTTTAAAAATATTCTTTTTAAATTCCGTTTCCTGAAATTCCAAAGAAATGTTGTTATGAAATTATTCATGTTTTATGATTATGTTTTGGTTCTGGGAAAATATTTATGTTGAATGGTGGGACCTATATCTTCCTCTAATGAATTGGATATGAGTATGTTGGAGGTCGGTCGTATGGTTACTCCTAGTGTAAATGGGATGGTTACACAAATTGTAAGGAAGCTGTAACGGTTACCAGTTATAAGGTACCCGAGAGTGTTAGAAGATTATTTAAGTAATTCCTTAAGATACCATTGTAATTATATGTATTTTTTCATGTTTTTTGTGGATCGTGTGTAAATCTTAAGTCAAACAAAGTAAGTATATATGGGTGACAAGAATGTATTTTGTAAATGTTTTCTTACGTTACGAGTTTTCATGGACTATTATTCACTTTCAATCATTTAGATCCCTTACTGAGCTTATGTACTCATCCCATATTTTTAAATTCTTTTCACATGTTAATGGACGTATAAGACAAAGAAGGGAGCTATTATAAATGTTGATGAATTGTTAAGGAATATTATTTAAGATTTAATGTTTAATATTTTGACAATAATGGAACCTATTTTTATGGTATCCAATCTCAAATAATGTGTAATGTTATGAATGTTATGTACTAAATCTCTAATGTTCTAATGTTGAAAATATACTCAATGTAAGAAGGATTTTTTTTTCAGGTCGTAATAGTTGGTAAATTCAGTAGCCTAACGACTACACAACAAGTTTCTAGAAAATATTAAAAGAAAGAAGACAAGGGTCACCAATCCAGAAATGAATAATAATATATAGTTGTTAAAGAATAATAAGGAAATAAGAACATTGTATGGAAACATGAATGTTATACCACATAAACAATAACTTGAATTGAAAAATAATAATATTGAGAATTTTCTTTCCTTGTAGTGAAACCCTTAGAACGCGAAGGTTGGGACCTTGGGGGATTGAGGAAACCTAGGGAGGACATCTAGGAAGGTAAGGAGGCCCGATAATAATTCAGGTGGAATTGGGAATGAATTTAATCAATGAATGGGTTGGTATTTATAGGATAGATAAGGGAATGATTTAATAATTTCCAAGGGACACCTCATGAGCGGTATTTGAAAAACCATGGTGTTGCCCTTGGTATTTACCCTTGGTATAAGACACATGAGACACCTAAAATTTTATTTAACTATACACAAGTATACTAGATTTAGGATATCATTATTACATCATTATTTATGTTATTAACAAACCAAAACTAAAAACTGTAATTTTTACTATTCACTAAAAAATCAACTATTTCAGAAAAATTCCCAAAATTCACCATAACCATTTATCGACATGTAGTATTAAAAAATAAATTCCATTTTTATAAAATATTTTTCTAAATATTTTTAAAATAATTTTTAAATAAAGTCATACTTAATTCAGGAATTAACTATTTAATAACTATATCTACTTTTATATCAAATTGAAAAATTAATCAAGATGTAATTATCTTAAATCCATAATAAAATAAAATAATAATACAATTTACTATTCATTAGGGAAATATTACGATTCATAAGGGTATGTTACTATTCACCAAAAAAAAGATGGTTCTAATAGACTCCTGATAACATACTGAACACAATTGTAGATGACAGTTTCTTGAAATTTAAAACATAGAAGTGGAAAAGTTATGTTTTAAAGGATAGTTATAAATACCTACATAAAAAAATTCCCTGAATTTATATTTATTTTTTGAAAAACAAGGGGTGTTACACAAATGGCTTTGGAGATGTGTGTTTGAGAGACGAGAATGTGCCCTTTTATAAGAGAGGTGAGGGTCACTTTAGGAAAAGAATGAAATTTTATTTTATTATAAAATCCTATTAGGTTTAAAAAGGATCCTAAAAAATTTATATCATGGATAAGGAGTGGATGCGTAGAAAACCTCTCAACCAATAGGTTTTAGACAGGTTAGGTCACCATAATAACCTTATCATTTAGATTTAACTCCTAGTTATATAGTTTAACTTTTATAATGTCTTCTTGAATTTTTATATTACATGGTTAATAAGCATACTATAAAATGCCAAGAAACCCCAAGTGGTTAATTATTGGCATATGTGTTATTATATATGTTCTTTGGCTATCCTAGTGATTTTTATGAATATTATATCAATTAATAATATAGTATTTTAAAAAAAACATTTTTATGTAAATTTTGACTCTATTTTGACTTTTGTTATTATGATAGTCATAACAACTTTATCACGTCAAGATTTCTTTTTAATCAACCCTAAAAAGTCATATTGATTTAAAAAATTAGTGGAATATATCAAAATTCTCAATTTACTATTATATTAATATTTATAATATCGATTTTTTAAACGTTCAATAATAATGTAATTACTGCATCATCATTATTTCAAAAAATCATTATTTATTTAATGTTTAGAAATTATAAATAAAATAATATTACATAGTAAAATGTTTTATATTTACAATGAGTATTTATCGTAGAATTTATCTTATATATAACCCTATATTAATAATGTTTCAGTTATTAAAGTTTGAATTTAACAATTTTAACTTATCTTTAAAGAAAATAATAATAAATGTCCTAATCTAATAAAAGTGGAAAAAAAGAGTCATATATTCTTCCAAATGATGGTTATGGTCGAAATACAATTATCTAATAGAATTGGGACTTGTTTTATGTTAATAATATTATCATTTTTACTTATAATTTCTCAATTCACTTTTAAACGTGGTTGATAAAATTTCAAATTTACTATTACCCAAAAATTATTTTCATTCTATGAATCAAAATTTTACTAAATGATACCAACCATGCCTCTTGGATTTTTGAAATTAAATTCACAGAAGTGGTAAAATTATTTTGTATTGAAAATAATGACATGCCTAGAAGGTTGGTAAAAGACGTTAAAAATTTCCTGAAAATTTTATACATCTAATTTTATAATAAAATGACTTCAATGAATTAAATTGAGCTAATATAGTTATTAGGTATATATTTTGTCTTAATATAATTTTAAATAATATAAATAATTATTTAAATAAAAATTTGATTTTAATCAATAACGAAACATTTTTCCAAGTAATAAAAAATGGAATGTTTTCCGAAAAATAGATACAATTCACCCAAAGATTATTTTGATATTCCTAATCTAAACATGAAGTACATTTTGATAAATAAAATTTATAAAATTTTAAAAAATGGGTGTTTCTATTCATAATTGCTAGTTTTATTGGTCGTGGTGTGTTAAATCTCGATGTTACGTACAACGCAAGCTATTGTATTATTCAAAAAAAAGCGTATGGTGGAGCTTGAGGTGTAAAATTATTCTGTCCTTCAAATAATTTAGTCCTCAAAATTTTTTAGAATACTACTACATAAAATGATTCTCATGGTTCTTCATCATAAGATCCTCTTGTTCCCATAATTCCTCTTCCATCTTATTGTTTCTCCATATATCATTATCCAGACGAGTGGTCCGGTTTCTCATCATGTGTTCTCTTGTGTAAATAATCTTGACATGCTCTTGAAAGTAATAAAAATTAGGTTATGGATCTATTTCTATATAAGTGAGTACCAGCGTTCGGTCAGGCATATATTTTCTCAATAGTGATATGTGGAACACATCTTGATCAATGGAGAGGCATGGTGGAATTTTCATATAGAAAGATATAACTCCAAAATGTTCTAAAATTTCGAAATGTCTGATGTACCTGAGACTTAATTTACCCTTCTTATCGACTTATACAACACCCTTCATGGGAGATTCCTTCATGAAAACATGATCTTTTACTTGAAATTCCAAAACCTTCCTCCAGTTATCGGCATTGCTATTTTTCCTACATTGAGCTGCATTTATGTGGGTTTAAATAATCATAACCTTTTCCATAGGTTCCTCACAATGTTCTGGGCCTACAAGTTTTCATTCACGAACATGTTTCCAACAAGTTGGTGTGAGACACCTCTTTCCATATAACGCTTCATATGGTGCCATCTGAATATTTTAATGGAAGCTATTGATATTGTAAAAATTTTCTAGAGGTAAATACTAAACCCGCATACCTTGAATTTCAATGGAGTAAGATCAAAATATGCCTTCTAAGATTTGAATAGTCCATACTAATTGTCTATGAGTTTGAGGGTGGTAGGCATTGCACTTATTATGATCAATATCCAGGGCTTTCTAATGACATTTCCAAAATTTTGATGTAAAATGGGGATAACGATCAAAAAATCTCTCTAGGAGTACTCCATGAAGTAATAAAACATCATTTATATATAGTATTGCTAAGAGTTCAAGTGAAAAATCTTCTCTTATAGAAAGAAAATGTGATGAAATGGTAAAACAATCATCAAGGACCCATATTGAATCATTAATTCTAAGACTCTTTGGTATCCCTATGATAATATCCATCATAATATCATCCCATTTTGACATAGGTATGTTATGTGGTTCCATGAATCCCCATGGATGTTTTTTCGAGCCTTCACATGTTGAAAACCCATACATATTGACACATAATCCCCAATCTCTCTCTTCAGGTTGTCCCACAAAAAAATGTTCCTTCATATCACTAAACATCTTATTGATACGAGGGTTTATAGGGAAATTGGAGCTATGATAATCATCCAACACTTCCCTTTTTAGATCATGTATGTCAGGAACAAAAAGCCTTTTCTTGAATTTTAAAATCCCATATTCTTATAAGAAGTCGATCAATCACCCATCATTCAAAACAATAATTTTCTTTTGAAACTCCCCATCATCAGTCTGAGAACTTTTTACCCTTTACAGTAATAATTTTATGGAAGACATTTGAAAAAGTATGATGTTTCACCTTGCATGATTATTCCCATATCTATCTTTACTAGATCCATGAACATAGGACCCCCTTCAACACTCATCTTGTTTAAAAAATCATGATACTTTCTGCTCAATAAATCTTCCACCATATTTGCCTTCCACGGGTGGTAGTGTATAGTGTAACCATAATCTCTGAGTATTTACAGCCGTCATCATCGACTAAGGCTGATTTATTTTGTGGGAAAATACACTTTAGACCCTTTTGATCAGTATGTATCTCACATTTTCACCATAGAGATGGTGTCTCCATATCATCAATGAAAATATTATAGCTACTAACTCAATATAATTAGTGGGATAGTTTTGTTCATGTATTATTAACATTCATGGTGCATATGCAATAACTCTATCATTATGCATAAGGACAAAACTGATTCCTTTCTTTGAAACGTCAATACAAATTACAAACCCATCATTCACAGATTGTAGAGTCATGATATGTTCATTGACTAATATTCTATTCATTTCTTCAAAATATTTTTCACACTCTTTTTTGAAACCAAATTTAACCCCTTTACAAGTGATTTTGGTTAATGGGTTAGCCAATTGGGAAAACTCTTAGATGAAATGCCGATAATAACTTGCTAAACCAATAAAACTGCATACCAAAGTTATATTCATCGATGATGGCCATTCAAGGATTTCATTGGTCATTAAAGGATCGAAAACGATTATATCCTTAGAGAAAATATGGCCAAGAAAATAAATTTCCTAATGCTATAATTCACATTTGCTAAACATTCCATATAATTAATTTTCATAGAGGGTTTTTAGAATATAGCCTACATGATTTTCATGATCTTCGTATCTTTTTTAGTATACCAAGATATCATATATAATACCACTAAAAAATAATCATGATATTCCTTGAAATCTAAATTCATTAGATCCATGAAAACATAGGGGGCATTAGTCAGTCAAAATCGCATTACAGTGAACACGTAATGCACGAACCTAGTTCAAAATTCTATTTTCGAAATGGCTTTCATCAACACACACAATTGATGATATCTTTATTGAAGGTCAATCTTTGAAAAATATTGTTCTCCATGAATTTTATCCAATAAATATTCAATTCATGGTAGGGGATACTTGTTCTATGAAGTTATAACATTGTTCTCCCTATAGCCAATGCACAACCTCATAGATCATTTAGTCTTCTTAACAAAAAGAAAAAGGGGCACTGCATGGAGAAAAAATAGGGGGAATAAAAACTTTATTACTCAATTCCTCTAGTAGTTTCTTTAGTTTAACTAATTCCATAGTGTCCATTCTAGAAGGGGTCCTCGATATGGTCCTTGAACAAAGAATTTAATCAATTGAAAACACAATTTATCATTCTAGAGGATGTCCAGGTAAATCCTATGGAAACACATCAATATATTGTTGCACAATTGGTACGTCCTATATTTTAACATTCCATTCTTCACCCATTACTATTTCACTCTCTTCCTCTCCAATAATTGAATTCAGTAGTGAAACTGGGGATGGAACTAAATAAGAATCAAATAATTATGTTTCCACTATAAGATAATGTATTCTTTATCATCATAGAAAACTCTAACCTCCTTCTTCTTACAATAAATTTTCAAAAATTGTTTTGAAAGCCAATCTGTAATAAGAATTATATAAAATACAATCATGGGTATGATGATGAGATCTGCAGATAAATTATGTTGATATTCCCTAATGGGAACTGATTCAAAAAACTTTGTTGTAATGATACATCTCCTAAGAGTTTTGACTGAAAACTAACTTAGTCAATAAAATTATATATATATAATTTTCTTAACAAACTAGGATTATATGAAAAAATTCGTGGATATAGAATAAAATTATGAATTGGATAAATTTGAAAAAAACCATTAAATTAACTGGCACTGCGCCTTTCAGAGCATCAACCCTAGTAGTAGTGATCTCATAAGAATGGCCTTTGCATCTTGTCCTTTTTTGAGGTATTTTTCCTTGGATCATTGGAAATTCATTTTCATAAAGCCCCATTTCTATAAAATTTTATCATTCATCATTGAAATTTTCTTCCTTTACCTTCTAATCATGAGATTGGTGGCCTTTTTTACATCACATGTACTAAAATCCCATTTACTTCATGCATGTAACAAGGTTTCTCTTTCATCATTTACTACAGGATATAAATTCATCTATTCCTATTATTCCCCTTATTTCCATTTCTTGAGTGTTAAAAATATCCCTTCTTATCTTCCTTTTCTTTAAACACATAAGGCTTAGAGAATTCATTTTCAATCTTGATAGCACATGAGACAATATCTTTACACAATGAGAAGGATTACGAGTCTAATGCTCGACCGAAAAATGGTTTTATCCAATCACAGAATAGATCAATCTTATTTCATGGGTAAATATATAATTTTTTTAATTCCTTTCAAACCTTGTAACGTTAGAATCATATATTGAGACATTATCCTCCTCCTATTTCCTTTGACTCTGAAATTTTCATTCCATATCTGCTCAAAGGTCACGAGGAAATTATTTTTCTATGAAAATATCTTGAAACTCACTCCATTCTATATTTGAAACTTCTTCATACCCCTTGGTGTTTTGAATTAATGAAAAACATTGATCGGCATGTCTCATGAGGTGATAAAATGCCATGGAAACTTTTCACCTTTTTCTTCTCCCCAAAGCATGGAATATTTTTTCTGAGAAACATAACCATTGCTCAGTTACAAGTGAATTTTGAATCACATTGAATGTTGGTGGTTTTTTCCTCATGAGGCGGTTAAACATTGATCCTTAGCATTGTGGATCATGGTGTTCCATAAGGGTAAGGTTATTATTCATAACCCAAGGGGGTTGTCCCTCTATGGTAATAAGTTACTCATCACCTGTTGCATCACCATCTCCACTATAATTATCTTGAGTATGATGGAAATCCTTACATGGATTACATGCAATGATATAGTTTCCATTCCTTGCACTAGGCACCATTTCTAAAACAATGGAATTCACTATATTAGTTTATGCATGGAAATACATAATTCCAAACCAGTAAGTTAACTAACATAAATTGAACAGTTTATGAGTATAATACCAAATCATAATTATTGTTCCCTTTTGAGGTAGTATTTAGTCATAAATACATCATAATGTTTTTTAATGAAAATTTTTATTATTGTAATCATACCTCCTAGGATTGTTGTAACTAAGAGTG
This sequence comes from Viscum album, assembly GCA_963277665.1. Taxonomy (NCBI): domain Eukaryota; kingdom Viridiplantae; phylum Streptophyta; class Magnoliopsida; order Santalales; family Viscaceae; genus Viscum; species Viscum album. The sequence goes on along the minus strand of OY728150.1, from coordinate 1,137,767,737 downwards.
CACAAAGCATGTTGTCATGTACCAGTATATCCCAGGTCTAGCCCAAAACTCCTTGTCAGAGTTTTCTCTCCAAGATTCATATGTTCCAGAGCTTCCTCTGCCTACTCATATCTAGACATGGATGTATATCATGGAAAATACATAAAATCTCTATATTATAAAAATTATAGGATGTTCATCTATAATAATACTCATAGTTTATCTTTGGGTAATGTTCTCTATTCATAGTTTTTATAAATCTATCTTCCTAGGATCATACTACACTTACTATAATACTATCTATAACTCTCAAACCTAGTTACATAGAGTTGGTGTATTATTACATAACATTGGCATGATACAATGAATCATGTCCCAAAATACCGATCAGTTTAATATCATAGGATGTTCTAGATATGTACATAAGTTTTAAATTACATCATGAAATAAAAAAACAATAGTGTGTCCCCATTGAACACTCTTATGTCCCTCATCTTATTCATGTAGGTTAATCATAATATACATCTTCGCATCCTAGGAAAAATAAAACATAGGAATGGGTGAGCTCTAATGATTAGTACAAATAACAAATATAACAGAAACTATCATATATAAGCATAAACATTTAAAGAAATATCTATGACTAAAACAAAAGACTTTTGAACGTAAACTTCATCATAAAATTGAAAAGATAAATCAAATAATGGCACATAGTTATCACAAGGATATTCTACTAGTTGGGTAATCACATTTAATATCAAGAGCATATTTCATAATGATGGAAAGCATAATGTCAAATATCATAACCACATAGTCAAGGCCTCTTGACAAGAATACAAATAAATTTTTTTCAAGGACTTGTGTAATGATAGTAGTTTTTCTCATAAGGCCACCCGATGAATCGAGAAGCTATAATGGTCTCCACCCATCACATTCAAAGTCCATTTCATTACTCATATGAAAAGGATGAAACCTAACATAAATTGTCGTATTAAAACTCTTATAAGAGATGTTAATAACTTAACCATAAACCACGATTCGTATAATAATAACACACACACAGTCAATCATATCAAAAAACCTTCAATGCAATATGGATGATTGTATCACAATAAATAAACTTCACACCAGTTTAAAATCAATCAAAGGATGTTGACATATAAAAAATCAAAAAAATTTGAGAGAAATACATTATTCTATTTTGAAATCATTTAAAAGTCAGATACTTATAAAAGAAAACATTTATTTTGAAAATATTATTTGAATATTTTAATAGATGCTTCAAATATATTATAACAGCAGAAAATAGTTGTATCCACCGTATATCTAAAATAACATTGTTACCTTAATTTGTCGAAAAGGTCATAAAGTACCTTGTCTGGAAAACGACATAACGATTTCTTTAAAAATATTTTATGGAAAGTCAAACAAGGGTATAAATGAAATTTTCCCAAATTATTTTTAATGTTAAAAATGGAATGAAATTAATTTTTATAAAACATATATGTGGATCATAAAAAAAGTCTCAGAAGATTATTATTTATAAACAACCTTGGATAATGAAGAAAAAGTAGAATTAACTATTACCTTGTAATTTTCCTTGATTGAAGGTACATTAACATCATGTATAATAGTTAAAATATTTTTTAGTAATTATACAATAACCACATACATAAATACAATATCTTATATTATCTTCTAATATTTCATTGTTAATAATATTTCAATAGTGTCATTGTTTCTGGTGATATGTGATTCATTTTCCTTTACATGTTTTGTTATGTAAGTCATACTTTTTTTGATAGGATGTATTTGATTTATGTAAAAAATGATATTATGTTCTTAAAAAATATTTTTAATCATAAAATTAAAATCACTCTTGAATGGTTGTGATGGGGAATGAATCTTGTAGCGTTTGTGGAGACTGTAATACATACGTATGAACGAGCGACAATATCATTATATTGATGGTGAAGTAATATTAAATTTGATGGTATATCATATATACATAATAATTAAAATGTTATATTTATTATTTATATTATTTATTCACATTATTATACCCATCAAAATAATAATGTGTTGAATAACAAACTACAACACATCGTGGAGACGATAACTTGTTTGTACACATGAATGGTGACTTGTCATTCATAGGAAAGATGTTATAATTAAAATGGTTGTAAAATATTTATAATAACATCACTGTATGTATAATGTAATATATCTATTATTTTGGTATGGAAATAAAAAAGAACGATTAAGTGGAAGAACAAAAAACTTTGAAGGAGGTGCTGACATTATTACCTCATCTTCAGGTGCTTCCTTTTAATATGATCAAAATAGCTCCTTAAGATGGATTTTGACCAATGTAAGGCCTCTAAGTTGAAGTCAAAGTAGTTGGGTTGTTATTTGAGTAGTGTTTTTCCGATTCAAATGGATTTTTAGGTATTAAATTAAGAAAAGGGGAAGTACGCTTTTATAAGAGAGATGATGGTCAGTTTAGGAAAAGCATGAAATATTATTTTATTATACAGTCATATTTAGTTTTTAATGGCTCAAAAAAGAATTTATTTCAATGGAATGGTGGGGATGTGTTGATAAACACATAATCTATAGGTTTTATGCAGATTAAGTTCACCATATTCACCTCACCTTTTAGATTTAACTGTTGGTTAAAGAGTTTAACTTTTAAAATTTCTTCATTATTTTTATATTACATGGGTAATAAACATACTTTAAAATGACAAGAGAACCCCAAGTGGTTCACTAATGACATATATATTATTATATATTTCATTAGTCCAATCTATATATTTTTATGAATAATTATCAATTAATAATATGGTATTTGTTTCAAAAACTTATTTTTGTTAATTTCGACACTATTTGAAGTTTTGATTTTGTGAAAGTAATAACAACTTTATCACATCGAAAAAAAATTATTTTATGAATACTAACATTTCATATTAACATAGAAAATGTGTGGGATAAATCAAATTTCTCAATTTACAATTATATTAATATTTATAATATCAATTATTTTAATCGTTCAATAATAATGTAATTATTGCATCATAATTGTGCCATAAATTAATTAATTTATTTAATATATAAAAATTAAAAATAAAATACCATTTTGTAGGAAATATTGTTACCTATCTAATTAATACTCATTTTATAATTTATATTATGTATATCCCTATAATAATTGTTTTTTTATTAAACATTGAATTTATAACTTTTAACTCAAATTTTAATAAAATAATAATAAATATCCTAATCTAATCCAGTTAGACCATGTGGATCAAATATTATTTCTAAGGATTTTTTGGTTGAAATACACCTATATAGGAGAATTAGGACATGTGTTAGGGTAACTATATTATCATTATACGTTTAATTACCATATTTAATTTTAATCATGGTAAATAAAATTAAAAAGTTACTATTCCTCATGAATTATTTTCCTCCTATTGAACCATATTTTACTTACTGATTTCAATCACGACTCTCAAATTTTTGACATTCAATTCTCACAAGAAATAAAATTATGTTTTATGCAAATTTGCTAACGTGCTTAGATGGTGGGTAAAATACATTAAATATTTCAATAAAATTTTATACATCTAATATTATTATAAAATGAAATCAATGAATTAAATTGAACTAATAAAGGTATTATTTATCTATTCTAAGAAAAAATAAATTTAAATAAAATAATATTTATTTAAATAATAAGTTTGTTTGAAATAATAGCACAATGTTTTTTACTATTCATCAAAATTCAAATGTTTTCAGAAAAATACCAAAAATTCACTCTAAGATTATTTTGAGAGTTTGAATCAAAAAATTATGCCTTTTTGGTTAATAATTCTTTTAACATATCAGAACGTGACTCTTACTATTCATAATGGATAGTTTGGTTGGTCGTAGTGTGTTAGAACGCGATGTTTCATAAAACGCAAGTTATTGTATTATTCAATGAGAAGTGTACTGTGGTAGCTTGGGGTGTTACATAATATCAATGAGAACATTCCTAAAATATACATTCAAAATGTTTTAAATAGGCCTTGATTACTAGTTTCACATTTATTAGGGAGATATCCGAGGTTTACAACTTTTTTTGATGTCCTTAAAGAAAGGCCATGGGACACACTTAATGATGAGTATGATGTATCATCCTCAAATAGATGGGATATATAGAAGGATCATACAAATTTTGGAGGACATGATTTAGTCTCATAAAATTGATTTTGGTTACTACTGGGAAGAGGATGTATCATTAGTGGAGTTCTCATTTAACAATAATTATTAGTCCTCGATACATATGGATACTTTTGAAGCACTATATGTGATTTCATTTCATCATCCACTTTATTGGATGGAAACAGGTGAGACATCTCTGATTAAACTGATAACTATTCAATATAAATTATAAAAAATTATTTTGATTAAGAAGTTAATGGAGAAGCGTCATAATTATTAGAAATAGTATTCGGATCATTATCGATGGTTATTGTCATTTGATGTGAGTGATCATGTGTTCTTAAGAATATCATAGAGGTATTAGAATCATCATTTTTTAAATCATGGGATATTATATCCCCAATATATAAGACCATAGATACATGAATGGGATAGTGCGGTGGCATATATTTTGTCTTTTCCACCACAGTTCAGTACAATGCATAATGCTACTCATCTATCTCAACTAAAAATGTAGCAAACTGATCCTGACCATTTGGTTTGATGGGATCATATTGAATGTGATCCAGATGTCTAATTTTTTACTTATTGTAGAATGGATTATGGAATGGAAATAGAATTTCTTTAGTATAAAAAGATATAGTCTAATACATGTTTTTTGGGAAATATGGTCATGTTTAGGAAGAAACGTTTGAACGAGATAATGAAATGGTTGAGCAATGGCGTCAACAATGTTTGTCCAATGTTGGTTTTAAACATTCTAGTGATGGAACGCCCAATGTTGGCTAGACTTTTGCAAATTTGGTTTCCGGTATGTTACCCATTCATTATTATTTTTCTATATGTAAACTATATGGGTGGTATTTCAAATGGTTTAGAGGTCATTGTTAATGATTCTCGGGCATCAAATGACGTTCACAATTCAATCATGGTATGAAGAAAATATGAAACTCCTATATGAAACCAAGAAAAAGAAGCCAATGTGATATTGGTAGTTATTATAGTTATGTGCACATCGTGGCCAAATTGTGGGGTCTCCTAGGAGTAATCTTACTAAGTTGAAGAAAGAGACAAATATGATTGTCTCATAGACTAGTGCAGAAAATGTTTTTTAGGTCACCATTTTTTACGTCTGTTATATATAACCGACGTAAAAAACTAATGCTTGGGGGGTTTTTTACATCGGTTATTTGGAAATCGACCTAAAAAACCTGATATCTGCGCCTTTTTTACGTCGGTTATAAAATAACCGACGTAAAAAACCAAAGCACAGGGGGGGGGGGGTTTTACGTAGGTTATAAAATAACCGACGTAAAAAACCCGTAGACATCTCGTTTTTACGTCGGTTTTAAAATAACCGACGTTATAAATTTAAAAAATAGTTTATAACGTTGGTTATATAATAATCGACGTTATAAAACTTTTAAAGAAATTAAATCCCTGTGGACTGTCATTTACGATTTTTCGTTTGACAGTCCACCGACTCGTCTCTCTCATGCGGTAAACCCTAATCGGCTCATCGATCGACCTGCGTTAAACTCATTTTGGCTTCATTGTTTATCTTCTTCACTCCTCTAGGATCTATCATCTCAACTCGCAACATTCAAGTAAGCCTTCCACGAATTTATTTTGTTCATTTTTTTTCACGGATATTCTATAATTATGTTTTGCAATTTTTGTACATTTAATGTAAACAAGATATAGTGGTTTCCAAGTATGCACCTCATTAATATTTTGATAAGATGGTGATGAGATAATCTAAGATACATATGATTCATTTATGGAAGTGATACAATTTCACATGGTGTTGGATGATTTATGGGCGGGGTGAGACCATGACATTAGCATTAGGGTATGAGAGGAAAACTAGTGGAGAAGTGGTATTCGAGAACATTATTTTTAATATATATATATATATAATTTTTTATACGAAAAGGGTTATTTATATGAATTATTTTGTGAGTGATCCATAGTGAGTATAAGAAACTATTTTTCCTTGTTTAGGTGATGATTTAGATTCCTTTTTTCGTAGGGCTTTAGTGTGCTTCCTCAACATTTTCATGAGATGATTTAGGGAGGATCTTACTATGTATACATGTTATGCCCACCATACATAAATATAAACAATTTTTTTGGTTTTTATAAGAAATTTGTTGTTTTTTATAGATTTTAGTTGCATGGAAGTGTTGTGGAGTAGCGCATTGGTGTGTGAGAGGAAAACTAGTGGAGAAGTGGTATCTGAGAACCTTAATTTTAATATATATATATATATATATATATAATTTTTTATACAAAAAGGTTTATTTATATGAATTATTTTGTGAGTGATCCATAGTGAGTATATAAAACTATTTTTCCTTGTTCAGGTGATGATTTAGATTCCTTTTTTCATAGGGCTTTAGTGTGCTTCCTCAACATTTTCATGAGATTTTTTAGGGAGGATCTTACTATGTATACATGTTATGCCCGCCATACATAAATATAAACATTTGTTTTTGGTTTTTAAAAGAAATTTTTAGTTTTTTATAGCTGTTAGTAGAATGGAAGTGTTGTGGAGTAGCGCATTGGGGTGTGAGAGGAAAACTAGTGGAGAAGTGGTATCTGAGAAGCTTAATTTTAATATATATATATATATACATATGAAAAGGTTTATTTATATGAATTATTTTGTGAGTGATCCATAGTGAGTATATCAAACAATTTTCCCTTGTTTAGGTGATGATTTAGATTCTTTTTTTCATAGGGCTTTAGTGTGCTTCCTCAACATTTTCATGAGATGTTTTAGGGAGGATCATACTATGTATACATGTTATGCCCACCATACATAAATATAAACAATTTTTTTGGTTTTTAAATGCAATTTGTAGTTTTTTATAGATGTTAGTAACATGGAAGTGTTGTGGAGTAGCTTTCATGAAAATATAGAATTTATTGTTTCTTCCTAGTTTTACTTTTAGTACTAATAATCTTCTTTTTGGTTTATGTACAACAATACATGTATGTATTCATGCATAATTATCTAAATTTATTCATTTTTAACAGAGGAGGGTTACTTTTGGTGGGAGCAGATCCAAAATGATATGGTATGAATTCATTCTATAATAACCATAAATAAAATATAGTTTTATTTTATTTATCATATACATCAACTTATACACTTCTTTTTCATCACAAACCCTTTGAGAATAAAAAACCAAACTAAGGGCTTTGGTATCCACATTGCCTTTTGTTATAGAATATGGGACATAAAAATCAAATGATTGAACATATTCCTCCCAAAAAACACTTCCATTGATTTTTATAATTGTGTGAAAATATTTACCAAATGGATTTAGGGTCTACAGAAACCATTAATAACATGTTAAATAGGTAGTTTATCTAATATATTAAAACATAAAAACCACAATCAATATTAAACTATGTAGGCATCATGGTTTTCTTTGATTCAATGAAATTTAAAACTATTATATCTAACTATATTTTGTTTTAAAAATAATATTCCAGCATATTTTTTTAAATACCTATATATTGGTTTTATATTTTAAATTGTTTTACATTCAAATTATGATTTTTTTCATATAAACAAATAATTGTCTTATCTTAAAAATATATATTTTTTGTTGATATTTGTTATAGGTAATAATGAGTCAAAGTTGGATTACAGCACATCGAATGAGCAATGAATTTGAGGAAGGTGTTGATGCCTTTTTGGAATTTGCAAAACGAAATGTTGAAAGTAGTGACATTTTTTTTCTGTCCATGCCTGAAATGTTTGAATATGAAGAAGTTAAAAAGTAGAGAGATAAAAGATCATCTGATTTGTCAGGGTTTTAATCTGAGTTACAGCCCTTGGATTTGGCATGGTGAAACTGGACGAAATGTCACTGATGATGATGATTCCCAAGATGGTAACTCCGATGGAATTGAAGAAATGATTCATGATATTGTAGCAGAACAAATTGAGATAGAACCGACAGTTTTACGTCTATATGGTGATGTTGAAAAACCATTATATCCTGGTTGTATAGATTTTACGGTTTTGTTGGCAGTGTTAAATTTTATTAACCTGAAGTCGAAGCAATGGATGGAGTGACAGAAGTTTTACACACCTGCTACAATTGATGAAAGACATTCTTTCAAAAGATAACGATCTTCCAGATTCACATTACAAAGCCAAGAAAATATTATGCCCGATGGGATTGGGATACAAGAAAATACATGCATGTCTGATTGACTGCACTATATATAGGAAGGAATATGAATTTCTGTCAGAGTTTCCTAAATGTGGGACATCACGGTATAAGGTGAAAGAAAAATCACAGGATGATGTAGAGATTACAATGCTACCTTCAAAGGTATTTTGGTATCTTCCTATAATTAATCGTTTCAAACGATTATTTGCTAATTCACATGATGCAAAAAGGTTATGATGGCATGCTCAAGAGTGGGTATGTGATGGAAAAATACGTCATCCAGCTGATTGTCCACAATGGAAGAAAATTGATGCACAGTATTCTACATTTGGAAATGAAATTAGAAATCTCAGACTAGGGTTGTGCATAGATGGAATGAATCCATACCGAACACTCAGTAGCACACATAGTTCATGGCCTGTTTTATTGGTAATTTACAACCTCTCTCTGGAAGTTTGTATGAAGCGTTAATATGTCGTGTTGAGTACAATGATCTCTGGTCCAAAGCAACTTGGTAATGATATTGATGTTTACTTTTCACCGTTGATTGATGATTTGAAACTGTTATGGGATGATGGTATTAGGGTGTACGATTCTTATAAAATGGAATATTTTTAACTGCATGCAGTGCTTCTGTTCACTATAAATGACTTCCCAGCATATGGAAATTTGTCTGGATATAGTGTTAAAGGGCATAAAGAATGTCCAATTTGCGAACAACATACGTCATATTGTCAATTGCATCATGGGAGGAAAATAGTGTACATGGGTCATCAAAAGTTTTTGCCTATGGAACACCCTTATAGAAGACTAAAAAAGGAATTCAATGGCTCACAAGAATTTGATACTGCTCCAAAAACTTTATCCCCTGATCTGTATTTTGAGAGGGTGAAAAACCTTGACGTGACATTGGGAAAGACACAGAAATCTGGTAATGATAGACATATTTGGAAGAAAATGTAAATTTTTTTTGAGCTACCATATTGGAGGTATCATGAAGTTAAACATAATATTGATGTCATGAACGTGGAGAAGAATATCTGTGATTCTTTGATTGGATGATTGTTAGATATTAATTGAAAGACTAAAGATGGGTTGAATGCAAGATTATACTTAATATCAATGGGAATACGTTTGGAGTTAGCTCCCACTCCTAAAGGAAGATGAACATTTCTTCCCCCGGCTTGTCATACATTTTCGAAGAGGGAGAAAATTAGCTTCTGTCAGTGTCTTCGTGATACCAAAGTGCCTCAAGGTTATTCTTCTAATGTAAAAAATTTTGTCTCATTGAAGGACTTGAAGTTGATAGGTATGAAATCACATGATTGTCATGTCATGATGCAACAAATTCTACCAGTTGCATTGCGTGGAATATTGCCCATTCGTGTCAGAAAGACTATAATGAAGTTGTGTTATTTTTTCAATTCCATTTGTTACAAGGAAATTGATGTGAATGCTTTGAACATTTTGGAAAAGGATCCAATTTTTATACTTTGTCAATTGGAAATGTATTTTCCTCCAACTTTTTTTGATATAATGGTGCATTTAATGATTCATCGGGTTTGAGAAATAAAGCCTTGTGGACCTGTATATCTTCGTTGGATGTATCCTTTTGAAAGGTATATGAAAATATTAAAGGGGTATGTTAAAAATCTATATCGACCTGAAGCCTCCATTATTGAAAAGTATATTTCTGAGGAGGTAGTAGAGTTTTGTATGAGCTACTTGGTTGCGGCGCAACACATAAGTTTGCCTCCATCTCGCCATGAACGAGTTAAGAATGAGGGAAAGGGGATTCGCGGCTTGAAAGTCAAATCATTGTCAGCTGAACAGATGAAGAAGTTAGAATCATACATCTTGAATAACATAGCTGATGCTCAACCATATATCACATTGCATATTAATGAGTTGAAACAATGTAATCCAATGAAGAAAGAAATGTGGATTTTGAAGAAGCACAACAAATCTTTTTTGTCATGGATTAAAAAGACTTTGCTTGGTAGATCAGATGTATTAGAGACATTAAAATGGATAGTGGGTGGTCAATGTTTAAATGTGATAACATGGTCCGGTTATGACATTAATGGTTATACATTTCATACAAAAGCTCCGGACAACAGAAGTGCAGTTCAGAATAGTGGTTTATTGGTGTTTGCAGAAGCAATGCATTTTTCGAGTGCTAAGGACAAAAACCCAATTTCTGCATCAAGTGCATATTATGGAGTGATTGAAGACATATGGGAGGTTGATTACTTTAATTTTAATGTTCCCGTTTTTAACTGTAAATGGTTTAACGGTAACAATAGTGTCAGGCACGATGAATTTTGAATGACACTTGTTAATCTGAATAGATTGGAAGACACAGTTGATTCTTTTATAATGGAAACACATGCAAAACAAATTTTCTATGTAGTAGATCAATCAGATATGCAGTGGGCTATTGTATTACAAGGTAAAAAACAATATGATGGTGAGGATGAACTTGATGAATCTGATGATTTATGTGAGATCCCTACTTCCATGGAAATATTAACAAAACATAATGATAACCATGTTGAAGACATAGTTTGTGCCATAACGAACGATCACAACGAAGGAATTTGGGAAAACAATCCATTTGTACATTCCTAAAATTACAGGTAAAATATGATTATTTCTTGTTTGCATTTATTTTTTCCATAAATGTTAGACATTGTAAGTTTTTTATTTATTAAAACATGTTTTAAAATAAAATAAGTATATGTTTTTGTTTTTGTTTGTTTTAAGTTTTTTTAGTTTACCTTATCATGTTTATAACCATTACATGAATTTAAAAATGCTTATTTTTGTTCACTGAAAATTACTTTACCATGTTTACAATGTTTACCAGGTTTACCATTTTTACCATTTTTACAATCTTGACCATGTTGACCATCTTTGCCATCTTTACCATTGTTTAACATGCTTACCATATTACAAATGTTTACTATTATGTAACATAGTACACTTTTCTATTTTCTGATTACAGTAGTATTAAAATATTTGAATTTGTATAATTGTGAACTGATGTTTGTTTTTTTGATTTGAAGGATAATGACAGATCATTCAGATGATCAACCACATGATTCTGGAGAGGAGCATATTGCTGGTCATACCTCTGGGGATGAACATTCACATGCTCCTATTACGACAAAGAGTTCAAAGTTTGGTAAACGTGGGTGCACACGTTTACCAAAATTATCACTTGCCCGTACACAGGATCATAGGATAGTCGTTGAGTTTGATTATAATGATATTCCCAGAGGTCCGAATGCCAAAGATTTTAGGATTTTTGTTGCAACTCAGGCTAAGACCAAAGTAAGCATTCTGTATGATGATTGGAGAGGTGTGGATAAAGCGATTATCTCTTAGTTGTGGGAGACGATTTTGGTAAGATCTTTTGTCATTATTTGACCATTCTTTTAATGTTTCTAGTATATATAATATGTTAAACCTCTTCTTTATCAGATGAGATTTGATATTCCTGACACTGGAGGAGTCAGGATGAAACGCTTATCGTTGGCTACTAGGAGATGGAGGGATTTCAAATCAACCCTCTCATTTGATTTCATTTATGGTCATAGGAGTCACGAAAAACCATGTCGTATATATCCTTTTATAGATGAAGACGCAACGAGACAGTTTTTTGAATGTATAAAAAAATAGTCATTTCTGGTAAGTGCAATGTAAACTTTTATAAACTTTCTTATATAAATGATTTTATTAATGTTTTGTTAATGATTTCTTATTCTTAAATTATAGCAAACAAGGAATGCTCGTCAGGAGATCCAATCTAAAAATGTATACCCTCATAGTTTATCTCGGGGTGGGTATTCATTATTGGAAGAACAAATGATGGCGGAAAAATTTCAACAACTAAGAGTTGAGTCTTCAAGCTCTAGAGAGGTGGCCCCTCCATCCCCTCCATCTAGACATGAAAAATGGAAGAGAGCTCGGAAGGGAAAAAAGGGCAATATCTTTTGGAAGAATCGAGAATCATAGCTGAGAGGATTGTAAGATATCTATTTAATTTATTTAAGTTAACTTTTTTCTTCCAATAAGTTTCAATCATTACAGAAATGTTCAATTAATTAATACAGGACTCTCTTGAGGAGCAGAGTTCAGAGGGGACATTTATAGCTACTGGGAGGGAAGATATTTTATTTGCAGCATTGGGAAGGCCCTAACATCCAGGTCGTGTAAGAGGATATCTGGCAGGTGTATCGGTAAGAAAAGTGTTTCCACATTCTTCAACTTCTAACATTGAGGGGGTTTATAAAAAAAATAGAATCCTTGGAGGCTGAAGTTCAAAATATTAATGTGACGATGGAGGACAAGATTAGAGAGTCGGTGCAGTCTATGTTTTCAGAAATGCAAAGACAATTTCAGACTACAACTCCCACTCCTCCACCTCCCCCTACAGACCCCATTATTTATCCTCCACCACCGCCAGTAGCTCCCACTCCCCCACCTCCTCCTGCGGACCCCATTTTTTATCCTACGCCTCCACCACAACTTCCTACATATTGTGAGTTATATGTTGATGATTCTCAACATCATATAGTAGCATACGGGTTGGTATATTGTATAGGAGATACAGTTCATCATCAACAATTATAGGTAGAGAACCAGAGGGTCACTGTACATGATATTATAGATAGATCAGCTAGGGTACCAATACCTACAGATGAGGTGGCAACAGTTGGACAGAGTATCAGCCATTTTTTAGTTTGGCCATCCAGACTTCTTCGACTCATTACCATAGAGGTATGAATGATATATCTTTTATTATATTTTTTCTATTAAAGTTGTTCTATCATTTGAAAACTACTATATTTTTCAATTTTTTTCACAGGAATACTTCAAAGGTATAGAAATACTGTATAGGCAACAACAAAGACAACATGCTATGACATCAGATACAGATTCCAGTGGTCTTGATAGATTGTCAAGATATTCACATTTGTTGTTGGGTTTTTATGAGTTTCCAATGGAATCTCATGTTTGTGGACGTGAAATAAGTGTGGGTATTACAAAAAATGATATCATGGAGATTTTTACTGGAGATAATTTGGGCATCAACGTGGTGAATTTTTTTTCCATGTAAGTATTAACACCTTTTCCCTGCGTTATATTTATTAAAAATGTATACTTATATATATTTTGTATTTGGTATCTTTATAAAATTTGTGAGAGGAATGAGCTCACATAAGTTTATGGATTAATGGACCCGCAATTGATTTCCCCTGAAGCATGTTCATTGAATGAGGAACAAAGAATGGATTATATTGCTTAAAGATTTGAAAAGAATATAATCACACAATGTTGGATGATTCCTTTTTGTGAGAGGTATGAAACACATTTCTCTCAAAGAGTTTATTATCTTTTAACATAAAAAACCACTAACATTAAATTTCATTTTATAAGTGATCATTGGTTGTTAGGGATTTTTTTTCCATGGGAGAAAGCTCTTTATTGGATATGCTATGTTCATGGTGATGTGCAGGAATGTTTTATGAATATATTGGAAAAGTAAGTTTCAATTTCCCAATAGTTTTATATATTATAATGAATTTTAAATTTACCCCATTCATATTATTTTCTAACAGTGCATGGGCCTACTTTTGAAAGAACACAAAGAAAAGAAATGCAAAGATCAAATATCTAAATGCGAAGGTAAACTTCCATTTATAATTTGTACTTTTTGATTTATTACATAAAAATAATATATTGAATTTACACTCATTCAAACAGAATTTTCATGAACAACAAGGCGTCATCGAATGCGGATATTATATGTTATGATTTATGTATGAAATAATAACAACTGTGGCAGTTTTGAATTTTGACCTGGTACGATTTCCTCTTAAACTTTGCCATAATATTTCAATTTGATTTATTCATTATAAACGTTAAATATCTTCTTTTTCATTTGAAGCTTTTTGATGACCCTCAACTGTATACTGCTGAAGACATAAAACACATACAAGTGGAGTGGTCAAATAATTTTACAGGTTAGATTGAATTTTAGTTGTTTGTAATGTAAAATGTAATTTTCAATATTGTCATTTGAATTGTGTATTTGGTAGTTTTTTAGGTTGGATTTAGTTTTTTTTGAAGTTGACAGTGTAAGTTTTGAATTTTATATAGGCGAATGTTTAATTTTTCTCTACTTCTTGTTTTGGTCTACTTTTGATGGTTTTTCTGGTATGGATTTGGGTCTGTGGGGGAGGGGTTCCAAGGGTGTGGGGTGGGTTCAGTGGGGTTGGGGGGTGTCAAGTGGTCTGGGAGGGCTATCCGGTGGGGTGGGGGGACAGTCCTGGGGGGTGGCAGGGATGCCCAGGGGTGTGGGAAGGCGGTCCAGGGGTGTGGGAGTGCTGTCCCAGGGTGGGGGGGTTGTCCAGGGGTGTTTGGGGCTGTCTAGGGGTGTGGTGGGGGATGTCAAGTGGTGTGAGGGGTCAGGGGGTGTTGTTCAGGCAGGTGGGGGGTTGTCGAGGGGTTTTTGGGGGTGTCCGGGGGTCGGGGGAAGTCCAGGAGTGTTGTGGGGGCTCCAATGGGGTGGGGGAGGGTTGTCCAAGGGGTATACATGAGGTTGGAAGCTCCAATGGGGTGGGGGAGGGCTGTCCAGGGGGTATACATGAGGGTGAGGGATCCAACGGGGTGGGGGAGGGTTGTCCATGGGGTATAAATGAGGGTGGGGGATGTCTAGGGGTAAGTTTTATATGTTATCTATGTACATGCTTAATTTTGATCTGCTTCTGTTTTTGTGGTACAATTTCTTGATTTGTTTTCTGGTTGATTCTGGTGGGGAGAAGATGGTTGCAATTTGTTTAAAAAAAATTGGGTTTATCACGTCGGTTATTAAATAACTGAAGTTATAAAATTCCTAGAAAATAGTTTATCACGTCGGTATTTTTAATAACCGACGCGATAAAGGCCTAGAGAATGGTTTATCACGTCGGTTATTAAATAACCGACGTGATAAAAGCCCTGGACAATGGTTTATCACGACAGTTATTGAATAACCGACGTGATAAAAGGCCTGGACAATGGTTTATCACGTCGGTTATTGAATAACCGATGTGATAAACCACCTCCCGCAGGTTTATCACAGAAGTTATATAATAACCGATGTGATAAACCCCCCTCCCCCGGTTTTTCAGGTCGGTTTTATAAGAACTGACGTGATAAACCACGCTCAACCCGGTTTATCACGTCGGTTCTATATGAACGGACGTCATAAACCCCCCTCGCCTCTGTTTGTCATGTCGGCTGTTTAATAACCGACATGATAAACCATTTTCCAGGCCTTTTATCACGTCCATTGTTAAATAACTGACGTGATAAACCCTTCCCATTTTCTTTATCACGTCGGTTCTAAAATAATTAATGTGATAAACATCGAGATTTTATGTTTTTGACGTTGGTTTTTAAAGAACCGACGTCAAAAACCATATTTATAACGTTGCACGTATTAACATCGGCTAGAAACCGACGTAAAAAATGAAAAATAACGGACGTAAAAAAACGTTTTCTGCACTAGTGATAGTTTGTCGAACTGTGTGAGGAAACCATGTGAAGGGTGTTGGTAGGCAGTTAATTGTGCATGATTGATGCTCAGTATGCTTAACCATGAGATCCAGTTATTCATCATTAAATGATAGATTCCAAATAAAATTAATCTAACTATATTTTACCTCAAATACACATGTTATTATCATATTTGGACCCTAGAATAGTTTTCTTAACCCCAATGTATATAAGGAAATTTTCCTTTAATCTGAGTGCAATCCATTGACCAATATTGGTGCATTAAAGTGAGGATTACTTGGTAAGTGTATATTTTTTATGATTTTCATTAGATATTCTTTTCTTCAATCTCACAGAATCAAAGATCGAGTCTCTGGGGACATATCTGTGATAGTTTATGCCATTCATGACAATGTTTGTCTATATTGATATAATGAAATGAGATCGATGGTGGGGTCTGGAGATTCAACACAGTTATTGTGAAGTATTATTTTTTATCATATTATCCCCCATAATTATCAAGGTATGGGGATTCAATCTCAACTCGTGTTATAGAATATGAAGGACTTGTTTCAAGTTGATTTAATTTAATAAAATTATATTCGAAATAAATGTGAAAATCATGTAAGAAGCACCCTCTCATTATTTTTTATGGATTTTTTGGAATTTTTTGTTCTATAATGTGTTTGATATAATTATTTTAGAATGATTTTTTAAAATAAAGATTTAGTTTTATTAATGGAAAAAGTTTGTGTAAGGTATTTTCCAATAAAAAATATGTTTAATTAAAATTATTTGTAATGTTTTCAATAAATAATGATGTTGTATTGAAATGGGTTGAAATTGTTGGTTGGACATGGAGTTTTCATATATGGTTGGTGTGATTACATGATTTTGACGTCAAACTAATTAACGGGAGTTTACCAATACTGTAAAATGGATATGACCCTCGATAAGGGGCATGTTTCATTAGAGCACAATGATATTTTCACATATAGACAAATTATTCTAAGAGCGAGAAACATATCATGAGAATGTAATTATTAGTAATGTATGATTGTGTGGATGTGATTACAAATCCCCGATTGGGTATGACAACATTGAATGTGAATTGGATTGAATAACTTTTTTTATTTCCATAGAAAATATATTGGTATGGAAACAGTTTTATATTTTGATTTAAACTACAAAAATGATTCAAAAATGTTTTGTGAAAATGGTTTTATATAAATTTACTACGAGGTTCTATCCAAGTGGTGTGAGTAGGGACGTACATTGTAAAAAAATTATGATATTCTTTACAAAACTCAAGAATTTTGAAAAATAGGTCATTAGTGAATATTGTTTATCCAGACACATGTAAAAGAAAAGAATTAAATTCCTTTATTAATTATTCATGATGCATGTGAATATATTTTAGAGTTGGGGAATGAGTCATGATTGGGAGTATTTGGTTTGTCACTCTGGAGTCCGTGAACATTGTGCTAGGTTTTCCTATTTGGTACTCAAATATTTGTTGTTGTGTAGTTTTTTACAATTGCCTTTTGGTTTTTAATTGAGTTATATTAAATTTTTATCATTTATAATATTGTTGTTTTTTATGAAATTATTGTTTTTCTGTTTAATTTTCAGAAATACAAAATCATCCCCCAATATTATTGATGCCCGTCGAATTTATTTCCATCTTTTGGAATCTTGGGGATTTCACATAATGTAGTGTAATATCCTTCCACCTTATCATGAGAATTGGGAGGGTTGGAATGTTACAATCTGCATTCTAAATTTTTGAAATAATTGAAAAAATATATTATGCCCCAACCCTAGTTACCCAGAGTCGGTGCATTATTTGAAGACATTGGTATGATTTCAAGGAATCATGTCCCAAAAGTCCGATCAAATTAGTAGTCTTGAAAAAAATATTATATACATAAATGACACATTAAAAATTAGAAAATAAATTAAAAAATAAATGTTCCTTTGAGAATGAAATTAATCCCCTAGCATAACACTACTTATCATTCATAATACACTTCCTGGAATCTGGGAAAAATAAAACATATAAAATGGGTGAGCTCAGATGCTCAATAAGGTTAACAATATTTCGGGAACATTCATAAAAAAGAATAAACATTTAAGGAAATGTATAAAATTAAAATAAAAATTATTTTTTTATAAAATTCAGAATAATATGGATAATATAAATGAAATAATTCCGTTTACTTATTCACATATATAATATACTAGTTAAATAATCACATGTAATATCATTGGATACTTTTAGTATGATGAAAGCATAATTTCAGACTTAATAATCACATAGTCAATTCCATGTGTAAAGACATCAAATAATATTTCTTTAAGGCCATGTTCCCAGATAGTAGTTTGTCTCTTGAGTCCTACCAATGCATTGAAGAGCTATAGTGGGCTCCACCAGTCAAAAATTAAGTCCATCTCATTCCTCATATGAAAATATTTAAACATAACATAAACATTCGTATTAAAACTAGAATACGAGATGTCAATACATTATCCATAAAGAATGAATGGAATTAAAATAAAACATCAATAGTCAAACATATCACAAAACCATCAATACAATATGGTATATTTGTATCATAATAAATCAACAGTGACTATGAATAATATCTTGTAAAAGATGTTGACATAGTTTAAAATGATCAGTAAAAATCATCAAGAGAAATATCCATTTTTCATGAAATCATTTAAATGTCACAAAAATTAGAAAGGAAGAAATTTAAATTAATTTTTGAATCAAAGTGTCCCATTAATCTTTGAAACTTTTTAAATGAATTAGAATTTTAAAAACATTCATGTCCATATAATAAAATCCATAAAACCCATTTTAAAAACAAGTACATTAATGAGAAGATTTAGAAGAATAAATACTTAAATAATTTAAAATTATGATCTAGATAAAGAGTATATTACATTAGACCTTAAAATATTGGTTTTGAAAATAATTTTATGAAACAAGAATATTGATTATAATGAGGTCCCACTAGATAATCATGTAAAAACAACCTCAGATATTAAAGATATTGTACAATTAACCCTTATCGTGCACATTCCTTTCATCTAGGGTACATTAAACCTCTGTTATAATGACCAAAGTATGTTATTAAATTATACCAAAACCATATTCATATTTATTATATCATACGTGATTCATTTCTGTCTTTATAATGCCTATTTAATGACGATTTCCATGTTAAATTAACATTTTGGGTAATAATCGTTTTCTGTATCGTACGTCTTTTATCTAGTATCGTTTAGATCATTATTTAAATACTACCAAAATATAGACATTGAATTATATATCATATATATTTAGAATAATAATATTTATAATATATAGATATATGAAATGGAAGGCACCATTTATAGAGAAAGTAGGATGTACGTAGGCATATGCATTATTTCCGTTATCAAATAATATTGAACAGAAGTAAGTGAATAAGTTATATGTAAGTAAATGGATACATAAATATATATATCCAGTAGAATTATTATGTCATATATTACATACTTATTAATAATATATATTTTGTATAATCATTATTGAATGGTGAATGTGGTAATTAATCTCATTGCGTTGTGGAGATGGTAGTCCGTACGTACGCATGAGTGACAATATCATTAAATTGATTCTGAAATAAAATGTAATTGGATGGTATATCATATAAAAAATCATTAAAATGTTATATTTATTATTTACATCATTTATTCTCATTATTACACCCATCCAAAAAATGATGTGTTTGAATAACAAACTACTCCGCGATGTGGAGACAGTCAGCTATACATACGCACGTATGGTGAATTTGTCATTTATATGATGAATAGAATAATGAATATGGTTGAAAAATATTTTTAATAACTTCTAATTATGTAGGAGGTAATGGAGTTATTATTTAGGTATGGATGAAACAATGAATGTGGAAGTGGAAGAAGAAAATAAAATGAAAGAAGTGATGAAATATTTACCTTTTTTTCAGATTATTCCCTTTTATTTGAACAAAAGGTCTCCTTAGGTTGGTTTTATTACATTTGTAAGGCATCTAGGATGAATGTAGGAATGTTGGGAGGATATTTGGGAAGGGGTTGGCCCATCCAAAAGGCTTTGTAGGTGTAAAAGTAAGAGAAGGAGAAGTTCCCTTTTATAAAAGAGATTATGGTCACTTTAGGAAAAGCATGAACTATTATTTTATAATAAAATCAGTTCCGGTTTCTAATTTATCCAAAATAAATTATTTAGATGATAAGGTGGGGATAGGTCAGAAACATCTCAACCAAAATTTTGTAGACTGGTTTAGGTCATCATAATAACTTTATCTTTTAGATATTGATCTTAGTTAAATACTATGACATTTACCATGTCTCCTTGTATTTTTTTATTATATGTTTATAAACATACTATAAACTACCAAGAGAACCCCATGTGGTTTATTATTAAAATATAAACCATATACATGTTTTTTGGTTGAACCATTGGTTTTTAAGAATATTATATCAATTAATAATATTGTATGTGTATCAAAAACACTATTATATAAATTTTGACACTATTTATTATTTGTTTTTTGTGAAAATCATAATTGCCTGATTACATCAAAAAAAAATATTTAATCAACTGTATCGTGTCATAATAACCTATAAATTTAGAGTAATGCATCAAAAGTATCAAATTACATTTATTTAGATATTTATAATATACATTATTTTAATCTTTCATTAAAAAAAAATTACTAAATCATCATAGTGTCATAAATAAACTAAATTATTTAATGTCTACGAATTATATATAAAATACCATTATGTAAGAAATATTATTATCTTTCTAATGAATATTTATAGTCCAATTTATTTTATCTAAAACCTTATATTATAAATGATTTAGTTTTTAAACATTTAATATAACTCTTTTATCTTTTATTTAAATAAAATAATAATAATGGTCCTAATCAAATCCAAGTGGATCAAAGAGGATCATATTTTATTTCTATGTTTTTTAAGTTCGAGTTACACTTATATAATATAATCACGAAAAGTGTTATGGTAATTATAATTTTATTTTTACGCTTAATTTCCCTATTTACTTAAAACCGAAATAAATAAAAGTTAAAAGTTACTATTCACCAAAAATAGTTTTCATCTTATTGAACCAAATTATACTTATTAATATCAACCATTTCTCTCATATTTTTAAAATAAAACTCACAGACGAGGTAAAATTATGTTTATGCAAATTTGTAAATGCATCTAGAAGGTTGGTAAAAGAGGGAAAAACATGAATAAAATTTTATATATCAAAAATTATTATGAAATGACTCCAATTAATTATATTGAAAACATATTTGATTTATGTATCTATATTGAAATATAATTAAATATAAATATAATAAATAATTATTAAAATAAAAAGTCGATTTTAACCCATAACAGAGTCTTTTTCACAATTCATCAAAAACTGAAGGTTTTCAGAAAAATTCCATAAACTCACCCTAAGATAATTTTGATATTCCGAATTAAAAAGGGATGTCTATTTTACCAAATTCAAAACATATTAGTTTCATTTCATAATTTAATATTAATTTCTGTATTCAAAATGAAAAGGCGGTTTTTAAAAAAATAATAACTATCAAAAGGTTTACACATGTTTATGTCCAATTTATATGTGAAATTACCTATAATGAACTATATTTTAATAAAATAAATAATATCTAATAATACTTCAAAACCATTCAATTTCACAATTTTACACTATAAATTATTTCAATTAATTTTTTTTTCAATTTAAACATAGTAATTTTCACTATTCGTCTATATAAGAATGTTATTAGAAAATTACCAAAATTTTATCCATACTACATTTTTATGTCACTCTTTTAAATAAGAATTTAATTTCATTAAATTGAATATATAAATGTGTAAAATATTGGTTTTAAAAATGGTTCTACATTTAAAGGCACTAAAATTACATTTTTTAAAAAATAATTATTTTATCTATAAACATTAATGTGTTATTATATTATATATAAGAAAAAAATAATATGGATGTTAAAATTATATATAAGTATATAAGATTCAATATGATATTAATACTATTCATAACCGCTTTTTGAACGGCTAGTTTGGTATGTTGTGGTGTGCTCGAACTCTGTGTTGCGTGTAGCACAATCTATTGAATTACATTAATGAGGTAATGTAATATGAAATCATGGGGTATTATATTCTCCTCTCCTTCAAAAAATTGAATACTTTCAATTTGAAATTGTTCTTCCAAAATAAAAGGTTAAAAATAGGAAAATACCATGGTTGGAAAACCCACATTGAAAATTGGGTAAATAAAATTTAGTCTTCATAATAGGGAAAGGGAAGGTAAAGTTACCACCAAATTAAGATCTCAATTAGCAGAACATTGGTTGCATTTAGAGACACATAATTGTGGGAAAATGTAAATATTTATAGGTGATGATTTAGTTCATCCATCATAAACAAGTGTGAAATTGATGGCCTCAAATCCATCAATCATTGATGATTCAAAATATCTTTAGTTAAAAAAATCATAAGGTATTAGAAAAACACATTTTTGGTTTTAAGATCCCATCCCTAATGTTTAATAATTAATTTATTCATAAAATAAGAGGAAAAAATATATTTGATAAGTATTGTTTCATCCTTTAACTAATTCCTACCACAAACTCATCTTTCACTCTAAAAGATAATATAATTCAATAATATTCTTTTAATAAAAATAGTATAAGGTTTATAAAATAATGAATTTATATTTAATTTGTTATTATATTTAAAATAAACTACATAATACAAAACCTAACATCACGTATTCCAGTTTTAGGTGATACACCATTGTCGCCCTTCAGTTGCGGGTTCAAGTCTTGCGGCCTTACCGGACACGGCGGGTTGTCACCAGACCTCTGGGTTGACCTTTTTATGACAATCCAATAATAATCTTAAGAACTCAATTAAAATTAAAAATATTATACAATTTCAAACATAATCGATTCCAACCTTTAGACATAACCAAAATACTTATGTCCAAACTCACAGTCAACAATTTATAAGGATGGTAAACACAATGAAGATCTTTTTTTCCATGTAATAAAATTTGAAAACGTTGATCATGTATTCTATTAAAACACTGTAACACCCTGAATAAAAAAACATTATTGATTTCATTTATTCTACATATTCCTTATAAAATACTGGATATACACCTCCTATCAAAAAATGTTGTAAACTTCAACAATGATGGAATACGAAAATCATTAATCAGTTTCATGGTAGTCAAGAATATCCAAGATAATATATCAAAATAAATAATATATTATTCCAAAATCACTACCTCGGAATAAGAACCATATTATGGTTTATTTTTCTCTTAACTATATATTTTCCAAAATATTTAACCTTCCATTGTGTCACATTTCTTGGTTCCACAAAATCTCAAGTCATTAATGAAATAGTACAATAGTGTAATCCTTATATACTTTATAATTCTTATAACTTGTTCATCGTTAATAAAATACTCATATGACACATTAATTTATTACCAACATAATATCTCTAATCATTCCACTTTATCTTCAGTAGTATCATAACTTGATTGTTATCCAATAGCATCATTTGGTGTGTACTATGATGATTTCATCATTGATTGGTGTCGTGTCCCAACACCTTGCAGATGAAGAATTGTACATTTGAATCCTTTTTATTACCGTTTCAATCATGTACATGGTGTCTTTTTTCTCCACACTTATATAAACTCCCAATACCTTCGAGAATTTAACAACGTGATTCTTTCCACAGTTATCTCATATAGGAACATCCTTCTTTCCCCTTTTCTAGTTATACATCTTTCTCTCTTCCATCATTTTCTTCTGTTGCTTCCCGTAAAAGCCATATGACTCAGAGTATTCTTTACTTATCTTATTAATACATTAAACTATTAATTTATATGATGATAATACATAGGAGACTACTTCCCTTATAAATGTTGGCTTAATACCATGAAAGATATAATCCTTCTAAATCTTTCTATCATGCATATTCATTGAATTATCATTCCTTCTACTACGCACTATTTCAAAACAATGACATACACGAGGTCAGTTTATGAATCACAATGAATAATTCCAAACATGTAAAATACCTAACTTAAATTGAAAATATTATGCATATAATCTATAATCTTACTATGTTTTCATTGGGGAATTATTTTATAGTAAATATTTTATAACAGATTGTACTATAAATGTGAACTATCTAAAACGTATCCTATGGGAGTGTCGTAACCAAGAGTGAAGCAATGCCTATTTCCGTGCACCAGTTCCTGCTCGAGTGTAACTCATAGCTGTGTTTTCAGGTTGCACCCCATGGTACATCCATTCCAGAGCCGCCTCTACCTACTTGTATCCAGATAGGGATATATTTCATTGAAAACTCACACAATTCTTATTGTACCAAAATTTTAGGATGTTCTTAAATAAAAATCCTCCAATTATATCTTATAGTAATGTTCTCTAATCGTATTTTTCATAAATCTATGTCCAATGTTGTTGCTAAAATTTCTCTGATACTAACTATAACTCCCAACCCAATTTACCCAGAGTCATGAAATTATTATAATACATTTGAATATTTACAAGGAATCATGTCCAGAAAGTTTGATCAATTTAGCTGTGTTGGAAAATATATTACATACATGAACATTATATTAAACATTAGAAAATAAAACAAATCATAATTGATCTCTTGATATTTGAATTAATCCCCTAGCTAATCCATTCTTTTAAATCATAATACACATCTAGTAATCCTAGAAAAATAAAACATAAGAAAGGGGTGAGATGAGATGCTCAGTAATGATAAAAATATTGCGGAAAATTTCATAAATAAGCATAAACATTTAAGATAATGTATAAAAAAACAAAAACCTTTTAAAAATAAAATTCAGCATAATATAGAAAAGATAAATCATGTAATGTTATTTATATACACACATGGATATTCTACTAGTCGAAAAATCACATGTAATATCTGTAGATGATTTCATGATGATGGAACGCATAATTCTAGACTTCATAACCACATAGTAAAGACCTAGTGCCAAGACTAAAAATAATATTTTGTCAATTTCTTGTGCCCAGACACTATTTTTTCACATGAGACCTACCGATGCATCAAGGAGCTATAGTGGGCTCCACCCATAACTTACTAAGACCAATGTCTTCCACATATGAAAAGGTTTAAACATAACATAATCATTCGTATTAAAACTAGCATAAAAAATGTCAATAATTTATCCATAAACAATGAATGGTATAAATATAACACATCCACAATCAAACATATCACAAAACATTCAAGAAAATATGGAAGATTTGTATCATAATAAATATACCTCGATAAAGAATAATAAACTTTAAAGGATGTGGACAATGTTAAAAATGATCAGTAAAAATCCTTGAGAGAAATATCTCATTTTCATAAAATCATCTAAAAGTCAAAACATTTAAAAAGGATGAAATTTGAAATTTTTTTGAATCAAAGTGTCCAATAAAACATTAAAAATATTCAATGGAATTAACATTTTTAAAAAAAATCATGTCCAAATAAAAAAAATCCTTTAACCCATTTTGAAAACATGGACATTAATGAGAATGATTTAGAAGAATAAATATTTATAACTTTTAAAATGATGATCTACATAAATATTCCCTTCTATAAAAACTTAAAATATTCCATTTTAAAATAATTTTATATAACATGAATGTGGATGATAAATAGGTCCCAGTAGATACTCATGTAAAAACAACCTCGGATATTGAAGAGATTGTAAAATTAACCATTACCATGCACTTTAATTTTTCAATGGTACGTTTAGTCTCATGTATAATTAACCTATTATGTTATTAAATTATACCAAAACCATATTCATATTTATTATATTATACGTGATTCATTCATGACATTATAATGCCAATTTAATAATGATTTCCATGTTAAAATTAACATTTAGGTTAATAATCACTTTCTTTATCGTACGTGTTTTAATTGGTATCATTTAGATCATGATTTAAATACATCTACAATATTAAAAATTATTTTTATATCATATTTATATTGAATATAAATTTTCATAATAGATAGATATATGAAATTGAAGGAACTGTTTATGGAGACGGTAGGTCGTACATCGGCATAAACATTTTTTCGGTTTTAATATCATATTGAACGAAAGTAAGTGAATAAGATATATGTATGTACATAAATACATAGACATAATTCCAGTAGCATTATTTGGTCATATATTACATACTTATTATTAATTTTTATTTTTATAATCATCGTTGGATGGTGAACGCAGGAATGAATCTTATCATGTAGTGTAGACAGTAATCTGTATGTACGCACGAGCGATAATATCCTTATATTGATGGTAAAATCGTATGTAATTAGATGTTATATCATATATACATAATAATTAACATGTTATATTTATTATTTACATCATTTTTACTCATTATTATACCAATCCAAATAATGATGAGTTTGAATAAAAAACTACACCACGACGTGGAGATGGTAAGACGTACGTACACATGTACGGTGTATTTGTCATTTATAGGATGGATAGAATAATGAATATGGTTGTACCATTATTATAACAATATGAATGTATGTAGGAGGTAATGTAATTATTATTTTGGTAAGGAATCAACAAATAAATGGGATGTGGAACAAGAAAAGAACATGAAAGAGGTGGTGAAATATTTACATCTTCTTCGGGTTCTTCCATTTGATTTGATCAAAAGGGCTCCGTAGAGTGGCTTTTTTACATAAAAAAGGCATCTAGGATGAAGGGAGGAATGTTGGGAGAATATTTGGTCTGGGTTTGGTTGAGCCAAATGGCTTTGGAGGTGTGAAATTAAGTGAAGGGGATGTTCCCTTTTATAAGAGAGGTGAGGGTCACTTTTGGAAAAGCTTGAAATATTATTTTATAACAAAATAATTTTCGGTTTCAAATGGCTCAAAAATTAATTATTTGAGAATATGGTTGCTAAGGGTCCAAAAAATCTCATCCAATAGGTTTTAGACTGTTTAGGTCATCATACAAACCTTAACATTTAGATTAAACTCTTAGATTAGTAGTTTGATATTTATCGTGTCTCTTTGTATTTTTATATTATATGGTTACTATACATATTATAAACTGCCAAGAGAACCTCATGTGGTTCATTATTAATATATATAACCTCATCTATGTCCTTTTTCTGAACCACAGATTTATTATATATAATATATCAATTAATAATATAGTATTTGTTTTAAAAACTCAATGATATCAATTTTTACACAATTTAGTATTTGGTTTTAGTGGAAATAATTACAGCATGATTACTATGAAAATAAATTATTTAGTCAACCCTAACATGTAATATTAAGCTATAAAATTATTTCAATTCATCAGAAGTCTCGAATTAAATTTATTTTGATATTTATAATATCAAATATTTGATTCTTTTATTTATAAGGTAATTACTGCATCATCATTGCATCATAAATAATTTAAATTATTTAATGTCTTAATATTATAAATAAAATACCATTATATAGGAAAAATTATTATCTTTATAATGAATATTTATTGTAAAATTGTTCTTATATATAACCATATATTAAAAATGGTTTCATTATTTAACATCGAATTGAACTATTTTAAATCTTATTTAAATAAAATAATAATAAATGTCCTAATATAATCCATGTGGACCACAAGGAATGATATTTTATTTCAATGGTTTTTTGGTCAAATGACACATATCAAATTGAATGAGGACATGTGTTAGGGTAGTAAAATTTGTTTCCCTTAATTACCCTATTTAATTTTAACTCTGGTAAATAAAAGTCAAAAGTAACTATAAACCCAAATGTATTTTCATCTTATTGAACAATGTTTTAAATACTGATATCAATCGTATCTCTTGAATATTTAATATTCAACTCACAAAAGTAGTAAAACAATGTTTTATGCAAATTTGTAATTGCACCTAGAAGGTGTTTAAAATACAGTAAAACGTTCAATAGAATTATATATATATAAACTTATTATAAAATGATTCTGATGAATTAAATTGAACATATATACGTATTATATGTTTATTTTTAACTAAAAAATTTTAAATATAATAAATAATAATTAATATATAATGTCAATTTTAACCAACAACACAATGTTTTTAACTATTCATCAAAAAATGATTATTTTCTGAAAAATACCAACAATTCACCATAATCTAATTTCGATGTTCTGAATTCCAAATGAAGTATATTTTACCAAATTTAAAACATCGACGTTTTATATATTAATTTATAATTAATTACTCTTGTCAAAACCAAAAAGAGGGTTTTTAAAAATGAAAAAACAATCAAAAGATTGGCACGTGTTTATGTCAAATTTTAATGTGAAATCGTTTATAATGTCCTACATTGTATTAAAAATATAAAATCAATTTGTACAACAAAACTTCTCAAATTCATAATTTGACAATATAAATTATTTCGATTAATAAAAATTTCAATTAAAACATAGTATTTTTCACTATTCATCCCAATATGAAAGTATCCAGAAAAGTATTTTAAATATATCCAAAACAAATTTTTATTTACTGCTTCTAAAGAAGAATTTGAAATCATTAAATTGAATATTTAAATGTGTCAAATATTGATTTTGAAAAATGTTCACCATTTAATGTTGGTAAAATTGCATTTCTTGAAAATTACATCTATTATCAGAAAAAATGAATTTGATCTGATATTATGTCTATGATACACATTATATAGATTTTAAAATTATATAGAGTATATAGGATACAAAATTATGTTAATACTATTCATAACCACTTTTTAAACGACTAGTTTGGAAAGTTGTGGGGCGCTCGAACTTGGTGTTGCATGTAGCGTAAGCTATTGAATTAATTTAATGAGAAAACGTACTATGAAATATTAGGGTGGTACCAATTTAGATTCCCATTATCAATATTATATAAAATTATAAATTCGTAGGAAATGAATTTGTTAAATTCCTCATTACGAAAAAATATAAAATTTCAGTAATTTCTTATAATATATTATTATATGATTTTATAATCTTGTGTACGTTAGTGGAAAATAAAATACATTGTAAGGAGACTGAATCCACATTCACTAAAAAAAATCTCATTATTTTAAATTAAAAAAAATGAGATAAAAATAATTATTTATAGTATAATAGAGATGAGTAAATGAAATTATATACATGATGGACATATGGCAGATGAGTAAAAGAAACATATTGAATTGGACTCTCCATCAACATGAAAATTTGGATGATAGTGTAGTGTAACCTATAAAAAGAATGATATGAATATCATTGGTTTTTACAATATTTATAGAAATGAGAAAATGAGATTGATTGATAATAATGTATAAAACAACCAGTGGTAAGAAAAAATAAATTCCCAATACAAATTTATAGCTAGTAAAACGTCATATAAATCAATGAACTCACTTTGTAATAATCCAAGTTAATAATCTAAATTAAATGCATGATATTAAATAATGGTTCTCCATGATAGTATAATAAAGTATTATATCTATTCAAATAATAGACCCTTTGTACTGTGAGGATGAAAATTCACTCATAACAATTATTAAGCCTTTTAGAATTGAAAAACCAAAACTACTATAAAATATAATTATAAGGCCCCAGCCTTAAACCTTACTTAATCTTGAGTTATTACAAGATTACACATTGAGGATCTTTTCGGGTTTAGAGTTTTAGAGAATTAGATCATAAAACTTGCATTACATTCCACATATAAACAAAGTGGTTACATAAAGATAGTATTCTTCATTCCCATCAATGGAAACACATTTAAAATAAAACATGGATTATTACTTGACACATCCTTGACTCTATCATCTTATCATGTACCTTTCCCTTGACCTGTGAAAAACATTTCAAAAACTTGGGATGAGCATAAAAACTCAGTATGGGTTAAAAAAAACATGGAAAGTAAACATGAGTTCATATATACATAAGAATGAAATCATACTTTACCCATAAAACATAGGCACTTTAACATACCTCATAAAATCATGAATAAATCATAGAAATCATAAGACATACAGGTAACTTGAGGCATTCATAACATTCTTACATAGGGAGTAACCCTCTTGGTTACGTTTGGAATATCCATCACAGTATATTCCCTAAAATATCTTCGGAGAAACCTTAACGTTTCACTCCTTCGCATTACCCAATGCATTGGAGAGCTATAACGGGCTCACCCGCCCTTAGTTTATCACGGAACCACCCATCTTCATAATAATGCCCAAGAACCATAACATAATCATATCACATAAAACATGCATAAAGGAAACATAAAATTTCCACATTTCAATCACGAGATATCAATACAACACATTGATATAAAAACATTATGAAAACCATTTTCAATACCAAAATAATAGAAAAGTAAAACATGGTATTTATTTTTCTTTTAAAAAGAAGGTATGGCTTGTAGAGGAAGCCGAAACTCAAATAACGGTCACGACGGCGGAGAAGTCGTTGTCGCCGCATACGTACGACAAAAACATTCCCTTTTGTCGTTTAGTAAACGCTTCGTATAAAAAAGATTCCTTTTTTAATAAACGTAAAAGTCAAAGGGGTTTATACACCGTATAAAAGAAAGTTGTGTATAAAATAAAATATGTCTCAATGAAAAGAGATTGAGACGAAGTCCCATACCTCATATCCGACTTGACCCGACCGTTCTTTAAACTCCTGAATAATAAACTTGAGTTAATCTCTACTTGCTTATTAATCTTTTTCAAGTTCATTATTCCTTTTATACCATGTTATGAACATCATGTAATCATTTGAGTTAATAATGTTCATTTTGTCGGTATTTGGTTCTTAAGTCAAAAATAGACTTCTTATACTTACATGTTGTTAATTTGGTCAAAGGTTCATTATATCCAGAATGGTATTCATGATGTAGATATCATATATGTCATATATATCCAGTACATACATCCATTTATAATATTACATCACATTTAGAGGTAAAAAATGAAAGGCACCGTTCATGGAGACGGTAAGCCGTACGTACGCATGAACGCTACTTCCATTTCTATTTCATATTTTCTGGAATGGAATTATAATGATATAAGAGTATATTATAATTCCAGTATAATAACATATATAATATCATTAACTTTATCCTTTACACATCCCACATATGGTATTAACGAATCAAATCACTTTTAGGGGGCGGTAGTCCGCACTTCCTAAAATGAAGATATCGTGTTTTACCCATAATGGAAACCATAAAGGTATGCCCAAAATGAAAAAAACAGAAGCTTAAGGAAAACATAAACATATTATATATCATATATAAAAATAGTGACATCATAATGGACACCTTTGAAGGTGTTAAATGAGTGTTGAACAATCATCGTTTCGGGAGGCAGAATTTCGCCATCCACGGAAACCTTATGTTCTTTAACCATTTGATGTAGTTGTGTGAGAGTGTAGCTCAAATAAATCTTATAACAACATCCTAGTATATTGAAGATACTGGTTTTGTTACAAAAGAAGTAAATAAAAAGAGTTTAGGGGGTTGGAGAAGCAAAATAAAACAAATGAACATGAGATAATGAATTACCTTAAAAAGTGTAACTCCTTTTGGTTTGAGCCTAAAGGCTTCATTTGAAAGGATTCTGCCCAAAGGACATCCTCTAGGACGAGGAGAGTGATGTGGAGAGATCAAATGGGCAGGGGTTGGCTGAGCCAAAGGCTTGAGGAGTGTGTGAAATGAGGTAGAGGTGGGGGCCTTTTATAAGAGGAGAGGAGGGGTACTTTTGGAAAGTAAAGAAACATTACTTTATTTGAAAATGTGTTTCGGTTTTAAATGGTCCCACATTGATAGAATTCATGGATAAGGTGATAAGGGTTCGAAATACACTCATCCAATTGGTTTTGGACATGTGTAGTTCATAGATTTTACATTATCTTTCTATTTTATTTAAATCGTCAAATAATGATGTCATCGCTGCATCATTATTATGTCATAACTAATTAAATTTATTTAATGTCTAAAAATTATAAAAAAATACTACGATGTATGAAATCTTTTTAGCTTTCCAATTAATATTTATAATCAAAAAGATGATTTGTATAACCCCACTTAAAAATTGTTTTAGTAAAACATTTCATGTTTGTGTCAATTTTACTTTTACATTAAATAAAATGTTATTTATGTCATTTCCCAACCAGAATGGATCCATGGGGTCCCCA
Source organism: Viscum album (assembly GCA_963277665.1). Taxonomy (NCBI): domain Eukaryota; kingdom Viridiplantae; phylum Streptophyta; class Magnoliopsida; order Santalales; family Viscaceae; genus Viscum; species Viscum album. The sequence goes on along the minus strand of OY728150.1, from coordinate 1,137,735,424 downwards.
AGTTGACCCATGGATTTTCTGGGTCGGCCATGATACAACCAATAGGTGTAGGACAAGCGTCATGGTGTTTTCACATTCTTATAATATCATTTTTACCTTAAACTACAATAATTACCTCTAATCGCGATTAAAAACTTAATAAGTTACTATTCACCAAAAAATTATTTTAATCTCATTGAACCACATTTTACTTCTTAATGACAACCATGTATGTCGGATTTTTGAAAATCAAAACACAATGATGGAAAAATTTCATTTAAACGGAAAATCAGTTTTTATAAGTACCACTTAGTGGTTTCACTATTCATCAAAAATTGAAGTTTTTCAGAAAAATCCCAAAAATTCACCCTAAGCTATATTTGATATTCTGAATTCAAAAATGAAGTCCGTTTTACAAAATTCAAAACATATAAGTCACATTAATTAATTTAATAATTAATTCCCACTGTCATGACAAATAGCGTGTTTTATGAAACAAAAAGTATCAAAAGATTGACACTAGTTTAAGTCTGATTTCAAAGCGAAATTGATTCCAACGACACTATTGGATTTAATGGTAAAACTATTTTCTAATTTCACTTTAAAACCAATTCAAAATATAATCTAATCATATAAATAAATTAGATTAAAAAGCAGTTTTGATGTAAAATGCAGTATTTTTCACTATTCATTAAAAAATGAACATTGTCAGAAAAATACCAAAAATTCACACAAGGTAAATTTTGATGTCCCAATCATAAAGGATAAGTTTATTTTGACAAACATAGTTTATAAAATTGTCAAAATATAGATTCAAAATTGGTTTGCCATCAAAAGGCAGTAAAACAATCTTTTAAGAATATTAGTGTATTCCATGCATAAGTTTGTATTTATTTTCATTTTAAGCCTCTATAACACTATCTTAATCATTAATAGACATAGATAAAAATATCTATTATTCATTACTTACTTGGGATGTTACATCCTTCCCCCCTTTAGAAAATTGCGTCCCCGCAATTTATTTACTTATCGAATAAATGGGGGTACTTATCCCTCATTGCTTTTTCAGATTCCCATGTTGCCTCTTCAATCATGTGGTTTTTACACAAGACCTTTACCTGCTTAATCACCTTATTCCATAACACTTGCTCCCTGTGGTCTAGAATCTGGACCGGTTGTTCCTCATAAGATAGGTTCTCTTCCAGCTGAACTACCTCTGGACTCAAAACATGAGATGGATCTGGCATATACTTTCTCAACATCGAAACATGAAAAACATTGTGTACCTGAGATAAACTCGGAGGTAAAGCCACTCGGTATGCAACTGATCCAACTCTTTCCAGAATTTCGTATGGTCCAACAAACCTTGGACTCAACTTTCCTTTCTTACCAAATCTCATCACGCTTTTCCAAGGAGAAACCTTGAGAAAAACATGATCACCTACCTCGAAAGATAGATCCTTCCTCCGGTTATCCGCATAACTCTTCTGCCTGCTCTGAGTTGTTCTCATGTGTTTCTGAATCAGCTGAACTATTTCTGCCATCTCTTCTACCAATTTTGGTCCCATCAACTTCTTTTCACCCACTTCATCCCAGAAAGCTGGAGTTCGACACCGCTTCCCATATAATGCCTGAAATGGTGCCATCTGTATACTAGAATGAAAACTGTTATTATATGAAAACTCAACCAAAGAAAGATGTTGGTCCCAACTTCCCTGATAATCCATAGAACAAGCTCGTAGCATATCCTCCAATGTCTGAATTGTTCGTTCTGACTGCCCATCTGGGATCACGATCCGATACAATGGAGAGAGGAACTCCATGTAACCTGACTATATCTTTATGATACAAACGGGAAAGTTGATCAAGAGAGAAAGTATCTCGTATAGCAAGGAAATGAGAAGATTTGGTCAAGAGATCAACAATAACCCAGATTGCATTATTACCTCGAGATGTCTTCGGTAATCCAACAAAAAAGTCCATGGATATATTCTCCCATTTCCACTCTGGCACTGGTAAAGGCTGAAGCATCCCTTTCGGTAACTGCCGCTCTGCTTTAACCTGCTGACAAGTCAAACACTTCACAGTAAAATCAGCAATATCTCTTTTCATTCCATCCCACCAGTAACACTGCCGCAGATCTCTATACATCTTAGTACTGCCCGGATGAACTGAAAACGGAGAACTATGAGCTTCACATAACAACTCTCTCTTCAACTGTGAATCACAAGGCACACACAATCTCTTCCCAAATCTCAAAACACAATCATTATCAATGTTGAATTCAGGCAACTTACCTTTCTGAACTAGCTCTACCTTTTTTTGCAACTCACTATCTTGCTTCTGTGCTTGCTTGATTCTATCTGATAGAGATGATCTCACTGATACCTGAAATAAAACAGAAGGACTTCCTGCACCAACAACTTCTATGCCAAAGTTCATCAAATCGTTAACCAAAGGATCATGTTCCAAACACAACATTGTTAATGAAGCATTACTTTTTCGACTCAAAGCATCAACCACTTTATTTGCTTTTCCCGGATGGTAATGAATTGTACAATCATAATCCTTGATTAATTCCAGCCATCTTCTTTGTCTCATGTTTAACTCTTTCTGAGTGATTATATACTTTAAACTTTTGTGATCGGTATATATTTCACACTTTACTCCATACAAATGATGCCTCCAAATTTTTAAAGCAAAAACAATAGCAGCTAATTCCAAATCATGTGTCTGGTAATTTACCTCATGAGTTTTCAACTGTCGTGAAGCATAAGCAATTACCTGATCATTCTGCATTAGGACGCAACCAAGTCCTTTCAATGAAGCATCACTGTATATAACAAACTCACCATTCCTGGAAGGTAGTGCCAAAACTGGAGCATTCACCAATCTTCTTTTCAATTCCTGAAAACAATCATCACATTCTTTTGTCCAGATAAACTTAACACCCTTCCGAGTTAGCTTAGTCATTGGACTAGATAACCCTGAAAAAATTTCTAACAAACCTTCGGTAATAGCCCGCCAAACCAAGGAAGCTACGGATCTCGGTTACATTTGTTGGTCTTGGCCATTCTTCCACAACTTTTGTTTTTGCAGGATCAACAGTTATTCCATCTTTAGAAACAATGTGACCAAGGAAAGAAATTTGTTGCAACCAAAACTCACACTTGCTGAATTTCCCATACAGTTTCTTTTATTTTAAGGTTTGCAAGATAACCCTTAAATGTTTTTCGTGCTCCTCTTTAATTTTAGAAAACACCAAAATATCATCAATGAAAACCACCACAAACTTATCCAAGAACTCATGGAAAATTATATTCATTAAGTCCATGAATACAGCAGGTGCATTGGTTAGCCCAAAAGGCATTACTACAAATTCATAATGGCCATATCTCGTACGGAACGCGGTCTTTGGAATATCTGCCTCCTTTACCTTCAGCTGATGGTACCCCGATCTCAGGTCAATCTTTGAAAAAAACTGAGCTCCCTGGAGCTGATCAAACAAATCATCGATATGAGGCAAAGGATATTTGTTCTTAACAGTGATATTATTCAAGGCTCTATAATCAATGCAAAGTATCATAGAACCATCTTTCTTTTTAACAAATAAAATAGGAGCAACCCATGGTGATGTGCTAGGTCTAATGAAACCTTTCTCTAATAAATCTTGCAATTGCTCCTTCAACTCTAAAAGTTAAATTTGTGCCATTCGATAAGGGGGTTTTGAAATTGGCTTAGCATCAGGAACTAAGTCAACAGTAAACTCAACTTCCCGATCTGGTATTATTCCAGGCAACTCATCAGGAAAAACATCAGGAAACTCATTTACCACTGGCACATCATTAATCTGAACAGTTCCTTTATTTTCAACGACGTGTGCAAGGTAACATTCATTTCCATCTTTTACAAGTTTCTCGGCCTCTTGATATGTTATAAAAAGTAAGGGTTCATTCTTGTAAACAAACTGAAAGACTTTCTGAAAAGAAACTTCTTTAGCTCTACAGTCAATCTTAGCATGGTAAATAGAGAGCCAATCCATACCCAGGATAACATCAAATTCTACTAGAGGTAGAACAATAAGGTTTTCAAGTAGGTTCTTTCCACAAATAAGGATAGGAAGATTATTATAAATTCTTTTTGCCTCGACACTTCCCCCAGGTGTTTTTACCAAAAGTTCAGGAGTCATTTCTTGAGATTGTATTCCCATTTTACTAGAAAAGGTTTCAGAGATGAAAGAATGTGTAGACCCCGAATCAAACAACACACTGGCATAATCTGAAAAAACAAACAAAGTACCTGATACAACTTCATTTGATGGCCCGACATCTACTGAAGTAGTTGCGAAGGATTTCACCACCCCTTTCTACTTGTAGTCTAACTGCTTCCCATCACTCAAGATCTTTGTCGGACACTCGTTTTCATAGTGACCCATCTCATTGCACTTATAACATTTCACTAACTGTAAATAAAATTTGTTCTTACCTTCACCTTGATCCTTTTCATTGCAATCACGAGCCTTATGTCCCATCTTACCACATCGGTAGCACTTCCCAGAATTCAGAAGACATTCCCCAGCATGCCTTTTTCCACATTTATCACAAACTGGAAACTTAGTTCTCTTACCATCAGACTTTTTTGAAGAATTCTTACCTTTCTCCTGCCACCTCGGTCTCTTCTTCTGCAGATTGTAATAGAACACTTGGTCATCAGCAAACTCCATTTCCACCTTCTCAGCACATCGAACAAGCTTTTCATAACTTTTAAACTCACGAGAAGCTAATGCCCTTCGATACTTTGGCTTTAATCCTGAGTAGAAACGATTGATTTTACTATCAAGGTCCCGGATAAAATTTGGAGCATACCTTGCCAATCGAGTGAACCTTTCTTCATAGGCAGCCACTGAGTCTTCCTCTTGCCTCAATTCCAAGAATTGCTTTTCCATCCTAAGTTGACCAGCCTTAGGAAAATACTTCTCAAGAAACATACCTTTGAATTCATCCCATTCAAGAGCATCAATCTCATCGGCGTCCCTGATATTTTTAACCATAGACCACCACTGATCTGCTTCACCCTCCAAACGGTAAATAGCAAGACTAACCTTTTGATTGTCTGAACACCCCATGACATCAAAAATCTTCTCCAGTGCTTTAATCCACCCTTCAGCTAGCACAGGGTCAGATTATCCTCTGAATGATGGTGGATGTTGCCTCATGAAATGTTCCACCACTGACATGTTACTCTGTGGTTGATCTGGCTGATCTCGTGCATGGATACCACCGCCATTTATCGCTTGAGTCAACTGCGCCATTACTGCAACAAACTATTCAGTTCCAATTCCGACCATTTCTGGATGCTGATTCGGAAGGTTATTTCCTTATGAATGCCTTCCTAGCACTGTTTCCCTGTTTCCTCTGCGGAAAACCATTCTGAACAAACATGTCTTAGAGGAAGCAACATGGTAATCTTTAAATTCTATATCATTTCAAAAAAAAATATTTTTGGATAATCATTTAATAGAATTCTAACTCCTAAAGTTATCTAAACCGACCTCTGATACCAACTATAAGGCCCCAGCCTTAAACCTTACTTAATCTTGAGTTATTACAAGATTACACATTGAGGATCTTTTCGGGTTTAGAGTTTTAGAGAATTAGATCATAAAACTTGCATTACATTCCACATATAAACAAAGTGGTTACATAAAGATAGTATTCTTTATTCCCATCAATGGAAACACAGTTAAAATAAAACATGGATTATTTCTTGACACATCCTTGACTCTATCATCTTATCATGTACCTTTCCCTTGACCTGTGAAAAACATTTCAAAAACTTGGGATGAGCATAAAAACTCAGTATGGGCTAAAAAAACATGGAAAGTAAACATGAGTTCATATACACATAAGAATGAAATCATACTTTACCCATAAAACATAGGCACTTTAACGTACCTCATAAAATCATGAATAAATCATAGAAATCATAAGACATACAGGTAACTTGAGGCATTCATTACATTCTTACATAGGGAGTAACCCTCTTGGTTATGTTTGGAATACCCATCACAGTATATTCCCTAAAATCTCTTTGGAGAAACCTTAACGTTTCACTCCTTCGCGTTACCCAATGCATTGGAGAGCTATAACGGGCTCACCCGCCCTTAGTTTATCACGGAACCACCCGTCTTCATAATAATGCCCAAGAACCATAACATAATCATATCACATAAAACATGCATAAAGGAAACATAAAATTTCCACATTTCAATCACGAGATATCAATACAACACATTGATATAAAAACATTATGAAAACCATTTTCAATACCAAAATAACAGAAAAGTAAAACATGGTATTTATTTTTCTTTTAAAAAGAAGGTATGGCTTGTAGAGGAAGCCGAAACTCAAATAACGGTCACGACGGCGGAGAAGTCGTTGTCACCGCATACGTACGACAAAAACATTCCCTTTTGTCGTTTAGTAAATGCTTCGTATAAAAAATATTCCTTTTTGAATAAACGTAAAAGTCAAAGGGGTTTATACACCGTATAAAAGAAAGTTGTGTATAAAATAAAATATGTCTCAATGAAAGGAGATTGAGACGAAGTCCCATACCTCGTATCCGACTTGACCCGACCGTTCTTTAAACTCCTGAATAATAAACTTGAGTTAATCTCTACTTGCTTATGAATATTTTTCAAGTTCATTATTCCTTTTATACCATGTTATGAACATCACGTAATCATTTAAGTTAATAATGTTCATTTTGTCGGTATTTGGTTCTTAAGTCAAAAATAGACTTCTTATACTTACATGTTGTTAATTTGGTCAAAGGTCCATTATATCCAGATTGGTATTCATGATGTAGATATCATATATGTCATATATATCCAGTAAATACATTCATTTATAATATTACATCACATTTAGAGGTAAAAAATGAAATGCACCGTTCATGGAGACGGTAAGCCGTACGTACGCATGAACGCTACTTCCATTTCTATTTCATATTTTCTGGAATGGAATCATAATGATATAAGAGTATATTATAATTCTAGTATAATAACATATATAATATCATTAACTTTATCCTTTACACATCCCACATATGGTATTAACGAATCAAATCACTTTTTGGGGGCGGTAGTCCGCACTTCTTAAAATGAAGATATCTTGTTTTACCCATAATGGAAACCATAAAGGTATGCCCAAAATGAAAAAAACAGAAGCTTAAGGAAAACCTAAACATATTATATATCATATATAAAAATAGTGACATCATAATGGCCACCTTTGAAGGTGTTAAATGAGTGTTGAACAATCATCGTTCCGGGAGGCAGAATTTCGCCATCCACGGAAACCTTATGTTATTTAACCATTTGATGTAGTTGTGTGAGAGTGTAGCTCAAATAAATCTTATAACAACATCCTAGTATATTGAAGATACTGGTTTTGTTACAAAAAAAGTAAATAAAAAGAGTTTAGGGGGTTGGAGAAGCAAAATAAAACAAATGAACATGAGAGAATGAATTACCTTAAAAAGTGTAACTCCTTTTGGTTTGAGCCTAAAGGCTTCCTTTGAAAGGATTATGCCCAAAGGAAATCCCTTAGGATGAGGATAGTGATGTGGAGAGAGTAAATGGGCAGGGGTTGGCCAAGCCAAAGGCTTGAGGAGTGTGTGAAATGAGGTAGAGGTGGGGGCCTTTTATAAGAGGAGAGGAGGGGCACTTTTGGAAAGTAAAGAAACATTACTTTATTTGAAAATGTGTTTCGGTTTTAAAAGGTCCCAAATTGATAGAATTCGTGGATAAGGTGATAAGGGTTCGAAATCCACTTATACAATTGGTTTTGGACATGTTTAGTTCATAGATTTTACATTATCTTTCTATTTTATTTAAATCGTCAAATAATGATGTCATCGCTGCATCATTATTATGTCATAACTAATTAAATTTATTTAATGTCTAAAAATTATAAAAAAAATACTATGATGTAGGAAATCTTTTTATCTTTCCAATGAATATTTATAATCAAAAATATGACTTGTATAACCCCACTTAAAAATTGTTTTAGTAAAACATATCATGTTTGTGTCAATTTTACTTTTACATTAAATAAAATGTTATTTATGTCATTTCCCAACCAAAGTGGATCCATGGGGTCCCCAAGAAGACCCATGGCTTGTCTGGGTCGGCCATGATACAACCAATAGGTGTAGGACAAGTGTCATGGTGTTTTCACATTCTTATAATATCATTTTTACCTTAAACTACACTAATTACCTCTAATCGCGATTAAAAACTTAATAAGTTACTATTCACCAAAAAATTATTTTATTCTCATTGAACCAAATTTTACTTCTTAATGACAACCATGTATGTCGGATTTTTGAAAATCAAAACACAATGATGGCAAATTTTCATTTAAACGGAAAATCAGTTTTTATAAGTACCACTTAGTGGTTTCACTATTCACCAAAAATTGAAGTTTTTCAGAAAAATCCCAAAAATTCACCCTAAGCTATATTTGATATTCTGAATTCAAAAATGAAGTCCGTTTTACAAAATTCAAAACATATAAGTCACATTAATTAATTTAATAATTAATTTCCGCTGTCATGACAAATAGCGTGTTTTATGAAACAATAAATATCAAAAGATTGACACTAGTTTAAGTCTGATTTCAAAGTGAAATTGATTCCAATGACCACTATTGGATTTAATGGTAAAAATATTTTCTAATTTCACTTTAAAACCAATTCAAAATATAATCTAATCATATAAATAAATTAGATTAAAAAGCAGTTTTGATGTAAAATGCTGTATTTTTCACTATTCATTAAAAAATGAACATTGTCAGAAAAATATCAAAAATTCACACAAGGTAAATTTTGATGTCCCAATCATAAATGATAAGTTTATTTTGACAAACATAGTTTATAAAATTGTCCAAATATAGATTCAAAAATGGTTTTCCATCAAAAGGCAGTAAAACAATCTTTTAAGAATATTAGTGTATTCCATGCATAAGATTGTATTTATTTTCATTTTAAGCCTCTATAACGCTATCTTAATCATTAATAGACATAGATAAAAATATCTATTATTAATTACTTACTTGGGATGTTAAAATAATAATTCATAGGGATAATATTTAAATGTAACATTATAAATGTGTTGTATATAAGGTTACTCTATTATTTATTATAAACATTCATAAATTAATATTAATGATTCATTATATAATAGTTTAATATAATATTAAAATGATATCATTTTAAATTTTGTAATAACAGACCATATATATTGTTTCATATATATCAATTTTGCTTTTAAAAAATAATATTTCAAGACTCATAATATATAAATTTTCAATAGAATGTCACATTGGGGGTGTGTAAATTATTCCCATCAATAATATTTTTACCATTACAAATTTAGTGGTAAATGTATACGCTATTAAGAATAAAAAAACTCTTCACCTTATCTATATATTTACAGTAAACAATGTGAATAAATATTCAAATTCAATCCTAATAACCCATCATAGGAATTAAAAATATATACATTTAAATTTTGTGGTTTTTTATCAATAATTGTTCAATGTAACCACCATCCACTAGTTCATATGACGGTTAATGTTTAGAGAAATGTTCTGGATGTCCAATAGAATTATAACAAATTGCAATTAGATATTCTAAATGATCCTTATGAATCCACATGAATAATGGAAAAAAATGATATATATCATCATATAAATGCAAGTGTATCTCACATCCCTTTATGTTCATATGAATTTAAATCAACCGATTAAGAAAAAAAATTCATAGAAGTATTATTATTTATAATAGTCATTATTATGATTATTGAAACCATATATTGGTCTCTATAGGATTTAAAATTGTATTTATGATGATGAGGAAATAATTACACACTCCTATAAGAAAGAAATTATTATTGTAATCATGTAACCACTAAATAAAAATGTATTTAATAATATATGTTTTGTTAAATAAACTATTTTATAATATTAGTGTTGAATTTAAAAAATGTTGAAGACAAAGTAAAGAACAATATTTTCTATCACACACCACTTAAATTCGTCGTTATATTATAATATATAATAGGAAATTACACCTAAATTATGAACTAGAAAAAAATACATCAATAGATTTAGTATTCTATAAATATAACTCGAATGACTTGTAATATTTATTTCAACCCATATCTAGGATACTTTAAAGAAATATATTTCGATTGGTAATGATGTTTATAAAATTTATAATAGATCTTATGATAATAACAAAAACAATTGTATGTAAATTAAATATAGTGGAATTGGAGATATTAAATGTCTCACATAAGATTGAAATAATGTTTTAATTATTATTATGAGGGTAAAAAGGGTTTGAGATTAATGGCCCTTGTCAACCAAACATTATGATGTTGTATAATCTTGTATCCAAATTTTACGTGATAGATGACCCATTATTTTCCATATTGAACATAATCATCACCCATTTTTACAATGTAATCATAATTTGATTGAAATATAATTAAAAAATAACTATAAATCATAATAAAATTAGTATAACATTGTAATTAAACCCATAATTAGACTGTGTGATGACATATAACAATAAATAATACATTTAGAGAGTGATCAAATACATGATCATGATATAATAACACCAATTTAGGGCAATGAATTTCACACAGTTTTACTATTTTCCCACCATGATAAGGACTCAAAAATTGAGTGTCTTTATCTACATTTTTATATAGATTATTCCACGATATAAAAATAATAAGGACTTTTTACTAGGTTATATTTTAAAGAAGTTTTGATAGAATAATAGATTCAAAATACATTAAACACTATGCTTTATAAATTCCCATAATAGCTTTTACCATTTATGATTCCAATGATTACATTGAATTGAATATTCCTACATTCCTACCGAACAATGAAATTTCATTTTTAATGAACAATTTTTGAACCATTTATTATAATCGTAGCATTGTTGAATGATACATGTAAAGAGTATCACTTTTTTAAATTTCAAGACCTTTTGGAAAATAATTTTAGAGAATTAGGAAAACTATTACCAAACATAGTTGATATTTCCATGCATTTTACATTATGCCCATAAAATGAGGGTCCTAGGAATAAATTTAAAATATATTAAGTACACAATTCCTTTGTTTTTTGTATATAACTACTATGATTTCTATAATCCCTTCACATCCATAAGTCATGTGAAATATATTTCATAATGTTGTATATGAAATATATTTCTTAGTATGTGACATAAAATGAATGTAAAAATATTTTAATATTTAAAAATTCAACAAAACCCGTTTCAATATAATATATTATATATAATATAATTTCATCCTAATATATTCATCAATTAATCCTGAAACTAATGTCAAATCCTAGTTATCTCATAAATTATTTTATATGAAAATATAAAATAAAATCATTATCATGAACAGTACCTAGATTAAAAATGAAAACTCATGATAATAATCATTTCAACATTAAAATATCAAATTAATTATATTAGTTAGGATTTAATTTTCCTACATTGTGAAATTGAAATATTTTCATTATATCTCATATTAGGAATTATGTAATTAGGTTGGAATCTATAGAAATTATCAATACATGAACCCTTAAAATGAAATAACCTTCTCGGTTAATTAAAACATATATTATGGGAGTAACCAATATTACAATGACTATATCATCATTAACCAATGTATTTGAGTTATATATCATTCTCAACCGTCATTAGATATATTTTAGTATAAATACAATTCTTATAAATTATTCATGTTATTTATCATGTGCAAAATAAAATAAATCATTAATTTCCACTAAAACGCCCCATATAATTTAGAATTAGATCCTATAAGAAACCAGCATTTAGAAATATAATAAAAAATCAAAGAAACATATATTTCATTAAAAACAATAGAAAACATTTTTATTTTTGGGCTAAAACTATATAGATTTCTCATAACTAAATTCAATATAATTTCAAAAGATAATTCAATACATTTTATAAAAATACATTCCCGATGATATATTTTATTGTTTAGATACTACATAAATAATCACATTATATACTATAATAATAGTAATGTCACTGAAATATATCTTTATTCATTGTACACATAATTGGCATACCAATAATAAATATTTTATGTTACCCTATGGAAAAAACAATAAAACAGGATGATACAGATGCCCATTAAGAATTAACATATGAGTTAACAATCAACGATTGTATTTTCAAATATTATAAGAATAAGTTATGAAAATAGTTCATATATTTTAAAAATCATTAATTTTTAATTACACATTAGAAATAAAAAATCTTTGTATGAGGGCTTGTCGAAATGCAAATGAAATTTATGTTTTTTCATAATTATCAACATTTAATAATGTTCCATGTGAATATAGTATATGAAATTGTTATTTAGTATAAATGAAAATAATTTTTTAGTTAAGGATCACTATCGAGACTATAAATGTTTATTGGATTCAGTCCCCATTATGTCTTTTACATCACCATGGTTCACTTCAAAGAGTGTGATATTTGGAATATTCCCTTACAAACATTGGTTCACATCTCATTCTGATAATTATTATCTTAATACTTTTAAATATTTTCCGAATGCATGGGAGGCCAATATTATTTCTGTAGTACCCATCACATAATGAATCCATAAATATTTGTTCCAAAATAATATAAAAATTCAAAATAACATAATATCATATAACATGAATCAAAATTTGGATACATATACATTTCATCAATTCGTCATATCATAAATCATAGAAATAAATCATTTTCCATATTGATTTCATAATAATAAAATTTATCATTTGTATGGAAATTGGTTTCATAGAATTTTCCAAAAATAGTATACATCATTTTCCACCTATAAGAAGACTGCAGATAAATTCAAATTTCACATGAATAATAAATCATAACAATTTTTATTGAGTTTCCCCCATGATGATCAATTACAATAAATTTTTTTGAACCCATCATTATAAAAATTATAAAATATGATTTAATATAGAAATTATTTAAAACAATATTCCAATAATATATCTGACTTTATTTATATTAATAACTCCATGTAAACATTTACTAGAATATTTACAGAAATGATAGGTCAATCACTACTGGAAAACTAACCTTTACTAACGGGTTGGAACCGTTGGTATAGGCCCCCAAACCGTTGGTATAGCCCATACCAACAGTTTGGAGAACCGTAGCCAAGTAAGCCGTTGGGATAGGTCTATACCAACGGTTTTCCGAAAACCGTTGGTATTGTTTTGGAAACCATTGGTATAGGTAATATGAAATCTATACCAACGGTAATGGAACCGTTGGTATATAAATTCCAATAATAAAACATCTGCTGGGATTTGATCCCCGGACCCCTCGTTTATAATTGAACGACTTAACCACTAAGCTAACATCACTTTGTAAACATAATTTCATAAATATATATATGTATTATCATAATTATTTAAAATTTTGATTTATATAATGTTCTCAGTAAGTAGATCTGGAAAAAAATTAAAGAACCTATCCCAACGGTATTCAAAACCGTTGGGATAGCCCTTTCCCAACGGTTTTGAAAACCGTTGGGATAGGTTTGGGTGGGTTGAATTTATCTTGGCTGAAGGTTGAAATTTTGGGTGGTTTTTCCCAACGGTTTTGGTGAACCGTTGGGAAAGAGGAGGGATAGAGGACCCTTTCCCAACAGTTTTGGCGAACAGTTGGGAAAGAGGAGGGAAAGAGGACCCTTTCCCAACGGTTTTGGTGAATCGTTGGGAAAGAGGCTCAAAACACACCCTTTCCCAACGGTTTTCCAAAATGTTGGGAAAGGTGGGGAAATCTATGGCTTTCCCAACGATTTTGGTGAACCGTTGGGAAATGGTAGCTATACCAACGGTTTTTACAAACCGTTGGTATAGAAGTGTTGGGAAAGATCATCATTCCAGTAGTGAATATGTATTATAAATGATGTTGAAGACATATATGTAAAATGAAAGCTCTTCATTCACACTTTTTTAAAAACCAATAAGTACATTTCATATAAATATTTTATAAGAATAAGTTTAATGTAATTGTAATTAATTTTCAATTTATTTAAATTTATGTTTTAGAAAATTTCATAACCATTTAATATATTTCAAAAGAAAATTTTGATGTGTATGGATAGGGAATAGAATTTTCATAGTCTAAATATTATTTAAGTTAATCATTTGTTTAATAAAATTTTATAAAAAATAATAAAAATAAACGTAATAAAAATTGTACTCCAACATGATATTTAAATTAAAAAGAAAATAAAGTGATAATTTATGGGTTTTAATATATAATCTATATAAACTATTATATAATGGAAATTTTTCTTAAACAATCTCTATAATAAATAATATTTTAACATAAATCCCTTAACTCAATTATTACATTTCATCATAAGTATTAAAAATTACTATATAATAAATATATATTTTTATAAATATATTTTATAACAATAATTATAAAAACATACTAGATAAAATCTATCTAAAATTTTATATTATCCTTCTATTATCAATTTCATTATTAAAAACATCATTCTTCTGGAATGTTGCATGTTTTTCATGAAGGTTTTGGTTTGATTATTCTAGTATAAAAACAATAGTTACAGTCACTTGATAATAAAATTATCATTTATGATATAATTATAATATAAATTTATCCTATTAAATTTTCAATTCATTCGGATATTTCAGTGATGAAAAAATATTTTTGATACTACATAGAGATGATAGTCCATTAAAATTTGTGAGTGATTTTTAATATATTCATTTGATGTTTTGAAGGAAATTAAATATTTAGTATCTATTACATAGTCATTATATTATTATAAATTTCATATATATTCATCAAATATTTCATTATTACCCTTTGTAAAAATGAAAATTTTAAAAGTATTGACATCTTATAAGGGTAGTGGTTATCTAGTGGATCACTGAAGCTTCATTACTATTTTCCAAGGGATGGAAAGTTAGAAAGGTATATAGAATCACAAAATTAAAATATAATAAATTTGTAAAAAAAAAAATATATATAAATTAAATCCTTAAAATTGACCAAAACTATATGATAGGAATGGAAAAGGAAATTCATCACTCCATTATATGGTTGTCCAGATGTATGCACAAATGATGGTTTTGTTATCCATTTCATTGGATAGGTTATGAATAAGGTTTTTTAATCAATAAAATAATATCATAGTATCATTATAAAACTATATTTATCATTTAATAGTTTATGAAATACTTTTTTAGAATATGAAAGAAGAATAAAAATTTAAGTACTAAGTAAAGAGTTATTACTCATCATTTAGAAACATCCATTTGCGTACACCTCCTGCATTGTATGGAAGATATCTTGATCAAACAAATTTTTATAGTATGTGGGGAGGGATGATAGGAACTTATATTGGGTAGATATAAAATTTGATAATATGACCATGAATTGTGCCGCAGATAAAATAATTAGTTTTAATTTACAATGGATGGGGAGAAGATTCATGATTTTTTAAAAATAATTAATGTATATTATTCTATTAATTAATTAATTAAGATTATAATTGGATTATGTTTTAATATATGATGCTATATAAATATAATTTATGCATTAAATCTTATTTTCACTATTGTTAGGTCATTTAATTCTATGTCAATTTTGTTAAACCCCTTGTTTCTAACTTATAACCATTAAAGTAGCATTGATTTTTTTTCTAGTTTAAAATTCATAATAATTAAAATGTATGTTGTCCTTTTTTTATAATGTTAATTATTTGGATTTTTGATTTGGAATCCATTTTATAAAATTCAATCTCTTTAACATCATAATATTAATTTTGTTAAAAACTGTAAAATACAATGATAAATAATGTTCAACAAAGTTTTATTTTTCTATATAAATTTTTGTATACAATAAATAAGAAAACCTATGAATATAATGAAAATAATTTAATTAAATATAATGTTATGGATATAATAATTTTTTAATAAAATCCCAAAAAATATTTCTATGTGATAAAAATTAAAGTGAAAAGTCATTATTCAATGAAGTATTTATTTTTTTACTAATATTAAAAAAGAACTGTTTTCATAAAATTAACAAAATTTCACAAGATGACAATTTTTATATTAAGATTTAATTAATTATTTGTTTTTATAAAATGATAATTTTAAAAATGGATAAAATTAAGTCTAATATTCTCGAATGAAATTCAAAAACACCAAATTTTAAAATAATATGTATTTTTAGAGAAAAATATAACCTTATTCATACTCTCTTAATTTAATAATATATATATATATAATTAAAATCAAGGAAAAAATAGAATTTATTTATTTTACTAAAACAAAATACTATGAAATAATAAAAATAATTTGTAAAATGTTTTATTTTTTACTTTTAAATGCTCTTATAATTTATTATATTCAATTATAACCAATGAATTCATTTCATACATTTGAAAATAGTACACATTCATAATATTTTCAGTCTTATTGATACATTACAATCAATACAGTAGTTTATAAATATCAAATTAAGTAAAATTAATTAAATAATATTACATTGATCATTTAAACAGAATGTTTCTTATAATAAATGATATCGAATAAATTAAATTTAGTTAATGAAAAAATGTGTCCTCAAAATGATGGGGATTTAAAGTCTACCCACATATATGTATTTATCACTTGAAATTATATCACAATGATTATCATTGCATGAAATATATTTTTATATATTGTTTAGAATTTATACTATTTGATCATCATATAAGTGTTATCACTAAAGTGGTATGACATATAATTGTTTTAACATTTGAAGGATCACATGTAAATTTCATTAAGAGAGACAAAAAGAACTCATCATGAACATGAGAGGGGTTTAGTGTAGGTTCCCACTTAAAAGAAACCATATGAATAAGAAAACGAAAATAGAATGATGTAATATATCCAATTATCTAGTTTCAACTATTTAGAATGAAAAAATACTTCATTGCTGGAAGAATTCCTATGAATACATTCTCAATTTTTTTAATTCTAGATCTCATAGTAAATTATAAACATAACAATTCTATCAATATTGAGCTACTATGATGTGGTTATGAATGGATCATACCTTCTCCAACATATCATATAATAGATTCAATATCGTTAGATTTATATAATCAACATGAAAAAAAAACTACATTCCTATAAATCATTCTTATGGATCATAATAATGATCCATCTAAATACATCTCTGAGTTTTATTATTCATGATAAACTCATGGAATTAATTTTTTTGATCACATCCACGTTTAAAATCTAGAAATAGGATTTAAAACATCATCATGGATTTTAATTTTCATTTATAATAAATATCTATCGTTGGATGATATGTATTAAGAATATTCAACTATATATTCAATTATAGTAGATGAAATATTCATTACATTGCAACACAAATCAGATACCAATTATGTACAATTGAATGTAGTATTCCAAATATTTAGCATTTTGAGGATATATATCCTTGAAATAACATAATTATAAAGTAAATTTGATATAAAGGAAATGTGATAGCATCCTAAGAAGGTTAACTAAAATCCATATAATATTGTTAACATTATTCCTTTTAGGGAATGCGATGGTGAAATCAATAGTAATTTTTAATGATTTCCATTATAGTATTGGTAATGGATGTAAAATATCCTTATACTTACCAACATAACTGATACATAATAAATAATGAAATATGATATTAATATAGATGTTTCATAATAATTTATTTTATTTATGGTACACATACATTATTATTTAATGTTATCATTTCATCATAATAATTAATTATGTTATGATCATTTATCACATTCTTCTTTAGAACCACATACTAATTGTGAAATTTTTGATTCATCACATGGATGGATTCTTGAACATTAATATGGGAAATTTATGTTCTATAACCGTCAATTATGATATTAATATGAAACTATTTGAAATAAATAAATATATAATCTCATTAAATCTTCATCATGGAGAAACTATCACTTTATTTCTGATATGGAGAAGCAGCCATTGTGTTCATCTTCTAATGGTGGTAGTGTATAGAGCTGTTAGAATCATTAAAAATTTTAAACCAACTCTTCCGTCTCATTATCAACCCTTTATCTATGAATATATAAGTTATGATTTTATGATAATTATATGTACCACATCTTTCAAATAATGATAATTCATCTATATTTTCAATGAAAATTTTACTCTTTATAAATCCAATTAATAATTAATGTAATTTTTATTATACAGATTCAATTGGAATTTGGAATAATATTCCTCATATAATTATGTGTAAATACCCGTACCATTACCTTATTTGGTGAATACATATAAACATCAAACCCCCCTTCACTATAGGGTACTATAAATAATGTTTTACTTACCTAACTTCTTTTCACCTCCCTAAACATTCAGTATTATACATCTACCCAATGGATGTTATCACTAATCACAGAAAAATGGTTCATTTAATATATACATTATATATTAATTACAAACAGCCTTAGTATCCATCCAAAAAATGAAAATCCTAGACCTATATTATTAGGGATTCTCTTTAAAATAACTAACTATCATTTTTCATTGATAGATCCACTAATATGCATTAACTTGAGATTATATGACCAATAAATAATTTTTTATATATCCTTTATAGTTTCTTAATTTATTATAAAACGTATACATCTTCATGTTCATTGATACAATCCTCAAATTATATTCATTCTTCTCTTTGATCTTGGAATATAAATCAATATATTCTCTAATGAATAGAACATAATGATCGATATATTATCTAAAATCAATAATCATTTGATCGATGATGATAGTGGTGAAATTTTTTAAACCAAATAGAAATATTATATATATATAATTAACTCACATAATTTAGATGATGTTGTTTGGAATAATACCCTTCTAGAACCACAATTGACTGTATTTAGAATGAATTTCAATTAATAAAATGTATTGATATCCACATACTGGATTAAAAAATACATCAAAATATGTTAAATGAGAAATTTTATTGATGATACTCTAGTAAATTCTTGAAATGTTCATTTATACACACATTGAATCTTATTTTTCTTTTCTAAAAGTATATTTGTGACATGTGGTGATGAATATTGGATAATGAATTTTTTATGAAGATTCATCTAGCATTATTTCATTAGTTTTGGCAACATAATCACTCCCAGTGAATATAGAATACTATATATAGTTTTATCACTAGGAGTAAGAAATTTCGGAACATCATATTCTTAATTCAAAAGATTATTATGAATGTTATTTGTAAATAACTTTAGAATATTCCAAATCAGTAGTTATATTATTTTATATGAGTTTATACCTAGCTATTTGAGATTAATTTTTTCACGAATAGTCTATATGCCTCATGTAATATATGTGACATCAATTGAAAATTTATATTATCTAGCTCTCTAAAAATTGATCACAGGTCGATTCAACGTATCAACTATGATGTAACATCTTCATAAATTGATGTTGGATCAAATTTGGAGGGCCAATACATGCCCAAAATATGATTAAATTCCACTAGAGGTTGAATCACATGGTTTTAAAGAAAAATTAAAAATGCATATATTATGAATGATCTAATGAAAAGATATATTGAAATCATTCCATTAATAATATTTTACTCATTCAACACATTATATGTGTTGTGGGGATGTGGAACACATATAAACCATGTAAAATATACATTATTTAGAAAATATAGAACATACTAAAAAATATTTATTTATAGAGGGGATGGTTAGTTTAAATTTCACTAATGAATTTTCAAAAACTAGTTCTGTATTTGAGATAAAAATGTATTTTCCATTATGTGAAGGTTTAAGAGGATTCAGACATCAACTTTCATCACAAATAATCATATACATGCCAGGATCTAAATAATCATCATACCAATGTCCATTATAGTATTGGAGTGTGGGTGATGCATTTAATTGTGAATTTTCGTCCATTGATTCATTGATTATACAATACACATATTAAAACAATTCTATTTCATGATGGAATTATTCTTTATACAAGAATATTTGAGAAGGATCGTAATGAAATTAAATCAATGATTTAATAAAAATAAAGACTCTAGTGAACCAGATCTTGAGCCAAAATATTTACATTGACATAGATAAAATATGGAAACACTTGACGCACAGATCAGGTCAGTGGACATGGCGCTCCAAACATATGAATGATATATATTAAACATTGGGGATTAAATATGAAACAATTAAATTAAATAAATTATATATACATGATATTTTTCAATGAATTATTATTCATATTATATGGAATGGAATGAATGTAAGTGATGTATGAGTCGATCATTAAGGGTTATGTAAAATGGAATCAATAATGAGTAAATTAGTAATAATTAAAATGGAATGATAAATAACTGAAAAGAGTTTCCAAATAATTGATAATTTAACCAAGAAATGAACAATGGATAATATCAATTCAACAATCCCATGGATACTAAAAATAAATTCTCAATGATCAAATCTAATAATATTTGATATCATGACTTTAGACATTGTGATATTAATTCTATAATGTTCATATTCCCAGGTAGATTGAAACTATATATAAAGACCCATTTAATTTTTCCAATTCAAATATCTCTTGAGACTTCTAAAAGATTATATGGGATATATATTTTTATACCCACCATTCACATTATGTTCATATAATTCCTCATATATGTCATTATTTATTTAATTCAAGAGAGATGTGACCTATCAATAAATATATGAATTAAAAAAATAATACATATTTAAAATGATTTCATCATATGTTTCAACAAATATCAAATTAAAACGTTGTTTTTAATAACTAAATATAAAATAATAAATAAACCTATCCATGATAAATAATATAAATTTTAAACCGATAAGTAATTTCTAATGATTAGAGGACATAAAATGTTTCCATATCATGATGTAAAATACAAAATTAATAATGGATATGATATATTTTAAGATAAATTCTTGTATTTTGGAAGTATAAAGGGAATTTTTGGGTACTATTAAAATCATGATTCATAAAAAAATTATTAATCTATTTAAAACATATAAGAAATTACATATTGGGTAAAATATTTATTATTGTGTGGTAGTTCATTAACAAAATATAAGATATAAAAAAAATTCAATTTTTATAAATAATTTCAACATCAAACCTTTCCGAAAATAGTATGAATGATAATTCAATAATATTAAAAAAATTGATATTATAATATTCCATCTATAAATAATTTCAGTTTATTAAATTATGTTCCAAAAAAACAATTTTCTATATTATTTATATCCCATTGAAAATTTAATTATATATTAAAATATTAATAATAATATTTAAATAGTTAGTCACATTACATATATTTTTGGGGATATATATGAATCATATAATGTTAACTGATGTAGAATAATAACAATGTCTAAATAGATTTTATATTGAGATGAAATAAATTGATTTCTAGATCTAAAAATTTTATAATTCTTTCACCGCGTATATATTTTTTGATCATGTTACTAATTTAAAAAAAAATTATTTCTCCTATAATATCATATATCATCCTCTAATATTACCATACCACCCATTCAATAATAATACTTATTTATTTATGTTATTTATGATATTAACTACTGTATTTTCTAAAAATTATTTTTTCATGGAATACACATTTTTTGTAGTATATAGCTCCATTGTATTCTAATTTATATTAATTTTATAAGTACAATAATTTTTGTCAGTTTATTTTCATTAATAATTTAGGAATGATGTAAATGAAGGATGAATCACATCACATTAACATAATAGTAGGTCTTATGTACGCTTGAGTGATGGTATCATTCCCTTAAAGGATGAAAGGTTAAATAAGTGGATGAAATATTTTTTATCATCAATAATTTAATTTTATATGTATCATAAACATTCATTATTTCATCATTATGAATGTCCATGTTAATTAGAGATGGAAAAAAGTTATCATCGGTTTATGAGGTCACAGTCATCCATTAACATGAGTAATGAATTGATTACCATTTGATCGAGGAAGAGATGGTTATATATTATTATAAAAATAAATCTGGTTATTTGTGAACAAATACTATTTTTATATTATAATTTATTATATAAAACCTATGATGTTCAAAGAAGAGGTTTAATTATTTAACATAATAAAAATGATTAACATATCTTATAGAGAAATTTGTTATATCAATTACTAAGAGCCCTAGGTTTTCAATTTTTGGAATACTACATCCACTATGATTTGTATATGGATTATAGGGAGTGATTTTGGAAGGATTTGGTAAATCAAAATGACATTAATGATTTGAATTAGTTAATGGAGTGGGTCCTATTTCTTTATTTTATGTGGTGTGGAATGTTAATAGAATCCATTTTGTATCCAATAATTGTATGTACAACCTAATATATGTTCCATAAAAATTGATAAATAATGGTTTTCCTAGATGATAAGGTCACATGATAACTTCAAAATAATGAATAAAACTGTTTTAAACATGCTAATTTTTTACCTCCAACGTCCCTTATTTTTACCATTCTAGTTTTCTCAATGGTCACTAATTTCCTATCATATCTCATTTATCTATGGGGTATAAAATATAATGAACCTAATTTTATAATTTAGATTCATATATTCTACAGAGTAAATCTTATATATCAAATAATAAGTCTATGTTTGTGGGAAATAAATCATAACAAATCATCTTGTATCAATATAACCCATTCGTTAACCTTAAACCATGAAATTGATTGTTCATATTTTTTTATTAAACATAAAAATATATAAATTTTTTACCACATATTATAATAGGTTATTAATAATCAGGAGTTTCTCATAACAAAATTTATTAACATAATTATAATAATGTCGTTAAAAAACTAACCCTCAAATCCTTTAAGAAAATTATTTTTCATGAAATTATTTTTTAAATTATATTATTCTTATAGATAAACTATATCACTATTAATCATAATTATATGGATTAAAATTAAAAAAAATTGTACAATACATATAAATATCATTTAAATCATTCATAATTAATGATAATTTTACTTAATTATAAAATATTGATGTTATTCATTTTTGAACAATTTAGATTTCCTAAAAATAATCTTTCAGAACCATTTTAAATTTTTCATCAATTTTTTGTAATAATTATTTATAATCAATTTATTATAATAAAAATTATAAGTTCAATTTATTTAATCGATTTTTATTTTTTTACCATGACATTTTAAATTTCCATTTTATTGTAATTCTATTTATAAGAATGTTTAAATAAAATAACTAACGCTAAGGAATTGCATTCTTTCCTCCTATAAAAATTTCATCCCCCTATTTTTCATAGGTATTACATTATAATTTTTTGGGTAGTTTTTCATTATAAAATCCATTGTTTCCAATTATCCTTCCTTAATTTTATTATTTATTCAATATACTATTACTATATATTTCATTTTATTCCCCAATATATGAACAGGTATATCATGAATCTAGTGGGACACATCATTGTAATATATATAAATGTTCTAATTATATTTCATTAGTGGAGATAAAATCTATTTTTTCTGGATTATACATTCTTAATATTGTTTTCTGTAAGAAATCATATAGTATAGAGAGGATTAGTGGTAATTCCAATCAGTAATAAATAGATCTAATACATTCAAATAGTATAAATAGTATGATGTATCAGGGCCTCAATTTTTTTTTCTTATTGAACTGTTGGTCTCCCATATATGGTCATACTTTCTAGAATAAATGATCTAAAACATGAAATTAAGAATAATTCTTTTAAATATCGGTATAACTATTTTTCATACATTCACCATATTTTTTATGAGTCTAAATAACATTTACCTTCATCATTGTATCATTAACATTTTTTATCCAATTTGTTCCCTTTAACCGATTACATCCCAATTAGTAGGAGTTGGATAGTAATTTGAATATATTGTTTCATACATAGGCATTTAAATACATGAATAGAAATTGTTTTAATAGAAAACACTAAAAAATAAAAATTCTGATCTGACAAACATTGAAGTAAATTAATTTTACCATTTAAATGTATATCAATCTTTGAATAATACTTTATGATTATATTTCAAATTTAGGATACCTGTGGTTCACAGATAATGCTAAAAAATGTTCCCTTCGAAAGTATTTTTGAAATATTGATGTAAAAAATAGAATCATGATCAAACATAATTGAATGTGTTGAAACATGAAGTCTTTCATTTTAATTAATATAGATCGTTATGATAATAATGAGATATAAATGTTATCTTATTGTGAGGTAATATGAATATTTTATGTTGAATTCAATAATAAGACACATTATATCATTCATTATAGTATTTCTGAAAACTAGGTGACAACACCCATATTAATGTATCCCAATTTCCACTTTTGAGTGGGAAGCAGTTTAATGAATCCTCTATGATTCAACCTCTTTGCCTTCACATATTTAAAAAAATTGTATCTTGATAGTTAATAAGAAATTTATCGTAGTATGATATCCAACATGAATTTCTCACTCAAATCACAACACAACATTATGTTAAGATGGTCTATTGAGATATTAATTATTCCAGAATCATCTAATAATTTTTTTTATTTGATATATATTGAAAAAATATCCTTGTTCAAAATTTCATCACCTATCACCAAAAACAATGTTTTACAATTTCCCATTATTTATATCCATAATATTAATTTGATAACTATCTTTATTAGAATTTGAAATTTGTATCATTTATAAAAGTCATTATTCAGAAATTATTTGACAGAGTTATTATTTATCCCCTATCATAAAAATTCCCATTTCCATCATTATTATTTACTTTAACATATCATATCTTTCAATCCCCACTTTTGTTAGAACTTGAGGATCAATATTCAATACGCCATTAACTACCTATTTTTTCCTTCACTAGATGGTGGAGTATTTATCAATTATAATTTAGGAGTAATTTGGGACGTACTTTTTTTCATATCGACCCCTTTATATTAAATGATTTCTTTTAGGAAATTTTGCTTTCTGTATTTGATAAATATTTCACCAAGGAAATAATGTCTCTATGTCATCAATTTTATGAATACAGATTCCAAATCATGACCATCTATTTGATATATCTTCTCATGAGTCTTTAACTAATGTAATCCACGGGAAATTTCATTACTATTCTGTATATGTAGACAACCATGTCTTCTCATACATGAATCACAATATATAAGAAATCATCCATTTCATTTTGGTATTATAAGGATTTGATCAATAAATAATATATTAACTAATTTTACTAAATATTATTCAAATTCCATTTCAACTAATAAGGTAACCACATTAAAAAAACCTTGATTGGGGGTTCCAAATTGGGGGAGGCTCGCTTCTCATTCCTTCTTCATGATAGCGGTGACCATTGCTCCAGTCCCTCCCCCACCGATGGGGGAGGGACTAGGTTCCTTTTTCTAGCCCTTCTCTAATCCTGAATTTCTCCCAATATTTCCTCAAGCTTCCTTATGCCCGAATGTCCTTAATTTGTTCAACGGGAGACATAATCTACCGTTATCGATCACGTTGATCATCCCAAACTCAGTGCTTATAAATCTTTCGTTTATTTCTCGTTTCATTCTATGACCGCCATTTTAGATTCATTTGATAGGTATGTCTTCAGTTATTGAGTTTTACAGGAAAGTGTGATAGTGGTTTAGATAAATAGCAGATATATCATGATACGTTTTTCCATGGAGGAGGATTTAATCAGAGCCTTGGCTGGTGCTAATTGTACCATCAACAGATATGAGTTCTACCTCTTCAGATGTATATATTATGATTATATGATGAGAGATTCTCCCACATTGGAAATTTTGGTATGCTTCCCCAACATCCCATTACCGCTTCAAAATCACTCCGTTATTTGATTGCATGTGAATTTAGTTGGTAGATATTTTTGATCGAAAAGTCGTAATAACTCTCTTTAGAATCTTATTAATATTTGGGTATGCATTGAGAAAGATGTGTCCAAAAATCATTTTTATTATGTTTGTATAACTATTAAGGATGAATTTCGGTTAAAACATGAGGTGGTCTATGAATCATGGTTTGATTTCTATTTGTTCTATAAGAGGTTGGGGCATTCAATGAAAACATGTCTACAGGGACGTAAAAATCCCTTGGGTGTGGGCATAAATAAAGAAACAAAAACTAATTCTTTGACAGACATGCATGGATAGAATCCAGTTGGTGTGGACTTTATGGTTAAATATGAAGTGGATGTGAGGTGTGGATCTCGGGCAGTGAATCCTTTTGTGAATGTTATCTTCAAATGCTTGAGGGAGGATCTAGGTGGATAACATCATTCTATGCCTATGACATTAGGAAATGATGGTGATGTATTGGAGGAGGTTCAACCTGGTAGTGGTCTCAATTTGGTGGATTCTCAAATGATTATAGAAGAATGAACCTGGACACCTAGGATAGATTCATCCGCTGAGGCACTTCTCTCCGGATTTGGAAGTAATAACTAAGGTCCAGAATATAAAGCATCAAGGGAGGGTGACTCTCTAGGTTGTAAGGTTCTGCAATAGGTTTTGTGGAATTATCCAAGTCTGATGATGGCTGCAATTGGGTTGGAAAATTTGACTGATGATTTGTCATAAGTTAATCTAGAATAGGAGGCTAAAGCTGATCCAACTAGGCCCTAACTCTAGTAGGGGGCATGAATGATAGTGTCCAGTGATGGGGACTGTGATATATTATTTTGTGATATATGATAAGACTTATAGGGTGATCCTTCATTCCCGAGGTTATGTTAGAGCTAGAGGGGCCGTCGAAATGAGGGAAAAACTATTCTTATTTACCACCACCAAGGGAGACTATGTCTACGAGGAATTACAAATCCAAGACGATAGTCAGAGATCCCCTTCCTCCTTCCAAGGCTAACAATGGAAAACTGTGAGAGTCTGGTACGGTTATTGATCCTTCTTTGGAGATGTTTATGCACTTAGAAAATGAAATAGGAGAAATGGTTCTAACGATTAATGCTACATATGAATAAAAAAAGAGGATGATGGGAATACGTTTTATGGTGGTTAATAGTGAGGAGTAGAGTAACTAGATAAAAAACATGACCTTATATTTATTTGCGTTTATAATGATTGGAAGTATAACCAAGAGGAGTACATGAAGTCATGAAAAAATAGGCATATCATCCAGAAGAACTTCTGAAGGATGATCCTGATACTCAAGTAAGAACCATATCTTGGAATCTGTTTAGGTACATCGAATCTAATAGGGTTTTTTGTTCTTTAAGGGTGCATATTTTTCTTTTAGTTTATGAACTATTGGTTTCTCACTTTTTCAAAAAAAGTGTTTCTCTAATAAAGAATTTGTTTTCAGTCAAGTTACCCCATTACATGTATAATTGTTTAATAGGTCATCCAAACTAAACATTTTATTGTCAAGTCACTAATAGTAACCTAAAAACCCAAATGAAACTACATACCTCACTTATGTATTTTTGTGTAGTCTATTCATTGACGACTGTTTAATTTATAGAACTAACTGAGATTATATCCTTGGAGACACCCCAGAAAAGAAAAATCTATATGAATTTTGAATTCAAACAAAACAAATTTCATATGTGAGAAAATTAATTTCTTAGTTTAATGAATGTTACTCAAGTGAATCTTATTTTAATCATATCTTATTAATTACACAAATATAACATCAATAATCACCATAATAATTTCAATACGACATTATAAGATTAATTTGTTCAATTGATAAAAAATATAGTTATTTAGTCAATGAAAATGGAATAATTTTTTTCTCATAATGACCATGAATCATATTAAAATTTCACTTTTTTACCTCTTTAGAATTTACTAATATTTGATAATACCAGTATGGAATGTTAAATATAGAAAAATATTTTGATCCATTTTGTATATCAATGATGAATATAAATTAAAGGAATTGATACTTTTTATTTGTCATATTCACAATTATTTGCCTATAATTAACTCATAACCTAATTGATTTGACTTGTATCTATACTAAAATAACAATGGTTCCCCAAGATGAAACACAAGGTTGTATAAATATCATTTCACACAAATCCCTTAGTTCCTTATCTAAATCCAATAATTTGTTACAAGTTATTTTCAGGAAGCCTTTTCTATTGATATTTCCTTATGGATTATATAAATTAAAAATTCAACCTCATTGTCTCATTCAGGTATATGTAATTCCATGGAAAATAAATCAACTTATTCAAGTAAAATTTTTACATTCCTAATTTGTGGAATATTCTTTCCATTATTATTTGGTGGTTCCCATTTTCCCTAGAAAACAATAGTAGGAACTATCCAAGATACTCAGATACATTAATACCTAATCTGGATTTTATGCAGCCACTGTGAATGCCTAATCACTAGGGGATGGATAGTAGCACCTGAAATAATATAGGGAAAAAAGTGAAATTATTTCCAGAAAAAAATGAAAATAATATATACAATATATATTCCTAAGTAAGCAAAAACTTCAACCAAAAAATGTATCAAAACTTTTCTATATAATAAGTGGAAAAAACAGTTCCACCTATCACTATCATCACTCCAATACACCAAGGATCGAGAACATCAACCTCCTTGAACTTCTTCTTCCCTTAGCATGAACATGTTACAATAATGTCATAAATTCCCAATGAAGGAGGTAGTTTGTGAGCTATAAATCCCATTATTTACACACCATGAGCATCATATTAAATAAATTTTATCCCAATTATTGTTTTTGTCATGATAAATTAAATAATGGTATGTAATTCAACTATTTTAGATGAAAATATTTTGTCACATTATATGACATGATATATAAATAAAATGTATCTTACAATAACATTTTTTCTAAAACAATAATATAACGTAGTATTCATTAATAAATTTGATCTCTAATCATTTCAAAGTATATCCAAGCCAATAAAAGCATAGAACTGTGTAAAAAATCCTCATGATATATCAATTTTTGTAATAGTATCGTCACACATCTAAAATGATATATCATCTCATGATATGTTTTCATAGTAAAATCTTTCTACATCCTAATCAGAGAACCCTCATAGCTATTTACACCTTAAATGTAGGAACCCTCACATATATTCATGTCATAATGTTTTGTTTGTGCTTTCAAAATCAATCGATAACATGGGTGTCATTGTTCAGCACTGTGTAATAGTTACCAGATGCTACAAAGGAAAAAACTTTCATCAATGAATCAATCAAACAAACAAGGAAAAAATAAAATATATTAAATAAATTTAATTTATAATTTCGTAATTTCAATTTCCATCATGCCTTTCTGATTTCAAAACTAAAACATAGATTATCATCATTCCACACCATCTCAATACATCTTCCACACTAAGGGATTATTATAAAGGTTCAACATCAAATACATTTATCAAAACAATTTAAAAATAATAAAATATTTTCCCCCAACATGCTTTATATATAAATATTATTGAAATTTTAGATATCTAATTATTCCATCCAATATCAAAATTGATAAAAAAAATTCCTTACAAATATAGTACTTAAATAAATTTTATACTAGTTTTGATTCAATCAATAAAATTAAGGTTTAAATCATATAGAATAGTATTATGGAACTAAAACTATGAGCAGAAGAGGTCACAATACACTACACCCACAATAGGGTATTATAATAGAGAATGAATGAGATATAAATCATCAAAAATAACCTCTAATCAACATAAATCAAAATAAATATTATTTACACCAATTTATAAATTGGAGTAAAATATATATTGGAATAAATAACACTTTACGAGAGCCACATACCTACTAGATAACAAACACATCCACGAAATCATAAATCAACCTTGATAAGTGTTTGGAGGATTAAAATTTTATTATGGAGGAATTAAGAGGAAAATTAATTGACTTATCATCAAAATTGGGTTATTGTGTGTTAAACTATAGTGTTTTGTGATTTTAGTAAAATATATTGGAGGATGAGAACATATGATCATGGTTATCTAGATATGATATACATCTAGAAAACTATGAACACTAACAGTGTTCCCATACATGCTTCGTCTATGATTTCTCAATAGAGGGTAAACGACTTTTCAAACATATATTAAACCATGTAAACCCTCACTATATTATGTTAAAAAATTTAGAGGGGTTGTTAACATTGTTTGTAAAAAACATTTCCTCCATTCTAGTATATCACAATACAGAACACTGTCTACTGGACCAACCTACATGATTTTTCATTACCATTTGTGGAACATGTATTTCCCAAGTATTCCAAAAGTCTCCAAAAATTCATGAAAATTACCCGGATAAAAGTCCAAACAAAACTTTTCAAGTTTGAAGTAATACCATTGATATGGTGATGATTTGATACAAACTATCGAATATAAAAACATATTTTCCCTAAAATATATATCACGAAGTCTCCATATCAAATACATTACAAAACTAATCTCTCATTAATTCCACATGATCCTTATTCTCTGGAAAATGGGAAACATTATTTCTTATTTGATAGAAAAAAGTTATCATTCTAATATTTGGGACACTTCTGTCAAAATCAATGTTCCGGAATAAATTCTTAGTCATCAATAAATCATGTTAATCATTAGGATCCACATATCATAATACATGAGATTGCCCATAATAAATCCTCCAAAGCTATGATACAATGAACACACTATATATTAGTGTCATATTTTCAATATATTATACATTGAACACACTATGTATTTATTTAACTATAGAGGAATTTAAAAATTATATTACTCTTTCCCCACCTTATCAATAATCTTAAAATGACCCACAATTGCCAGTGTATGATTCCATTATTTTTGATTTCATCTATGTCTATAATGAGGTTAAACTCTCCAAAATTCCATGACACCAACAAAAAATTTACAAATTTCATCGATGATGATCATCATATGAGATATACCATAATTTTTTTATCCATTCTCTCATGAACATAATCAATATTATCCATTGTAACAAAGTGAAAACATGGTCCTACAAAGGAAGATTAACCATCCCTGGACTAAAATAACTGATATTTATATGGAAATTCATAAAAGTCTTAAAAAGGATCCACCCATGATTCAAAATGGTAACTATGATTATATGAAAACTTAACCTGTCCTAAATCGATGTCCCAATACATACCCACATCAAGAATCTAAGATCTTAACATGTCTTAGAGAACTAATATAGATCTTCATCTCAAGCCATACATATTTATATAATAATATATTATCAAATTCACATGAGATCTAAGTTCCTCTTGCATTTCAACCTAAAAGTGGTAAGTATAACGCAAATAACAATTACATATTATAGAAGAACTGACTTTATGAAATCATAAAATATGAAACACATATAGATTCCTTACATCCTCAACATTTCTAGTATGTTTAATATTTATAAATTAGGGATATATGTTCAGCCTATCTAACACAACCCACATCTAATTATTCTTCCAACTAGAAAATGGAAACCCAACCATAAAATATATAGAGATATCTACCCACATCCAGGTCATAAATTTTGTTTCTATTGAAAACCACAATGTAATTGGTTCCCAATTCTCACTTACATATATTTATAACAGTGAGAAAAAAACATCATGATTTTTCACCCAATTCATGAACCCAATATACTCTACATAAATATCATAAAAATAATATCCATATTTCAATGGTCAAACTCCAAAAAGGAAATATGATAATCCACCATTATGGAATTTCCTATGGGATAATGCACAACTAATTTATTTTAATAAAATATAAATTAAATTAAGTTAATTTCCACACAAAACATGTATTTCCATGACATAAATGGTCCCCATGATAAGGAAATCATAAAGATTATACCCCTGAAGATTAATCACATATATATTAAAGGTCAGCTAAATAGTATCTTACACAATTATGACCACAAAATACCAGAATACCAATTGAAATTGGGAAAAAATATCCAAAATGATCCACTCATCTGGTGAATCATTCAAATATAGGGTTTGAAATTTCCAACGAAAAGAATTAGTAATGATATTACCCATACGTAGGTTCAATTTATTTCCAAATTCAATAGCCATCATGTACATCACTAAATGACTCTGTCGGAGGTTAGAATAGATTCTAAACAATATAGAACTTGTCAATTTATTGTTGGTATAAATTGTAAAACATCCTACAAAATTAAATACTGCTAACTCATAAGATCATGGGTCACAACAATAACATACATGTCATGGATTGGGTAATCATTTTCATTTGGCATAAGGTATATTGATATATAGTCTATGACATGAATTATTTGTTTATTAAAATAGCACAAATATGAACATGATGTGTCACAAAAGAAAACATAGATCTTCCTAGCCTCTATATGGTTAAACAAGAATACAAGACAAAATACATTTCAACTCATCAAATATAATCTAGAATTGTCTATTCTATAATATAATTCTTTGGTTCTGGGAGATAGAGGTCATTAGAGAAACCTAGTACTAGAGAAGTTATAGAATCATACGGTAATACCAATGATGAAAATGATGCATTGTATGCCAAAATGGATACATGATTTATCCCATGACATAATATCTTTTACATTCAAGGATCTATTGAGGTTCTATATCCCAAGAACAATTGACCGATGGAATTCATTTATAATATTAAAGAAAATTATATTTTGAATGATTCATGAAATGTATATGATTTATCAAGAATAAAATCACTTATTTCATATGACACACATGGTCGTCCTCAGTTTTTTTCTCAACTAATATGTTATCCAAAATATTCAATATTAATTAATTAAGTTCACCTTTGAATATTATATTCATAAATCCCAAAAAAACAATAAGATAATTTGTCATCCTAACGGGCCAAAAATGATACCCAATTTCACTAAACCAACCTCTTATGGATGTATTTTGAAAGTTGAATATCATTATTCTAAATTAGTGATAAAAATATTTAAGGATAATCATCAATAACCACTTTTCCCACATCAAATAACAAAACATGAAATTTATCAGAGGCAATAAATAATTTTTATTCCCTATAACTTGATCGTAATTTTTTTAATCAATTGTGGGAGATGTGTAAATTAACCTTTATTCATAATAAGAAGAGTATCCACCCAATATGACATAATGAAACATATATGTATATTCAATTACAAGAATAGAATTCTACCAATATTCAAACTCATTAATAAATATAGGTTTCAGATGGTATGAATAGATAAATAATGATTGATTATGAAAGTATAATTCCAAAAATAACTCTACATCTCTTTTTAGTTTTATATCAGATAAATTGGAAAGAAACACATCAAGAAATAATAATACAATAGGAGGGAAATAATAACTCATTTTTCACACTATATGTTTAGAATGAACATCTAAATTTTTGTACTTATCTCCAGAAATGATTTCCCAACCCTACATGACCTCAGTTCCTCTTCTCCCCAAAAAACAAAACAAATCCCATAAGAAATTGTAAAATATTCCAACCAAATGTGTAATAAAATCTATTCCATATGTCAAAATTAACCAATAAATCCATAATATTACATCAAGAGGCATCGTATTGAGCACTAGAGAATTATTTGTTTTTTCAAACAATGGTATATTGAAAAAATAATGCGGAAGATGAAGACATTGGTCTCTATCATAATTACAATTGGTGTAGTAATTCCCTTCACATAAGAGTGAATCCCATCTTGTTGATTTATTAGCGCCAGAATACAATTTGATATAAATATTTTAGTTTCATGAGTATAAAATAAATAAGTGACTAATTATTAGGGTGTAGTAATGGTACATCTGATTGCCACTATATATATATATCATCTCCCTATATGGTCTATTCCACAATGAGAAGATGATTAATTCCCAATGATTAGGTTAGAACCACCTAGATCTTGATTTATTTGATTGAACATCATTATTTTTTTTGATGATGGTCCCATTACACTCATTAAAACTATAAATATGTGATATAACTTATGTTCATGTCTTGAGTGACCATAATAACTACAATTCATTGATTCATTAGTAATATCATTACTAGAATTCTCACCCATACCATACTAAATGAATTTTAATGGTCATTATGTAGGAAAATGAGGAGGTCTTGAATATTACTACTCTCAAGAACACCCATGTGACACATCACACATAATATTTAATGTAATGGATTTAAAAGAACTACCACTTCGAGAAAAAGGAAATCCCATGATCCATGAATTTCATACCATGTCAACATTAACCATCAATTCCCTGTCCAACAAATCAGCATAACAATTTATCTTCATCTATATTACCTAAGATCAGATATCACAATGAATAGCCACCACAAATATAAAACAATTCACATTCTCACTTGTAATCATATTAGTAGATAACATAACAAGAATATTAAATTGTATTGCATACTAGCTCATTGTCTGGTCACCCATCTATTAATTGAGTAACTCCTTGTATATTCTAATGAAAATATAATCTGAAAATAAACTATTACTAAGTAAAACAGGAAATATATTCCATTACAAACCACATGTTTCTTCCTCATAACCATCAAAATTGATGATCTCCTACTATTCCCTTCTTTCTTAATGGTATCACAATTCACCATAAAAGAATTTGGTGATTACATAAAATAAAAAATATAATTTATCATTACTATCATGTACTACTAATCACAATGATCATTAGATCCTTTGAAAGAAGGTTCCATTTGGGTAAGAAACTCATGATCTTGATCATGAGATTCACTAATTCTAGGTTTCCCTGTTTGTAACTTTAATGGGAACATGTTACTAAAATTTTCCTAGAGCATGGACAATAGAAACCACTATGTAAAGATGATTTGTGTCTAGTGGATGGTTTTCCCATTATGGTTCACTAGAAACTTCATATTACGGACTATTCACATGAACTATCAGAGAAATGATGATAATAATTATAATAGACAAGACAAAATACAAGAGAAAGGATAAAAATATCAAGGATATGTGAATATTAGTTCCACCAAAAAGAAACATAATATTGGTGTTTGAATATACCAGAGAAAGGATAAAAATTCATTGATGACACTTTCCAAAATATCCAATATCGACTTAAACTCATTATGTTGAGGGATGTCTATGAAGTCACAAAAAACTACCTCAAATGTCCTATAATGATATCACAAACCACACACTAATATCCTAGAAATATACCTAACATGAGACTCTAATACAAAACTATCACAATCCACTCTGGATACCATATTTAACTGAAAGATGATTCATCTCTAACAATGACGATAGGGTGTTCCTAATACCCATTGGTTGAAAAAAATTACATAAATTCATAAAACATAACAGAATGAACAAAATATAAAAAACAAATACCATGATAAAAGGTACATGTAAAAATGATCAACACTCTAAAGAAAGAATGTATAAAATAAAATTAGTTATGAAAGTACCTGTATGAAAGATGATCATCCCAAAAGAAACGATAATGTCAACTAGTAGAATGTCAGAAAATGTATTATATATGATGTAATGAACTTATCAACGTGACACTGTCATCACTACATGATCTTAGGGAATCAAAAAACTGTACACACTAATATATACAAACATCCCAACCATAGAAACCTATTTGTCCATCTATAACCCAAAAATTGAAACCATCTTGGCCATTCATTACATAATTATTTTGTGTTATATGACATCATCAATCCATTTGGTGGGAGGGAATGTCATTGAATGTTTTTCCCAATTATTCCTAACAACCCGTTATATTGTTTTCATTATAAAACAAGTCATTCCAACATTATAAAATAAATAATTAAAAATAAAATCCGTTTAAAATTTTCAGTTTATAGTTTTCAAAAGTCCTTCAAAATCTCATAATATAAATTTTGGTATTAATATATTGATTCTATTCCAATACATATACAT
Source organism: Viscum album (assembly GCA_963277665.1). Taxonomy (NCBI): domain Eukaryota; kingdom Viridiplantae; phylum Streptophyta; class Magnoliopsida; order Santalales; family Viscaceae; genus Viscum; species Viscum album. The sequence goes on along the minus strand of OY728150.1, from coordinate 1,137,699,217 downwards.
CTTTAGTACATTTTTGAAATATTATAAAATTAAATCAATTTCAAAAAGAAGAATTCATTTGTTTCTAAAAATCCACCCCACAATTTTTTCATTAATATAATTTTTTCCATTACATCCATTTTAATATCAAATTGAAACGAAAAAAAAATCAAAAGTGTATTTAAATGAATTATAACTCAATTAAATTAAATATTAAAATTTAAATAATCAATAAAATGGAAATTTATTGTGTAGCTACCCAAATTTTAATCAAGTTATCTCAATACACCATGTCTGCAAAAGGGAATTCCAATTGTGAATGAACATGGGGGAGATCCAATAAATAACCCTAAAATCAGGATCCATTTAAAGGGATATTATATACAATAATTATATGATGATATATAACTCAATAAAGAGGAGATTAAGGTATATCTTATGAAATTTAATGATATTACATCTACATACCTACTTGTGATCAGACACAATAAATAGAGAATTGATTTGAAAAAAAAGGTATAGAACAGTCTAATTGTAATATTAGTATTATTATTAGAAAAAATATTTCATTTGGATTTGGAATTGGGTGATTAGGGGTTAATCAATAGGGTAGTTTTATTTTAATTAAATATTTTGGGAAATTATCACCCACACACCTGGATTGCTGGGAAGAACACATGGGTAAACCAATCATGTGACCTAAACTTAAGCTCTTACTAGTTTGGTACATGTAGTATCCTAAGAGGGTTCATGTTTTCTCAAAACATGAAGAAATAAAATAAAACCCTCCAATATATTAGTATAAATGGTTGGGACGGGTAGGCCACAAGGTTTGGAAAAATCATGATCTCCAATTTTGTGGCTCATTATTAGGTGCATGGTTTTCTAGGCCAATTTTTTCCCATACTAATGTGCCTATATTGAATATTCTATTTGGATTCAAAAAATCTCCAAATTTAACACAAACATATCAAGACATGACCAAATAAAAATTACATCATAAAAGGGTCATGAAATACTTGAATTAATGTAATAAGATGTGATAAATTCATTTAGGAAATATACATATATTGTATATATACTTTAAGAAGTTGATGTATCTTCTTCATTAAAGAAATATAATTCCACGTTATCATCACAAAAATTAAAATCATTCGCCTTTAAATAATGATTTTGAATAATATTTAGAAACACAACCAAAACAAAATATTATATCGATATAATATCTATGTAAGATAATGAAGATATTAAATATAGAATATTTTTGTCTAACAATTTGTACACACAAACAATATTTTATTGAAGTGAGAGTTACAATTGGTGTTTTGAATGAATGAATCATTCAACAAGTTCAAGAGAAATATTATATTTTCTTGGAAAACATGATATATGTGAAAAATTGTGGGGACCCTAAACCAAATAATGAAATAAATAATTTTTTTCTTTAAAAATAGTACCTTATACATAATAATTTTGAACTTACACAACAAATATGGATTTGAATAAACCTAGAATTTTCATTGTGACATATTATGTGATATATTATCTTAAAACATGATTTATTGGTGTTAATAATGACTGATTTATCTATAGTTGAATGACATGAATTAATTAATTATTTCATGTCATTGATTTTATTATCAATATGTGCCTTATTTCCAAAATTATTAAAAACTACAATGCTTCTCAATTATTTATATTAATGATGTTTCTCTCGAACAATGTTTACAAAATGGAAATTGATTCCTTTTCTTTCTCTTCTTCATCACCTTTACATTTTATTGGTTTTCAAAAATCCTATACATAAATTAATACCCATTTACTATGTAGAAACTCCAAAATTACATATATATTTTGATAAAACATAAATAAATATCATAATATGATTACAAAATCTACTAAACCAGTGCTCCCCAATAAAATAGCTTACCACTTAAATAAAATGTTCAATGGTGCATTATTTATTTCAAATGTAACATGCTGTTTTCTTATCATGACTTGTTTTGGTAGAATAATATATGAAAACAAGTTTATCTTTTTATCATATATGATATCTGACATACCCTTCCTTTTTGTTCACATTACAAGATTGAAATATTTATTGAATAATGTATCCTTAAAATCTAAGGCTTCAATTTTTTTTCTACATCCCTATTATTATTTATCATTGAAAATAGTTGATCTAAATCAAAATTGATAGAAAATACTTTAAGTGTAACTATTTAATTTTCATTACATCTGATGAAGAGAAATAAAATTTCCATAGAGTTAATATAATTTAATGAAACCTCTAGATTAATAGTCTCAATAAATGAATTTGAATACTATAATCAGATGTTAGAACACATAGGAAAATCATGTTGGGTAATTCCATTTTCTTAAATTTGGGAAAGGTTATTCAACATAAATATAGTATGTTGTCTTATTATAGTAATGATCTTGGCCGATCCAATACTACTGGAATTCCCAATATTGAAATTTCAACATCAATTATTATTATATAAACCATTATTTTTTAATGGTTATATTTATAAAAAATTGGATGTACTCGATTAGCTCAACCATTATGAATTTAAAGTCATAAAATGTGATACTAAATATGGTGTAACAATAAACATAAATAGAAATATTATTCACATTCAACCTCAAAGACATACAAATATATATCATTTGGAAAATCATTATATCATAAAAATATCATCATATTAATCCTATTTATTTGTAAAGATAATTTGAATAATAATATGCACATCCTTCAACAATGTAAAAATTTGTGTATAGTAATTCCAATTGTTTTAGACCAGTTGTTTATGGGGTAAAATTTATACGCATCATTTTTAGTTGTAGTGAATGTAGGTACAACTATACTAAAAACAAATAGACATTTATTATCTATAAATGAGTGAATTTTTAGGGAAAACACATAATATAGACCTTACCAATGATTTGTGATATTATTCTATAATTTAATATATCCTTAAATTATATCAAATGGTTATATTCTATTATATATATTTTCCAAAGTTTAGTTCTGTAGGTTTCTACTATTCTATCTCTAATACCAACAATGTCGGCCCCATCCCTAGTAAATAAGAGCCAACAATCACATTTTTACATATTCATATATAATTGGGAATATTCGAAAGAAATAATCACATCAGTTGTCTTAGACATCCTTATATGTACATAAAATCCAATTTACATTGGTGATAAAAGATAAAACATAGTGTTGAAATGAATTTGATATCCTTGTACCAATTGAATGAATTATTAGTCATATCATTTGAAAAAGATATAAATTATTATTGAACAAAAATTCTAAATAATGTTCACATACAACAGAAGATATCATGATTAATCAATAATCATTATGATATGGTAAATAAATTTAAAACCCATCAATTTAAACAATAAATTTAGTAAGAAATTAAAAAATTTATAATATAAATAAAATAATATGATTTATAATAATTATTATATAATAAATAGTGGAAATGAATGCAATTAAATATCATGATATGAAACATTAAGATATATATAAATAAATGTTATTTAGAAAAATAATATTTAACAATCAGTAGTACATAAATGACATTCCATTTCATAATTTTACACATTATCATGTTGGTTATTAATAGAAATTATTAGAGATGAAATTGTAAATAAAATTTTCATTTCAGTTAACTAAATCCAATATTATAAATTAATATCTGGTTTTCCATGTAAGTTATTCTAAAACCAAATTCAAAAAATGGTTTCATATCAGTAATTTGATAACCAACTAGAAAAAAATGTTGTAATTTTTTTCATGTTGGTTATAAGATAATTGATTTAATTATTTTTAAAATAGAAATTGATTCAACATCCACCATAGCAGCACCCAAATGAAATAGAACAACAAAAAAGTAAAAAACTAGCAATATACACATACAATTGAAAATTCAAATTTATTTTGTATATTAAAAATAAACAAAAAAATCAATCCAATGAAATTATTACCCCATTATATTTGTATATTTATTGATTCCATTATAGTAAATGGTTGTTGGTAGTGAAAAATCTGAAAAATAATATAGAAATCAGTTGACTTGAATTTTCAATAAAACATAAGATATATTCTATAAATCCTTATAAATAAATCCAATAACCAGAAACATTGTAATTATCCCATTTGAAATTATTTCAAACATTAATCAAGAAAATAATATCCAATTCCATTTTAACCATCTTGATTATAACCCTATATTAATGATATTTTAATTCAAAATAACATTTTTATGTAATATATCCACAATTTAGTAATTGTAAACGAAAATTTACATTATCTTTTATAATATTCTTATTAGATCTCTTATTTTTATCATTTAAATAAATACAATCCATGAAATATTTGAAAATAATTTTAATAAATTCAATTTTATTCATTATATTATACACAATTATTAAAATAATATATTTTATGTGTTCAATAAATTCAGAAAATGTTCCCTCACTTATCACTGAATATAGCATAGCTAGTACAATGTATCCCCTGTTAGATAGTAACACATAATGTCCAATGAATCAAATATGAAATAAATTTTAATATTATTTTTTAATATGTAAAGTGATATATATATCATTTTGGGAATGTTTTTTAATTTTCTTAAAGATATTGAAACATCCAAAACTGAATAATGACATAATTTTAAATCATTCATCTATATAAATTGTTATTTTTTTCACATGTCATTGTCAAAGATATAGGAGAAATAAAATGTTTGTCCATAAATCCATATACATCTATATCTACATTATGTATAAAGATTTTATATAGACACTTAATATATAGATTCCATAATTATAAATTTTCAATAAATTAAAGGAATTTTTTTAATAGACTTGCTTGGACAAAATATTCATTGTGTTGATGCCATATTAAACTATAGCAAAAACATCACTAATATTATTTTTCAAAATTCCGAATATACATTGCACACCCACAAACAACACCATCAATTTTAATCTCATATACTCCCAATAACAAATTTGATTACGCTGAAAATCTATCAAGACTAGTAGAATCTATATCTAATTTCATTACACATAAAATTTATTATAGTTTATACAAAATTCCAGTACCTCGAATATATTCATATTAAAAAATAGATAGATATATGAACATTAAAATAAGGGAAAAAATTTATTTACAAAATGAAATATAATATAATATATATACATACCTCTATGGTAGTATTTCGAATAATTATAGATGGCCAAACTAAAACATGACTGATACATTGTCCAATTATACTCAAATCATTGATTGGACAATGTAAATTTTCTGATCTATTAGTAATATCATATATAGTGAACAAGTGAGGCACTATCTCTATCCACTGATGATGAATGGTATCAATGATATAATATAACATCCCATATGAATCAATATTATGAGGATCATTGGTATATAACTCCGAGTAACATGGAACATGTGTGGGACAGGGTCTAGATGTAGGATAAGAGGAAGCGGGGTTTGAAAAGAGAGATATGTTATAAGAATAAAAGGAGGAGTGTGATATGCAGGAAGAGGTGGAGGAGTCGGATTGGTAGGCCAAAATCGTATTTTCATGTCTGTAATAATTTGACTGTATAAAAGATTTGAAATGGTATTAAATCATCACATCAATATCCTAAACTTTAGATTCAAAATATTATTTTTTTATAAACTTCCCCTTTGAAGATTCTTATGAATGTGGATACACATTTCATACAAATAATCTAGCAAGGTATCCTCATACATAACCTCAGTGTTCCGAATTTCCCAATTTGTAGCTAAAATATATTTTTGGCCTCAAAAAATAAATACCCAGGTGTACTCAGTTCCACGGGAGACACCTGTTGGGAATATTTGAAAAAAAATTGAAAAAAAATACATAATGTTAATTTAATTAAAATAAATAAATCAGTATAAAATATTAAAATCTTATCAGCATCAACTCTTGACTCGTCCATGTGTTGTTTCCATTATTTCACATTTTATCCCTCTATAAGATTACATGTCTTGTTGGGGGGGGGGAGATTTGAAACCTCTAAAGTCCCTACAAAATCAAATGTAAAATTTAGAAATTTTTTTACTAGAATTTGTGCTTCCAATAATATATACCATCCCCAATATAACATTTGAGGGCATAAATTTGTATATTTAATATCCTGATGAGATCTAAATAATTACAATAAATTAATAATTAAAAAAATCATTAAAATTATCATTAATATTAAAAAAATATTTAATACATATATTGAAGATACAGAGAACACTTCTCATTTTCTACATTCAATAAATTTCATCAATTTATCGTAATATACAAATTGATATATATATAACATAGATTTTTAGGATGTCTATTCCCATAAAATAATTGTGATGTTAGGGATGATTTAAAATACGTCCATATCCTTGTAGCCAAAGATAAATAGTTCATCATGAATCCACCAGTATAATGTATATCATATGTCATTTTATAAGAAGGGGAAAAACAAATATTACGATAATAATTTTAAGATGTGTAAAACAATAAAAACAAGATCACTAAAATTGTCTCCCACAGTTAAGATAATGTCCCTTTTTGAACACTTCTCCAATCAAAAAACAAAAAACTATCTTTTCTTTTAGCTTATACTAATATAAATGTATTGATTTGTTTTCAATTTTGACATTTTGGAATATAATTACCAACAAATTCTATTGGTATACTTTTATCCTGGATATGAGAAATTGATAATTCAGGTAAATGTGTGGTGCCAGATTACAAACCCCCAAACAATTATTTCCCCTATGGAAGTAGATGTATCATGTAAGAAATGACGAGGAGGCCCATCAACAGAAGAATGTGTACATTATTCCACAGAGGTATGAGTAGGATCATCTTAAAAAAATATTTTTTTGATCATAGGATGGATCTTTCCATATCGTACAAATCATTGAATCATCAATTAGTAAAAAAATATAAAATCCAATAATTACATACACATATTTATATTAAAATTTATTTTATCAAACAAAAAGTTATCTAAACTAAACATAACACATTTTTATTCATATTTTTTTATAGTTTACCTAAATTATAACAATACTCATGAGAGATGAAATGACACAAATGAATAAAAATGTACTATATTAATGATATATGTAATTATATAGTAACGATCCACCAACTTGATTAGTCATTATCACAACTGATTAAATATTATAATAGTATACTCATTTATAATATATTTTGTAATTATTTAGAATTTTAAATTTTAAATTATTTTTTTCTACAAAATAAATCCATTGCTATGTTATGTAAGGGTAAACATGGATAAATAAATAAAAACAATACTTATAAAACAAATAATTTAACCTATTAATTATAATACATGTTTTAATAATGAAAATAAAATTAAAATATCTATGTTTTGAAATTTATAATTATAACCCATAACTAAAAATATCTTACATGTAATATAAGGAATTTATTAAATATGTTTTCCCCAAATTTTTTTATCATGATGATTCAACATGGCAGAAACCATGTTTTTTTTGTGCTCATCAATATTATTGATTAATCATTCTATGGAAGTAGGGATCAAATGTCAATCAAAATTTTTATCACGTATATCATCACCAACATTCTATGGTTTTCCTTTTAAAACAATAGAACACTATATATAGGATGGAAAAAGATCCTATAATTTTTTTTCATGTTTTTCCGTAGTAAAAGTATCATTTATGTATTCCAATTTATTTAGATTAACTATTGTCATTGCAACTTCATTGTGTCAAAGAATATTTTTACCAATAAAACATATAAGAATAAACAATGGAACATGAAATTTAATGTAATATAACCTACCATATTTCATTAATTAGTACTCAATACTTAATGGATGTAGAGATCAGTTTTTTATCTTTGTCTCTCAAAAAATGTATATCTTCATTGAACTCTAACACACTAATATTCTGAACCAGACATCTGTTGTCCATATATATCGTATGAAAATTATATCCATTAATTTAGTACTTAATAAATGTTATAAAAAATAAAAATAGTCCTCCAACAAACCATATCAATATTTCTTTTGCATCTAGTTTACCATGAACGATCTCTTTTATACATGGAATTTCTTTTTTTAGGCTCCTTCAAAATCCACTTATCATTATTCTTGGGATAATTTTTTTCAACACATTATAATGAAATGTTATATAAGGTTTAGAATAATCTATTTCAATCAATATGTATAAAATTACCTTCATTATCTATTTAGCAGTCAACAATTTGTCTTTTATTCCACGAATCCCCTTTTCCTCTAAAATTAACTCGTTCATGAGGAGAAGTGTCAAACCGATGTAATCCAATATGGAAAATATTATGTACAATTACAAATACTCATAAAAAATATTCTTCTCAACATTTAATTCTTCAGTTCGATATGTATTCATGAAATATCACTTTAATATCATCATATTTCTTTCAAAAGTATATATCCGACATAAAAATAAATTTTGGGAATGCATTAATTATTGCACCGAATGAACCAATACATGAAAAATGATTTCAAAAAAATATGAAAAAAATACATTTACAGTTGAAAAATAAATGAAACCACATTTCCCTAATGTTTTATAATAATTAAAATCAATTACATTATTAAAAATTGAATTAAAAAATAAAAAAAAACTTCATTGTATTCGTTCTGACAAGTGTGGGAAATATTCCACACAATTAGACTAGTAGGAGCAGTTCTATCATGAGGTGATAGTAGTCAGATTCCATACATGTATAAAAAAATTCATTAAAGACACATATTTGTTCATTTTATGAATAACACTGTGACACATTTATATCTTGAAGGCTTAAAAAAGTTAATTTTATATCTCATGTATAATGTATGTATTGTTGGGGTGGGAATGTTCTCTTTCATTCAGGAGTGGGAGCCAACTTCAAACATACTCCCAAAGAGAGTAAATCCATTCCAGCATTCAACCCATATATAGTTTCCCTTTAATATCTGAAAATTTTATAATCCAAATTAAACTTATATTTTTATCCAGAAGAATGAAATCAATGTCATGTTTCACATTATTATATCTCTAATATGTTAGATCAATATATATTAGTTATTTATTCAAAATATTTCAATCATTACCTGATTTATATGCTATTTTAAATTCCACAGAAATGTTTTTCACCCTAAAAACATTATTATTTGTGGATAATAGTTTTAGAAAAATATCAAATTTATATGAGCTTTCAATATCCTTTTTTAATATTCTATAAGAGTGAGTCATAGAAAATAGAGGTCAATTTTTCATGTAAAATTTTTTTCTACCCTTATTCATTTGATAATATAAAGTGTGTTGATCACAAATTAGACATCATGTATGCCCATAAACATTGTATCAAACCAAATTTCCATATATTAGGAAGTCATATATTGTGTACATAATCATAACATACAGTAGAAAGCATTCCATTTTATTAGAATAATACATCTATATACAGTCGTCCCTTACAAGTTTTATATCATCAATTAATGGTGAACATAGGAAAAATCAGCATCTTTTCCAATCTATTTTGGTCCATATATTATTAAATTCAACATGATATATTTTCAATTCACTAATTATTTAGCATATAATTTGTAATTTAATAATAAAATAGTCCTTGAACTTTCCGTTCTACTAAGGTTTCGATGTAGATTCATTTTATCTATGCATAGTCTATGTATGAGATTTATAACTCATTTCTGAATGGATGAAACCAGTGATCAATTTCTTTTCCCCATGTACATTCATCTAAATGTGGCATTTTCCATCCCATATATGTTATTCATAATTTAATCTTATCTTTTTTTCTTGATGTGAATTATAAAATAAATGTTTCCGAGGTGGAATTATATAGAGATACCAAAGATCCGTAGATTGGGTCTCTATAAACTCTAAATCAGCCTATTATTTTTATTTCATGTTATACTATGTTTTCACACATTTTAAAAACATTGACAAAATTTTATATTCATTCTAACATTTTTATCACATTTTATGAGGCTTCCAGAAAAATTCCAATCACTCTCGGACACTATTCTTAACGAATTGAATTCCATATTGAAGGAAATAGACCTTTATAGGTATGTTGTTTCATAATGGTTAGATTTTTATCAATATCATCCCACTATCTTGATTAAAAGTGCATGGTTTTACTCTGATGTTAGTGGGTCTAGATCTTGGTTTTATAGATCTTAATTCATTTGTTCATGGTTTTAGGTTATTGATCTAGAACATTTTCGTTATCCAGATCATGGTATTTGAAACTTAATTTGTTATTTCCATTTTCAACATTGGTCAATGATCTTGATGTAGGTGGTGTAAATTCAATTCATATTGTATTAAAAAAAAATTGTATGTGTGGTGAAAATTAAATTGCCACGATGGAAAATTGAATCTTTATTTGAATACATTAATTGAATAATTAATTAATGAAATCATGGAATTTTTTAAATAAGCTTCCTTTTGAGTTTGAGATGATTAGAACATAGTAAAATAGAATATGGTGATTTTAATTATGCAATTGGTATATTTCGATAAATTAATTAGTTCAATAATTAACAAAATGATGGAATTATGGAATTGATAATATATGATGATTTTGGAATTGGAAAATTAATTAGATTTTTATTAATTGAAAATGGGAATTATGATGGTTAGATTAACCATAATGGTTTAGTGGGTTGTTTGGTTAAATATTAGAAAAAAAAATTTAACAGTGAATTGTAAATATTATTCATTAGGAATAAAGTTATGGACTCTTACCTCATCTATGATTTAATTCACATTTGTTTCTATGTCTTATATAATTTATTTATGAATTATTTAATATATATAACAAATAATATAATATTTATAATAGAATATATCATTCAATTATAAAATTTTCCACATACATTTCACAAATGGGTATTTATTTTCATTATTTATGGTGTTAATTTTCATTGTTTTCTCATGCCTATTTTGAAAAGATATTCCTACTGCATGTTCATAAAATAAATAAATTTATATCATCTAAATAAACAATATAATGTTATAAATATCATATTTAATCATTATATTCACTTTTATAACCACTTATGAGTGTCTTATATTGAAAATTAATCACTTCACTTCATTGATGTGATTGGTTGTATGTACACAAAAGTTAAAATATGATTCCTTTAATAAGTGAAAACTTAATGAAGATAGTGATATATGAATTTTTATGAATATATATAATAACATATATTTCAAATATATTTCTGAATTGTATCATTATGCCCTTCCATGATAATCGTAAGAGAAAAATAAATCACATCGATTCATGAGGCGGTAGTCCACTGTACACAGGCACCATTAATGTTTTTGAATTGAAATGTAATGTAAAATCATATATGGGATTTTAATATTTTATATTTATAATATTATAATAAATATCATATTTATCTGGTAAAAACCTCTTTATATACATCCTTGAAAGGTGGTAATTTTAAATTAATTATTTGACTTCACAAGGTAGTAGTCTCTCATACTCTTGATTGATGATATTTTTTCCATTTATAGAATTTTAGTTTGAAAAAATAAAAAAAATAACATTCTTGTATATATGATATAATTTTTTATTCTAGTATAATTATTAATAATTAATTTAATTTTTAAAATTAAGAATTCAATTGAAAGAGATTTGTTAAATTAATTACATATATATGAGAAACCATCTTTGGAAATGCTATAACTGACAATATTATTAGTCTTTTGGGAGGTGAGTATAAAATAGAAACTGTCTATTGTTGTTGTGGAGTTATTTTGGTAGGTTTTTGTATAAAAAATATTATTGAAAATAATAATATTTTTAATAGCCTTTTCAACTATAAACAATAATTATTAAATTCCAGTCAATGTAAAACTTATATAACCTCGGTGTTAAATATTTTTGTATAAAATATATTTATTTATTTTAGAAATATATATATATATATCATACTATATATTTTCTTTTATAATTATTAGTCAATAATTAATAAATTTAGAGTAAAGTAATTTTTTCCCCAAAAATATGTTGTCTTCATAAATTATATTTATTTATTTTCCTAAAAAACTTGATAAATATTAATCTATAAATTTTATAATATGAATTATAATGAATGAAAATAAATTTTAAAATTAGCATATGAAAATTGTTTTGGGTCAAATTGTTGGTATTTTTTGAAAATATTGACTTTTTATTGAATAGTGAAAAATAATTACTTTTCATAAAATAACATTTCTATTCAATAAATTTGGAAATATACAAATTATTATTATGTAATAAATACTTTTTGTAACATTATGAATTTTTTAAATGTTAGCATCATATTCAATATCACGTGTGACAGTCAACATATAGTGTAAAAGTGAAAATAGCATCAGAGTTTATTAAATTATATATATATATATACACAAATTGATAATATGTAATCAAAATATGTCATTACAAGAAACAACTAGTTTATCTGGAGTTATGAGAAACAACTAAATCCTTTGATATATATTTTTTTACATGAAATACTTATTTTTATTAAACAATAGTATTCAATTAATATTTTTACTTAATACGATTGTTATCACCTATCAATTGGACTATAAGGAATGAATAGGATTATTTATCATTTTAAAATATATATTTTTCAAAAAAACAATAAGTTATATATTTTTTATTATTAAAATAATACGCATTTAAATTAAAAACAAATATTTCCCAAAACATTTTTTTTTGCAAAATAATAGCCCAATCGCTCTTTGCGAAAACAATGAAAAATTAAATTTAACAACCATTATAAATCTTATTTGACAATATAAGAATCAAATTTTCAAATATAAATATAATAAAATTTTCTTAGTATGAATTGTTTGAATTTTCTTTGAAAACGTTATTTTATTGATGACTCATGAAATAAAGTAAATTTTAATTATTTTTTTATAATTTTTATTCATAAATAATTTTTTAAAACGGTTATAATGTGACATTTGTTCAATTTTATATCTATTAATAAAATTTAAGTAAATCGAATCATTTTTATATTTACTTTTGATATAATAATGTTGTGAACCTTTGACGATTCTCACTTTAAAAGCTTGTTATCTTGTCTTGTCTATGGGGTTAATTTTAAATTTAATTCAGCCTGACATCTATAATGAATTTTTATGAATTGATTTCATATTTAAAATCATAGTAATATATTTTTTATAATATGTTTATTTTTTTATCTTATTTGTTTGTGAGGAGTTAATATTAATTACATCCATTAAATAAAAAATGTGGTTACATACTGGTTAATATTAGAATATAAGGTGTAAAAAAGACCCAAAACAATAAGAACCCCATTTGATAGTAGTATTTAGACCCTATATCTTATAATATATATAATGGAACATTATTTTTCACTCTGGACTTAATTAATGTTTTTGGTGGAATTCACCCTATAAAAAATCATTCTTGTGCTACTCACCCCAACTTATTAAAGGCCTTGACATCTCATCCTCACATAAAATCATCACACCATATAGGTGTCGAAAAGTCCACATAGAATCAGTTACCAAATTCTCTAATATCAATATACAAATAATTATATCTCAAAATCATATCTATGATTGTCTTAGTGAAAACCAATGTAGGATTGAAGAATAAGATGTTATGTTCTGTAGTAATTGTTTATAATTTACTTCATTCCCCATAAAATAAAATTTTTATTAAACAAAAATTATATAATAGATTTATTATATTATATATAATAAGATGTTTTTATAAAAATTTAATGAGTTAATCAATCCTCACATCAATCAAATGGTTTATAAAATCGTCATTTCAATGTATGGCATACTACCATCTCATGATTAAATGTATTTTGTTCATTCATATCCACTGTTCAATGTTTTATGTGATGATTGATATAATATATGTACAATATATATATATATATATAACATATATATATATTCATACTAATTATATATTACATACATTATTTTATTACAGCCTATAAGAGACATGATAACATAACTCTCACTACCACAAAACATGGCCAAGGAAGCGCTGCCCTTTATCTGCGCTAAACAGAAAGAGGTGATAAATGGGTATGCCTTTATCAGTGCTAGTTAAAAGCATTGATAAAGGTTAGATTTATGAGCACTATAATAAGAACTGATAAAGGTATACCATGATCAGTGCCTTTTTTAGCTCTGGTAAAAGGTTACATTTATCAGCGCTTATTTTATCGCAGATAAAAGTTTTTATTCTTAATTTATATAAAATTATAATATTTATCAGCACTAAAATAAAAACCCTCATAAAAATTAAATTTATGAGCGCTTTCTCAACGCTGATAATGAGATACCTTTAGCAGTGCTAAAAAAGCACAGATAAAATTCCTATTTATCAGCGATATAAATATAGCGCTAATAAATATGTATTTTATCAGCTATTTATTAGCACTGATAAAGGTATCTATTTATCATCTCTGAAAAATCGCTGATAAATTTATGTTTTATCAGTGTTTTTATTTTAGCACTGAAAAAACATACCATTATCATCTCTTTCAACGAGTGCTGATAAGGGTTCATGTGGTTTCTATTTAATAACCCTGACATGCCATCCTCTCTGGCATGCGGTAAAGCTTTCGTGGAAGCTGAACCATGCCCCTATTCTTCCATGACCTCTCATCCTTTTTCTCCTCATCTTCCACGTCCTCGTCATCCTCCTCCTCCTCATCCTCTTCCTCTGCCGCTGCCTCTGCCGCTGGTGGGTTTTTCTCCTCCACTGCGACCGTTGCTGCCTCTGCCGCTGCCAGTTTTTCCTCCTCTGCCGTGACACCCACTACCTCTGCCGCTGCTGGGTTTTCCTCCTCCACCGCCAATTCCGCTGCATGTGCTGCCACTAGTCAGGGTAATAGTATTTTTCCTTTTCGTGGGTTAATATTAATGAGAAATGATGATCTATGAATGATTATGATGAAATATTGTTTTTTATATGTGAGTTGAACATATGTATGAGTAGTTGGGGAAAGAATGAGAGCCCAGTTGGTGAGACCCTTGTATTGTAGGTTGTTTTAAATAGTGTTTGTGTGAGAAGCTATAGTAAGTGGTTGGGTTGGTTCACTAGATGATGTTTTTTTTGAGGTGGGGATAAAAGTATCACCCATGTGTAAAGGATTGTGTAAGATCTGATGTAATGGGTTTCTGTGAGATCTTAGTGTTCGTTAACATGTGACTCAGGATGGTAGCGAGTTAGTGAGTTTTGGTGGTTGGGGGAGACAAATGAGTGGGGTTATCATGGTGTTATGAATACCATAGATTCATAAATCTTGGGTAGATTCTTTGACCTGAGGGATTGGTTCATATTAGGTGTTATCAAGTTGATAGCAATGGAATTGTCATTTATTCGATTTGTATAAAGGAAGCACTCTCTATTCTTGAGTTTTGGTGTTATGAATGGGTTGAGGGAAATGATCATTTGGATTCCAAACCCTATTGATTTATATCATGGTTTTAATGTGATCATCACTATTGAACCTAGATGGATGTGTTTTGGGTAATGAAGCATGGGTATATTCCTTTGGTTTTGGAATAATGTTGGGTAACTGGTGATCATGGGGTAATTTTTTTCATGGTGTGATGTAAATATTGAAAAATAGTACCAAGGGTGTCCCGTTTGAAATATGTCTATTCCACCCAATTTTTTTCAAGATGTACGCATAGGCTTATTGAGTTTGAATAGGTATATGATCAAACTCACTAGATACCACGTGTTGTGTTGAAAAGATTGTACGATAAAGTTTAAAGTCATGCAATTAGGATGTATGTGTCCTGAAAGGTGTGATAACAGAGGATTGATCAGGGCTTACTCTATTGGGATATGCTATCTAGAATAAACATGGGGATTATACCTACTAAGGAGGACCTATTGGTCAGGGAATACCCATATTATGTTCAACTATTTTATTTTAAAAACTCTGTTGAACTTATTCTATCGAAGGTTGGTTCTACAATTTCTTGTTATCTTAAGGTTTGTTTAACCATGGTGTGGGTTGATTTCAGTTTTATTTTGTTCTTGGGGTGTGTGGGATGTTGTAAATGGGGTACTCGGTTTAAGATTATTTTATTTTCATGACTTTCCCCTATTTTATGTTTTATTTTCTGTTGGAAATCTCTTATGTTGTGCGCCTCTCCTCTACCACGAACGCACCTCTGTCCTGTGCCTAACGACACCTTCATGGTGAGTTTTACCCTGTTACTTATTGGTTTCCTCTTGTTTTCATGTTATTACTATTTGATAGTGATGGTTATAATATAAAATGTACGGGCTAAATGCGCCACTAAAAATCATGGTCGTTGGTGGCCATTGTCTGCGCACTAAATTAATTGCATGTTGGTTGGATCTTGTTGTACATTTTAATATAAAAATTGGTAGTTTACGTATACTTGAATTATGAATGAATTCCTCAAGATGATAAAACATCTGTGATAACCACTGAATTAACAAACAAAATTTAATAAGTGATGCTAGTAATTTCTGAAATTGTGATTTTTTGGTTTGTATGCTGTTGCGATTGTGAGCCCGATTGGGTTTTGTATAGTGTTTCGATTGTTGTCATGATTTATATTCCATTTGTCCATGTTTTAGTTCTTCCACCATTGAATATAATTCAAAATTTTATCCATTTCAATGGCACCACCACTTTT
Source organism: Viscum album (assembly GCA_963277665.1). NCBI lineage: Eukaryota > Viridiplantae > Streptophyta > Magnoliopsida > Santalales > Viscaceae > Viscum > Viscum album. The sequence continues at coordinate 1,137,682,470 of OY728150.1, read as the reverse complement.
TTACTAGTGCAATTCAATTGAATCCTAGAAAACCACTTCTAGAGGACTCTATGAGACACTTTTTGGTGTAAAGATGAGGTTTTTCAAATTCTATATATTTTTAAAATACATGGTATGTAGTCTTGTTTAATGGAACATGCTTCCCCATACATGGATTTCACAGAGATTTTAATGTTAGTCAACAGTTATCTCCAAAATTTACACCACATGACTCATCTTCTGACTCAAACTTGGAATATGTTTTATTTTAAATGTTACATGTCATGTGAATGTAGGTCACACACAATGTATCTCCAAGACATATACTTCAACATGAAACCATGTACATGTCACGACCCGTCCTCGGGACCTGTGCCGTGACTACACCAAGCCTGCCTTCCATAGGCCAGCGGCTGGCGACTAGCACCAAAGGTATAAATCCTGATAAAAGGGAAGGAATAGCCTATATATAAGAAAACAAACACCACAGAGTACTCAAGATGTAGTAAACAATAAATAAACTGCGTACAAAAGTATGTGCTGGAAGTAAATGGGAATGTATACAAACCCAACTGAAAGTACATTACAATTATGAAAAGTGAAGTACAACAGCTGTAAAGTAATGCGGAAACCGCTGTGACATCGTCCGGAATTCCCACCTCAAGGGTGGGTACAGATAGACTCATGGGATACTCGGTTTCAGACGTCTTCTAATAGTACGTCTCATCACGTTCTCCACCCCCAGGTATCATCCCACTGCACTAGACTCCTCCTCGATCAGTGGTGTCTCTCGTCTGCAACCAACACAACGTAGTGCGGGCATAGCCCGTGCAGTGGTGAGTATACGATACTCAGTAGGGACCCTAAGACCCCCAGGGCCTTCCAGAATACACAAAGGATAAACTACAATGGAAAGATACAAACAAGATGTATCAACAAACACTACTTAGGTATATGCCCATCAATATACCTAAGTCATCAATTCTATTTCGACTCCAACTTCTGAGCCCAAGTACAACCTTGTCCACACGGGAAAACACAACCCAATCCACACAAGAAATCAAGTCAACCGCATCGATGATAATGATTGAAAGTCAAGACGTAGCTCACACAAGTATACTACTCACAAAGATGTGTGGAGATGATTAGATGTAGCCACCGAGTCATCTTCTATGCCGAACCCATGTAGGATCCAAGTACAGTAGTCGTCGCTGCCGATCCCATGTAGGATCCATGTACAGTAACCATCACTGCTGAACCCACGTAAGATCCACGTACAATCGTCATCACTGTCGAACCCATGGAGGATCCTTGTACAGTCGTACTCACTGTCGAACCCACGTAGGATCCAGGTACAATCGTCATCGTCGTCGCAGTCACAGCCAGCTCTAGTGTTCCAGCACACAGCACGTTCGATTTCCAGAGGGTCCGCTCCTTGATTCAATGATTGATACATCAACTATCATGAAGACCAGAGTTGATGTATCCCATAGTTCAGTCCCACATCATAGGGGAAAAGCCAAGAAAAACGTTCCCATGTCATGGAGAACAAGATGACCAATCCATTATCCAAAAGTACACGACGTGTTGGTAAGCGATACATGTCATGTCATCAGACACTGGGTACTACTACTTTGATACGACCTGTGTTGCAGTGTTTGTAATCTAGATATGTAAATACACGGTCTGTAGTATGGTTTCACGCTGTGTCCAAACCAATATGGTCACTTCCATGTGCGCTGGTCATGCCTGGCCGTGTGGTGGAGTACATGCCAGTGTACTCCACCCAGTTTTTGTGTATTTCTGGAATACACGCCGAGTCATCAAGAAACCACTTCTGCCTTGGTGGAGGTTATACATGTCGTGCCTCATGGCCATGTAGTTCTACATGTGTCTGTGTATCTCTCAGACTACACGCCGAGCCACATGTAGTAGCTTCTGCCTTTCTGTGAAGATGATACACACTGTGCCTCGTGGCCGTGTATTTCTGTCTGTGTCCCTGTATTTTCCCTAAATACACACCATTCCCATCAAAGTCTCCTATGTCAAACATTGTGAACAGTACACATCGTGTGACTGGTGTCACACACCGAGTGTCAGTTCGTCTGATGTCCATTACTTCTACCGCTGAACACTTTTACTAAAGGGTGTATGCTTTTGAAGTACACGCCGTGTTTTCTATAATTTTCTAGAAATGATGCCTCTGTCCAGCACGCCCTCTTAGGCATCCATTCTTTGTTCCGATGATCCATTTTCTACAAAATCTCTACTACTAGGTTGTCCCGATGTTCCGTGGCCATTTCTAATGTTTTCAGGCCTCTGATCGGCTCCGAAAACATTCTATGATTCACCGTTCAAGAACGGTAGGAGAAAACCATACAACAAGAATGGCAGAGGAAACAGACCGTGTTAGTTTGGTCCGGTTTCTTTCGCATTAGTTCGATAGAAAATGGTTTAGAGAGAACCAATAACATGGAACAAAAAACAACGTTTCTCATTCATAAACGCACCCCTACCTCAATGGATGTTTGTGGTTTTCAAGAACCGCAGACGATGGTGTCGATTTCGTTGTCCTCGGTGTCTCCTCCCGTGTCGTGGAGGAAGAAGAGGATAATGAAATCGGGCCGACGGGTCGACGTTTTTCGTCGGGGGTATGGTGTTCTTCATTTGAAGATGAAGTTCTTCAAAAGAGGAAAGAGCTCTCTCGAAAATTCCCCCACACAACCAAACTAAACAAATAAAATAAGGCATCCCATTATTTTATTATTTTTGAAATCATTTCAGAATTACAAAATTCAAATCCTCTTAATTAATTAAATGTTGAGTTGTTTAATTTAATTAAGAAGTAGGTTGTAAAATTAAATTGGAAGTTGAAGATTTACATAAATAAAAGGGGGTTAACACGTTTAAAGGGGGAGAGTTAAGGGGTTATGGAATGTGTAGAGGTGGGGATCGTGTGGGCCCCATATAACCTTTATCCTCTCAGGAGTACTTAGTAACTAGTGGGTCCCACCCCAACTCCCACACCTAGTATATAACCACATATAAAAAGACATAAAATTGTAACACAATTTTATTTTACTTTTCATTTAATCCACATTTTTTAACAACTCCTCCCTAGCAGACGCATCTTCGGTAAAGGTCTTCTTAAGAAAATATCGGCGATGATATTCTATCGGTGCCCTCAGATTTCAAATCCGTGCACTAGTTAAAAAGATAGATAAACACGCCCATTCGTTCAATGAACATACCCGAGCAAAACTTTGAAAATTTATTCCGGGCACACCGGGCCTTAGAGTCAGGTGTCGTAAGAATCTACCTGCTCGTAAAATCCCAATGAATTTAATAAAAAAATTTCCTTGAAATTTACGGGTCTTTAAATTACTCCCACCTCAGGAATTTACATCCCCGTAAAGCTACATAGTAAAAAAGGGAAACAAATGAGGGTACTGTGCAAAAATCTGATCCTCCCGCTCCCATGTTCTCTCATGGTGGTTCCCGTGCTGCCACCTGATGCACACTAGAGGAATCGACCATCCACCTAGGACCTGCTCATATCGATTCTTGATCTCAACTGGGACCTACACATATATTTCCTCGTCATCGATGTCCAGCTCCATGTGGTCGATAATATGTGTTGGTTCTTGCATGTATCTTCTCAGGTGGGATACGTGGAAGACGTCATGCACCCGGTGCAACTGAGGTAAAAGATTCAGACGATAAGCCACCTCGCATATCTGGCTAAGAACCTGGAATGGTGCGATGTAGTGTGGGGATAAATTACTAGTTCATCCAAATCTCCGTAATCCATGTCGAGGTGAGACGTGTAAGAATACATGGTTTCCATCCTCAAACACCAGTGGTCTCCTCCACCTATCAACATAGGACTTTTTTTGGCTCTGAGCAGTCCTCATCCACCCCTGTATGATCTGCACCTTCTCTATCGTGGCCTAGACCATCTCTGGTCCTACAAGTGCTGACTCCCCAGGGTCTGTCCAACTTAGAGGTGATCTACAAGGTTTGTCGGACAATTCCTCGTATGCTTCCACCCTAATGGTGGAGTGGTTGCTGTTGTTGTACACAAACTCTACAAATGGTAGGTGATCCTCCCAACTGCGACCAATGTCAAGAAAATGTGCACAGAGCATGTCCTCGAGAGTCTGAATGGCCCTCTCCGTCTGACCATCTGTCTGAGGGTGAAAGGTGGTGCTCAGGCGTAGCTGCATCCCAAATGCCTCCTGCAACCCCTTCCAATGCCGGGATTTAAAGCGAGCATTTTGATCGGAGATGATAGACGATGGCACACCATGAAGCCGTACGATCTCCTGAACGTAGAGGTGTCCCATGCTCTACAACGAGCCTTGATCTCTGATCGGTAGAAAGTGAGAAGACTTGGTGAGTCGGTCTATGATCACCCAAATGGAGCTGTGTCCTCTAAAAGTATGTGGAAGCCCTGTCACGAAATCCATAGATATCACGTCCCACATCCACTCCGGGACCTCCAAGGGATGTACCAAGACTACTGGTACCTGGTTATCCACCTTCACCTGCTGGCAGGTGAGACATCGTGAAACGAAATTTTCCATATCCTTCTTCATTCATGGCCACCAGTGCTGTCGTCTGAGATCCTTGTACAACTTCGCTACTCCTAGATGTACCGCCAATGGGGAAGTGTGAAACTCTCTCAGCACTTCCTCCTGTAATGAAACTGTTACCATGGTACGTCCTCTGAAAAGGATGACCTACTCTCCTCCTATAGAGAATCCATCAGGTGCCTGTCCTGAGGTTATTTATGCACGTCGTGTCTCACAGTCAACGTCCCCACGATGTGCCTCTATGACCCGCTGAAGTAGTGGAGGAGTGATTGTGACTGACTATAGAAAGGATTCCCCATCTCTATCCACGAAGGATATCAGCGACACGACAAGATTCTTCGTCACCTCTCCAAGTAGCTTGATGCCTGACCTTCTGCTGAGAGCATCATCTACCACATTCACCTTCACAGGAGTATAGACTATCTCAAAGTCATAGTCCTAGAGGAACTCGATCCATTTCCACTATCTCAGGTTCAGGTCCTTCTATGAGAAGATGTACCTGAGACTCTGGTGGTCAGAGTTGACTGTAAAGCGCCCGCCCATCAGATAGTGTTGCCACGTCTTCAAGGAGATGACCACAACTGCTAACTCTAGGTCATGAATATCGTAGTTCTTCCCATGCTACCACAACTATCATGAACCATATGCGATCACTGCCTGATCCTATATCCGGACACACCCGAGTCCGGTCCATGATGCATCGCAGTAAACTACGTACCCTACGCCCTCCTCTGGTAGCCTCAAGATGGGTACACTGGTAAATCTCTGTCTCAGCACCTCAAAGCTTTGCTGACATCTTTCTGACCACACGAAGGGTTTCCCATTCTTCTTCAATGTTACACCCCAAACTTCCATAGTACGCTCCTCTTTAAATAATAAAGCAGCGTGTGTTGTACGCAACCTCGAGTTCTAACACACCACGACCAATAAAAGTAGCAGTTATGAATAGTAATACCCACTTTTTGAAATTATAAAAATTTTATACTTCAAAATGGACTTCATTTTTGGATTTTTAATATCGAAATTATCCTATGTTTAATTTTTGGTATTTTTCTGAGAACTTCCATTTTTTGATGAATAGTTAAAAATACTTAAAAACAACTTCTTTAATAAATATAATTTATAGTGATAAATTATACTATTGAGTGGTTTTAAAGTATAATTAGAATATATTTTTACTATTTTATCCAATGGTGGTCATTAGAATTAATTTCACTTTGAAATTGGACATAAACAATTGTCAATCTTTTTATACATATTGTTTCTTAAAAACATGCAATTTTTTGTGGCAGCGAGAATTAATTTTTAAATTAATTAATACAACATATATGTTTGGAATTTTTTAAAATAGAAATCATTAATGAATTCGGAATTTCAATAATAGCATAGGGTTATTTTTTGTCATTGTTCTGAAAAACATCAATTTTTGATGAATAGTGAAACCACTAAGTGATAGTTAAAAACTGATTTTTCGTTTAAATGAAACATTACCACTTCTGTGATATTATTTTCATAAATCTGACATACATGGTTTTAATTAAGAAGTAAAATGTGTTTCAATGTGATTAAAATAATTTTTTGATGAATAGTAACTTTTATGTTTAATTAATAGTGATTAATGGTAATTAGTGAAATTTAAGGTAAAAATGTTATTACAAAAATATTAAAATACATTTATACTTGTCCTAACCTTATTGGATGAGTCATGGATGACCAATAAAATCCATGGGTCAACTTGGGGACCCCATGGAGCCAATTGGGTATGAAAATGACCTTAATAACTTTTTATTTAATGTAAAAATAAAATTGTCACAAACATGTGTTGTTTTACTAAAACAATTATTACATGGGGTTATGTATGTTAACGTTTCGACTATAATTAATATTTTTAAATCTAAAAAGATTTCCAACATCATGGTAATTTTTTTTTTAATTTTTAGACATTAAATATTTTATCTTATTTATGACACCATGATGATGCAGCGATTACCTCATTGATTAACTAATTAAATAAAATGAAAAGATAATGTAAAATCTAAGATGTACACTTGTCAAAAACCTATTGAATGAGTAGTGTTCGGACCCTTATCACCTTATCCTCTAAATGTATAATTGTGGGACCTTTGAAATCCGAAAAGCACATCATAATAATGTAACATTTCATTACATTCGAAGAGTGACCCTTCTCTCCTCTTATAAAAGGCCCCCACGTCTACCACCTTATTCATAACTTCTAATCCATTTGGCGTGGCCAACCTCTTCCAAAATACTCTCTAAAATTACCTTTATTACTCCTACAATCCTCACTTTGGGAATAATTCTTCCCAAGGAAGCCTTTGGCTCAAATAAAAAAGATTTACCCGATTTTAAGGTAATGTCTTCTCTTATGTTATTTTGTTTTATTTTGCATCTCCAACCCCTTAAACTCTTTTGATTACTTTATTTTGTAACAACGCCAGTATCCTCAATATACTTAGATGTTTTTATTAGAAGTATTATATTTACACTTACACACACCTTCATCTAATGGGTAAAGAACATACTGTTTCTGTGGGTGGCGAATTACTGCCTCACGAAACGATGATTGTTCATTATTCTTTTAACATCGCTCATGGTGGCCATTATGATGACACTATATTTATATATGATATATATTATGTTTTTTCCTTATTCTTCTGTATTTCTCATTTATGGAATACGTTTATGATTTCCATTATGGGTAAACGCGATAATTTCATTTTAGGAAGTGCGGACTACCACCCCCTCAAAGTGATTTGTATCGTTAATTCCATATGTGGGATGTTTAAAGGATGGAGTAAATGGTATTATACATTATATTATACCGTAATTATAGTATACCTTTATATGATTATAATTTCATTCAATTAAATATGAATAGAAAGGAAAGTATCGTTCATGCGTATGTACGGCTTACTCTCTCCATGAACGGTGCATTTCATTTCTTACCTCTAAATGTTATGTAATATTCTAAATGAATGTATATACTGGATATATATGATATATATGATATCTACGTCATGAATATAGTTCTGGATATAATGGATACTTCACCACATGAACAACTTGTAATTATAAGAAGTTTATCTTTGACTCAAGTACCAAAGATCGACAAAATGACCGTTATTAACTTAAATAATTAAATAATGTTCATAACATAGTAATAAGTTATATAAAAGTAATAATGAACATGGAAAAGTTTTTTATGGAAATTTAAATTCACTCTAGTTTATTATTCAGGGGATTAAAGAATGATCGAGTCAAGTCGGACATGAGGTAAGGGAACTTCTTAACCCAATTTCTGGTCTTTGGGTTAATCTCCTACATTCAAATTATGTCATGATATTAATATGTCCTATCCTGTATTTGTACATTAATTATGTGTAATTGTAGTGAATACACATAATAGATCTATTTTATTTAAAAAATGATCTTTTTAAGGGACTTCTTCTCAATCTCCATTCATTAAGGCATATTTGTTTTTATACACAAATTTCTTATATACGGTGTATAAACCCCTTTGACTTTTACGTTTATTAAAAAGGAATATTTTTATATGATGCGGTTTACTAAACTACAAAAAGGAATGTTTTTCTTGTCACACGTATGTGGTGATAAAGACTTCTCCGCCGCTGTGACCATTATTTGAGTTTCGGCTTCCTCTACAAGCCATAACTTTATTAAAATGAAAAATAAATACCAAGTTTTAATTTTATTTTATTTTGGTATTGAAAATAGTTTTGAAAGTGTTTTTATTATATCAATATGTTGTATTGATATATTGTGATTGAAATTTAGAAATATTATGTTTCCTTTATGCATGTTTTATGTGATATGATTATGTTATGGTTTATGATATGTTTAAACTAGTTCATATGAGGAATGCATTGGACTTAATAAGTGACTGGTGGAACCCAGTATAGCTCCTCGATGCATCGGTAGGTCTCAAGAGACAAACTAGTGTCTTGGCATGAGGCCTTGACAAAATCTTATTTTTGTCTTGGCACGAGGCCTTGGCTACGTGGTCATGATAGTTTGACTTTATGCATTCCATCATTATGAAAGTGGTTATTGATATTTGCATGTGATTATTCGACTAGTAAAATATCCATGTGAATAAGTAAATGGAATTATTTCATTTTACTTTTTCCATATTATACTGATGTTCATGTTTAAAAGGCTTTTTTTATAGTTATATATTGCCTTAAATGTTTATGTTTTTTTATGAAGGCTTCCGCTATATTGTTATCCTTACTGAGCTTGTGAGCTCACCCCTTTCAATGTTTTAATTTTTCCAGGATGTGAAAAAGTATTTTATGAACGACCTGAAGGGATAATATGAGGGGATGTGAAGAAAAGAAGTTTTTGTAGTTTTCTATTACTTTATGATGTAATGTAAAACTTATGAATGTATCTAGTGTTTCAAGGATACTAAAATAATCAGTCTTTCGAGACTTGATCTTTGTGATCATGCCAATGTTACGCAATAATGCACCGACTCCGGGTAACTGGGGTTGTGGCGTTATAGTTGGTATCAGATTCAGTTTAGTACTAACCTTGGAAGCTAGATTTAGATAAACTCTAAATATAGCACATAGACATAATATAAACATTAAGGATTAGTATAGAAGAACTTCCTAGAATTTTGGTATTATAGAGATTTTGTGTGTTTTCTGAGCAATACATCCATGTCTGGATACGAGCAGGTAGAGGTGGCTCTGGGACATATGTACCTAGGGGTAAATCCCGAAAACACCGCTTTGAGCTAGACTCGAACGGGAACTGGTGCACAACAACAGGCCTTGCTGCACTCTTGGTTACGACACACCCGTGGGATATGCTTAGGATAATTCCCATTTCATTACAAACCACTATGAATGTTTATGAGTATATAATTCCTCAAAGAAAACATTTTTATGATTATGGATTACATCCATAATCTGTTCTATTTACGTTAATTATTTTACAAGTTTGGAATTATTCATTGCAATTCATAAACTAACCTAGTTTATTCCAATGTATAGAAATGGTTCCCAATAGAATGAATGTTAACTCCAACAATATATATGATCCAAAGAGTAAGAAGGATCATATCTTTCATGGTATTAAGCCAAAATTTAGAGGGGAAATAGTCTCCCATGTGTTCTCAACACATTAAAAAATAGTGTCATGTATTAATAAGATAGGTAAATAATTCTTTGAGTCCTATGGCTTTGAAGTGAAGCCAGAGAAGAAAAGGATGGAAGAGATAATGATGGATAAAGTGACGAGGGGAAAGAAGAATTTTCCAATATGTGATAATTTTGGGAAGAATCACCTTGGAACATGCCTGAAGGGAAAGGGAGTTTGTTATAAGAGAGGAGAAAAAGGACACCAAGTGCATGACTGTAAGGGTAAGAAAAAGGTTTCAAATGTATAATGCTTTATCTAGAAGGAGTGAGGACACTATGCAAACCAATGTCCAAATCATCAGAGTATGACCCACATGATGTTATTAGATAATAATAAAGTTATGATACTACCACAGATGAGGAGGAATGATTAGATTTCTTATGTTGTTATTAATGAATTATGTCATTTGAGTGTTGTATCAATGATATACTGGTTATAATAATTATGGAGTATATAAGGATTGTACTACAGTACTATTTCATCAAAGACTTGAGATTGTGTGGAACCAATAAAAGTGACTCAATAGAAGGTTAAATTTTTGGAATATATATGGTTGAGGGAAATTTAAACCATAATATTGTTCTGATACCGAGATAGTGATTTTTAAATAATACAAGATTGATTTGGATAAATTATATTGGATATTATTGAATTCCTTGAAACTGATTAATGATTTGCATACATTTTTGGATAGAAGTAGTATATCTATTATTCTATAAGGAATAAGGGATCATGAATGTAATAAAAAAGGATTTAGGGTAATTCAGGATGTTGCAGTGTTTTAAAAGAATACATGATGAAGGTGTTCACATGTTAATACACGACAAAAAGGATCTTCATTGTGTTTACATTCCTTATAAAATTTGGACTGTGAGTTTGGACAGAAGTATTTTGGATAACTATAAAGGTTGGAATGGATTATGTTGAACATTGGATAGTATTATTTAAGGTTAAAACATTTCTGAAGATTATTTTTGTAATATTATAATACTATAGTTTTAGGAAAAGTACAACCTGTAGGTTGAGGGACAAACCGTCGCATCAGACAAAGTTGCAGGAACCCAACCCACAACAATAGTGCGATAGGCCTTTTTTACCTTCCACTAGCCTACAGGAAGTCCATAGTTATTACAAAATAGTTTTCCTAATCTTAATGTTATGTGTTAATATTTTGAACCTTGTACGATTAGGATAAATATAATATTATTGTGTTCTATAATCTTTTTGAGTGAATGATGAGTTTGTGGTAGAAATTGGTCAAAGGTTGAAACTTTACTTGTTAAGCATATATATATATACCTATCTCTTATTCTATGAATAAATTAATTCTTAAACTTTAGGAATGGGATATTAAAACAAAAAATTTGTTATCCTAATACCTTATGTTTTGCTGAACTGATGATATTTTAAATCACCATATATTGAAGGCTTTTAAGCCCACAATTTTACAATTGTTTGTGATTGATGAACTAAACCACTCCCTAAAAATATTTATATTTTTCCTCCAATTATATTTTCACCAATTTTCTTTTAATCGAGATCATAATTTGGTGGTGTCTTTTTCCATTTCTTGTTCCCCTTAATTAGGGCTAAACTTTATTAACCTTATTTCTGATGTGGGTTTTCCACAAAGGTATTTTCTATTTTCAACATTTTATTTTCAAAGAAAAATTTTAAATTGCAAGGAAGCAATTTATTGAAAGAGGGGAGAATGTAACATCCCAAGATTCCATGGTACACTCCTCTTTGAATAATAAAGCAGTGTGTGTTGTATGCAACCTCGAGTTCTAACACACCGCGACCAATAAAAGTAGCAGTTATAAATAGTAATACCCACTTTTTGAAATTATATAAATTTTATACTTCAAAATGGACTTCATTTTTGGATTCAGAATATCGAAATTAGCCTATGTTGAATTTTTGGTATTTTTCTGAGAACATCCAATTTTTGATGAATAGTTAAAAATACTTAAAAACAACCTTTTTAATAAAAATAATTTATAGTGATAATTTATAATATTGAGTGGTTTCCAAGTACAATTAAAATATATTTTTACCATTTTATCCAATGGTGGGCGTTATAATTAATTTCACTTTGAAATTGGACATATACAATTGTCAATATTTTGATACATATTGTTTCTTAAATACACGCTATTTTTTGTGACAATGGGAATTAATTTTTAAATTAATTAATGCAACTAATATGTTTGTAATTTTTTAAAATATACATCATTTTTTGAATTTGGAATAACAATTATAGCTTAGGGTGAATTTTTTGCATTGTTCTGGAAAACATCAATTTTTGATTAATGGTGAAACCACTAAGTGGTTGTTAAAAACTGATTTTTCATTTAAATGAAACATTACTACTTCTGTGATTTGATTTTCAAAAAATCTGACATACATGGTTGTCATTATGAAGGAAAATTTGGTTCAATGGGATTAAAATAATTTTTTGATGAATAGTAACTTTTATGTTTAATTAATGACGATTAAAGATAATTAGTGAAATTTAAGGTAAAAATGATATTATAAAAATATTAAAATACCATTACACTTGTCCTACCCATATTGGATGAGTCATGGCCGACCCAGAAAATCCATGGGTCAACTTGGGGACCCCATGGAACCACTTGGGTATGAAAATGACATTCATAACTTTTTATTTAAAGTAAAAATAAAATTTGTCACAAACATGTGTTGTTTTACAAAAACAATTATTACATTGTTTTATATAAGTTAAAATTTAAACTATAAGTATTCACAGGAAAGATAGAATTATTTCCTACATCATGGCAATTTTTTTATAATTATTAGACATTAAATAAAATGAATTATTTATGACACCATGATGATGCAGAGATTACCTTATTAATTAACGGTTTATATAAAATGAAAAGATAATGTAAAATCTAAGACTTACACATGTCAAAAACCTATTGGATGAGTATATTTCGAACCCTTATCACATTTTCCTATAAATATATAATTGTGGCACCTTTGAAATCAGAAAAGATCTTCATAATAATGTAACATTTCATTACTTTCCATGAGTGCCCCTCCTCTCCTCTTATAAAAGGCCCCGACCTCTAACACCTTATTCACACCTTCAAAGCCATTTGTCTCGTCCAACCTCTTCCCAAATACTCTCTAAACTTCCCTCTATTAATCCTGAAGCCTCACTTTGGGCATAATTCTTATCAAGGAAGCCTTTGGCTCAAATCAAAAAGAGGTACCTGATTTTAAGGTAATGTATTCTCTTATGTTATTTTGTTTTATTTTTCTTCTCCAACCCCTTAAAATCATTTTATTCCTTTATTTTTTAACAACACCAGCATCCACAATATACTTGGTCTTTTTAAGAGAATGATTTTATTTACACTTACACACACCATCATCTAATGGCTAAAGAACATACTGTTTCTGTGGGTGGTAAATTACTACCTCCAGAAATGATGATTGTTCAATATTCTTTTAAAACCTCTCATGTTGGCTATTATGATGACACTATTTTTATATATGATATATATTATGTTTTTGTTTTTCTTATTCTTATTTATTTCTCATTTATGTCATACCTTTATGATTTCCATTATGGGTAAAAGCGATAATTTCATTTTTGGAAGTGCGGTCTACCGCCCCCTCAATGTGATATGAATCATTATTTTCATATGTGGGATGTATAAAGGATGGAGTAAATGGTATTATACATTATATTATACTGGAATTATAATATAACATTATATAATTATAATTTATTCCATTAAATACGAATAGAAATGATTGTATCGTTCATGCATACGTATGAATTACCATCTCCATGAACGGTGAATTTCATTTCTTAACTCTAAATGTTATGTAATATTATAAATTCATGTATATACTGGATATGTAAGATATATATGATATCTAAATAATGAATATAATTCTGTATATAATGGTTATTTCACCACATAAACAACTTGTAATTATAAGGAGTTTATTTTTGACTCAAGTACCAATGATCGACAAAATGACCGTTATAAACTTAAATAATTACATAATGTTCATAACATGGTAATAAGTGATATAAAAGAAATAATTATCATGAAAATGGTTCTTAAGAAAATACAAATTAACTCTAGTTTATTATTCAGGAGATAAACGAACGATCGAGTCAAGTCGGACACGAGGTAAGGGAACTTCTTAACCAAATTTCCGTTCTTTGGGTTAATATCCTACATTCAAATTATGTCATGATATTATTATGTCAAATCTTGTTTTTGTACTTTATTTATGTGTAATTATAGTGAATAAACATAATAGATCTATTTTATTTAGAAAATTATATTTTTAAGGGACTTGTCTCAGTCTCCCTTCATTAAGGCATATTTTATTTTATACACAAATTTCTTCTATACTGTTTATAAACCCCTTTGACTTTTACATTTTTTCAAAAGTAATATTTTTATACGATGCGTTTTACTAAACAACAAAAAGGAATGTTTTTCTTGTCATACGTATGTGGCGACAATGACCTCTCCACCGTCGTGACAATTATTTGAGTTTTGGCTTCCTCTACAAGCCATAACAGAATCATTTTCTATGATGCATTTTACTAAACGACAAAAAGGAATGTTTTACTTGTCATAAGTATGTGGTGACAATGACTTCTCCATCGCCGTGACCATTATTTGAGTTTCGGCTTCCTCTACAAGCCATAACATTTTTAAAATGAAAAATAAATACAAAGTTTTAGTTTTCTTTTATTTTGGTATTGAAAATGGTTTTGAAAGTATTTTTATTATATCAATGCGTTGTATTGATATCTTGTGATTGAATTGTGGAAATTTTATGTTTCCTTTATGCATGTTTTATGTGATACGATTATGTTATGGTTTATGATATGTTTAAAACTGTTCATATGAGGAATGCATTGGACTTAATAAGTGATGGGTGGAGCCTGCTATAGCTCCTCGATGCATTGGTAGGTCTCATGAGACAAACTAGTGTCTTGGCACGAGGCCTTGAAAAAATATTATTTATTGTCTTGGAACGAGGCCTTGGCCACGTGGGTATGATAGTCTGGATTTATGCATTCAATTATTATGAAGGTGTTTATTGATATTTCATGTGATTATTCGACTAGTAAAATATCCATGTGATAAAGTAAATGGAATTATTTCATTTTACTTTTTCCATATAATGCTGAAGTTAAAGTTTAAAATTCTTTTTTTAGTTATACATTGAATTAAATTTTTATGTTTATTTATGAGATCTTCTGCTATATTGTTATCCTTACTGAGCATCTGAGATCACCCCTTTCAATGTTTTAATTTTTCCAGGATGTGAAGAAGTATTTTATGAATGACCTGAAGGGATAATATGAGGGGATATGAAGACAAGATGTTGTTGTAGTTTTTTATTACTTTATGATATAATGTAAAACTTATGAATGTATCTAATATTTCAAGGCAACTAAACTAATCAGTCATTCGAGACATGATCTTTGTGATCATGCCAATGTTACGCAATAACACACCGACTCAGGGTAACTGGGGTCTGGGCATTACAGTCAATGCTGAAAGTGGTTCTGAAACTCTGGAGAAGTATGGCACAAATCTTTGATAGTACCCAGCTAGAACTAGGAAACTCCGCACCTCTGTTACGATCATGGGTGGCTCCCAAGCTAGTACTACCTCGATCATCGCAGGATCCACCGCAACTCCCACCTCATAGATGACGTGCCCCAAGAAGTGGACCTCTCGAATCTAGAACTAAAACCTTGAGAGCGTACCATAAAGATGGTGATCTTGGAGTGTATCCAGTACAACCAGCAAGTGGTAAGCGTGATCCTCCTCAGTAGTCGAGTAAATAAAAATCTCATCGATGAAGACTACGAAAAATCGATCAATGTAAGGCTAGAAGATCCTGTTCATGAGGCGTATGAACACTAGTGGAGCGTTGGTTAAGCCGAAAGGCATAACCAAGAACTCGTAGTGGCCATAA
Source organism: Viscum album (assembly GCA_963277665.1). Classification (NCBI taxonomy): domain Eukaryota; kingdom Viridiplantae; phylum Streptophyta; class Magnoliopsida; order Santalales; family Viscaceae; genus Viscum; species Viscum album. Next base: position 1,137,666,715 of record OY728150.1, on the reverse strand, counting down.
CGACACCTGATGGTCATCTTCTACGCATCCTCATCTCGAACTCTGAGCTGATGATAGCCTGACCTGAGGTCTATCTTGGAGAACCAACGTGCTCCCTTGAGCTGATCAAAGAGGTCTTCAATCCTCAGATATGGATACATGTGCATCACTGTCACCTGATTCAGGTGACGATAGTCGACACACAGTCGCAAGCTTCTTTACGCCTTCTTGGTGAACAAAATCGGGGAAGCCCAGGGTGAAACTCTTTTTTGAATGAATCACTTGCCCTGCAAGTCCTCCAGATGTACCCGTAGCTCTCAAAGCTCAGCGCGAGCCATCCGATATGATGGATTATATATTGGGGCTATCCTGGGGTATATTTCAATGAAGAAGTTTACTTCCCTTCGAGGAGGTAGTCCTAGAACATCGTTAGGGAAAACGACCACATACTGATCCTCCACAATAGGAAAAATTGGACTCTGCACATCAACGGCTCCGAGTATGAGACGAGCCAACCGATGTGTGATCAGCTGCCCTCTCCTCTGCGTAAGTCCATCATGCACTGCAAAGGCTCCCTTCTCGCCAGGGAAGCTGAACTTTCTCCCTTCTGTGCAGGTACACCACACTTTGCGCCTAATACAGTCAATCTGAGCATGAACTGTAGATAACCAATCCATTCCCAAGATGATGTCGTAAGGCCTCAAAACCGCTACAAGAAGATCTCAGCCGAAGATATCACCTCATATAGTAAGCTCACACTACCAGCACCAGTGCGTAATTGTCGAGTCTACTCCCATATGAGTCTATAGCCATAAGGATCGAGTCAACGACTCCGACGGAATATCCGAGCTCCAAACAAGGGCAGCGGCAACGAAATAATGACTCTCTCATGTGTCTATAAGAACCGCAACAAGGGTGGAGTACACACAGATAGTACCTCGAATCATCTTAGGTGCACTTTGGTCATAGGACTCGACTGCTTGGTGCTAAGCCTACCCCTGCATGCCAGCTCCCTATTGTCGGGGTGGTCCTTTTAGTGGTGGTGGTTGTAGAGCCTCAAAGATTTGTACAACACCTTCTACTCGGCCATCTCCTTTGCCTCGTCTTCATGATCCCTGCGGACCGCCACGGTCGAACCTATACCTATGCTTGGGTGGTCCCTCAACCATCTACCTCTCCTCTGCATGGCGGGTCGGGTAGTCATGAGCCATGTGGCCCTACCCACCACATGCATAGCACTGCCTGCATCTTGAATGACTTGCTTTGCTTCATGTTCCCCAGACATCCGAACTAGTATCCTGAGGTCGCCCACCTGATGTCCTAGTCCTCTTGGACCTCTATGACATCTGTCTACTACCAGCTGCAGAAGACTCTGCTATGTGTAGCCCTGCGGTAGGCCTCCTTGTTGGTGTAGGCTCACCAAGGATACTCTCCACAAGTATGGCTCGCTCCAGTACTCTTTCCTACATTGGAATGCTGAGGGAGATCATAGAAGCCCAGATCTCATTCCTTAGTCCCTACTCGAAGGATCGGGCCCGAAATAATGGGTCGTGTACCATGTCCGTGGAGTAGCACGAGAGATTAGTAAATCTCACCGAGTACTGGGCAACTGACATGCAGCCCTACTATAGCTGTAGTAACTCCTGGATGTGCACCGCATAGAGGGTGGCTAGAACAAACTCCAAGTGAAAGAGGCTCTCAAAGTATGTCCTATGTAGTGATTACTTGTCCTGAAAATTGAGCATCAGGCTCCACCATCTACCCGTTGATGCATGCAGGAGACTCACTCCAAGGATCACTCAGCTGACATGCACTCTCAGTTGTTGGGGCTGATGGCATCGGTGGCTCGGCAGGTAGAGGTACTGCCTGTGCCTCCACTGTAAGGGGGCCCTGCACTGAGGCCTCATCACTCAGTGGGCTTCCATATTTCACAATGCTCATATCCCTAGATAGATACCATCATGGGGCTATCCTGAAAAGAAATAGGTGCACCATGGTTAACATAGTATACCTGTTGAGCTAACATAAAGTAATCACAATGAAAACTTTTGAAACACACATGAAATCAATGTTTTCATGCACTGAGTCGGAAATCAGAAGTCAGGGTCCTGGTGTATCGATACGTCGGCCATCGCACCAACACTAGACTCACTGGACTGATAAAAACACTCAACACCCTTAGCATTATAGCTTCACATAGAAGAAATTATCAGAGTCCTGAGTTGTACGGTATAACCGAATCCTCTGATACCAATTTATCATGACTCGTCCTAGGGGCTCATGCCATGACTACCCCAAACCCGTCTTCCATAGCCCAGGGGCTGGCTACTAGCACCAAAGGCATAAATCCCAATAAAAAGAAAGGCATTGCCATTATATAAGAAATCAAACACCACATAGTACGCAAGTTTAAGTAAACACTATGAAAACTGAGTACAAAAGTAAGTGCTGGAAGTAAATGGGCCAGTATACAAACCCAACTTAATGTATAGTACAACTGAGAAAAGTTAAGTACAACAGCTGTGAAGTAAAGAAGAAACCACTTTTATGTCCTCCAGAATTCCCACATGAAGGCTGGGTACTGATAGCCTCGTCAGCTCCTCAGGTCTGGTCATCCGCTCAGAGTACGTCTTGTCAAGTAGTCAACACCTAGGTATCGTCCCACTCCACTAGAATCCACCTCGATCAGCGCTGTCCCTCGTCTGCAACCAACACAACATAGTGCAGGCATAGCCTGTGCAGGGGTGAGTATATGATACTCATTAGGGACCCCGAGACCCCCGAAGGCCTCCCAAAATCCACAAAGTATAAACCAAAAATGAAAGATACAAACAAGAAGTTTCAACTAACAATACTTAGGTATTTGCCCATCCATATACCTAATTCCACAATTACAGTTCGGCTCTAGCATCCGAGCCCATGTACAACCTAGTCCACATAGGAAAACACAACCCAATCCACATAAGAAAGCAAGTCAACCATATCGATGATAATGACTGAAAATCAAGACTCATATTACACATGTATACTACTCACAAAGAGGGTGGAGAAGATTAGATGTAGCCTCTAATTCATCTCCTCTGTCGAACCCATGTAGGATCCAAGTACAATATTCATCACTGACGAACCCCCGTAGGATCCAAGTACAGTAACCGTCAGTACTGAACCCACGTAGGATCCATGTATAGTCATCATGGATGCAAAAACGATAGAGGATCATAGTACATTCATCCTCATAGATGAACCCATGTAGGATCCTGGTACGGTTTTCATCATCGTCGCAGTCGCAACTAGCTCTAGGGATCCCGCACTAAGCACCATCGATTTCCGAAGGGTCCGCTCCTCAAGTCAAAGATTGATACATCAACTATCACAAAGACTAGAGTTGATGTATCACGTACTTCCATCCATCGTCGGAGGAGAAAAAATAAGAAAAATGTCCCGAAGTCACTGAGAACAAGGAAACTAAGACAATTTCCCAAAGTACATGGCGTGTCGGTAAGCGATACACAACGTGCCATCAGACATCGAGTACTGCCCGTGTGATATGGCCCATGTTGCCAGGATGGTCGCGTAGATACGTAAATACACGGTGTGTAGTATGGATGCATGCTGTGTCCAAACCTCTAGTGTCAGTTCCATGTGCAGTAGCCATGTCTGGCCGTGTGGTGGAGTACAAGCCCATGTACTCCACCCCGTGTCCATGTATTTCCGGAATACACGCCGAGTCATCATGAAGTTGTTTCATCCATGGTGAAGGTAGTACATGTCGGGCCTCTTGTCCGTGTGTTTTTTCCCGTGTCCGTGTATCTCCCAGATTACACATCGAGCCTAGCGAAGCTGCTTCTTCCATGGTGGAGGTAATACACACCGTGCCTCATGGCCGTGTGGTTCTTCCCATGTCCATGTATCTCCTGGATTACACACCGAGCCTTGCGAAGCCACTTCATCCTCTATATGAATATGATACATGACGTACCTCGGGGATGTGGATCTCTTTTCATGTCCCTGTATTTTCTTTAAATAAAATCCATGTCCATCGAAGTCTCCTCTATAAAACTATGTGGACTGTACATGCCGTGTGACCGGTGTCACACACCGTGTGTCACTTCTTCTAATGTTCATTACTTCTGCCACTGAACGCTTGAACTACACGGAATGTGATTTGGAAGTACATTACTTTTATTCTTGAATTTTCCAGAAACGAGGCCTCTGGACATCACACCTTCTGAGGCATCTGTTCTTCATTCCGATGATCTGTTTTCTACAAAACATTCGCTCCGAGGTCATCCCGATGTTCTGAGGCCATTTTCGATGTTTTCGGGCCTCCGATCGGCTTTAAAAACTTTCAATGATTCACTGTTCAATAATGGTAGGAGAACACCATACAAAAAGAACGGTGGAGGAATATGACTATGTTAGTTTGGTCTAGTTCCCTCCATATCAGTTCGATAGCAAATGGTTTAGAGAGAACCAATAACAAGGAAGGAAAAACAATGTTGCTCATTCATAAACACACCCCTACCTTGATGGAAGTTCATGGTTTTCATGCACTGCAGACGATAGCATCGAGTCCATCGTCATCAATGTCTCCTCCCTTATCGTGGAGGAATAAGAGGATAAAGAAATCGAGCTGAAGGGTTGACGTTCTTCATCGGGGAGTTGGCGTAATTCGTTTGAAGATGATGTTCTTCAGAAGAGAAAAGAGCACTCTCCCAAATTACCTCACACAACAAAACTAACAAAATAAAATAAGGAATCTCCTTATTTTATTATTTGGTCATGTATTTCAAAATTACAAAATTCTAATCCTCTTAATTAATTAAATGGTGAGTTGTTTAATTTAATTAACAGGTAGGTTGAAAAATTAAATTGGAAGTGGAAGAGTTAAATAAATAAAAGGGGTAAACAATTTTAAAGGGGGGGAGTTAAGTGGTTAAATAATGTGAAGAGTTGGGGCTCGTGTGGGCCCACCTCACCTTTATCCTCTGAAGGGAAGTTAGTAACTAGAGGGTCCCACCCCAACTCCCACACATAGGATATAACCAGTTATAAAAAGAAATAAAATTGTAACAAAATTTTATTTTACTTTTCATTTAATCCATATTTTTTAATAACTCCTCTCGAGAAAACACTTCTTTAGTAAAGGTCCTCATAAGCAAATACTGGCGTTGCAGTTCCATCAGTGCCCTCAGATTTAAAATCTGATCACTGATTCAAAAGATAGAAAATAATGCTCATTTGTTCACTAAACGTACCCGAGCTAATCTTCAGAAATTGATTCTGGGAACACCGGGCCTCTGAATCAGGTGTTGTCAAAATTTGGGTGCTCGTAAAAAACAAAAGAATTTATGAAAGAAAATTTCCTTAAAATTTACGGGTCATTACAGTACATGCAGTGAATTAATGGTAGAACCATGTGATATGTGTTTTACTTCACTCACACCAAGTATAGATACCATAGAAAATTTATCTATATAGATTATACACCCCTAGTGGTCATATAAGGACTACACACCGTGTATTCCGCAAAAAATGTGATGCATAGCTGGTGAAGTGACTCATTTTGTTTCTAAAGTACACGCCTGTAGCTCATGTTGTTCTATAGGTCATGTATTTTCAAAGGCATCAAGCAATATTTGTAAGACTAACCTGGAATTAATTTTATATATGTCATATTAAATAAGGTATCTTATACATAGATGATGTTGTCCCTACTGGACACACCATGTATACAGATATCACAAGAGTTTAGAAATAGTAGTATACAACCAACCTTGACTGAGAACCCTACACATTGTGTATCCATTGAACAAATTGTGTGCTATGTTAATTAAATTATTATTATTTATTTTTTACTCAGATGATAATATTTCTTGTATGTGTATCCCATTGTAAATATATTCTCATGTAGATCACAATATTATGATTCCCCTATTCATTAGAAATTGCACACGATGTGGTTTGGATATTTTAATTATCTTCACTCTCCTTGAGAGATGACAAGTGACAAGTGAGATGTTTAGAGAAAATTTGGAGTATGATACTCCAACATGTTTCGGTGAAGATTCCTCCATGAATAGATTTTAGGTACTCCATGGAGATATACAAAAGTCAGGGCACAGTCCCCCGTATATAGATAGAGATCATGTACTTTCCCATATTTTGGGGTAGGTTCTTCTATTTCATTGTGGAGGCATTTGTACCATGATTTTTTTCATAAAACACAAACAATAAAAATTTAATCTACAAAAAACCATACTTGAAATATAATATATCATTTTACATGGATATATGATACCTTCATTCTCATATGTGTGGACTGTCACGTTCACAAAGCGATGGGACCCTCTTTTCCTAACCACACCACATGGAAGGTATATATGTATATTTAATAAATATAATATGGTATTTATTATATAATGATCATTATTTAATGTAAATATATTACTAAAATCCATTCCATAATTATCATTGAATATTTGAAATGTTGATCATAGGTATATATGACCTACCATCTCATTAATGATAATGTGATTCATTTTTATAACCACTGTTCATAATTAAAATTAAATTTATAAATGATTTAAAAATATTAAAATTTTGAAATTATTATTATATATATTAGGAAACTATATAATATATTCATTAAAACAATCCTTCAATATAATGAATATATGAAAAAAAATCTTATTAAAACTTTGAATAATGAAAGTAATTAAATGTTTTTAATGGACGAGTTATATGATATTATAGAAGGATCATATAAAATAACATAAATAATAATATTGTTCATTAATAAGTTATTATAATGTATAAAACTATTATATTGGTGGATAAATAACTTTCATCCAAAAGGATTCATATGTTATTGGATTTCATCTCAATTTAATTTCATTAACGAATATTTTGATATTATACTCTTAGTTACATTTATATGGGGATTATAATAACACATTTACATTTAATATCATGAAAACTAGTTATTAATGATATTTAATTATTAAATTTAAACTATTTATTATAATGGTATTTTAATTTGATGTTACCAATAGATATGTTAATTATAAACTCAATTCTCACTCATTTTGTTATTTTTAAACTCTATTTAATACATCATGATAAATTTTTGTGTATAATTAATTTATATCATATAATTTTTTATTAATGACTTATATTGTTCATTTTAATTTGGTACACATAATGGATATATTTATTAATCATAATTTAATGTTATGATCATTTTTTGGGTTAATTTCAAAATCTCAATCTAATCTAGATTGTTTGATTCTAAAATAAAGCTTGAAATAAATTACCTGTAAATTTACAAATAAACCAATCTATTTTTTTATCCCTTGGTCATTAATGGTATTTTCATTTAATATTACAAATAATATAATCATTTGATTATAAAATGATATAGATATTATTTTAAATAAAACATGCCCTCATTTCTCTCATTGGTCTAAATTATTTTTTTTCCTTACATGTCTGTGTTTTCTAAAAATGATACAAAAATATCTTTTATATTTTCAAAATGATGTATAATTGGAATGTTTTAAAAAAAAATTATAATGTTTTTTCATGGGAACATTGTGTTATATTGATCAAAATTCCAATTTGGATTTTATAGAAAAAGTGAAAGTAAACATTGGGTTAATGTGTACTACCGAGATAAAGTTTCTAGCCTCCATGAAAAATAAAATATTTTAAAAAAAATTATAAAAATAAATGGTTATATTAAATGAAAATTATTTTCAAATTTTATTATTTTATTTTATTTTTAAAAGTAGTTTTCAATGAAAATTATTTAACAATACAATTTAAAATGAAAACGATATCTTCTTCAAGAATGTACTTATGAAAATTTGATTTATTAATGATAAAAATAATAATTATTACTATAATAGATATATATATATATATATTGTATTTAATCAATACTAAATAAAACTCCACATAGTTTATGATCATTTTTACTGAGGAATGTATTGACATTCACTTGATTTATTTTTTAGGCAATAACATTCCCTTGATAATTAAATTTCCAATGATCATTGGATAATAATTTTCCCCCACAGATCCATATTTTTTATCATGGGTATATTTATTTAATAAAAATAATACAAAATATAAATATGATGTACTACATTAAATGTTATTCTTTTGGAAAATAATATTAAATCCATCTATTTTACTTAATACAAATATTTGATAAAAACAAATTATTGGTGAATTAAATGGATTGTTTGATATAAAATGAAGGATTTTGAAATATGATAAATTGGTTTAAGATAGGTTAATAAAAGTTTATAAATGATTCTACAGTCTCATAAGATGAATATAGTTTTTCACAAACCCTTCTCTATTTTAACCCTATATTATTAACATAAATAGAGTTTAAATATTTTTAGTAAATGTCTTGAAAAATGAATAGAATCAAATCATTATGGTTTTTATACCTAATTTTTTTAAAAATATTGTGGGAATATTTTTACATTAAAGGTATCATGTGTCTGGGAAACCTGATTTATGATAATTAAGCATTTTCTTAATTAAGATTTAATTTTCAAGTTGGTTAAAATTTTATTTAGGATATTATCTATGTATGCATTTCATTATCAGTATGTTGATTAAATGTAATGTGTTTTTAGTAATTTACTGTTCCAAATTTATTTTTTCTACTCATTTCATGATGTCAATGATATTTAGATGGGACTTGTTCACTTATTTACCATATCATATTTATTATTACTTATTTATTCATATAGTAATGTTATTTATATATCATGTTTATAATGTTATTTTCTATACTGTATTTTTTATTTTTATTGATTCAAGAAATCTACAGATATGCATAACTCATTTTATGAATTTTATCTAAACATTAATTTTTCATACTCATCCTTTAATTTCATGATAATTTTATTCTTGAAAAAAATGGGTTGTAATTATTTTCTTTCAAATTTATTCTAATACACATGAATGCATCTTTTTTACCAAGACTACTAAACTATTCTGTCCTTCGAGATGTGATTACCGATCTATAATTCCAATGTAATGGTGGAAAGATCCCTCCCCAGGCTTCTGGTGTCGGGGTGAATATAGTTGTTATCAAAATAATGTTTTTTAAAAACTATAATAACCAGATAAATAATAGCATAGATTAGTGAACACGATTCTATGATATAATTTTAGTTTATGTATAGAAGAATAACCTATTGTTTTTTTATAGTAGAGATCATGTAGTTTTTCATTAAAATAAGTCCCTTCATTAATAATTCATGTGGATTTGGATCTACAAAAAAAATGTACCTATGGGATATAACACGAAAATTGGAGAATTGGACTTGACTTAATTGTCAAATTTTACAAAAATTTATCTTATAAAACACCTAATTTGAAACTCCCATGTGATAAGTTTCTGGTAAATACATTTATTTCACAATTAATTATAAGTGATTTGAATAGATAAAGAAAGAAAATTAACTATATTTCACCATAGTCTATATAAAGACCTATATTTAAATAAAATAGATATTGTTTTTGGATTAAAAATTAAATTTTAGAACTATTTTTTAATTAATATTTGTTATTAGTATCAGGAAACATCTAATTATTATGTTAAATTTAGATGAAAATATTTATTCATTAACATAGGAGTTATGGAAACCATTATGTGTCATGAGATTAATATTGATTATATTTTAATGTTCATAAACACATATTTTATGGGTTTATGTGATTTTAGTTTAACAAGAATAGTAAAAGTTTATAGAATTTATTCAATGTTTCTATTTTAGTTGAATATATATTTGATGAATTATGAATTTAAATTTCATATACTTAAGATATATTGTAATAATAAGTAAAATGGGTAATGTTATTTTTATTGAAATTTTAAAAATAGTAAAAAATTTATAAATATTCTTTGATAGAAAAATAATTCAACGAAATCCATGATAAAAAAAATTTAATTTCAGTTTATTGACATCCATAATATGTATTTTAAATAATATAGAAATATGTTAATATTGTTATGGAAACTAAAATGTGTATATTGTGAAATAAAACATAGAGTTTGGAATGGCGTGGGGAAAAACTCATGAATGAAAGATAATATGGGTTTGTCTACTTTAATTGGCTTGTATTATAACCAAGTTAATATTTCATTACTTTAATTATTCTTTATTAAATTATTATAATTATTTTCCAATCAATGATATTAATATTGAGGTTTATAAATTAACAACTCAACCATATTGGATTTGATAAATATTTATAATATATGTAAATACTTATTAGTCTTTTATGGATCTTACAGTTCGTTAATAGTTAATTTTAGTGATACAGGAAAAAGATAATTTTCTAGTATTCATTTTTAGGAATACATCCTTGAAAGAAAAAAATCAATGAATTTTTATATAAAATTTTCATGTATGTATATTTTTTAATATTTTTATATAATAAATAAATTCCTGAACATTTGTAATATCATAGATAAAAATTATTTTTTTCCAATTACATCCATATCTGTTGAATCATATAGTCCACTAAATCATCATAGATTTATGGTTATGAATCCCTTAACATTAATTTTATAATAAATTTTATTTTTATAAATGACCATGTTCACAATATATGATTTATTATTATTTTCTTCAACGTACTTGTTTTTATTTCACACTTATGTTCTCCTACCAGGGAAACTATTTTTTTGAAATTTATATATCTCATTCTTTAAAACTAAGAGGTTGTTTTGTTAATAGATTAAAATGAGGGTTTTAGGGAAATTTTATTTCCCAATATCAGGTCTTCATTATTGAGATAATCTATATATTAGTTTGATACAATTTATTTAAGTTGTCCATAATAGAACACCACAATATTTTAAATTATGAATATTATATAAAATTGTGTGTATGCCACGCAACAACAAACGTAGAAGGGAATATAACATCCAAATAAATTAAAATATATTTATTTTAATTATATTAAATCACTTAAGTATAAATTATTATATGAAACATAAAAAATCTCTCTTGTTACATGCTGTAACATGTTCCTTTAGAAGAATCCATTAGATGATATTCCATGTTCTACCAAAGAATAATATTCTATTATTGTTTTTTATATTTACTAGCTCACCTACTCATTAGAATGGAGGGAATGTATATTATTGTCTAATTTATGTAAATATATAATTCCTTATTTTATACTAGCCATCGATTGATTAGTAATTAAATTATAATCATTTAAACGAAAGATATTTGTTTTTAGATACTATATTTGTTTATAAAGCATTACTTGTTTCATGGTTTGTGCACACAATGAAAATTTTATTTTTTGATATTATATATAATTTAATTGAAAATAAATTATATATTGAAATTTTAATATCAAATTATTCTTATGGGGTATTGGATTCTTCAAAATTTCAATATTTTTGGAATAATGATAAATATGTCATATTAGTCGAAAACTGCATTATCATATAAATAATTTATAACATTAAATTATATTTGAAAAATGTTATAAAGTTAAAATTGTTTAATTTTACAATTTTGAATCCAATTTGCGTAATAGGAATAATTTTAATATTTAATTTAGATAAAAAATAAACGTTTGGTGTTGAATGTTTTTACTTTAAAAACCCACACTCTCGTCATGTATGTGAGATTAATTTTAAATTAACTTATACCTCGTTTGAGATATTAATTTGTCCTAATGGATTAATTATTTGAAATAAATAAAATTAATATTCTCTACTAATTTCAACATAATTTTTACTATAATTATTTGTAAAAACATTTAAAATTATTTACATTGAATAAGGTAAAAAGGTGTTTTCTTGGTGGTTAGACATTGAATATAAGGAGTAAAAATTACCGACCGTGTAACCCATAAATTTTTTTACATATCTAGAATATATAAATTTTATAAGATAGTATGGATAATTATTTTGGAATAGTTATATGAAAATAAAAGTTAGATTAATTCACTCATTCAATTAATTACAAGTGTGTCACTCACTATATTTATAAAATTACTCCCCATCTCCTCCAAACCTCACACCTTAAAAAAAACAGTTTAACCAAAACCTTCCAATACCAATATCAAAAATCACATTCCAAAATCCCCTCCCCAATCTTATATGCCTTATTTTTGGAAATTAATAATACCATTTCAATCTTTACTGTAAACATGAGAATTATTCCAGAAAAACATTTAATGTTATGAAATGAGTGTCTTTATTTTATTTCTTTCTCCATGAACATAAATTTTTTAAAAACATAATTATGTAATAATAACTATATATTACATATATTGGGATATTTTTATAAATTGATATTACATTAAATCTATCTCCACATCCATAAAATGGGTTATGAAATAATCATTCATGTATACAAAAAACTACCATCGTGTGAATCGATGTCATTAATTATTCCATTTCCAGCATTCTAGACTAGATATGAAAATATATATAAAATATATATATAAATGATAAATAGAAAACAATTAAACCTATATATTTGTTATGTAATACATAACTTATTACATTCCATACGGTAGTAGATACAATAACATCCCTCCTGTGTACGGCAGATTACCACATCACAAACTGATATAATTCATATTTCACTAACATCTTACATAGAAGGTGAGAGGAAATAATATTAACTATTATATGTGATATAAATGACAAAATTATTTTATTCATGAAATATTAATCATTGGATAAATATAATACATTATTTTTTAAATATAATAGTGATAACATTGATTGTGTATATGTGGACTACGATCGTCATGATGAGATACTACTTTTTAGTCATCTCTAAGCCTCATGTATGATATATATATATATGTATATTTAAATAAATAATATGGTGTTTTTTAAATAATTATCTTTATTTAAAGTTAATATATAACATTAATCCTTTTCATAATGACAATTTAAAAAAGAAAAACTTACCAAAGCATAAGAATGACCTACTGTCTTTGTGATAGTAACATATTCAATTTTTCAAAAAAGTCATTCATGTTGGGTCATAAAAGTAAAATTAATGGAAAAATAGGATATTTATGACATGGTTATTTTTTATATGATTTATATATATAATATCCTATAGATAAAATCATTTCATTGTGAAACACACATTTAAAAACAAGGCAATTAAAACCTGAAAGGATAAAATTAATGTATGAATAATTAATTAAGAGGTGATACGTTATTTTTAAATAAACTTATACAATATTGTAAATATTTATATTATATATTAAGTAGTTATTAACATTATTGAAACCACATAACATGAGTTTAATTCATGTTTAAATGAAAATGAATATTAATTTAATGTATTTCATCTAAATATTATTTAATTAACTTATATCATACAATTATTCACATATTTTCTTTATATTGGTGTTCATGTTTTCCATTTTAGATGATATATAATTTAAAAAAAGTATTCATGATATTTCATTATCAAAAATTAATTATGTTTGGTAAGGATATTTTAATAGAACATTACCTATTGGTAAAGGATTTCTAAAACATAATTTACAGTTATTGGGATAATCATATACTTTATTGACTATATCATTTGATGGCTATCTTTGGGATTTAAAATCATTATATTATTATTTATTTAAATATTTTTATGTGGATTTACTTTTGACATACATAATTGATCATTTACGGCTTCCCGCTTCAATATAGATATAAAGTTAACCGTTTATTTTACAATATCATTCAAATAGAGATAGTTTGCTCCAAAATATCAGTTGGAAAAAAATTACATGTCCAATTCCTAAAAATCCCATTTCATATTCTTATATATCATTATCGATGATATTTTCAAGTAATTAAACTATTAAACAAATCCTTATTACTTAAAATAATTAACAAAATATTTTTTATGGAAATATATTTTCATTTCACCCTTCGGTAAGATGTTTTTAATTCAAAAAATAACTATTTTCTAAAAAAAATTAACAATTGTATTAACATTTTCACAATTCATAATAGAAATTGTTTAACCAATTTTAAATACTTACAAAATAAGTTTAAAGTTATTTTATATAATTTTCAAAATAGTTCTTATATCACTTTTGTTATACAAGTGAATGGAATTTTTTTAACGTATACGAAATGATAGGAATATCCACCCATCAGGACCACTAAAATTATTTAAATGTTATTTTATATGTTCTTAATATAACTTTAAATGTGTTTTTTATAAATTATTATGAATTTTTTAGAAGTTATTTTGATAAAAATTAATTTCCAAAATGATTTTAAAATTGAAAAGTATATTTTCCCAAAGAATGTATTTAATGAAATTTTTATATTACTATTTTAATCAAAGTGAACATATGCTTCAATTATTAATCTAATGAAGATATATTGAATTAATAAAATCCATAATTTTATTCTTAATTGTTTATGATCATTTTTTACATAATAATTTATTGATATTTCCATCTATGATCCATTTTTTAGTAAATAACATTCGAATGAAATGTGACTTTTCATATGATAAATGTAAGGTAAATTTTACATAAATATCTATTTTATTTATCAAATATTTATATATTTCATAATCTTTATAACGTTTATACATTCATTATACTACATCGAATGTCATTTGGTTTCTGGTGAATTATTTAAAAGTTTATATCCTTTACGTAATATAGAATTTTGATAATGAATATTAATTATGATTTAAATATGTTATTTTATATTTAAGGAAATATTTTGACAAGAAATACATTTGTTTAGGAATGGTTATTTAAATTCCCCGGATTCATATGTATACTCACATGATGTAATCAATTTCCCACGAACCCTTTCTGTTTGTAAATAATATGTTTTGGACATTTTATGTAGTATATCATGATAATAAAGGAATTTTGAATGGTCTTCACAAAAATCAGATATCTTTTTACCTATAATGTTTTAAAATAAATTCAGTGAATATAAATATTTTTTGTGTATCATGTTCCTAGGAAACATGAAATATGATAATTAATCACTAGATTCATTCAAATTTGTTCTCATAATCCTATAGTTTATCTCCATGATAATGTCTATATGATTTTTACTATCAGTTTATTAATTAAATAGAATGTGTTTTAATTCATTTTGCTTTTTGCGTGGATTATAACATATCATATCATTATATTCATGTTATTAAAATGGAATGTTTTAATTTATTTACCTATATATATCAATTATTCCTTATATATTCCTCGACTCATGTAATTTAAAAGGCATGTGTGTTCAATTATTTACCTTTATATATTTATTATCCTTAATTATTAATGAAATATTTCATTATACTTAACCATTACACAAAATATGAGTTCACCATTATTTTTTCCATTACCTAGGATTCTATAATGTTTTCGATTACTGATATGAAGTGATATTTTATATGGAATAAAAATAATCTTGAAAGAAAAAAATATTGTTTAATTTAAATATTCTAATGTAATTTAAAACCCATGTATGTATCTAGTTTAATAATGATATATATCTCTTTTGTGATTTGAGATTTATTCCATATATCGTATTGTAATGTAATGTTTTTTGGGAGTAACTCTAGGAATCTATTGTTAGGGTCGCGATTATTAGTATAAAATGCACTGAATAGAATCCTTGGGAACTATATTTAGAATACATAGTTTATGGAAGATAACCTTATTATATAATTTCAGGATAATTATAGAAGAACACTAAAAATATTTTCAATGTTAGACATTATGATGTTTTTATTTGAAATGCATCCATGTTTGGATAATATATATGGATATGGTCATAGAACACATATAGAATGGGGTAATATATATTAAAAAGGTGTGTGGGGACGACCTGAGAATTACCTATTGTATGAAAATTGGCCTTACAAATCTAATGTTTTGACAGTCCTAATGAATATTCATATAAAAATTCATTTCCTCTTTAAAAAACATTATAATTTTTTGTATATATAATAAAATACAATAACATAGGGTAAATTATTGACAAAGGAAGTACCTAGGATTAAATAAAATGAATAAATTATTTGAATTCAAAAACTAAATTGTAGAATTATTTTGTTATAGTATTTTAGTTATTATAATATTGAAAAATTTAATAAATATGTTAAATTATATAAGAACATGGGTCATCATTAAAATTTGAGATATTGATAAAATATTGGTTTATATGTTTAATATATATCATTTATAAATTTTGTTAAACACGTCTTTTTAGGTTTTCTTTGATGGAGTCAACAAGGAATTAATGATTTTTTAGAATTATTTATATGTTTACATTTTCTTTGATGATTCAGTTTATGAATAATTAATTTAGATTTTATTGACATAATATTAAAGGATTTGATAACTAGTAGGGTTAATAATATCATTAATTACATTCTAACTACAGTCTTTTAAGAATACTATATTTTAAAAAAAATCGGTTGAAAACCTTAATGAAGACCATATTTTATTTCATGTAAGATATGTACATACTATTTTTTGGGGAACATTAGATAAAATATATTAATATGGATTATAATAAGAAATCATAAATGATTTATGAAAAGCCACAATGTAGCATAATTCTATGGGACATTAACCCAAAACTTAAGGTGGATAGGTGTTTAACTCTTACCATCGTCCTACCCAATGTCCTAGTTAGTATTAAATTATTGCAGTTACAAAATATAAAAGATATAAAAATAGTAATGGTAATCTAGTTGTATTATTTTTTAATTTTAGACATTAATGTATTAACCATATTGAATTTTGAAAATATTTTGAGACATAACGAAATAGAAGTCAGTATTATTTGGTTATTAAGATATATAAAAAATATAATTGTAGTGGTTTATGGAAAAAAATTCATTTTAAGATATTAATTTACTCAATTATGTGACTGAAGGATAACAAAAGTATGAAATTCTGTTTGTAGAAATGAATCATACTATAATTTTTTCTTATATTCAAAAACATTAATAAAAGTTGTCAACAATAGGGAATGCAATTTGACATAATAATGGTATAATATTATAATCCCTTTCAAATACATCATATGGTCCATTAAATCATCTTAGATATATCATTTTCAAGCGTGTAAAATTCCATTAATCATTCACATTCTTATTTTCGATGTCATATGTGTCCTTCTAGTATTAGTTATGACTTTTTCCATATAGTTATTTTATTTATCAACATATGTTATTCTAATTATGAAAGTAGTTATGTGACATTTGTACTTCCCATTCTAACGTATTAAGATGATTTTTTATTAACACTTTTATGATGATGGGTTTTTATTAATCGTACATAAAAATATAATTTATTGGTTATGAATAATATTCATAAATTATAATTATGCAATTTATTTATGGTTGGTGGAATATAACAACAAATTATTTAAAAAAAATGAACATAATATTTAGTAGCATGTAAGAAATTAAATTCCAATCATAGAAGGAGAATAAAACATCATGATACATTACAACATATTTATTTCAATATGTATTAAAAAACAATAATAAAATTTATTACCTGTAACACTATGTTTATCGTGTTCTACAAAAACACGTAGTTCTATTGATAATTTTTGCCACATGAAATGCCGTGTTTTTTCTAACTAAAATAGTATATTAATATTATTATTCAATATGATAGACGTTGGATAGAAAATGAAATATTTGGATTGAATATTAATAAATAAATATGAAAATACATATTTTTTACAACTTTATCAGTTATCATATAATAATCATTTAAAATAAAAAATAATTTTTTTGAAAACTTGTATTGTTTCTAAATGACAGTTTAATCATAAATTATTAACATATTTAATATTAATTTTGTACATTTCTAGGAAATTGATTTTAGAATAACCTCATTTTTTGAATTCAAAATATCTAAATAATCATAGGATGTTATTTATATGATTTTTAAAAGGTAAATTATTTGAAATATGGTTATATATACAGAATTTAGATTAAAATTTTCATTTTCATTTAAATAATTAAAATTTTAAATAACATTTTAATTTTTTTTAAACAATTAAACATAGTCCAATTTTATATCTATTAATAAAAGTTGGGTCACTGTAATCATTTTAATATTAAATTTTTATATAGAAACATATTTTCCATTTGATCATTTTCAATTTTAATACTTGCTCTGTCATCACATCTTGAGGATTAATTTGATATTATATTATGCAAAATATGAGAGATTAACATTGTCAAAATAAATCCCATAATCTAGGAGGGAATTGCCTTAATAAAAAGGAAACACACACAATTATAGTACACAACTGGAAACAACACTAAGTAAAAAAATGTATACAAATATGAGTGTTTAAAAGTATAGGATGCCGGAAATACCAGCCCGAAAGTAATGTACAGGTAAAACTGAAGGCATGTACAACTGAAAGTAAGTAATGCAGCTATTGGGTCATCCTCCGGGGTTCCTACCTGAAGGGTATGTACAGATGGCCCCCTCAGCACTCGACGTCTGTTCGTTCTCTCCGTGCACTATCACTCCGTGTAGTCCACCTTTGGGTACCATCTAGTCCTGCTACTCTCTACCTAAGTCAGCACTATCTGTCGTCTGCAACTAACACAATGTGGTGCGGGCAAAGCCCATGCAGAGGTGAGTATAATGATACTCAGTAGAGACCCCGAGACCCTCAAGGTCTCACAATATCCAACAAGGATAACCACATGTAAAGAAGAAACAGATAATCATTACTTAGGTATTTTCCCATATATATACATAAGTAATCTAATAAACTATATCATTCGTGAGGTAAACAAAAAAGCCCCTGACTCAGCTCAAAAACAGTATTTAATTCTAGGGTTTGTAACATTTAACACTCCCAGTCCAACTGTCGATGCCTCGTCTAATGGTGTACTCATTCTCTAAAGAGTACTGTGGTCCTACCGCATCACAAAAATATTTTTTCCACTATCCTGGACTACTATGGTACTCCTCCTGTCGATTACTGTGGGTCTGCTGCATCACACAGAGGCGCTCCCCACTGTGGGTATGCCGCGTCACACAGAGGTGCTCCCCCTCATAGCCTTCTAAGGTACTCCTCATGTCGAGTAATGTGGGTCTTCTGCATGACACATAGGCGCTCCCCACTATGGTTCTTCCGTGTCACACAGATGTGATTTCCACTGGGCTAGTCGAAACACTCCATGTCAAAATGTCAGTAGTCGTCAGGTCTCAGCCAGCTACTAGGTATCCATACTCCACTCGCTCTTCTCCAAGAGAATCCACTTCATGAGCTACTGGTAAATATTTAAACTGCCCCAAAGACCAATTTAGAAGTATCTCAAAGATCACCCTTGTCGTAGGTGTCACAACGCAATAGACAGTGCGTCAATCGAACACCCTGTCTGTGAGTTATTGGCATTCCCTTTTGAGGGGTCTGTTTGGTTCATAGGTTCAAACCAACCTGACCGTAACCAAACTATGTCCAAACATCAAGTGGTGTATTCCAAAAAACCTGTCTCTCTCTATGAATTCATTCACCACAGACGGTTCGTCGATCGGACACCCGTAGCCCATGATAAGGCCGAAAAGGTGTATTCAGATAATCAGGTTCAGACAGGGGTCCGACCAGGACCGCAGGTCCGACCCGATCCGCGAGACCGACCCGGCCCTTAAGGGAGTGTCCTGGCATGAGATGGTGGCTTGGCCCGAGGGGGAGGCCCAACCCAAAGGAGGATCAACCTGAGGGAGTGGCCATGGCCGAGTGGGCGGCCCGACCCAATGGCAGCCCGATAGCCTGGTTGGCCTGGTGGCCTAGTCGGCCCGGCGACCCGGTCGACTTGGCGACCTGGCACCCTGGTGGGGGTCTTCCATAGCCACATCCAGGGGGAAACCATGCAACCCTCGGGCTTCCCAAACGGCTTTTCCATTCGGGTGTGAGTCGAAACCGGCTCCAGGTGGTGCTGGTCCTTCAAACGCGGGACCCACTGCATCCAGCTCCTCATAGCTGGCCGAGCCACTAGCTACTCCACCTGCTCCACCGCGGTCCGCCCTGGCTACAGTCTCCTGCTCCTTTGCACAGTGCGATAGCGCCACACAACCGCTGACCGCAGATTCCCTTCAACCCATGCGGCGCGATGACGTCGCGCACCTCCGGCGACCCGACGGCCCTTGCACCACCGGTTTTCTTCACGGTCGGCCCGACGCAGGTCGCGTTGCTCCACCGCAGCCCATTCTCCTGGAAATTATGTTTCTCCACTACCTTCCTCATCAAACAATATCGAATAAAGGGGGAGGGTCGGCCGTGTTCGTGCGGTCTGATCCCTCCTCGTTATGGTGATATCAATTGGAAATTCTCAAACCATAAATTGAACGATGAAAAACGGGAATAAATTCAACTCAAACCCCTACCTCGTATGACGATGTTTTTTGATGAAGTCACGAAGAGGAAGCATCGATTCATCAATGCTGGAAAAGGTAGAGTACATCCATCATTGGCGGATGAGCTCTCGGAGGTGACGAAGTCGAAGACAACATTCTTCGCTGTCGACTCATTCTATTTTATCATGGTTGAAGATCGGTGTATCTGTTCGTCGTGCTTTGGTGGAGAGCTCTTCTCCTCCTCAATATTCTTTTCCATGATCTTCCAAAAATTCTAACGCCCAACCAATCAATAGATTATGACATCCTTTTAATTTGTTGGCATGGAATTCAAAATGGGGTAAAATTAATTATGTGAATAAATTCAATTAATTAATTGAGAGGGTTGGCATAATTAATTAGACAAAGGGATGTTCAAAGGTTTCTACACATAAATGGGGGGTTACAAGGGGTTACAGGCTTGGGTGGTCCCCACCGATAAAATATCCTCCCAAGGAATGTTATGTGATGTTGGGCCCCACCACCATAACCTCTCATGGGAGGTTTTGGCGGGGTGGCCCCCACCTCTAACCACGTCATGGAGGTTTTGACCAGCACAAATAAAAAATAAATTAACACATTATTTCTATTTAATTTAGATAAAAACCCCAAAATATAACTACCATTCTCGATAGAACGCAACGGTGGTGAAGGCCTCACTAAGAAATCACCAATGATGTGAGTTCAACAGTGCCCTCAAATTTTAGTTCTGAGCACCAGTTCAAAAGATAAAAAATCATGCTCGTATGTTTACTGAACATACCCAAAAAAATCATTAGAAATTGATTCCGGGCACACCGGGTCTCAAAATCAAGCGTCGTAAATTTTCACAGACTCGTAAAAATCCCATGAAATTAAGAAAAAAAATTCTATTGAATTTCTATGTCTTTACATTCTCACCACCATAGGGCTTTACATCCCCATAAGGTACAACTTGAACTAATGGAATAAATGGGGGTACTGAGCACATATCTGATCCTCCCTCTCCCATGTGCTCTTTTGGAGGTTCTCATGGTTCCAGTGTACGCATACCAAAGGTATCAACTGTCTACGATAGAACCAATCCTGTAGATCCTCATTCTCTACTGGAACCTTCGTGAAAGTCGCCCCGTTATTGATGTCCAGCTCCATGTGGTCGATGATGTGGGACGATTCGTGCACGTATCTCCTCATCTGAGATACATGGAAGAATTCATGTACCTAGTTCTACAAAGGAGGAATATCTAAAGGGTAAGCCACCTCACATAATCTTCTGTAGTCCTAGAAAGGTCTAATTAATCATGAAGATAACTTTCCACCTCGGAAAAATCTCCATAGACCTCATCGAGGCGAGACCCATAGAAAGACGTGGTTGCCATCCTCGAAATCTAGATGTCTCCGCCTCCTGTCAGCATACGACTTCTGCCTGCTCATTATGGTCTTTATCGGCACCTGGATGATCTGCACTTTTTTTGTGGTAGCTCATACCATTTGTGGTCCGAATAGTGCTAACTCCCCCGGGTCTATCCAGCACAGTGGTGATCTGCACGATTGACCATACAAGGCCTCAAAAGGTTTCATACCGATGGTGCAATGCTATATGTTGTTGTGGAAAAACTCAACCAAAATTAAGTGATCCTCCCAGCTATGACCGAAGTTGAGGACACAAGAATGAAGTATGTCCTCGAGAGTATAAATGGTCTGCTCGGTCTAACCATCTATTTGAGGATGGAAGGTGGTGCTTAAGTGAAGTTATGTCCCGAAAGCCTCCTGCAACCACTTCCATAGCCAAGATGTAAACTGTGCTTCGTGGTCAGAGACAATATAAGATGGTACTCCATGTAAATGCATAATATATTGTACATAGAGGCATCACAAGTGATCTAATGAATCATTCTCTCTGATTGGTAGGAAGTGGGCAGACGTGGTGAGTTGGTCAATGATAACCTATATCGAATTGTGACTCCTTGATGTACATGGAAGACCTGTCATTAAGTCCATGGATATCCCATCCCACTTTAACTCGGGGACCTCAAAGGGTTGAACCAAGCCTTTTGGTACATGGTACTCTGCCTTCACTTGATGACAATTGAGGCACTGAGAGACAAAATCTTCTACTGCCTTCTTCACACCTTGCCACCAGTTCTGTCGATAAAGGTATTGGTACATCTTCACCACTCCTGGATATTCAGCTAATGGGGATGTGTGGAACTCCCTCATCACTTCCTTCTGAAGTGCCCCTGGTACCATAGTATTTTCATAAGAAAATACACCTGGTGCCTACCTAGTAGATATCTGAGAACTTTGTGTCTCGCAGTCAGCCTCCCAATGATGCACCTCCTTGACACACTAAAGAAGTGGATGACTGACTGTGAGAGACTGTAGATAGGCAACTCCATCCCTATCTACAATGGATATCTGTAAGGTAGCCAGCTGCTCTGTCACCTCTCCTATAAGTTGTATACCTAATCTCCTGATGCGATCCATTGCAAAAATGTTCCCCATCACAGGAGTATAGACTATCTCAATGTCATAGTTCTGGAGGAACTCAAGACAACACAATTGTCTTAGGTTCGGGTCTTTCTGAGATAATATATACCTGAGACTCTTGTGATCAGAGTACACAGTAAAACATTCTCCCATCAAATAATGTTGCCACATCATTAAGGTTAAGACCACTGCTGCTAACTCTAAGTCATGGGTAGCATAGTTCTGCTGATGCTGTCCCAACAGTCGTAAACCATATGTGATCATAGCTTGGTCCTGCATCAAGACACACCATGTCTGGTCCCTGATGTCTCGAAATAGACTACATACCCTATGCCTTCCTCAGGAATCCTCAAGATGGGGGCACTAGTCAGCCACACCCTCAGCCCATGAAATCTCTGTTCGCATCTCTACGACCACACGAAGGATTTCCCCTTCTTTATCAAGGCTGATAGTGGTGCTGCAACTCTGGATAAGTCCGGAATGAATCTTCGGTAGTACCCAACCAAGACCAAGAAACTTCGTACCTCCGTCACACTCCTGGGTGGCTCCCAAGAAAGTATCGCCTCAATCATCATTGTATCTTCTGCAACTCTAGCCTCCGAGATGACATGTCCCATGAAGTGAACCTCTCGAATCAAAAACTATCACTTCAGGAGCTTACCATAAAGTTGGTGCTCTCGAAGTGTGTCCAGTAATACCTGTAAATGGTCGGAATGCTCCTCCTCGGTATTCTAGTAGATCAGAATGTCATCAATGAAGGATACGCCAAAGCGATCGAGGTAATGCTGGAAGATCAGGATCATGAGACACATGAACACTGCTGGAGCGTTGTTTACACAGAAGCGAATAACCAAGAACATGTATTGGATGTACCAACACCTGATGCGCTTCTTTTTCACATCCTCGTCTCTGAACCTAAGCTGGTGATAGCTGTATCTAAAGTTTGTCTTCGGGAATCACCGTCCTCCCTTGAGCTGATCAAAGTGGTTGTTAATCCTCAGGAGAGGGTACTTGTTATTCACAGTCACCTAGTTTAGATGAAGGTAGTAAACATATATCCTAATTCTCCCATATGCCTTCTTAGAGAATAGATTCGGGATAGCCCAGGGAGAAACACTGGTCCGGATGAATCCCTTTCCCTGTAATTCCTCATGTTGTACCCTCAGCTCGTGAAGCTCAGTGGGAGCCATCCGATATGCTAGAGTAGATATCAGAGATGTCTCAGGGTACATGTCAATGTATAAATCCACCTCTCTACGAGGTGGTAGTCCTGTAACATCGTTAGGGAAAACATCTGCATACTGGTCCACCACTACAGGGTAAATCAGACTCCCCACATAAAATGCTCTGAGGGTAAGGCAAGCCAACTGGTGAGTGATCGGTTTCACCCTCCTCCGAGTACGTCTGTCCTGTGCTGCAAAGGTACCCTTATCCCCGATGAAGGTAAAATAGGTCCCATCAATGCAGACACAATGCACTTTTCGCCCCAAACAGTCAATATGAGCATTGACTGTAGATAACAAGTCCATAACCAAGATGACGTCGTAAGGCCTTGATGATCCAACGAGGTGATCCTAGTCGAAGCTATCGCATCCTAGAGTAATATCAAAGTACCGGTACTAGTGTGTAATCATAGAATCTATTCTTGTAGGAGACTCTAGCCGTAAATATCGAGCCAATGGCACTGTCGGAAATTCTGAGCTCTGAAAGAGGGAAGTGGCTCTAAAAGAATGATTGGCACCTGTGTCTATAAGAACATCAACTATGGTGGAGTAGAAACAGATCGTACCTCGAATCATCTCCAGAGAGCCATGGTATAATGACCAATACTTTACATACATTTTTATTACTTCATAATTGATTCATATTTATTACAACATATTACAAAACCATGGTAGGACCGTATAGGCATAGTGTGTTTTGAAACTTAGTAACATAAACAACTGGTTCATAAAGCTTCTACATTATCTCATGTTTATTTCATCATATCTAGAGTAACTTTTGGAATATCCTACATAATAAACTTCTTTCAGACATAAGGAAAGAAAACATATAAAATGGTGAGCTCAAATGCTCAGTAAGGGTAAACAAAGGAAATATCATATTCATAAGAACATAGAATTTCAAAAATCTTATCCTGAAAAACAGATCATAATAACATAACATGGGATAAATCATAGTAGTAAAATGTAACCCCAAGAATCCTAACATAAGACATGGATCTTTGTGGAATACACAAATAATCATATATAATCATTTCTTAGTAGTCAAGACTCATTTCCATGATTATCGTAGCAGACAAAGTCCATTTCTGATCTGAGTTCACTCCTCTTTTGAGTCCTGTTTCACTGAACTGGATTAAACTGCCTTTCCAGCTATGTCTATCTCATGAGATATAAATCACTATCCAGTGCATTGGAGGGAGATATCAGTCCCACCCATATCATGACGAAACCATTCTTATGTGTTCCACAAAATGATTAATCATACATCATAACATAACCCATGTAATAAAAATGGGATTCATAAACATCATGTTATCATAACATAATCCATAAAAGGACATCACAAATATAATTCATCATAAAATAATCAAATCAATGTAAAAATTTGTATATAAACATATACCTATATTATCATAGATGGAATATAATTTTGATAAAACAATTGAACTCCATTCTTGGGGAAAATATCTTTTATACTTCAAAAACATTTTTCCTTTCATAACATGTCCTAACATTTAAAACTAAAAGAAGTTAATAAAAAATAAACTTGAAAACTTGTAAAGTACGATTCATGGAAATAATATTTTAAAATTCCATTCAGGCCGTATAAGTTAAGAAAACATTCTTCTCATACTTTGGCCGGAAAAGTCAAAAAGTACCTCATACTAAAAATGACAAAATATTCCGTTCATATCTTTTACTAAAAACTCACCAATCGGTAAAATTGGATTTATATAATTTTAGGTGGATGGAAATAATATTACATATTAAGGAAACATGGATGTGGATGATAAATACACCCCAGTAAATACCAAAGTATAAACAATCTCAGATAAAATTGAGAATGTGAGATTTTCCCTTACCTTAGGTTTGATTTTCTTCGTATGTGTCTGAACCTCTTGTATAATGATTTAAATAATGTCATTGACTTATTTTAGAATCATACTCATTTTTAGGATATCATATATGGTCATATTCTTAGCTTCTTATTAGTAATATTTCATTGCAACTTGTTATTCGGGTGTTTATTGCTTTTTGTTCTTATGCGTGTTTTGTTGAATAAATTCTTATACTTATTTTAATTTTATAGATACATCATTTCAAGAATGGTATTAGTGTAATATATATCATATTTATTCATTAAATTAATTTATATAATCATTATGCTATGAAGATCATGTAGAACGTGTCGCATCACATCGTGGAGACGGTAGGTCGTACGTACGCACGAGCAATGATATCGTTCCCATTATTGTGGAATTGTATTGGAGTGTATGTATACAATTTCAAAATCAATATCACTTTACAATAATAATATATAGTTATTATTCTCACCATTATACCCTTCCACGTATGGTGGGGGTGGAAAACTGATTAAACCACGGTGTAGAGACGGTATTTCGTACGTACGCACGCGCGATGAATTCATTTTCCGTTGGATGGATAGAAGGTGAAATAGGGTTGTTTCATATTTATAATAACATATCAGTATATGAGTGATAATAATGTTATTACATTATAATGAAACAACTAAATAAGATGAAGTAGAAGAATAAAATAAATTTGAATGATTCGGTAATGGATATTACCTCTTCTTCGACACGCCTTTTTGTATCCTCACCTTGGGGCACTAAAATTGGTCTTTGAAGATGACCAGGACCTCTAGAATATTACTCGGGAAGTGGAGAAGAGATATTGGTAGGGTTTGGACGTGCATGAAGGCTCAATGTGGTGTGAGGAGGAGAGAGAGGATGTGCACTTTTATAAGGGAGGATAGGGTCACCATAAGAAAAACATAAAATATTATTTTATTATAAAGTATTATTCAGTTTTTAATACCTCCAAATTGATTTATTTCGATGATAAGGTGTGTATGGGTCGAAATCCTCTCAACCAATATATTTTAGACAAGTTTAGGTTATTATTTTAACCGTATAATTTAGATTTAACTCTATGTTAAACAATTTAACTTTTACCGTGTCTTCTTGATTAATTACACTATAAGGTTAATAAAATTACTATAACAAGACAAACTAATCCCAACATGATAATTATTAATATATATAACCTTATCTAATTCATTTGGCCAACTTGTAGATTTTTAGGAATAAAATAACTATTAATAATATAATATTTTTTTTCAAAATATTTTATGTCAATTTTGACACTATTTGGTAATTGATTTTTGTGAAAATCATAACAGCATGATTAGTTCGAAAACAGTTAATTATATCAATACTAATATGTCATATTAAAATATAAAATTAGTTTAATTCATGAAAAGTCTCAAATTAAATTTACATGGTGTTTTATAATATCAATTATGTTAATATTTCCTTAACAAGTTAATTACTGCATCATCATTGTGTCATAAATAAATTAAAATATATAATTTCTAAAAATTATAAATAAAATATCATTATGTGGGAAATCGTTTTAGATTTCTAATGAATATTTATAATCGAATTTATCTAATGAATAACCCAACATTAAAAATGTTTTTAGTTATTAAACATTGATTTTAACTCTTTTAACTCTTCTATAAATAAAATAATATTAAAAGTTCTAATCTAATACAAGTGGACCTAAATGGTCATAATTTATTTATAATATTGTTTTGGGTCGAATTAAACTTATCCAATAGATTTAGAACATGTGTTAGGGTAATAATAATATCATTTTTCCTTAATTACCCTATTACTTTTAACTGTGGTAAATAAAAGTAAAAAGTTACTACTCACCAAAACATATTTTTATCTTATTGAACCACATTTTACTCCTTGATATTAACCGTGTCTCTAGGAATTTCGAAATTACACTCATAGAAGTGGTAAAATTATGTTTTTTGTACATTTTCAAATTCTCCTATGAGGCGGGTAAAAGACGATTAAATGTTCAATAAAATTTTTATATATCTAAAATCATTATAAAATGACTCCAATTAATTATATTAAACTTATACATTTATTATTAATCATTTTTGACCTAAAATAAATTTAAATAAATAAATAATTATTTAAATAAAAAGTCGGTTTTTAAATAGTAACCTAGTGTTTTTCACTATTCATCAAAAATTGAAAGCTTTCAGAGAAATATCAAAATTTCACCCTAGGATAATTTCAATATTCCGAATCCAAAAATGATGTCCACTTTGAAAGATAAAATTTATAAAATTTCAAAAAGTGGGTATTACTATTCATAAGGGCTAGTTTATATAATATTTAAATAGAATATCGTTGTTTTGTAAAACTCTGTATTGCATACAATGCAAGCTATCGAGGAAGGTCGCGACTACGTGTAAAGAAAGACAATATAGTGTTTTGTGTAGTGTAGGATTCTTAGGATGATGTATATAACGTACAAACAAAATATTTCTCATAAAAATATCAGGTGTTACATTCTACCCCTCTTAAAATGAATTTCTCCCTCGAAATTCGTCACATTGTAACAAACAGATGAGGATACCTTTCCCTCATCATATCCTTAAGATCCCATGTAGCTTCTTTCAAGATGGTGTTTCATCCAAAAAACATTCACCAAGTGAGTGGTCTTGTTCCGTAGGACTTTTTCGCTACGATCCAGAATCCTTATCGGCTGTTCTTCATAAGAAAGATCTTGCTCCATCAGTACAAATTCTAAGATGAGTACATGTAAAGGATAGGGTATATAATTTCTCAGGAGAGATACATGGAACACATCATGAACTTGAGAGAGATTCGGTGGAAGCACCAATTGGTAAGCTACCTTCCCAACAAGATCCAATATTTCGAAAGGACCGAAATACCTAAGGATCAGCTTTCCCTTCTTTCTAAATCTCATTACTCTCTTCTAAGGAGATATTCGTAAGAACACTTTATCACCCACTTCAAACTCTAGGTATTTTCTTCTGTTATCGACATAACTTTTTTGTCGACTCTGACCTGCTCTTATGTGTTGTTGAATAGATCTGACCTTTTCTGCCATCTCATCAATAAGATCATGTCCTAATAGCTTTCTTTCCCCAACTTCATCCCAGCAAGTTGGAGTCCCACATTTCATTCCATAGATAGCTTCATAAGGAGCCATATGAATACTGGAGTAAAAAATATTATTATAAGGAAATTCCACCAAAGGTTTGAGTTGATCCCAACCACCTTTGAAATCCATAGAGAATGCTCATAACATATCTTCTTGAGTTTGAATTGTTCTCTCAGACTGACCGTCTGTCTGAGGATGATAAACAGTACATAAACTCAACTCCGTATCTAAAGTATGTTGAAGACATCGCCAGAACATTGAGGTAAACCTCAGATCCCGATTAGATATAATGGAAAGTGGTACTCCATGCAATCTTACCACATCCTTCACATATACCCTGGAAAGCACATCCAGAGAGAAATCTTCTCTAATAGAAATGAAGTGTGCCGACTTTGTAAGATGATAAACTATGACCGAGATAACATTAGTGCCTTTGGTTGTTTTAGGATGTCTGGTGACAAATTCCATAGTGTTGTTCTCCCATTTCCATTCACGTATGGGTAATGGTTGTAACATCCTCTTAGACATCTGCCTCTTAGCTTTAACATTCTGACAAACCAAGCATTGAGAGACGTATTCAGCAACATCTCTTTTCATGCCATCCCACCAGAAGTATTCTTTCAGGTCCATATACATTATTGTGCTTCTAGGATGAATAAAGAATGAAGATCTATGATCCTCATCCCACAGCTACTTATTTAATTCTAGGATGGGAGGAACACAAACCCGATTCCTGATCCTTATAATCTCATCACAATCAATGTAGAATTCAGGAACATTCCTCACCATCTTTTCTAACTCTACATCTTCTTTTTGTGCATCTTTAGTATTCACATGTTTAGATGGTTGAACATTCATTTGAGAAAGATAAGATTTTCCCCTTCAATTATAATTCCAAGATCCATCCTTTGGAAATCCATAAATATTGGATCTTTTTTATCCTCATCATGGATAAGCTAGCATGGTCCTGTCGACTTAATGCATTTCCCACCATGTTTGCTTTCCCCGGGTGATAATGAATTGAGCAGCCATAATCCTTAATCAGCTCCAACCATCTTCTTTGGCGCATATTCATCTCTTTTTGAGTGAAAGTGTACTTTAAACTTTTATGATCCTTATAAATATCACACCTTACACCATAAATATAATGCCTCCAAATCATTAATGAAAGGATTACTACATCTAACTCCAAATCATTAGTTGGACAATTTTTCTCATGAATTTTCAACTGTCGTGAGGCATAATCTATCACCATATTTTTTTCATAAGAACACACCGTAGCCCCTTCTTGGATGCATTACTGTATATCACAAACCATTCTCTACTAAAAGGCATT
Organism: Viscum album; assembly: GCA_963277665.1. NCBI lineage: Eukaryota > Viridiplantae > Streptophyta > Magnoliopsida > Santalales > Viscaceae > Viscum > Viscum album. Next base: position 1,137,636,253 of record OY728150.1, on the reverse strand, counting down.
GTGAGCACAACTGCACTGGATAACCTTCTTTTTAACTCCGTGAAATTCTCTTCACACTCCTTCGTCCAAAAAAACATAACACTTTTTCGAGTCAACCTAGTGAGTTGATTAGATAATCGTGAAAAATCATTCACAAAATGTCAATAATATCTATCCAGACCAAGAATACTTCGGATCTCAGTTATTGTTGTTGGTCTCGACCATCTTTTGATAACCTCAGTTTTTACGGGATCCATAGATATCCCCTCTTTTGAGATTTTGTGACCCAAAAATGAAACTTTTTGAAGCAAAAATTCACACTTGGTAAATTTGGCATAATGATTATCCTTTTTCAAGGTCTTCAATACAATTCTCAATTGATCATCATGTTATTCCCTGCTCATTGAATAGACAAGAATATCGTCTATATTGACTACCACAAACTGATCAAGATAGCTTCTAAAGACTATATTCATTAGATCCGTGAAGATAGCAGAGGCATTAGTAAGACCAAATGGCATCACTATAAATTCATAGTGTCCATACCTTTTTTGGAAAGACGTATTTTGTATATACTCTCTTTTTACCCTTAAATAATGATACCCTGAATGATTATCAATCTTGGAAATGTATTGAGCTCGACGTAGTTGGTCAAATAAGTCTTCAATAAATGGGAGAGGATATTTGTTCTAAATAGTGATCTTGTTATATTCTTGATAATCAATGTAGAGTCTCATTGGTCCATCTTTCGTCTTAATAAACAGAACAGGTGCTCCCCAAGGTGACACACTAGGGCGTATGAACCCCTTATCAAGAATCTCATGGAGTTGCTTCTTCAATTCCGGTAACTCAATTAGGACGATTCTATAAGGTGTCTTTGAAATAGGTAAAGAAACAGGTATGAGTTCTATTGAAAACTCTACTTCACGATTTGGTGGAAGACCTGGTAATTATTCCAGAAAGACATCATCAAACTCTCTTATAATGGGTGAATTTTTAATCATGAGTTTCTCTCCAACCATCTGAGATAAATAACCTTTCTTTAGTGGAATCAAGACCCATAAGATTGAACAAATTTCCAATAGAAGGTTATGATAATCATTGCATCGATAGACGATCATAGATTGTTCGGGAATATGAAATGTGACTTCCCTTATTTGGAAATTGATATGATATCCATATAAAGAAATCCAATCAATGCCAAGAATAACATTAAATTCCACTATATGAAGGATCAGAAGATTTGCATGAATCACTTTTCCACAAACATCAATTGGAGAAGAATTATAAACTTTTGATGTGACTGTTGTGACATTAGGGGTTGTCACAGCTAACTCAACATATAATTTTAGAGGTAATACGAAGATACCCTTAGAAAATTCATCATAAATAAAAGATTGGGTGGATATAGAATGAAATAAATCATTTTCTACTTTAGAGTGGATGGTAAGTGTACCTTTCACAACTTCATTACTGTACTCCACATCGCTGATAGAAATTGCATGTGACTTTTCTTTGTCTTTAGCCTTAAAAGTTTTTTGATGTCGATCATCATAAAAAAACCTTGAATTAGAGCATTGATTATCATAATTCCCCATTTCCTTGCACTTGTTACATTGAAGTGTAGAAGGTGCACTATGTGTAGCCTTTTCGTTTTTCGCATCACTAGACATATTCTTCCCATCATTGTGGCATTCAAATGACCGATGACCTTCTTTTCCACATTTGAAACATTTAATTGTCCCTTTAAGACAACTCCCTCTATGTTTCCTTCCACACATTGACCATATGGGAAAAATAATCTTCTTTTCAGTGGGGTCTTTAGATTTCCCTTTGAATTCCATTTTACACTTCTTATCAAACATATATGTGTAATGGGTTTTTCCAATATACATCTCAACCTTGAGATCACATCGAACGATTTCCTCATAGCTATTGAAGTCCCTTATTGATAATGCCCTTCGAAGACTTGGTTTTAGTCCACTAAAGAATCGATCGATCTTATTTTGAGGTTGGATAATAACACCAGAAGCGTGCCTTTAATGTCTTGTAAAATTTTCTTCGTAGGTACAAACAGATTCATCATCCTTTTGCTTTAGTTCAAGAAACTCCTTCTCCATAATTTTTCGAAGAATATGAGGGTAGTACTTATTGAAAAATAAGTTCATGAACTCATCCCATTCCATGGACTCAATTTCATATCTTGGCCTCATATTCTTGAAAAGTTTCTACCATTGATAAACTTCACCTTCCAAATGATATACTGCTAAGATGACATTATCATGTGCATAACATTGAAGATCTGAAAATATCTTTTCAGTGGTACTAATCCATTGTTCATACACTAATGGATTAGTAGACCTGCTGAATGTGGGTGGACGCTACCTCATGAAGGATTCAACTGAATGTTTCTCCTTCCTTTGCTCGTTTAGAAGTCCTACACGATTCATAGCTTGAGAAAGTTGTGTGATCATGGCTACAAGATTTTTCATTTCAACTCCCATAACGTTTGGTTGCTCAGGGCGAAAATCATTGCATTTCCCGTCACATTCCGCATTAACACGGTTCTTTCAGGATCGATCCACTGACTAAAACCAAGAAGAATAGTGTTAGGAACTCTAATTATAATCGTAAAATGACATAATCAAGAATAAAATTTCACGCTTTAGGTCTTATCATAGGTTATTCAGGGCCATTTCTAAAACAATTAGATTTTTTCTTATTCTAATACATATCCATAGGGTTCTTACTAAGGCTTTCACATCTTCGCTTCCAAAGGTTGACTATACCTTTCCTCTGATACAAACTATAATGACCCATACTTCACATACATTTTTATTACTTCAAAATTGAAGCATATTTATTACAACCTATAACAAAACTATGGTAGGACCGTATAGGTATAGTTTCTTTAGAAACTAGGAAACATAAACAACTGGTTCATAAAGCATCTACATTGTCTCCCGTTTATTTCATCATATCTAGAGTCCCTTTTGGAATATCATACGTAATAACCTTCTTCCTTACTTAGGAAAAGAAAACATACAAAAGGGTGAACTCAAATGCTTATTAAGGGTAAAAAAAGAAAATATCATATTCATAAGAACATAGCATTTCAAAAATCTTATCCTGCAAAAGAGATCATAATATCATAACATGGGATAAATAATAGTAGTGAAATGTAATCCCATGAATCCGAAAATAAAACATGAAACTTTGTGGCATACACACATAACCACAGAGACTCATTTCTTAGCAGTCAAGACTCATTTCCATGTCTATCTTAGCGGACAAAGTCTATTTCTGAACCGAGTTCACTCCTCGTTACAGTCCTGTTTCACTGAACTGGATTAACCTGTCGTTCCAGCCATGTCTATCTCATAAGATATAAATCTTTACCCAATGCATTGGAGGGAGATATAAGTCCCACCCATCTCATAATGAAACCATTATTATGTGTTCCACAACATCATAAGTCATACATCATAACATAACCCATGTAATAAAAATGGGAATCTGAATCATCATGTTATCATTACATAATCTATAAAAGGACATCATAAAAATAGTTCCATCATAACATAATCAAATCAATGTAAAAATTGGGATATAAATAGAAACCTATATAATCATAGATGGAATATAATTTTGATAAAACACTTGAACTCCACTTTTGAGGAAAATATCCTTTCTACTTCAAAAACATTTTTCCTTTCTTAACATGTCATAAAATTTTAAACTAAAAAAAGATAATTAAAAATAAACATGAAAAATTGTAATGTAAGCTTCCTGGAAATAATGTTCTAAATGTCCATTCAAGCCATATAAGTTAAAAAAAACATTCTTTTCGTACTTTGTCTAGAAAACTAAAAATGCACCTCGTACTAAAAACGACAAAAGATTCATTTCATATCTTTTACGAAAAACTCACCAATGGGTAAAATTGTATTTTAACAATTTTAGGTGGATGTAAATAATATTAAATATTGAGGAAACATGGATTTGGATGATAAAAAAACCTCAATAAATACCAAAGTATAAATAATCTCAGATAAAAATGAGATTGTGAGATTTTCCCTTACCTTTGCACTGATTTGCATCGTACGTGTCTGAAACTCATGTATAATGATTTAAATTATGTCATTGACTTATTCCATAATCATATTCATTGTTATGATATCATATATGGTCATATTCCTAGCTTCTTATTTTTAATATTTAATTGCTACTTGTTATTAGGGTGTTTATTTCTTTTTGTTCATATGCATGTTTTGTCGAATAAATTCTTATTCTTCTTTTTAGGTTATAGATACCTCATTTCCAGAATTTTATTAGTGTAATATATATCATATTTATTCATTCAATTCATTTATATAATCATTATGAAATTACGATCATGGAGAACGAGTCGCATCACATCGTGGAGACGGTAGGTCGTACGTACACACGAGCGATGATATCATTCCCTTGATCGTGGAATTGTATTGGAGTGTATGTATACTATTTCAGAATCAATATCACTTTAAAATAATCATATATAGTTATTATTTAAAACATTATACCCATCCAAGTATGGTGGTGGTGGAAAATTGATTACACCACGGCGTGGAGACAGTATTCCATACATATGCATGCACCGTGATTTCATATTTCGTAGGATGGATAGAAGGCGAAATATGGTTGTTTCATATTTATAATAAAATATCAGTATATGAGTGATACTGATGTTATTACTTCATAATGAAATAACTAAATAAGAGTAACTAGAAGAAGAAATAAATTTGAAAGAATTTGTAACAAATATTACCTCTTCTTCGACACGCCTCTTTGAAACCTCTTCTTAAAGCACTAAAATTGGTCCTCGAAGATGACCAAGAACTCTAGAATATTACTCAAGAATTAGAGAAGAGAAATTGGTAGAGGTTGGCAGATCATGAAGGCTCAATGTGGTGTCGGGAGGAGAGGGAGGAGGTGCCGTTTTATAAGGGAGGAGAGTGGCACCTTAGGAAAAACTTAAAATATTATTTTATTATAAAGTAATATTCAGTTATTAATAGCTCCAAATTGATTTATTTCGATGCTTAGGTGGGGATGGGTCGAAATACTCTCAACCAATAGATTTTAAGCTAGTTTAGTTTACTATTTTAACCTTATCATTATATTTAACTCTAAGTTAAATATTTTATCTATTACCATGTCTTCTTGTTTTCTTACTCTATAAGGCTAATAAACATACTATAACAAGCCAAACAAACCGCAAGTTGTTAATTATTAATATATATAACCTTATCTTTGTCATTTGTCTGATCCTTAGATTTTTCGGAATAAAATAACAATTAATAATATTATATTTGTTTTAAAAACTATTTAATGTCAATTTTGACACTATTTGGTAATTGATTTTTTGTGAAAATCCTAAGAGCATTATTAGTTTAAAAAAAGTCATTTAAATCAATACTAATATTCCATATTAACATATAAAAGTATTGTAAATAATGGAATGTCTCAAATTACATTTACTTTGGTATTTATAATATCAATTATGGTAATATTTCCTTAATAAGGTAATTACTGCATCGACATTGTGTCATAAATAAATTAAATTATTTAAAGTGTAAAAATTATAAATAAAATACCATCATGTAGGAAATAATTTTATATTTCTAGTGAATATTTATAATCGAATTTATCTTATGTATGAACCTACATTAAAAATGTTTTTCGTTATTAAACATTGATTTTAACTCTTTTAACTCTTCTATAAATAAAATAATATTAAATGTCCTAATCTAATCCATGTGGAACTAAATGTTCATATTTTATTCCTAATGTTTTTTTTGTTCTAATTAAACTTATCCAATAGAATTAGGACATATGTTTGGGTAATAATAATATCATTTTTAACCTTAATTACCCAATTTACATTTTACCGTGGTAAATAAAAGTTAAAAGTTACTATTCACCAAAAATTATTTTTATCTTGTTGAACCACATTTTACTCCTTGATATTAACCGTGTCTCTCATATTTTAGAAATTCCACTAACATATGCAATAAAATTAAGTTTTATGTACATTTGAAAATTCTCCTAGGAGGTGGGTAAAAGATGGTGAAAAGTTTAATAAAGTATTTATATATCTAATGTTATTATAAAATGACTCCAATGAATTGTATTGACCATATATAGGTATTATGTATCAATTTTGACTTAAAATTAATTTAAATAAAGTAAATAATTATTTAAATAAATAGTCGGTTTTTAAATTGTAACCCAGTGTTTTTACTATTCATCAAAAATCGAATGTTTTCAGACAAATACAAAAATTTCACCCTAGGATAATTTTGATATTCCCAATCCAAAAATGAAGTCCATTTTGAAAGATAAAATTTATAAAATTTCAAAAAGTGTGTATTACTATTAATAACGTCTAGTTTATATAATATTTTAATAGCATATCATTGTTCTGTGAAACATGGTATTGCGTACAACACAAGCTATCAGAGAAGGCCATGATTGCCTGTAAAGAAAGCCGAGATACTATTGTGTGTAGTGAAAGATTCATTTGATTATGTATATAACATAAAAAAAATATTTCTCATAAAAATATTAGGTGTTACATTCTACCCCACTTAAAATGAATTTCACCCTCGAAATTCGTCACATTGTAACAAACAGATGAGGATACCACTCTTTCATCATATCCTCAAGATCCCTTGTAGCTTCTTATAATTGGTGGTTCCTCCATAAAACTTTCCCCAAGTGAGTGGTCTTGTTCTGTAGGAATTTTTCGCTACGATCCAGAATCTCTATCGGCTGTTCTTCAAAAAAAAGATCTTGCTCCAGCAGTCCACCTTCTGAGCTGAGTACATGTGAATGATCGGGTATGTTCTTTCTCAGTAGAGATACATGTAAAACATTGTGACCTTGAGAGAGATTTGGTGGAAGTACCAAACGGTAAGCTATCTTCCCAACATGATCCGGTATTTCGAAAGGACCAATATACAAAGGGCTCAATATTCCCTTCTTTCCAAATCTCATTACTCTCTTCTTTGGAGATATTCGTAAGAACACTTTATCACCCACTTGAAACTCTAGGTATTTTCTTTACTTATCGGCATAACTTTTTTTTCGACTTCGAGCTGCTATTATGTGTTGTTGAATAGATCTGACCTTTTCATCCATCTCATCAACAAGATCAGGTCCTAATAGCTTTCTTTCCCTAACTTCATCCCAGCAAGTTGGAGTCCTGCATTTCTTTCTATAGAGGGATTCTTAAAGAGCCATCTAAATACTGGATTGAAAGATATTATTATAATAAAATTCCACCAAAGGTAGGTCTTGATCCCAACCACCTTTTAAATACAAAGAGAAAGATCTTAACATATCTTCTAGAGTTTGAATTGTTCTCTCAGACTAACCGTCTGTCTGAGAAAGATAACCAGAGAAGAAAATAATCTACGTATCTAAAGAATGCTGGAGACTTTGCTAGAACTTCGAGGTAAACCTCGGATCCTGATCAGATATAATGGAAAGTGGTACTCCATGCAATCTTACCACTTCCTTCAATTATATCCTGGAAAGCTGATCCAGAGAGAAATCTTCTCTAATAGCAATGAAGTGTGCCGACTAAGTAAGACAATCAACTATGACCTAGATAGCATTATTTCCTTTGGATGTTTTAGGAAATACAGTGACAAAGTCCATAGTGATGTTTTCCCATTTCCATTCAGGTATGGGTAATGGTTGTAACATCCCGTTAGACCTCTGTCCCTCAGCTTCAACTTGCTGACAAACCAAGCATCAAGAGATGTATTCAGCAATATCTCTTTTAATTCCATCCGACCAGAAGTACTCTTTTTGGTCCCTATACATCTTCGTGCGTCCAGGATGAATTGTGAATGAAGAACCATGAGCCTCATCTGAGAGATCCTTTTTTTAATTTTGGGATGGGAGGAACACAATCCCAATTCCTGAAGCATCTGGCTCCACCATCTGCCTGATGCGGCCAGAAGGAGACTCGCAGTAAGGATCACCATGAGGTCTGCTAGTGTCCCTACTAGCCTGATGACTCTCTCCACAGCCTCCAGCAAATCCTCAGCCGCATGTGGGTCTGTCTTGCCCCAGAACCTAGGTGGCCTCTGGCACTAGAACTCATGCAACGTGATCAAGAGGCATGCATCATTTGCTAATGGAGCTAGTTCCATCGGAGGCCCAACGGGAAGTGGTACCGCGGGTGCCTCTATTGGTTCCTCAACTGGAAAAGGGCCCTGCACCGAGGCCTCGTTGTTTGGTGGGCTGTCAGAGCGTACGACCCTTAGGGCTCTGTGGGGAGGCATCATGAAAGAAATATATGTGACATAATTGAAATATTATACTTAGTGAGCTTACCTGGTTGAGCTGACTAAAGAAAACATTTAAAAACACACACTCAATCAACGTTTTCGTGTTCAAAGTCAGAAATCCGTAGTGAGGGTCCTAGTGTATGGATACGTTGGCCACCCACACCAACACTAGACTTCTTGAACTAAAAACCACACTTTGTACCCTTAACACTTACTCATAACAGAAAATAATGATCAGAGTCCTATGTTCTGTGGTAGAACCAACTCCTCTGATACCAAATTTTCACGACCCGTCCTCCGGGCCCGTGCCATGACTACCCCAAGCCCGCCTTCCATAGGCCAGGGGCTAGCGACTAGCACTAAAGGCGTAAATCCATATGCTAGGAAGGCATAGCCTTTATAAAAAGTAAACACACCCAATCATAGTACACAACTAGAAACAATATTAAACAAAAAATGTATTCAAAAAGGAGTACTGAAAAGTAATGGTGGAAGAAAATACTATCCTAATTGTAATTTACATGTACAAATAAAGGAAAGTACAACTGAAAGCAAGTAAACAATATATTGGGTCATCCACCGAGGTTCCTACCTGAAGGGTAGGTACAGATGGCCACCTCAGCACTCCATGTCCTTTGGTCCGCTCTGTGCACTGTCACTCCGAGTGGTCCACCTCAGGGTACCGTCCAGTCCTGCTACTCTCTGCCCGAGTCAGCGCGGTCCGTCGTTTGCAACCAACACAATGAGGTGTAGGAATAGCCCGTGCAAGGGTGAGTATAACGATACTCAGTAGGGACCCCGAGTCCCTCAAGGTCTTACAATATCCATTAATGACAACCACAAGTAAAGAAACAATGAACAATACTTACTTAGCTATATTCCCATACATATAATTAATTTATCTAGTAACCCATCTCAATCATGAGGTAAACATAAAAGTAACTGACTCAGCTCAAAACCATGATATTATTCTATGGGTGGTAACATATAACACTCTGAGTCAAACTGTCGAATCCTCAGCTGGTGGTATACTCTTCCTCCAAAGAGTATTGTGGTCTTGTCGCATCACATATAGGTGCATCTAACTATCTTGGTTTGTTGTGGTACTCCTCCTATCGTGTACCATAGTTATGTTGCATCACCCAGAGGCTCTCCCCACTATGGGTCTGCTATGTCACACATAGGAGATCCCCATAGTAACCTGTTGTGGTACTCCTCATGTCGAGTACCATGGGTCTATTGCATCACACAGAGGCTCTCCCCACTGTGGGTCTACTGCATCAAACAAAGGAGGTTCCCACTCCGCTGGTTGAAACACTATGAGTTGAAAGGCCAGTAGTCATCATGTCTTAGCCAGATACTAGGTCTTCATACTCCACTCGCTCGTCTCCAGGAGGGTCTGATCCACGAGCTACTGGTCGATAATCCAACAGTAACAATGTCCTAAGTATTAGTATCTCAATGATCCGCCTCGTCATAGGGGTCTCAACGCAATAGACAATGCGTCAATCAGACGCCCGGTCTGTGAGTTATTGGTATTTTCGTTCCAGGTGCCTGGTTGGTTTTTAAGTTCTATCCTACCCAACCATAACCAACTCTGTCCAAACCACAACTTGGGTATGCCAAAAGAACAGTTTAACACTAAAAATTCCATCACCGTAGAAGGTTCGTCGATTAGAAACAAATAGCCCATGATACAGACGAAAAGGTGTATTCGGAAAATCGCGTTCGGACTGGGGTCCGACCCAGTCCGCGAGTTTGACCTGGCCCTAAAGGGAGTGGCTCAGACAGAGAGGATGGCATTACCCGAGGGGTCAGCCTGGCCCGAAGGTGGGTCAACCTGAGGGAGTGTCCTGGCCAGAGGGGGTGGTCCGGAACGAGGGCGGCCCAGCCCGATGGCAGCCCGGCAGCCCGGTTGGCCCAGCGGCCCGGTCAGCCTGGCTGCCCGGTCGGCCTGGCGACCCGGCATCCCAGCGGGGTTCCACCATAGCCGTGAGAGGGGTGGGGGGGGGGGGGGGGGGGGCGCACACCCGCTATTTCCCGAATGGCTTTTTCGTTAGGGTGTGAGCTGAAAACGGCACCATGTGGCGCCAGTCCAACGCACATGGGACCCGCACCCCTCCGGCGTCCCGACGACCCTTGTGCCGCTGGTTTTCTTCGCGTGTGGACAATGCCGGTCGCGTTGCTCTGCCACGGTCCATTCGTCCAGTGGAGCCGTTTCACCACAGACATCATCCTCAAAAGAGATATAACGAAGGGGAGGTTTGGCCATGTTCATGCGGTCCGATTGCTCCTTGTTATGGTGATATCAATCGACAATTCTCAAACCATAAATTGAACGATGAAGAATGGGAATAAATTAAACTCAAAACCCTACCTCGTATGACAATGATCATTGAAGAAGTCGCAGAGAGGCGGCATCGATTAATCAATGCCAGGAATGGAAGAGGATATTTGTCGTTAGCAGATGAGCGTTCGGAGGTGATGAAGTCTAAGATGGAATTATTTGTGGTCGACTCCTTTTCTTTTGGTACGGTTTAAGATCGATGTAGATGTTCTTCTTTCTTCGGTGGAGAGATCTTCCCCTCCTCAATTCACATTTTCATGCTCTCCTAAAAATATTAATGCCCAACCAATCAGTAGATTAAGACATCCTATTAATTTGTTTACAACGAATTCAAATAGGGGTTAAATTAATTAAGTTAATAAATTCAATTAATTAATTGAGAGGGTGGTCATAATTAATTAGAAAAAGGGAAGTTCAAATGTTACAACACATAAATGGGGGGGATCCAAGGGGTTACAATCTCGGGTGGTCCCCACAGAAAAAATATCCTCCCATGGGAGGTTATGTCAGAGTGGGACCCACCACCATAATCTCTCATGAGAGTTCTTGGTGTGGTGGCCCCCACCTCTAACCACTTCTTGGAGGTTTATACCACAACAAAAAAAATAATGTAACAATTTTTTTATTTAATTTAATTAAAACCCCCAAAATCTTACTACCAGTCTCCATAGAATGCAACAGCAGTGAATGTCTCACTATGCAATCACTGACGCTGTGAGTTCAACGGTGCCCTTAGATTACAGTTCTAAGAACTTGTTCAAAGGTTCTAAAATCCCACTTGTATGTTTACTAAACATAAACAAAAAAAACTTCAGAAATTGATTCCGGGAACCCGGGACCTTAGAATCAAGCACTGTTAATTTTCACAGACTCGTAAAAATCCAATGAATTTACAAAAAAACGGTTCCATGGATTTTCCAGCTCTTTACTGGTATCATAATAATTTATATTATGTAATGTGTTCAAAATCCCTATTCAACACAATGATTGTTAAAAATAGTGAAAATTAATTCTCATGATTAAGGTAAAAATGATTATACATAGTTGAAAAATATAGAATATAAGGTGAAAAAATGATCCAAAACCTATGAAAATTGAATTGGATTCCATTTGTAGAACTTATACATTAAATTATCAGAAATTGGATATTAGTGGGCATGTTTACATGAAATAATTGTTCTTTTAATTTACTATTTCCATTCATTACAAGTGTTCCACTCACCCAATATATAAATGGCCTCCTGGTCTCCTCCCCACTTTAAAACTTCAAACCACATTGGTTAGAAAAATTAATTCCCAAATAAATTATCAACATAAATATTATAATTTTATAATCCTTATTTTGGGATGAAATCCAAAATTTAAATCATTATTAAAAACATACGAAGGATTCCTAAAGAAGCGGTGATGTTCTTCAAACTGAAGTGATTCATTATTTACAAATGCCTTACATTGATGCTGAAAATGATTAATGTTAATGATTATATGTGATATAAAAAATATAATTATTAAATTTAGGAAAAATTAATCATTATTGAAATATAATATATCATTTTATTTTTTACACTTTAGATGATAACTTCATTAGTGTTGGTTTGGACAGGTACCTTTATAAAGCCATTCGACTCCCTTTTCATCAGCACACCACATGGATTATAAATACGTAAGTATATATAATGTATAAATATTTTAATTATAATATCATTATCATTATTTAATGGTATTATATCACTTACACATTTACATAATGATCATATAATAATAGAAATGTTACCCATGCATAGGTATGACCTACTATATCCAAGACCATAACATAATTAATTTTAACAATAATCATTCCTGATTAATATTAATAGAATAATTATTTTTCGAATATGATAATTTATTCATGATTATTAGGGATATAATGATACTATATAATATACACATTAAATGAATCAATCATTATGAAAGACACATTACAAAATATGACAATTTTTACTTGAAACAATGAAAATAATGAATGATTAAATACTATTTAAGTAAAGGTAAGTGTTTGGTAAGATATTTCATCTCCTTTCAATTTCATTACATAATATTGTAATATTATTAATATAGATTATTTTAAATGGTGCATATACTCCCCCTATGACATATAATATAATGAACACATAATTATTCATTTTATTTTATGTTTAAATTCGTATTATTTCTATTATAGATATTTTCATTATAATATTACATGTGGAATTGGATTTCTAAATAAAACTCCACTCATTGGGTTATTCTTCTAATTCATTCAATTCCTTTAATAAAGATATGTGGGTAAAGAAATTTGATTATATTAGGTTTTATATTCAAATATTTTTGTTGGTTAAGAGTTCATACAAAGAATATATTAAATTAATAGTCCATTATTCAACATAATAACCATTTTATAGGTTTATTTCACAATATCATTCTAATCGATATTGTCTGTTATTTAATATCAATTGATGGAAATTAATTTACCATTTACAAATCAAATAATATAATTTTCATCTAATATAGTTATTAATGATATATATATATATATATAATTACCATTTACCCACTCATTGGTACATAATGGTTTTTATAAAATGTATTTATGAAAAAATGACTTTATTTCTCGTTTTACTCAGGAATTGATTTTTCATTAAAAAATTATGTTTCATAAAATTTATTTTCAGTATTTTTTAAAAAATATCATAAAGTCTTTTGAAAGTAAATTTCACCAATTTTGACCTTTTAGTATTATTTTAAATTTAATACCATGAAATTTTCAAAATAATGTCATTTTGACTTTAAAAGAGAATGTGAAAGGACAATTTGTTTTAATTTGTAGGGTAGGAATATAATTTTTCCCATCATCACCAGTAAAATGTTTTAGATATTATTTTTAATATTTCAACACTTATTTTTATTGTGATATATTTTTAAATTATTTTATAAAATATTGGTTTTTAGATGGTATCTTAAAGAAAAATACTTTTCAATTTTTTTTATATTCAAAATATAAATTTTTATGGAATTTTTATAATGATAATGTTATGTTATATATATTAATCAGTGACAAAAATAACTAACCCATATAAAAATATAAAAAAAATTTGTTGATACTGTCCTAAATTTTCCTCGGAATAGATTATAAATTTTTTATGCTGTAATGTATTTGAATTCCCATCTATGAATTATTTTTTAATTCTACAACATCCTCTTTAAATGTCCATTTGAAAATCATAATTGGATTGTTAATGTATGGTAAATAACTATATGATTTATCTTGGTTATTTTTATGAAATAAACATATATTTTTCACATATATGGTGTACTAAATTGATATTTATTTTCATTGTAGGAAAATATTTCTTAATATGTATCCTTTAATCAATAATAATATTAGATAAGGAATATTGTTTATTGATTTAATTGATTATTAAATATATGATTGATTATTTGGACATGAAATACATAGGATCATAATTGGTAAATGTATACCCCTCGAACTAATAATAATCTCATGGGATGAAATCAGTAGACCAAAAACACTTTAAATTTTAACCACCATAAATATTTTCTTATTTCAAGAGCACTTCAAAGGAAAAAGTGGGAAACCAAAAAAGTTCAAAAATACTTGCAATTACTAAAACCTAATATGTAATTGTAAATCCATTCTAGAAAAAATTAAAGTAATTATAATTCTTGACGTTTAGAAGTCACCAATCAATGAAGGAAACATCCAATTTCAGATTGTCTTTAATGAGATCCTTGAAGTGACAAGCCATTTTTCCCCAAGTCTGCACATCCTCCTAGATTATATATCTAGAGAATAAGTTCATTGTGAAGTTTCATTACACAAATCATATATTTATTACCAAAATGGTTTTAAATTTTCTAAGGGGGTGTTACTGAAAGTGTTGTTATAATGTCTAATGAAAATATTATTATGCTTTCCAAAGGTTTTTTGTACTAATAAATAAAATTAATAACTATTAGTGAATTATATTAAATATATACATATATATATATATTATAAAAAAATGTTTTACATACTTATCCAACAGTTTGGATAAGCATAATATATGCTTGAATGGCCTAAAGGCCTTCTTTTTTATTTTATTATAGACAACCCCCCTTTACGGTTCAAAGGGGAACCCGTACATGACCTGTAGGCCCAAGGCACAAGGCCCGACATGACCCGTAATAAATCACCCGAAGGCTTAGAGGAATAAAATGCAAAATACATGACTCGTAGGCCCCACCCACTAGATCTGCCCATCCCCAGCTTCTGCATCATTGGTTGCCTTTAGCTCCCCACATGCATTGTTGATCATCTATCACTGCCCCGTACAAAGCTGCATAGTGCATGGTCCCGATGACGGTTTACATACCCTCTCATTCTTCCAATCCGATTAGCTCTGCTTTTGGTGACTGCTACTGGTGCTCTAATCCTCATCTGGGGCATGTTCTATGTTTTCCTAAAACTCAATTTTACATCTTTTTAATGGAGAACCTATTTTAAGAAACCTATATTGAACTTTTATAAAATTCATATATCACAATAAACCTCAATATTTAATTTATAGGAAAGAAATTATATTATTGTAATTTTTTGATATTATTCGTTGATGTTTATATGTATGATGAATAATAAAATATATAGAAATTTAATTGAAAACTACTTTTTCTTATAAGTTATTTATAATTTAATATTAAATTGTTATTGGTATTAAAGTATAGAATGATAAATTTCAAATATAATATTATAATAAATTCATTTTAATAAATTTCAATTTGATGTTGAATATAATAATAATGATTTTTTTTGAAAACATTTACAATAACCACCTTTTTTTTCTAGTCTTCATGACTAAATTTTAATTAATTTATTAAAATTATTTAAATAAAATTTGGAAGAATGAATTATAAATTTTGAATTATAATAATTTCTAATTTCTAATAATTACATCTTTTTTTGAACAATAATATTAGTGAACGATATTAAAATTAATTAAAATCGATTAACAGAAAAATTAACTTATCAATATACTAAACCAAAATCTCAATTGCTAAAATATCCTAGATAATTGTAGAAATCCATTTAATATTTATATTTAGAACACATCTGACCATATATATAATATTATCAATATTGATTCACCCTTTTAGGGGAAACTCATTGGTGGAATTCTGTTTTAAATATTTTTATAAGATAGACACTCCTCCTCAACTATAAAAATGCACTCAACCCTAAAACTAATTCACACCACTCCCAATATTTGGAACATCTATGAATATTACAAATACATTTCATTTATCCCTACCATAATTATATAAGCCTTTCTTGATCATAAATCCACCATAGGATGTCTTTTGAAATATACCAAATGGAGTTACCTTAATAATTGATAACCATCCTCAATGTTCAATTTTGATTCATTAACCTAAAAAATAGTTACATTATTTTTATATAATTGCTATATAATAACATAAGTATATAAAATATACGGAGATGTTTTTTTGCTATGATTTATAAATGAAATTTCATAAACATCACTTTATTGGGTAACGAATATATAGTTCATGTACGGTGAACTACAGAACTACAAAACTATATCAATTAATTTCCTTTACATACTAACATGATTGGAAATTAACATGAAAATCATGTTATTATATGTTTTATATGAAATATATATTTTAGTAATACTTCATTAATTGTAATATAATTTATACCTTCATTGTCCTTATTTGGTTAAAATATGAAAACATTGTTTGTGGATGTGTGGACTATGACGTCCTCAAAGCGAGGTGACTCACTCACACTATACATAGAATGTATAATGAGTGGATTTACTAAAAGTATATTATATTTAAGAAATTATTTTTATAATTTAATTCCCATATATACATCAATTAAATTTTATTTTATTAAATTTCGACATTGAATTGGATGTAATGTTCATCTTTACGTAAAACCTAGAGTCTCTAGGAACGACACATTTAATTTCTAATATAAAAATATAATTAATTACTAAATATATATATAATGAATATATATAACATTTAAAACTAGTATTACATTATGTATATGATTTATTAATGCTCAATTTAATATAAAAACAATAACTTGATAAATCATATATGAAAATCAATATAATAAATAGACGATATAGATAAAAATATGAATTATTATTAAAAAACAAGTAATAAGATAATATAATAAGTTAATATATGATATTATATATATTATGAATGTTATATTAAATGTTTTTACACTATTATAACCATTATATATAAGGATAGAGGATGTTAGTTCGAAAGAAAGTGTAAGGTAATGGATTTTTTATTTCACTTTTATTTGTGAGATAAATGACGTATTCCCTATTTAATTCTATTGTGTGGAGTATCTAATACTAGTGTTCATATATTATATCATGAATTATTTTATATTTATTTTATTTTTATTTTCAATTTTAATTATTTAATAGGAGGTAAATTTTATTAAATGTTACCATGTGGTTAAGCATTTCATAACATGATTCCTTTTCATTGGGTTATATTGCTTCCTAATTGTCATTAATATTATAATATTATATTTGTAATCAATTTTTACTATATATTATTGTATTGAAACATTTATTATGTATATTTAAATTTTAAACAAAAAATATATCTAATTATTCACCTCCACATCATCTTTATGGTCTTTTCAAGGTATTACATCAAAATAAAATTTTTCTTGGGATTGTTTAGAATTGAATTAGCATTATTGGAAATTATTTGATAATTACTAAATAATGACTTCAATATTCATCTAATATAGTAATTCATGAATTTTTTCATGAAATAGTAATATTCTCTCACACATTGGTACACAAAAATTTTTAGAAATTTTTTTTAATAAAACTCAACATCTTTTCTATCTTCAGTAAGAGAACCTTTTTTCTTCTAAAAACACTATTTTATATAATTGTTTTCAAATATGTATTTAAAGTGTATGATATGATTTATTTAAATCAATTTTATGCCTTCTTTCATGTATTTTTTTTCAAAGGATATCATATGTCACTTTATGGACAACGAATATTCTATTAATATTTCTATGGAAAAGGAATGTTCATTTTACATTTTATTCAATTTTTGGAATAACACACCATCATTTTTATGAGGATTTATTTTCATGGTCAAATGAGAATTTTTAATGATTTTTTTAAATTAATTTTTTAAAAAATTATTTTCATAATTACATTCAAAATAAAAATGATATTTTTCTTAAGAATTATTTTTAACAGAACACTTTATATTATTTAAATTCAACAATGAAAATAACCCATTATTGTTACTCCAATTAGGATATATTGTATTGATACCATACTGAATTTTCATATATACTATTTTTTTTATTTCTCCAATGTTAGTATTGACATTCAATTTTTTATGGCTTCCAATACCCCTAAAATATTCATATTTATATGTCAATTAAAAATTGAATTTCAAATAAATTATCCATATCATTAATCATGGATATATTAATTGAATAAATGGTATAACATTTTTACATATGTTGTTTGATTTGAATGTTAATTTGTTTGCATTAGAAATGATGATAAATTTTTATAATTGACATGAGATAAATATTTGATTAGAAACATCATTTTTGTAATTAAATTTATTATTCGATATGTGAGGAATTATTTAGACATGAAGGACATCGGATGGTGATTTTTTGATGTAAACCCATTGATGAATTGAAAATATCTTGAGACAAAATCAATTGCGTACAAATGATTCATGTTTTTTTTAATCTGATGAGATTGATTTCCACCAAATGATTTAAAATATATTTTGAATGATCTTGATAACAATATTCTAAAACATCATCTGATTGATATTTATTTAAAATGTATCATGTTCCAAGAGAAGACGACATTTGATAATTAGGAATTTCATTCATTTAGTATTTTTTTATTTATAATCATTAATATTTTAACTATGGAGATATATATGGATTAATTTAATTTTTAGATTATTGATTAAATGTATTTTATTTTCAGTTTTGTACCTTTTATATTGATTTTCCCTTGTCAAGTTATTTAAATGGAATGATTTTTTGTTATGTACCTTTAAATATTTTTTATACAATTTCTTCTCAATTTGTTGATTTTCTAGAATGTGCCTTTAGTAATTAGCTTTCCTATTGACTATTATCATTGATTCATTATTATTTCTTCTATACTTTTACCTTACTGATAATTTGATCTCAATATTTTTTTGTTTCCATTCCCCAAGAATCGAAGATGTTTTCAAATAAATATATGAAATTATAGCATTTATGTAAGAATGTTATGATTGAATGGAAAGCAATTATGTTGGAATTATTGTATTCAATGGTATTAAAAGACTCATGCATGTATATGGATTACCAGGACTATGAAACTCTTAAGTCATTAAGGATTTTATTTCTTTTTTGTTTTAAAATTTTGAATTTTTTATAACATGTTGCAAATGAATAATGATTATATTCTTTTATTAACAATTATAATAAATATTTAGGAATATATAAAATAATATTTATATATTTTTTTATCAATTAATATTAATTTAAATTTATGGAAATATTGTTATTATTCATAGGGAAAATATAAAACCATCTGTTAAAAAATCATAAAAAGCCTTTTTTAATTCGTATATGAGTTTCATTCAAAATTAAAAAGTCTATTTATTTGAATTTAATTAGATAAAATAGAGAAAATATATGTAATATAAATAATATATATTATCTAATATGATCAAAAAAATAATCTATACAAATTTATAGTGAAAATAGTAAAAATATCTAGAGATATGGAGATAAAGAATTAATCATGGGTTAAACTAAGAAGATAATGGTTAAAATAACATAAAAACGTGACTAAAAAATATTTACTGTCCATATTTATAATATAATATTTAATACTATTTTATTATAGTTTTGTTGCCTTTTTTGAATGAGAAAACCAAGGGTACACTTTTTGAATTTTTTATAAATTACATGTCTTCTACATAGAACACATATAATGGGAAGCCTTTTTCCTCTCATAGTCACACCATAAAACAGTATTCAAAATCTAATACATACCCAAATATCATAACCACACTCATAAACATTTCTTATAATCATTCATCTGTTTATAAATTCATTCAATGAATCTGTTTTGTATAAAATGAAATAAGTGGTCTGAGATAAGGAAAAATTCCTTACTATGTTTTTGTATTTTTCTTCTTCTTCATCCACCATAAAATAATGTTCATCAAAGATCCTAAATTAAAAAAAAAATAATCCCCTATATTCTTATATGTTATTTTATTAATGAAATAACCTAAATCAGTCTTTTATTCTATCAAATGGGATATAAATTCATTAATCTTCTGTATAGTGATTTAATGCCTTGAGAACTGGTGTAAATTGTTTTCTAACATCGCATATCATGGAAAGTTTTAATTATTAATATAATTTTATTATTTTATATTTTTAATGTATTTATACTTCTAGGGTTATTATATAACATATTTAATTTTTTAAATTCCATTTATTAGGGAATATAATAATGTTGATCGGGTGAACGACCACCAACACGAAGTGATTTGATTCCTTTTTCACTAATGCATTACATAGAAGGTAATACATATAATTTTAATGAAGTTATTTAATTAACATTTCATCACCAATTTATATGGAATATATATAAATATATTTTAATGAACAATATGTAATTTATGATATTATTATTATTATTATGGGAAGGTAAAATAATATAAACCTTCTTTTCATAATGATAATATAAAAATAGAAACATTTATTTTTTGTATGTACAACCAACTTTTTCCATTGTTGTAATGTATTTAAATACGAAAATAAATTTTCATGATTGGTTTTAAATTATAATTGATTATGAAATTTATAATTTTTTAATTATTAATATTTTTATATTTTTATAAAAATTTCCAAATTAAAATTGGTCAAAAGAACAATGATGTTATCAAACTATGATTCAAATGCCCTCAAAACATCTGATATAGATATAACTGTTAAAATACTTGGATATTGAAATAAAAATTAAATGATTAAATTATATGGTAATAAACTGGGAATATTTTATTATGAAATAGAATATTTTATTCAAACATATTATAAATCATTTAAAGTATATCCAAATAAATTTTGGGTTCGATTTAATGGATTTCCATTCCAATTTTAATTTTTTTAATACATATTCCATATTCATTAACTATTTATTTAATATGGTTTACATACTTCACATTAATTTATTTAATTATAATTATCCTCACAATTATTTGTATAAATATATCCATTTCAGTATCTCTCATTCTTATGGTTTTTGTACATAATTTATCTATGTGGTATGAATTTTATGATATAGTCTCATCATTTATTGGGATTGATTGTGTTTATGCTTCAAATGGTGATGTTTTATTATCCAAATATCAGGAAACACATGAATTTTATTTTATAATTATCATTTAATTAGGATAAATGTTTTCAATTTATTTTCCTTTTTAAAGATAATAATATTTCAAAATAATTTGATTAATAAAAATATTTTTATTCCCCTCTTCATTCGAAAACATTTTTTTAAATAATGAATTTAAAAATTGATTTAATTTTTTTAAACATTCATAAAATTAGTTATTTAAACTAATTTTAACCATGTTTTACATTTTATATAATTCTTTAACAAAAATCTTTATGTCATTTTACAATCATTTCTAATTGTTGTATTTTGAATATGTAAAAAAATAACTACTTTATAATTTCCCTCATGGATGGGATTTGCCTCCATCTTGATCATTCTTTTAAAATTTTGTTATATTTTTTCATGGTTCTTTTAATTGATAAGGATTTTCAAGATGATTTATGTTTATAAATTTTTTCTTTTATAATGGAAAATTTATATTCCTTATAAAATGTTTTCAATTATTTGTAAATAAAAAATTATATTTTTTATATTTTATATTAAATAAATTTTTTTTTAATATTTTAAAATTTATAGTTTTTAAAATTTATTTTCAATATAGAAATTATATTATCCACAATATTTATTGAATGATCTTATCATTTTATTTATATTCATTGTAGAAAAAAAATTTATATATTCATGAATGGGGATATTTTATAATGATGAAATCCTAATTATTTCACAAGAATTATTAGTTACATGTCAAAAATATTTATATGGAACACATATATATATCAAGGGTTATTCATGTTTCAATTATACATTTATAGAACCTGTTCATTTTTCATATATTATTCATGTTCGAAAAATATTTCTATGGATCCCATTTCATTTCATATGGTTAATCAATTAACATTTATTTCTATGAAACCCATTCTTTTTCTATGATTTTATCATGATTTGATGATATTTTTAAGTACTTAATTTCATTTCCTAAGGTAAATTGTGTTTTAATGATATATTTTTGGTACCAATTTCTTTTACATGGGTAAATCATTTTTTAATAATTTATTATGGAACACATATATTTTATTTGAGTTATTCATGTTTCAATGAGATTTTTATGAAACCCATTTCAATTATAGGGATTAATCATGTTTTAAGTAGATTGACATGAATCCATGTTCTATTACAGTAGTTAATAAAATTTTCAAAGGTTTAAATATTTTTTTGTTAACATTATTAGTGAAATTAATGCTCGACATACATTATTTATAGTTATAGGACATTTTTATATGATGAGTATGCCTAAATAGTATTTAGTGTTCCAGGTTTTGTTTATATGATGGGTGCACATAGATAGTATGAGGCCAGTCCATTATAGATGATATGATGGGAGTTCCCAAATTGAACTCCAATTAATTAAATAATTATTTTCTTCTGTTAACAATTATATTGGATGTAAATTGTATGTTTATTCCAATTTTAAAAGTAACATACGGGCACTATGATTTTGAAGCTTGAATACACTAACAAATTTTTTAAATTCTTTCTATGGGTTCATTATTTTTCCAATGAACAATATTTAATTCACATATATATTGATTATTGATTTTATTGAATGTTTAAATTATGAAATCCTAAAATAATTTTTAATTATTTATTACCTAGGTAATGATGTGTTTGATTTATTCTATGATACATTCATGTACTATTATTGTGCATTAAACAAATTCAGTTATAAGTTCATTGCTGACATTAAATTTTTAATGCTTATTTTTACACTTACAATGAATTTGAGCTCGCCAAATTTTTTTTCTTTTCCCCATGTTATTTATAATTATGTTGAATGAATTATGTATGAATTAATATGGATGATAATGATTACCTAATGTCGAATATGAAATTATATTATAATGGGGGACGATGATCATCATTATAAAAACGTTTTTTATAAAACCATGATGTGATGAGTTTGTACAAATGGGTCATAGATAATGTATCTAACCAGGAATTTAACTATGATGTTATTGGTTTTGAATGGAGAAAATTGGGTCACATTCATTAGAATCAATGCTAGACTACTAATGATTATGTAATCCACACTAGAGTTGGGAGTACTAGTTCAGGGTTATTATTGGGGGAAATTGATTAAAGCAAGAAATTTATCTAATCAATTAGGTTTATTTCATTATTTGTATATTATATAATGAAAATAAATTACTATCCAATAAAAAACAGATCTCGGATTAGAATATTTTCATGTAACTGTCATTTCAAATGATATCCAGGACCTTTTCACACCTCTTTGTTATATATTTATTTTTCTATTATCTTACTCATAATCATTCAATTTATTTTCAATTATGATCCCTATCACTCTATATAAATAATTTGTGATTATTATTTACTTCAATGTTCAAATAATGACATTCAACCTATGTTTTTCTAATTGTAAATCATGTGTGTGTTATTCTATATGACATATATACGTCATATTCTCTCATATCAAGAGGATATATTATTATCACCTTTTATGATGTGGATTAAAAAAATGTATATTCAAATATCAAGCCTTTTATTATTGAGATATGGTTCAAATATCAATGACTTTTTATAGGATGAAGGCTCTAAAACCTTGATAATTTTGATAATAAATCGTTGTTTAATAGACTGTTCGATGCACCACACCAAGACAAAATAATGCATGAAATATATAAAAATTATTTATTGGTTGTATAATGGAAGGAATAAATATTATTTTTTAATTTATGAGATATATATTTCCCACATATTTACTTATTAATAAATTTTTAAGAAATAAACTACTAATTTTTAGTAATGTAAATATATTCTCCAAAAATAATTTCTCATTAAAATGATTATTTATTTTTAAGAAAAATGTATTAATATTATATTTAATAAATTTTAGATGAATAATTTGATATAATGATATTAATTTTTGAACTCATAATATTAATATTTAATTTATTGAAAATATTTGGTTTATATTAAAATATTGAATTTTCAATAAATATCGAAAAATAATGATTTATAAAAATATCGTTTCATTTTAGAAAAAATTAAAATTAAAAAAGTACCATTATATATTAAATATTATTTATATGAATTTTTTTATTATTTTATTATTTTTTAGCTAATTCAATTTTTTAACTTCCACTTCATATTTCATTTTAGAATATGTTTTTTATGTATAAAGATGAAATTTCTAAAAAAATGTTTTGAAATGTATAATGTTACCAAATTTTAGATAATATAGATAATACATAATTATTAATGTTTTAAATGATAAAAAATATATCAATTATAAACAAATATAAAATGAAATTTAGGATTTTCCTATTGTTAATGTAAAATCATAATTTTCAAGATAAATAGCCTTTTTGAAAACTTGTTTTGTTAATATTTCAATGATTTGGATGTAAATATAATTTTTCTAATTTTCTAATCTCTATTTGTTAAAAATGATTCCATATTTGGAATTAGAATAATTTATAATCACTAATATATTCATCTTATTTTTGAAATGATTTTGAAATCGTCTGTTACAGGGTTCGATGGTTTTTTTTTAGGAACATTTTATTTCTGGAATCTTTTGGGAAATTTTAGTTTGTAGAAGTGAATTTCAAATTAAAATGTATTTTTTAAATAAAAAAATGTTAATATTTACATCTTAAAGTTATTTCCCTTCTTCTTCATTATCATCCCCTATTTTTGATTATAATCCATCTAATATATTTTATTATGATATCAACCTCATTCATTCCTTAAATGGATTATGATGGTTTATTAGAGATCATTATATATCCCGAATCATTTCCATGGGTTAATCAGGTTACAATGATGATTTTAATGGATATATTTGCTTTTCATGGGTTAACCACATTTCAGAGAAATTGTTATGGAACATGATTATTTCCAATGGGTTAACCATGTCTCAAATTGATTGTTAAAGAACTTGTGTATTTTCCATGAGTTGGTCATGTTCAAAAGTGATTATTGTGTAGTATAGTTATTATCCATGGGTTAATAATGTCCCATAAAAATCTTATTGAAAATATTACATTTCTATATCTTAATCCTGTTTCAAATATGTGGTTTTGGAACACATTATTTTCCATAAATTAATCATGTTGCAATGAGATTGACATGAAACCCATTATTTTCCGGGGCATGGTCAAGTCATGAATGAAAATTTATTATTTATATGAGTTTTATGATGATATTTAAGAACAATGTAATTTATTCATGGTTCATGGAAATTTTTATATAACACATGCACCCTAATTGTTTTCAGTAAGAATAATATAACATATATGATAGCTATACACGAGACATGTTCCAATGGATTAGGTAATTTTTATGTTCTCTTATAGTTATAATTATAATCATCCATATAGTTCTCCCCAATATTGGATTTTTATATTTGTTATATGATGATGATGATATAAGGTACTAACATATTGTATCTATGAATTGCACGGATATAATATATTTCATTAGATAAATACTTATAAAACACAGATCATGATTATTTATTTTTATTAATGATTCCATTCATAAAACATAATTAAATGTTTCATGATTGAAGATTTTGGTATTTATGGTTTGGGGTTCTTTTATGACACTATCATAAACTCTGATTATTCCACCATACATTTAAGACAATTTATCATTTTTATTAAATTAAATTGATAATTCTTTTGATCACACTTATATATAATTTGACCCCCCTTATAATGTATCAGTTTCATCATGTTATGTTTATTGATGTTCAATGAATTGTGATTATGGAATTTTTTATTGAGGAGTATGATAATGTAATGTCGAATATGAAAATATGGGAATAGTGGGGATTATGCTAATCATTATTAAACAATAGTTTCTAAATCCTGGAAATTATATGTTTTTCTAAATTCTATATTACTCTAAACCTAAAACAACCATCAATATTTATTTTATCCTATACATCATACCAATTTTTATTGTTTTAGATCCTAGAAATCGAGTCTCTATCATTTGTATGAATGATGGAAATGTAATATTAATGATTTAAACACCAGATCTAGAAGTTCAAGCCTGTGGTGGTTATTTTTTTTCAATAAAAATTTAATGATTTGGCTGAATAAGTGATAGAAGGGTGTTACCTTTAATAAGTTGTAAAAGGGATCCCTCTTTTAAATTATATATAAATTTTTAAAAACAATAAAAAATGATAATTTCATTCATATTAAAGAAGCTTAAAAATAAAGACAGTCTTGATGTTTGAATATATTTAATAATATATATGGTAATATAATTATAATTATACAATTATAAAGATAATTTAACCACTGTCTTCTTTGATTAAGGATACAGTAAACACATTTCATCATTAACCGTGACAATTAATTTGCTATATTGTCAAAATTATTTTTTGTCAAACAATAGATTGACCAATTATATAATATATATAATGATGACTAGAATTATAGAATCTAATTTTCTTAATTCAAAACATATATTTTGAAAATAAAAAATTAATATTATACATGCAAACATGCCAAAATGGAATTTTTCAATGAAACAAATGTGATTACATTAGTAATTTTTAGTATCAAAATTCTCTATGAAATTTAATATAATGATAAAAATTATTTAATTTTTAATATTAAAAAACTAATTTTACAATATAATCAAATAAATTAATAATATATCTTTTTAAATAATTAAAATTAAAAGGTATTTTTTAGCACGAAATAGTATTTTTCACTAGTCTTCATAAAATTGTATCGTATTTTTTGTATTAATAAATGAATTTTATATTAGAATATACACTTTATAAAGGTGGTAAAAATTATTTATAAATTATGGGCGCAAATGATGACTGAACTATCTTTAATAAAAAAACAATTTTTTGAAAATATTTTTTTACATAAAATGGAATGTCATTTTATTTATAATAATTAGATAACCGTTGAATTTAATTTATTGATGTGAAACCGATCATATTTTCATAATTTAGTTATTATTATACATTCCCATGAACATCACACCACTATTTTTATGGTCATATTTAAAAAATAATATCTTAATTGGGTATCATGTTTCATTTAAGACAAATGTTGCATGCATCACAAATCTATCCATGAGATTGAATTATTTTTAAATATAATGTATTATATAGTCATAGAATGTAAGATTCTATTCTAATATTGTTTTTTGTGTCATAAATGATATCGAACAAGACTATAAAATTCTAAAAAACTCATTGTGTTATAATCCTAAGGTAGATGGTTAGTTTGACGGAATTGTTCAGACAATAAAGGATCAATTTAGATCTTATTCTCTAGATTTCCATGTTTCATAGGATTAAAACCTTACTATTGATGATATTTGTTAATAATATATCTTTCAATCAACAAATCAATAAAAACCATAATGAAACCATTCATATAATGATGTGATGAACTCCAACAAACTTGGATGTTGTTGGAAAAAGAAAGATATCAGTAAATAAGATAGCTACTGAAATAGAAGTGTAGACTAGAGCCATTTAGAAACTCATAAGGGAAACATAATTTTTGTAGAAAATGATTTATAATAATGATTAAAAATATTATTAATTTAAATTTAATGATAAAATGTAATTAGGAATCTCTTAAAGGATAATTGAATGTTATTCAGAATGTATGGAAAAAAGATCCCAAGATATATCATTCCCCACAAAATTTTTGATTATATCAAGACATTATCTTATCTATTGGAACATCCCATGAGACACTCTTAGATACATGATGTCATTCATGTATAATTTTTAGGGAAATACATACCAAATATATAAAATGTACCAAATAGATTGGTCAATCTAATAGATCATGGTCATTCTTATGTGGAATAATGGATGAAGATTCTTGATCATACATAGACTGTTATATGAAATTAGACCAATCACCTTGTCAAATGGTTGCATAAAAGTCACTCTCTTAAGAAAAATATATGGGATCTAATTAATGTAATGAGGAAGAAAAATTCATAGTAATTTACACTATTATTGATGAATTTTTGGGATATTTTAATTATAATTGGTGTAGAATGTAACAACCAATTTTTTATTTAACATTTATTTTTAGTTAATATATTTTTTAATAGATTATGTTATACACAACATCTATTTAAAAAAAATTAAAATAATAATTAGGATTATTAATTATTATTGAGTACTATAAGAATGACATTAATGTTTTTAGTAAGAATAAGAAGAATGAAAATATTAATAGTCTATTTAAATTAATTAGATTATTTAATTATGTTTATAGATATGTTAATAATTTATATTTAACACATTATATGTTTGGATAAAACATTTTAAAAAAAATTTAAATTTGGAAACAAGAAATAAAAATAATTTTTTTGTAATTTAGAAAATTATTTTGACATAATTATCTTTAATTTAACATGTATAAATTAATCCATTTGATATATCACCATGTAGAACAAAAACAACTAGATGGTCTTCATGACCCCTTATCTTTGGCCAAATAAATTTTCTATTAGTCTTGTCTTTATGTTATTTACCATCATCCATCAGGAATGACATGATAAACAAGTAATTCATAGATATATTTTTATCACTAAAATCCATGTCGAAAAATGTTAAGTTGTTATAAGGCTACAAAATTTGATCGATACCAATTCATTACTGTAGTAAGATATTTTATTTCAATTTCACTATGGTTCAGTGGCTAAATCATAATAATTGTAAAACATCGAGTAAAAATAATACAGAATCCAAGAATCCCCTACATCAAAATCATTCCGATGTTCTTTTGAAATTAAAAGACAACAAAATGGATCAGAATAACATCTCCCGAAATGATTGCATCCACCCAAAGACGTTGTGGAATAACCACATCAACCAAAACTGCAAAATGGTCTATTAGAAATGTGAAGATCACATGCCATATCATTGTAAAGATAATGGGGGGAAATAGATCTAGGAACCGAGAACAAAAAGAAGGTATAACATACATTATATAAAAAACAGATCCACACATCCTAGTTGCACCAAAACAGGGGGTGAACATGCAGTAGGAAGAACTTCAAGGAAAACAAGATCCAAGTTCAACACCACAATCACACATCTCATAAGTAAATAACCGTTCTGGGCACCTCATACAATGAGGAAAAATAATTAATAAATAAAGGGATTTTTTCATAAAAGGATTAGATATGAGACTCACATAACATGAAACATATTAATTTACATTAAATCTTTATGTGAATAACCCCATCCTTTTTGAAAATTTAAATCCTCTAGACATAAAGGAATTTTATTATAAGAGTTATGGGAATTTATCAGCATAAAATCCCTTAAATGATGCTTAAAATTCTTATTACACTAATGAAAATGTATAATGGGGGAAGTGAAGGATGTTTGAAAAAATGTTCATTGGTTGATATCGAAACAATATTTCACATACTAAATGATGACTC
This sequence comes from Viscum album, assembly GCA_963277665.1. Classification (NCBI taxonomy): domain Eukaryota; kingdom Viridiplantae; phylum Streptophyta; class Magnoliopsida; order Santalales; family Viscaceae; genus Viscum; species Viscum album. The sequence goes on along the minus strand of OY728150.1, from coordinate 1,137,606,629 downwards.
ACTGATAGTTGAATCAAAAAAATAGGAAACACCTACAAATGACTCACCGACAGATGAAGATGACTCATTGTTAGATGAATCACCGACAAATGATTCACTGACAGAAGACTCACCGACATATATAGATGAATCGCTGACAGATGAATCACCAACAGATGAAGATGAATCACTGATAGATGAAGATGACTCATCAATAAGTGACTCACTGATAGATGACATGCCGATAGACGACTCGTCGAATGATTACTCATTAATAGACGACACAGCAACAAATGAAAATGACTCACCGTGAGGTGAATATGACTCACCGACAGATGATCCAATGATAGATGACATACCTACAAATGAAGATGACTCACGGAAAAATGAATCACCGATGACAGTATTCACAAAACATGAAATTTGGAAATGTGTTGGGAAATAGTGAACTTGACCTCCCAGAACACCGTAAACATCAGATTTCAACAATGGAATAGACCGGAGATGTTCATGACACAAAAATAATAATATATCATACGACATATTTTTTATTAATATATATATATATATACATATCATCAATGTGGTGCATTGATGAATAGAGAGTAACATCAATTCACTAATGTGGTAGTCAATTCATATACAGATGATGTTATCATATTTTGTTTTAAAATTAAAATTATTTAATATATATTGATATATATATTTATCATTTATATAATAATTATTTCATTAATATTACATATAATAATTAAATTTATACTTCCCACTATCAATGTAATATTTTAGTGGAAGGCACATCACAACACTTTATGAGATTGTTGTTCGTCACAAACACGAGTGATGTTATTTTATCCCAAATGTAAAGTAATTTAAAAGTGTATAATTATTATATTTATTTAAGAGATATATATATCTTCTCAATATCATATATATGATTCATATCCTTAATCAAACCCTTCATTGAGATATGATATTGGAAAAAATGATTGAAATCTATTCCCTAGGTGATAGTACACCGTACACATTAATGATTATTTTTTAAACAAATTTAAAAGAGTGGCGATGGTTGTAGTTAATGAATATTTTATAAAAACATCAAAATATATATAAGATAATCATTATAATTAAACGCCATGGTGTAATAATATTTTATGGGGGTGAAGGTGAAATAAATTACAAATATACATTGATGAGTGCTCCCTATTTTTCGGGTAACCACCATATGTATTCATAAAAAACCTTCATAGTTTGGCTTTATTCTAATGATAAGGGTTATTTGATTAGAAGAGGGGTTCTAGTAACTTTTATTGGATATTTTAATAAAAATTTATTTTTATAAAAAAGTGATGATTGGTATGGAATTTAATAAGTGAGGTTAATGAAGAATTTCTATTTTTGAAATGAAAAATGTTTAACTGCATTTTACAATTTCTATAGGTGCCAAAATTTATTATAATGGAGACTTATAAATTATATGGTCTATTTATGGCCATAAAATTTGTGTTTATATATGTTTTTATGGTTAATTTTATTATAATTTTTCATTTTCCAAAAGTTGTCAAAGATATTAAATTGAATCAAATATATTTCATGGGGTTTTTTGATCAGTATTGCATGTCACAAAAATTATTGAATACAATGTTCTTCATTCATAATTTAATATTGTCTTATAATTTGAATTAAATGAAAGGATTGATCATTTTTTGGACTATTTCATGTAGTAAATATTTATGGAAACGCAAGGATTAATGCTCAATGATTCAATTATCATTAATGAAATAATGTTATTTTTACATTATTTGAATATTGATAAATATCATTGGTGTTATAACGGATGGTCAATTTTTAAAATAGTTTTTCTTATAATATTATTTAAGATTATTTATTGATGTTAAATAATTAATATCATGAGCGAGATATTAATTTTGTTAATATGGATGATAAAATTGAGTATTCATATATCCTAATGATTGATGATAAACTATCCTATATAAAGTGGATCCAGTGAAATTAGAGGTTATTTATTTGTTATTTTTATGGCTTGTAATATTTTTTATCGTCGTGATGATGTGGTGGAAAATACATCAGATTAATAATAGTGAAATAAATATGTCTCTAACATAAACCGTGAGAGTTATTATCATTTTGGATGAAAAATCAAAATAGTATATACCATTTGAAATATGTGTACTTGATAAGGAAAAAAATCAAATAGGGAAATGTTTCACCTGTCAAATAACGGTATAAATGATTAAGTGATAATATTTATATCATTCCCATTATGAGGTATCAACTGATTATGTATCTGATATAGTAAAATAGATCAAACAGTGTCTGAGAATTAGGAAAACAGGTATATAAGAAAGATTATTATAAGGGTTTAAATACACTATCACCAGAAGAACATTTATTAGAAGTACTGATTCTGGAAAAAGACATTATTAGTGTTTTATGTTAATTATAAAGTTTAAGGTTTCCTACAAATACATTCGATTGGAATAGATTGAATCAATATATAGGATATAGAAATCACAACTCTATGTATTCATATTTATTTTTTATTCCCCTAACATGTATTTGGGATTTTATTTTGTCTACTAAATGTTTTTTTAACCAACTAATAGTATTAATTTCTTCCTTCATATGAATAATCCATTCAGATAGAATAACCATTGGAAAAAATAAATATATACACATATTGATAATTAAACCATTAAATTATCATGTGAAATCTTTTACATTATTTCATATACAAGAATACGGTAAATAAATTTTTATAGAAGTTTCCATTTTTTAATATTTGTATTATTTAATGTGATAAAAGTTTATAATTGGAGGAAATTATCCAATCACTAATTCTCCAACCCAGCACCACCCATTTAGTGTTGGTTATATCCTAATTTGGTCCCATGAATTCGAATCAAATGGTGGTTACCCTATATTTGGATATCTATATTGAAAATATTCAATATTGAACATTTGAGTTTCTTTCCTTTTAATAAAATTAGTTACAATTATGGTGAGAATTTGGTTACTATGAGAATATTTATATTACTACCAACACCATAATGGGTAGTAATATCAAAAAAATGTGTAGAATGCAAACTTCATTCCAAAAGAAGAAAATGTTTCAAATTCTCTATCCCTTAATAGAAACAATGATATATATGACATGGAATGTTAATATCATATGTCTAAAAATATACCAAATTATAAGGAATTTATTACATCTATATGTACTCATGATGTATATGCGAATTCATATATAAACATTCTTTGAGAATAATATCCATCAAAATATAATGTCGATAATATATATGTATCCCTTCAAGATATATATATTATTAAAATTAATGTCATTCTACATTTAATTAAAATACATAAATTCTTGGGGAGGCATTCAAAATAAAAATCAATTGATCATGATTATTTAAGAAGTCGATAAAATGGAGAAGGATTTGTAAGAAGAAGTTTCACAATGTATAATGATATCCAAATACGAGTAATTCATTGATGTATGAATTTTTTTCTTGAAATTAATTAATTATTGTTCAAATAAAAATGGATTAACAATGTTTAATTGAAATATTTAATCATGAATTCATAGAAATAAAATATCAATTTCCTATAATAAATGATTTTAAAATTTATTGAAAAAAATTATTTCATCATTGAATTGACACACTATATAATCAAGGCATTTGATTCATTGTTAACAACCAAATATAATTTTCATGGGGAGGAAGTTGGAATTGTGAATAAGGGTTGGAAAGGGATAATGATTGTTATATAATATTATTGAAAAAATCCAGAAGTGATTATAAAAATAGATTCAATTTTTTTTAATCCTAATAAGTCAAATATTGTTAATTTTGTTATTATAGAGATTTTTGCTAAAACCTTAGAATGATAATTGGAATATAATAATGATAAATTACTTTAGGCATGTGATAAAAAACCATGCATTTTTTTAATTATATATCTCTATAATTTCTAAATAATGAAATACCATACATGTTATATTGTATTGTTGTTTTTAAATAATTTTTCATGAACAATATGAATTAGATAAATATAAATATAATTATTCATGAATAATGGTAACAATGAATTTTTAAACAGAATTAGGGGTTATATGAATAATTTTTTTAAAGTTATTTCCCCATGAAGAACCCAAAATGTTTTCAAAAATACACAAAAAACAATGTATATGATATAGATGTTCAATTATTATATCAAAATATTGTTGTTATATTGTATTTAAACATTTTATATTATGTTTTCTTTAAAAACTACAATTTCAAAAGAACAAAGGAATCCCATTCAAAGGGAGATCAGTCCAAAAAAATGATGTAGCATTAATAGTGTAATAAAAATTCTAATAAATTTAATATATATATAACTAAAAATAATACATATTATTAATTAAATTATTTTTTTCATAATAATGATGTTTTGAAACCATAATATGTATATAGAGAAGCTACAAATAGATGACCACATGATCTAGTTATAAACAATGTACCAATATTTAGATCCATGAGTATTATTATGAAAAACAATTCATCGAAGAGGATTTATTAATGGAATATTGAGAAGTCCCTCAATTAAAATTCCATTATATTGATAAATATATAAACATCCATAATAGATAATAAAAATGAAAGATCTCCTAATATTCCTGGTGAAAAAAACCATGACGCCAATTGTTATAATTATATATTAATTGATTTGAAAGATTATTTAGAGATAATGATGAAAATTTATGATACACAAGGAAATGATACAAAATAAGAAAAAATATTTAATATGATGATGTGATTATGGATTAGTGGTTTTAAATTAAATGAATCTATTAGGCTAAATTATTTGTTTGTGAAGGATTTACGAATGCTCAACATAGTTTAAAAGGTTTATTTTCCATTTTAATACTATAGTTAATAACCATTAATATAATTTAGAATAATTTATACTAAATAAATTTCAATAAAAAAATATTATGAAACAATATTGAATAGTTGAAGATAATGGTGTTTTTAATATATGAATTATATGTGGTGTTCACAAGTCCATGCTTGAGGATTGGAGGATATTGATAAACATGGTTGATAAAGCCTTATCTTTCAGTTTGTTCACATTAATATATTATGAAAGACCCACCATATTCTTTTAAAAAATTTCTATTACAGTTTAAAAATAATAATAGTAAATTTACATGGATGTATAATATAAGGTCGAGGACATGAGATATTGAAATTGTTATCGATCATCAAAAAAATTATTACTGAAATTTTTACCCTTTTTCTAGGTCAGTTTAATACGAAATATTTAATAGTATCCTCCTAGATGAAGTTAAAATAGTTCCAATCATAAAATAAAAAATAAATAAAATAAAGATCCAATTTTATTAACTCATAAAATCGAGAATGTAATTAATTTCTATTAAAGATATTCGTATTTATGATAATAGTAATGAAGGTATCCTTGAGGGTTAGAAAACATAAATGTGATGTTTTTTCAAACAGAATCATTATATTATATAAATCTAATTAATCTATTATGTTTCGGAGTTAATGTCATATTGAAATATAAATCTACCATAAATATCTTTTCATTATTTTTATATACATCATTCCTTAAAAAAAGTGGTAGAAATGGGAAAAAATAATGAAATAAGAATCCTGGATGTTTTAATATCCTCTACGGGATATATACTACCTGTTTCACTAAAATGTTTTTAATATTTTTTCCAATTTAATTGAATGATATTTAAGATAATCTGTCTTACAAGTGATCAAATATCAATATTAATCCACAAAAATAAATGGAAAACACATGAAGAAATTATTGTGAGTTATCAGTTTATTTTTTCCCAAGATTATTTGATAAAAGTAAAACAATTCCTAATAAAAAATAATGATTTTCCTCGATGGGAATAGATTAAAAAAACATAGAGTGTTATAATAAAAGTGATATTTGTTTACAATGAACTGATTCCTTTTTTAGATGAACATTTTTTATGTGTGTAATTAGTTGATGGGAATTAAAACAAAATATGAATGTAATTTTAATGTATGTTGAATGTTTTAATATATATATATATATAGTTTATTATTCAAATTATAAAATATTAAATTTTTTATTAATATGAATTTATTTAAAATTAATTCAATGGGGAGATTGAAAATACAAATTTGTGTCTTAATTATATATTCATTCAATGGTTTCCATTGTAGTGTTTGGTTTCCAATGAAATATAATTATTTCATTTATTTCAATCTGATTAAGAAGACATAATGAATAATAAAGTAGAAATATTCCTTGATGTATCCAATACTAATAATAATGTGGATATTTATTCGATGAATTACGGAATATGAATGAAACAAATCAAGTACTATTATCTTAAAGAACATAAAAATAGTGTTTTTCTATTAGTTTAGATTAATATTATTCATTAAATGAAAATAAATATTTCCTTGAAGGACATTTCTTTGTATAGGATTATTGGAGACATGATCTTTATTTAAAAAACATTATTTTGATTATCGAAGAAGAATATTTTTTCAACATGAAAAAGGTAATAGAGTTTCAAAGTATTATACTTTACATTTATTAAGATATTTTAACAAATTATTATCACTGTAAAGGAAAATTGGAGTTGACCATATTATGAAATATGTAGTGAAAATTTGATTCAATTCCATTAGTAATATATGTTGAGTCCATATTGCCAATAATATCAAAAAAGGTGATGACACTGATGCATTCTCACAATGAATTTTAAGAATATTTATCAAACATGAATTTGTTCGATGTTTATTAATTAATGTAGAGTGTGAGAGATCACCAAAAGAATCATCAAATTGACATTATAATGTACTGAACTACATATGATGCTCATAAAATTAGGTGAACTAAATGACTCACTGATTAAATTAATTTACACCTCATAAATATAATGATATAAAATATAGTATAAATTTATAACTGATGTGTTCTACATTGACCAAACATAAAAATAAATTGTAAGAATATAAATATTGACTTAATTAAAAATTAAAATTCTATATTATTATGAAACCGTATTATTTCCAATGGAGAGAGTGTGGTATAATAATGTATTTTTCAAGTGATAATGATATTAAGGTCACAGTTGATATCAGAGGAATTAAGATTCCTGAAAATTAAGATGTTTATTTTGAAGTTGAATGAATAGTTATAAAAAATCAACATGATTCACTATACAAGGATTAAGAAGTGAAACCAATAAGTTACAATGAACCAATGAATATATTTTTTGATGAGGCTTTAGAAAAAGAGATGATGTGTGATGTCATTTTTAAGAAATTGGTGAGACATCAAATATACTCAATGAAATAATGCATTTGGGTAAAAAAATAATTGATTTCATAGAAATTTCATATTCAAAATGTTTTTATGGATGGTATATTTGAGGATGGAGTATAAATATAAATAAATGAAGAGTTGTTATGAAGATATTGGATAGATTTTCATATGAATTTTTGTAATAGAAATTTTTTAATGATTAAATTTAGAAAATACTTTTTTTATATTAAAGTGATGAATAATTAATATGATTTACATATATTATATTGAATTTTATTTTCCAATGAAAAAAACCATTGATTTATCATTCATAAACATAGAAGAAATTTTTTTACATATAATTTTTTGGATTGTTATATCAATGTAGTGGTATCATAAATAAACTTTTTAATTAATAAAAAAAATTTAATATAAAAAATATCAATATAAACAATTTCAGAAATAGAATTTATAATTACAAAACACATAGTATTACCAAGTTATATGATAAGTTTTTACAATTTCATTAGATAGAATTAGTAGATAAATCACTAAAGGGATATCAAATGGAATAACAAAATCAAAATATTTTAGAAATTATCAAATGAGGGGATATCAGAAATAATGTAGAATTATTATACTATCAAATTAAATATCTAATAGAGTAATAATTTTTTATAAATGATTTTGGAATAATTTTATTATTTACATTTACTTTATATTTGGTGAATTTTTTGATGTTCCTACTCTGTTTGTAATGAATACCACAACATGTTTTTCCATATGGAACAAGTACAATGATGTTTTACGAAATTAAATGTTGATCATACATTATATGGATTCCATAAAATCATTATTTATTGCTATGTTTAGTTGTATGATCAATGTTTTCATAGTCAAGGATGAAAAATTTATTCTAGTAATGATTTTAATAATGTTAACGAATAAAGATGAAAACGATGATTCTAAGGAATAATTGTAGACTATAATTAGTCACGAAGTTATAGGGTAACCTAATGAATATTGTCATGTTTATATGATTCATATTTTAAATTGATATATTTATATTTTTTCTGTAATCCTTACCCTATGTTGATGGAGAATGTATGACTATATGATGCAGAGATACGTAAATGAGAGGTTGTAGTTTCTCAAGTTGTTTTCCTTAAAAGATTAGTAATGAGAGTGATGTTGGAACTATGAGAAATTATAAATAATATGATATCCTTATGGAAGATTAATTTTTTAATATTTAGCATATGTTTTATATGTATTTAAAATTCAGAAAAAGAGGAACCATATGTAAAAGTGTGTATTAGATATAGAAAATGTACTACGTAGATAAATCAATAACCGATCATTTATGATACAGTTTGATTATGTTATACTAGGTAGATATTGGTCATCCTATGATATTTGAATATTAGATACAAGATGGAGAATAATTGATATGATGGATCATTATTACTAGATGAACATGTGTGTTTTTAATAAAAGAAAGATGGATCAACACAGTCCTACTAAATAATATTTTATCATAAAAACCTGATGAAATGGGTTTTTAGGTAGACTTCTTATTGATGAAGTAAGAAGTGATGAAATAAAAAATTATGGTTTGTTGATGTCCATTAGAATATGATTTTCTTCCTCCTTACCATAATTTTGACCTAATATGTTTTTTTAAACTTGTTATAATTTTAAAGAATAATTTTTTCAAATAAGTATAATATTTTTATTTTTATTCTATTTAATGAAAAACTATTTGAATCTGGGGAGAAAATAAACACTATGTTTTAACAGACAATAATATATAATAAATATTATTATTTAAATGACACCATTATAAACTATACATTATATATTGTTATATGAATATTAATAAATATTTTTAAAATATTTTTTATTAATGATTCCTATAATGAGAAAATATTAACAAAAATTTCTTAATTATTTGAAAAGTTTAAATATGATTTTGAAATATTTTTTTCTCATAGAAATGTTAAATTTCATTTTTTTTAAATATAACTAGTAGTTATCAATTTCAAATTGTGAATATTATAACAATATTTCAATTTTAAAATATTAATATCATAAATTTTGCAGGTAATGTTTCATAAATTTCTAATAATATTTAATTTTTAATGAATACTAAAAAATATTTATTTTTAATTAAGAAAAATATAAATTTTAGATTATTTATGATGTTAAATTATATATTAATATAGTTTTAAAGTAAAAATAGTAAAATTATATATCTATTAAAATAATTTTTCAAATTTCAATATATTTCATATGGATATTCGATATAAAACCTCATTAATTATTTGGATGGTTTCACTTTGAAATCTAGCTTTATTGTCACGTTTGAGGGATTTATATTAGATAAAAAAAATTTATGTCTATGAATTTAATATGGAATAATACATTTAACATATTTAATTTACATAGTTTTTATTATCTAATTTGTATAATATAATTTTTATCCAATATAAATATTTCAAAAATAAAAAATGAATTTCTATTATTATGATATAAATGTGTTTACGAGAGGGATAATATTAAAAGGTAATTGTTTAAATGGACTTAAAACCTCTATAAAATATATTTTATAGCCGTATTGGGACTCTATATTTTCTAATAATCGATAATACTTTAATTTTATGATTTTGGGCATGATAAAAAAATTGTTTCCTCTTTTAATTTTCAAAATTTACATGTGTGATAGTCAACTCCCTTATAAAAGAACACCGACACTACAAAAAAAATCACCGATTAGAAGGGGTAATTTTTCAGATTATAAAGGGTTGTAACCACTTCTAAACACATTAGTAGTGGTTACCCATAACTACTTCTAATGTGCCCACCAAATTGTGTTATCAGTAGATATCAGTAAGTGCTGGTAAACTAGTTCATATTTAGTGGTTATTAGATTAGAGGGTATTATTACCCCTACATTCCCCCCTTTGTTGCCTCCAATACCAGGCCGCACCCCCTCCATTCCCTCCAGTTCTAGATAGGCACCTCCCCTCCCCATTGAATTCCCTATGCCCCACCCCATTCTCAGCCATATTTAAATTCCATGCCCCACCCCCAACCTATGTCTTAGACATGCCTCCCCTCACCTCCCCACATTCAATTCCCGTACAATGCCTCCATTTCACTATTGTCACTCAAACCCCTTCTATTTTTTTTATCTACTGGGTTTTGAAGATTGGGCATATATGTTCACACATCAACACCCTACCTGTGAGGAAATATTGTTTCATTAGTTTAATTACACATTAATATATATATATACATATAATATTTAAATACAAATAAATAAATTCATATAATTTGAAACCTATATTATAATTAAATAATATTTATATTTACTAAAAAAATTATAATATATATGTTATATCAAATATATATAAAATAATTATATAACATATATAAATTGCCTTGTTTTGATTCAAGTGTTAGTGAAATCATCTCTATCAAACAAATTTTTGCTTCTAGTATAGTTGATGTTATTTTGGATATGTATTTTCATTCCATTTATCTTGATAATATTGATTGAATAGATAATGTGGATTATAATTATATATAATTTCAATTTGTTTTAATGAATGAAACCATACATTTGGTAACATTTCCAAAAGCTATGAAACTTCTAAAAGATGGAAATGACTGTTACCTTCCACATATTTTTGAAAACAATGGAACTTTTTGGATTAATGATTTTCCTGTGGTAAATGAATATCTTGATGTTTTTCTTGATTAGTTGCATGGTATAATACCTAATCGGGATGTTTAATATATTGTTGACTTAGTTCCTTATACTATGCACATTTCAAAACCACCAAATCGAATTGTTTAAACAGATCATTTATAGTTAAAGAAGCAATTTCATGAGTTATTAAATAATGTGTTTATTCAACCGAGCATATCACTATGGGGTTATCCTATCTTATTTGTTAAAAAGATTTTTCAATGATACTTTTAATTGATTATAGAGAATTTATTAACATCACTGTTAAGAAGAATTATGTTTTCCTCATATCGATGATTTTTTTGATCAGCTCCAGAGATCATATTATTTTTTAAAGATTGATTTGAGGTTAGGGTACCATCTGTTGAATGTAAATTAATCAAACATTCTGAAGACATCTTTTTCATACTAGATATGGCCATTATGAATTTTCAGTTTTGCCTTTTGGGTTAAACAATTAACATGCCTTATTCATAGATCTTATGTATAGATTATTTCGTGAGTTCATGGTTTAGTTTGTGGTTGTGTTCTTTGATGAAATTTTGTTATATTTCAAAAGTAAATAAAATCCTGAATGTCATTTAAGTGTTGTATTGTAAATATTAGTAGAAGAAAAATAGTAGGTAAAATTTGGAAAGTGTAATTTTTTCTTACAAAAAAAATCATTCCATGGTCACATTGTTTCAAAAAAATGGAATAATTGTTGATCCTAATAAAGAAAAAGATATTAATGAATGGCCCTGGCCCACAAATATAACGGAGATGCATATTTTTCATAGTTTGGTTGATCATTACTGGAGGATTGTTTGAACATTTTCTGAGTTATCTAAAACAATGACAAAGTTAACTATAAAATTTGTTATGGTAAATTGGACAAAATATTGTGACTATTATTATTTTCAGGAATTGAAATGAATATTGATGAATGCTTATGTTTTGGCATAGTATTCTTGAAATAGTGAGTTTTTTATCTATAGTAATTCGTCATTGAAAGGACTTTGATGTGTACTTATGAAAAATTATGAGTACATTGTATATGCTTCATGTTAGTTGTAACCTCATGAGTTAAATTAACCTACCCATGATTTTGAATTAGCTGCTATTGTAATTGTTTTATAAATTCTGAGGCATCATCTCTATATAGTACAATGTGAAATATATATTGATCACAAAATCATGAAGTATATATTTCCTAAATAATAATTAAACATGAGACGTAGGAGATAGTTGGAATTAATCAAGGATTATGATTTCACGATCCATTACCACCTGGGAATAGAAAATAATGTGGCTGATGATTTGAGTCTAAAAAGTATTTCTTCATTAACCATGTTACATTTGGAACAAGATCCTTTGAATAAATACTGGATGAACATTGGCTTAGAAGTTGTCGGTGCATGAAATTCCTCTATTTTTTTCAGGTGTTAGTGAAGTCATCACTATCATTGAAGTATGAAAATTTGTTCTTGAATTTTTTCCGTATTGTTCAAATAAAACTGGCTCAATGATATTTAATTGAAATATTTATTCATGAATTCGTAGAAATAAAATATCCGTTAACTGTAATATATGATATTAAAAACTATTTATGTCAATTATTTCATTATCGAATTGAAACACTACATAATCAATGAATTTGATTCATTGTTACAAAACAATTAAAATTTAAATGGGGTGGAAGTTGGAAGTGTGAATAAGGGTTGGTATTAGATAGCGATTATTGTATAATATAATAGAAAAATTCATTAAGTGATTATAAAATTGTATTTAATCTTTTTTAATCTCGAGAATACAAATATTTATAATTTTATTATTAAAGAGAATGATATTAAAACCATAAAACGATAATAAGATGACTCTAAAGTTAAATAAAATTAGGCATGTGATAAAAAACCATTTATTTTTTAACAATACATATATATATGCTATAACTAATAAAATATTTTCCATGTTATATTGTATTGTTGATTTTAAATATTTTAGCATGAATAATATGATTTAGATAAAAAAATAAAATTATTCTTGAATAATGGTAACAACAAACCTTCCACTCAAATTAGTGTTTATATGAATATGATTTTTAAGTCTATATCCCCATGTAGAACCAAATTTGTTATTAAAAATACACAAACAATAATTTAGATGATATAGGATGATAAATTATTATTTCAAAATATAGTCGTTATAGTGTAGTCCAGTATTTTAAATTATGTTTTGTTTACCATACACTAAATTTAAAAGAATAGAGGAATCTCATTCCAAGGGAGAACATTTCACTAAAATGAGGCATCATTAATAATGTAATTAAATTATAATAAAATATATATATAAATAATAACTAAAAATAGATATTATTTTGTAAATTATTTTTTTCCTAATAATGATATCTTGAAACAATAAAATGTATATAGAGATATTAAAAATAGATATCAACATAATTTAGTTAAAAAACAATAACTAATATTTAGATGTATGAGAATTATTGTGAATAACAATTCTACAAACACGAATTATAGAAGGAATATTGAGAAGTCCCTCAATTCAAATACAATTATATTGATCAATATATAAATATCCAAAACAGTTAATAAAAATGACAGATCTCAAAATATGCCATATAGAAAACAAAACCATGATTCCAATTTTTATAATGATATATTAATTATTTGGAAAGATGATTTAGAGAAAATGATTAAAATTGATGAGACATAAATAAATGATACAGAAAAAGAAAAGATTTAATATGATGATGTGAGTATAGATTTTTGGTTTTCAATAAAATAAAACTATTGTGTAAAATTATTTGTTTGTGATGGATTTAAGAATCCATGACATAGTTTAAAAGGATGATTTACCACTTTAATATTATAATAAGTAACCCTTAATATAATTTATAATAGATCATATTTAATGAATGTCAATAAGAAATTATTACCACACAATACAGAAGATGTGAAAATAATCATGTTTCCCAAAGATGAATTAGAAGTGTTGTTCACATGTCCATGCTTTTGGTCTGGACGATATTTATAAACATTTGTGAGAAATCTATATCTTTATGTATGATTACATTAATATATTAAGAAAGGCCAAGATAATTTTTTTTCAATTAGGTATTATAGTTGAAGATTATTGTAGCTAATTGATTGGGATGTGTAATATAAGTTGGAGGACCCGAGATAATGAAACTGTTATCGAACATAAAAAATATTTATTATTGAGAATTTGACACTTATTTACACCCCTGATTAATTGGAAAAATTTAATAGGATCATCACAGAAGATGTTAAATTAGATCTAATCACAAATATATAATTAAATAAAAGAGATAACGAATTTGATGTACTCATAAAATCATGAATGTAATGAATACCTATTAAAGTGATTCATATATGTGATGATTGTGATGAAGGTGTCATTGAGGGTTAGAAAAAATATATATGAATTTGTTTCTAATAGAATTATTATTTTATATAAATTTAATTAATCTACAATGTTTCTTAGTTAACTTCATTTTAAAATATATATCTCCCATAAATATATTATCATTATTTACATAAAGAATATTCATTATAAAAATAGGGTGAAATTGGAAAATATAAGGAAATAAGAAACATTAATGTTTGAATGCCCTCTAAGGCTATATATACAATTTGTGTCAATTCATTGTTTTTAATGTATTTTTCAATGTTATTGATTGAGATTTAAGATAATATTTCTTAAAATTGATTCAAATATCAATATGTATCCATCCAAAATATGGACAACACATCAAAACTTTATTTTGAGTTATCATTTTAGGAGGTACCAAGATTTGTTGATAATGTAAAACAATTTTTTTCACAATGAAAAAAAGATGATTTTTATCAATTGGCATAGATTTCACAAATATATAGTGTTATAGTGGATGAAATATTTTTTAACAGTTTACTGATTCCATTATTATATGAGCATTGTGTATGTTTTTATATAGTGGGGAGAATGAAAAACAAAATATGATTGTAATTTTAATCTATATTGAATGTTTTAATATATATATATATATAGAGTTTATTATTCATATGATGTAATATAAATTTTTTAATAATATGAATGTATTTAAATTTAATATAATGGCAGATATTGAAGATACAAATCTGTGTGTTAGTTATATTTTTCATCAATGTTTTCCTTCATAGTGTATGGTTTCCAATGAAATATAATTATTTAATTTGATTATAATGATAATGAATATATAATGAATAATATAGCAGAAATATTCATTGAAGTATCCAATACTACAAATAATGTGGATATATATAGGATTAATTAAGGAATATGAATGAAACATCTCAAGTACTATTATCTAAGGAACATAAAAATAGTGTTATTTTCTTTAGTATAGATGATTACTATTCATCAAATGAAAATAATCCTTTCAATGAAGGTCTTTATATTTACATTGGATGATTGGTAACATGATCCTGATTTTAAAAACATTATTTTGATTATTGATGATGTATTTTACTTTTGTATATTAAAATGATACTAGAGTTTCAAAATATTTCACATGATATTTATTAATATGTTTTAACGAAATATTATCGCTGTAAAGGAAAATTGGATTTGTCCATATTAAGAAATATGTGATGAATAAATTGATTCAATTCCATTAGCAATATATGTTGAGTCTATATTACAAATGATATCAAAAAAGGTGATGATTCTGAGGTAATACTACAATGATTTGTAAGAAAATTTATCATACATACATTTTTAGGATGACTATCAATTAATTTAGAGTGTGGGATATCACCAAAAGAATCATAAAAACGATACTACATTGTTTTGCACTGTATATGTTGCTCATAAAATTGGGGGAACAAAATGATTCACTGAATAGATTCATTTTTAGGTCATAAATATAATGATATATAATATAGTAAAAATTGATAACTAATGTGTTATTCATTGATGAAACAAAAAAATTAATTATATAAAAATAATGATTAAATAAATTGAAATTTAAAATTCATTGTTATAGTTAAACCATATTATGTCCAATGAAGATATTCTGGTCCAATAATGTAGTTTTCATGTCATAATGAGATTACGAGGTACCAATGAATATTTTTTGATGATGATTTATAGGAAGAGATTATGTGTGAAGTCATTTTTATGAAAATGGTGAGACATAATATAGTCTCTATGAAATAAAGCATTGGGGTAAACAAATAAGTAACTTTATAAAAAATTCATATTCAAAATGTTTTTGGGGGAAGTGGTATTTGAGGATGCAGTATAAATATAAATAAATGATGAGTTGTTATGAAGCACATGGAAAGATGTTCTTGTGAATATTTTTGAAATAGAATTTTTTAATGATTGATTAGATAAAACATTTGATTATCCTAGGGTAATGAAGAATTAATCTGATATACTTACACTAGAGATTACTATTTATTTTCAAATGAATAAATTTTTAAAGATTTATCATTAATACATATAGAATAATTCTTTTTCATAGAATGTTTTTGGATTGGTATTTCCATGTAGTGGTATCAAAAATTGTCTTTTTAATTAATAAAAATTAATTTATTAGTATAAAACAATATGACCATGAACAATTTCATCAAAAACAGTTATAGTTACAACAAAAATAGTATTATACAGTTGTAAGATAGGTTTATATGATATCATTAGATTGAATGAGTAGATAAATCACCAAATGGGCTATCGAATCGAAAAAACATCAAAATATTTTAGAAATTTTAAAATGAAGGGATATCACAAATAAAGAATTATTTGTATACTATCAAATCTAATTTCAAATAGATAAATAATTTTTTTAAGAATGATTTTGGAATAAGTTAATTATTTAGAGTAAGATAATCATTAGTGAATTTTTTTATGTTCCTAACTCGTTTTGAATAAATATCATAACATGATTTTATATATTGAAAAAGTGTTATAATTCCTTATGAAATTTAATTTTCAGTTTATATTATAATGATTCCCTAAATTCATTATTTATTTCTATGTTTAGTTTTATGATAAATGTTTTCATAATCAAGGTGGATAAAATTTATTCTACTAATGATTTTTAGAATGTTGAATAATAAAAATGAAAATGATGATTCTAATGAAGATTAGTAGACTATAATTTGTCATGATGTTTTAAGGTAGCCTAATGGATAATCTCGTCATTAGAAGATTGAGAATTTTAATTGATATATTCATAATTTTTAGTAATCTATTGCCAATTATTATGGAGACCATATGACTATATAATGGGGAGATATTTAATTGAGTGGTTTTAGATTAACAAGATTTCTGTCTTCAAATATTTGTAATGAGAGTGATATTGGTACTATGAAAAATTCTTGATAATATGATATCCATGTGAAATATTATTACATTAATAATTAGCATATGTTTCATTTGTTTTTAATATTTAGAAAAAGAGTAACTAAATGTAGAAGTGGTTATTAGATAAATAGAATGAACTAGGTAGAGTAATCAATCATCGATCAATTATGGGATGGTTTGATTATGTTATAAAATGTATATATTCATCATCTTGTCGTATTACATTATCAGACATGAGATGTAGAATAATTGATAAGATAGATCATTATTTACAGATGAAAATGTATATATTTGATAAAATAAGAAGGGACCAACACACTTCTACAAGATAAAAGTGCATCATATAAACCTAAATAAATGGGTTGTTTAGATAGACTTCTTCCAGATGAACTAAGAAGAGAAGAAACCACCAATTTTAGTTTGTTGATGTTGATTTGAATATTAGTGTCTTTCTCCCTCCTTTAAAGAGGACCTAATATGTTTAATAAAAAAATGTATAATTTTTTAAAATATAATTTCCTAGTAAATTTAAACTTTTTTTATATTTTTTATTTCATAACAAACCATTTTAATTAGGGATGACAATAAACACTGACTTTTAACAAATAATGATATATTTTTAATATTATTATTTAAATGATAACATTATAAACTATACATTAAACATGGTTATCTGAATATTAATAAACATTATAAAAATAATTCTATATAAATTATTCATATAATCGAAAAATATAAAAAAAATTACTCAATTCTTAGAAAAGTCTTAATATGATTCATAAATAATTTCTTCTCATAGAAATATATAACTAATTTTTTTAAAAATATCATTATTATTTATCAATTTCAAAAAGTGTATATAACAAAAATTCATTTCTGAAATATTAATATCATTGTTCTATTTCTGTAATCTTTTTTAATTTTCTAAAATAATTAATTTTTAATGAATACTAAAAAATATTGATATTTAATTAAGAAAAATATAATTTCTAGATTATTTATGAAGCTATTATATATATTAATATATTTCAATATTAAAATTAGTTAAATTACATTTCTATTAATTTAATTTTTGTTATTGGAGTAAATTTCATATGGATATTAGATATAAAACCTTATATCATGTTTTGGATGGTTAAACTTTGAACTCTGGATTTCTTGACACATTTGTGGGATTAATATTAGAATAATATTTTATATGTCTATGAGTTGAATAATCAACAAGAGATTCCACATATTTAATCCACATATTTATTATCATCTAATATGTTCAATATAATTTTTAACAATTATATATTTTGGAAACACTAAAAACCAAATTGATGTGGTTATTATATAAATGAGATTTTCAGAGGGATAATCTAAAACAATAATAGATTAAATGCACGGAAAAACCTGTATAAAACATATTTTATGGCCATATTTGGACCCAATATTTTCTAATTATCAATAATACATTAATTTTATGATTTTGGGCATGATAAAAACATCATTTAAACATTTATTTTTCAAATTGAAAAGTGTTACAGTCACCTCCTTTATAAAATTCCACCCAGAATACAAGAAAATACACTGACTAGAAGGGGTTATTATTTAGATTATAATGGTTTATAACCACTTCCAAACATATTAGTGGTGGTTTCCCATGTATGCTGCTAATGTTCCCACCACATTGTGTTATCAGCAGTTTTTAGTAAGTGGCGGTAAACTAGCACACATATAGTAGTTATTAGATTAGAGGGAGTTTAAACCACTACATACCCACTCTATTCCCTCCAATTCCATGCCTCACCCCTCCATTCCCTCTAATTCTAGACACACACCTCACCTCTCCACTCAATTCACTATTCCCCATCCCTTTCTCAACCCCGTTCAAATTCCCTGCCCCACCCCATCTTGTGTTCTAGAAGTTCCTCCCCTCACCTCCCCACATTCAATTCCCATACAACGCCTCCATTTCACTGTGGCCACCCATATCCCTTCTAAATTTTTCACCTAGTGGGTTTTGTACATTGAACATATACGTCCACATTACAACGCCCAACCAGTGAGAAAATTGTGTTTCATTTGTTAAACTATACAGTAATATATATATATATACATATAAATTTTATAATTATTATTTAAACACATAATTATTCAATTAGAATAGTTTTTGACATAACTACTTCTATAATCCAGCCAAATATTCTGAAACAAAATAATAAAAAATTAATAGGGGGATTTAAACTACCTTTAAATTTTATTAATAGAGTGGTTTGTGCATACCCCATCAGAAATGAATTTATAGTGAGTTTTGCCAAACCCACTATAAAAACCCTATTAATCTGCTATTTTTTAGTTACTCGCCTTTCAATATCGAAACCATAAGAAACATTTAGTTTTGAAATTATCTACCTAATTCAATTCCCTATGCCACTTATATCGTCCAATAATCATTATTTATTAAATAAATCCATCATAGGAAGGAGATTGAGGTAATCTTAAAGAATTTATTCGTAGAAGTGGATACATTCTTCAATGAGGGTTTTAATTTTATTTCTTCATCCACCTCAATAAATTATTTTTAATACATTATTATATAATAAAAAACCAATCATAATTGTAAATATATGTTTTTATGTAAATATAATGACATAAAACAGTCAACACATCTATAAAATGGGATATGAAATCATCAATCGTTTGTACAACAATATACTTCATCACAAACTGATTTCATACATTGTTTACCGCCTATAACTATTAAGATTGATAGTCGTTATAAATATATACATGAAATATATTACATAATTGTATATATATATTCATTATATCATATATTCCATTTTTTACATTCTATTCAATGTGTGATATGATAATATCGATCATATGTATAGAAACATTCTACCTCATTATACGATACGATTTGTTTTTAACTAAATCTATACACAAATGATAATAAGGATCAATGTATGTAATATAGATGACATAAAATTAATAATCATGATATATTTATCTTTATGAAAATATAATATTTCATTTCATTCTATACCATTTCACTAAATGAATGACAAGATCTCCTTTCTTATATGTATGGGATATTACCTCTATTAAGTGATGTGACTCTTTATTCATCACCAAAAAACGTGGTTGAAATGTATTGGTACATTTAAATAAGTTATATTTTATTTATAATATCATATAAAATATTTAAAAATTACATTTTATTCCCATATTACATATAATAATTTTTGATGAAATTTAAATTTTACTCATGAATATGTAGGTCCTATTAGCTTTATACTCATAGCATACTTCATTTTGAAAAATCATCATTCATGATTAGAAAAAAATCATAAGTGATGTATAATTATGATAATTATATATATTTTTTATTTTGGATTTAATGTAACCATTATCAAGGTCTTAGGAACGAAAAAAACCAATCAAAACATATTTAATAAATGATACGTTTACAACCAGAAATGTTATTTAATCAATGAATTGTTATAAAAAAGGTAATATAAGATTATATGAAATTCATATTTGGAATGATATATATATATATATATAATTTTGGTTTTATATTATATTTATTATAAAATTACATTTATTATACAGGAGATTCTTATTTTTGTGAAGGAATTCTAGAATAAAAAAAGTGATTTCTACTCTCACTTTTTACATTTAATAGACACATACCATAATAAAATCAAATTTCTTTTAAATGGTTTATATACCTCCCTTGAATTTATTTTTTGATGTATCTAATAACAATTAATGTTATTTACATATCCATTTGATAATATCTATTTCACAAGGCTTACATTTAATATTTACCAATATGGGAAATATTTTACATTGTAATCTCATAGTTTATTGAGATTGGTTATAATTCTATTTTTGGATGTAAAATAATATTACCAAACTCATAATAAACACAATAAATTTATTCTTCCTTGGTTATTGATGTTTTTTTCATGTAATTTTACTATTCGCACTATTTTTATATAAAATAATTCAAAATATTTTTTTCATAAAAATCATATTTATTTCCCTCTAATGTCGAAAAACCTTATTCATTTAAAAATGTGTTTCAAAAATATTTAATATGTAATTTAATTTCAAAATATTTATTATTATTGTAATTTTAATCAATTTATATATTTTTAGAAACTTTTTTAAAATAACATTCATGTGATTTTCCAAAAAATTAATTTTATTAACTTTATCAATAATTTGAAAGGAATATATGTTTTAACATGTACAACATGAATGGAATTTACCTCCATCATGAACATTATATTCATTGAATATTATGTGATATGTTTTCATGATTATACAAAAATAAATGTATTGTCAATGTTTTTTATGTTTTATTTAGGGTTTCTTTCAAAGAGGAATGTATATTTTCATCATCAATCATTTTTAATGATTGGTAAAGAGTACATTATTTATTATCAAGTATATTTTCAATGAATGTTTTCATAAATATTTAATAAATCGTAATTAACTTTTAATTAAAATTTATTTTCCTCAATAAGTCTTCCAATTACTATTTCACAAATCAATATCTATTTAAAATGACATCTTTTGACGTCATATATTCAATAAACGGGATATTAATGAATGATAATATCCTTATTCACATTCAATATTGTTAATTTTTATTTTGATTAAATGTTTATGAAACTCCTTAACATTTCATGGGTTGTACAGTTTTTATATAGATGGAAATATTATGAGAACAAACATTAAAAAAATGTGACAGGATGCGTTGATATTACAGATGTTTTATGATATTATTGGTAAAATAAGTACGATATTCATTGTGAGATTTTTGGAACTATATATCCCTTAAATACTTTTGTAAAGATTCATATATCTGGAGATATCAATGGGAAATATGTACCCACTAATAAACTATTAGAAAATGGAATGTCTTGATTCAGTATATGAAATATTTCTGTTCTGATTGAAAATGGGAAATAGATCCAACCTAATCCACAATGTTATAAAAATTAATAGTCTTGATTCAAAATGTTAATGTTCATTGTATTTATCCATTATGAATGAATGGTTCATCTATTCTTATAATGGTGAAAAATTATGACATCGTCCCTTGGTTCATGGCTTATTATTGATGATTTAATAGTCTTATGACCCCATCTTCCTAAAATAATAAAACATTATTCCATGACTAATTTTTTTGATCCACGATAGGTTCAAAATGAAATTTTAATGTTATGATCATTATCACATATCCTTATTCCTATCATATTATTTCACATTATCATAAATTAATATCTTATAAGTGTACCTGACATTGGAATCTCATGTCCGACATTCTGTTGTTTTATATATAATTTATAAGGAATTGTTTCTGTAGTGTTTAGCAATGGGATAAAAAGGATAGAATATAATTATGGGTTCTTTTTAATATATATACTTAAATAAAAATATTGTTCTTATTGTTAATAAATAATATAAAATATTATGGTCATAGTGTTACATCCTAGGTAAATAATGAATAATACATATTTATATTTATTTATATTTATGAATTAAATATTATTTTTTCTTTAATGTGGATTCTATGTTCGATGGCGTACCTTATACACAACAACATATTTCTTTGAAATATGTTGTTGCACACAATGCTGAGTCATGCTGAAAAATAATTATATATTATTATTCTAGAGAGCAGTTAACACCTAGCTGTTGTATTTGCATGAATGAAAAAAACTAACTATAAAATTATAATAAATGTTTTCAAAGTAGTTTTACATATATCGAAAAAATTATAGAGGCATAAATGTGAATGAATCTAATTTTAAGCACAAATAGTCTAATATTCATCAAGAGGTCGATTTATAGCCTTTTGGTGGTGAACCATCATTAAATATAGTTTTGGCCATCTATATGTATTCTATTTGAAAAAATAATTTTTTTCAATAGATTTGGAACCTCAAAATTTAGTTGGGTAAATTTTTTGTATTAATCAGATAAAATTTTATTTTTTAATGAATTGTTAAATTTTTTGTACTTTAATTCAAAACTGCCTTTTAATATAATATATTTATAAGGGTATTTTACCTTTTTATTTTGTTTTAAAATTTAATTAGAATATATTTTTACCAATTAATATTATTTTGGTTATTGGATGTAATTTCATTAGAAAATTTGGACATAAACAAATGTCAATCTTTTGTTAGTTATTATTTCATAAAAACAAGCTTTATGTTTTAACAACGTGAATTAATTTCAAAATTAATTAATCAAACTTTTCTGTTTTTAATTTCTTAAAATAGTCATCATATTTGAATTTGAAATATCAGAAATTGATAAGGCTGAATTCTTTGTATTTTTCAGAAAAACGTCAATTTTTGAGGAATAGTGAAAACACGTAGTAGTTGTTAAAAAATGACCCTTTCATTTAAATGAAATTTTACTACTTATATGAATGTAATTTAAAAAATATGACATACATGGTTGTTATTAGTAAGTAATATGTAGTTCAATAAGATAAAAATAATTTTTGTTTAATAGTAACATTTGACATTTATTAATTGTGGTTAAAGGAAAATAGTGTAATTCAATGAAAAAATAATATTATAATGATATTAATTTAGCCTAACATGTGTTTAAATCATATTGGTTGATACATGTACGACCATGGTCATCCTTGGGTCGATTTTGGGACCCCATGGATCCACTTAGGAGTGATAACGACACTTTATATTAATTAATTTAAAGTAAAGACAAAAATAAAATAAGCATATATCATTTTGTAAATAAATTTTTACATGGGGTTATATAAGTTATCTCCTAGACTATAAAAAATCATTATAATTCCAAAGAAAATTACTACGTCGTGGAATTTGTTTTATAATTTTTGGACATGAAATAAATAAATTTATTAATGACACACTAATGATGATGTGTTTAACTCATTAATAAAAAATTTAATTAAGTAAGATTATAAAGATTAAATCAATATTCAAATCCTTTCCAATTCATAATAATTTATTATATTTAGGACATGAGTATTTTTTTCTTTTAATTTAATGAGTTTTGGACCTTTAGAAACCGAAAATTATTATATAGTAAAATAATATTTTCAAACGTTCTTAAAGAACCCCTCCTTTCCTTATAAAAAGACCTCGCCTCTAACTCATTACACACAACTATAAAGACCCATGGATCATCCAACCTATTCCAAATTAATATCCCTAAATACCTCTCTTCCATATAGAATCCTTACCTTAGGTAGAAGGAACATCAAGATATCCTTTTGGTTCAAACCAAAAAGAGTTACCCAATTAAAATGTAACATCTTCTTTTAAGTTATTTCCTTTTATTTTACTTCTCAAACCCACTAAAAACATTTTATTCATTTCATTTATAAATATACCATTATCCTCAATGTAATAGGTTGTTGTTATTAGAATTATTCAAACTACACTTACACAGACATCAATCTAATTGGTGAAAAACATACGGTTTCTGTGGACGAAGAACTATGACATCATGAAATGATGATTGTTAGATTATCTCCTACCACTTATTATAGTGTCCATTAAGATGAACTATATTTATATATATTATATTTATATTTATATTTTTTCTATGATTATGTTTTGTTCATTTATAGCATACCTTTATGGTATCTATAATGGGTAAACAAGATAATTTCATTTGAGGAAGTACGAACTACCATGCCCTCAAAGTGATATGACTTGTTCATTCCATACATGGGATGTATATAGGATGTAGTTACTAAAATTATATACTATACTATATTTAAAATATAGCTATGTATAATTATGTTTTCATTCTAATAAATTAATAAATAGGAATGAAAGTAGCGTTCATGCGTACATATGGCTTATCATCTCCATTAACAGTGCATTTCATTTCATATCTCAAATTTTTCTGTATTGTTATAAATATATATATGTAGGATATATATGTTATTGAAAACATGAAAAAAATTCAGGAGATAATGGAATTTTTACCACGTCATCAATTTATATATATTACAAGGTTATTTTTTACTGACGTTCTGAACTTCAACAAATTGATCGATATAAAGTCAAATAATTAACCAATTGACACAAAAATGTACTATGTGATATGAAATGACTAATAAACCCCAAAAAGGTTCTTAATCAAGTTGAAATTATCTTATGTTTATTATTCATTAAATTAAATAACAAACGTGTCATATCGGACACAAGGTAAGGGACTTCGTCTCAATCTCCATTAATTGAGGCATATTTTGCTTTATACATGACATTATTTTATATGGTGTATAAAAACATTTTACATTTCATTTCATTAAATGGGAATATATTTTCTATGAAACATTTTACTGAATGACAAAAGGAATGTTTTTAACATTTATGGTGAGAACGAAATTTTTTCCGCTGTAATCATTATTTGGCTTCCTCTATAAGCCTTAATGTTTTTAAATGGAAATAAATACTCTCTTCTATTTTTGGTAGTTTTGTTATTAAAAATGGTTTTTGAAATGGATTGATTATTTCAATATCTTGAAATGATTTCTTGTGATACAAAAAAAAATTATTTGTGAAATGTTTATATTTGTAGTATTTTAAATGTTATGCTTTTATAATGGTACTTGGAATTTTGACAGGTGGATACGTTCTAAACCAAATGACAGGTGGGGTTGTGATAAAATGGGGCGGTTGGTTATGTTATAACCTCCAATGCATTGGTTATGGAATTCGGCTGTATGGTTATTCCATTAATTGATATGTGGGGAAGTTTAATATATTTTTATTCTATTTAGGTATGTTTATGTCAAAGTTACCATTATATTTTATCTATTCCTTTTATGGGTTTTAAGGAATTATTTTTCTTACAAAATTGAAAGAAAGGATCTTTTATTCTGGGAAGAGTATTTACTAAATCATAATGGTTAAAGGTATTACTAATGATAAGGTATTTATGGGATACTTGTTCTTTTGAAAAACTAACTATTTCCCTTCTTTGTGTATCCCTTACTACGCTTTTTATGTTCATCCCAAATTTTTTAAATTTATTTCATGGGACATAATGTGAAACACGGTCGGGGATGGTATCATAGAAAATTCATTCTTTCTAAAACTTTGAATTAGACATGACTATTTTTTTCAAAGTGTTTTTATTTTGTAACAAAATGGATACTGAGTACAAGTGTCTACAAGTAATTTTCAAGTTGTTTCGTTTATGTTATGACATAACTCTCTAAAGCTCTAACCTTGAAAATATCCTCAATGTTAATTATTAACTTAATTCAAGATTATTTAATGATTATGGTCGGGTCCTTATAGTTTGTATCAGAGGTCATTTTAGAGAGCATCTGGAGTAAGGGTATTGTTAAATTAATATCTATAAATTAATTTATGTCGAAATTGAAATGATATTGATTTTACAAATTACCATGTTTTTTCGCCTAAGATATTTCGGTGTTCAGAATGGTTTTCTACAAAGGAAACATGGTAGATATGATGGGACGACATCAGGAGGAAGATAACATTCCAAATCAGAAATCTGAGATAGTTAGAATCAGAACTGAACATTTTTTTAGTGATGACACAATTTAATCAGGCTATAAATGGTGGTGGTTCCAATGCATGATATCATCCAGAACAACCACAGAGCAACATGTTAGTAGTCGAAAATTTAGTCAGTCAATTATCCCCATCATTCAGAGGATCATCTGACCCTATTTTAGATGATTTTTGGATTAAATCATTGGAGAATATTTTTTATTTCATGGGGTCTTTATAACATCAAAATGTTATTCTTTTTTTTACCATTTTGAAGGGGAAGCCAGTAGGTGGTGGTGAATTGTGAAAAATATCAGTGATAGTGTAGAGATTTAATCTCTTGATTGAGATGAATTCAAATTTATGTTTTTGGGAGAAATATTTCATTATGGTGGTTCTTTATAGGATGGAAAACTATTCATGGAAATGAAGCAGGAGGATGACTTAGTGGCTGCTTATGAAGAAAAATTCACTAGACTAGCAAGGTATAAAACAAATATATTATAAGATCTTGATAGTAAGATAAAACGATTTTATACAGGACTGAAGCTGTGATATCGAAGATCATTATCCTCTCATGAATTCAATATATATGAGAAACTTGTCAGATGTGCTGAGAATTTAGAAATATATTTTTTTGATAATAAGTTGCACCAAGAGAGTAAATAAATGAAGGGTTCTAGTTTGATGGAAAAGGGAAATAATTCTTCAAAGAAGCATGGAGATAAGAAAACTAAATATCTATCTAGTGATATGTGTGGTAAAAATTATCTAGGAGAATGTTTATCGATGTTTGGAAAGTGGTTTTGATGTGGTAAGTCTTGTAATATAGCATATAACTCTAGGGAAGATGATCAAGAAGGAAATGAAAAGCCAACAATAAGATTTTTTATGTGAAATGAAATGGTTAATTATGAAAATGAGTGTCCAAAGAAGAACTCAAGTGAGGGAAGGTATCCTGACTACAAGCATAAATGGGTGGTGAAATCCTTTTAAACTACTTCAGAAGATGTTGGGCCATCGAATGATGTAGTATCTGGTACACTAGTGGTTTATTAAGATTATTCCAATGTGTTGTTTGATTCAGGTTTTACACATTACTTCATTGTTGAGAATTTTTCTAGAAAATTATTAATTCCACCTCAAGATATGAATCTTGATCATATGGTAAAAACACATAGGGGAAATGTTGAGACAAAAAGAAATTAAAAGAACCTTCAGGTCCTTGTTTGCAGAAAGAATCAACCTGCAAATGTTATTGTTTTGTCTCTAGTAGAGTGTGGTGTTATTTTGGGCATGGATTGGCATTTTTTTTATCAAGCAAATATTGACTACAGAGCTAAATTGTTTTCTATTTATTATAAATTTCAATTTGTGTACATGAATGAACTCTTAATTTTGATAAAATATCATGATTATTATAAATAAGTAAATGATAAAAATGAATGTTACCTTATACATATTGTTTAAAACAAAATAATTATACAGATTAATGCCTTTCCAGTAGTAAATAATTATCTTGAAGTTTTTCCTAATGATTTGGAAGGTATAATACCTGATCGAGATGTTGAATTCATTACTGACATAGTTCTTAATGCTAAGAAAATTTCAAAACCCCTTATCGAATGGCTCAAATTGATCTTTTTGAGATAAATAAGCAATTGCAGGAGTTAAAAGAGAAAGGTTTCTTTCAACCTAGAACATCAACATGGGGTGTTCTTATCTAGTTTGTTAAAAAGAAATATGGTTCAATGAGACTTTGCATTTATTATAGAGCATTGAATAACATCCCTTTTATGAACAAGTAACCATAACCTCATATCGATGATTTGATTGATCAGCTCTTGGGAGCATATTATTTTTCATAGATTAACATGATGTCTGGGTACCATCAATTGAATGTAATGGAAGAATACATTCATAATACTGCCTTTCATACTAGATATGGCCATTATGTTTTTGTAATTATGCCTTTTGGATTAACCAATTCACCTACTATATTCATATATCTTATGAATAGAATTTGCTATGAATTCTTTAGGAAAATTTTGGATCTATTCATTAATAATATTTTGGTTTATTCCAAAATAAAATAGGAACATGAATGTCATTTATGGGTTGTCATGCAATCCTTAAAAGAAAATAATCATTATTTAAAATTCAACATGCTTGAGTTTGGGTTACAATAAATTTCCTTCCATGGTCACAATGTTTCAAAAAATTGAATAACGGTTGATCCTACTAAAACAATAGTTGTTTAAGAATTACCAACACACAGAAATATACCTGAGATCCATAATATTCATGGTAAGGAAGGTTTTTACTAGAGGTTTGTTAAAACCTTTTCATTGTTATCTAGCCCAATGACTATGTTAACTATAAAATTTGTTAAGTTCATCTAGACCAAAAAATGTGATGATTGTTTTTAGGAATTGAAATTAATATTGGTGAATTGTATTTTATTAGAACACACTTCCATAAATGGTGAGATTGTTATCTATAGTGATTCTTCGTTGAAAGGACATGGATGTGTCCTTTTGCAAAATTTTCATATATTTGCTTATTATTCATATCAGTTTGAACCTCATGAGTCAAATTACCCTACACATGATTTGGAATTACCTGATGTAGTTTTTTGTTTTCTAAATTTGGAGGGATCATCTGTATGGAGTTAAATTTGAAATATATATAGATCACAAAATATTGAACTATATATTCACTCAAAAAGCATTAAACATGAGACATATGAGATTTTCTGAATTAATAAATTATTATGATTGAATGATCCATTACCATCTGGGAACATAAAATAAACTGGATGATTCTTTGAGTCAAAAAATAATGCTTTATAAACCATGTTATGTTTGGAACAAGATAATTTTATTGAATACTTTATGATCTTTAGCATAGAAGATGATGGTGCATGAAATTACACTGTATTGTTGCATGTGTCAATAACATCATCTCTATCAGACATAATTATTAAAGTGAAAAAGGAAGACAATGAGTTACAAAAGAACATATAGTTGGTTTAGTTGGGTAAGTTGCCTGAATTTAACATTAATAAAGATTGTGTTTTGAGCTTTGGAAAGGGATTCTATGTACGTTGTGATTCATAGTTGATGGATGAATTGTTATATGAAGCTCATAGTTCAACGTTTTCAATTCATCCTGGTAGTGCAAAGATGTACAAAAAAAATTTGGAGTATTACTAGTTGGATGGAATGAAGAGAGTTATTTCAGACTTTAGAATGAAGTGTTTGACTTGTCCACAGGTAAAAGAAAAGTGACAATTACCAAAAGGGATGCTTCAGTCTTTATTGGTTCTAGAGTGGAAATGGGAAAATATATCCATGGAATTTGTTGTTGGATTACCAAATTCTTCTCAATGTACTAATGAAATATGAGATATTTTTGATCGGTTGACTAAATCTACTCATTTCTTTCCTATTCGATAATCTTTTTCTATAGATCAACTTTCTCGGTTGTATGTTAAAGTGATAGTCAGGTAGCATGGAGTTCCCCACAAAATTGTATCAGATCATGATACCTGGTTTACTTATAACTTTTGGAAAGGCCTTTAGATGTTGTTGGGTATTAAATTAAATTTTTTTATATCATTTCATCCTCAATTAGATGGGCAGTCAGATTTAACATTTTAGATCATGGAGGTTATGTTATATTCTTGCTCGATAGATTACCAAGTACGTTAGGAAAAAATATTTTTTTGGTTGAATTTTCTTACAGTAACAGTATTCATTCAAGTATACAGATGGCTCATTTGAGAAATTAAATGGGAAGCAGTGTCGAACTCCAGATTTATGGGATGAAGTAGGTGAAAAGATGTTTATAGGAGATGAAAAGGTAGAAGAGTTGGCATAAAAAGATTAGTTGATTCAGAAGAACATTAGATCATGTCAGAGTAGGCAGAAATGTTATGTGGATAATCGGAGGAACATTCTTTATTTTGAGGTTGGTGAGCATGTCTTTCTTAATGTTTCTCCCTGGAAATGTGTGATGTGTTTTGGTAATAACGGAAAGTGGTGTCCAAGGATCAATGGTCCTTATGAAATCCTAGAGAAATTTGGATCAATTGTGTACAGAGTGGCATTACCTCCATGTTTATCCGATGTACACAATGTTTTTCATGTTTCAATTTTGAGGAAGTGTATGTCTGATTCATCTCATGTTTTGAGAATAGAGGTAGTTCAGTTGTAAGAGAATCTCTCTTATGAGGAACAACCAGTCCAGATTCTTGACCAATGTGAGAAAGTGTTGAAAAATAAGATAATTAATTAGGTAAATGTTTTGTGGAAAACCCATATGTTCCAAAAGGCACCGTGGGAATCTGAAAATTCTTGGAGGGATAAGTACCCCCCATTTATTTGATAAATAAATAAACTTGCGAAGACGCAATTTTCATAATGGTGGATGGATGTAACATCCCAGGTAAATAAAGAATAATACATTTTAATATTTATTAATATATGTGATTTAAATATTAATTTCACATTAATTGGGATGATATGTTCAATTGTGTATCTTATAAGCAACAACATGTTTCATTGAAATCTAATGTTGCACACAATGTTGAGTCATACTGAAAAATAAAAATATAATATTATTTTGAATGGTAGTTAACGCCTAGCCATTGTATAGGTAGGAATGAACAAAACCAACTAAAATATGATTATACATGTTTGTTAAATGTTTTTACATTTATCCAATAAATGATTGAGGCTTAAAATGTAAATCAATCTAATTTTATTCACAAACAGTCAAATATTCTTTAAATGGATGATTTAAAGTTTTTTTATGGTAAACACTCTTTAAATCTAGTTTTGGTGACTTTTATAAGTTCTATTTCACAAAATAATATTCTTATTTAGATATAGGACATCAAAAATTTCATTGGGTAAATTTGTTTATGTTTTATGAAAAAATTAATTTTTGTAATGAATATTTAAAAATAATATATTTTAATTTAAAATTTCATGTTAATCTAATTTATTTATATTGTTAGAGTATATTAGTAATTGGTTTTAAAATGTTATTAGATTATATTTTTTTAATTTAATCCAATTTTGGCCATTGGGAGAAATTTCACATCGAAATTTGACTTAAACGTGTTCCAATCTGTTGGTAGTTATTATTTCCTAGAAACAGTCTTTTTGTTTTGACAATTAAAATTAATTTTAAAATTAATTAATCCGACATATATGTTTTTTATTTGGTAAAATAGACATTATTTTTTAATTTAGAAAATCAAATATATATTAGGTTGAATGTTTTGGTATTTTTGTGAAAAACCTCAATTTTTTGATGAATAATGGAAACACTTAATAGTAATTAAAAACTGCCTTTTTCATTTAAATGAAATTTTACTACTTCAAAAAATAGAATTTCCATAATTAGACATACATGGTTTTTATTAGTAAGTAAAATTTAGTTCAATAAGATGAAAATAATCTTTTCTGAATAGTAAATTTCAACTTTTATTTACTATAGTTAAAGGTAAATATGGAATCTCAAGGAGAAATTAATATTATAATAATATTAATTTATCGTAACATGTATCCTAATCATATTGGTTGATTTATTTATGACCATGGGAATCCTTGAGTCGATTTTTGGGACCCCATGGAGCAACTTAAGAGTGATATTGACACTTTATATTAATAAATTTAAAGTAAAGTCAAAAATGACATAGACATATATCTTTTACTAAATGAATTTTTACATGGGGTTATTTAAGTTATCTCCTAGACTATAAATATTCATTAAAATGTTAAAAAATTTCCTACATCATAGTAATTGATTTATAATCATTATAATTGAAATATATAAAATTATTTAAGACACAATAATAATGCATTGTTTACCTCATTAATGAATGATTTAAATAAATAATATTATAAAGATTATATCAAATTACAAAATCTATACAATTAATTATAGATGATTTTATTAATAAACTGAACCATTTTAGGTTGAAATTTAATGAGCATTGGATATTATGGAACCGAAAATCATTATGTAATAAAATAATATTTTAAAACTTTCGAAAAGAGCCCCTCCTCCCCCTTATAAAAAATCCTCACCTCTAACTCATTACTCACCCCTCTCTGTAGAGACCAAAAGCTTGAAGTACATGCAAATTACATTATTTCTGTAGAATACGTAATACATAATGAAAAAAGACACACAAGGACAATAATAGTTTAGTGTCTTTCGAAACTTAGAAAATAATCTTCTAATCGTGGTGAAAGATCTTCGACATCTCCCATAAAGATCTTCCCCTTTTTGTTTTATTACCTAAAACTTTTCTTTAATTCCTGGGAAAAAGAAAACATATAAAGGGTGAGCTCAAATGCTCAGTAATGGTAAGCATAGAGAACATAAAACAACCCACAAACATTTGAATTCAAAAACATGAACATAAAATCTAAACATCAAAATCATGAGCAACAACATAAATCATGGAAGTACACAAAGCATAGATCATAAAGGAACATTATTCATGTTAAACTAGCATGGTAATAAAACATGTAATTGTGGAATTTATTAAGCACATGTTATGATTTCCATAGTAGCCAAGGCATTGCTGCCAAGACAATCTTAGTGGACAAAGTCCCATTCTGAATCGAGTTCACTCCTCATTCCAGTCATGTAACACTGAACCGGATTTACATACCATTCCATCCATGTCTATCTCATGAGATATAAATCTTTACCCAATGCATTGGAGGGACATATAGGTCCCACCCATCTCATAATGAAATAACTCTTACTTGTGCCACAACATAAACATAAATCATTCATCAAAACCCAAAGAATAAAAATGGGTTTCATAAACATCATCCCATCATAACATAATCCATATAAAAAAATTGATATCATTTCATCATAATAAAAGTGAAACCATGTAAATCATAGAAACATTATACTTGAAACATCAAATAATGCATTATTATATGGAAAATGGTTTTGATAAAACACGTGAAATGAATTTTTGAAAAAAAATATCCTTTCTTTTCAAAAACCATTCTCTTTTCACAATATGCCTTGAAATTTTAAAAGAAAATGATTTTGTTGAAAATACTTATTAAATATTGTAGAGAATGATTCATGAAAATAAGGCGTTATAAAATCGTAAAAATCCGTTCACGCAGTTAAGTTAAAAGTAACATTTTCCTCGTACACTTATTGGAAAAGTCAGAAAGTACCTCCTATGGTAAAAAAAGAAAGATTCCTTACATAAATTGACATAAAATTCAAAAAGGGTAAAAATTACATTAAACATACATGTATGAATTTTAAACATTTTATGAAATAATTTGGAGAAAACATGGACATGGATGATAAACATAAACTCAGTAAATACTTATGAATAAATAATCTCGGATAAAAATGAGATTGGAATAATTATCCTTTACCTAATGACCGATATGCTTAATATGTATCTGAACCTCCTGTATAATGATTAAAATAATGTCATTTAATTATTAATGGATCATATTCATTGACATTATATCATATATGGTTCACATAGGTATTTATATTGCCCGTTCATTTGTAAATTCAATGTTAAAGTAGCATTTTTGGTAAAATTTATTCCTTTATCGTACATGTTTGGACTTGTTGGTGTTGATATTATTATTACATATATAATGATTTACTTACTTATATAATGTATGAAATGATTTATATATCATATATATTCAGTATATGTATATATATAATAGATAGATAAATGAAATGAAACACACAGTTCATGGAGATGGTAGGCCGTACGTACGCATGAACACTTTTTTCCTTTATTTATTGACTTGAATGGAAGTAAGTAGATGATATATATATATATATATATCCAGTATCTTAATTATGTCATATATTTCATTATTATTCATTATATATACATTATAATCATTCTTGAATGGTTAACATGGAGAATGAATCTAATCGCATCGTGGAGACTGCAGTCCGTACGTACGCACGAGCGATGATATCATTCCCATGATCGTGGAATTGTATTGAAGTGTATTTATAATATTTGAGAATCAATATCACTTTATTATAATCATATATGGTTATTTATTTACACCATTATACCCATCTATGTACGGAGGTGGTCGAAAACAGATTACACCCCGACGTGCAGACGGTATTCCGTACGTACGCAGGCGCAATGATTTTGTTTTATATAGGATGGATAGATGGTGAAATAGGGTTGTTTCAAAAATATAATAACATATCATTATTTTATTGATACTAATGTTATTACTTTATAATGAAACAACTAAATAAGAAGAAGTAGAAGAAGAAATAATGTTGAAAGAATCGGTAACGGACATTACCTCTTCTTTGAAGTGCCTCTTCTTAACATCCTATTTGGGCACTAAAGATGGTATTTGAAGAAGACTAGAACCACTAAAATGTTTATAGGGAAGTGGAGATGTGAAATTGGAAGGGGTTGGCCGAGCATGAAGGCTCAAAGTGGTGTGAGGAGGAGAGGGAGGAGGTGCCCTTTTATAAGGGAGGAGAGGGGCACCTTTGAAAAAACTAAATATATTATTTTATTATAAAGTCATATTCGGGTTTTAATAGCTCCAATGTGATTTATTCCGATGCTAAGGTGGGTATGGGTCTAAATAAAATTATCCAATAAAATTTAGTCATGTTTATGTTTCTATTTTAACCTTATCATTTAGATTTATCATTAAGTAAAATAATGTTACTTTTACCGTGTCTTCTTGTTTTCTTACACTATAACGTTAATAAACATACTATAACAAGCCAAATTAACCACAAGTATTTCATTATTAATATATATATCCTCATCTAAGTCATTTTGCCGAACATTAGATTTTTCGGAATAAAATAACAATTAATAATATAATATTTGTTTTAAAAACTATTTTATGTCAATTTTGGCACTATTTGGTAATTGATTTTTTTGAAAATCATTAAATCATGATTTGATCGAAAAATTTACTCAAATCAATAATAACATGTCATATTAACCTATAAAATTAGTTTAATTCATAAAAAGTCTTAAATTACATTTATTTGGGTATTTATAACATCAATTATGTCAATATTTCATTAATAAGATAATTACTGCATCATTATTGTGTCATAAATGAATTAAATTATTTAATTACAAAAAATTAAAAATAAAATACAATTATATATGAAATCTTTTTACATTTCTAATGAATATTTATAGTCTAATTTATCTTATATATAACACTATATTAATAATGTTTTAGTTATTAAACTATGATTTTAACTATTTTATATATTCCTCAAATTAAATAATATTAAATGTCCTAATCTAATCCATGTGGACATAAATGGTCATTTTTTATTTCTATGATTGTTTTTGGTCGAATTCAACTTATCCAATAGTATTATGACAAGTGTTAAGGTAATAATAATATCATTTTACCCTTAATTACCCTATTTACTTTTTACTGTGGTAAATAAAATTTAAAAGTTACTATACACCAAACATTATTTTCTTCTCATTGAACCAAATTGTAGTCCTTTATATTAACCGTGTCTCTCTGATTTTTAAAATTCCACTTATTAAAGCGGTAAAATTATGTTTTATGGGAATATCCAAATTCTCTTATGAGGTTGGTAAAAGACGGTGAAAAGTTCAATAAATGTTTATATATCTAAAATTCTTATAAAATGACTCCAATGAATTAAATTGAACTTATATAGGTATTATGTAACAATTTTGACCTAAAATAAATTTATATAAAATAAATAATTATATAAATAAAAAGTCGTTTATTAAATAGTAACCCAGTGTTTTCACTCTTAATCGAAAATTGAATGTTTTCAGAATAATATTAAAAATTCACCCTTGGCTAATTCCAATATTCCAAATCCAAAAATGAAGTCTATTTCAAAATATTAAAATTATAAAAATTTAAAAAGTGGGTATTACTATTCATAAAGGCTAGTTTATATAACATATCGTTGTTTAGTGAAACTCGGTATTGCATACAACATAAGAAATCGTGGACGGCCGTGATTGCGTGTAATGGAATCCAAGCTAGGGATGCGTGTAGTACAAGATCATTTTGGTGTAGTGTACCACACAAGACATTAATAAAATTAGAAAGAATATTTTTCATAAAATCTCAGTGTGTTACATTTTACCCCCCTTAAAATTAATTTTTCCCTCAAAATTCATCGAGGTTATAAATGGTTTACTACTCGAAAGTTTCTTTAATAGAAACCCACATCGTAAAAAGGAATACCAAAACCAATATTTATAAACTAAAGAATGAAACGTAATGGTTACCCAAATTAACTAATCACTGGGCTTCCACATAAGAGAACATAGATGAAAATATGGATATGGAAGAGAAATATTACCATCATGTTCTGATGGAGAGTGGTAGAGAACATGGCTATGAAAAAGTAAACCATCATAAAGCCATAGATTTGTGATGATCTAAGGTACCATCTAATTCGTCGGATATAAGGGCAGTAGGACAATATTTTTGTTTTTCAAGATCATTTCCCTAAAGTTGGTGAAATTGCAATTAGAAGAAATACTTTCTTGATTTTGGAATAGTCTCACCATTGGTAGTTCCTTGGACAATTTCCACTTCATCTCTTAAATAAATTAAGTTGAATTTGTCATTTGTGAAGTGTTAGCATATCATGTGATAGAATGATAGGTCATTCAATCTGTCTCAAACAAAAGATTGGAAAAAGTTATCAAAAATACATAAGTCCATATATAGTGAGATTAATCATATATGGTTCCTAAAATGGACTTATACTTCATATATCATACTTCTTAATATAATAAAACTGGTTTCTACAAAACAGGGACATCCTGTAGGCCAGTGGTAGGTGATAAAGGCATGTCGCACTTCAGTTGTGGGTTCGATTCCCACAGCCTTGTCAGACCCAATGGGTTTCCGCCCATCCTGTAGGTTGTCCTTTTTCTAAAACTACATTATAACTTTCCTTCAATAATATCGAAAAATTTCTAGCCTTCAACAATACTAACTTATGTCCAACATAATCCATTCCAATCTTTAGGCTTATCCAAAATACTGCTGTCCAATCTCATATTATAGTGAAAACAATTACCAGAGTGTTCATATTACAAGCATGTTAATACCATCGTTGATCCCCATATATCAAAAGATATGTCTTTTTGGTTATATTCCAAACATTCTAAGGCCTTAATCATGTATTCTCTTGAAAAATGAATACCCATTGAACCTTAGTGAAAACATTAGTGCTGTCAAAATTTAACTCTTTCCACATACCAAAATCCCAAAATTCTGTATACTCAAACCATGATATCACTTAGTCCTTATAACAATCATGAGCACATGAATAATATCAAACATATTATTTCCTCCTTATCCATTCATTATGTGTATATCATCTTCATTCCAAAAATATCTGAATAACCATTCATGGTTACCAGTACCATTCAACATATATATTCAAATACTCTAGGAAAAAAATAGTGTAACAATCCCTATATGTTTCTTTATTCAATAGTACCATTAAATTACCTGTACAATATAGCTCTTTATAAACATAAAATCATTCCACTACCTTCTTAAACCATTGACCAAGCTTCAAAACTTCTTTCATCTCATATATCATTTTTAGTTTCCTCATCATCATCCACATAAATACTACCCATATGACGATGCTGATTCTGTTCATGAGATTTTCCCTTAGGGAATTGGTTTTCATAATTCCCATAAATTCCACATTTAAAACATCGAATCATTTTTTATGACGTAGAAATACCATTATTCTTATCCATGGTGTTAACTGAACCTTTTCCTTTGCACTTACTAGATTTGTGTCCTTCTTTTCCGCACCCAAAGCATCTTCCTGTTCCTTTGAAACATTCTCCTTGATGCCTCTTCCCACATAATTTACATGATAGAAATTGAACTCTCCTTCCTCTATGATCATCATGAAACACCATATTTATCTTATTAGCTGAGTCGGGAAACTTACCAAAGTTGAGATTATTGATCATATTATGAGATTTCTTATTAGGCATAATAATGATCTGTGGACCTCTAGATCCAATTTCATTCAGTTGCTCATGAATAATATCATTCCATTGTCCATCATATCCTCCATTATCGTGAATCTTCACATTCCCAACCATTTTCTAAAACCCAAAAAATAGTGTGAGAGGCCAAAATCATAAGCAAGGGGGATTACCATAAATATCTAACATTTTCGGTTAAATTCTAAGATCGTTACCATAATTCTAGGACTATAACCTATACTTATACCTAACATTAGGGACATCCCTAGACATACCATAGAAATATCTCAAGGGATCTCACTAATGTTCTATCATCCTAGATTCCAAAGGATGACTAATCCATTCCTCTGATACCAACTATAGAGACCTAAAGCATGACGTAAATGGACATTACATTACTTTTTAGAAATACGTAATACATAACGAAAACATACACACAAGGACCGTAATAGTTTATTGTCTTTGGAAACTCGGAAAAAAATATTCTAATCGTGGTGAAAGATCTTCAACATCTCCCATAAAGATCATCCTCTTTTTTTCTTACCTAAAAACTTTCTTTAAATCATGGGAAAAAGAAAACATATAAAGGGTGAGCTCAAATTCTCAGTAAGGGTAAGCAAAGAGAACATAAAACAATCCATATACATTTGAATGTAAATAATTGAACATAAAATGTAAACATCAAAATCTT
This sequence comes from Viscum album, assembly GCA_963277665.1. Classification (NCBI taxonomy): domain Eukaryota; kingdom Viridiplantae; phylum Streptophyta; class Magnoliopsida; order Santalales; family Viscaceae; genus Viscum; species Viscum album. The sequence continues at coordinate 1,137,566,925 of OY728150.1, read as the reverse complement.
GAGAAATGACATAAATCTTGGAAGTACACAAAGAATATATCATAAATGAACATTATTCATGATAAACTAGCATGGTTATAATACATTTAATTGTGGAATCCATTAAGAACATGTTATGATTTCCATAGTAGCCAAGGCATTGTTTCCAAGACCATCTTAGTGGACAAAGTCCTAATCTGAATCGAGTTCACTCCTCGTTCCAGTCCTGTAAATCTGAACCAGATTAACATACCGTTACACCCATGTCTATCTCATGAGATATAAATATTTACCCAATGCATTGGAGGGAGATATAGGTCCCACCTATCTCATAATTAAATCAGGCTTACATGTGACACAACATATACATAAATCATTCATCATAACCCAAAGAATAAAAATGGGGTTCATAAACATCATCCCATCATAACATAATCCATAAAAAATGGATATCATTTCATCATAAGAAAATTGAAACCATTTAAATCATAGAGAAATTATACCTGAAACCTAAAATAATACCTTCTTATATGGAAAATGGTTTTGATAAAACACTTGAAATGAATTCTTGAGGAAAATATCCTTTATTTCCAAAACCATTTTCTTTTCACAAAATGCCATGAAATTTTAAAAGAAAAGGTTTTTTTGAAAATACATATTAAATATTTTAGAGTAAGCTTCATGAAAATAAGGTCTTATAAAACCGTAAATAACCATTCACTCCGTATAAGTTAAAAATAACATGTTCCTCGTACTTTTTTTCAGAAAAGTCAAAAATTACCTCGTATGGTAAACACAAGAAAGATTCCCTACATACCTTGTGGTAAAAGTCATAAAGGTTAAAAATGACTTTAAACATACATGTAAGAATAATAAACATTTTATGAAATAATTTTGAGAAAACATGGATATGCATGATAAACATAACCCCAGTAAATACTTATGAATAAACAATCTCAGATAAGAATGTGATTGGAATAATTATCCCTTATCTTATGTCTGATATGCTTCGTATGTATCCAAACCTCATTTATAATGATTTAAATAATGTCATTGACTTTTTAAAGAATAATATTCATTGTTATTATGTCATATATGGTTCACTTAGGTATTTATATTACCCGTTCATTTGTCAATTCCATGTTAAATTAGCATTTTGGGTTACAATGTTTCATTTATCGTACCTGTTTCGACTTGATGTTCTTGATATTATTATTACTTATATAATGATTTACTTACTTCCAGAATGAAAAAAAAATGATTTATATATCATATATATTTAGTATATATATATAATAGATAGATAAATGAAATAAAACACACTGTTCATGGAGACGGTAGGTCGTACGTACCCATGAACGCTCTTTTCCATTCTTTATTGACTTGAATAGAAGTAAGTAGATGACATATATATATACATAATTATATTAGCTTAATTATGTCATATATTTCATTATTATTCATTATATATTCTTTATAATCATTCTTGAATGTTTAACATGGAGAATTAATCGCATCACGTCGTGGAGACGGTAGTCCGTACGCACGCATGGGCGATGATACCATTCCCATGATCGTGGAATTGTATTGAAATGTATGTATAATATTTCAGAATCAATATCACTTTGAAATAATCATATATTTTTATTTATTTACATGATTATATCCATCTATTTAAGGTGGTGGTCGAAAACAAATTACACCACGACGTGGAGACGGTATTCCGTACGTACGCTCGCGCGGTGGTTATGTTTTCCATAGGATGGATAACTGGTGAAATAGGGTTGTTTCATACATACAATAACAAATCATTATATTATTGATACTAATGTTATTACTTCATAATGATACAGCTAAATAAGAATATGTAGAATAAGAAATAAAGTTGAATGAATCGGTAACAGACATTACCTCTTCTTTGAAGCCCCTATTCTTAACCTTCTCTTTGGTCACTAAAGATGTTCTTTGAATAATACCAGAACCTCTATAATGTTTCTAGGGAAGTGGAGAAGAGAAATTGGTAGGGGATGGCTGAGATTGAAGGCTCAAAGCGGTGTGAGGAGGGGAGGGATGAGGCGCCCTATTATAATGGAGGAGAGGGGCACCTTTGGAAAAACTAAAAATATTATATTATAATAAAGTCATATTCGGTTTTTAATAGCTCCAAATTGATTTATCTCGAAGCTAAGGTGGGTATGGGTCGAAATAATCTCATACAATATAATTTATACAAGTTTAGGGTTCAATTTTAACCTTATCATTTAGATTTCACTTTATGTTAAATAATTTTACGTTTACTGTGTCTTCTTTTTTTCTTACACTATAACATTAATAAACTTACAATAACAAGACAAATGAACCCCCAGTGGTTAATTATTAATATATATATCTTTATCTATTTATTTTGAACTAATAATAAGTTTTTTTTGAATAAAATAACAATTAATAATATAAATTGTTTTAAAAAATCTAATTTATGTCAATTTTGACACTATATGGTAATTGATTTTTGTGAAAATCATAAAATCATGATTAGTTCTAAAAAAGTTACTTAAATAAATACTAACATGTCATATTAACCTATAAAATTATATTAATTCATAAAAAGTCTCAAATTACATTTATTTGGGTATTTATAACATCAATTATGTCAATTTTTCATAAATAACAGAATTATTGCATCATCATTGTTCCATAAATAAATTAAAATATTTAATGTCTAAAATTTATAAATAAAATACAATTATGTAGGAAATATTTTTATATTTATGGTTAATATTTATAGTAGAATTTATATTTTGTATAACCCTATATTTAAAATGTTTTATTTATTAAACTTTGATTATTACTATTTTAACTATTCTTTAAATAAAATAATATTGAATGTCCTAATCTAATCCATGTGGACCTAAATTGACATATTTTATTCCTAAGGTTGTTTTTGGTCGAATTATACTTATCCAATAGAATTAGGACATTTTTTATGGTAATCATAATATAATTTTTACCCTTAATTACCCTATTTACTTTTAACCGTGGTAAATAAAAGTTAAAAGTTACTATACACCAAAAATTATTTTTATCTCATTGAACCAAATTTTAGTCCTTGATATTAATAGTTTCTCTTGTATTTTCAAAATTCCACTCATAGAAGTGGTAATATTATGTTTTATTTAAATTTCCAAATTCTCCTAGGAGGGGGGTAAAAGATGGTGAAAAGTTCAATAAAATTTTCATATTTCTAAAATTCTTATAAAATGACTCCAATGAATTACATTTAACTTATATAGGTATTATGTATAAATTTTGACCTAAAATAAATTTAAATAAATTAAATAAGTATATAAATAAAATGTCGAATTTTAAATAGTAACCCAGTGTTTTCACTATTCATCAAAAATTGAATGTTTTCAAACAAAATACCAAAAATTCAGCCTAGGCTAATTCTGATATTCCAAATCCAAAAATGAAGTCTATTTCGAAAGATAAAATTTATAAAATTATAAAATGTGGGTATTAATATTCATAACGGCTAGTTTATATTACATATCGTTGTTTAGTGAACCTCGGTAATGCGCACAACACACACTATCATGGATGGTCGTGATTGTGTGTAATGCAAGCCATGTCAGGGACGCGTGTAGTACAAGCTCCTTTTGATGTAGCATATAACACAAGACATATATAAAATTAAAAAGAATATTTTTCATAAAATCTCAGGGTGTTAAACTCTCAAACCTCGTGTCTCTTCCATCCTCTACCCAATTAATCTCTCTACATCCCTATCTTCCACCATAAAGCCATACCTTAGGTAGAATACACCTTAAGAAATCATTTTGGTTCTAACCAAAGGGATTTACCCAGTTTAAAGGTAACATCTTCTTTTAAGTCATTTCCTTTTATATTACATATACAACCCCTTATACTCTTTTTATTCATTTCTTTTATAATTACACTAGTATCCTCAATATAAGATGTTGTTTTTTTGAGAATTATTTTAACATCAGTTACACACACCACCAATTAATTGGTGAAGAACATACTGGTTTCTGTGGAATGTGATATATTGCATCATGAAATGATGATTGTTCTATTATCACCTACCACCTATTATGGTGGCCATTATAATAGAACTACATTTATATGTAATATATATTATATTTATATTGTTTATATGATTATTTTTCATGTATATCATATCTTTTTGGTTTCCATAATGGGTAAACATGATAATTTCATTTCTAGAAGTGCGGACTACCGCCCCCTCAAAGTGATATTGCTCGTTAATGCAATACGTGGGATGTATAAATGATGGAGTTACTGAAATTCTATATTATACTGTAATTATAATATAAATATTTAAAATAATGTTTTAATTCCATTAAAATACAAAATATAAATTAATGTAACGTTCATATGTACGTACGACTTACTGTCTTCATGGACAGTGCATTTAATTTCTTATCACAAAACTTTATGTATTGTTACAAATACATATATATACTGGATATATATGATATATATTATATCTAAATCATGATTATAAGTCTAGTTATAATTTACATTTCACCACATGGACAATTTATAATTATGAAAAGTTCATTTTTATCTCAATTTTCGAAAATCGACAAAATCTCAGATATGAACTCAAATAATTAACCAATTGTTGTAGAAGGGTAAAAAGTGATATAAAAGGAATAATAAACTTATAAAGGGATCCTATTCAAGTATAAATTAGCTTATGTTTTTTATATAGGAAATTAAGGAACGAATGGGATGAGTCAGACCCAAAGTAAGGGACTTCGTCTCAGTCTCCTTTCTTTGAGGCTTATTTTGATTAATACATGAATTTGTTTTATACTGTGAATAAACACCTATTACATTAAATTTCATTCAAAGAGAATCATTTTTCTATGAATAATTTTACAAAATCACTAAATAAATTTTTGTGTGTTTTGATATTGAAATTGGTTTTTGAAATGGATTTACTATTTCAATATCTTGAAATTATATCTCATGATTTCAAATTAATTTTTTTTTGTGAAAGGATTATAATTGAAATATTTTATGTGTTATGATTATATAATGGAACTTGAAGATTTTACGAGTGGTTACATGATATACCATATGATGGGTGGTTTCATGATAAATCAGGAAGGGTGGTTACGTTACAACCCCCAACCCATTGGTTATGGATGTTAGTCGTATAGCTATTCTAATAAGTGATATATGTGGAAGTCAACCATATATTTTTTTTTGCATTTATGCTTGTTTATGTCCCTAGTTTCCTTTATATGTTATGTGTTCTTTCTATGGGTTTTATGGTAATCATTTGGTTACAAAATGGTATGCAATGGTCTTTTTTTCAGTGAATAATATTTTATACATCATAAAGGTGAATATTATTATGTATGATAAGGTATTCATGGTATACTTGATGTTCTGTATAACTAATAGTCTTCATTATTTGGGTATCCCGTACTGAGTTTTTTATTCCCATCCCAATTTTTTGAAATGTTGTTTATAGGCTATAAAGTAGAATAGGCTCATGGATTGGATCATGGAATATTCATCCTGTCTAAAACATGGAACTAGACATGACTATTATTTTCAAAGAGTATTTATTTTATAGAAAAATGGATACATAGTAGAAGTGACTACATGTAGTATTCAATTTTATTTTTTTTGGTATGACCTAATTCCTAAATCTCTAAACATGAAAAGATCTTCAATGTGAATTATTAACATAATTCAGGATTATGTAATGTTTAAGGTTGGGTCCTTATACATAGGACTAATGTTTGTTTAATATTTTGAATATTTTTATTTAAATATAGGATATTTGGTTATGAATATACTATATTTATAAATATGGAATCATTGGAAATGACTAGTAAACCTTCAGAAAGAAATATGAGGGAAATTTAGTGATATCCCAATGAATATTTCGATAATATGTATAGGCATTTATCTAATGATATTTTAAATGATGTGTCAAATTACATTATAACATCCTAATGTTTTAGTAAGAAAACATTTTATTTTCCTTCAAATATATATCTATAAATACAATTCAATTGGATGTGTATCTATAATATATGTACTAATGGTAAATTACTCTGTTAAGGGGGAATTTATATGGACTTGGTCACTACCTAGTGAAAAATAACGAGCCATACTACACACCTATTTTGATGGTCACCTGGGGTATTCTTTTGTTAATATATATTTTCATTATAAACCATTCAAAAATACTGATATACATTACGATGAACTATAAATGTTTTAAAACCTATGTTTTTGTCGATTAATAATATTGATTCATGATTTAGACATCATAATAATTATTATTTTCTAGATTATGCGGTATTTTACTCCTACAATTATAACTCAAACATTTATTTTTTGGTTTTAGAAAATGGATGTTACCCAAATGAATTGAATTACATTGAATGTGAATGACATTTATCTTATGGATATTATAGTTGGATGATGACAGAAGTGAATAATATTTCGATTATCCATAATTAGTTATCACATAACAATATTAGAAATTTGACCCTTATAAATCAATCAAACGCAACAGTTAAATTATGGAAATAGATTCATTAGATCATAGGTAGTGGATACCATGAATGAAAAAAGATTACATTTCTTATATATTGAGAACATGGAATGCATAACATTAGAGAATTTCTCGTATGGAAGAGGAAGTGTTTTGGGTATGAAAATATGAACACCAAGAATGTTACTATAAGGGAAAAATGATGTTTTCTTTTAATGCATCAGATGAGTATATATATTTTCTATATGTTCTCATCAAATGTTGATAGTTTTAAATGTGTAATGTATATGAATAATGATTATCAATGACCTTAGTGGATTTCTTGTAATAAGATTTATTGTTGAGGTATAATTAAAAATTATTTTTAACAATGATGATACCATAAATGTCATAGGAATGTTATGGGTTGTTCTAAGAGTCATTTATATGTTAAATGTGAGATACATGATTCTACTGAGGTTTATTATTGTTAAAACATGATACTTATTAAAAATTTTTTGAATGATTTCTAATGTATTATCATGATGAATCCATGGTAATTGTTTTAGAGGAATTTTTGATTATTTTATGAATTTATGTATTCAAATTTATATGTTATTTTATATGAATCATGAATTATATAATGATTTCTTGAGACAATATTTCTTTTAAGGGTATTAATGAATATGTAGAATGGTAATAATTATATATAAATCTTATTCAATAAAAAGGTAATATTTTTATGAAACCACGTTATTAAGGGAAGATAAAAAATAAAATGATTAAGTCTTTTTGAAAATGGCATTTAGTTTTTATATCAAGATGATTGACATGTTTAATGTAAACTGAAATGTACAGATTAAATTGGAATATATTATTAATGTTTTGACAAAGTAGTTTATCTGGTCAATTATGAAGTATAGTTAATTATGGGAGTTTTGTAATAAATTAAATAATATTTTTGCTTAGTCAAGGAATAATGAAGAATTAATATATTCATTAATATTTTATTGTAATTCATTTTCTGGAAATTTTTCAAGAATATACATGATGATGGTATTCACATACTTAATATGTTAAAATTTAGAGACACTTTGTATTGTTTGGGGGATTAATGATTTGATAATATCTGAAATTTATTGTCATTATTTAAAAAAAAATTAGTCTATAATATTTTGTAATTATAATATGGTTAATAATTTATGAAATTTAATATGTTAAACTATGGAAAATTATTTAGAGAATAATGTATTACATTATTATATGATAATTTATACTTATTGCATAACATACACAAACAATTTTGTTGTGATGATAAATGATGATAGATGGAAGGGTTTATCATTCTATTGATGGTTCATATGACCCACTTGTGATTTAATCATAACAAATACACCTTTATTTCTTGAATAAGGATACAAATTTGATATTAAGAAAGGAATTACCATTGGCAGAAATCTGGATAATGAAATGAAAAGCGATCATGTAAGGATATATTATGGTAAATATTCATAATCATTATAATAAGTATCTTGAGATAAAATGATTACATTTTCTCATCAATTTTTATGAAATAAATGAAATTTCTCAAACCTCATTTGATTATGGTTATTTGGTCACTAAACTTCTCAAGACTAGTCTCATTCTTGTGATCAATGATCTCTATCAATTGATATAGTTATTTTTTCTTTTTCATCTGTGTAATAATCATCACAAGCCATGAATTATATTATATTATAGAATACTGTTATATGCTACATTCGATAACCTTTATGTTCCCATAAATATATTATTAGGGTATGTTTTATTAATATTTTATATGATGATCGTTTTAATGAATGATTTTTCAAATATGAAACCATAGATGATACTGAAAAATTTATAGGATTAAAATAATTTTAGAATTGGTGAATGAAATGCCAAGAGATGTTTTGAAATATATATTTTCAAATAAAAGCAATTTTTTATATTTTATGTTAGACAGAACACCATGTTATGATTTTGTTACACATGACACAATGTTTACTTTACGACACACATTACACTATGTTCTAACAAACCATTTTATATTTTTAATATTAATTTTTAATATTAATTTTTAAATGTGATAATTATATTAATTATATTAAACACTATGATATGAATAGTAGTAAATAATTACAAAAAATTAGGACAATTTTATATATAAATAAATAATACTAATAAAAATGTAGATATGTTTTATAAATATCTTTATATGATTCATAAATAACATTTTCTAAAAAAAGTGTTTTTTTTGTACGATTAAAAAATAATAAAAAGTATTTTTTAAAAAATTAATAAAATTTTCCTGAAAAAAATATATTTATTAAATTAATATATCAGTATTATATGAAGGGTAATTTATGAAAATTTTCAAATAATGATAAATTATTTATTAATAGTGAAAAATAATGAATTTTATTGGAAAATTTTCTTTTCATTCAAATTATTTATAAATCTAAATTATATGTTAAATTGGTATAAATTTGAAATAAGTTTAGTTACATATATTCTAATATCATAAATTTTATTGAAATAAAGTTCATTTTTATATAGAATATAATAATTATCAACCGTTTTGGACAATATCTATTTGAAATCCCACCTTCACATTGCATTTGAGAGATTTATTTTCAATCAAAATTTACAGCTTCTGTCAATTGAATTTGTAAAAATTCACTTCATATTAAAAATCGTCATAATTTATGTTATCAAAAATATTCGACTAATTTCTTTTCAAAATTAATAATGATAGAATTTTCAAATTAATTACTCTTCAAAATGTAAAAATGGTTTTACCAGGGTTAAACAAAAATGATATGGTTTAAAATTACCTACATATATTTATAAAATTTAATTTATATCTATATTTATTTCTGATAATTTCTAATAGTCTACAATACTTCATTTTGGAGCCTTGTAACAATATTAAAATTGGGGTTGATCTTTTAAATTTCAAAGAGTACATGTGTGTTAGTCACCAAACATATAATAGGACACCAACTATCTTATATTCTAAAAAACATAAAACCCTTTTGGATAGGAAAATAAAAAACTAAATAACACCCCATTATCCCTAATCTCATTCTACATTCCTTATTTATGAAAAAAATCAACCATGTAGGGATTTTGGTGAAACCCTAAGTATGTTACCTAATTAAGTGGAATTGTTTTTCAATTAGAATTTTAGATTTGATTTCTCCATTTTTTGTTTAAATTCTTATTTAAGAATGATGATATAATATATAAATTATATTAATTAATATTATTATTTTTTATTTTATGGTCGTTACCAAAAATCATTACCACTTCCATAAAATGTGTTACGAAGTCATCATTCATGTGTAAAATGGACAACCGCCACACGAGATAATGTCATTTATTTTTCCATTACTAAATATCATGATTTGATATGATGATGGTTATAGAGTATACATGATATATTAATAAATTAATTATACCAATTAACTCGTTTTATCTTATATTCCTTTTATAAATTCGATTTTTAGGAAGATTTGATAACATCGCTTTGGTATACGACAAACTACCCCCAACGAAGCGATGTTGATCACTTGTCTCTAACGTTTTACAAGGAAGAAAATAATTATAAATAAATATGATATAAATGAAACATTAATTATTTTAATGAAATATTCATAATTATTAAAATTTAATATATTATTTTCTTTTATATATTCTCACTCATAGTTAATTATAATGTCGTTCATGTATTAGTGGGATACTTCCTTCATGAAGGGATATGACTCCATTTTCATCACAAAAACACATGGATTATATGTATAATTAAATTTAATTAAATTAAATATTTTTGTTATATTATAATCATTATATAAATATAATATATTACTTACCACCATTCCATAATGATTGTTTTAAAAATGTAATCGTTACTCATGTGTATGTATGATCTACCGTCTCTATGATCGTAACACACTTCATTTATTATAACAATATTTCATGACTGGTCTTAAAATTAAAATTTATCTATAAATAATATTACAATTTCATTTTTATATTTGTAGAGGTAATGGAATGTAGATCAAATTTAGTGTACCGATAATAAAAAATCAGCATAGATACAAAAACTGAAGAGGTTATTACCTGAAAGATGATTTAAATAATGAATTATTAATATATAGCTAATTAAAAAACATAAAGATATCATATATGGTTATATATATATGTGTGTGTGTGTGTGTTTTATAATTTTTGATAGTCAAACTATATTTACAATATAGGTGGTTTTAACTTGTGTGAAGGAAGTTAATATTTAAGGTATAGGATTTCTTGTTTCCATTTTACATTATGGGAGACACATACAATATTCAGAACATGGTTTTTATGTGGATTATATAATCCCATTGAATATATATTATGATAAATATACTTGTATTTGATTTAGATTTAATATTCATTTTAAGATCACACATTCAAAGGGTTAATATTTTTAGGTTACCAAATTTGTAACGATTTTACGTTATAATCTCATTTATTATCAGTATTGTATATTAAAATGTTTACAAGGATAAAATAATGTATTCCATACATCTATAAAAAGAAGAATTATTATCTCCACATTTTATTCATTATAGAGTCATGTAATGTACCATTTTCCAACACTTTGGTACTTAAAATAACTAGAAATAATTATTTGATAAAAATCATCTTCATTTCACTTTTCCATCAGATACACATTTTCATCCCTATCCATATATTCTAAAAATGACTTATAATCTATTTTTATGATTCATTAAATGAATATTTATGATTTATTTTCTATTTATGTATTTTTTAAAATGTTTTCATATGAGTATTCATATCACTTTTTTAAATGTTGAATGATGGGATTTTATTGAAAATGTGATAGGAATATAATTTTGACATGTTTATAATAAGTAAAAGTTTATCATTTTCATTTATATTTTTTTATTTTAACCATACATTATTTTATTTCAATTTTACCTTCAAATAAAATAAATTTCAAAATTTATAATGATTTAAAAACTTATTCTTAATGTGGAAAGTATATCATTCTCTTCCAATATTATGTCTGTAGCGGGGTGGTAATCCCACCACATAAGACTTCATGAAAATGATGATCAAATCCCAATGGATGAATATTTAATGGATACTGAAAAATTAATGTAGAAGGTTTATTATCAGTACTATATAATCCAGAATAATTCACTGGATTAGACATTTAGGAAACTGGTTTGTGCCTATGGGACCCATGGGCCTTCGGGCTACGAAATTGGGCTGGGAGATGTGCATGATGTCACACACCTCCCCCCCAGGGAACGTGATGTGACTACCACAAGGCCGCCTTCCATAGGCCTGGGGATGGAGACTAGGACCAATGGCATAAATCACTAATCTATGAAGGGATTTCCTTTATAGTAAGAAAAAAAACACAATATAGTATGAGATGGAAGTACAAAACTAAGTAAAACTGTATACAAAAGAGTTTTGTAATGTAAAAGGGGCCGAAAATACAAGCCCAACTGTAATGTACAAGTAGAACATAAAAGGGACAAAACTGCTGAAAGGTTAATGATGCTCCTGGATCGTCCACCACAGATCCTACCTAAAGGGTAGGTACAGATAGCCTGCACAGCACTCCACATCCATCGGTATCCTCCGTGTACTGTCACACCACATGGTCCACATCCGGGTACCATCCAGTCATGTCCACTCAGCCTTGGTCAGCGGTGTCTGTCGTCTGTATCCAACACAATGAGGTGCGGGCATAACCCGTGAAGGGGTGAGTTTGAAGATACTCAATAGGGACAACAAGACCATCACGGTCTCAAAAAATCCAATAAGGATAAACCAAAAAGTATGAATTTAGAAGATAACCCCACATATGTGTATAACCATACATATTTATAAGTTATCAAGTAATCCATCTCAATCATGAGGTAAACACAAATGTATCTTACTCAGCTCAATCCAGGATTTTTAATATTAAAACCATGACTGTTGGAGAACACCAACTCTGTCATGTACAGTGGGCTTGCCTTGACACAATGGCGCTTCCCATAACCTTGGACTGCTGAGGTACATCTCTTGTCGAGTACCGTGGGTCTGCTGTGTCACAAACTCTCCCACCACTGAGGTTCTGCAACGTCACCAAGGCGCTCCCCCTCATAGCATGCGGAGGTACTCCTCCTTTCAAGTACCATGGGACTTCCATGACACCAAGGCGCTCCCCACTGCGGGTCTGCCAAGACACCATGTCACTCCCCGCAGGGATAGTAGAGTCACTCCGAGTCAAATAGTCAATAGTTGTCTGGTCTTAGCAATCTACTATGTGTCCATACTCTGTCTTCTCATCACAGGAAGCATCTGTTCCACAAGCTACTGGGAAATACTCCAGCTTTCACGAAGATCCATGAAGAAGTATCTCAAAGGTTTACCACGTAATAGCAGTCTCAACGCAATAGAAAGCTCGTCAATCGGACGCCCGGTCTGTTTGTTATTATCCTTTTAGTTCCGCTGGCCCAATTGGATCCATGAACGATCCAACCTGACCGCATCTCAACTATACCCTGAGCTTTGGTGGGATAAAATCGAAGGGACCGTTACTCTCCAAAAATACCAGCACTACTGGCGGTTTGTCAAATGGTTATCCAGTGCCAATGTTATGGGAAAATAAAGTAAAGGGTCACTAGTGGCCTCGGGTCCGGTCCGACCCAGTTGGATAGACGCGACCCAACCCAGTCTAGGCCGACCCGGTCTGGGATGACCCAGTAAGACCTGTTGGATCGGACCCAGCCCGTTGGGTGGGTCATCCCACTATGATCGGCTTGGTCTGATGGGCCTGACCCAGCGGACTTCGGGGGTGGTTCGGCCGAACAGTCATCTAGTATGCGTCTCTTCCCGGAGGCTGGGGCCGGTTCAGCCAGCCTAGTGAGGGGAGTAATTCAAGTGACTCGACCCAAAAGTCTGAGCCGGTTCGTCCAGCGACAAAGCGAGGGATGCTGTGGAGCGGCTTGAGAGGCCGGCGTGGCTCGTCCAATTTGGCCGGGAGGCAGGGTGCAACCAAGGTAGGGTGGTGGGGTAGCCGGTAGGCCAGAGGAGGCTAGGGCTGGCCGGTGGGCAGTCGGAAGGGTGTCGGGCAGGCTGTGGGCAATCTGAAGGGGTGCAGCAGGCCGGCGTGGCATGGGCAGGCCGGCAGGGAGCATGGCTGGACGGCGGGGTGCACGGGAGGCCGGGGGTAGGCCGAGAAGGGCTCGCGGGAGGCCACGGGCCGCCCGGGAAGGGTGTGCGGGAGGTAGCAGGTAGGCTGGGTAGGGTGCGGTGGAAATAGCGGGCAGGACGGCGGGGCGTGCCAGGCGAGCCGGTGTGCTATGCGGCCCTGTGGGCTGGGTGGCAAGCCCAAATCCAAGGGCCGCGGTTGGGACTGTATGGCCCACAATGAGGGGCACGACTCGAGAGAATCAGGAGGGGGATTAGGGAGACGGGCGGGCCTCATGGAGGCCGGCCCGACCGTGACTAGGATGGGCCGGGACCAGTTCAACCGGAGCGGCCGGAACAACGGCGCGCGGGCGGGAGGCCGAGGAGCGGCGCATCCAAGGCAGCTCGGCCGGTGAGCCGCGGTTCGGTATAGAGCACTGGAGCGGATCCTTCCGAATACGAGCGTGCGTATTGCAGAGACCTAGTAGCTGGCGGAGACCTAACAAATGTTGACCATTTAACTCTTAGTGATTCTACTAGCTCAGCGGGGAGCACCTTGGTGTTGTGGTAGACCCGTAGTGGGGAGCGCCTTGGTGTAGCGGCAGACACATGGTACTTGACAGGAGGAGTACCTCATTAGGCTACGTGGGGAGTACCTTGGTGACACTATAGACCCACAGTGGTGAGCGCCTTGATGACATAGTAGTCCCACGGTAATCGAAAGGAGGAGTACCTCAACAGTCCAAGGTTAGTGGGATGTGTCATGGTGTCGTGGAAGGCCCACTGTACTCGATAGAGGAGGAGTTCACCAGTAGCTGAGTTTTGGATAATAAAAGTGTGGTTTGAGCTGAGTCAGTAACTTTTTTATTTACCTCATGATTGAGATGGATTACATGATAACTTAGGTACATGTATGGGTATATACCTATGGGGGTTATCTGTTGTTTTAATTTTTTTGATTTATCCTTTTTAGATTTTGTGAGACCTTGAGGGTCTCAGGGTCCCTAATGAATATCATTATACTCACCCCTCCACAGGCTATGCCCACACCTCATTATGTTGGTTGCAGACGACAGACAACACTGACCGAGCCTGAGAGTAGCAGGACTGGATGGTACCCAGAGATAGACCTTACGACGAGTCGGTACACATAAGAGACTAACAAATGTGGAGTACTGAGGAGGCTATCTATATCTACCATTTAGGTAGAAATTCCAGAGAACGATCATGAAACTATTTTACTTTTCTTTTGTTGTACTTATACTTCCCTGTTGGTCTTGTATTCCTGCCCCTTTACTTTCAGTACACTTGTTAAACAATTTTACTTAGTGTATTGCTTCCTCCTTGTACTCTGTTTTGTGTTTTTACTCTTTAAAAAGGCAATGTCTTCCTAGTTTTAATGATTTACGCCTTTGGTGCCAGTAGCCAGCCATTGGCCTATAGAAGGTGGGCTTTGGGTAGTCCCTGTATGGGCCCTAGGGGACGGGTCGTGACACATGATGTGCAACTGACGATGCAGGCCTAATGAATTTAGGGTCTTTGTGATATACAATGGTTGGAATACGATCAATGTAATGGTAATCATTCCTAATGGGCCTTCGATCAATATATTATTATTGTATCAAAGTGGATCATGGGTTGGGTTATTCCTTGGGTGGCTACATACTACAATTTAGGCTTTTTGTGTGTTTTTTATAATTATTCCCCTTATCAACTAATACATTATTATAGATCTTCCTCAAAATATGTTTTAAATTATTTTTATTATATCAGCTATATATTTTCACGGTATTATTTGTGAAAATAATTTTAAATATATATATATATAGTATTTTTTCAATGAAATTGTTTCCTCAGGAAATATTACATGTGATATTTGAGAACCATTCTCTAGATAAGATACCATACATTTATGATATTAATTATTTATAAGTGATAGTACTAAATGATATCATCATTATTATATCATTAAATATTTAACATTTTTGTTGGTGAAAATTGAAGAATCCAATTTTTTTTCCAGTGTTATGATGTGGTAAAGTAATTAATCTTTTATGTAACACGTTATCATTACATGTGTCATAATGTGATGATATTTTCAATTTTTTCTGATAACATGTCACACATATGCATTATTTTTATTAAGATATGATTGGGAAACATATATCTTTTCAATCTGATGGTTAATACCTTAGGTCTCGATATTTAATAATTGGAATCCATTTGTTGGAATGGATTATCCTTGGGGAACAGTTGTGTCCTAATCCAATATGGGAAAAATGTGTCATCATTCAGTATTTCAAACCTATGTGTGTTGATCCACAATGGTAAACTGGTGAATCCGGATCTTTAATGGGATGTAGTTGTAAATTCATGATCCAATATATTGATGGTATTTTTAGTTAACCTTGATAGATGAATTATTTCTATAATTATGGTGCAAAAACACTTTTTTATTAGATATTATGGATTATAATTTATTTTTGATTAATTTCATTTTTATTACGCATGCTTTAGGAAATGATAAATTTTTTTCTATGAATAATAATTATTATCATTGAAAACATTGTGTATGAACTTTTTATGTTATGTTGACGATCACATACCATTATTATTCTCTTATGATTTAATGTGATCATTGTTTTATATATCATATTATTACACTCATTGGTCACATGATATCACCCTATCTTTTGTTTATTTCCCTTGATGATGAGGAAAGTTTTAGGTAGGGAATTATTTATAGTATTACCATGTGAGAAGATCATTTTGGGATATATTGATGATATTTCTATAAATGAAAATATTATTTTCTTGTCTCTAATTATATAGGACTATAATGGTATTTAGGTGTGTATTTTTTAAATGTATTGTAAATTAATATAAAATGATGTGATATTTTTGTACGAAAATATTGATTTATTATATATCTTTAAATCAATTTGTCGTAAATTAAATGAAGAAGTTACAGTCTTCCTATATAGGATGTATGATGAAATAACAATGATATGCAATTTTGTTGAGGTCATCACCAATAATGGAATTGATGTTGATGTTTATGCCCCCTAAAAAGTATAAGAAACTATAATGGATCTATGAATATTATCTAGCCAAATAATTATATTAATGTTTTTTACTATTGTGGGGAATATCAATATTATCCACCGCTATATACAGAATGCAATAGATAATCGTGTTGAGTAATAATCCCTATAAAAATACCATGTGAAAATTTTAACATGGTTTAAAATACTGACATATGAAGAGGAAAATAGAATACGTGAACAATACTACAAATTATTCTTATATGTATACTAGAAGAAATTAATAAATGGTAAAAATGATAAAAACACAAACTTACTCCAATTCCAAAAATTTTACCTATCCAAATGTAGTCCCCCTCAAAACTGTCACATAATTAATAAAAACCCATTATTTTAAACTATATTTTTCTATAAATAAGTATATCTTTTCTATAGTTTATGTTACATGCATATCCATGATTAAACGGGCCATAGTATGATACTAAATTCATTTAATTAAATTTTGTCTGTTATATATGAGGTTATTAATTGGTGGGTATAAATAAATTTATATTCATGATATATATATATATATTTATAAAATAATCTAATCAATATATTAATTATATATTATTAAATGAGTATTGATATTTAGATATTTTTTTAATCGACAAAAATATGTTTTCTTAAAAAAGTTATTGTTATTTATGGGAGAATATTATAAATATTTTCTTGACCATTTATAAATTTTATATAATAAAAATACTATAAATATTTAAATAAACATAAAAATATTATCATTGGGTACTTCATTTATGCATTTATGAAAAATATTATATTTTAGTGAATATTTAAATTATAATATTTTTTTGAAAAATACAGTTTTTTATAAATAATATATAACAAAAAAAAATTCTATTTTAAAATGGTTTCAAATTAAAAATATTTCCATAATAAAAATAATATCCCAATAATGTTCATTGGAATCAATATTATATATAATTTAAATTAAAAACATTTATATACATAAATGGGAATTTTTTATAAAAAACATATTTTTCATTTTTTATAGAGATTCAATCTTAAATTAATTTATAACACTTATTGAATTTGAATTAGAAAAAATTATTCTATATTTGAAAGAATATTTCCATTAATGGTATATATTTAAATTTTGTTTTTTATTATGAATATTAAACATAATGAATAATTTCTACCACAATAATGGTTAATATTGAAATTAATGTAAATACAATATGATGAGGACTAAAAAAATTTCCCAAATATTGAGATAATTTTATTGTATGTGTGTATTTAGTCCATATACATCAATGTTTCAAAAAATGGAATCTTTGATACATATATATTTATTTTTTACCTTCATAATACTTATGTAGAAGGTAATTGTTAAAAAAGATACTTTATAGATATTATTATTTATAATTTAATTTGATAGTGATAAAAATATTAGTTTCTATTATAAATGTTATTTAGAATGATCAATTATTTCTATCTTTATAGTTTATTTATTCATTTTAATTATTAAATAATTTTGTTGAGTACATAATAAACACTATCAAAATTATTATGCAAGTAATAGATGTATCATGTAAGTGATTTTAAAAACTATAAGAATGTTATTTTACTTTGGATATAATACTTCCAATAATTATTATTATATATATAATATATTAAATATCATTTTATGGTTCAAATTCTAATTACTTTTTTATCAGGTTTTATCTTTAAAAAAGTACTTATATATTGTCAAAAATGTTATATGAGATATTTTTTTGTAAAAAATATATAATTAATATATTTAAAAATTTTAAATTTTTTAAAATAATTCAATTAAGATAATTAATGGTCTTAAATTTAGTCCCTGTGATATTTATATTTCAATTTTACCCTTATGTGTATATTTATAACTATTTAATATTAAAAAATATTTTAAAGTATTTAATGTTAGAAGACTTCTTTGAAGGGTTTGAACAAGTTTACAAGCCATTAAATGATATCTAGTCATTTATAAATATGATTGGGTGAATTTATTAAGACCATTAAATCCTTATCATTGATTTTATTTAATATCTATACAGTATTACATGAGTAATATATATAATAAATTCATATTTTTAATGTATTTCCAAAAAATAAAATAATGATAATTTATAATATATATTATTTTATTAAAAAATTTAAAATTCATAAAATTGAAATATTCATCCATGTTAATGTTTTATGTAAAGGAATATTAGTCTATTTAAATTTATTGTTCACTTATCCATTAATAGTAACATTATTTATCCCACAAGAATATAAAACTATCTTGTCACAGTAAATTTAAAATGTATTAACATGTTGTAAACAATTTATAACAGATAATAATAACCTAACAATAATAAAAATATTATATAACCTGATTTAAACTCATTCTAATTTTATCATTGATTTTGAAAAACATGGATCAATTTTAACATGAAATTTAATTTATATTATCTTATTCATTAGAAATTATAATAATGCACTTCCCTCATGTATTAAAGGGATCCCCATATAATATTATTTACTAAATTAAAGATAACATTGTTTTTAAGAAATATCTACCCAATTATCATACTAAACATCACCTATAAAATTATAGTTGTCTTATTTTTTCATAGTATCAAAAATTTTGGGATTAGGGATTATGGTAATGGTGGTTATCTAGAGAATAATTATAGATTTTAAATGAGTGTATTAGTTATATTTCATCATTTATCATCTTGAAATAACCATTAAAAAATTTTAAATTACAATAAAACTGCTTAAAATATATATAGTTTTTTAATATTATTTTAATATTCTTGTGTTAATGGAATACCTTATAATAATATCCTCTATATCAAATAGGTTATGAAACTATCATACATGTGTACGACAGACCACTACCACACAAATCGATGTAAAATGTTTTCTATCACTACCTCCCAAGGATGATTATATTGATTTATTTAATGTGTATATAATAAATACATGACATATTATTCATTCAAAAAAGAAAATATATCACATAAATTCTACCACAATATAAGGTACACTAATAATGTTGTATGTTTTTTCATTTGGACTACCACCTATATTGAGATATGTGATTCATTTTCCATCACAATATCACACTAATGACATAGATATGTTTATTTAAGGATATATTATTGTATTTATAATATCATTATCATTATGAAATGATAGTATAATTTATACATTTCTTCCATTATAATGTTTTTAAATGGAAGCATTAGACATGCGTACATACGAATTACCTTCTCCATGATTGTAATGTAGTTTTTTCCTAATCATATTGTATAAATGTAATTTAAATTATAATTTATATATAAATTATAAACTAAAATCATGAATTCTATTCAATATATAATGAAATAATGGTCACTTTTTCTACAGACAACAAACCGAGGTATTTTTTATCATGAATTGAATACCATTAAAACATTAAACATGATTTTTTTAAATAATTATTTTAATATGAAATGGTAATAAACAAAATAAAAGTGATATTGAATTTAATAATAATTAATAAACAATTAAATAATTATCAATGTTTAAAATTTTTATTATTATAATGTTACATGTTATTAATACCTATGGAAAGGGTTCCATAACTCAATATAAATTCATTAGGTTTTATTACTTCATGATTTTCATTAATATTATACACATACATCTATACTAATCTTTGATTATTATAGGCTTTTATAAACATTTTTTATCTAAATTTACATTTTTAACAAATAATTTTTTTTTAAAATTATCACCACAATAATACAACATTTGTAAGTGTTTCTCAACCAAATTTTGTTTCTATGATACATATGAGGCATTTTTTATTTTATAAATTTATTGAATCTATTATTTCAATCATTAAAATTATCTGTGTGATTATTTCATCCACTAATAATTTTTAGGATTGATTATATTTATGAATATAATGAAAAAATTTATTGATCTTTCTATCTTTGACCCAACATTTTTTATATTATATTCCAATTTTGGAAAATTATATATTTTGTTATCATGTTTTCTTGTATATAACGAATGGATAAAAATAATGTTTTAATAGAAAACATTAATTTTTCTATTAGGTATATATAAATTTAATTCTATATCTATATCATTTATACAGTGTCTTACAAGATGTATTTTCTCATGCAGAATTATTTACTAAATAAATTTTTGAAAGTATTTATCATTTTTGAAAAATGGTTTAAATTAAAACATATTGATATTTTATGAATGATAATTTTTTTAAAATTTACTAGAATTTTGGAAGGAATCATCATATAATTATACTCATCATTAATGAAATTTTCTTAAAGCGTGAAATCTATATTATAAAATGATTACATTTAATAACTCAAAAATTTATTTTATTGAATTTTTTCTACAATTATTTACAATTTTAGTTTTAAAAGATAATGCCATGGTTAAAAGTGAGTTTTCCTCAATATATTTATGTAATCATTTTATTGTATTTTAATAAATCAATGAAAAAAATCCAAATATATTATTTATGATTCACTAAAGATATGTCGTAATGATAACACACTTACTCATTCTTAGTATGGTTTATGTTTTATATGATAGTTGGAAACTTTGTCATTTAATATACTAGTTTCTAAATATAAACATTTATTTTCAATTTTTATCAATTTTCTATTCAACCCAATAACATGATAATCCATATAGTCTTATTATGTTATAGAAATGTATAATAATATCCCCTTGAAGAATATGTAGGTCTCCAAAGGTAATAAAGTCTGGGTATATAGATGAGGCCTCAAAAATTTATATAATATGTCATCGTACAAATCCATGATGGAAATTATTTTACATATGACATTATGTAATATACTGATGTTGAGTCAATAGGTTTTTCCTTATGACTTTTCCATTCCTTCATAATTGGTGGAGATTATTAATTCCATATGGATTTCGTATGACTTTACCATTCATTCTTGTTTTGACAATCAGAAATACCTTATCTCAAGGAAAATCACTTTTTACCCTATATTTTACTTCTATAAGGAAAATTTTCTTTTTTAAGGATATTTATCATTACCTTATCTTCATTGATCAAATCATTATTTTTCTAAGTGTAATATTTGGATTGAAACAAAAACCTTGGAACACTATAAATACCTAGTTAGGAAGAATTCTGTTTTAGGATCCGAATTCTCAGAAATCTGGTTACGAACCCTTCAGCGTTCTGACATCGAATTCTTATTACAAATCTTGGATACGATTTCTTCTGAGTTCTGACTCCGAATTCTGATTACAAATTCTGGATACGAACACTTCTATGTTCTGACTCCGAATTCTCATAATTATGGAGACAAATTCTTCTGAGTTATTAATTCGAATTCTAAACATGAATACTGGTTACTAACTTCTCTATGTTCTGACTCAGAGTTCAATGAATTCAGACTCTAAACTCTTATAAGTTCTGACTCTTAATTCTCATGAACTCTGACTCCAAACATTGTATGTTCAGGTTCTGAATTATTTTGAAACTAGATTACAAATTTCCTTGAAATTCACACTCTGGAATTCTATAGAATCTAGGTTCTGAATTCGTAAAAAACAGAATCCAAATATACTTGTATTATATACTCTGAATTCCAATCTGGTTAGAATCCGAACATTCATTTTCATAAATTCAGAATATGGAATTTTAGTTCTGTTTACACTTGTTTTGTTACAAAACAATGTCATTTTTTCAGTTACTCACTAACCGTTGATTGAGTGACATGTGTACAGGTCCCTCCAAAATTCACGAAAAAATATGATCGTTGGAGGAGGGATCTGACCGTTGAAGTCGTGCCTATAAATAGGATCTCATTTGGAAGATCTCACAAAATGTTGATCAATCTAGAGATTACATGATGCAGAAGTGATATATAGATAAATAGGTTGTATTGCTTTATGCGTACTGAACTTCTTTTTCAGGTTTTCGTTGTAATACTCCAAATTTTGTAGTGTACAATCGAGGGCTTCCGATGACAGGAAGACAGAGGATTCGACTACCTTGAAGTTTAGGGCTTCCTTGCTGAGGAAAACTAAGGTGCCGACTACCATGAAGGTGAGGGCTTGCTGGGATAACATGAAAGACTCCAATATTTGTATCGAGGGATTACCCTTGTGTGGGTAAGACATACATTCTTGAATGTATAAATAAAGGGAACTTTATCCAATGTTGTTGGATACCTTTCACTTAGGGTTAAAAGTTTCACTACTTGTTTCTTTCATTATTACAAGTTTTTTTCTACATTTTTATTGTTGAGAAAAGCATAACTATCTTATAAATCCTTATACTTGTACTCAGATTTAGATAGATTCTATATGCATTATGGTAGAATCCTAGTTTTTGTAAACTTCGGTTAAGATTCATTTCCAAAATCACTTTTCTTGAATCAAGCATGATATTAGAACTTATTGGTGTTGTGAATTTTGGTTACACAAATATTTCCTTATCGATTTTTAAAGTATAAAATTGACCCCCCCCCTCTTTTATTTGAGAATCTCATCTTTAAATATTCGATCCTACAATTGTTATCAGAGGGGGTGATTTATAAATTAATCTAACGATTAGATTTAGAAGATAATTATTTTTATTCACTTTATCGGAATCCTCTTTTCGGACTCGTATAGTTCGGATTCATTTTTTTTAGAGATAATCTTGTTCAAAATTGTTCATTCTTAATAATATACTCATTGTTCATGATGTTTTTCTATTAAAATGTTTTTTTGGAATGATTTTTCTTAAAGATGGAAGGAATCAATGTTGGTTCTTAGACAATCTCAATCCAACTAGACCACCTATCTTTTATGGAAATGATTATGAATATTGAAGAGACCGAATGAAAACATTCATTATCAACACTGGTGTTGATAACTTTGTTATGCTTACTGTATGGTATAAAATCCATGAAAAAAAGTTAGTAAGTATACCAATCAAGAAAAGCATTAATATCAACTGAATTATAAGGTTTTAAATACGTTTCATTGCTCCATTACTAGAAATATATATAGCCAATTTTCATCTTTTGAAGAAGAAAATTCTATATGGAAGAAACTTGATGTTACTCACTTTGGAACATCCAAAGTAATTGAAACTAGAATGTCATGACCGGCCTTCACCAAAAGTAAGGAAGGGTCACCAGATTGTCAGACCCTTCCTTCTTTAAGTTGAAGGAGAGATACTGGACCCAAAAACCCGCCTTCAATAGGTCATGAAGTGGCGACTAGCACCAAGGGTATACAGTTACACACTAAATGGAATGCATTACCCTTTTTCTTTTAATAGGATCGGGAGATAAGATGGTAAATCCACAACACCAAACTGAAAGTGCGAAAACAACAAAAGATAACCCATTCCCACATGCATTCTCAAAAGTAAAAGATACAAGTTACAAACCCCAAGGGAAAAAAGAATACCGATAAATGAAAACAGCAACGACAACTGCCCAAAAAGTCTGTGCTAGTATGGTCTTGCACGATCCCCGAAGTACTCCTGGAAACCTAAATGAAGTTTTATATACGTAGGTTGAGCATAAAAGTAGAATCAGTAGGGAAAAACCAAAGACTCTCGTGCACAAGTGGGTGAACGTACTAAAGTCCCATGAGAAGCAGACAACAAACCCTATCAAGGAGTTCATCCATCCCACTCACTGGCCACAGTCTCCAAATAACACAGGCAAGGTAATATATAGTAAAATCACATCGATGTTTGGGTACCCCGCGCCACATTCCCATTGATTATTGATGACATACTACGCATTGGACCAATCCCGCCATTTTCACCGCTGTCCCACTTGCATACCCCGCCCGCAGACACCTGAGCCATATCCTCACGCAGTCCCACTGCCAAACCCTGCCCTCAACCACCTGGGTCACAACCACTATCCGCCCGTAGACACCTGGGCCACAACTGCCACACATAACCAAGCCTACATACACCTAGGATAGAACAACCACTGCCACACCCGAAGACACCTGGTATAGAAGATCTAATACCATGCCCGAAGACACATGTGCCTCATCCCGAAGATACTTGGGAAACAACCTTCCCACACAGACCTAGGACAACCACCACATAACCCTTCCTGATAGTTCATGGGATAATAATGGATTTTAGGCCATCACAGCCTGCCCGAAGATACATGGGCTATCCGGGAAAGGGAGTAGAATGGAGCTAAAACCCAGCAACTAATAGAAGTGTTGGGAAAAACACCCTCCCCTAGGAATTGGGGTGTTCGGAACTAAGTGCTCAACTAGGGTGGGGCGTGAATAAGAAAAAAAAAACTACAAGTATATGCATAGGTAACAAGCCCTCACAAAAGTTTAGTTTTTTCTTCAGCCAGCCTAATGAACAAAAACATCACTCAAGTCCGAGTCACAAATCACACCATGCCACAAAACATTTATCCCATCATTATTTTCATGTTCATTGATTATGTTTAAATATGTTCCTGCACCTAATTGGGTAACTAGTAAGCACAATCACAAGTTAAGGAAAGCAAACAGTCAATCATCAACTACAACATCCACAGCTAGTTCTCTTGTAAAGTCACAACAGAAAAGCAGATAAGAGATCCCTCAATGTATTGGAACCAAGGAAAACCCCAAGATATGGCCTATACCTTCTTCAACCAAGGGGGATAATGAAATCCATGAAGTACAAGAAGCAACGGAAACCCTGAGACACTGCCCCTTGTCCCCCCAAATAGTTTCTCATCAACAAAGGATCCCACCCCAATTCATTATATAAAAAAGCTGACCACCCGTCATTAAAAATTTACAACCACTATATCCATATCAACAGAGGGAATCCAATCCCTACCCAAATCACACAGCAAACGTCCCGTGAAGGAAAAAAACCAATCCACCACCACCAACACAAAGCAGGCCCATGTCAGTATTTTCAAATTTAAACGATTTTACACACTCCATGATTTAAATTCCCATGTGCCTTAACCGAGGTGATCACAGAAAGTATTCATCCGGGTGCTTTCAATTTATTTTGCTGGATATACGTGTTTAACCAAATTCTTTTTCACATCACATGTTATAAAAAAAGATATTTAAAACATCACTAGGGGTTCATTAGTACATAGATAAAGACAACCAACGACCTTGATTTTTAGTAGGGGTAATCCCATACAATTCAGATATCAAATAATGAAGAAGAGGAGAAAAACATAGCAACATCATCAATCACTTACCACCATTTAATTTTTGAGGATTCTTTAATTATCTTCATTATGGTCTGGTTCATCCAATTCTACAGAAGTAGTAGCATACCCACCCCGTGAGATACACATAAAGGAGAGATGAAGGTGAAATTCAATACTTTTTGATCAGCGATCGAAGTTTATCTTTACGCCGCCAGGAATAGGGGAAGCGCAAAACAGCCGGGGTGGGCCTCTTGAACTCAAGCACTAGCAGACTATTCGATCTGAGATTGATCGAGAAAAGAATCCAAAGGAGTACCCTTAAGTTTATAAAGGTCGGGGATGGTTGAGATTGGAATGCGAAACTGCGTAAATAGCGGGGTCGTGGGTTGACCACACAGCCCCACACGTCATTAAAGGGTCGTTCAGTTTAAACCGACGCACAAACTAGATTAATTCATTAAATATTAAATTAACCGACATTTTATGGGCATTACTGGGCTTTAAAAAAGGCTAAAAGGGGTCATAATAGGGTTTAGAACCCAATTTGTGAAAATGTGAGGCGCTACTGGGAAAACCCCGACAAGGCTGGGTGACACCGATCGGTCTCACCGATTAGTGGCACCGATTGGCCTCACACCAAGATGCTACCCCATTAGGATCTGGATTTTTGGAAAATGAAAGGACCCTGACAGTCTGGGTCATCACATCAGATACCTCTCAAACTATTCTCGCCCTCGAGAATTTAATCAACCCAAAAGGAAAGAGCGGGTCCGACCAACCACCTCGAAAGATACCTCTCATGAGTGAACCTCATTGTTAAGTAAGAACACCTCCCTATCAAGAACCAAGCAATATTCCATGTCAAACTACCCAGTCATGTGGGTTGGGGAGTCTCCTTCCCCATGTCAAGATACTATCCGCTTTGGGTGACACTGACTCACCCACACGAGTTTAATCACAACCACCTTAATGTGTCTTGATTAGGGGTCGGGTCCTCCCCTCCTTGTAGCCAAGACTTTTCACACACATTCAGAGGATAGAAAACCAGTATTTCATAGCCAACAAGGTAAAACGTTCTACCACAATAGGTATAAACAGAACAGTACAAAACTCAAAACAACTCTGGGTACTGGGCACACATCTATCCTTCCCTCTCCCACGTAATTTCATCAATCCTACCATGTCACCATAACACACGAACCAAGGGAATGGTTCTCCCATGAAGAACCTTCTCCTTGCGTTCCTCAATCATCAATGGTCTCTCCACAAATGTCAAGTTGTCCTCGAGGTCCATCTCTCCCCAGCTGAAGACGTCTGATTCATCGTGCAGATACTGTTGGAGCCAGGAAACATGGAAGACATCATGTATCCTCAGTAGCAGTGGGGTTAATGCTAGCTGATAGGCCACTTTGATGACCTACCGTAACACTTCAAACGGCCCAATGAACCTGGGAGAAATCTTACTCCCCATGTCGAACCTCTGATGCCCATGTATAGGGGATACCTTCAAGAACACGTTGTCTCAAACCTCAAACTCCAAGGGCCTTCTACTATTATCAGCATTTGACTTTTGTCGGTCCTAGGCCGCCTTCATCCTTTCCCTTATGAGCTGAACCTTCTCTGTTGTAATTTGCACCACCTTCAGTTCAGGGATGCCTGCCTCTTTTACTTTGGTGCAACACATAGATGAGCGACATGGTTTCCCGTACAAGGCTTCAAACGGGGACATACCGATGGTAGAGTGATAGCTAATATTGTAGTCAAACTCTAGCAGAGGAAATTGTCACACCCAGGATCCCCCTGAGCCCAGAACACATGCCTGCTGCATATCCTCCAAGGTCTGGATGGTGCGCTCTGTCTATCCATCTGTCTGGGGATGGAAAGCAATGCTAAGAAGTAGCTGGGTGCAAAAATCATGCTGCAATCCACTCTAGACTCACGAGGTATACCGTGAATCCCTATTTGAGACTATAGACTTCATAACTCCATGAAACTGCACCACCTCATCGACGTAACTTCATGCCAAAGCATCCCCTGCACTCGACTCCTTGATCACCAGAAAGTGATCTGATTTCATCAACCAGTATCCTACCACCCAGATGGCGTCGTATCCCCCTTGGACCTTGTGTAGTCCCATGACTAAATCCATAAAGATGTCATCCCACTTCCACTCGGGGACATCTAGAGACTGCAGTAGGCCACCTAGAACACAGTGTTCAGCCTTCAGCTACTGACACACTAGGCACTTGGACACAAACTCTACCACCGTTCGCATTACTCTAGGCCACCAAAACTGTCTCTTCCGTCCTTGGTACATCATGGAGACTCCAGGGTGTGCTGCTAGGGGTGAGTTGTGGAACTCACTGAGAACCTTCCCGTGCATCGCCTCTGGAACAAACAGTTTTCCTCAGAAAAGCATCAGGTCTGGGCCATCCTCTGTCCACCCTTCCGGAGCATTCCTCCGGTCAACTCGGTCACGCATCACCCCACACTCTAGGTCTCCCCACTGAGACTCCTCCACTTGCTGCAACAAGAAATAATTCAATGTCATCTGGTAATGGAAACCTCTACCATCGTCCATTCTCAAATCTAGGTGTAAGGCAGCCGACTCCTCCTTCGTCTTCCAGGTGTCTACTGACTCTCGGACTGTATCCTTCTGCAACCTTGTGCTCAAGGAATCGGCCACTACATTTCCCTTCCCAAAATTGTAAGAAAACTCGATGTCATAATCCTGGAGGAAGTCCATCCACCTTCATTGTCGCAAGTTTAGGTCCTGGAGGGAGAAGATATACCTCAAGATTTTGTGATCTGTGATGACCACAAAGCATTCTCTGATGAGGTTGTGCCTCCATAACATCAGTGAAAAAATGATCGCTGCAAGCTCCAGGTCGTGGGTGGCATAATTATGCTCATGAGTGCATTGCTGCCTAGACCCATAAGAGATCACACCTTTCCTATGCATCCGAACACATCCCATGCCTTGCCCGAAAGCATCACAGAACACTTCGTAAGCCGCCCCTTCTTCTAGTAGCCTCAGCACTGGGGTACAAACCAACTTCTTCTTTAGATAGCTGAAAGCTGCCTCGCACTGCTCACTACACACGAAAACCTGATCCTTCTTGGACAAGGCCGTGAAAGGGGCTTCAACTCGGGATAAGTTGGGTACGAACCTCCGATAGTAACCTTCCAGCCCGAGGATACTACGAACCTCTGCCACATTCGTGGGTGCTGCCCATGATAGAATTGCCTCCACCTTAGATGGTTCCACCGCTACCCCCTGGTCGGACACTACGTGCCCGAGGAAGTGCACTTCTCGCGTTCAAAAATTTCATTTTGACAAATTCCCATAGATCTGGTGTTGTCAGAGGACTTCCGAAATCATCCTCAAGTGCTCCGCGTGGTCCTCCTCTGATCTTGAATAGTCCAGGATATCGTCGATGAACACAACTACAAACTGATCCAGGTACACCTGGAAGATGGAGTTTATAAGCCCCATGAACATAGCCTGGGCATTCGTAACATCGAAAGGCATGACTACAAACACAATGTGTCCATATCTGCACCTGAAGGTCATCTTTGGTATCTCTCCCTCCTTCACTCTCAACTGGTGGTACCCAAACCTCAGGTCAATCATCGAGAACCACCCTGCCCCTTCCAGCTGGTCGAAAATATCGTCTATCCTCGGAAGAGGGTAATGATTCTTGATCGTCACCTGATTCAGCCTCCTATATTCTATGCACAACCTGAGACCACTGTATGCCTTCCTTAAGAACAAGTCTGAAGCACCCAACGGTGACGCACTCAGTTGAACATAACCCCTCTTCATCAGATCATCAATATGAATCCTCAACTACCGCAGATCCGAAGGCGCCATCCGGTACGGGGCCATCGATATCGGACGATCGCCAGGCTGCAGGTCTATCCCGAACATGATATCATGTCGAGGGGGTAGCGTCACCACCTCCTCGAGGAAGACATCCATAAACTTGTTGGAGATCCCTGGTGCCTCCACCATCTCAACATCCACTGACTCCACTGACATCTCGGCTAACAAGGAGAGGAGGGGTTCCTCTCGCCTGCTGCCCTTCTGACTACTCCGCTCGACGGTGAATGTTACACGTCGGCTGCCCATGTTTGAGAACACAACGCTTCCTCAGAATAATTTGATGATGGAACAAACAGAGAACAACCAGTTGATGCCTAGGATGACATTGTACGACTGTATATGTAGCAGTAGTAGATCCCTGACCGACTGATGTGGCCTTATCATCAGTCTGCATCCTCAACAAACATATAACAAGTCGATCTGACCTCCGACTGGTGTGCTCAGCACCAGGGGCACTGGATGTCTCTCGGCATCTAGACCCAGATCACGGGCTAGAATAGGTGCGACGAAGGAGTGAGAAGCTCCAGTATCGAACAAGGCATAAGAAAGGGTTCCAAAGAAACTGATCATACCTCGAACGACATCTGGTCCTGTGGAACTGCTACCTCTACGGCATGCAACTATCCATGTCCAGCTCCTCTACCCCTCAGATGTTAGCCACTTCCCTGACCACGTCCTGGTAGAGGTCCTTGTGGAGCACCATGAGGTCGGCCTCCTCCTGCAACATCTGCCCTCGGATGAGCGAGAGCTCGCTATCCCTGCTGCTGCTGCTAGAAAGGCCTGGCTGGAAGCAGCTGCTTGGGCAGGTGTTGGGGCTATCCTCCACCGCCGTATTGTACTCGGTCCGGGCACAGATTTCGGAGATGTACATGGCTCCCACAGACAAAGCACCAAGGTCCTGGGCTCGAAGGAAAAGGGCGACGACCAGGAGACAAGAACTTAAACAGATGCGGCCTGCTCCCTGCTGGTCGGAACCTGGAGGGTCCTGACGTTGGAGGCCTAGTGCAGATGACCATCCCTTTCGATGGTCCCATCTGGACCCCCTCTCGTTACACACCTCCTAGAGCATGCATCCTCTCCACCACTTCGTCCTTCTTCTGGACCTCCATGTACGTCGCGTGGGTAAAGGGGGTAACAACATATGGGAGGGAGGGTCAGAGCGCCTCCTCTAAAAGTGTGGCACGAGACTCCTCGTCGGGAAAGGGGTCCGGAGAAAAATTTAGGAGGTACTTGAACTTGATTCCCAGCTCCCTCACAGATATACTCCCCTGCTGGAGGGAGAGTAGCTCCTGCCTCTTCTCTACCTTCATCGTCGAAGATAGGGATTCCGCCCGGAACTCTCTCTCGAAATAATCCCATGACACCTCAGCCTCTCTCCTTTCCCCCAGGTAAAGCATCCACCACTTACACGCCACTCCCCACATCTGGATGACATCCAGAGGAACCCAGTACTCGTTCGGGGCCCGAATCAGGACGAAGGCTATCACCAGCTTTACTAGCCAGCCCTCCGTCTTCATGTCA
Organism: Viscum album; assembly: GCA_963277665.1. Classification (NCBI taxonomy): domain Eukaryota; kingdom Viridiplantae; phylum Streptophyta; class Magnoliopsida; order Santalales; family Viscaceae; genus Viscum; species Viscum album. The sequence continues at coordinate 1,137,535,524 of OY728150.1, read as the reverse complement.
AAGGTGCTACCCTCCTACTTCTCGAGGGTCTGTCGCTGGAAGGCCCGAAGTTTCCTCTTCCACTGGTTATCCTCTTCCTCTTGATCATCTCTCTGGAGATCGTCCAAAGTAGTCTTCTGGGCCTCGATCTCTTGTACTACACGTGGTCACCTTCCGGGTGCCATAACTGCATGGTAAACAATGAACGCCTAAGCCCATGTAGTTCAGAATATTGTTCTTGAATTATTAAGACTTATTTATTTATTTCAATCCCCAATACACCCATAAAACATGATAACACAAGTCATTATGATGCATGTACCATTCCTAGGGTCTCTACCCTGCAATCAGCGTGACCTCACTTGGTCGTTCGGTAGGTCCAGAGTTCTTGCATCGGATCACGTGGGGCCCTAAAATCTTGTGTCCTAGATGGTCTTCCCTGACGTAATTCACGCACCAAGATCACCCAACATTGTTTCCCTACCATCCCATGCAATCCTCATTGTTCCTAATTCCATACTCCATCATATCCTTCAACCATCACCTCTGATCCCATTCAATCACGACCCGACTTCACCAAAAGGAGGGAAGGGTCAGTAGATTGCTAGGACTGTCCTTCATTATGTTGAAGGAGAGATAATGACCCCCAAAACCCGCCTTCACTTGGTCCCGGAGTGGAAACTAGCACCAAGGGTATACAATTACACACTAAATGGAAGGAATTACACTTTTTATTTTAATAGGATATGGAGTGAAGAAGGTAAATCCACAACACCAAACTGAAAGTTCAAAAAAAACTAAATATAACCCATTCCCCCATGCATTCTCAAAAGTAAAAGATACATGTTATAAACCCCAAGGGAAAAAAGAATGCCACGAAAAGAAAAGACCAACGACAACTGTCCAAAAAGTCTGCGCTAGTAGGGTCTTGCGCGATCCCTGAAGTCCTATTGGGAACCTGAAACCTGTTTTATATACATAGGGTGAGCATACAAGTATACTCAGTAGGGAAAAACCAAAGACTCTTGTGCACAAGTGGGGGAACGTACTAAAGTCCCATGGGATGCAGACAAGCAACACTATCAAGGAATTCATCCATCCCTCTCACCGGCCACACTCACCAAATAATGCAAGCAAGGTAATATATAGTAAAATCACATAGATGTTTGGGTACCCCACACCCCTTTCCCACTGGTTATTGAAGACATCCTACGCATCAGACCAATCCTGCCATTTTCATTGCAGTCCCACTACCACACCCCTCCCGCACACACCTGGGCCATATCCTCACACAGTCCCACTACAAAACCCTGCCCGCAACCACCTGGGCCACAACCATTATCCGCCCACAGGCACATGGGCTACAACTATCACACGTAACCACACCTGCAAGCACCTAGGCCAGAACAACCACCGCCACGCTCGAAGACACCTGGGTTAGAAGATCCATTGCCACGCCCGAAGACACTTGGGTCTCATCCCGAAGACACTTGGGAAACCACCTACCCGCACACACCTAGGCCAACCACCACACTACCCCGCCCGGAGGTTCTTTGACTAATAATGGTCTTCTGGCCATCACAGCCTGCCCGATGATAATTGGTCTATCTATGAAAGGGAGCAGAAAGGAGCTAATAACCAGCCACTAATATATGTGTTGGGAAAAACACCCTCCCCTAGGAATGGGGGTGTTCGAAACTAAGTGCTCATCTTGGGTGGGGTGTGAATAAGAAACACAAAACTACAAGTATATGTATAGGTAACAAGCACTCACCCAAGTTTACGTTTTTCTTCAGCCAACCTAAAGAACACAAACATCACTCAAGTCCGAGTCACAACTCACACCACACCACAACCCATTTACCACCTCCTTATTTTCATGATCTGTGATTATGTTTAAATAAGTTTCTGCACCTACTTGGGAAACTAGTAAGCACAAGCACAAGTCAAGCAAAGCCAAAAGTCAAGCATCAACTATAACATCCACACTCGGTTCTCTTGTAAAGTCCCAATAGAAAAAGGGATAAGAGATCCCTCATTGTACTGGATCCAAGGAAACACCCAAGATATTGCCTATACCTTCTGCAACCAATGGGGCTAGTGAAATCCCTCAATGTTCAGCAAGCAAACAAAACCCCGAGACATTGTCTTGTGTCCCCCAAAATGGTTTCTCATCAACAGGGGATCCCACCCCATTTCGTGATATAAACAAGGTGACCACTCTGCCATAAAAATTCACAACCACTGAATCCATATCAACGGGGGAATCCAATACCCACCCACATCACCCAGAAAACGGCCAATGAAGGAAAAACAACTAATCCACCACCACCAACACAAAGCAGGCCCATGCAGGTATTTTTAGATTTATAAGATTTAACACACTCCATGCTTTCAATTCCACTATGCTTTAACCGGGGTGACCACATAAAGTATCTATCCTGGTGCTTTCAATTAATTTATCCGGATATACGTGTAAAACCAAATTCCTTTTCACAACACAGGATACAAAATAAGATATTTAAAACATCACCAGGGGTTCATTAGTGCACATAGAAAGACCACCAATGGCCATGATATTTAGTAGGGTTAAGCCCGCATAATTTAGAAATCAAATAATCAAGAAGAGGAGAAAAACAGAGAAACCTCATCAATCACATCCCCCCATTTCATTCTTGAGGATTAGTTTATCATCTCCATTATGGTCCGATTCATCCCATTCTACATAAGTAGTAGCACACCAACCACGCGAGATACACAGAAAGGAGAGAAGAATGTGAAATTCCCTACTAGTTGATCAATGATCAATGTTTATCTTTACGCCGCCCGGAACAGTGGACATGAAAAACTGTAAGTGTGGGCCTCTAGAACTCATTCACTAGCAGACTAGTCGATCTGAGAGTGATCGAGAAATGAAACCTAAGGAGTTCCCTTTAGTTTATAAAGGCCAGGGATGGTTGATATAAGAACACAGAACTGCGTAAGGAGCGGGGTCGTGGGTTGACCATGTGGCCCCATACGTCATTAAAGGGTCGGGCGGTTTAAACTGACGCACACACCAGATTAATTAATTAAATATTTAATTAAACGACATTTATGGGCATTACTGGGATTTAAAACAAGATTAAAGGGGCCAAAATATGGTTTAAAACCCAATTTGTGAAAAAGGGAGGTGCTACTGGAAAAACCCCGATAAGGCTGGGTGACAATGATCGGTCTCACCGATCAGTCTGTCTCACCAAACGGTTGGTCCCACCAATCGGTCACACCGATCTGTCGGTACCACCGATCGGTCTCACCGATCGGCCGGTTGGTCTCACTGATCGGTGGTGTCGATTGGTCGTGGTGATCGGTCGCACCGATCGGTCGCACCAATCGGCCTCATGCCGAGACACTACCCCTTTAGGATGGAATTTTTTGGCAAAGGAAAGGACCCTCAGAGTCTGGGTCATCACATAGAAGATCCTTGATCAGAGTATAATATCATGGTTTCTTATTTCTTATGGAGAACCCATATGTAAGGTTCAACAAAGATTCATGACTTTTCTGAATAGTTTTCAATCCATGGGTGAGAAAGTATTAGACAATGAAGCCCCTGTTGATAAGATCATAGACATCATGCCCAATGACTGGGAATCCAAGAGAACAGCTATAGATGAGAATTGAAAGGTTTTTATGATTTTCATAAATGAGCTATTTGGAACACTTTTCTTCATGATACTAGAACGAATAGATATGCTGGTAATGTAAAGTAGAATAATAGAAATGGAAGTGTTTATTTTACTACAAATTCCAATCATATGAAATCTAAGACATCTGTGAGAGTTAATATACCCAAATCTAAGAAAGTTGTTCTCCAATAAGAATATAGTGGCAGTGAATCCTCAAAAAATGAATTATAAAATCATGATCGAAGAATGAACAAGAAAGCGGGATATGAGGAACATTCAATCCAAATATAAGAAGAAAAAGGAAAGGAAAGATAATAATGATTCAGAAGTTACATGTTATGAATGAAAAAGAGCTAGACATATAAGACCTGATTATTCTATGATTATAAGAAAAGAAAGAAAGGAAAGGAATTTTGAGATAAATAGAAAAATTATTACAAGGCTAATGCTAAGAATTTCATGAAGGCTAAAGACACCTGGAGTGCTAGTGGTTGAGACTCATCACACGAATCTTCATATTTTGAATATTCTGGATAGAAGAATCTAGTTCTAATAGCCAGACTACCTATTAACAATCATAGATTTATTGATAATGTACACAATTCTGAATCATTGACCAATGTATCTTTAAATGAAAATTTTAGTAATGATAATTATTATAACACTTCAGATGAACAATATTCGTCTGATGAGGACAATACTTTACCTTCCTATGAAGAAGTTTATAGGTTTTCCAAACATCTTGTGATTAATAATTCAAAACTCATGAAAAAACAAAATATGGAAATTTCTTGGAATAATATTCTTACTAAGGATGTATCAGATCTTTCTAATGATCATGATATGAAAAATGATGATTTTGAAAGTATTTCAAAAATTATTGAGGAAGTGAGTTCTGAGAAGAATAATGTTTCTAAAGATCTAGAAAACGTAATTTCTATGAAAAATCTATTCGAGCCTAGATCTAGTAAAAATCAAAAGTTTTTTAAGAAAATAAATTTTTTATCAAAATCAAACACGAAATATTTTCCTTGATGAAGTGTTTGTCAAACATTACTTTGGTAAAGATAATTTTGGTAAAATGTATTCTGAAATCCAACCTCTACGGTATAGTTCTAGTTTTGGTTATATGAGTCCTAAATCAATATTTAGTAATAATTACTTTGTTCCCAAAAGTGCTCCATTCTGTACTAATTGTCAGTGTGGTGGACATTGGATGATGAATTGTTCTATTAAAAAATCCCAGTTATTAGGACTTCCTAAAGCCTATTTTTCTATGAAGATGTGGGTGCCTAAAACTTTTCTTTCTGAAATATTCAGATTCAAGAATGATTGTATTCTGAAATACTAACTCTTTTGTTTTTTTAAGAAAGTAGAGTGAGTAGCAATAGCAATACATGGTACATGGATATTGGATGTTCCCGGCATATTACTAGTAATAAAAACTATTTTTAAAAGATTATCAAGATTAAAATAAAAAAAAATTAACTATTGGGGATAACGCTCAGGGAGAAATTATTGGTATATGTTACATTGTTCTTCTTGGTAAAACATTGATTTCAAATGTTTTCTTTGTTAAAGGTCTTGAGAACAACCTCATTAGCATAATATAATTATGTGATGAAGGTTACCTTGTGATGTTTAGGAATGATAAGTTCCATGTACAAAATTACACGGGAGAGTTTATTCATTCTGCCCATATGAAAGATAATGTTTACTCACTAAACTTAGAATACCTTATGATTCATGATCTAACTTGCCTTAGTGCAATGGATGATCACTCTTGGTTATGGCATATAAGTTTAAGACATTGTAACCTTAGGAACATATGCAAACTTACTAAGAAAATATTTTTTATGGATCTACCGGAGCTTAGATTTGATTCCTAAAAATTTTGTGACCCTTATCAATATGGAATGAATCAAAAATCATGTTTTAAATCAGTCGGTGAAGTGTCAACTACTGATTCATTATAGTTAGTGCATATGGGTAGATGATACTCTAGAGACACAATGTAAACAAGGATGTAAACATGGACGACCACCAATATGGTATCAAGATTATCCTGGAAGATCATATTCATTAAATCCTTAAATACCACAGGAGAATTTTTTTAGATAAGATGATATCATATGATACTCATAATGGGCATAATTTTGTGAAAGGTTGTTTTTTAATTATAGATTTTTTTACATACAACTTGTGATAAAACAATAAAAGACCAGTCCTAAAGAATGAATTCAACCCTTTCAACATTCCAGATAGATTATCAATATGTGAAAATAGAATCATTGTATTCACTTTAATTCTCTTGAGTTTTCAATAATCAACACGTAGGTCAAGCCTTCCATTATATTTCTTATCAAATTGAACATGATCTTGACATGGTGACACACTTTGGTTTATAAATCCATAATCTAAAATATATTCCAACTGAATTTTAATTATTTCATTTATGATGTTTTTATAACTAATGAATTTATAGACCCTAGTAATGTACCAAGTACTAAATAAATATAATAATCTACCTATCATACTAGTGGAAAAATAGAGGATTCATATGAAAAAAAATATTTGGATATATGATGAAGAACAGAGTGAGATCATCAATAAAAAATTCCCATTCTATATAAAAGTCAATAACTGATAATAAATTCCATATCTCTGGATGTCTGTATCTAATCAACCTCATGTCCTATTATACCTAAAAGGAATTCCGCACCACACCAGGTGTGGTAAATAATACATGTGAGTGATTATAGTCAATTCAGACCATATATTAAACAAGAAAATGTATTTGGAAAATTAAATCATGAGGTTTCATATCAAAAACCATAAATTCATATGTGAGATCAATATCTAGGAAATAAATTACACAAGAAAGACAATGGCGACCCTTCCCACTATTTATTATGATGGATGTGGTAATGTTGATCAAAAATTATAAAATATCCATTTTATGATTTATAAGGATCCAAATACTAGACTTTATAAATGAATGAGATGCACTAGTATCAAATTAAGTTGCCAATATAGATGAATATATACTGATGGTACCTCTCATAGTCAATGAACCTATATCAGCTTTCTCTAGAGACACTTCCACAAAGCGAGGAAGCATTTTTCAAGATGATTGTACCTATAACCCCTTAGATCATGAATAATATGATTTAACATTAGTTCTTATTTATTTTGATGATACCCCGGCACTATGTGGGGAGTAAAATATATAGAAGAACATAAAAATGTTTATTGAGCATCCACATGAGCTAAAAATCATAGGTTCCTCAATCAAAACTTGTTTCAAATACCCAGGAGATCCACACTAGAAGAGTGTTAAAGGGACTATACTAGGTACATTAGAAGTTTTTGAATATCCTTTACATAGAAGTCCACTAAGACAGTCATCAAGATTTTTATTCCTATTATCAGAAGCCACATAACTGCCATTGGGGGGAAAATAAACTCTTGTTGAGCCTAGTATTCCATCCAGATCATGATCTACCATCAAAACCTTATCCAGCACATCACTATAAGGGGATATATTTATTAAAAAAATATACGAATAAATTCCAGATCAAATACAAATTGTCACTTATGTATCCTTTAATTTGATGGAATCTGAAGTAAAAAAAATAAAAAAGCTCAATGAATCAGCTGACATATTCTATCATGTTCTTGTATTCATACTCAAGTTTGAAAAACTATATAGCCATAACCAGCACCACATACTCTAGATATAATGGGTTTGTAAAAATAACTCTAAATTCCTTCAACTAAATACCTTCATGATTCCTCATCTTCCCTATATATTCCAACCATATCATGCTAAGTCTCTCTAAATTGAATGTGGAACATTTTACCATATTTGTCCCATGTGATTCCAAAAACCCATATAGAATCTCTATAACGATCAAATAATCATGATCCTATTAAGGATCATTATAACCGTAAACATTCATGGCATCAAGTGAATTATTTTCCTTAAAATCCATCGGAATTCATACCCATAAGGTTACACAACATGTTCTTGAATGGGAACAGGTTCAACTGCCTTCCCTAGAGCATGGACTGAATGCATAATAACCTCAACCTAATTCTTGTTCAATGGAGGATTTACATATAGTGGTCCATCCTTATATTCTTCATGGATCCTATTTACCAATATTCATGGAGGCATGATGCTATAAAACATTAGAAACCAACATCAAAGACATCACATTGAATCTCAGATCAATAGTCATGTAACACCATATGGATTTAAAAAATAAATTTATTATTGAATACTTGAAAAATTGAGTCACTAAAAAACACTAAATTGTTACCACCTATCCAGTAACATAAATTTTCCACCTATGTGTTTTGAATATCAAAAAACTAACATACACAATTTCATTGAATAAGATATTTAGATTATGATATGATCGAGATACATTTTTTTGAATAGTTACTAGACCCTTATGAATTGTAATGTACCATTAGAAATATTAATATGAACCTTATGAATGTTAACCACACCCATGAATGGATAAAAAAAATTAGACATCTTATAAATTAAATATAATATTTTATAAATTAATAATAAATGATTGGTATTTTGGTGAATAATATACATTTAATTATAATATTAAATTAATAAGTTAATAAAATTAATTTTCATGAAATGTATTATTTAATAAATATTTTACTTTCCTTTGTTTGTAGGATAATTTCTTGAGACATCATTTAATTTTTTGATGTACTATAAAATAAGTTTTAAATATAAAATATGTATTTATCATGAAAATAATGATTTGCTTTAAAAAATAATTTCCACTTATTTATAAAATTATTTTGAAAAAATGGCTTTTATTTAATAATTAAACGCATCATAAAATTAATAGGGTGAATTTTTTGGATTTTTAAAAAAAATGAATTTTTAGTGAATAGTTAAATACTGTAATTTATGATAAATATTAAATACATGATTTATTGAGTCATATGTGATTTATGGTTGATTTAAACACATATGGTTAGAAATAACCTAAACTTATCAAAACATTCTTCACAAAAATCAAGTCAATTTATATATTTAGCTCCAATAGTATAACAATGATTAAAATAATGTGAAACATCTCCTCTCCTCCACTATAAAATACACCAATCACTCCCTATTCTCTTCACTCCTCTTAATCCTTATGACATTCCTAAATTATTTTAATTATTTTACTTTGATCCCCCCCATTGATTGAATCCATTTTTCTCTTAAAAATATAAAATCCTCTCCCTTAATGAGGTTCTTAAGGAAGAAAAATTCACGTGGTAAATTACACATTTGATTTGTTTTATTTTATTTAATGTTCCTTTCATTATTTGACTTTCCTGACCTCAATTAATAAAAATGTTAGGATAAATCTAGTACATAAGATGTACATGAATATTTTTATATTAATCTAATAATTCATCATCATCTCTATTTTCCCCTATATTTATATTACCAATGTAAACACCATCTGAGATGTATTAATTTATTAAATTCAATGAGGACGAGTTTTCAACATCCATTACTGTATCGAATTATTTTTGTGAAACCATTTTTATGGTTGAATAATATCATAATATATGTAATATATTATATGTTAGTTTTTTGAATCATTTTTTTACACATGTTATTAATTTATAAAAAAATGTGTTCATGGTGATCGAAAAACCACCAAAATTATCCAAGTGTTTATAATTTTAATTTTATCTAATGATTCATCCTAACCCAATGTAAAGAAATCAATTATATTATCTTTTAACTTTTTATGATAATTAATAACATATAAAATCAATTATTGAATCCAATAATAACTTTAAATTAACATGCAAACAAACGAACACATCATCAAAACAATTGAAACAAGAACTTGGATGCAATGATATTGAATTTCATTACCCATAAAAATAACCATAAACAAATATAAATAAATTATACTAAAAAATTTCTCATATGATATTTTCTGAATTAAGTTATTAAGAAGTCTAATTTCATATTCAAGATCCTTAATTAAAAAATCAGAACATATTCACACATAAGGTATAGGTTTTCTACCAGAAAATCCATTTTCCTTTGGGGTTCCCTCTATTGTCTACAAACCTCAGTGATATTCCTATATATACATATGTAATGCTCATAAATACATTTTTAATGTTCTATATATCTAAAAAAATCAGATCCCTTCTTTTTATTATTGGGAGTTACATGTTTGACAAATATATTTGAAAAATTCTTCCCGATAAACAATTATGATTCAAGGGAATTCTTTGAATTCATACCAATTTTCAAGAAAACCCTATAAACTTTTTTTAACAACAATTATTTTTATAAAATAAATAATTTTATTTTTTAAATATAACTTTATTCAGTTCTTCTTTTATAGAAATATTTTTTCTAATAGAAATATTATTTTTGAAGTAAATGTGTATTTATCTCATGAATTAATCAATGATTTTCTATGATTATTTTCACATATATCAACACTCTTGTTGATTATTATGATAAAAAGGGGTGATTTTTTCGATATCATCCATCATATTTTATTTAATGGTTTAGGACTCAATTGATAATAGATGTACTATCTTATTACCATTCACCATAATACTCAGAGTTGTTAGTGTTAATGTTTAAGGCTTGGGGATTGTTATTTACACTTCATATGATTGTTTTAATAGGAATGTACATGTTTTTTATGTATATCCCCATTCATATGAGGAATGAATTAGACTAATTATGTTTTGTGTGGGGAACTCTATAGCCCCAATATTTATTTCTAGGTCTCATGAGAGAAAATTGAATTGGGTTTTGTTAAAGGTCTTAACCTAGTACATTCATACGTCTTGGCTGAGGCATCGATGATATGTTTCAATTTTTTGGCATTACGCGTTGCCTCATTATGAAACCAGATTATGATATTCTATGTAATTATTCAACTGGTAGAATATCCATGGTCATTTTTATCGGTTTATGTAATCTATTTATATTCCAATAATATTATTCTCATGTCTATTTTTATAGGCATGCATTTTAGTTATTCATCATGCCTAGATTTTATGTTTATATTTTCGTACACTGTATTATTTACCCTTACTGAGATTTTGAGATCACCCTTTTCACTTATTTTCATTTACCTAGTGTGTGAATATGTATATTATTAATGGATTTCAAGGATAATCCAGTATAATATGTGTGGTTTTAAATAAGTTGATATGCTGTATTTCCTTTCAAGTAGTAATGTTGAACTTATCTATGTATCTTGTTTTCCAAAGATACCAAAATATTCTTTCCTTCAGGATAAGACATCCTTGTTTATTTGAATATGTAATAATATATGGCATTAGATCTAGGAATGTGGTGTCGGATTTATATAGTTGGTGTTAGAAGTATTTTAATAGAAAACATGGAAATTGTATTTAGAAATGAAAACTAGGGAAAAAATACCTAATACAGTCTTTAAGGCGAAACATACAACAACATCTAGTAATTTTGGTAAGGAATAGATTCTGTGAATCTTTCTATAAAATACATCCATGTATGGATACTATATTTGGATTTGGTTTTGCAACAAATACACCTATGATTGAAAACTATAACAAGGAGTTCAGGCATAACTCAGGATTTCATATTACACGACAATGGGCCTTACTGCACACTTAGTTAGACACTCCTGAGGTATATGGTTAGGATAAATAGAATTATATTTACAAACCATTTTAAGGATGTAAATGTAATTTTTTCATCAAATAAGAAATTTTTATTATTAAAATAGTATCTATGTATAGGATTTCCATTTATGCTTAGTATTTACATAAGTTGAGATTATATACTATGATTCACATCAAAATATATTGTATACCAATATTTATAAATGTATCATAGTGGAAAGAGTGGAATCCAAATGAATGAAAATATCCCATATTGGGATTTCCCTTCAATGCAAGATAATGATGTTGGATCTGGTTCATTGTCTGGTGCTGAGCAACTTATTATTATACAGGGATAGTTTACTCATTTTATGAATAATAACCTTACCATATAGTACATATGAATCCACAATGTGGTGTAGCTATGTTATATTTCTATATGCAACAACACCCTCCATTATTCAACGAGACTACAAACCCATTCTTAAAAGTGTAGTGGATATGTTCTTTAGAGAAGATATTTCATTATTTGGGATGTAACGAAGGAGGGAACGTGGTCATGGAAGTTTATCATCTAAGAGGAGATGCAGATTATTGGTGGACATTAATTAAAAACAAAAATTATGAGGAAGAAATAAATGAAATGGAATGGAGGTATTTTAATGAAATATTCTTAGAAAAAACATCCCCCATGAACAATGAATAGATATATAAATGCAGTTATTGAATCTAAGGAAAAAAGAGGATGTGATTTTTTTAACATATGATGCTAACCTTACAATGATAACAAGGCATTCTAGGGACATCATCAATTATCCAAGGAGAAAGATTGATTTATTATTTGATTATTTAAAAACATTCATCTGAAGGGAACTTGACACCCAAAGATTATCATCATGTGAAGATATTGTCTCTGGTGAAATAAATACAGATAGAAAATTCTCCATGTCTTATAAATTTAAGGGGAAACAAGAAAAGTAATGGGTGGATGAGGAAATTATGGAAAATGGAAAAAATAAAAATGGGAGTTTTACAATCTGTAAAACTTGTGGAATGAAATGCCACATAGCCTGCTAATAATTAAATCGATTATGTTACATGTGTAGATAGAGGGACCAAAAATATCATGATTCTAAGGGATAGAAGTAATCAACCAATATTCAATGATATAATTGGAAAGTCATGGGACATTATGTAAATGATTGTCTGCTACATCAAGGAAACTTTCCCCGAATAATGTTAAGGTAGAACGACTAGTCTTATGTAGTAACAACTACTGAGGTTAAAGTTCTATAAGATTTTGTGGCATGTTCATTAATCATATCCTCAAACATAGCCAATTTATTATTTGATTCTGGATAATCTCATTCTTATATATCATCCTAATTTTCAATGAAAATTTGATATTTCTAGTTTTATTAAATAAAGGGGGCGTCTGTCAAAACTCTTATGGGAAGTAAAATTGTAACAAATATGTGTTAGGCAACCACATTATTGAATATAAACATGATTAATCTCCAGATTTTATAATCATACCTATCACTACCTTTTATATAATCCTCAATATGTATTGGATTTCAAATTAGGGAGTGAAAATATATTTCTAGAATAAGGATGTTACAATTTTTTAGGATGATGTGGAATCCCTTACCATTATGTAAGAAACATCACCATGTGATTTTCATCTTGATCACTCCTAACATCTCTACCAAATTCAATCATTTGGGCAGATGATAACTAGATATCAATGAGTGAGGGATGAAATGTTCAAATAGAGGATGTTCATATTGTACAAGAATATATTGACGATTTTTCATGTGATTTACATAGTTATCCTTTGGGGTGAGATTTTTAGTTCTCAATGGATTTAATTCATGGTTCAAGTCATATATCAAAGACTCCTTATAGAATTTCCATAGTGGAATTAATAAAAATTAAGAAACAAATAGTGGAATTGAGTGATAAAGGATTTAATCATTGTATAGTTTTTCCTTGGAGGGCCCTTAATTTTTTCATTATAAAAATATTGATCTATGAAGATGTGCATCGATTATAGGGTGATCAATTCTATAACAATAATCAATATGTAGCCCCAACCATTTGGACTGACTGATGCACCCTATATATTTGTGGATCTAATTATTAAGGAAATCAAGGAGTATTCTCTTGATTTTTTGTGTTATTTATAGATGATATATTGGAATACTCCAAAATTTACAATGATTATGGGAACCACAAGTGCATCATTCTGAAGAAACTTAGATGAAATGAATTATATAGGATGTTTTGAAAGTGTGAATTTTGGATTCAATAGATTTATTTTCTTGTCTTTATCATATCTAAGGAAGGAATATATGTTGATCATGTGAATAAAAGTGTTGTTCATGAATTCTTACACTAATTAACATAAATAAGGTATGTAGTTATATTGGTTTAGGAGGTTATTATCGAGGTTATTTCATAACTTCACTCGATTATACAACCCATTAAACATGATTACATGTAAAGGGGTATAGATTGTATGAAAAAATGAGTGTGGTGAATCTTTCAAATATATAAAGAGGGGATTAGTGAATGATATGATTCTAACTCTACCGTTGGGGAATAATGAGTTTTTGATCTATAGTGTTGCATTAATGAATATAATTGGATGTGTCCTTATGAATGATGATAAGTTATTTCCTATGATTCAATGTAGATTAAAATTCATGAACAAAAATATTTTACTCATTTTTTGAGTAAGACATTCTGAAATTTTCTCTAATAATATTAGACATTATCTATGTAGTGAAAGAGGTGAGATATATACAGATCAAGAGAGTTTAAAATATATCTTCCCATAGTAGGAACTCTACATGAGGAAAAAGAGATGGATTTGAAATACTCATGGATTTTGATTTTTCAATACTCTACCACCTTGGAAAAATAAAATAAGGTAGTTGATGCATTGAGCAGGAAATATCATGGAGTTTTAAAAAAATGTGGATTGAATGAAATCAAATATTCATGGATAACTTAATGATGCACATGGGAATTTTCCAAGAAGGGGAAACATAATCACTTTTTGAATTTGTTTCCCGAATATATTTTTTAGAATGAATTAAAAGTTCTCAGCTTAATAAAGAGAATACTCAAAATAAAATTTATGTTGTGAGTTATGGGAATTTGCAAGACTTCGTATATAGAGATGGAATTATGAATTTTTGGATGATGATTGTTTTTATAGCTATACTTGAGCTAAATGGGAGTTATTGGTTGGTTCCTATAGTTTTAATTTCTCTATACATCCTATTTTCACTTTGATGTATAAAGATTTGATATAACATTTATAGTGGGATAACATGAAGAGGGAAATTTCAGATTATATATCAAGATGTATAGTATATAAAAAACTGAAGGATTAAAAATAATATCCAAGATGATTCAAGAGACCTCAACCATTTCTTACATGGACATAGGATGACCTCACCATGGATTGTGTCACTAGATTACCCCAAACTCCATGAAAGAATGATGCACGATGGGTAATTGTTTATTTACACAGGAAAAATGCAAATTTCATCGATCAAAGGGAGGATCTACCACTAGAGCACCTTATAAGACTCTATATTAATGATGTTTTGAGACTTCAATGACCACCTCTCTGAATTACCTCTCATATTAATACATGATTTACATCCATGTTATGGAAAATTCATCAGAAATATTTTGATACTAAGAATCTATTGAGTACTGCTTATCACCCACAAACTGATGGATAATCTGAACGGATAATCCAAACATTAAAATAAATATTGATATAATTGCCACATGATTTTAGAGGTATGTGGAATTAGTATTTACCTTTGTGAGAGTTTTACTACAATAATAGTTTCCATTCTTGAATTTATGTTGAACTATATGATGTATTTTGTGGAAAGATATGTCATTCACCAGTATGTGGGGATCAATTCGATGAAAAGAATCATGTTGGTGCAGAGCTTGGGAAGGAAAAACTAGTGAAGGTAAAAACTTTTCAAACCCATATCAAAGAATCTCATGGAATGAAAAATAGTTTTGTTGATAATCGAAAAATGGATTTGGAATTTCAAGTGGGATATCATGTTTCCTTTAAACTATATCCTTGGAAAGGTGTTATATGATTTTAGAATAAAGAGAAACAGAGACCTAGATATATTGGGCCTATTGAAATTCTATATAGAATTGGAGTTATGTATTATTGTTTGAAAATAAAGCTTTGCTTGTATAAAGAATACAAAATTTTCTATCTCTCATTGTTGAGAACGTGCATTTCAAACCCAAGGCATGTCCTCACTTCCAAAGAAATAGAATTAGAAGCCGAATTATCTTATTTTTAAGAGCCTATCTGGGATATAGAAACTACAGAACATGTGGTGAGAATAAGAAATGATTTGTCTATGTACATTGCTAAAAGCACAAAATTAAATAAGCCACATGGGATCATGAAGAACTTATAATGATTAACTGCCCACATCTTTTTATGTGGTTACATTATGGAATTTTGAGGATTGAATTTTTGTAGGGGGGAGAGAAAATATAACACCCCAAGCATTTTAAAATAAATTTAATATTTAATGTATGAAACTATGATTCTCAACAAAAAAAATCTTTTTTACAACATATCCAGTGAACATAATTTTTCCACAGAAATGTTTTAAAATTTGAAAAAACTGGCATACATTGTTACATTCTGTAAGATATTTAGTGTTTGATAGGTTACCATACATTTTTTAATTTAAAATTTATCATTGTGTATACTAATGTACCATTAAGAATAGTAATATTACCCATATGAATAATAACCACACCCATGAATGTGTAAACATTTTGGATGATTTTCTGAATGAATCTCTATAGGATATGAGCTTTGACTACATAATATGGCCAAGGTAATCTTCATTAGTATGTCTTATTATTTTTAAACAATAATGTATCTATACGTAAACATTTTGGATGATTTTCTAGGTGCTGAAATTACTGGATCATTACCTCTTCTTCCACAAGCCAACAGTTTGGACTGAGGCATGGACTGGATGGTATGTTTAGGGTTTCCTTCCTTGAGACCTTTATTTGAATTCTTATTTTTAGAGAATGGAATTCTGTTTATAAATATAAATTCCCTGTTTTTAAATATATGCATCATGTATTTTTAGTTCTGTTTCAAAATATATGTTTCATGTCTCTACATATATGCCATATGCATTGCATTTTAATTCATGCAAAATATAATGTCTTATTCACTCATCGAGTCTGACCGAAAATGACAATTCCAGCTATTACACCTATATTTATTTCTCACTACTGATTTCTATAGTATGCACTTTACAACTTTTCAAAATAATCATCATTCATAAACTATGCATTGTATGTATAAATTTTATGAATCAATATGCAATTGTTCTATATGATCTGTACACACACACTTCTCCATAAACATTTTTCCACTGAGTCATTATAACAGGTAGCCCATATGACCTTCCATAAGACATAATATGCATTTCTACTCCCGCTTTTGAAGCATAATGTGGGTATGTTAGTAGGAAATTTTAAGTTAATTATCATGTTAATGGAATCATCAATGAGTAGTGAGTAGAAAATTAACTGGGTCATCACTTCAAATGCCCCCTTCAACTTGAAATAGTAAAGGAGCATATCTAGAACAACAATTAGTCGGGATTTCTCTGGACCATCCTGTTTGCATCATGACAAGGAATGAATCCATATTCTCCCTTAATGGTCGAGACTGATATTCTGACATGCTGGTAATGTTGATAAATATGATTCTTGTCTATCCAGATTGAGAACGAGTATGGGCATCTTGAGAAAATATACAGAACAGTTGGTCATGATTACATGACATGGGCTCCCATCATGACTGTTAAACAAGGAACTGGGGTTCCTTGTGTGATGTGCAAGCAAGAAGATGCCCCATGTCCTGTTGTAAGTAAATTTATACCCTGACATAGAATCCCTTTTGGTTCGATTATATATCATTTTGTGTCATCGAACAATTGCAATGAACTGGATCCTTCTCAGCATTATGGGGTTGAGGGAAGGGTATATTTATCATTGTTGGTTATGACCTTATGTTAATCCCTCCTAAACTTCTATTTAAGAATGGAATGTAAACAGAATGTTTTAAGGCTTAAATATCTAATTTTTGTACAGTCTGCTTCAATGATAAATATACCTTTCACTAAGATCATTCTAAATGTCCTGGACTACTACTTGATGATGGTGACAGATAAACACGTGCAATGGTTTTTATTGTTACACATTCCCTCCAAAATAAGCCTTACAAGCCAACAGTTTGGACTGAGGCACGGACTGGATGGTATGTTTAGAGTATCCTTCCTTGAGACCTTTATTTGAATTCATATTTTTAGAGAATGGAATTCTGTTTCTAAATATAAATGATCTGTTTTTAAATATAAGCATCATGGATTTTTAATTCTGTTTCTAATTATATGTTTCATGTCTCTACATATATACCATATGCATTGCATTTGAATTCATGCAAAATATAATTTCTTATTTACTCATCGAGTCTGACTGAAAAATGATAATTCCAGCTATTACACCTATATTTATTTCTCACTACTGCTTTCTATATTATGCACTTTATAACTTTTCAAAATAATGACCATTCATAAACTATACATTGCATGTATAAATTTTATGAATCAATATGAAATTGTTCTATATGATCTGTACACACACACTTCTCCATAAATTTTTTTCCACTGAGTCATTATAATAGGTAGCCCTTATGACCTTCCATAAGACATAACATGCATTTCTACTCCAACTTTTGAAGCATAATGTGGGTATGTCAGGAATTTTTAAGTGCATTATCATGTCAATGGACCCATCAATGAGTAGTGAGTAGAAAATTAACCGGGTCATCACTTCAAATGCCCCCTTCAACATGAAATAGTAAAGGAGCATATCTAGCACAAAAATTAGTGAGGATTTCTCTGGACCATACTGTTTGCATCATAACATGCAATGAATCCATATTCTCCAGATATGATGATGTTTTTTGGTGAGTATGCATCCATTTCATAAAATTACTGGTAAAATTGATTTCATCTTATCTTCTGATCACCAGCATTGCATGTCATTCATTCAAATTATGTTCTTATTCCTGATTTTGGAATTAATTTTAAACATAGTATAGATTTGGACATGCATGTTTGTTTGATTTGTATAAAATCAATTTATTTTGATCGTAATTTTATATCATGAGCATATGTTTTTTGTTCTATGTTCTTAATTGTTTTAAATTTCTTAGATGTTTTCTTTTGAAATTAGATAAAAAAATTCGTTTGTATTAGTAAAAATTGATTTAAATCTCTAAATAATCATTTTTATTGTGTTTCTACTATGAAATGGATTTTTTTAGTTAAATTGATCCGATTTGGTTTTTGTGTTGACTGTTGTTATTTATTAAATGGTAATTTTAGTGTTTATATCAATATTTTAGTCTTCAACTAAGTGAATGTGTTGATTTATAAAATCAATGGAACACAATTAACATTTTCTACTATAGGTCAGTGTGGCTTATGATTGGTTCATCTGCAGGTACAGTGGTGCACAACCCATCGGAAAGGGGAACCATCCATTCGTTGTAATGGAGAAGATGTATATGCGGGGGAACATCTATTTTTCTGTTTTGTTTCTAATGTGATCTGGATTATTTTTATTGAGTTATACTAACAGTCAGTTTTTGTATACGCACTGTATTTTTGTTCATTGTTAGCATGTTTCATGTGTTGGTCCATTTTTATGTTAAACTGTTAAGATGTAGGAAATTTTGGTATTAGCTATTCAAAAATTCTGTTTTGATTAATAGCAAACATAAAATAGATGATAGTTTTTTCTTTCATGCTATCTAACTGTACTTTTTATAGTCTTTTTATTTGAGGTACTATAAAAACCATCATGTTAGAAACTAATTTTCCTTTATGTTTCCTGTAACTTTACTTCCAAAAAATTCCCTCTTTGATAAACTATAAGAAATTGATAGAATAGTCAGTATAATTACATCCAAATGTATGATTATTTTATATTTATTTTGTACTTCCCAGTCACAAAAATTGTCTTCACATATGAATTAGGTCACATTTTTTTTATATCCTATGATCTCTATACTGTGTATTTCTAGAACATTCATTCATATTACTGCAACCATATTCTATTTACATGTTACATTGGATCTTCATATTTAAATATTCATTACTATTTATTAATGTATATAATAGGATTTTCGTCAGTAGGATGCACTTCGTGGACAATAATGAAGCTGAAGACATATTGCAACCTCAATATGTTCTTGCCGACTTTGTTACTTTAGTTATCTTCAAAACTTCTTTGAACATTAACTTCATAAAATATTGTGCTATTAGAATATTGGATTTTATCAATCTATATTCAAATGAATCCTCTGTGTTCACATTTTTTATTGTTGTAATCACTCAATCTTTGGGATTCACCATCAAATACTAGAGGTTCATGTTAAAGGGTATTGAAATGTTGTTGATCGTGTACAGATCTGTTGTAGATGATCATGTGCAGTTCCCATTATCTTGATCATGTGAAGTTCTGTTGATCCTGTGCAACTCTGTTGTAGATAATTTGATCACGTGCAGTTCTGGTGTAGATCATGGTAGATCATTTGATTTAGATGATGACGTAATAGAGGTAATTTAGGATGTTCTTGGAACAATTTAATTGGATATTTTACACTAACAATAAATATTTCTTCTACTTAGGTATGTGTTTTCTATTTTCATTCACCACTATATTTATAAAATAATTGGAACTAGCAATACTGAATTCTTTAATGTCCTATGCATTTCCTCTAACTATCTTATATACTGCATTTCTTCTCTATTAGAAACTGTTAGAATTCTTCTTTAATAAATTCATTTGTCAATATTATCTGTTACTTATTTATTAAATTAATTAGTTCATGTAGGAATGTTAGTTTACTATGTTTGATGCTGATGATGCAGTTTGAAGATATGTAAGAATGTTTCCAGACCCCCCTTCTATAATAATCTATGCCATTGAACTGAAACTTAGAATGGGGGAAAGCATAAACTAAAAGACTGATCAAATAGACTATATTGTTAATAGATTATGAAACTCATGATGTAATTTCCTGGTAATTGAAAATCAAGCATTATTCAGTTATTTTCAACATTGTTTTTTAATTTTCATTTCCGATAATAATCTATATTGTTAATAGATTATGAAAATATTCTTAACATGTTTTTTTTCACATTTGTTATGAAACTGTTGTTCCATTCAACGAATTATTTCCACTTAATTTAGGTTTCTAATTACTAGCCATTGTACATTTAACAACTTTCCCAGTTTCTTTTTTTTCCAAAATATTGTATTGTCTCCATAAAAGCAGTGAACCATATCGTCATGAGAACGCATGAACTATGAATTTTGTTTTATCACCATGAAAATGCACGGGAGAGTACTAGTTCTATATAGAATTGGAGTTATGTATTATTGTTTGAAAATAAAGCATTTCTTTTATAAAGAATACAAAATTTTCTATCTCTCATTGTTGAGAACGTGCATTTCCAACCCAAGGCATGTCCTCACTTCCAAAGAAATAGAATTAGAAGCCGACTTATCTTATTTTTAAGAGCCTATCTGGGATATAGAAACTACAGAACATGTGGTGAGAATAAGAAATGATTTGTATATGTACATTGCTAAAAGCACAAAATTAAAGAAGCCACATGGGATCATGAAGAACTTATAATGATTAACTGCCCACATCTTTTTATGTGGTTACATTATGGAATTTTGAGGATTGAATTTTTGTAGGGGGGAGAGAAAATATAACACCCCAAGTATTTTAAAATAAATTTAATATTTAATGTATGAAACTATGATTCTCAACAAAAAAATTCTTTTTTACAACATATCCAGTGAACATAATGTTTCCACAGAAATGTTTTTAAATTCAAAAAAACCGGCATACATTGTTACATTCTGTAAGATATTTAGTGTTTGATAGGTTACCATACATTTTTTAATTTAAAATTGATCATTGTGTATACTAATGTTCCATTAAGAATAGTAATATTACCCATATGAATAATAACCACACCCATGAATGTGTAAATAAATTTTTGGCACGTTTTAAAAGAAATAGAATATTTTAAAATTTAATAATTAAGTGTTGGAATTTTTGTCAATAATAAATATTTACCGAAAATTATAAATTAATAAATTAATAGAATTTATTTTTATGATATTTACTCCTAAATAAATACTTTGATGTCCTATGATTTTAGGATATTTTAATGAGACCTTAGTTAATGTTTTATTCTTTTTAAAGATCATCTTTAAATTTAAAATCATTATTTCAAAGTAAATAATCATTATATTTTAAATTTAAATTATTATTACTTAAAAATATATTTTTATAAAATTGAGTATATTTTTTAATACTACTCATAAAAAATGGGCAAGGTACAATTTTTTGATTTTTCTAAAATACATGACTTTGTGGTGAATAATAAAATATGGTAATCTATGATAAATGCTAAATACATGATTTATTGAGTCATAGGGGATGTAAGGATGATATAATATCACAATATTAGAAACCACATTATCATTTTACTATTTGAGTCACAATAATAAATACTATTAATATACATTCTCGAGAATAACAGTATAATAATTAAAATAATGGGAAATAACTCATCTCGTCTACTATAAAAGCCACCCATCAATCCCTCATCTCATCACTCCTATAAATTCTTGTGAACTGTCTGCATTATACTAAAAAAACATCAAAATCTCTTCCACATGTATATCATCCCTTGGTCTTTTCAAAAGTCTAAATCTTTTCCCTTATAGAGACTCTTTTAGAAGATAAATTAATGAGATAAATTCCACTTATCATTTCTTTTATTTTCTTTCAAGTTCCTTTATTTCATTTTCTTTCCTCACCTCCATTCTTCCAAATGTGTTGTTAACTATAGTACTATACATGAACAATAATATTGTTTTTATAATGTAGGAATTCATCATCATTCCTTTTTTCCCATCCTCATATACTAGAAATGAATACACCATCCCAAATGTGTTTATTTCTCATATTCAAGGATAATAAGATTTCAAATTCAATTTCCACCTTCAATTATTTTAATGAACTGATTTTTATTTTTGAATCATATCCAAATATAATTAGTAGATTTTTTTTTAATTTTTTGTATTCATTTCCTACACTTGGTATTGATTTTTAAGACAAACTGAGTTCATGGTGGTCAAAAAAACCACCTAATTAATCCATGAATTTATCATTTAAAGTTTATCTCATGATTCATCCTCATCCAAATTAAATAAATGACTTATATAAACATTTAACCATATATTTGAGAGTTAATTATATATAACATCAATTCTATAATCCTATTATCCTTTTATATTAAATTCCATAAAAACAAATCGATCATGACAACTAATGAAACGAGAACTCACAAACGATGATATTAAATCTTTTATCCCATAAAAAAGACCACTAATGAGCACAATAAATTTATAATAAATAAAATATACATCTAATAGGTTTTTTATTAAGTAATTAATATGTCTAATTTCATATATTAGTACATTAAGTTCATGAAAAGTACATATTTAGACATAAGGTTAGTATTCTCAACTGGATCTTCGAATTTTCTTTTAGGTTACACTAATTCTATACTTACCTCAGTTAAATAATTATTTATACATATTTACTCCTAAAAAATACTGTCCAAATATTAAATATAAGTGTATAAATAATAACCCTTTTTTATTTTATGGGGAGTTATACCTTTTAAATTGATCATAATAACATTATTACCAATAAACTAGCTAGTTTCTATGGAATTTCACGAATTCATACCTATTTTCAAGGGAACCATATAATCTATTTTTAGAAATTATTATTTTCATAAAATCACTCATTTTATTCTAATATTATGTATTAATTTACTTCTTCTTATATAAAATTATTTTTTCTAAAATAACCCTTCATTTTAAAGTAAAAGATTATTAATCTCGTGAATTACTCTGATTTTATAGGAGTATTTTAACATATTTCAACACTCTTATTGATTCTGATGATAAAATTGGTTTAATTTTTAGTGATATCATCCACCTTATTTTATTGAATGATTTATGATTATATTTATTGTGGATGCACAATATTGATACCATTCACCACATTACTCTAAACGCTAAGTGTTTATATCTATTGTTTGGGGAATGTTATTTATATTTCATATGTTAGTTTCAATATGAATGTACATATTGTTTAGGTAAATCCCCATTCGCATGAGGAATTAATTGGGATTATAATGTGATAGGTGGGGCCCCCTATAGCCCCTCAATGCTTCAATAGTTCTCATTAGGCAACAAAATTCATTTTCGTCGAGTCCTTACCCTTGTACTTTCAGACGTCTTGGTCGAGCGCATGACGATATGTTTGAGTGCTACAACATTATGCATTCCCTGTTTGTGAATCTATAGATTGATAGTACATGTGATTATTCGACTAGTAAGACATCTTTGGTTATGTTTTATGGAATTATTTAATTTAGTTTTTATTCCTATTATATTATGCTCAAGAATATTTTTAAGGGCATGTGTTTTAGTTTTTCATAATTCCTTGAGATTATGTTTTTATTGTATTCTATTGTATTATTTACCCTTACTGATAATATGATCTCCCCAATTTCACTTGGGTTATTTTCCCTACGTAATAATGATGTATATTATTAATTACTTTCAAGGAAAATCTATGAGATTATGTGTGATTCAAAATAAGTTGATATGTTTTATTTCCATTCACATTGTAATGTTGATCTAATACAGTTATCTAGCTTTTGAAAGAATCTATTCTATTTGTTTCATTAGGATAATACTTCCTTATTCATATGAAAATATAGTGAAATAAGGCACCAACTCTGGGAAACTGGGTTTGGGTCCTTGAAAATGATGAAATAAAATGAGATAAATTAATCCCATCAGATAATTTTTTTTTTGGGATTTCTACCTATCCAAATATAATATAGGTAAAAGACTAGAAATGATCCTCAATATAACTTTACCAAACAAAACATTGTGAATTGAGACACATTATTATGAAAACTATTGAGTCACTCAATCAAAACAACCTCCTAAGTCGTTTCAATATATTATGAACTCTATAATGAAATCAAGGAATAATGAACAACCTGCACATTTGATACACATTTTTAATAAACCATCTAGGATTCCCGGTATCCTTGATAAATTTTCTATAACTGACATATCCTATAAGCATTTTACAATCCTCGTGGGTTGGTGAGTAGCACCTGAAATCATAAATGTTAAAGGAAGGAACAAATTTCCCACAAATCAATGAATGATAATAGATTAATATGAGAATGCTAAAAAATTCTTAGTGATGAAGTTCTGAATACAAAAGAGGTATATCAAAACCCCAAAACTAATCATCATTAATTTCCTCAAAATTATAATAGGGAAAACATCCCATGATAAAAAAACACATCATTCTAATGGATTAAGAACATCTACCACAACCCATTGGTTGTATCCCTTAGTTCATACCTTATAGAAGAAAATCTACAAATTTCCAAACGAAAAGGATGGTTGTGATCTAAAATCCTAGTAGGGTCCCACATTTTTTTGTCAAATGGGATGAATAATAATAAACCACAACATGATTTAATCATAAAATAAAACAAGGAATGGAGATACAATTGCATATATACAACATAACATGATTTTCCATTAAAAATGGAGGAAAATTTTACAAATCTGGATTTCGTAAACACAATATTTAAACCAATTTATATAAATAACTAAGAATATTTAAAGTACTTTCACATTAAATAGAATGTATAATATGAATAGTAAAAATAAAAACCATGGTCATCTATGATATTTAAGGATTGTTTCATTTTATAGGATCCCAACAATATCATATTTATGATAAAGGCATATGTGTAGACACATATCACAGGCTCAGGCTGAAGAGGTCATAACCACATTCTATCAATAATTCGATATGGATATCTAGATTTTTTTAGTGTCGTCATCATTAGTCCAGTTCATTGTAATTTCCTTCAAAGAATTCTTTCCCAAATTACACACAAGTGACCCATGATCATGTGTTCTCAATAAATCAACCAATTTAAATAGGAAAAAACAATTCATTTCAAATAAATCATCATTCAAAGTTCAATTACACATTTTCCCTTTTTAAATTTTTAATTCACTTTCAAAATGAAAACATGGGGTTTTCATCAATTCATTCATTACTAATATAAAACCAATCATTACTTTTCACCAATTAAATTTAATCCAATTATCCAAAATTTATTTAACTTCATGTCCCAAATATCATCAATTTCAAATTTTAACAAAAATTCTAATTTATTGGAGTGGGGATTTCTACACCAAAATTTATACTGAATACATTTACAGTTATAATTCACACTAAATTGGGGTTTCAAAATTAAATTGAACATTTTTAATAAAATAATAAAATTCAATTATTAACAATATGGTGAAAAACAAATTTAATAACCTTCCATTAATCTCACTATCAAAACATAACACCCGTAATTGATTTTGAAAATGATGAACGACCAAAACAAAAATCAACAAATAGAACATCAATTTATGTTCCAATTTAATGGATTTTAGATGCATCAAACATGTGATTATTGGAAAACATATATGGAGTAATTGAAGAGAGGACATGATTGAATGTTCATGTGGATAAACTCTTTCTTTACATAGATAAAATGAGATCTGACACACTTCAATCTTCCTAAGAATGTGTTTGTAGGATTTGAAAATGGTTCTTGATAGCAAATAAGAACTATGAATTAATTATAGGCTGAGTTTGGGTCATGGGAATGTTAGTATAATATTTGGGAAATTTTTATAAAAAAGATAAAAAATAATTATTTGTATGGTTAGCATAGCATAGCTAAATGGTTAAAAAAATTGATCGCCCTAACTCCCAATCCATCTACTAGGGTTCTTGGGTTCTACTAGGTGGGTGAATCTTTTGTCAAATAGCGTTCCAACCACAAAACCCCCCATTGTGTAGTTTTTCATAGTTTCCACTCCGTGGGAAAATGATTTCAGAAAATTGTGTGCCAACCATGCATAGCCATATAGCCTCAACAATATTACAAAACACATCCAAATCACCCATTAACAAGACCCGGCCAATGCATGGTTCAAAATATGTTCATGGTGAACCTTATAATAAGTAAAAAGGAGTTACATAAAGTATATTTACTATATTATGCTATATTTCCACAAATTTAGTTTTCATAAACATTCGATACTAATAATAGATTCATTAATAAATTCACACATCAATGTCACAATATTTGTAAGGTATATTCCACAATCGCCTTTTAACATAGATTGATTACACATGAATTTCCATTGAAGGTTATTATTTGATAATTGTCTAATAAACCCTTTTAAATTTCTTCTACTATAGATATTAATGTTTTTTTAAAGTAATTGTACCAATTTTCCACAACTTGGTGCTTAAAATAAATTAAATTTTTTATGGAAACCCAATAAAATTTCCTTTTTAGGTCTAAAATAATTTTTCATCTAAAAATGTGATTTTAAAAAAATTAATCATGTTTTCTACATTATCAAAATTAATTGTTAAATATATTATTACCCATTTCATACATATTTTTTTAGAGGTAATATTCACTACGTTTTTTATAATAGCACCCTTTGGATTTTATTGAAAATGTGAAACGGATAATTGTTTTAGTGTATAAATCATTAAAAAAATTATAGTCATCATGGACACTAAAATGTTTAGTTCTAATTTTACATTTTTACAAAAAATTCTAAATGAAATGTATTTTCAATTTATTTGTATTTTTTATTATAAGGTGATTTTGGAAATTAAAATGATATTTTACTAAAAAATTTATATATTTTTATTTTATTATTATCTCCATTTAATAATGTTTACAACCCATGTTGTTTCACCTGATCTTATGGAATATTTTATAATGATAGAAGACTGATTATTTCCATATAAGGATTTTGATATTTACTAAGAGAATTTTATGTAATCTACTTCTTTTCAATGGGTTAATAATCTTCTAATGATATTTTAAGGGAACCAATTTATTTTCATCAGGTTAATAAATAATAAATGTTATTTTCACGTACCACATATATTTTCCATGGCTCAATCATGTTATAAATTAATAATTTTTTATTTATGAATTTTATGGAAAAGATATATCTCGTTGTATAATATTAATGTTTTAATTCTTGGACATTTTCATATGATCGATGTTCCTAGATTACATCAAGTGATCCCTGGATAAATTATATTGTGGTTTCTCCCCGTTTGTGATCTAAGGAATTCAATAATGATATATTCTAGAAATAATTATTATGTAAGTACACTGTTTTATTTTCCTAATTGTATGGTTTCTATAAGGTTTCTTGGAATATGTTGTCCACAAATACCTAAAATGTTTTAGAATGTCAGCTATGGATATAATTATTTCCTTTGATAAATATGGATATCACATTGGTCATGATTATAGATTATGATGAATCTTGAATTTTTGAATGCATTATTCAATGTTTTCATGTATTTGAGAAAAAAAATTAGATGAGATATATTATAGATTACTCATGAACATTGATTATGTCATCATTCTCTTATGATCATCATAATTTAAATAATGGAATTCAATATTTAATTATTTGGTTTACAAATACTATTTATTTGAGATCACCCTTATTATGTTTTCATATCCTTGGAAATAAAAAATATCGTTTTATAAAATATGTATTAATGTGTTTAAGATTGATGATGATTATGAACTAATGTTAAGTATGAAAATCTAGGTAAAATAGAGATAATTTTAATGATTAGGGGTGATCTTTTTATGAATCTATGATGTTAAGAGTATTTCCTAATTCTAAGAGACTCTAAAAATACTTTTTTACTTTATAATATAAGTGACCTAATATTTTCTTTTTGAAATTCTATTTTTTGGATAATATTATTTTCACCATCATCGATATCATATCCCTAAATTTAAATTTTATGAATTTAGCACTGAATCTCGGAGTGTGGGTTTAGGGATGTTATAGTTGGTATCAAAGGAAATGTTTATAAACTATCATAGATTCATATGGTTTCATTAAAGGATATATTAATTATAATGGATACTATATTTGATCTTTAAGATTAATGATTATCATAAGTTCCAATACATAGACACCCCTTCTAATGTTTTTATATATGATATCATAATGTGATTAACATAATTTTTAGATATTATTTATTATATTGAAGTATATATTATTTTTCACTTCAAATTCTTGTAAAAATTAAAATCTTTAATATATAATGTTATAGGTATTGATATCTATTAGGGTTTATATAACATTTTATATTATTTTAATTATGGGAAATACTATTATTATAATGATAACTGTGGGAATTAAAATTTATTTAGTGACTAGAAGATTATTGTTATTTTAAAAATATATTTTTAAATTATGTTATATGAATGTAATGAGATAAACATTAATGTTAATAATATCATTAATTTGCATATTACTGAGGATATTTGGGATATTAGGTTATTCAATAATGTAATAATTTAATTTCATCTTTTGCAATTATTGTCGAATTTTGAAAATTTAATATATCCTATCAGGGTTTATTAATTGTGTGTATTATCAATTGATGTGTTAAACATTTTGGATTAGGATAATGATTAAAGATATAAGGAATTACATGGAATCCATTTTATTGTAATTTTCCCAAAAAAGTTTTTTTTCAGTAATTCATGAAAGAAAAACAATTCTTAAAAACTAATATTTTGGAGAAAAATTATATATTGTTGGGGAAATTAAGAAATTAATGAAATCGTACTCATCGAGTATGTATATTACCTTATTATAATAGTTTATATTGAACATTATTTCCTAACGGTCACGAACCAGGCCAGGTCTCCATCCGACCCGGTGCCTAACTCGTTCTTTGACATGGCCCAAAGGGCGTTCTAGATCCCCAGGGGTTAGAACAAGTGTTCGGGTATCAAAGCTAACATATGTGAAAGATTTAACAAAAATATAAAACACAAAATAACTGATATGTTAAATAAAGTAAAACATAAAATAGACTACCAAATATGGCCTTAAACTAATAGAAAATTTAATAGTTTACAACTAGAACCAACATCCCAAAATTAAAGACAAAAAAAGAAACTATAACTCTATCTCAAACATCCAAGAATCAGGAGAGGTGTGACATCCACAAGCCACAAATACCAACCTTCATGGGAAGACCATCAACAACCTGAACCACCATCAATGAGCATAATACTTCAACCTAGAATACAATAAGGACAAGGTCTACATACACTGAATAGTGTATGTATGGTTTGTGCCAAATTCTATGTAGGATAACACTGAATAAAAAGGTCCCACAAATAATTATTAAATGAAAAATCATTGGAAATTTCAATTAAAGCTATGAAGTAAAGGCTTGAACTGTTTTAAAGAAAACATGATTAAAGAAAATAATTTCATATAGAACTACCTAAATTAAAACACACATACACTTACTTGTTTTTATAATAACCAATGTGTCGCACTGATGAGTGTAAATTAACCAATGAGAGCTAAAATGGGAGAGGCCTCGTGGGTGTTATCTAGCTTGGGCCCCTTGATCTTCGTGTCTCAGTGAAGCGTGGATTGGAAACCAAAACCCTCAGAAAACATGGTATATAAACCAAGATCCTCAGAAAACGTGGCTTACAAACTACGACCCTCAGTCATTCATATGATTAGTTATTGTTACAATCGCCAAACCTGTTATGTGAAACGATGCCCAGGCCACCACCCATATCACTATATTATTAGTTTAGTCCACCATCTTAGCTACCCGGGATTCCCACTTTGTGCTCAAACAAGTTTTAAGCTCATGTCACACGTCGCACATATGCATAAAATCCAAACATGGTACTTACACATGCAAAATCACTATTTACACATCCAAACCCAATTTTTAAACCATAAACACACCAAAAATATTTCAAAACATAATCTGCATAGGTTACATAATCGATTAAACCATCTTCCCAGTTTAAAGTCACATATAATTAAACAAACCACCACTTACAAACATAAGTACCCATTTTAAATAAGATGAACACTAATGCATTTTTCAAGCACATTTCACACCAGTGACATAATTTAATAAACCATTAAAAAAGTTATAAATCCATAGTAAAAGAATTTCACATGGCATTACACACACTAAAGTAACAATTTATACATTAAAATTCATTCCAACATCACACACTCAAATAAAATTGTAATGTGTGACCATCACCACAAAAATAGTTTGATGGAAAACCTTGCACCATATGTAAAACACATTTCACAAACCACATAATTTTATAACCAAAAAGTAACATCCTATAAAAAATTTAAAATATTCACTTGGAGTTGTGCACTAAACTCGCACAAAACTTCTTTTATGACCAAAATAACAATACACCATTACAAAAATACAGTTCTCACCACTTGCAAAAAATAAAAAGCTAACCAAAAAATATAAAATTCACTAATATAGTTCTTAGTAGAAAACACACACATAATATAAACTAGCTAAGAAACAATTTAAATTCAAATCATACATAAAATAACTGACTTCTCACTTCAAAAATTAATTAAATAATATGCTAAACAAATTAATCTTGCTTATTAATTCATCATATTATAATTATATGTGGATCCACCTACCTTGAACCAAGATTCCTATGAAGAAAGGTGTGAAATAACCATTTCACATCAACCACACCTCAAGCAACCTAGAACGAACCCAAAATCAAATTTTACGCACACAAAAATTGATGCAAAACTCCCACGGCATTCTAAACACACCACAATTAAAAAAATACAATCCCAATGTATATTGCATAAAAAACAAGGGAAATCGCTTGAGGTTTTACTATCATGGGGAAATGTCACTAGAGGTGTGTCTCGTTAGAAGAGAGTTAGAGACAAGGGGAGCAGTGCACCAGAGATGAAGAGGCAGATACTCAGGGAGCAGAGTTGTGGCGTGTGTCCAGTTCTAGGGGAAAAGGGTGTGACGGTTAGGATGTGTCCGGGGAAGTGGCTAGGCATGATAACTGTTTGTCGGAGCTGCTTTTTGGGAGGACGAAAACCCGATTATGGTTGTAGTATGTAGGAGAAGAGGCTGGTTGTCTGACAGAGGTGTGGGATGTGAGCAAGCGGCCAGGAGATGGATCCATTGAGCTGGGGTGAGGTGGAGATGGCCGAGGAGTTGCATGGTGTGGCATGGAGGAGGGGACATGGTCGACGACACAGGCAGG
Organism: Viscum album; assembly: GCA_963277665.1. Classification (NCBI taxonomy): domain Eukaryota; kingdom Viridiplantae; phylum Streptophyta; class Magnoliopsida; order Santalales; family Viscaceae; genus Viscum; species Viscum album. The sequence goes on along the minus strand of OY728150.1, from coordinate 1,137,503,735 downwards.
GGAGGGATATAGGGTAAGGAGGTGGTGGTGCTGTATGAAGAGAGGAGGTGAAGGGAAGGCTATGACTGGTAGAATTGTTATAGGGGAAGGGGCTAGGTCGTGAAGAGTTAGTGGGAGGGAGAGAATGTGAGGGAGATACATAATAAAAAAAGAAAAGGAAATTGAAAAAATTGGAAAATAGATTATATGGAAAATAAAAATTGATTAAAAAATTAAAAGGAAAATAAAAAAACCTAGAATAATTATAATGTTAATAAAAATAACCTACATAAATGAAAATGTTAATTTAAAAATTGGTACTAACAATATAATTAATAGTAATAATAATTAACATATTGAAAATAATATTAAAAATAATAATTGGAATAATAAAAATAAATTAAATAAATTATCATCCTTAGAACTAATAATATTAATGATAATAATATCCATAAATATTAAAACAGTCTATTAAATTTTTATCCCACATCTTATTTTATTTTATTTTCTTTTTATACCTCTTTTAAATTTATTTTCTTTATTATTAATTTCATTTTATTTAATTATATGAACATCTGGTAGAAGTGCGGGGAACCGGTCGAGGCCACGCGATGACCCAAGTGAGGCCATACGACTTCCACAGTGGCGGGATGAATTCCCTCAAGGACACAACAAACATTTTTTTATATTAATACTCATAATTTTTTGTTAGGATTCAGCCTGGACTACCTGATTCCCAAAGAAATTAATAAAATAAATAATGGAAAAAGAGAAGGGTGTGGAAATTCTCCCCAACATAATGCTTTCTGTCCTCGGAAAGCCACAACTATATTTTAGACTTAATGAAGAAACTGATACCTCATTAAGGTTCAAAGATGATCCGCTCAATCATCAAAAGAAATGGGGAAAAACATCGTGCTCAGAGTATGTGACTCAAATACAACATCAAGAAACTCGTAAAAAAAGATTTTGATATGTTTTTCCCACCCCAAAGAGCTAGAACACCTCCTGTTGGCTGATAATGGAAGGGAATTATTTCACCCATGGAAACCAATATCAAAAGATGAAACTTCTCCAGAAATATTAAATGAAAACCATAGTGTTTGTCTAGATTGAAAAAACAATGTCAACCCATGTCCAAGGAAAACTCTTATTAGTTATCAACGATGCATATTTAGAAACAAAACCAAAATGTCAGCATGGGGAAATTCCGAAGGGACTCCCCACCATTCGAAACCTATAGATGCCCAAGACGAGATTGGAAAACCATCATTGGGACGCTCGGACAGACTTTCCACCATTGGGATTAATAAAAGATACAAAACATCAAAATTTCATGTTAGTGACCAAAAACCCCACCGTAAGGGAGTGGGGAGGGAGGGTCCAGAATATCCAGGCATCAAAAGCATAACCCAAGACCAACAAGCATATCCACATTCATGGATATGGACTAATCAAAAATGAGACTGATTTCCCCAAGCACACCTCATAAAGACTTGTAAAAGAGATTACATCTTGTGGGGTGCATACATAGAGTCATTAAGGTATGAGGTGACCGTGCCTCCTCATATCCGGGAGAAATCTCACTCACCCAAAGGGGTCATTCGGGATGGAACAACTACATGAACGATTTAATCTGCCTTCACCTCCAACATAGATGATAGAAATAAGTTCGGGGTACCATACACTCTTGGGGTTCCTGAACATGCGACATCTTCACTCTGAGGCCAATGGATGGAGCCCTAATGTTCGAAGCTTCTCCTACCACACAGTTAATCCTGGAAGACTCCATGACGGAGCTTTTCCATTTGGTGTAACACACAACCACACCACAACCGAGACAACACTAGCAAACACAACACACCACGACATAAAACTACTCTCTCATGGCACATCCAACAGAATAGAGTATTATATGATGCACATGCATCACCTCTGCACCTTAACCGTGAAACATATAAAGGAATAACACACAACAAACACACCATTTTTTACAAAAAAAATTATAACTCCCTCAGAGAACACACTCCCATGAAAACTAGGATTTCTGAAGGTCTCTAAAAAAATCCACATTTTCCCTCCGTAGAGAATTCACACATCAAGACGGCACCAAACATGACCCATGTGGTCAATGAAAGAACTACAATCCATTCATGACATCGGTCATCACCGATAATTTCGAACCTCCTTCACCCTTCCCCGGTAGGATTCCATTCACTATTTCCATTAGGGACCTTCAGACACAACGTAGTCAAACTTCATACCCAACGAATCAAAAAACTCAAAGAGACCAAAAATCCCCTAAACATCCCTCACATATATCATCCCACTATGAGAGGAGCCTCTTAATTGTAAAAAAGAGGGGTGGTCTCAATTCTATAATTCTGGAAAAGAATCCTTCAATCAACACAAGGGGAGACCCCCAAAGAATTTCTCGTGGCCGCACATCAATCTCATATTAACACTTTTTTAGGGCGTACACTAGTTATGAATAAAAACCATGGACCTAGTCAAATAGGTCCAATGTCAAAGACATATTGCAAGTGAACACAAAACATTCAGGGAGAACCACTGAAATGGCTTCCCGAAGAACTGTTCAAAAGAAAACATTAACCACACACATGCACACCAACTTACAAATATGAATTCAAACTCAAGAGTAAAATCATTCAGAAAGGATTTTTCGCTCGAAACACCTCAAATCCAATATTTCAAAAACACAATGACACACCAAACAACCACCAGTTACTACACAAAATTTGTTTTTCTTATCCAATATTTTTGAAAATGAACAAAGCTGGTGGGTTGCACAAAAACCAATGGTGTCTCATGGGCCTCACACATGCATGTTCTTGTGCCACACCATCACCCACCTCATGCCCATATAGACACTTATCCACTCATTCCAATGACCCTTTATTTTTCCATATACACTCATGCATGTAGTTTCCCATGAGAACACCACAAATCAGTACCAGACTATTGCATTTTTCAAAAACAAACATTCAACAACACTTTTCAAACCATAAACATCATTTTATTTATAACGTGATTCATTTTAAAACATTTCTCAAGAACATGTAATTTTTACTTAAAAACCATATTACCACGAATTAAAAACAAAGAGACGAGGAATGATGCAAGAAGAGAATATTTTGAGTGGGTGACTAGAACATATGGTTAGTGACCATACGCCAATCACACCACCTCCACAGAGATTATCCTAAGAGAGCTTCCTTGGCCTCACATGGCTTTCCAGAAAATGTGAGCTCACTAGAACCATTGGCATTACTCCCTCTTCATTTCCCTTGAACAGATTATTCAGAAGGAAAAAATACTCAAAAAGACCTCAACTTACCCTGGTAACTCAAGTCCCGCCATGAGGTGTGATGGCTTGGCACCGTACTCATAGTCATGGCATCGAGTCCTAACAACCTTAAATTTGGTCTACCTGACTCCATACCAAAAGAACACGACTAAAGAGAGAAAACCCACTCTGATAATATTTTTTCTCAAACTAGGTCGGGCCGCCATCTGACCCAGCACCTGGCCCTATACACGACATGTCCCGAAGGGTGTTCCCAATCCCCACCAGCTGGCACAAGTGCCGGGGTATCAAAACAGACACATGGGAATGATTTAACAGAAATAGAAAACAAAAAACTGATAAGATAAACAAACTAAAACTGAAAACAGACAACCAAACATGGCATTATACTAAAATAAAATTTAAAGGTTTACAACTTGAACCAAAATCCAGAAAGTAATGAAAAAAAATTAAACTAAAACTCTAACTCAAACATCAATGAAACAAGAGATATGTTACATCCACAATAAAAAAAAATCAACCTGTACGAGAAGACCATCAACAACCCAAAACAACAATGCCTATCACAATTCCCAATCATGGAATACACATAAAACATGGCCTACATACACCAAAAGGTGTATGTAGGGTGTGAGCCAAATTCCCAGTAGGACAAGACCCAATAAGATGGTTCCACACATAATTATTAAATAACATATACATTTAAATTTTAAATTAATGTAATGATGCACATGCTTGAACAGTTTAAAATAAAAAAAGATTAAAGAAAATAGTTTCAAATGGAACAACCTAAATTAAAACACACACACACACTTACTTTTTTTTAAAAAAAAAGCTTCACAGTAATGAGTGAAAGTAACCAATGAGAAAAAATATGGGAGAGGCCTCATGGGTGTCAGCTATCTTGGGTCCCTAGATTTTTGTGTCTCAGTGAATGGTGGCACTGAATCCATGACCTTCAGAAAACGTGGCATAGAAACCATGACCCTCAATAAATGGGGCATAGAAACCACGTCCCTCAGTCATTTATATGTTTAGTTAGTGTTGCAATTGTCAAACTTGATACGTGAAATGGTGTCAAATCCACCATTGAATCACTATCCCACTAGTATAGTCCACCCTCCTAGCTACCCGGTCTACCCGCTTTGTGCAAAAATATGTTTTAAGTACATGTCACATGTCACACTTATGCATAACATCCAAACATGGTACATACACATGCAAAATCACCATTATCACACCCAAACCCTATTTTATAACCATACGCATGCCAAAAATCATTTCAAAATTTATTCTTCATAGGTTACATACTCAATTAAACCGTCTACATAGTTTAAGGTCACTTATCATTAAACCAACCACCACATACCCACATAAATACCCTTTTAAAATAAGATGCACACTAAAACATTTTTCAAACACCTTTCACACTAGTGACATAAAATAATAATCCAGTAAAAATATAATAAAGCAATAGTAAAAGAATGTCACATGGCATTACATGCACTAAAGTTACAATTTATATATTCAAATGCATTCCAACATCACATGGTCTCGAATTCAATTTTAATGTGTGACATTCACAACACAAATAGTTTGATGAAAAACCTTGTGTCATATGTAAAACACATTTTCACAAACCAAAAAACATAATAATGCAAAAGAAAAAACGTATAAAAAAATTTGAATGAATCACATGGTGTTACCCACTAAACTCACACAAACATTCTTTTACAACAAAACACATGCAGTTCCATGTCAAAAATACAGTTCGCACCACTTGCACAAATTAATAAGATAACCACACAATTTAAAAATCACTAATAGAGTTATCATCAGAAAACAAACACATAATATAAACAGTATAGTAAACAATTTCAATTCCAATAAAACATAAAAAACCAACATCACACAACAAAAATTAATTAAATAATATGCTAAAAAAATGGTACTAATAATATAATAAATTATAATTATAATTAAATAATAATAATAATAATAATAATAATAATAATTTGAATAAAAATAACAACTTAAATAAATTATCATCCTTATAACTAATAATAATAATGATAATAATATCCTTAAATATCACAAAAAAATCCATTAAATTTTTATGAAACTAATTTTTTTATTTTATTTTCATTTTATCCCAATTTTAAATTTTATTTCATTATTAATAATTCATTTTTATTTAATTAGATGAACAACGGGCAGACATACAGGGAACTAGACAAGGCCGTGCAGTGACCCATGTGAGGCCACACGGCTTCGACAGTGGTACACTGAATGCTCTCAAGGCCAAACAATCTTTTTCTAATTATGAACTCAATATTTTATGACAGGCATCAACTCGAAACACCTGATGCCCAGTGAAATTAATAAAATAAATAATGGAAAAGAGACTGGTGTGACTCTAATCATTTGAAAAATCATATTAAAACCAAATTTTTTAATATTAAAATAATTTACGTTGATAATAATGAACATTTTCACTCCTCGTTGGTTTATAGATTGGTTGATGTTAAATATCTCTTGATAATTTTCTATATAATGATGAATGAAATATATCACATTATAACATTATATGGGCATTTTTATTTTCTCTCATTTTCAAAATCACCACTTCCATACTATTTTCTCTAATTTTAAAAATCGGGTATGATAAATTTTAGATGAGTTTTATACATAAATTAATTTTAATATCGTGAAGATATTTTTTATTGATTTTTTAAATTTGGAATTCCAAAAATAGTATTTTAAACTAACTATCACTTTATTACAGTTATAAATTTCAAATTTATTTGATTGAATTTTTTAAGAGGGGAAGGATGTAACACCCTTAAAACTATGAAATTAAAATAATTTTCAATAGTATATTGAATACGAAACAAATATATTTAACGCTATGCAATATATATAAAAATTTTCACCTAGACATTAAATTTTTTGGTCTAAATGCTATTATATCAATTAATATATATATATATATATATTTCAAACACAAATTCATTTTTGATAATTTTTATTAAATAATTAATTAGATTCTTTTGAAAACTTATTTTATTAATTTGAAATATTTATTTGTCAAAAAATATTTTAATTTATTTTTGTGGGAAAATATAAAAATTATTATTTGGAAGTATTATAATTTTTTACAAAATAAACTTCACTTTTGAAATAATTATGTCAAAATGTTGAATTTGTGAGAGTTTTTCAATTTTCTGAAATATTTATTTTTCATGTAATAGTGAAAATAGTTATTTTTGAGATATGTTAATTTTTTTAATAATTTATGAAAAAAAGTTAATTTTTTTAATATTATATAAAACTAAATATAATTATTTAGTAATATTTAATCCACATTATTACATTTTAATCATATTTATTTTGTACTTTAGAATAACAAAACATTCTGATTTATAAAACAATTTTTCGAAAAACTATTTTAATGTCCACAATATTTCGCCATTTAATAAATTCTAATAGTTCCTAATGTGCAATTATTGAAACATAAATTATTCACTAGTTTTCAATAGATATTAATTATGAATCATTAGATAAATATTTTTATACATAGAGCAAACATAGAATAATCATTACCTTAAAAAAATACACTTCATGAAAACATACAATTTCATCATGATTAATGATTTAATTTGAATTATTCTTATACCAATTATGAGAATTAAAAACTGAACAATTGATAATATTTATATATCAAAGAGATATAGATTTTTTAATATGTTCAAATTAATTTTTTATGATTATTAATACCGAAAACATTAAGAATTAATTACCACCACAATCATATTCTACATACCATCAAACCCTTCTAGTTTATATAATAACTAACTATATAACAAATCATTGGAAATTTACCCAACCTATAATAATATTTTATTTACTAATCCATTTAAAAAATACATTAGATATAATACTAAATCGGTTGTCCGAGAATAGGTAAAATTCCTAAATATGATTCATTATTTTAATTCTTCTTCAACATCCATCGTATATTACTAAAATAAAATCATTTTATTAGACATGTATAATATGTATACTGAAATGTTATTATATTAATTAAATAATCTAAACCCATGTCCCCTTCCACTAAAAATGATATCAAATCACCAATAGTTTTTAATGTGGAATACGACTTTGTGAATCGATGTCATTGATTTTCCATTATCGCAACCCATGGACTATAATAATGATGGATTTAAATTATATATATGATATTTTTACATATGTATACATCATTAGATGTGATATAAGATATAAATTTCCCCTTTCCAACTCTATGGGGGATACAATAAGGCATATCATGTTTATAGTGAAATATCACCTCACGAAGCAATGTGATTTCTTTTTCACAAGACTATAAAGTGAAGGTAATATGTTTAACATCAATTTATATATGTGATAAAAATGTAGTTATAATTATTCTAATTACATATTTATCATTATAAAAGTATTATATAACATTTTATTTCTACCACTAATAAATTATAATGTCATTTTTGTATGTCTAGACCATCACCTCTCTAATGTGATGTGATACTTTTTCCATAACCACGTCACAACAATTATATATTATTGTATAAATAAATTAATAATATTAAATTAATTATATTATGTTTATTCTTGAAATATAAGGCAATACATTCCATCTTTCCACATTGTTCATAGAATAATGGATACGTTACTCATGCGAAGGTATGAACTACCATCTCCATGATCAAAATGTTCTTCATCTTTTATAATTTTTTCATTGGAATTAAAACATTAATTGAGTAAAAATTTAATAATTATTTAATCAATATTAATTGAGAGTTTTTTAAATTATTCCCACATTCAATGTGGTCAAAACACCATATCCATTTTAAAACAATTAATAGAATTTCCTCAAAACAAAAAGTGTTGACGTAACTGAATATTTATTTTAATATATATTTAAAAAGAAATAAAATATATTATTTAAGTATAACATATTAAACCTTTAAATGACTATTAATAAATAAAATAATTTATGTATGTTTATTATACATGATTCAATATACATACATGGAATTTCCAGACTCGATGTAAGAGTTTACTCACCACGTTTTTACTTCTGTTTGACATATTTCCTATTAAGAAAATAGATTTTATTTATTTATTTATATAATTACATTTAATTTATTTTATTATTTGTTTAATTAATTTAATTTTATTTACAAATTCATATTATTTTATCTCTTTTCATCAGGTTTTAATCTAGATATTACCAAAGCCCTAAGGTACTTCATCTTAATTTCGCATCACTGAGGGATATTGTAATGTTATATATATAATTTTATTTATGAAGTCTATATAATGTCCCCCTTTTAGGTAATATATTATATGATTCTTTATTAATGATGATTTATGTTTTCATTTTAATTATTTTATCAAAGTAAATTTGGCCTTAAAATTTCCAAGTGGTAGAGAATATCACAATAGAATTTATTTTTATTGGGTTATATTACTTCTTTATTGTGTTTTCTATTTTAAGATTGTGTGTTTAAATAGCATTGGGCATCATATGTTGTATTTTAACAACTATCTTTTGGATTAAATTTGATATACATAATCTATTCATTTATTAATTCTCACCAAAACATCTAAATATTAGAAATGATTTACTTCAGGATCTCATTTTAATTTGTATTTTATAAAATAAATTTAATTGAAGTAAATTATATCATTATTTTTAGAAAATCCCATTCATTTTATCCTCCTCCATTATTTCATCATTTTTTCATGTAATACGAAAAAATTTCTCTATCATTTTTACAAAAATGATTGATAATTTATTTAAGATATATTAACATTATATCACTCTTTGGTCCAAATTTTATTCTCTTGAATTTAAATTATATCTATTTAAAAAAATTACGATTCAAAAATTGATTTATTAATGAAATTGTTTACCATGTTTGTCTGAATTTTTATGAATTAATACACTTTTTGTTTTTCCAAAAAGTCTCATATGTATTTTATTTAATATTTGAAAAGAATATTTGTCTTAATGTGTAAAACATTAACAAAATTTGTAGGTTTCATCACCTTTAAATATTTTAATGGACATTTTGAATGTTTCTAATGTTTTAAAAAAAATAATTTCTGTTAATTTTTAGTTTAAAAAGTGATTTTTAATTCAAAAATGGTATTTTCCTCAAAAATATATTTATTGATATTTTAATGGTTATTCTCTTCATCAATATAACAAACCATTATCTATACATATAATCCAAATGTATATTTTGTAATGATACAATCCTCATTATTTATTTTGATGGATAATAACTGATTCAAATATATATATTTTTGTAATGTATTTCTTTTCTATGTCTTAATCACGCTTCAGATAGATTGTAATAAAACCCATTTTTAATGAGTTAATATTGTTTTAAATATATTTTCATGGAACCCCTTTATTTTTAATAGGATAATAAAATTTTTAAATGAAAAATTATTTTCATATGAATTTTATGAATACATCCAAGATCAAATTACATAATTCATGTTGTGGATCAAAAAAATCATTATTAAGGGGGAGAACTGAGAGAGCACAAGATGATACTGATATAAATTATATGTTGTGTTATTCCAGATAGTGATGAAATGAATTTGGTGATGATTATTCTATCTAAATAATTATATTAGAAGTAAACAAAATGGTACTTCCAATTTTAAGTGTTTTTAAAAGGGGTTTAGGAATAAAATTTCCAAACCTAATAATAATTTTTAATATTAATTTATATTATAAGGCCTCAGCCTTAAACCTTACTTAATCTTGAGTTATTACAAGATTACACATTGAGGATCTTTTTAGGTTTAGAGTTTTAGAGAATTAGATCATGAAACTTGCATTACACATTTAAACAAAGTGGTTACATAAAAGACAGTATTCATTCTTCCCATCAACGGGAACATATTTAAAATATAACACGGATTCTTTCTTGACACATCCTTGACACTATCATCACATCATGTACCTTTCCCTTGACCTGTGAAAAACATTTCAAAAACTTGGTATGAGCATAAAAAGCTCAGTAAGAGTTATAAAAATATGGAAATGAAACATGAGTTCATATATACATAAGAATGAAATCCTACTTTACCCATAAAACAAAGGCACTTTAACATACCTCATCAAACCATGAATAAATCATAGAAATCATAAGAAATAAAGGTAACTTGAGGCATTCATAACATTCTTACGTAGGGAGTAACCCTCTTGGTTACGTTTGGAATACCCATCACAATATATTCCCTAAATCTCTTCGGAGAAACCTTAACGTTTCACTCCTTCGCGTTAGCCAATGCATTGGAGAGCTATATCGGGCTCACCCGCCCATAGTTTATCACGGAACCACCCGTTCTTCATAACAATGCCCAAGAACCATAACATAATCGTATCACATAAAACATGAATAAAGGAAACATAACATTTCCACATTTCAATCACAATATAACATTTTTGGATGTTGAAATAATGAATCCATTCAAAAAGAAACCATTTCCAAAAACATTTAAAACATTTAATAAAGAGATTTTTGATTCAAAGTGTCCCATACCACCTTGAAGCTTTTAACATTTTAAACCATTAATATCCATATAAATAAATCCTTAAAGCCATTTTGAAAACATGGATATTAATAAGAACAAATAATTAAAACATTTAAAACGATATTTTGGTTAAAGGGGTTTTACCAAAATTAGAGACACTTGAATACAATAATCGAGGAATAACATTTAGTCAGAACTTTATAATATCATGAGAATAAAAGGATTCATGATATAACACTCCAAAGGACAGTATATACACCATATAAGAGTGAATTGGTGCATAACAACAATGAACCCTCAATAGAATTGTCAAATGTGATGAAATCCCTTATAAAGAAGGTATCCTTAAATTGAGGACAAATCAATCTCAAAAATATGTGTGACAAATATAAATACACCCAATATAAGTGGATATTAAGTGTAAAACAATAAAATGTCATTCACACATATTCAATGGATGACATATTCAATGACTACATGTTGAACCCAAAGAAATCTAAATTGGGTTAAAAAGTTCCCTTGACAGCCTAACGGCATCACATCAAAATGAGTTGATGAGAGATAAAAAGTGTATCTCATCACATGGACATAAAATTTACATCAATAAGGATATATGATAACATATCCCAACATAACAATATGTAAATTAAAAGACCCAACAAAAGAAGTCTTTTAAAAAAAGAGGAGGGTGAAAGGTTCCCTTACCGACTTGGGTATCATTCCAAACATACACCCCATGAAAGAAGGACAATAGATCATTGATGTAAATACGCATAAACGAAGGTATATTACACAAAGAGTAGAATAGTGGCCAGTACATACACCACTCAATGGAATTTGTGGCAAATGTAGCATAAATCTCACGGGAATAAAAGTGAGATGAAAAATCCCTTATGAAAACTCAGCAGCCTAACGGCGCCACTTAAAACTTCCAAAATGGATTGATGAGATCAAATAGAGTATCCCATAATATTACAATAGAATTTAAAGCAAGAGTAATATAAAATAAAATCCCCCAACATAACAAATAGGAGCATAGAATAAGTGACACAAAGGAGAGTACTTAAAAAGAAAGAGAGAGGTTAGATCTCTTACGAAAGTTCGGCAGCCTAACGGCGCCACTCAAAACTCCCAAAATGGATTGATGAGAGAGAATAGGGTCTCTCATAACATGAACATAAAAATTACAGTAAATTTAATATAAAAGATCATCCCAATAACAAGAAAGATGAGCTTTAAAAGGAATGACATAAAAGTGTGTACTTAAAAAGAAAGAGAGGAGTAGGATCCCTTACCTCCGGTCCGACTTGACTCGATCGTTCTTTAATCTCCTGAATAATAAACTTGAGTTAATTTATAATTCCTTAATAACATTTTTAAAGTTCATTATTACTTTTATACCACTTATTACCATGTCATAAACCTTATGTAATCATTTAAGTTAATAATATTTGTTTTGCCGATATTTGGTTCTTAAGTCGAAATTGGACTTCTTACAATTACATGTTGTTCGTGTGGCCAAATGTTTATTATATCCGGAATTGTATTCATTATGTAGATATCATATATGTCATATATATCCAGTACATGCATGCATTTATAACATTACATAATCATTTAGAGGTAAGAAATGAAATGCACCGTTCATGGAGACGGTAAGCCGTACGTACGCATGAACGCTACTTTCATTTCTATTTCGTATTTTATAGAATGGAATAATAATGATATAAAGGTATATTATAATTCCAGTATAATATCATATATAATATCATTTTTCCATCCTTTATACATCCCACATATGGTATTTAACGAATCAAATCACTTTGAGGGGGCAGTAGTCCGCACTTCCTTAAATGAAGATATCGCGTATACCCATAATGGAATCCATAATGGTAAGACAAAAATGAAAAATACAGAAGCATTAATAAAACATAAACATATTATATATCATATATAAAAATAGTGACATCATAATGGCCACCTTTGAAGGTGTTAAATGAGTATTGAACAATCATCGTTTTGGGAGGCAGAATTTCACCATCCACGGAAACCGTATGTTCTTTAACCATTTGATGTAGTTGTGTAAGAGTTTAGCTCGAATAAATATTATAAAAACATCCTAGTATATTGAAGATACTGGTGTTGTTACAAAAGAAGTAAATAAAAAGAGTTTAGGGGGTTGGAGAAGCAAAATAAAACAAATGAACATGAGAGAATGAATTACCTTTAAAAGTGTAACTCATTTTGATTTGAGCCTAAAGCTTCCTTTGAAAGGATTCTTCCCAAAGGGAATCCTCTAGGATGAGGAGAGGGATGTGGAGAGAGTAAAGGGGTAGGGTTTGGCCGAGCCAAAGGCTTGAGGAGTGTGTTAAATGAGGTAGAGGTGGGGGCCTTTTATAAGAGGAGAGGAGGGGTACTTTTGGAATGTAAATAAATATTACTTTATTTGAAAATGTGTTTCGGTTTCAAAAGGTCCAACATAGATATAATTCGTGGATAAGGTGATAAGGCTTCTAAATCACCTCATCCAATAAGTTTTGGACATGTGTAGTTCATAGATTTTACATTACCTTTCCATTTTATTTAAATCGTCAAATAATGATGTCATCGCTGCATCATTATTATGTCATAAATAATTTAATTTATTTAATGTCTAAAAATTATAAAAAAACTACTATGATGTAGAAATCGTTTTTTCTTTCCAATGAATATTTATAATCAAAAATATGACTTGTATAACCCCACTTAAAAATTGTTTTAGTAAAACATATCATGTTTGTGTCAATTTTACTTTTACATTAAATAAAATGTTATTTATGTCATTTCCCAACCAAAGTGGATCCATGGGGTCCCCAAGTTGACCCATGGCTTGTCTTGTTCGGCCATGATACAACCAATAGGTGTAGGACAAGTGTAAAGGTGTTTTCACATTCTTATAATATCATTTTTACCTTAAACTACAATAATTACCTCTAATCGCGATTAAAAACTTAATAAGTTACTATTCACCAAAAAATTATTTTAATCTCATTGAACCACATTTTACTTCTTAATGACAACCATGTATGTCGGATTTTTGAAAATCAAAACACAACGATGGCAAAATTTCATTATAACGGAAAATCAGTTTTTATAAGTACCACTTAGTGGTTTCACTATTCCTAAAAAATAGAAGTTTTTCAGAAAAATCCCAAAAATTCACCCGAAGCTATATTTGATATTCTGAATTCAAAAATGAAGTCCGTTTTACAAAATTCAAAACATATAAGTCACATTAATTAATTTAATAATTAATTCCCGCTGTCATGACAAATAGCGTGTTTTGTGAAACAATAAGTATCAAAAGATTGACACTAGTTTAAGTCTGATTTCAAAGTGAAATTGATTCCAACGACCACTATTGGATTTAATGGTAAAAATATTTTCTAATTTCACTTTAAAACCAATTCAAAATATAATCTAATCATATAAAAAAATTAGATTAAAAAGTGGTTTTGAATTAAAATACAACATTTTACACTATTCATTAAAAAAATGAACTTTATCAGAAAGATACCAAAAATTTACACAAAGTAAATTTTGATGTCCCGATTCTTAATAAGAGTCTTATTTGGTCCAAAAGAATGTTTAAGAGTGAACAAAACTATATTTAATGACGGTTCTCCATCAGAAGGTGATAAGTGAACCTTTAATGAAAACTAGGGCATATACGCCTAAAATTGAATTCTTTCCGTATTTTAAGCCTTTATCTTTTATTGTATAAATGTAAAAATATTTAAGAACATATATAATCATATTTTAGTTATTTCTATCCATTCCCGCCATTACAACGGCTACATGTTAACTACCATTTAAAATAATATTATTTTATTATTAGATTGCAACGTTAGATTCCCAAGAAACTCGTTGTTGCGTGTTGGGTACGCCATCGAGCATAGCGTCCCCTTTAAAGTCATATTAATATTTTATTCACAAATATGGATAAATATGAAAATGTCATATTCCTTATTTACCTGGGGTGTTACATCCTTCCCCCCTTTTGGGAATTGCGTCCTCGCAATTTTAAAATTGCGCTTGGAAACATCCGTGAACGTCCCACATCGGAACAAGAGTCGGTAAAACAATCTCTTTAAAATAAAGAAAGATAAGCACAGAGGTCACCCGAGTTAACCCATACTAGGATTCCATGTAGAAAAACATGGACATGGAGGAGAAAACATAGGGTCATGTTCTGATGGAGAGTGATAGAAAACATGTTTAGGAGAAAGTTAACAATGACAAAATCACAAACTTGTGATGGGTTAAACGGTATTCGATTCCCTAGTAGGAAAAGTTAATAGACAACATTTTTGTTTTAAGTTACTTTTTATTGAGGAATTTATTCATATGTAAACATAATCACTTATCATGTTGACTTTCAACTTTTACTAGATTCCTTAATCAAACTCATATTTTTTCGAAAAGACGAGTATTTAGGGAGACTTGTTCGCATTAAGAGTACTATAATAAACTTCTAGAGAATCACCTAATCCACAAAAGAGAACTATATACATCCCATGTATTTAGGCTTTATCCAAAACCAAAACCAAAAAGGTTAGTACAAGGTCCGATAATCAAGAAAAGGATAACCCATTAAAAAGAAAATCTATTATTAATCTCCAAAATTTGTCCAACAAAACCCAAAGTTCTACGAGGACCATTCTATAATCAATTTGTCCATAAAATTATTCAAAGTAAACCAAACTAAGATTGAAACCCAAATATTTGAAGGATTTAGTCACATAGTCTTCCATGTTAAATCGTAACATTTATCTCCAAAGAACATCAGTTGCTCCTAAAGTCTCGTATTGAAAAGTAATTAACCTAATCACATATACTCCATGATAGGTTAATCATTTTCATAAATAACCCAAAAACAACTTACTATTAATTCATAAAATCATATAACCAAAAAGAATCAGTCAAAATAACCAAGGACTTCATGTAGTCCAGTGGTAGGTGATAAATACCAGTCACACTTTGGTTGTGTGTTTGATTCCCACAGCTTTGTCCGATGCGACGGGATGTCACACAGTCTGCGTGTTGTCCTTTTTCCAAAACTATATAATTCTTAAAACATTCCCCAAAATGAGATAAAATCTTCAAGAATAATCATAACATATTTTAACCTCAAGTTTATCTCATTCCTTTCATTTTCCATCATATCATAGAGTAACCCATAATTACCTAAAAATTAAGTATCATATAAACCCTAATGGTTACCTTAATAATTATTACCTGAATTTCCACATTGAGTTGGACATCTCGTACATGATGCATTAGAGAACTCAACAAGGTTGAAGTGGTTGATCATGACTCCTTGATAGTTGGTTTAGAACAACCACGAGTTTCCTCATTGAATCCACCATTTTATCTAGAATCTTAATCATAGAACCACCACATTTTCCTTCAAACCCATTGTCACTTTAGTGCCTGCTAGATCCAGCCATTAACAAAAACCAAAAAGGTCAGTGTGATTATATCAACATAACCATTATTTACTAATGAGGATGATAAACACTATGATATTCTTACTCATTCACTTTATCTAAAACTAGGACTCTTTCTGAAATCCTAACCATTATGGTAATGTCACTTGTGCTTAGAGAATACCCTAACCTCTAAAGTTATCTAAACCGACCTTTGATAACAACTATAAGGCCCCAGCCTTAAACCTTACTTAATCTTGAGTTATTACAAGATTACACATTGAGGATCTTTTCAGGTTTAGAGTTTTAGGGAATTAGATCATGAAACTTGCATTCCACATTTAAACACCTTACTTAATCTTGAGTTATTACAAGATTACACATTGAGGATCTTTTCAGGTTTAGAGTTTTAGGGAATTAGATCATGAAACTTGCATTCCACATTTAAACAAAGTGGTTACATAAAAGACAGTATTCATTCTTCCCATCAACGGGAACATATTTAAAATATAACACAGATTCTTTCTTGACACATCCTTGACACTATCATCACATCATGTACCTTTCCCTTGACCTGTGAAAAACATTTCAAAAACTTGGGATGAGCATAAAAAGCTCAGTAAGAGTTATAAAAATATGGAAAGGAAACATGAGTTCATATATACATAAGAATGAAATCATACTTTACCCATAAAACAAAGGCACTTTAACATACCTCATCAAACCATGAATAAATCATAGAAATCATAAGACATAAAGGTAACTTGAGGCATTCATAACATTCTTACGTAGGGAGTAACCCTCTTGGTTACGTTTGGAATACCCATCACAGTATATTCCCTAAATCTCTTCGGAGAAACCTTAACGTTTCACTCCTTCGCGTTACCCAATTCATTGGAGAGCTCTATCGGGCTCACCCACCCTTAGTTTATCACGGAACCACCCGTTCTTCATAACAATGCCCAAGATCCATAACATAATCGTATCACATAAAACATGAATAAAGGAAACATAACATTTCCACATTTCAATCACAATATAACATTTTGGGATATTGAAATAATGAATCCATTCAAAAAGAAACCATTTCCAAAACCATTTAAAACATTTAATAAAGAGATTTTTGAATCAAAGTGTCCCATACCACCTTGAAGCTTTTAACATTTAAACCATTGATATCCATATAAATAAATCTTTAAAACCATTTTGAAAACATGGTTATTAATAATAAAAAATAATTAAAACATTTAAAACGATATTTTGGTTAAAGGGGTTTTACCAAAATTAGAGACACTTGAATACAATAATCGAGGAATAACATTTAGTCAGAACTTTATAATATCATGAGAATAAAAGGATTCTTGATATAACACTCCAAAGGACAGTATATACACCATATAAGAGTGAATTGGTGCATAACAACAATGAACCCTCAATAGAAATGTCAAATGTGATGAAATCCCTTATAAAGAAGGTATCCTTAAATTAAGGACAAATAAATCTCAAAAATATGTGTGACAAATATAAATACACCCAATATAAGTGGATATTAAGTGTAAAACAATAAAAGGTCATTCACACATATTCAATGGATGACATATTCAATGACTACATGTTGAACCCAAAGAAATCGAAATTGGGTTAAAAAGTTCCGTTGACAACCTAACAGCATCACATCAAAATTGAGTTGATGAGAGATAAAAAGTGTATCTCATCACTTGGACATAAAATTTACATCAATAAGGATATATGATAACATATCCCAACATAACAATATGTAAATTAAAATACCCAACAAAAGAAGTCTTTTAAAAAAAGAGGAGGGTTAAAGTTTCCCTTACCGACTTGGGTATCTTTCCAAACATACACCCCATGAAAGAAGGACAATAGATCATTGATGTAAATATGCATAAACGAAGGTATATTACACAAAGAGTAGAATAGTGGCCAGTACATGCACCACTCAATGGAATTTGTGGCAAATGTAGCATAAATCTCACAGGAATAAAAGTGAGATGAAAAATCCCTTACGAAAACTCAGCAGCCTAACGGCGCCACTTAAAACTTCCAAAATGGATTGATGTGATCAAATAGAGTATCCCATAATATTACAATATAATTTACAGAAAGATTAATATAAAAGAAAATCCCCCAATATAACAAATAGGAGCTTAGAAGAAGTGACACAAAGGAGAGTACTTAAAAAGAAAGAGAGAGGTTAGATCTCTTACGAATGTTCGGCAGCCTAACGGCGCCACTCAAAACTCCCAAAATGGATTGATGAGAGAGAATAGGGTCTCTCATCACATGAACATAAAAATTACAGTAAATGTAATATAAAAGATCATACCAATAAAAATAAAGATGAGCTTTAAAAGGAATGACATAAAAGTGTGTACTTAAAAAGAAAGAGAGGAGTATGATCCCTTACCTCGGGTCCGACTTGACTCGATCGTTCTTTAATCTCCTGAATAATAAACTTGAGTTAATTTAGAATTCATTAAGAACCTTTTTCAAGTTCATTATTACTTTTATACCACTTATTACCATGTCATAAACATTATGTAATCAATTAAGTTTATAATATTTGTTTTGCCGATATTTGGTTCTTAAGTCGAAAGTGAACTTCTTACAATTACATGTTGTTCGTGTGGCCAAATGTTTATTATATCCAGAATTGTATTCATTATGTAGATATCATATATATCATATATATCCAGTACATGCATGCATTTATTACATTACATAATCATTTAGAGGTAAGAAATGAAATGCACCGTTCATGGAGACGGTAAGCCGTACGTACGCATGAACGCTACTTTCATTTCTATTTCGTATTTTATAGAATGGAATAATAATGATATAAAAGTATATTATAATTCCAGTATAATATCATATATAATATCATATTTCCATCCTTTATACATCCCACATATGGTATTTAACGAATCAAATCACTTTGAGGGGGCGGTAGTCCGCACTTCCTTAAATGAAGATATCGCGTATACCCATAATGGAAGCCATAAAGGTAAGACAAAAATGAAAAATACAGAAGCATAAATAAAACATAAAAATATTATATATCATATATAAAAATAGTGACATCATAATGGCCACCTTTGAAGGTGTTAAATGAGTATTGAACAATCATCGTTTCGGGAGGCAGAATTTCACCATCCACGGAAACCGTATGTTCTTTAACCATTTGATGTAGTTGTGTGAGAGTGTAGCTCGAATAAATCTTATAAGCACATCCTATTGTATTTAAGATACTGGTGTTGTTACAAAAGAAGTAAATAAAAATAGTTTAGGGGGTTGGAGAAGCAAAATAAAACAAATGAACATGAGAGAATGAATTACCTTTAAAAGTGTAACTCCTTTTGATTTGAGCCTAAAGGCTTCCTTTGAAAGGATTTTGCCCAAAGGGAATCATCTAGGATGAGGAGAGGGATGTGGAGAGAGTAAATGGGTATGGTTTGGCCGAGACAAAGGCTTGAGGAGTGTGTTAAATGAGGTAGAGGTGGGGGCTTTTTATAAGAGGAGAGGAGGGGTAGTTTTGGAAAGTAAAGAAATATTACTTTATTTGAAAATGTGTTTCGGTTTCAAAAGGTCCCACATAGATATAATTCGTGGATAATGTGATAAGGCTTCGAAATACACTCATCAAATATGTTTTGGACATGTGTAGTTCATAGATTTTACATTAGCTTTCCATTTTATTTAAATCGTCAAATAATGATGTCATCGCTGCATCATTATTATGTCATAAATAATTTAATTTATTTAATGTCTAAAAATTATAAAAAATTACTATGATGTAGGAAATCTTTTTTTATTTCGAATGAATATTTATAATCAAAAATATGACTTGTATAACCCCACTTAAAAATTGTTTTAGTAAAACATATCATGTTTGTGTCAATTTTACTTTTACATTAAATAAAATGTTATTTATGTCATTTCCCAACCAATGTGGATCCATGGGGTCCCCAAGTTTACCCATGGCTTGTCTTGGTCGACCATGATACAACCAATAGGTGTAGGACAAGTGTAAAGGTGTTTTCACATTCTTATAATATCATTTTTACCTTAAACTACACTAATTACCTCTAATCGCGATTAAAAACTTAATAAGTTACTATTCACCAAAAAATTATTTTAATCACATTGAACCACATTTTACTTCTTAATGACAACCATGTATGTTGGATTTTTGAAAATCAAAACACAATGATGGCAAAATTTCATTAAAACGGAAAATCAGTTTTTATAAGTACAACTTAGTGGTTTCACTATTCATAAAAAATTGAAGTTTTTCAGAAAAATCCCAAAAATTCACCCTAAGCTATATTTGATATTCTGAATTCAAAAATGAAGTCCGTTTTACAAAATTCAAAACATATAAGTCACATTAAATAATTTAATAATTAATTCCCGCTGTCATGACAAATAGCGTGTTTTATGAAACAATAAGTATCAAAAGATTGACACTAGTTTAAGTCTGATTTCAAAGTGAAATTGATTCCAACGACCACTATTGGATTTAATGGTAAAAATATTTTATAATTTCACTTTAAAACCAATTCAAAATATAATCTAATCATATAAATAAATTAGATTAAAAAGTGGTTTTGAATTAAAATACAACATTTTACACTATTCATTAAAAAATGTACTTTATCGGAAAGATACCAAAAATTTACACAAAGTATATTTTGATGTCCCGATTCTTAATAAGAGTTTTATTTGGTCCAAATGAAAATTTAAGAGTGAACAAAACTATATTTAATGACGGTTCTCCATCAGAAGGTGATAAGTGAACCTTCAGTGAAAACTAGGGCATATACGCCTAAAATTGAATTCTTTCCGTATTTTAAGCCTTTATCTTTTATTGTATAAATGTAAAAATATTTAAGAACATATATAATCATATTTTAGTTATTTCTATCCATTCCCGCCATTACAATGGCTACATGTTAACTACCATTTAAAATAATATTATTTTATTATTAGAGTGCAACGTAAGATTCCCAAGAAACTCGTTGTTGCATGTTGGGTACGCCATCGAGCATAGCGTCCCCTTTAAAGTCATATTAATATTTTATTCACAAATATGGATAAATATGAAAATGTAATATTCCTTATTTACCTGGGGTGTTACATATATGGTTATAATAGTTTTGTTTTATAATGATTGATATCACATAAATCATGATTATTTATTCAAATGACCCATACAATTGTGAAATCCTTATTATATGATTTCCTTTATGAATTCACTTGTATTTATTATCATGAGTACTATTATGTTATTCCCGTGAAATTTGATTACATTATTATACTGTTATTCTCAACTTAATCTCGCTACTGACATTCTATTGTTAATGCTTATATAATCACTTAATAGATATT
Organism: Viscum album; assembly: GCA_963277665.1. Taxonomy (NCBI): domain Eukaryota; kingdom Viridiplantae; phylum Streptophyta; class Magnoliopsida; order Santalales; family Viscaceae; genus Viscum; species Viscum album. The sequence goes on along the minus strand of OY728150.1, from coordinate 1,137,481,952 downwards.
TTAGATCACCCTTTTTATGCGTCCCTTTACCATGGTTAAGATGAATGATGTTTAATGTATTATTCCATAATTGGTATCACATATATAAAAACTCTATTTTAATTTTAAATATGAAAATATTTGTATAGAGGGATATAATTTTACCCTTTATGAACCATTTATTTATGAATCCATGATGTGAATATTTTTTCCCATGTTTCTAAAACTATATACATAAAAGGTCCTTGATAATTTAAGTTATCCAATTTTTTCCTATTACTTTTCAATGTTCTAGATAGAATAAATTAGTTTAACATCATTAGTACCAAATGATGAAATATAAATTTTATGACTTTAGCACTAGATTCGAGAGTGAATATTTAAAGAATTTATAACCATTGGTACTTTTTAGAGTTATTACCCAACTGTACAATAATTATTGATTCATTTCCATTTATATTATCCAAAATGGATGTATTTCATGAGAAAAAAATAATCACTTCCCCAATAAATCATTATCACGATCTTCTATAATAAAGCTCAATGTATATTATAGGGTTATGTTTCACAATCTATATTTTCGTAAATCATGCCTCGATATATTCTTCTAAGCTTTACCTGATATAAATTAAAATTAACCTATACTTAGTATCAAAGAGTAATTGGCTATATTATTACATTTTCATAAGTAATAAGGATTCACATCCCAATGGACTGAATTTTGTACTACTATTAGTAAGCTAGATACATACTTGAATCTCAAATTGAAATTGAAAATTAAAAATAAAACTTAGTGTTTTCATTGAGTAAAACATTAATCCACTAAGCATATCCATCAAGGTCAATCATAATATAGTTCTCCACATTAAGGGGAAAGGAAACATAAGAAATATGTGAGTTCCAATGATCAGTAAGGTTATGAAAATAGTTTAATCATCCATGAATAAATATTAAATAATATATATTTAATTATAAATAATAGAAACATAGTGAATTTATTAAATTAGACGAGAATAATATGTATGGAATAGATAATGAACAAATTTTTTAAGAAAAATATTAATATGAGATTTAATAATAATAATTGATATTATAAATAATGAATATTTAATTTTAACATAAATATATTAACTCATAATTAGGTAATGAACAATGGTAAATATCATATCTATAAAATCAAGGTAATGTGGCTATATATAAAATATAAATGGGTAAGTCTAGAGACAAATAAAAAATCTACTTTGTATCATAAAACCTATCAGTGCATCGATGGTCCATAGTAGACCCCAATCATCACTTACTATGTCTAATTCCTTAATAATATTATAGGGTTTATATAAATTTATCATAATAAATCATATTATGAAACAAGATTATGAAATGTTAATGTGATTCTAGAGAAAAAAAGACTATAACCTTTTCTGATTAAGAAGATACATTGTATCAAAATTCTATATCCCTAGTCAGACTGATTATAATCCATCAAGATAAATAATAAGGATATAATTATTTGATAATATTATCAATGGGATATAAGTGAAACAATTTTAGTTTTTAATGATTAATAGAAACTTTGTAAAAATGATATTAAAAACATTATTGTTGAAAATATATTTTCTCTTTCAAAAACAACCCAAAAAACTAAAAATATCCAGAATATTATGTAAGAAATGGATATTCAAAATATTCGTTTAAACATGTAATGAAAGAATTTATGTAATTACTTGTCATCTTGGTGTGTAATTATGTACATTCAATATATTTAATCAAGTCATTCCATTCCCACTATTGATAAAAGGATAAAAATTTATTCATTTAAAATAAATAAATAAATATTCCATTCAAAATAATTTTTTAAAATTAAAATGATGAAAATTATATATGTAATAAATAACAAGGAAAATGTTATTAAAAATACAATATTTTTATAAAAGATAGATATATAACCAAATGAAATTTTGACCAAAGAGTGACATATTGAAAACATTTATTAAGAATATATTTTTCAAATATTTTATGTCTCAAAATGGGGAATATTTTACTATTAAATTAAAATTTTATGAATAAATAGAATACAATAAAATATATATCTTTTATGATATAAATATCAAAAAATTCCCACAATGATGACTTATACATATCCAATCATGAGTAATTATTAGATTAAAGAACAAGCCCTTACCACTTTTGTAACATTGGAATTGTCTGACCATTGAATGAAATAAAATAAGTAGAAAAATTAAATACAGTGATGATAAGGTTATTAATGATTTAAAATATCTAATTTGAAAAATATATTCCATAAAAATGAAATAAATGTTGAATATTGGACATGTTTCATGGAAGTAGATATGAGATGAGAACCCCTTACCCAGTGTCCAAATAGTATTTATGTGTCTATAAATCCTTCAAAATAAATATGATTTATTATACATATGTTATAAAATCACAATAATTTATATTGAACCATATCTGGTGTACTCATTGTCTCTAATGACCCATTTATTAAAACTTCCACATTGAAAAAATTATTTTGAGTTATAATGAATTCATTTTTAATATATGTATGGGTTTGGTAGTTTTCATCTTTTTCATTAATCATGGTTATATAATATTCTGAATATCATCCATGATATAAATATCACATATAATAATTATATATGTATTCAAAATAATCCATAATATAATGATACATGAAAATGATTTACACTATTCATAAAGACGATATGTCATACATATGCATGAATGTTGTCTTATTATTCTACTAGGTTGAGTGTAAAAAAGGAAAATAAAGGATTTCCATTCAAAAAATATTTTTTAAAACAAATTCACTTATATTAACTAAATATATAATTTATACCCTCTTAGTAGACAAAGTAAAAAAAACATTTCAAATCACTTTGGGGAGGTGGTAGTGCTCACATATGCATGAGCGATATTTTTCCCAATAAGATTAAAAGTGAAGAAGGTATAAGTGATTTTATTAGAGCAGAAGTATAATAATCATATATATATATATATATCATATAAATTCGTTAAATATATCCTTAAAACCTTCCCAGAATGACGAAAATTATATAATAATTTCATTGGTTTGTGAGACGATACACTATCATACACACGACTGATAGTTTTGTTTACAATTTTATGGAAGAGGATATATATATATATATATATATATATATAAAATTAATTTCAAATAATAATTTATCATTATATATTAAATACTATTTTATTTATTTTTTCATAGTTGGAGAATATTTTATGGATTTATATACCATTTTAAAATGGAAACACATGGTTATTAACATTAACTCTTATTCAAAAAACCATCTTTAGGTCTATATCTAATCCCTTTATAGGTTTATATTCTAATAAAACATGTTCCTTAAAATGTGGGGTGGTATTTTAGGAAGTTATTTGTTTGGGAAATGATGAAAAAAATTGTTTTGGGATTTTTATGAGGTGAGGATGAGAGTTGGCCTTTTATAATTTTTTTGATGATACATTTGGGATTATTCAAATGAAAATTTGATACCCAACTTCATCACATGCCACAAGGGTCAAAAATGGTAAATTCACAATCCATGTAATATATAAGGTATATATAGGGCCATAAAAATTAATTGGATATGCGTGATTCCCATTTTATGAATTTATTTTCATATTAATGATAAATATCAATGTTTTAACATTAATGGCGATAATTAATTTTTTTTTATTTTTTACACTACATTTTTGTAAAAACTTTTTTTTCCATTATTATTTAATAATAATTATGATGATAGTAAATATTTAATCAGTTTTATTAAAATTAAATTTTATTTTTTGGTCCAATTAATATAAAATTAATCTCGTAGACAAGATTAATAACAGTTTTTAAAGGAAATGCTTTGATAATTATACAATGATTTAATATTTAAAACAAATATAAAGAACTAATTTTTTAATTATCATAATATTAATTTACTAATGTTCATTATTATGTAGTTATATATAATAAGTTTATATTTATTTATTTTAATTGAAAATGTAGTTTTAAATAACAACCTATATTTTTTCCATCATCCAAAAACTATTATTTTTCATAAAATTATCAAAATTTAATTATAAAATTAATTTGAATTTTTTTAAAAATATTATGTCTATTATTAATATAAATTTTATAAATGTGTTTAAAATTATAGAAAACATATTTATGCAAAACATGATATCATATTGTTTATGAAAAATATATTTTCAATAAACTCTTTTATTTTTCAATAATATTTATTCAATTTTTTTTATTTTTAGTTGATAAGTATTAAAAAAAATTAAATATATAATTTTCATAATTTATTTAGTCATATTAATACCCTCCAAATTATTTTTATTGTGGTAATTTCTATTATGGTTCATTTTGGATCGATGTTGTGTCACCAACTATCAATTGGACGGAATATTAAGAAAGAAATTTCAAATGTCATTTAAGCTTAGTGTTTCATTTAGAATATTCAATTGAACAAAATTATATTCTTTTATAATTTTTGTGTGTCAAATATAATTTTTATTAGCATTTGTTGTATAAAATTAAAAGTAATAGTATTGAAAATGACACTAGTGATATGATAAGATGATAATATATTACTAACTTATTCTAAAATATTATATATATTGAAAGAGAAAATCGTTTAAAATAAATGATCCAAAATTTAGTTCCATTCCATTTTATATATTCAACTAACATATAAATTTTCACTCTTTTATGAGTGAAAAATTTGTTGCCATGGTTACGTTTAAATTTGGTTTTTTAAGTATAATATAAAATGACGATATTTAAAACACAACATAAATGAATAATAATTTTATTGGTTGATGTGTTTTAAACCATATCCTACCTTATCATTTAATCTTAGTCTAATTTTATTTATTTTTCAAAAGAATTACTTTATATTAATTTAATCTTTTAATAAATGATAAATTTTCCATCTTCCACCCTTATAAAAGGAAACCATTCCTTTCATTTCCTTAAACCGAATTGACCCTTATAGATCCCCAAAAACCTACAAATTTGTATTATATTCTTCCATCCAATCATTATATAGCTTATTTTCTCTATAAAAATATAACACTAGGGTTCTTAAAATAATATCTACAAGAATTTATTTAAATATGTTATAAACTACAAATGTAATCATTTTATTTTTTACATATCAATTTAATTCATATAATCAAATGGTATTTATTTGAAAATAATAAATTAATTGCAAAATATATATAGTTAATATTGTTATGAAACCATTCATATACAACATATATTCAATGAAATGGGTATTGAAATTATCACTCGTGCATACATATAGCTTACGGTATCCAGGAAGCGACACATTTAATGTCCAAAATCTATATTTTTTGGGCATGTGAAAGGATATAATTAATTAAGATATATATATATATATTTATTTATGATATTTATTACATAATTATGCTTCTAGAATAGTATAATTTAATCTACATTATTTATTTCACATCCATTAGAAAAATATCGCGTCACTCATACATACATGTGGACTACCACCATAGTGAAGTGATGTGATAAGATTTTCATTTACCATTTATATTAATATTAATTAATATGTATTTGATCAATAAATAATCAATTTTTTTATATGGTAATGATTCTAGGATGTTTTATTATTTTTTTAGAAATATTTCATCCCATACTTTGAAAAATATAAACAACATCCATGTGTACATATGACCTACCATCACCATGAACAATATATATCAATTTTCGATCACTATATTTTATTTATTAATATAAATGAATTTATGTAATTTTTATATATGAATAATATAGTGTTAATAACATTCAAGAGATGATGGACCTATGATCCATATATAGTGGCTAAAACCATCGAACTGAAATTCTTATGAAGTACTGAAATAGTTATCACCTGAGAAACATGATATAATTAGGATTTATTTATGATTTGGAGTTGAAATGTTACAATGGGAAAATATAAAAAATTATATTATTGTCAATAATTCAGGTAATGAATTATAATAATTTTATATTCATTTTATTTAAGGACATATCATTTTCAAATTAAGAAGAACTCCTGCTAAGGGTTTTCTGTTATAATTTCATAGTTTTTTTAGATTATTTATGATAAAGTTACAATGATGAAATATTATGATCCACCTCTCATGAAACTGGTTAATTTTATTCATATTTATATTTATATCATTATGTTTCCTTATTTCCCATCATTTTAAAATCATTATTAACTCAAAAATGATAATGAATGTTTTGAAATAAAATCAAAATTTATTTTACTCATCTTTTGTTAAATATTTATACAAAATATTTTTTTTATAAATAAGTTTTTAAAAATATTTTCACTACTCACCAATAATTCTATAAAATATTTTAAACCATGTTTTCATTTTAATTTTTTAGATGTAATCTTCTTGTTTTTTCACAATGAGTGATTTCTCACTTTTGACTAAAAATGTGAAAGGAATCATTATATTAACGAATATGGAATTAATAGGATTTAGGTCAATTTTAAAAAGGCATGACATTTAATATTCCATTAACTTAATTCAATAGTTTTTGTAAACAAAATATATTTTTTAATAAGTAGTTTTATATTTTAAATATGTTAATTTAAGGCGAAAAATTATTTTTCTTGGATTAATGTTCCATGTGATATTTCAAAATAATTTATTTTCAAATATTATTTTCTCTAATGATTCCTAAACATTACTGGGAATATAATCCAATAACAGAAACTTTATACATTATATATATTGTTTATGATTAAGATGATACGATGTTTATGGATCTATTTTTTTCAACATGTAATGATATTACAATTAGATTAAAACCCCATTTCCATACCATGAGTTATGCCATGATAAATTATTTATAAAACCAATTTCATTTTTACTGGAAATTATATGATGAATTTATAGTTACATTTTAGAAAAAATATATATTATTTTCATTATATAATAACTGGGAAACAAATTTTATATTACTCTATATTATTGGGTAATGATTGATATCTAATGAGAATAATAAGAAAGGAATGGGGGGAATATTGTTCCATAAGGGACTATATATTCTACTATTATCATAGGAGTGAACCATTAATTATACTTTGTAATAAGAAGTGATGTCATTCTACTATTATGGTCTTGGTATTGATCCTTGACTATAGAGGCCACAATCATCTATTATTATGTATATACTAAAAAATCATATCATTTACGAAAGTTTTTATGTCATGGATCATTTTCATTGTTACATTTTTCATTATTTTTTTAGGGTCTAATAAGAATTAGGCAATGATTCATTATTATTTTATATCTTATATAGGGAACCATTTTAATATGTTATATTGATGTAATCCTAATCTTCTACATGGGTTACGATTATGTGATCACTGATAAATCCTTTGTAATCCATTACAAATAATGAGTTAACCCTTTTTAGTTTTCCAGTTCAAAGGTCACAAATATTGTTTTAATGTATAATTTCTCTATGAATTATTCTTGTTGGGTGAAAGTAAGTGGGAGATGATGTTGTTCTCTAATGAAGTTGTTTTTTGATTCCAAGTATATAAATATACTAGAACTATATGATTATCGAAGGAATTTTTATATTTTGTAATTCATACACTTTTATCAAGATATAATATATATTTATGATAGTATGGGACAAAATATTCAGTATTAATAAAAGTTAGTAACCTTTGGAAACTAGGATGAAAGTTTATTTTGAATATTTATATATAATTCTATGAAAAGGATAACATTATATTATTTTGGTTATGGCCATGGAATACCATAAATATACCATATGTTTCATAGATTTTAAAATTTTTATGATGTTTTAGACATAAAATAAATTATTTTTCATGCTTTTGTAATTTCCAACTATGAATATATTTACACACAAAAATATTTTTGCTTTATGTCAATGGGTGTATGAAAAGGTATTTATGTTAATACTAAATGGAATGTAAAATTGAATAATTTTCCTCCTGAAAAACAACATTTATAAGAGTAAGGATTGAAATCATGATCCTATTACTACACAGCATTCTCAAGAAAAATAATTATGTTGATATTTCTGACAATAAAATTATAGATCAATGTTTTAGTTGGGTCCTTTTTGAGGTAAATCCTTCATTCATTTTGTGGGAAAACTGATCTACTACTTACATATAAATGGTTATGTACCACATAAAATATATTTTTTATTATCTTGTTTTAGAAACATGAGAAAGTGGAATTATTTATTTATCATGTGGATGGAGATGTATATCGATGGTTTAATCAAAACAAAACCCAGATTAATGGGATAAAGTTTTATCCTTTAGTGGGATGAGTTTGTGTATTTATTGTTTAATAATAATATTAACCATACTAGTCATAAAAATTTATAGAAACTTCCATAAGCTAGGGTTTAATGATGATGAGTCTAGTAATTATTATGAGGAAAATTTAACAATACTTACGAGGATTATTTATTAAATTATTATCGTACTTGAAATCATGGTTGATCGAATCACTATTGTCATAAACCAATTCTCTAAAATTTTTTATCCAAATGAGACATAATTATCTTTGATAAAATTATTAAATTACATATTGTTGTTGAAAAGTATTTTTGAGTCATGCATCCAACCCATGTTTTTGAATAGAAAATAAAAATATACTTTTATGGTAATTTTTAATGTCCTGTAGAGGTTAATATTTTTATACATTTATGATTGATGTATTGAAGGAATCATGGTCAAAATTATATTAAATGGAATGTTAAATGATTTATTTTTGGGATGAAATGAAAATAATAAAGAAAATTCCAAAGTAAAGTGAAGAGCATATTCAGTGAATGAAATAGTGAAAATCTCAACAAAATGAACCACTAACACAATAGTGATTCAATTTGAAAGTGTTTGTGAATTGTTCTATCATGTTCTCAAACGTGAATGTTATTGATGAGGATCAACATTATAAATATCTGAATCATATATACTATGTCAACTATCATCTGATTACTTTTATAGATGTCGAGTTTGATAATGATGTGGGGAATTGTACAATTACAATACAATCTAGGATTTCTAATGTCAAATGTGATTCATGGTCTACCCATAATAATATTTCATAGTTATTTTTTGACGATATAACTGTAACAACTCTATCACTAGATTTTTAATTTGAAATGAAACCCATAATTTAATAATGATACAACACATTTCTATTATTCATCCTTGATTCATGTTTATTAGAAAGCGATTTCTATAAATATGGTAATTATCACTCAGGGTGAATTATATTTTTTAAGGAATTTGAATGAATTCATTGCATAAATCCAACATCATTTATTTGAATGTGGATGTAATGTTATATATTATAAAAAAATTTAACTTATATAAGTAATATGATATGAATTATCATATTATGATAATTGTATTTATTGAATAGATAGTGACTCCTTTTCAATTTTGGAGTTTATCATTGATTATTGGGGATTAAATCAACATCTATGATATACTAATTATATTGATGATTGATGACGTATTCCTTTAATAGTTTCCTAGACATTCATTAAATGATGAGGTTTATTTTACAATATAAATCACATGTGGTACTAAAACATTTTGAAAGATTCCATATCGAATGTTCATGTTTGAGTTATAGTAATTGAAGAAGAAAATCAATGAGTTTCATGATAATTTATTTATTCATCTATCAACATCAAATTATGGTCTGGTAGTTCTTTTTCATAACATGATTTAGGGATCAATGTGTGTATTTTTTTATTATAAGAAACAAAACAATAGCACAACCAAGAATAAGTATCCTCCACTCCATATTGATGGATTCTATGATAATGTAAAGACCCGGAAATTTCATGGAAATTTTTTTCTTAATTTCTTTGGGATTTTACAAGAACACAGTTTCTGACAGCACCTGATTCTGAGGCCCGGTGTGCCCGAGATAAATTTACGATGTTTGGCTTGGGTACGTTCAGTGAACGAACGAACGGATTTTTCTAAATTTTGAACTGTTGCTCGGAATCGAAATCTGAGGGCACCGATGGAACCGCTGCGCCGGTAATTGCTTAGGATCACCTTTTCTGTAAGTGCGTTTTCTCAGGAAGAGTTGTTAAATTTGTGGTTTTAGTGAGGAATAAATAAAATTATATTACAAATTTAATTTATTTTCCAACAGGTAGTTTTATCCTAAGTAAGGGAGTTGGGGCTGGGACCCACATTTTGTTAACCAACCATGACTGGATACTTGAAAGGTGGAGCCCACACGAGCCCCAACCTTTCACATTCCTATAACTCTCCTTTAACCCCCATTTAATAACCCCTTCTTTAACTCTTGAACAACTCCCCCTTTTTAATGAAAACTCTTCTCCTTCCACTCCCCCTCTTATGTGCATGCCAACACTTTTTAATTAATGAGTTCAAACTCTTCAATTAATTAAGTTATTTGAATTTCGAATGGCATGGTTGAATAAAAAATAATGTCTTTGCTATTATTTTTGGGGGCTTTCATTGTGTTGAGGGGTTTGGGGTGAGAGATCTTGGGGGAAATTGTGTAGGGTGTTCTTCTCAAAACAAAGAACGCCAACCATCCGACAAAGAATGCCTCTTCGACGAAGAACGCCTCTGACGGAGAACGTGAAGACACCGAAGACGTGCCTTATCTTCTTCTTCCTCCGCGTCAAGGGAGGATACACCACCATGGGGAACATCGCCATCGATGACAGATCGTCTTCCGATAACAATGGAATCGGCACCGATCTTCAGCGACGACTGATCAGCGCGACGCTTGCCTCTTTCCGCGGCACGACGACAAGCGACGTATTTTCTAGGTAGGGGTTTTTATATATGTTTGAATTCATTTTTATGATTCTTCATATCCTAAATTCACAACGATGATGACTAAATGAACATGATCGTCGTCCTGCACATAAATCATGCCCCTTTTTCTTTTTTTATTCTTCACGTGTTCTTCGTGTGTTCTTCAATGCCAAATATTTATTGACACTGAAAACACGGAGTTTTGATGAGAGCAATGTATGGATGTGAAGCCCTCGACGCAAGGATCACAGATATGCGATCATTTAATTTTTCGGGCTTGGAACGAAGCCGCAATGGCTCGCGGAAGGAGGCGACCAAATATTTATCGATGCTGGAAACGCAATATTCTGTTGAGCGCGACATATGGACATGGATCTCTCGACCCGAGGTTTGTGAATATGAAATCATTTTAATTTTCGGGCTTTGAATGAAGATACAACGACACAGAGAAGGGAGAGACACGGCGGCACCGACGACTGGAGGCGGCGGCCAGAGCCGTTCGGTCGCCTGGAGGCGGTGGCGCCCCAGCACGCCGCTGGATGAAAACCCGCTGCCGCACAGCCGCATCGGCAAGGAGCCGGACCTCGCGGCCATTCGGGATCCGCGAGGCAGGTCGGCACCATCTGGCATCACCGGTTACAAAAAGGGGTCGCCCCCCTTGTGTTCCGCTCGGCTAGTGTCGAGTCATGGCCGGCCTGCCGGGCCGGGGCCCGCCGGCCGCGGGCCGGGGCCCGCCAGCCGCGGGCCGGGGCCCGCCAGCCGCGGGCCGCGCCGCGCTAGCCGCGGGCCAGGCCATGCCAGTCGGGCTGGGCCATGCCCAACTAGTACATACCCGAACCCGGCTCGGTTCGACACGGTTCGGGCAGACCCAGGGAGTATTGGGCCGGGTCGGACCGGGCCCAAACCCCCAAATTTCAGTAAGAGTCGTTCAAAGGCTCGTACCTTGTGCTACAAACCTCCGATCGACGCACCGTCAGTTGAGATGCGATCCTTGGATCGCGACGATCATTTCGGTATATTACAATCAAGTATTTGGAGAACTTTGGGTTCATCCGGGTTGGTTCGAACCCGAAACCAACCGGGCCATCGGAGCGGAAACGCTTATAACTTGAGCTTCGGACATCCGATTGACGTGCCATCGATTTTGTTGGATTTTTCTTGATGAGACATCACTTTTGGCATACAGTTCCTGAGGTTTGGATGAAGTTTGATAGTGTCCAGGTTCGATTGTACCTGAAATCCAACCGGGCCCCTAGAACGGAAAAGCCGATAACTTTTAGACCGGGCGTCCATTTGACGAACCGTCAACGGCGTTGGTGATCTCGTTGAGAAACGGTCCTTATGAATATACCCTATGAGAGTTTTGGGTACAGTTGAGATATGGCTTGGTTGGTTCGCACACGAAACCAACCAGGCCCCTCGAACGAAAAGGCTAATAACTCAGAGACCGGGCGCCCGATTGATGCGCCATCTGTTGTGTTGAGACCCCTATGACGAGGCGGTCCTTTGAGATACTTCTTCGTGGGACTTTGTGATACTTGGAGTATCGAACAGTAGCTCTTGAGCAGACCCTCCCAAAGACAAGCGTACAGAGTACGGAGACCGTGTATCCGGCTGAGACCTGACGACTGCTTGACCGACTCGACTTGGAGTGAGTCGACTAGCCCAGTGGACAGAGCACTGCTTTGTTTGGGTGCAGACCCATGGCAGACAGAGCACTACTGAGATTGGGTGAAGACCTGCGGTATTCGTCCGGAGAGTACCTCTACAGGTTATTAGGGGGGATGCACTACTGTGTTTGGGTGGCAGACCCCGGTGGGAAGCACTACTGTGTTTGGGTGGCTGACCTACGGTACTCAACAAGAGGAGTACCTCAGGAGTCTTAGGTTAGTGAGCAGTACCTCGGAGTCGTGACAAGATCATTGTACTCGATAGAGACAGGGCTCTTCAGTAGTTATTGTTTCGATAATGAAAATCTGGGTTTCAGCTGAGTCTATGACCTTTGTGTTTACCCCATGATTGAGATCGGTCACTTGATAACATATGTATATGTATGGGCATATACCTGGGTATTGGTTATCCCTTGATTTCATAATCTTTGTGTTTCCTCATGATTGAGAAGGGTTACTTGATAACGTAGGTATATGTATGCGCATATACCTAAGTAGAGGTTACCTGTTGAGATCTTCTTTGTGGTTATCCTTGTTGGATTTAGTGAGACCATGAGGGTCTCGAGGTCCCTACTGAGTATCGTTATACTCACCCCTTCACGGGCTATGCTTGCACCACATTGTGTTTGTTGCAGAGGACGGGCAGCGCTGACAAAGGCTGAGTGTTCGAGGACTTGACGTTACCCAGAGGTGGATCTCATGACGAGTCAGTATCCAGAGGTGGAATTCACGATGTGACGATACTCAGAGGAGGTTGACGGGAGAGAGCATTGTAGAGGCTAACTGTACCTACCCTTCAGGTAGGATCTGTGGTGGACGATCCATGAGCTGCGCTATTTGTACCTACCCTTCAGGTAGGATCCGAGGAGGGTGACCCAGGAGTTACTTCCATTTTTTCAGCTGTTTGTCTTCTTTTGTTGTACTTTCATTCAGTTATAGTTGTACTTTCTATTGGGTTTGTATTCTGGGAAAAATACTTTTCAGCACTTTCTTTTGTACTTAGTGTATTACTTTCTCTTGTACTCTGTGTTTTTTTGTTTACTATTATAAAGGCAATGCCTTACCAGTTATCATATTTTTACGCCTTTGGTGCTAGTCGCTATCCCCTAGCCTATGGAAGGCAGGCTTGGGGTACTCATGGCCCGGGCCGCGAGGAAGGGTCGTGACAAATTGGTATCAGAGGAGTCGGTTCTAGCGCAGGACTTATAACTCTGATATTTTCTTTTCTGTGAAGCAATAGTGTTAAGGGTACCGAGTGTGGTCTTCAGTTCATGGAGTCCAGTGTTGGTCTAGAAGCCGACGTATCCGTACACCAGGACCCTGACTAGTGATTTCCAACTTTGGGCACAAAAACAATTATTGCGTGTGTGTTTCCAAAAGTTTTAAAGTCAGCTCAAACCGGGTCAGCTCACCAGGTATAAAACGTTGACCGTGTCGCATCTGTTCAGGATGTCTCCACGCAGATAGTCAGTTGGAGTTCTGAGAGAGTACTCGAAGACGGCTCACTGAGCAATGAGGCTCTGGTGCAGGGCCCTTTTTACTATGTTGGCACCCTCAGGTGGTGTACTAGCAGCACCACCACTTGTTGGGCAGAAGATTCCACCAGCTTAACTAGTGAGCTATGCACACTGGCAGAGCGCATTGCACGAGTTCCAGCAGTAGCGGCCTACGAGGGTACGAGGCGAGGAAGATTCCCAGATAGTAGAGGACTGGCTGGAGACGATTGTTAGAGATTTCTGCCGAGGTGAGACATCATTGGAGTGGATGGTAGACTTGGCTACTAGTGTTTTCCAGTGAATGACCATGAGGATGATCCACATAGTGATGAGGCTTCGGTACGTGTACCGATGCCTGAGATAGTGCCTTCGGGTAGTGTGTCAGCTATACATCACTACCTATTGGTCAGCAGTTACAACCGGTGGTACCGGTAGGTGACATATGTAGGCTTACTGCCTTACACGTGTACCAACATCAGATACCCTCAAGTTTCGAGGAAAGCCCAACTCAAAGGAAGCTGAGGACTGGCTTGAGGAGGTGGCCGAGAGTTTTCTAGAGCTTATACAGCTTCAGAAGGATGACTTGTCAGTAGCTGAGAATTCACTGGGGCACACCAAACCATTCCTGGTACTCGATGAATGCGATTATATCAGTTCTATAGAGCTCACACCTCTGAGTGTGGTGTGTTTAAAGACACATGAGTCTGCAAAGCAGCAGACGTGGAGGCAGAGCTAGGAGAGCAGCATGAGGTGGTGTACATTTCAACATGTTACAATCACCCACCTTTGTAGCCCCATCTAGGCTCAGTGAGCTGAAGGGCAGGGGAAGAGAGTAACTGCATACGGTCAAGGAGTGTTACCGAAAGGGCTCTAAGGATGATTCGAAGTTTGGACTTTGTCTTCTACTAGAAGTCGTAGCCAAAGAAATCGATACATATCATCCATTCCTTCCATGAATCTGGTCCCAGACCTAGAGTTTTCAGTTAAGCCGTTGACTTGACCCTCATGTCTGTAGAAACCTTTGGGAGGAGACATGATAGTCACACTTACGTTGTCGGTGTGATCTAACACTTGAGGCGAGAGTCTCGGTTGGGACCTCTTGGTGGCAGCGTTATGGACATACGATGTTAGATTGAGTATAGATTGGTCAATCAATGTTCGTACTCAAATTGATGATATTAGGCAAACGTCGGGATGGGTTTTCCTTGGTCGGTGAAAAGGAAACCCCAGGCAGCACAGGATAAACTCGTGCATGGGAGGGTGTAGCTGATCATGCTTGGGTTGGACAACCTTACCCTCGTGGAAGCAGGAGTTTTTAGTTTCAGTTCTAATCAGGAAAGGGAGACCTCTCAAGTTCGAGGAGGGCGACCACATTCTAATACGGGTCTCTTCTCGACAAGGTTTACGGAGATGTAGCTGAGCTGGCAAGATATCTCCGAGGTTCAACAGATTTTTCTAGGTCCCCAACATGGTAGGCCAGGTGGTTTACTGCTTCACCTTTCCACCTCTGTTGCACCAGGTGCATGAAATCTTCCATGTACCTCGGCTGAGGAGATATGTGCATGATCCTTCACATATCATCGACCATGGGGAGCTGGACGTTGGTGATGGGGTGACTTTTGCAGAGTTCCAGTAGAGGTTGAGGATCGAAAGGAGCGGGTCCTATAAGGACGGTCGATTCCACTTGTGCATTTTCGTAGGCAGCACAGGAACCTCCAGGTGAGCACATGGAAGCGGAAGGCTCAGATATGTGCTCAGTACCATTTTTTTGTGTCCCTAGTTTGTGTTAAAGCATTATGGGGATGTAAATCCCTGAGGTGGGAGTAATTTAAAGTCCCGGAAATTTCAAGGAAATTTTTTTCTTAATTTCTTTGGGATTTTACAAGAACGGAGTTTCTGACAGCACCTGATTCTGAGGCCCAGTGTGCCCGGAATCAATTTCTGAAGTTTGGCTCAGGTACGTTCAGTGAACAAACGAGCGGGTTTTTCTAACTTTTGAACCGGTGCTCGGAATCGAAATCTAAGGGCACATATGGAACCACAGCACTGGTAATTTCTTAAGAGCCCCTTTTCTGTAGGAGCGTTTTCTCAGGAGGAGATGATAAATTTTTGGTTTTAGTGAGGAATAAATAATATTCTATTACAAATTTTATTTATTTTCACTAGGTAGTTTTATCCTAAGGGAGTTGGGGGGTGGGACCCACATGTTGTTAACCAACCATGAGTGGATACTTGAATGGTGGGGCCCACACGAGCCCCAACCTTTCACATTACTATAACTCTCCTTTAACCCCCATTTAATCACCCCTTCTTTAACTCTTGAACAACTCCCCCTTTTTAATGGAAACTCTTCTCCTTCCACTCCTCCTCTTAAGTGCATGCCAACAATTTTTAATTAATTAGTTCAACCTATTCAATTAATTAAGTTATTTGAATTTCGAATGGCATGGGTGAATAAAAAATATTGGCTTTGCTATTATTTTTGGGGGCTTCCGTTGTGTTGAGGGGTTTGGGGTGAGAGAGCTTGGGGGAAATAGTGTAGGGTGTTCTTCTCACAACGAAGAACGCCAACCTTCCGATGAAGAACGCCTCTTCGATGAAGAACGCCTCCGACGGAGAACGCAAAGACACCGATGATGTGCCTTCTCTTCTTCTTCCTCCACGTCAAGGGAGGAGACACCACTACGGGGAACGTAACCATCGATGACGGCTCTTCCTCCGATGACAACGGAATCAGCACCGATCTTCCACGACGACTGATCATCACGATGTTTTCCTCTTTCCGCATCACGACGACATGTGACGTCTTTTCGAGGTAGGGATTTTTATATATGTTTGAATTCATTTTACTGATTCTTCATATCCTAAATTCACGATGATGATGACCAAATGAACGTGATCATCATCCTGCACATAAACCATGCTCCTTTTCCTTTTTTTAGTCTTCACATGTTCTTCGTGCGTTCTTCAATGACAAATATTTATTGATGCTAGAAACACGAAGTTTTGTTGAGTACAATATATGGAAGCGAATCCCTTGACGCAAGGATCACAGATATGCAATCGTTTAATTTTTCGGGCTTGGAACGAAGCCACAATGGCTCACGGAAGGAGGCGGCCAAATATTCATCGATGCTAGAAAAGCACTAGTCTGTTGAGCGCGACATATGGATGTGGAGCTCTCGACCCGAGGATCCCGAATATGTGATCATTTTAATTTTTGGGCTTTGAATGAAGATACAACGATGCAAGGAAGGGGGAGACGCGGCGGCGCCGATGACCAGAGGCGGTGACCAGAGCCGTCCGGCCGCCTGGAGGCGGTGGCGCGCCAGCACACCGCTGGAAAAAAAACCCATCGCCGCACCGCCGCAGTGGCTAGGAGTTGGACCCCGCGGCCGCACGGGATCCGGGAGGCAGGGTGGCGCTAGCTAGCGCTGCCAGTTACAATAAGGGGTCACGCCCCTTCTGTTCTGCTCGGCTAGCACCGAGTCGCGGCCGGCCTGCCAGGCTGGGCCGCGTTGGCTGCAGGCTAGGCCACGCCCCACTGGGCCGGACCCGGACCCGGGTCGGGTCGACTCGGTTCGGGCTGACCCAGGGAATATTAGGCCGGGTCGGTCAGTGCCCAAACCCCCAAATTTCAGTCAGAATCGTTCAAAGGCCCATAACATGTGCTACTGACCTCCAATCGACGCAAAGTCAGTTGCGATGCGATCCTTGGATCGTGACGGTCGTTTCGGTATATTACACTAATGGTTTTGGAGAACTTTGTGTTCGTCCGGGTTTGTTCGAACCCGAAACCAACCGGGCCCTCGGAGTGTAAACGCTTATAACATGAGCTCCGGACGTCCGATTGATGTGTCGTCGACATTGTTGGATTCCTCTTAATGAGACGGAACTTTTGGAATAATTAGCATGAGGTTTGGACACAGCTGGATAGTGGCCGGGTTGGATTGTACCCGAAATCCAACCGGACCCCTGGAACAAAAAAGTTGATAACATTCAGACCAGACGTCCGTTTGACGAACCGTCAGCGGCGTTGGTGATCTCGTTGAGAAACGGTCCCTATGAATATACCCTATGAGAGTTAGGGGTACAGTTGAGATACGGCCAGGTTGGTTCGCACACAAAGCCAACCGGGCCCCTCGGACGAAAAGGCTAATAACTCACAAACCGGGGGCCCGATTGACGCACCGTCTATTGTGTTAAGACCCCTATGACGAGGCGGTACTTTGAGATACTCTTTTGTGGGACTTTGTGATACTTGGAGTACTGAACAGTAGCTCGTGGATCGAACCCTCCCAGAGACGAGCGTACGGAGTACGTAGACCGTATAGCCGGCTGAGACCTCATGACTGCTTGACCGACTCAACTTGGAGT
Organism: Viscum album; assembly: GCA_963277665.1. Taxonomy (NCBI): domain Eukaryota; kingdom Viridiplantae; phylum Streptophyta; class Magnoliopsida; order Santalales; family Viscaceae; genus Viscum; species Viscum album. Next base: position 1,137,463,556 of record OY728150.1, on the reverse strand, counting down.
GAGTCGACTAGCCCAGTGGACGGAGCACTACTTTGTTTGGGTGCAGACCCAAGGCGAACAAAGTACTACTGTATAGCATCCCGCCTTTTTATCCCATAAACTTTCATTACATGATACAAAACTGAGGATCTTTAAGGTTTAGTGTCTTGGAAACCAGGAACTTAAAACATGAAAACATAAAACATTCTTCTAAAAGACTTGAAAGTCTTCTCGTCATGTTCATCCTAGGTTCATTACTACATCACATAACCTGGGAGCATACATCAAAAGAAAGGGTGAGCAGAAGGCCCAGTAAGGGAAACAAGGGAAACAATTAACATGTGAACTTGAGATACATCAACTATGTCATGAACAAGAACTTTAAGGCATGATAAAAAAAATCATGTGTCATATAATAATAAAAATAACATTTTCATAACTAGAAGATGTGGCTACATTATTTAACATAGACAATCCTGAACATATCACCAAGGTCCATCCCCAAGGTGTCATTTGAAAATTACCAAGGTTATTCACCAAGGTATCGTGAAAATTGTAATCTCTAGTGGTTATATCATTACCCAATGCATTGTAGCGATATCAGGGCGCACCCTTAAATTTTCCTTTATTATCATGTGATCCACATATATCATCATCAAACATTTCATAAATAACCCATATAGAATAAAATAAATGGGTTTCATTTCATAATCATAACGTTTTAAAAACTGCTTTAAAGACATGATCTTTACGGCACTTTAAACCCACGGAAGGGAAAGCAGGTCTTATGTATGTAAATCCCAGAATTTAAAATGGAACATTTTGATATATATGTCAATACCCTTGTAGAAATAAGAGCTTTGAGTATTCACTTTATAACATAAAATAATTTTGAGAAAAGAGAGAGGTATTTTGAGACGAAAATTCTGCAGCATAACGGCTATGTTACAAGGTTTTAGAAAACATTGAAAAGAGAGGGGACATGGGTCACCCAATCATAAATGATCCATAAAACAGTAAGGGAACAGAATAAGAAGGATATATGGACATGGTAATGAAATTTTAAGGATGTACCATTTGAAATGAAAAACATGGAAGGAAGAAAAAAATTAGATTTCTCTTATGAAAATTCGGTAGCCTAACGACGTCACTTAAACATCAATAAAAAAGAATTGACAAGATCAAATAGGGTCTCTCATAATATGATCATAAGAGTTCAGTATGATAGATATATAGATCATACTCCAACATAATAAAAAGGATCTTGAAATACTTGACATGAAAATCGAACTTGAAAAATGAGAAGGGTGAAAGAATCCCTTAAAAATTCGGCAGCCTAACAGCGTCACTTAAACTTCAACAAAATTGAATTGACAAGGTAAAATAGGGTCTCTCATCATATGATAATAAGAGGTCAGTATGATAGATATAGAGATCATACCCCAACATAATAAAAAGGATCTTGAAATACTTGACATGAAAATCGAACTTGAAAAATGAGAAGGGTGAAAGAATCCCTTAAAGATTCGGCAGCCTAACGGCGTCACTTAAACTTCAACAAAATTGAATTGACAAGGTAAAATAGGGTTTCTCATCATATGAAAATAAGAGTCCAGTATGATAGATATAGAGATCATACCCCAACATAATAGAAAGGAACTTGAAAGAATTGACATGAAAGTAGAACTTCAAAATGAGAATGGTGAAGAACCACTTAAAAATTCGGCAGCCTAACGGCGCCACTTAAAACTTAAAAATAATGTATTGAAGAGACCAAATGGGGTCTCTAATCATATGATCATAAAATATCACTATGATAAATTTAGAGATCATAACCCAACATAATAAAAAGGAACTTGAAAGACATGACATGAAAGTAGAACTTTGAAAAAGAGAAGGGTGAAAGAATCCCTTAAAAATTCGGCAGCCTAACGGCGCCACTTAAAAATTCATAAAACGAAATAATGAGAGTAAGAGGGGATCTCTCATTATATGAACATAAAAAGGGCAGTAAGAGGATTATAAAATAACATCCTCCAACATAAGAACATGGAGCATAAAAGGAATGACATAAAAGATATCACTTGAAAAGAAAGAGAGGGGTCGGATCCCTTACCTTAAAACGTGACTCTTGAAACTCAAAGGTTTGGTCCTTGAGGGCTTGGGGGCACCTTGGGAGGACTCTTTGGGAGGTAATGAGACCAGAAATTCGTTGGGGAAGAGTGGGGAGTCGAATGGATGAGATGAGGGCTTAGTATTTATAGGGAAAGTGAGGGGACAAGGCATTAATGGCCAAGGGACACCTCACATGTGCTTTTCTCAAACCCATGTGCTCTCCCTTGGAATTTACCATGGAGTTAGGCCACATGGGCCCCAAAAAACAATAATTCATCACCCTTGGCCGGCCAACCCTTAAAATATCTCATGACATCATCATGACACATCTATGATGTCATTAAACATACCGAAACACTAAAACTGCATTTTTACTATTCACTGAAAATTCAACTTTCTCAGAAAAATCCCAAAATTTCACACTAACCAAATATCAATGCTCTGATTTCAAAAATGAACTCCATTTTATAAAAATAATTTTCTAAATATTTTTAAATTTATTTTTAAACAAATAAACTATTCACCGAAAATTCATTTTTTTCAGAAAAAACCCCAAAAATTACCATAACATAATATCGGTGCTCTGAGTTCAAAAATGAAATCCATTTTATAAAAATAATTTTCTAAATAATTTTTTATTTAATTTTTAATTAAAAAACACTATTCACCTGAAAAAACTAATACTTGAATAATAATTTATGAAACCGTTATTTAACCATTTTATTGAATCACATTACTTAATCAAGGTGCCTAGATTATATTAATACTTTCTTTAAGTGAGATTACTAATCCATTTGGACACATTACTAATCCTAATCATAAAATCACTATTCATAATTTACTATTCATCAAAAATTAAGTTGATCTTATTAGTCTCTAAATTTCGTACTGAACATAATTGTAGAAGACCATTTTTCGAAAATCATTACACATTTTTAATTATTTAAGGTTTACACAACCATTTTTAAAATATCATTTTTCTAAAATTCATCAAAAATATGCATATTATATTTATCCGGTCATTTGAAAATTCATAAACTTCATCATAAGAAGAAATCCCAATTTTTATTTAAAACAAAGGATTACACCAGGCAGTTACAGTCTCCTTACATAGCCCCTTATCACACCAGCATAGGACCTAAGTGTAAGGTGTGCTAAGGTGAGAGAATCCGAGGGAGGCTCGGCCAACATCGCACGAGTAGTAATTTCAATCAGTTTCAACTTCTCGCGAAGGCGATCCCGTTCTAGCTTCACACGATGAAGTTCAGCTTGGGTTTGGTCCAGAGCAAAGCCCAGTGGTGCTACCTCCTTCCCAAGTTCTGTTAGATGGGCTTCGATCGGTCCAAGACTACTGGGTGAGGCCATCGAATCATCTTTCTATATTAATTAACCAAGATTGCTTGTATTTAGAGACAATAGTCAAAACGTTTAGTTTCCAGTGGTCATATTGACCAATTGTCAAATAACAATCAAAACCCAACAGTCTCATTTTAATTATACTCATGTTATCAAATGAAACATTATTGTTGAGTATAAAAATAAAATAAAATAACACATAAAATTAGGAAACAAGATTTATTTAAAATTTCGGGTCGTTACAATCTTCCCCCCTTAAGAAATTGCGTCCTCGCAATTTTTTTTAAAAAAATTAGGTTTTTAAATTTCATTGAATGTCCCACATCGGAAAAGGATTCAGTAAAACTATTACTTTAAAAGGAAGAAAGGGAAGTACGAAGGTCACCCGAGTTAGCCCACACTAGGATTCCATGTAGGAAAATATGGACATGGAGGAGAAAACAAAGGGTCATGTTCTGAGGGAGAGTGACAGAGAGCATGATTAGGAGAAAGTTAACCATAAGAAAATCCCAAACTTATGATGTGTGTAAACGATCTTTGATTACCTATTAGGAAACGTAAACCAACAACATTTTTGTTTTACGTTCCTTTACATAATTTTGAGGAATTCATTTACAACATAGAACAAGAACATAAGGAAATATATCTACCTTCATGTAGAGTTTCACCTTTTAATAAGTTTCTACCAAAACTAATCTTTTCTCCCAAACGATGAGCACTCAGAACTACTTGGTCTCATCAAAACACAAGAATCATCTTCTAGAGAATCACATAATCCCCAAAAGATTAACTATCTATTTCTTCTATCTTTAAACATTATCAAAAACAGAAAGGGTAAGGTTAAACAACTATTCAAAAAGGAAGAATCCCATTGGAATGGAAACTACTTTTAAATCTTCAAAGTTCCATGGTACTACCCAAAGTTCATCATAGACCATCCCATAAATAACGGTCCTTAAAATTCCTCAAAATAAAACAAACTAAGATTGAAACCCAAATACAAGACGGATTTGATAACATAGTCTTCCAAAATAAACTTCATTGTTCATCTCCAAACAACATCAACCACTCTTAACATCTAAACTAAACATATTTTACCCAAGATAGGTTATTCATTCCCATAAGTAGCCTAAATTACTATAAGTCCACCATAAATTTATCGATTCTTCAAAATATAAGTCAACCTTACTCATCAATGAAAATACCATAGTAATCTATTTACCTCGATCATATAGGGTCCCTAAAATAGTGAACGTATTCCAAAATAATAATCATCTTTTAATCCCCTAATCACCTCTGTCATATTAATATGAAAATCGTGGCATTTCCTATCACATTGGTTTTTGGGACATGTTCTTCCATTTCCCGCCATTAACTAAGAAAAGAAACTATAATTAGGGGCTTATTTACTTAGCTAATAATCTATAAAAGGAAACTTTAAGCATAAAAGGATAAACATGTAGAATAAAAGTATATCCTAACTTGTGATCCCCTAGGTTCTAATCTAGGTTATCCATGATCATATATTCTTATGTGAATCCTTATTTTGTTTTATCCTTGTTCCTTTAATAATGGTTCATACTAAGCTTATGAATTTACCAAAGCATATCCCCCGGGAGTGTCGTGACCAAGAGTGCAGCAAGGCCCGTTTTCGTGTACCAGTTCCCGTTCGAGTCTAGCTCAAAGCGGTGTTTTTGGGTTTTACCCCTATGTATATCTATGCCAGAGCCACCTCTACCTGCTCGTATCCAGACAGGGATGTATTTGCTTGGAAACCCCTTACTCAATACTCACCAAAATACCAGGAAGATTTCCTATATTTAAACTTTTCTATAGGGTTATTCCTAGATTTTTCATATCCTAATTTCCACAAATAACTAAACCATCCTTTGATACCAACTATAGCATCCCTCCTTTTTATCACATAAACTGTCATTACATTATTCAAAACTGAGGATCTTTAAGGTTTAGTGTCTTGGAAACCAGGAACTTAAAACATGAAAACATAAAACATTCTTCTATAAGACTTGAAAGGCTTCTCCTCATGTTCATCCTTGGTTCATTACTGCATCACATAACCTGGGAGCATACATCAAAAGAAAGGGTGAGCAGAAGGCCCAGTAAGGGAAACAAGGGAAACATTTAACATGTGAACTTGAGATACATCAACTATGTCATGAACAAGAACTTTAAGGCATGATAAAAAAAATCATGTGGCATATCATAATAAAAATAAAATTTTCATAACTTGAAGATGTGGCTACATCATTTAACATAGACAATCATGAACATATCATCAAGGTCCATCCCCAAGGTGTCATTTGAAAATTACCAAGGCTATTCACCAAGGTATCGTGAAAATTGTAATCTCTAGTGGTTACATCATTTCCCAATGCATTGGAGCGCTATCAGGGCGCACCCTTAAATTTTCCTTTATTATCATGTTATCCACATATATCATCATCAAAAATTTCATAAATAACCCATATAGAATAAAATAAATGGGTTTCATTTCATAATCCTAACGTTTTAAAAACTGCTTTAAAGACATGATCTTTACGGCACTTTAAACCCACGGAAGGGAAAGCGGGTCTTATGTATGTAAATCCCAGAATTTAAAATGGAACATTTTGATATATATGTGAATACCCTTTTAGAAATAAGATCTTTGAGTATTCACTTTATAACATAAAATAATTTTGAGAAAAGAGAGAGGTATTTTGAGACGAAAAATCTGCAGCATAACGACTATGTTACAAGGTTTTAGAAAACATTGAAAAGAGAGGGGACATGGGTCACCCACTCATAAATGATCCATAAAACAGTAAGGGAACAGAATTAGAAGGATATATGGACATGGTAATGAAATTTTAAGGACATACCATTTGAAATGAAAAACATGGAAGGAAGACAAAAATTAGATTTCTCTTAAGAAAATTCGGTAGCCTAACGACGTCACTTAAACTTCAATAAAAAAGAATTGACAAGATCAAATAGGGTATCTCATCATATGATCATAAGAGGTCAGTATGATAGATATAGAGATCATACCCCAACATAATAAAAAGGATCTTGAAATACTTGACATGAAAATCGAACTTGAAAAATGAGAAGGGTGAAAGAATCCCTTAAAGATTCGGCAGCCTAACGGTGTCACTTAAACATCAAAAAAATTGAATTGACAAGGTAAAATATGGTCTCTCATCATATGATCATAAGAGGTCAGTATGATAGATATAGAGATCATACCCCAACATAATAAAAAGGATCTTGAAATACTTGACATGAAAATCGAACTTGAAAAATGAGAAGGGTGAAAGAATCCCTTAAAGATTCGGCAGCCTAACGGTGTCACTTAAACTTCAACAAAATTGAATTGACAAGGTCAAATAGGGTCTCTCATCATATTAACATAAGAGTCCAGTATGATAGATATAGAGATCATACCCCAACATAATAGAAAGGAACTTGAAAGAATTGACATGAAAGTAGAACTTCAAAATGAGAATGGTGAAGAACCACTTAAAAATTCGGCAGCCTAACGACGCCACTTAAAACTTCAAAATAATGTATTGAAGAGACCAAATGGGGTCTCTCATCATATGATCATAAAATATCAGTATGATAAATTTAGAGATCATACCCCAACATAATAAAAATGAACTTGAAAGACTTGACATGAAAGTAGAACTTTGAAAAAGAGAAGGGTGAAAGAATCCCTTAAAAATTCGGCAGCCTAACGGCGCCACTTAAAACATCATAAAACGAAATAATGAGAGTAAGAGGGGATCTCTCATTATATGAACATAAAAAGGGCAGTAAGAGGAGTATAAAAGAACATCCTCCAACATAAGAACATGGAGCATAAAAGGAATGACATAAAAGATATCACTTGAAAAGAAAGAGAGGGGTCAGATCCCTTACCTTAAAACGTGACTCTTGAAACTCAAAGGTTTGGACCTTGAGGGCTTGGGGCACCTTTGGAGGACTCCTTGGGAGGTAATGAGACCAGAAATTCGTTGGGGAAGAGTGAGGAGTCGAATGGATGAGATGAGGGCTTGGTATTTATAGGGAAAGTGAGGGGACAAGGCATTAATGGCCAAGGGACACCTCACATGTGCTTTTCTCAAACCCATGTGCTCTCCCTTGGAATTTACCATGGAGTTAGGCCACATGGGCCCCCAAAAACAATAATTCATCACCCTTGGCCGGACAACCCTTAAAATATCTCATGACATCATCATGACACAGCTATGATGTCATTAAACATACCGAAACCCTAAAACTGCATTTTTACTATTCACTGAAAATTCAACTTTCTCAGAAAAATCCCAAAATTTCACACTAACCAAATATCAATGCTCTGATTTCAAAAATGAACTCCATTTTATAAAAATAATTTTCTAAATATTTTTAAATTTATTTTTAAATAAATACACTATTCACCGAAAATTCATTTTTTTCAGAAAAAACCCCTAAAATTACCATAACATAATATCGGTGCTCTGAGTTCAAAAATGAAATCCATTTTATAAAAAATAATTTTCTAAATAATTTTTTATTTTATTTTTAATTAAAAAACACTATTCACCCGAAAAAACTAATACTTGAATAATTATTTATGAAACCGTTATTTAACCATTTTATTGAATCCCATTACATAATCATGGTGCCTAGATTATATTAATACTTTCATTAAGTGAGATTACTAATCCATTTGGACACATTACTAATCCTAATCATAAAATCACTATTCATAATTTACTATTCATCAAAAATTAAGTTGATATTATTAGTCTCTAAATTTCGTAATGAACATAATTGTAGAAGACCATTTTTCGAAAATCATTACACATTTTTAATTATTTAAGGTTTACATAACCATTTTTAAAATATCATTTTTCTAAAATTCATAAAAAATATGCATATTATATTTATCCGGTCATTTGAAAATTCATAAACTTCATCATAAGAAGAAATCCCAATTTTTATTTAAAACAAAGGATTACACAAGGCAGTTACGGTCTCCTTACATAGCCCCTTATCACACCAGCATAGGACCTAAGTGTAAGGTGTGCTAAGGTGAGAGAATCCGAGGGAGGCTCGGCCAACATCGCACGAGTAGTAATTTCTATCAGTTTCAACTTCTCGCGAAGGCGATCCCGTTCTAGCTTCACACGATGAAGTTCAGCTTGGGTTTGGTCCAGAGAAAAGCTCAGTGGTGCTACCTCCTTCCCAAGTTCTGTTAGATGGGCTTCGATCGGTCCAAGACTACTGGGTGAGGCCATCGAATCTTCTTTCTATATTAATTAACCAAGATTGCTTGTATTTAGAGACAATAGTCAAAACGTTTAGTTTCCAGTGGTCATATTGACCAATGGTCAAATAACAATCAAAACCCAACAGTCTCATTTTAATTATACTCATGTTATCAAATGAAACATTTTTGTTGAGTATAAAAATAAAATAAAATAACACATAAAATTAGGAAACAAGATTTATTTAAAATTTCGGGTCGTTACATACTGAGTTTGGGTGCAGACCCACGGTACTCGTCTGGAGAGTACCTCTGCAGACTATTAGGGGGCATGCACTACTGTGTTTGGGTGGCAGACCCCGGCAGGAAGCACTACTGTGTTTGGGTTGCTGACCCGCGGTACTCGACAGGAGGAGTACCTCAGCAGTCTTAGGTTAGTGAGCAGTACCTCAGAGTCATGACAGGATCACTGTACTCGACAGATACGACGCTCTTCAGCAGTTACGGTTTCAATAATGAAAATCATGGTTTGAGATGAGTCTATGACCTTTGTGTTTACCCCATGATTGAGATGGGTCACTTGATAACTTAGGTATATGTATGGGCATATACTTGGGTATTGGTTATCTGTTGATTTCATAATCTTTGGGTTTCTTCATGATTGAGAAGAGTTAGTTGATAAATTAGGTATATGTATGGGCATATACCTAAGTAGAAGTTATCTGTTGAGATCTTCTGTGTGGTTATCCCTGTTGGATTTAGTGAGACCATGAGGGTCTCAGGGTCCCTACTGAGTATCTTTATACTCACCCCTGCACGGGCTATGCCCACACCTCGTTGTGTTGGTTGCAGACGATTGGCATCGCCGACAGAGGCCGAGTGTTCGAGGACTAGACGGTACCCGGAGGTGGATCTCACGACGAGTCAGTATCCGCAGTTGGACTTCACGATGTGATGATACTTGGAGGAGGTTAACGGGCGAGAGTGTTGTCGAGGATAATTGTACATACCCTTCAGGTAGGATCTGGGGTGGACGATCTAGGAGCTGCACTATCTGTACCTACCCTTCAGGTAGGATCCGAGGAGGGCAACCCAGGAGCTACTTGCATTCTTCCAACTGTTTGTCTTTTTATGTCGTACTTTTGTTCAGTTATAGTTGTACTTTCAGTTGGGTATGTATTCTGGCCAACTTACTTTTTAGCACATTCTTTTGTACATAGTGTATTACTTCCGCTTGTACTCTGTGTTGTTTTGTTTACTATTATAAAGGCAATGCCTTCCCAGTTATCAGATTTTTATTCCTTTGGTGCTAGTCGCCAGCCCCTGGCCTATGGATGGCGGGCTTGGGGTAGTCATGGCACGGGCCCCAAGGATGGGTTGTGATAGATAAATTTTTAAATTCACTATAATTTTCCAAGATTTATCTTTGTTTTGGATATCATCAATCAAGGATCCAATAAGAGGATATACATGAAATAACATTCATTATAATATATGGAACATATGAGTTTATAGTTTTTCAATTTATGCTTATTAATTCCCCTACTAACATAATTAATTTAATGAATATAGGTTTTGAGATTACTAGGATTATTTTCTGGACACATTTATAGATGATATTATTAAAAATTCAATAATAAAGGTAGATAATGATGATCAAAACTGATTATAATAATGATCCCAAGGACAGTTAAGTGGTATAAAAAATTCTCAATGTGTGAAATTTCTCTTCAATATGCCTCTTTTTTTGGGTCATATAATCTTAAGAGATGGGATATCAATGGATCCATCCATGATATAAGTTATAAAACATTTGTAAATACCAACCACTATAACTTATCTCTATAATTATCCTGGTTTGGATGGATATTATTTAATATTTGTAGATAATTTCGCTCATCTATCTAATCCAATCATAGGTTTACTCAAATGTGACTAAAGAACCTTTAAAACAATGAATGAAAACATAATTTTTTGTATTAAAGTGAAGGTTAGTCATTTCACCTTGTAAGACATTATTATCCAATATAAATGGGGTTTATAATATTTAGTGATTCATTGAAGAATGTACCATTATGTGTTCTTATGTATAATGATATAGTTTTATCTTATTCCTCATTCCAATTAATTGTCCTTGAAAAAAATTACCCAACACCTTATTTTTAGTTAGCTGTGAATATTTATTCGTTTATAATATGGAGGTATTATAATAATAGGGAAATCTATGATATATATACACATATATATATTCATATCTGTCTCAAGTATATATTCATGAAAAAATATATTTCACATAATCATGAGAAGGTTTATGGTGTTTATTAAATGATTTGAATATTCAATACATTACCCCCATATGAATGTCAGAAAGGTGGAATATGGTCTATGTTAAAAATATCATGACAGATAATCTAGGATGAGGATCCCAAAAATTAAAAAAAAATTCAATATTTTCAAAGGATGGATTTAGAAATCCTATACCAAATATTGAAATCTTATATTTATAAAATGGTTGTTCAGCTATCAATCCATATCATGACAAAAGAGTTACATATGGAAAACATGTTGCTAAAGAAGACACATCAAAATATTCCAAAATTAAATCATTATTGATGGAATGATATGGTTATGGAATGGTTTTTGTATTTCATAATCATCAGATTTGAATATGGATATTGTGACACATTTTTTATAAATTATATTGGTATCGTAGGATGAACATGTGTTATAATATATATGTATTACACAGATTTTTTAAATTAATAAACAAAAAAATGTATTTCATTAATGAAACATTTTATATTATTGAACAACTAATACCATTAAAATTCAAAATATCAGAAGGGGAAAAATAAAATATATAAATACTACAATGATAAAATTTAGATCTACCTAATATATTAGAATCATCCATCCCATAAAAAACACAACGGAAAAAAGAAAAATATGTGTAAAATAATCAAAATAATAGAAAGTGAAAATTAAATACCATTAGAGTATTTATATTTAATAATGAATGATATAATATTGTAGTATTTATATAAGGTAATTTAACTATCATAATTTTAATGTAACCCTTGAAATAGGAAAAATACCATTGGGAATAATAACCTTCCAATGTCAATATTACCAAAACATAAAATAGGAATTCAAAATCAAAATAATAAAAGATAACATAAATAATATTAATAATCATTTATTTATGAAAATATAACAATTATAATTCAAATAATGTCAAGAATAATAATTTGAATGTAAATATTAGAAATTTTTTGATAATCACTTCTTTATTTCATTTCTTAAAAATCATAATTGTTATATTAAAAAATAAAATATTCAATATTATAAAATAAAAAATATCATATTAATTTAATTTTATAAAATATCACAACAAAATTTTCTAATGGTGTATATTTTAGAATTTTATAAAATATATCATTTTTATGATAAATAGTGAAAATATATTTTTCTCTAAAAATTGGGTATCATAAATTATATCATTATGGATGTAATGATATACTAATCATTAATATAATATGAATATTAGAGAATTATTTATTTGGATAATTTTTTCATTAAAATAAAAAAATATATTTCAAAACCTAAAAAATAGTTTCCAAAGTATAAATTCAAATGTATTCCTTTTAAAAGATAATTTTCTCATTATCATAGTTTCCTTGTTACATCACAAGTGAATTAAAATTATAAAGTAGTTTAAATTCATATAAAATTATATTATATTTATATATGTCTAATTATCTGAAAAATATTACAATTACAAGGTATAAGATCAATAATTTGTTTAATTTATGATATTATTCTAATAATTTCTGTATCTTCAGGTATAAAAAACCCCTCAACCTAGGATTTAAAATCAAATCCTCCCTCACCAATGATAAAAAATATATATACAAAAATCACCTCTATTATGATTTTATAAATCTTAGTTACATTCTAGAGTAATACTAATCCATTAGTCATGGATGTCAAGTGTTGTACAAGATAATAAACACTATAAAAATAGTATGTTTGTTATAAACAAAACTATCATTTCCAACATATATTCTATTTTTTTCCTAGTAGATTTCCAAAAAATACCTTCTAAGAATAAATATGAATTATATTATAATTTTATTTATGATGTTAAGCTGCTATATGATTTATATTTTTTATGTATTTATATATTGTACATTTATTTTTATTCTTATGGACAACATTCTAGATAATAATTGGTTAACCACCAATCAGTAATTTTATAACATCTATCATATTTCAACACTTAGGGATAGTAATAAAAATTTATTTATAAGATGATAATTTATAAATATAAATATATTTTATTTTTTTAATTTAATATTGGTATGTATAAATGTCCCTGATTAATAGAATAAAATTTTAAAAATGATATCTATTTTTAGGAAATCATGCTATCAAATTGCATCAAATATGACAATGGAAAATAATGAAATCTAATCCATTTTAAGTAATTTATAAATGTTGAAATCTGCTAACATAAACCACTTCAAGGAAATATTTTTAAGCAAATTTTTATTATTATTCTAGATGCAATAAGGTGATGAAATAAAGATAGATTTAAGGTTTCTGAATTCTCAACCCCAAAATATTTCTTTTTGTTTATCTATTATATAAAAATATGATCAGAATTATTTTTACTCCAATATAAAAAATAATTGATTTCAATATTCTTTCTATTTACATTTTGGGATATATATATTTCTTCCCATTCCAAATAATTTTGAATATAATTATAATTCTATTTCAGAATGAATTAGATTTCAATAAAATCTCTTGAAACATCTTGAGTTGTTTCTTAATTAAAATTATATTTTATTACAACATATCATCTCCGTTATTAATTTGGTAAACATAAATTTTATTTATTGATGTATAAAAATTGAAATACATTATGAAAACCATTTCATTCCATGGTTTGTTTCCGAACAATGATTGTTATAATTTTTTGGGGAATGAATGAGTATTTGAAATTAATGATGTGACAGGTGGGATCTGAAATATATAACCCTATAATTTATTATGTAATATAATATATCTATTTATATAATTTTTTTATGAATAATCATGAATATATGTTTTATTACAAAGATTATGTTATGATTTATGCCCTTAGGTTATGCATTAGTGTAATGATAGATTTGATTAATAATTTGTGTCGTATTTGAAAACTATAAAAAGATTTTTTTTCTTCAAATGTTACATTGCATGCCATTATCAACAAAATTCATCATTATAATGATGATGATCTTATGCTGTCTATATAATGGAATTGATTATTCTCAACCATTAACTATTGATTCATATCCATTATTTCACCCACACTGGTATTTTATCCCAAACCATTCATTGAAATATATCCTCATATGTCTATATATACTAAGGAGATTATTTCTTTTTTATAAGGATAAATACTAAGAATTTTAATAATGTTTTATTTTTATTATTTATAATCGATGTATGATCCTAATATTCAATAAGCACTAAACCATTGGATTTGGTATTTTTGAACTTATTATGTAGTTTATCTATAAAATGATTTAATAGTCATGTAAGAAAAACTCATTTCACTATATACGGTATCATAAAATGGTTTATTAAATTTAGAACTAAGGATTAGAAAACATGGAAACAAAACATATTCCTATGTTCTGGAATAATAACATATTATTAGAGGACCTTTTCATAAAATCTTAAACAGAACCTGTAATGACCCAGAATTCCTATGGAATTTTTTTTAAATACATGGGAATTTTATGAGTCTTTGGTTTCTGACAGCACCTGATTCTGAGGCCCGGTGTGGTCGGAATAAACTTCTTTAGTTTTGTTCGGGTACGTTTAGTAAACGTACGTGGGAGTTTTATATTTTTTTAACTGGTGCTCGGAATTGAAATCATAGGGCACCGTTGAACTTGCAGCACTGGTATTCGCTTAAAGAGGCCTTTACCACTGTTGCGTTTCAATGTGAATAAACGTTAGTTTTTGGTGTTTCTAATTAAAATTAAAAGTTAAATAAAAATTTGTGTGTAACACATTTTTATTTGAAAGGTGGTTTTTTTTCCTACAAAGGGATGTTGGAGGTGGGTCCCACTCCCACATAACCTCCCATGGGAGGATATGATGTGGTTGGGCCCACACGTGCTCAACCCCCTTAAACTCCCCTTTTGAACCCCTTGAGATCCCCATTAATAGGGTAAACTCTTGGGCTTCACCATTATGGTGCCAACACAACTAATTGATGATTTAATTAATTGATTTGTGTGTTTGAATTCTTTTGAATTCATTTTTCCAACATAATAATATGAGTGATATTATTATGGTTGGGTGGGAATAATCTTTTCTTTGGTTTGGAGAATTGGGAGGACATCACCCTCTCCAGTGAAGAACACGAGGAACTCAATCATCTCCTCCTTTATTCAAGTAGGGCAAGAAAGTGAGGGGACACCCACAAAGAACGCTCAACTTCATTCCTCTTCCTCTACGTCAAAGGAGAAGACGCTACCCACAAAGAATGTCACCAATGAAAACATCACCTCCTTCCTACTTCAACGGAATGACACCACCATCCTGTGACTTTTTCAACGGTCAACGACAATCGAGGTAGGGTTTTGAATTTGAGTTTGAATTCCTTTCTTTAAAGTTCATCATTTCCCTTGGATAAAAACAAAAACCGCGGATCGACCCCTGAACCTGTCAATCCAAAGAATGGATGTTGATTGCGGGAATGGTTAGAGATTAAGCTAGAGTTTGATTCTAGTTCATTTATATGATGGATTACTGTTTGAGCCTCTAACGTGGAGGGCAAGGGCTAACGAACAAGTCCAGACCCTCTGCCAATTCATTCTCGAAGCACGATTTGATGGCTGATGGGTGAACGGATTGGAAACCCTGATTTGAGGTCTTTGCAGTGAAGAATAGGACCCAAGGAGGCCGTAGGAACAGACGAGAGGAAAAATGGACCGGCAGAATGACTATTGTGGCCCACAGAGGAGCGCGGCGGCGCCGGAGATATGAGGTGGTGTCCGACATCGGACGACCACCTGGGGGCAGGGGTGCCTCTCGCGTGCTGCTGCGGCACCATCCACGGCATTGGAGTGGAACCCGAATCTATGGGTTCTGAGAAGGACGGGCGGCGCCAGCTACTCCGCCATTATAGCACCCCCTCCCCCCCCCTCCCCCCCGCTCCTCGCACCTGGCACGTAACGTGTTCGACCAGCTGGTCGAGCCGTGACCGGCCGTGCGGGTCGGGCCGCCTGTCGTGTGGGTTGGGCCGTAGCCGCCAGACTGGGGCACGGCCACAAGGCCGGGCAGCACCCTATCGGGCTAGACTTGGATCCGGGTCAGGTCGACCCGGTTCGGGCCGACCCATGGCAGGTTGGATCGGGTCGGACCAGACCCAAAGCCCCCCACTTCAGACCACTTTTGGTATATCATCAATAACATGAGCTACAGACCTCCGATCGAAGCACCGTCAGTTGTGTAGGATTCCTTGGATTGAAACAGTAATTTTTTTGATCAAACTCAAGGTTTTGGAGAATTTTGTGTAAGGCCGAAATGGTTTGAACCTGAAACCAACAGCGCCCTCGGAGCGGAAACGCTTATAACTTAATGACCGGGTGTCCAATTGACGTTCCGTCCACTACGTTGGATTCCTTTTGATGAGAAGTTCCTTCTGGAATACGCCACACACGATTCGGATGAGGTTGGAGTATAGTCGTGTTAGATTGTCCTCGAAATCCAACCGTCCCCTTGGAAAGGAAATGCCAATAACTCTCAGACCAAGCGTCTGATTGACGCACTGTCTGTCGCGTTGGGTTCCTTATGATGAGATGGAACAATGGGATAAATCAACTTAGGACTTCATGATAGTTGATGTATCAAAACATGGCTTGAGAAGCTGACCCTCCTTCAATCATGCGTACTGTGTACGGGAAACCTAGGGCTGGCTGCGACTGAGATGACAGAATCCTCCATGGGTTCGACAGCAACGACTTCTGTACCATGATCTAATGTGGGTTTGATAGTGAAGGTTAGTGTACCGTAATCCTACGTGGGTTCGACAGTGATGACTACTATATCGGAATCCTATGTGGGTTTGATAGGGACAACTTCTGTATCGAGATCCTCTATGTGTTAAACAACAATGAGTTCTGTACTAGGATCCTACATGGGTTAGATAGTGATGACTTCTGTACCAGAATCCTACATGGGTTCGATAGTGACGAATTCTGTTCCATGATCCTATGTGGGTTAGATAGCATTGATATTGTTCCAGGATCATATGTGGGTTCGATAGAAGAGATTATTCAGAGGCTACATCTAATCATCTCTACCCCTCTTCATGAGTTTTATACCTGTGTGAGGTGAGTCATGTCTTTCAACCATTATCAACATGGTGATTGACTTTTCATCCTTTTTGGGATGGTTTGTTCTTGGGCTTGAGAGTTGGATCCGTACTGTGATTGATAACTTAGGTATCTGTATGGGAATATACCTAAGTAAGGTTGGTTGATACTTCGTGATTGTATCTTTCTACGATGGTTCATCCTTTGTGGTCTTTGTGAGACCTTGAGTGTCTCGGGGTCCCTACTGAGTATTCTTATACTCACCCCTGCATGGGCTATGCCTTCACCTCGTTGTGTTGGATGGAGACAACGGACAACGCTGACCGAGGCAGAGTGTACGGGGATTGGACGGTACCCAGAGGTGGATCTCACGACGAGTCGGTACCTGGAGGAGACGGATGGATGTGGAGCACTAAGAAAGCCATCTATACATGCCATTTAGGTAGGATCTGTGGTGGAATATCCAGGATCTTATAGGTACCATCTAGCTATTTGTATTTTTATTTTTACCTGTTTTTCCATTCCTTATACTTTACTGTTGGGCTTGTATGTCTAGAACTTGTACTTCTTTGCACTTCTTCTGTATTCAGTTTTTATATATATTTTTCTTCCTCTCGTTCTCTGGTTGTGTTTGTTTACAGTTATAAAGGAAATTCCTTCCATGTTTAGGGATTTTACTTCTTTGCTGCTAGTCACCAGCCCCAGGTGTAAGGAAGGCAAGCTTGGGGTAGTTACAACACGGGCCCCGGTGGATGTTTTGTGACCAATTGGTATAAGAGGAGTCGGTTTTACCGCATAACATAGGACTCTAATCTGTTTTTCTGTCAAGAAATAGTGGTAAGAGTATTGAGTGTGGTTTTTAGTCCAGGGAGTCCAGTGTTGGTGCGGCGGCCGACATATCCATACAACATTACCTTGACATCTGATTTCTGACTCAGTGCATGAAACCACTGATAGAGTGTGTGTTTCAAGAGTTTCCTTTGTGGTCTCTTTGAGTCAGCACACCATGTATAACTTTTTGACTGTGGCGCACCTGTTCCTTATCAGGATTCCACTGCGTAGACAGCAAGCTAGGGTTCTCCGAGAGAGAACATGATGACGGCCCAACGAACGACGAGGCTCCATTTTAGGGCCCTCTTACTATGTTTTCACCTTAGGGTGGTGTACAAGTTTCAACACCTCCAGTTGGGTATTAGATTCCACCATCCTCATTGAAGGATGGTGCACGCCGACTGAGCACGTTTTACGAGTTCCAACAGCAGAGGTCTCTGATGTTTCGAGGTGAGACAGATACCTATGCAGCTGAGGGCTGGAAAGAGGCGATTGATAGAGTTTTCTGCCTATTTGAGACACCAGTAGAGCAGACGGTGATCATAGATACTATAATTTTTCAGTGAGTGGCCATGAGGATGGTCCACATAGTGATGAGGTTTCGGTACATGGACCGTTTTCTGAGATAGTACCTCCGAGAAGTGTGTCAGCTATATCACTGCCTGATGGTCACCAATTGAAATCAGTAGTACCGCTAGAGGACACTTGTAGGCTTAGTGCCTTACATGTGTTTCAACATTAGATATCTCTCAGGTTATGAGGTGAGCCCGACCCACAGGCGGCTGAGGACTGGGTTGAGGAGGTAGCAGAGAGTTTTCTTGAGCTTATGCAGTTTCCGCAGGACAACGAGTGGGTAACTGAGTTATCATCGAGGCATATCAATATTTCCTGGTACTCGATGAATATGATATGATTAGTGATTTTGAGTTCAGACCTCATAGAGAGGTGTGTTTAAGAATATCTTATCAAGAACTTTTTTCCTCTTTGCATTCCTACTTATGTTAGGGTTCAAGAGAGAACCATTGTTAGTGAATGTTCATTGGATGAGCGGATACATCCAGTGAATGTTAGCAGTTTAAAAGCATGAAACATGTGACAGTCTCAGAGACATGAGTGGGAATAATTATTTGAGAAGAGGAAGTGTTAAGGACATATGAATCTATTGGGCAGCAGACATAGAAGAAGAGCCAGGAGAGCAGCATGAGGTGGTAAACATTTTGACATGTTATATCCACCCACCATTGTAGTCCCCGCTAGGCTGAGGGAGCTGGAGGGCAGGGGAAGAGAATAGCTGCATGCGGTCAAGGAGTGTGACCGAAGGGATGTAGGAATGATTTAAATATAGTCTGTGTCTACTACTAGCTTCCGTATCAATATACATATGTACCAATCATTCCATCCATCCACTAATCTTTTCCCAGACCTAGAGTTTTCGTTTAAGCCGTTGACTTGACCCTCACGTCTAGAGATAACTTTGGGAGGGGACTCGATAATCACACTTACACCAACAGTGTGATCTAACCATTGATGCAAGAGTTTCGGTTGGAACCTCTTGGTGGGAGTGTCGAGTCCTTATGATGTCAGTCTGGGTATGGACTTGGAAACCACAGTTCATACACAGATTAACTATATTATGAAAAAAGGTTATAGTTTATCTACAAATTTGGGATGGGGTTTTCTCTGGTCAGTAGAAAGGAAAACCAAGCCAGCATAGGATGGAATCATGCATATGAGGGTGTGGTCAAATGGTCATGATTTTTCCAGAATTACCATTGTGCCATAATTCTCCAGAGTTGCAGCCCCACTATTATCTTTGGTAAAGAAGAAGCAACCCTCTGTGTGGTCGGAGAGATGCTAGCAGAGCTTTCCGGAGCCGAGGTAGAGGCTAACTAGTGCCAAATCTTGAGGCTTTCAGAATAGAGTGTTGGGTACGTAGTTTACTGTGACGCATCTGGGACCAGACTCGGGTGTGTCTTGATGCATGAGCGAGCAGTGATCACGTATGGTTCTTAGTAGTTGAGACAACACGAGAAGAACTACGCTACCCATGACATGGAGTTTGCAGCAGTGGTCTTCGGCTTGAAGATGTGGCATCACTATCTTATGGGCGAATGCTTCACAGTATACTCTGATCACTAGAGTCTCAGGTATATCTTCTCACTGAAGGATCTGAACTTGAGGCAGTGGCTATGGCTTGAGTTCCTCCAGGACATTGACTTTGAGATAGTCTATACTCCTGGGAAGGGGAACATTGTAGCAGATGATCTTAGCATGAGATCAGTCAATCAGCTATTCAGAGATGTGACAGAGTATCTATCCGCATTGTTGATATCCTTTGTGGATAGAGATGGAGTAGCCTTTCTTTAGTCTCTTACAGTCACTCCGCCACTTCATCAGCGAGTCAGAGAGGAGCAACGTGGGAACGCTGACTGTGAGACATGACATGCTCAGATATCCACAGGACATGCTCTATATGAATTTTCTAGAGGTGGGTAGAACCTCATCCTCTTCAGAGAACATACTATTTTACCAGTGTCCCTTCAGGAGGAAATGTCAAGAGAGTTCCACACATCTCCATTAGAGGTACATCCAGGAGACGGAGACCTCTAGAATTCGAGGATGGCGACCACGTCATTCTACGGGTCTCACCTCGATGAGGTCTACATATATTTAGCCGAGAAGTAAAGTTATCTCTGTGATTCTTCGGACCATTCAAGGTCCTCAGCAGGGTAGGCAAGGAGCCTTACCGCTTTTCCCTTCCACCTAAGTTGCACCGGGTGCACAACGTCTTCCACGTATCTGAACTGTGAAGATATGGGCACGATCTGTCCCACGTCATCGACCACGGGGAGCTAGATATCGATGACGTGGTGACTTTCATGGAGGTTCCATTAGACATTGAGGATCAAAAGGAGCGGGTCTTATGTGGACAGTTGATTCCTCTAGTGCATGTTCGATGGCATCATGGGAACCCTCAGGAGAGCACATGTGAGCGAGAGGCTCAGATGCGTTCTTAGTAGCCCCATTTGTTTCCTTACTGTGATTTGTAGCTTTTAGGGATGTAATGACCTGTGGTGGGGAGAATGTATAGACTCTGAATTCTCATGGGAATTTTTTTAAATACTTGGAAATTTTACGAGTCCGCAGATTCTGGCAGCACCTAATTCTGAGGCCCGGTGTGCCCGAAATCAATTTCTGAATTTTTTTTGGCTACGTTTAGTAAATGTATTTGTGGGTTTTATATCATTTGAACTGGTGCTCAGAATTGAAATATGAGGGAACTGTTGAACTCGCAATGCGGAGGCCTTTACCGCAGTTGTGTTTAAATGTGAATGGAAGACAGTTTTAGTGTTTCTAATTAAACTAAAAGTTAAATAAAAATGTATGTGTAATAAATTTTTATTTGAAAGGTGGTTTTTTTATCCAAAGAGAAGTTGGAGGTGGGTCCCAGTCCAACATAACCTCCCATGGAAGGATATTATGTGGTGGGTCCCACACAATCTCAACCCCGTTAGTCTCCCCTTTTGAATCCCTTGAGCTCCCCATTAATATGGGAAACTCTTGGGCTTCTCCATTATGGTTCCAACACAACTAATTAATGATTTAATTAATTGATATGTTTGTTTGAACTCTTTTGAATTCATTTTTCCAACATAATAATATGAGTGATATTATTATGGTTGTGTGGGCATAATATTTTCATTGGTTGGGAGAATTTGGAGGACATCACCCTCTCCAGTGAATGAAACGAGGAACTAAATCATCTACTCCCTTTTTCAACCGGGGAAAGAACGTGAGGAGATGCCCATGAAGAATGCTCATCTTCTTTCCTCTTCCTCCACGTCAAAGGAGAAGACTCCGCCTGCAAAGAACTTCACCAACGATGATGTCACCTTCTCCCAACATCAACGGAATGACACCACCATCCCACAACTTTGTCAATGGTCAATGACAATCGAGTTAGGCTTTTGAACTTGATTTTGAATTCCTTTATTTAATGTTATTCATTTCCCTTGGATAAAAACAAAAACTGTGAATTAAACCCTAAACATGTCGATCCGCAGAATGGATGTTGATTGCGGGATGGGTTAGAGATTAAGGTAGGGTTTTTTCTGGTTCAATTATACGCTGGATTAATGTTTGAGCTTCTAACGCGGAGTGTACGGGCTAACAAACAAGTCTGGACCCTCCACCAATTCATTCTTGATGCACAGTTTAATGGGAGACAGGTGAACAGAATGAAAACCTTATTTGAGGTCGTCGCAGTGAATAACAGGACGCGAGGAGGTCATAGGAGAAAACGAGAGGCAAAAAGGACCACCAGAATGACTCCGAAGACCCGTAGAGAAGCGGGGTGGCGCGGGTCACCGGTGACCGGTGGCGAGGGCCCTCCTCGTGCAGTGTCGGCGGAAAGCCACTACAGCACCAGCCGCGGTGGTGGAGCTGGACCCAAATTTGCGTGTTCTGGGAAGGGCGGGCGGCTCCAGCTAGAGCCACCATTAAAAGACACCAGGGCCCCCCTCCCCCCGCTCTGCGTGCCTGGCACGTAACGCGCTCGGCTAGCTGGTCGAGCCGCGACCGACCGTGTGGGCCAGGTCCCTTATCATGCGGGCCAGGCCGTAATCGCTCAGGCAAGAATGTAGACACTGGGCTAGACCTGGATCCAGGTTGGGTCGATCAGTTTCGGGCCGACCCTGCTCGGGTTGGGTTGGGTCAGACCGTACCCAGACCCCCCCTCTTCAGACCACTTTAGGTTTTTTCCCCTAACTTGAGCTACAGAACTCCGATCAATGCTCCGTTAATTGCATTGGATTCCTTTGATCGAGACGGTCGTTTTGATATATCACAATCTAGATTTTGAAGAAGTTTGTGTATATCCTGCATGGTTCAAACCCAAAACCAAACGGGCCCTCGGAGCGGAAAGGCTTATAAATTAAGGATAGGACGTCATATTGAAGTTCCGTCAACTACATTGGATTAATTTTGATGATATAGTCCTTTTGGAATACTACACACATGATTCGGATGATGTTGGAGTACAGCTTGGTTAGATTGTACCCGAAATTCAACCAGCCACTTGGAACGGAAATGCCAATAACTCTCAGACCGAGTGTCTGATTGACACACCGTCTATCGCGTTGGGTTCCTTATGATGTGACAGAACAATGGGATACATCAACTTAGGACTTCATGATAGTTGATGTATCAAAACATGGCTTGAGGAGTGGACAATCCTGGAATCGAGCGTGTTGTGTGCAGGAACCTTAGGGCTGCTGCGGCTGAGATGACAGAATCCTTCGTGGGATCGACCGCGACGAATTCTGTACCATGATCCTATGTGAGATCGACAACGAAGACTACTGTACTAGAATCCTACATGGGTTCGATTGTGACGAATACTGTACATGAATCCTACGTGGGTTCGACAGTGACGAATTCTTTATTGGTATCCTCCGTGGGTTCGATAGCAGTGACTTCAATACCAAGATCCTATGTAGGTTCGACAGTAATGACTACTGTATCGGAATCCTATGTGGGTTCGACAGTGATGATTTTTTTGCCAGGATCTTACGTGGGTTCGACAGCGCTGATATTATTACAAGATCCAATGTGGGTTCGACAGAGGAGATGATTCAGAGGCTACCTCTAATCATCTCTACACCTCTTCGTGAGTTGTATACCTGTGTGAGCTGAGTCATGTATTTCAACCATTATCAATGTGGTGATTGACATTACTTCCTTTATTGGATGGTTTTTTATTGGGCTCAAGAGTTGGAGCTAGACTGCAATTGATAACTTAGGTATATGTATGGGCATAGACCTAAGTAAGGTTGGTTGATACTTTGTGATTGTATCTTTCTACTATGATTGATCCTTTGTGGTGTTTGTGAGTCCTTGAGGGTATCAGGGTCCCTACTGAGTATCTTTATACTCCCCCATTCATGGGCTATGCCCATATCTCATTGTGTTGGATGCAAACGATGGACATCGCTGACTGAGGCAGAGTGTATGGGAAATGGATGGTACCCGAAGGTGGATCTCATGACGAGTCGGTACCCGGAGGAGACAGACGGACGTTGAGAATTGATGAAGCTATATGTACCTTCCCTTCAATTAGGATCTATGGGGGAAGATCCAAGAGCTGCTAGGAACCTTCCAGCTATTTTTATTTATAGATGTACCTATTTTTCCATTCCTTGTACATTAATGTTGGGCTTGTATTTCTGGCCCTTGTACTTTCCACCACTTCTTATGTATTCAATTTTTACTTAGAGTTTGCTTCTGCTTGTTCTCTGATTGTGTTTGTTTGCAGTTATAAAGGAAATTCCTTCCCAGTTTAGGGATTTTACGCCTTTGGTGCTAGTCACCATCCCCTGGCCTGTGGAATGTGGGCTTGGGGTAGTTACGAAACAGGCCCCGGGGGACGGATCGTGACATATCCATCCATTATGTTATGACTTAGAGTTAATTTGTGCACATGAATAAATTATTTATTACTAATATATTGACTCACATTTTTTAAAACCTATTCTATTTTAGAAGATTGTGGGAACCTGGAAAAAACAGGCCAACAAACTAAGTGATGGATATTACAGCGATTGACCTAATGAGATCACTAATGCCATGAAATGTGGTGTTCTATAATTCATGGGGATTCTTAACTAGTAATCTAATACTATTAATAATGAACTTCACAATGTGGAATGTACTCTATCACCAAATAATTTACAACAATCTATGGTTTAATTAATTATCTTACGGGGTGAAATGGCACAATTCATGCTTCTGCAACAAACAGTGGATCCTTTAGGGTAAACAGAATCAACAAATAAAAAATAGAAAATACTAATTGAATAATTATACAATAACTACTACTGATGTGGATCATTAAAATTAATTCATATAAGGGACAATTCATAAAATATCAACAATAAAAAATTTATTATTTTATATTCAATGTACTTTTTATTTTATAAACTTCAAATTTTTTATGATTGCTAAATCAAACCAATGATATATTGAAGTTGAGGCCTCTATAAATATTTATAGAGGTGTTATCAATGAAACCCAAGGGTTAGAATATTTATTTGTATTATATAAGAGATGACTATTATATGGAATATCATAATTCCCCTAGTGTAATTATATTTTGTACAATTCATGGATTAGATCTCGTTATACAAATCACTCATTATCTGTTAGGAAACGAAAATCATGTTCTATATTCTAAACAATCCAATGACCCAATAAATAATTAGAGAAGGTCATGAATCTAATTTGAATAATACCTCAATGGGGTGTGTGATGATACCCTATAGATAATAATGTCAATCTAAATTTTTTTTTGTGAATGTAATGTATCAACATAGACGAAATTCCCATTGTGAGGGAATACATAGATCTCATTCTTGAAGAGTTGCTCAACCTCCCATCATATTGTTAGGGATATTTATCATTATATCTCATACCCATATCTTATCATGTCTCAAAATTCCATATTGTATGGGCCCTATGTAATAGAAGGATATAAAAATAAACTTTCATGATAATTCAGATTAAGGGTTTTTTGGGATGAGTGTGTCACATTTTGTTCACCAGTTCTCATAGTAATGTAAAAGAATGGATCAATGCAGCTATGTATAAAATATATGAATCTCTAAAAGATGAAAATAAAAAATAAGTATCCCCTTTTAATGATAGATGACTTGTTTAATCAATGATGATGGGCTAATTACTTCATAGATGTGGTAATTCATTCTATACATAATTAGGTAACGGTTATGAAGGATATATATTGGAAATTGATTTTTGTATAAGGTATGTGCACAATGAGTTCGTAGTGTTTATCTTCAAACATACTAATTCCTCACTAATCATTATTTAATTTATGAATAGATTTCTGATAGTCTACCTCAACAAATTATTGGTATTCATTATCGGTAATATTTTCATTTAATCATAGAGTAAATTAGTCTTTTTAGAGTATCAATGAATTATTATGGAATCTTTATAGAAGGAAAAAGTGTTGTCTATGTTGATTAATTGTCACTTCATGATGTATAATATCACATACTTGTGGTATATGATAACATGTGAGTGAATTTATTTGTAATATTCAAATAAAAGTGAAATTGTGGAATGTTCCATACCCACTAGAGCCACATAAATCGAAATGTTTCTTTTTTTGTCAAGGTAATAATGATGTTTTATGTGAAATAACTCATGATATTTTAGCACTGTGACTATGTTGACACATAAATGGGTAAATTACTTCAAAAATGATGTATGTGAGGAAATATTTAATGTGATGGTGAAAATTCCAATCCTTATACCTGTAGTCAGATATAAAAAAATTCATGTGTTTTTTGGATATATAACTATTATTAGAATAATGTGTTGGGATGTGTAGTCATGCATAATAATTAAGTGATTTCCAATTCCACAACACTATTTATGTAACTTGCCAACCGATATGCCTCTAAACCGGTTCTCTGAGGTGGTGGGTTACAAGGCCTCAACAAGGATGGTTCGAACACCCAACATATCCATCACACCAATTATCACTCTCAAGATATAATTGATTTCTAAAGATTGGGGAATGACCTATCCATTTTGATAAATGCCCCCAAACCCTCACTAGGTTTACTAAGACCTCTCCACGAGATTCACTATAATGATCTACTCAGATAACCATAGAGTATGGACATCACTCATGTCCAATTCTAACATCAGGGTTTGAAGGCACGAAAACCCCCCAATGTGTTGAAAAGTGAAGTACACTGCATATCTCCCTTTGTTCATGGACTGTACTCCCGCAAACACCCATGGTCATGTAGTCCTGTTAGCATGGGTGTGTAGATTCCCAAGCTAGATGGTGTGTAAACCTGGTACATGGCATGTACCGTACATGGGGTATATGCCCATGTCCCTCAATTGTCATGGTCGTCTACTTGACTAGGACATTTACTTTTACACGACATGATACCCACACTGGGTGAGACTGTGTACTCTACACAACCATATATCCTTACATAGGTAGCCATGCCCAAGTACATGTCTACACAACCGAGTACTATTACACATCATACATTCCCATTACAAAACATGATCTTCATAAAACATCTTCTTCCCCAATAAATAAGAACACACAGTGTGTCACCCTATAATACACACCATCTTATCGGGTTATCCCGAATAAAAAACCAAAAATTAACCTGAAACCCATTTTTAAATAGCCAAATAAATATATTCATCCATAATGAGAACAATGAAATTTTAATATGGATTTAAAAACTATAAAACAGAAAAATAATCAATTTTTGTGGTATATCGTAAAAACAAACAACTTTTAGGTTAAACCACCAGTGTATGGCTTGATTTAGGGGACTATTTTTGTTGCACATCAATCCAGTGCATCAAGAGCTTCATTATGTATTTTTTTCTCTATATATCTCTTATGCTCTCTCCCTACACATTTCTCTCATCAGTCGCTACAAATTAGGATATGAATATGAGTCATCTGTGGGATAGAGGGATGGAAAGAAATAAATGAAACAGAAAATAATGAAAAAGGAAATGAAAATGAGTCCTGACCTGCCTCTGACACCCAACTCGGGTTTATGCATCACCTAATATAAACTCCATAATCCAGACATAACTACAGAGACCGAATATCAATATAATGCATCATTAAAATGATATGGATGAATGAACCTATTTGAATTAATCAATAATTAATATTATAATTATTAATTATTAATTATTCTTCCAAAATTCTAATAGTTCGTATATATACCAAACCTCTATCTAAGGGAAAACATCCATTTTTGGGACCCATAGAGTGTTCAAAAAAATTATTTGGGATCATATTATAGGGGAAAAAGATAATTTCACCCTTTTAAGAGCATATGACAAAAAAATTAACATTTTTTCGGAAAGCTGATTTCAGGAAAAACATATGTCCCTACAAATGTCCCACCATAATCATTTTTAACCCCATGATGCCCGGTGAAAATACTAGCAACCATTCAATCAATCCAAGAATCTATAAAACAATGAAATATGGACAATCCAATGACCATCATCATAATGTAAACAAATTTCATCTTCAAAAAATATATTTGACTACAACTGATCTGGTCCTCCCTACAATAAGAAAATAATTATCATCATCTCAAAAGAAACATGTGAGCCTAAAGTCCCTATACCAATAACAATTTTTTTATGAAAATAAGGTTCACCACCCAAAAATGGATTTTGGTGGACTCCCTCACAAAATTTATTACCTTACACTTCTCCTTGAGTGCAACCTCAAAAGGTTCACTCTTCGTAACCATGGAAGAACATTTAGAATGAAAAGGATATCCTTGTAGTATTGATTCTATCTGATCGCACTCTTTAAAAATCATGATAGAGACTGATTGTATATAACATTATTATAATATGATAACACAAAGGAAAATTTATACACCCCTCTAAGAAACACTCACCAACATGTAAAAAACATGAATATAATTCATCCATGGAACAACCATCTCACGGTACCTAATTAATTTCATGATGTCACCTATACCATGACGTGACATTCGAGTGCAACGCTCGGGATACCAGACCACAATAATTATTGAATCATCAGTCCTCATGTCAGACCCAACCAATCACTTATTTATAATTCAAATGATACAACATGCAACCATTGTGCATATTTCTCATCATAAATGTACTCCCATGATTCATCCACAGAAAGATACACTAACCATGCTTCATGATATATTAGTTTCATTATTCTAGAAGTCCCCTTGGAACTCCTCTTCAAATTCAACCATCTCACATATGCCAAAATTTATTTCATGAGCACCCATAACACAGTGTCATTACATTCATGAAGGTATACCCAAACTCTTGATACATTAGAAATATCACAAACACTAGTTGACTAAGACTGTAACCCCAAATATTCATCCCTTTGATGCCTGTTTTGATACCAAAATCACACAAGGTACTTCATCAAAAGATGAAGGAATGAACATTCCTTAAATGTAATACAGAATACCTACCATGCCTCGATCAAAAAATGACTGTAAAACAAGGCTTATTTCATAAATGGAATTTAAAAAAATGGGCTGACCTCTCACACATGATCCCATCAAACAAAATGGATGTCGGCCTACATAGGGCTATGTCTAAAAAAGGGACTCAAAATCTCCCACCTATCCCTTTAGAAAAAGAAACATCACTATGTCACATTATCTAACCACCACAACCTAAAGATCAATCCTCATATAAGTAGGTAAAGATCACATTGAACATCGGGGGTGAAAATGTAAAACACACCCTCTAAGGGCATATCTTCTCTAATCATCCAAGGATGGATGTTATCCATAGAGGACACAAAACTAACATAGAAGGAAAAAGAAACTAACACTCATCGTGCACCCTATACAGAAATACACTTTAGACATCCATTTCCCTAGAAGATTCATGATATCTTTCAGCATCATACTCAATGATCTGACTAGATAACCACAGACCTGAAAAATAATACCCAATAATGGGTTCATCAAAAGACATCACATTCCATATCGACATACTAGCACATTCTACCTACTGTGCGTGAGGGGTGTTTCATCAGCCTCACAAAAAAATGTCTCAACATAGAACAAAATAAACTTCTATTTGAAAATAAGAAATATGTAAGAAATACCATCTTAATATTCTCAATAATTAGTAATATCAAGTAGTAGTAGCCTTATATGATCTGAATCCTACATGCCCAAAATGATGAATGAGGAACCTCCTAACTTTTCCCTCTAAGTGTAAAAATATATCCATAGCATCTTTCCAATTGCCATGATCTAATGAACTATAGTAAATCAAACATCAAAACTATAACACCCCAATATTTCAAAGTATGTTATTTATTCAAAGTAATTGAATAATTTAAACTACACGCAACACCGAGTTCTAGCGCACCATGACTTACCAAAATAGTCGTTCAAAAGATGTTATGAATAGTATTAACATAATTTTGAACTTTATATACTAATTATAATTTTTGAATTCATATTGTGAGTTTCTTATACATAATGTAAGAACAAATTCATTTTTTCATATAAAAGAAGTATTTTTCAAAAAAATGAAATTTTACCGCCTTTTAATGGTGAACCCTAGTTAAATCCAATATTTTAAACTTTTATATATTAAATTTAAAAAAAATAAACTTCTTCTTTAGAATAAGGACATAAGAATTTAGTTTTAATAAAATTTTTATGTTTTTATGATAACATTCATATTTGGGCGAATAGTGAAAACCACATCTTTTAACTGAAAACAAATTTTTTAATCCAAATAATTTATAGTGTTATATTATACATTTTAATGGTATGGACATATAAATAGATTATGTTTTTACCATTTAATCCAATTCTGTTCATTATATGTAATGTCACATTGAAATTGGATTTAAACAAGTATCAATCTTTTGATAGTTATTATTTCATAAAAATACGGTTTGAGTTTTTGACAAAATGAATTAATTTTAAATTAAAAAAGTTGGCTAATATGTTTTGAATCTGGTAAAATGGTCTTTATTTTTGAATTCAGAATATCAAAATTAGCTTAGGGTAATATTTTGGAATTTTTCTGAAAACATTCAATTTTTTATGAATAGTGAAAAAATTGTGTTATTATTTAAAACCAAATTTTTATTTAAATAATTAATTATTTTATTTAAATTTATTTTAAGTCAAAAAATATATATAATACCTATATATGTTCAATGTAATTTATTGGAGTAATTTTATAATAAAATTAGATGTATAAAATTTTATCGAATGTTTTATCGTCTTTTACCTACCTCCTAGGAGCATTTACAAATTTGCATAAAACATAATTTTATCGCTTCTATGAGTTGAAATTAAAAAATCCGAGAGACATAGTTAATTTCAGTAAGTAAAATGTGGTTCAATAAGATTAAAATAATTTTTGGTGAATAGCAGCTTTTGATTTTTATTTACCACGGTTAAAAGTAAATAGGGTAATTACGGGTAAAAATGATATCATAATTTCTCTAAAACATGTCATAATTCTATTTTATATGTTTAATTTGACCAAAAACGTCCTTAGAAATAAAATATGATCCTTTAGGTACACTTGGATAAGATTAGGACATTTATTATTGTTTAATTCAAAGAAGAGTTAAAAGTGTTAAATTCAAAGTTTAATAACTAAACCATTTTTAATATAGGGTTACACATAATATACATTCAACTATAAATATTAATTAGAAAGATAAAATGATTTCCTAAAAAATGGTATTTTATTTATAATTTTTATACAGAAAATAATTTAATTTATTTATGACACAATGATGATGCAGTAATTACCTAATTTGTGCAATATTAAAATAATTGATATTATATACACCCAAATAAATGTAATTTCAGACTTTTTTTGAATTCCACTTATTTTCTAGGTTAATATGACATATTAGGGTTTATTAAATGAATTTATTTCGATTTAATAATGATTTTATGAATTTCAAAAAAACAAAATACCAAATAGTGTCACAATTGACATAAAAGTGTTTAAAAACAAATATTATATTATTATTTTGTATTATATTCCTAAAAATCTATAATTCGGCCAAAGGACATAAATACTATTATATATGTCATTAATGAACCACTTGGGGTTCTCTTATAAGATTATAGTTTGTTTATTTACCATATAATATAAAAATACAAATAGACATGGTAAATGTCAAACTATTTAACTTATATTTAAATATAAAAGAAAAGGTTAATATAGTGACCCAAACCTATATAAGACCTATTGATTGAGTGTTATTCGACCCATCATCACCTTATAATTTAAATAATTAGTTTTTGAGCCATTATAAACCGAAAATTGTTTTATTATAAAATACCATTTTATGTTTTTCCTAAGGTGCCCCTCACCCCTCTTATAAAGGGGCACTTTCCCTTCTCTCAAATTCACACCACCAAAGCCATTTGGCTCAGCCAACCCCTAACCGAATATCCTCAAAACTATTCTAACTTCATCCTAGAGGCCTTAATTTGGTCATAAAGCCTTCATAAAGATCCCATTTGATCAAGTCAAAAGGAAGAACCCGAAGAAGAGGTAATGATTTCACCACCCTCTTTTAAGTTATTTTCTTCTTCCACTAACTCTTTCTTTTTTTACCAAACCAAAATAATAAATCCAGTTCCTTATATATACTGTGTTTTTATTATAAATATTTCACAATCCAATTTATTATTCTATCCATCCTATGAATGATAATGTCACCATCTGTGCGTACGTACGACATACCGTCTCCACGTCGTGGTGTAATTTGTTATTCAACACTATGTTATTTGGATGGATATAATGAGGAGTAATATATATATAAATAATACAAATAACATGATAATGTCTCTGTAAAATTAATATACCATCCAATTCCACACCATTAAGGAAATTATGTTGTCGCTCGTCCATATGTACAGATTACCTTCTCCACGCTGCGATGAGATTCATTTCTACATTCACTATTCATCGAGGATTATAAAAATATATATTTCTAATAACTATGTATTATATGACATAATAATGATACTGGAGATATATATATGTGTGTGTGTATTTATGTACTTATATATATCTTATTCACTTACTTCTGTTCAATACGATACGAAAATAGAAACAATGTTTATGCATACGTACGACCTACCGTCTCTTTAAACAATGTTTTTCATTTCATATATCTATTTATTATAAATATTTTTATTATTAATATATATGATATATAAATCAAGGTTTATATTATTGATGTGTTTAATTAATTATCTAAATGATATGATCAATAATAACAAGTTAAAACACGTACGATAAACAAAGCAATTATTACCCGAAATGATAATTTCACATGGAAATAATTATTAAATGGGTAGTATAAAGTCATTAATGAAACATGTATGACATAATAAATATTAATATGGTTCTGGTATAATTTAATAACATACTATGGTCATTAAACAGGAGGTTAAACATACCCTTGACCAAAGGAAAGTGCAAGGTAAGGGTTCATTTCACAATCTTTTTATTATCCGAGGTTGGTTTTAATTAAGTATCCAATGGGATATATTTATTATCTATTTCCTTGTTTTATGAAAGAGATTTCAAATGTATTATTTTAAGGTACTTTTTACTAAAACATCATTTTATAATTTTTAAATATTTATTCCTCTAAATCATTTTCATTAATTTCATTGTTTTCAAAAATATTTTTAAGGATTAATCTATATGGACATGAATTTTTTTAAAATGATAATTCCATTAAAAAGTTTCAAAGTGGTATGGGACACTTTGATTCAAAAATTTCTTTAAATTTATTACTTTCTAAATGGTTTGACTTTTAATCATTTTCATGAAAAATGTATATTTCTCTCAAAGAGTTTATCAAATCATTTTCATCTATGTCAACATCCTTTGATGGCTTTTAGACTTGTTAGAAGTTGATTTATTATGATACAAATATTCCATATTGTATTGTAGGTTTTGTGATATGTATGACTATGGATGTGTTTTTTTATACCATTCATGGTTTATAGATAAAGTATTGACATTTTATATGCTAGTTTTAATAAAAATGTTTATGTTATGTTTAAACCATTTCATATGAAGAATGCATTGGACTTAGTAAGTGACGTGCGGATCCCTCTACAGCTCCTCGATGAATCAGTATGTGTCATGAGAAAACTAGTGTCTTGGAACAAGGCCTTGAAAAAACTGTATTTGTAGTCTTGGCACATGGCCTTGAATATGTGGTTATGAAAGTCTGGCATTATGCATTCCATCGTTATGAAAGTGGGTATTGATATTGCATGTGATTATTCGACTAATAGAACATCCATGTGAGTAAGTAAATAGTATTATTTTGATATATATTTTAGATATTATGATGAAGTTTATGTAGAAAAAAATATTGTTTTAGTTTTATAAATTTACTTAAATATTTATGCTTATTTATGAAAGTTTCTGCTATATTGTAATCCTTACTGAGCATTTGAGCTCACCCCTTTCTTATGTTTTATTTTCCCAGGATCCCAAGATGTGTTTTATTTCTGAGATGTAGGGTTAAGATAAGGGAACAATGGAATTCTCAAAGGATTTTTTGTTGTATGTTAAAAGTGTAATGTAACGTTCATGTATGTAATCCATTTTCCAAGACTGCTAAACTGATCGGACTTTCAGGACTTGATTCCTTGTAATCATGCCAATGTATTAAAATAATACACCAACTCTGGGAATTTAGGTTTGGGGCATTATAGTTGGTATCAATGGAAGTTTATCAATAACCTTGGAATCTAGATTTAGATAAACTCTGATTAGAGAACATTACCCTAAGATAAACATCGAGGATTAGTATAGAAGAACTTCTTAGAATTTTGGTAATGTATAAATTGTGTGAGTTTTCCAGGAAAATAACTCCCTTTCTAGATACGAGCAGGTAGAGGCGGCTTTAGAATATATGTATCTAGGGTTAAAACCCGAAATCCCTGCTTTGAGCTGGACTCTAATGGGAACTGGTGCACGACAACTAGCCTTGCTGCACTTTTGTTTACAACACTCCTGGGGGATATGCTTAGGATAATTCTCATTTTCAATAGAGATCATTATGATGGATTTATGAGTATATACCTCCTCAAAGAACATATTTTTATGATTATTGATTATATCCATAAACTATTCATTTTATGTTATATATTTGACATGTTCGGAATTATTCATTTCAATTCGTAAATTGACCTAGTGTATGCCATTTTATAGAAATGGCGCCTAATAGAAGGAATGAGAACTCCAACAATATGTATGATCCAAAGGATAATAAGGATCATATCATTCATGGTATAAAGCCAACATTTTGAAGGGAAATAGTCTCCCATGTAGTCTGAACATATGAAGAAATAAAATCATGTGTTAATAAGAAAAGTAATGAATTTGTTGAGTCCTATGGCTCTAAAGGGATGAAAGAGAAGAAAAGGATGGTAGAGAGAAAGATGGATAAAGGGAAGAGGGGAAAGAAGTATTTTACCAAATGTGATAAATGTGGAAAAAATCACCTTGGTAAATGCTTGAATGTAATGGGAGTTTGTTATAAGTGTGGAGAAAAAGGACACCAAGTAAGTGATTGCAAGGGTAAGAAAAAGGATTCAAATGTAAAATGCTTCATCTGCAGGGCATTGGGAGACTACGTGAATCAATGTCCTAGTCATCAGAGTATACCTCAAATGATACTATTTGATAATAATCAAGTTATGATACTACCTCAGATGAAGAGGAATGACATGTGTTATTATGTTGTAATTATAGAATTATTTCATTTGAGGGTTCTATAAACAATATACTGGTAATATGTATTATAGAGATCAATAAGGATTGTATTACAGTACTATTTTATTGAGGATTTGAGATTATATGGTTCTAAGAAAAGTTACTTAATAGTAAGCTACACATTTTGGAAAATACATGGTTAATGGAAAGGTAATATTTAATATGGTCCTAATAATGAGTTAGTGTTTTTGGAATAAGAGATTTTTGATATGGATAAAATATATTGGATATTCGTGAATTTCTTGGAACTGATTAATAGTTTTCATATTTCATCATTGTATGAATATTTAAAATTTATGGATATACGGAATATATCCAATAATATATAAAGGATAAGGGAGCTTGAATGCAATCAATATGTTTTATGGTAATTCAGGGTATTACCATGTTTTAAAATAATAAATGATGAAGGTGTTCACATGTTATTACGTGGAAAAAAGGATCTTCATTATGTTTAACTTCCTTATGAATTTTGGACTGTGAGTTTGGATAGAAGTATTTTGTATAAGTCGAAAGGTTGGAATTGATTAAAATTTAAATTGGATACTATTGTTAAGGTTTTTGATTGTTATAAAAACGACAATACGCAGACCGTGTGACAATCCGTCATGGCAGACAAAGCTGCAGGAATCGAACCCACAACCATAGTGTGATTGAGATTTATCACCTACCACTGGACAACATCAATTCCCTGGATAGTATAATCTAGTTTTCTTAAAGGGTCATATAGGGGAATTATAAATTCATTTTTTTGAACCCTATACGATTAGGATAAATAGAATATATTTTTTGAAATATTTTGGAATAAAAGATGAGTTTGTGGTTGGAATTAGTTGAAGGATGAAACTCTACTTGTCACATATATATATATATATATATAAATTTTTTTTTTCCATTTATTCAATTGGTAAATTAATTTTTCAACATTAGTGAAGGGATCTTAAAACTGAAAATTTGTTATCCTAATACCATATGTTTTGTTGATCCGATGACATTTTAAATCATCATAGACTGATGGATTTGAGGCCCTCAATTTTACACTTGTTTGTGATTGATGACCTCGATCAGAACCTAAAAATATATACATTTTTCTCTAATTATGTGTCTCTAATTTCCACCAATATTCTCCGAATCGAGATCATAATTTTTTGGTGACTCTTTCATTTCCCTTTTCCTCTTATTAAGAATAAATTTTTTAACCCAATTCTCGATCTGGGTTTTCCCAAAAAGGTATTTTCTATTCTCAACCGTTTATTTTCAAAAAATAGATTCAAATTGCGAGGGAAAAATTTATTGAAGGAGGAAAGAATGTAACACCCCAATATTTCACAGTACATTATTTTTTCAATGTAATTCAATAACTTGCAATACACGAATCACCGAGTTCTAGCGCACCATGACTTACCAAACAAATAGTTAAAAATTGATTATGAATTGTATTAACATAAATATGAACTTTATATAATCCTTATAATTTTAGAATCCATATTGTGAGTTTCTTAGACATTATGTAAGAAGAAATTCTTTTTTTTCAGATAAAAGAAGTATTTTTAAAAAAAATGCAATTTTACTGCCTTTGAATGGTGAACCCTCTTTAAATCCAATATTTGAACCTTTTATATATTAAATTTAATAATATAAACTTATTATTTATAATTGGGACATAAGAATTTTTTGTAATAAATTTTTTGTTTTTTTCCAATAACTTTCATATTTGGGTGAATAGTAAAAAATACTATATTCAAACTGAAAACAACTTTTATAACCAAAATAATTTATAGTGACAATTTATACATTTTATTGGTTTGTGAGTATAAATAGATTAAATTTTTACCATTTTATCCATTTCTAGTCATTGTAAATAATTTCACTTTGAAATGGCATATAAACAAGTATCAATCTTTTGATAGATATTATTTCTTAAAAACACACTTTTTGGTGTTGAGAGTGGGAATTAATTCTAAATTAATAAATTCAGCTTCTATGTTTTGAATTTGGTAAAATGGAATTAATTTTTGGATTCATAATATCAAAATTAGATTCGAGTAAAATTTT
The DNA here is from genome assembly GCA_963277665.1 of Viscum album. NCBI lineage: Eukaryota > Viridiplantae > Streptophyta > Magnoliopsida > Santalales > Viscaceae > Viscum > Viscum album. The sequence goes on along the minus strand of OY728150.1, from coordinate 1,137,426,188 downwards.
TGTATTTCTCTGAAAACTTTCAATTTTTGATGAATACTAAAAAACAATGTGTTATTATTTAAAACCAACTTTTTATTTAAAATTAACTTATGTCAAAAAAATATATATATTATATATATATGTTCAATGTAATTTATTGGAGTTATTTTATAATGAAATTAGATGTATAAAAGTTTATCGAACGTTTCACCGTCTTTTACCCACCTCCTATGAGCATTTACAAATTTGCATAAAACATAATTTTACCGCTTCTGTGAGTTGAATTTAAAAAATCGGAGAAACATAGTAGATATCAGTAATTAAAATTTGGTTCAATAAGATGAAAATAATTTTTTTTGAATAGTAACTTATGACATTTATTTACCACGGTTAAAAGTAAATAGGGTAATTAAGGGAAAAAATGATATCATAATTACCATCACACATTTCCTAATTCTATTTGATAAGTGTAATTCGACCAAAAACAACCTTATGAATAAAATATGATCCTTCAGTTCCACTTGGATTAGATTAGGACATTTATTAATATTTAATTCAAAGAAGAGTTAATAGTGTTTATTTCAATTTATAATAACTAAACCATTTTTAATATAAGGTTACATATAATATAAATTCAACTATAAATATTCATTAGAAAGATAAAAATATTTCCTACTTAATGGTATTTTATTTAAAAAATTTATACATTAAATAATTTAATTTATTTATGACACAATGATGATAGAGTAATTGCCTTATTAATGAAATATTTTAATAATTGATATTATAAACACCCAAATAATTTTATTTTGAGACTTTATTTGAAACAAACTATTTTTCTAGGTTAATACGACATGTTAGGGTTTATTAAATGATTTTTTCTAAGTAATAATGCTGTTATGAATTTAGATAAATCAAAATACCAAATAGAGTCAAAATTGACATAAAAGAGTTTTTAAAACAAATATTATAATATAATTTGGTATTACATTCTTAAAAAAATAGGATTTGGACAAAGGTCCAATAAAATATTATATATGTCATTAAATAACAACTTGTTGATCTCTTATAAGGTTATATTATGTTTATTAACCATATAATATAAAAATACAAAGAGACATAGGAAATGTCAAACTATTTAACTAAGAGTTAAATATAAAAGATAAGGTTAATATAGAGACCCAAACCTATCTAAAACCTATTGGTTGATTGGATTCATACTCATCCCCACCTTATCCTTTAAATAATTCATTTGTGAGCCATTATAAACAGAAAATGATTTTATTATAAAATAATATTTTATGTTTTTTCAAAGGCTCCCCTCACCCCTCTTATAAAAGGGTACTTTCCCTTCTCTTAAATTAACACCTCCAAATCCATTTGGCTGGGTGAAACCCTGCCCAAATATCCTCCCCACTATCCTTAATCTATCCTAGAGGCCTTACATTGGTCAGAAAGTCAACATAATGAGCCCTTTTGAGCAAATCAAAAGGAAGAACCCGAAGAAGAGGGAATGATTTCACCACCCTCTTTCAAGTTCTGTTCTTCTTCACTTACTCTTTCTTTGTTATTAACATACTAAAATAATAAATCTAGTACCTTATATATACTTTTATGTTTTTATAAATATTTCACAACCATATTAATTATTCTATCCATCCTATGAATGATAATGTCACCATTTTTGTGTACATACGACTTACCGTCTCCACGTCGTGGTGTAATTTGTTATTCAACACTATGTTATTTCGATGGGTATAATGATGAGTAATATGTATATAAATAATGAAAATAACATGATAATGTCTCTTTAAAATTAATAAAACATCCATATTCACAACTTTAAGGAAATGATATTTTCGCTCGTGCGTACTAATGGATTACTGTCTCCACGACGTGATGAGATTAATTTCCACGATCACCATTCATCGACTATTATAAAAATATATATTACTAATAAGTATGTAATATATGGCATAATAATGATACTGGAGATATATATATATATATATGTATATATGTACTTACATATATCTTATTCACTTACTTCTGTTCAATACGATATGAAAATAGAAACAACATTTATGCGTACGTACGTCCTACCGTCTACATAAAAGGTGTCTTTCATTTCATATATATATCTATTATAAATATTTATATTATAAATATATATGATGTATAAATCAAGTTTTATATTTTGGAAGTATTTAAATCATTATCTAAATGATATGATCAAGAATAACAAGTTAAAACACGTACGATAAAGAAATCAATTATTCCCCGACATGCTAATTTAACATGGAAATAATTATTAAATGGGTAATATAAAGTCATAAATGAATCATGTATGATATAATAAATATGAATATGGTTCGGGTATAATTTAATAACATACTATGGTCATTATGAGGAGGTTAAACATACCCTCAAACAAAGGAAAGTGCATGGTAAGGGTTAATTTCACAATCTCTTTATTATCCGTGGTTGTTTTTAAATTAGTATCTAATGGGACATAATTATTATCCATGTCCATGTTTCATGAATGACTTTTAAAAGGGAATATTTTAAGTTACTTTTTACTGAAACATAATTTTAAATGTTTTAAATATTTACTCCTCTAAATCATTCTAGTTAATCTCCATGTTTTCAAAATGGTTTTTAAGGATTTATCTATATGGACATGAATGTTTTTAAAATGTTAATTCCTTTCCAAAGTCTCAAAGTAGTGTGGGACACTTTTTATTCAAAAATGTATTTAAATTTCTTCCATTCTAAATTGTGTTACTTTTAAATGTGTTCATTCAAAAGGTATATTTCTCTCATAGAGTTTTAAAAATCATTTTTATCTATGTCAACATCCTTTGATGGATTTTAATCTTGTTTGATGTTGATTTATTATGATAAAAATCTTCCATATTGTATTGAAGGTTTTGTGATATGTTTGATTGTGGGTGTGTTATTTTTATACCATTCATGGTTTATGGATAAAGTATTGACATTTCATATGCTAGTTTTAATACGAATGTTTATGTTATGTTTAAACCTTTTCATATGAGGAATGAATTGGTCTTACTAAGTGATGGGTGGAGACTGCTATAGCTCCTCGATGACCAGTATGTTTTATGAGAAAAAATAGTGTCTTGGCACAAGGCCTTGACAAAATATTATTTGTAGTCCTGGCATACGGCCTTGAAAATTTTGTTATGAAAGTCTGGAATTATGCATTCTATCGTTATGAAAGTGGCTATTGATATTGCAAGTGATTATTCGACTTGTAGAATATCTACGTGAGTAAGTAAATGGCATTATTTAGATTTATATTTTCCATGTTACGATAATGTTTATGTTGAAATGGATTTTGTTTTAGTTTTATACATTTCCTTAAATGTTTATGCATATTTATGAATGTTTCTTCTATATTGTAATATTTATTGAGCATTTGAGCTCACCCATTTCTTATGTTTTATTTTACCAGGATCCCAAGAAGAGTTTTATGTTTGAGATGCAGGGTTAAGTTAATTGAATAATGGAATTCTCAAAGGATTTTTTTGTATGTTAGAAAGTGTAAAGTAACGTTCATGTTTGTAATCAATATTCCAGGACTGCAAAACTAATCAGTCTTTCATGACTTTATTCCTTGTAATCAAGCGAACATATTAACATAATGCACCAACTCTAGGAATCTAGGGTCCGGGCATTACATAAACACCATGTGTGTTACATAAATAAAAAATCATATACAATTGTATCATTAGAGATCCGGACAAAAATATTAACCGTGGAAACCCGAAATTCTTACCGGAAAATGTGTTCTCAACACACTAGTCTGATATCCATCATAGGTTCCGACACAATCCTAAACTCTTATCAACCATATCATAAAAAGTAAATTCCAAAGAAAGAACAACACCGATACAACATTGAAATGTACCAACCCAAATGTCCCTAAATCAGCGCTCCATGATGGTGGGTTACAGGACCTCAACTTGGTTGGTTCGAACACCCAACCTATCATTCACAAAAATTCTCAGTCTCAGACAAAAATTCAACATAATATCTGAAGAAATAACCTCTACATTAAGATATTACCCTGGAAAACACCAATTATGAATCCTCATAACCCTCATTGGGTTTCACCATAATGATCTATGTGGAAAACCATTCAGAATGGACTACTCTAGGGTCAAATTCCGACTATAGGGTCAAATGGCATGAAAAAAACTCAAAGGGTTGAAAAGGGGAAGTACACAGTGTGTCACCCTCATTACACAATGTGTACTCCTGAAGCCCCACATGGTTTTGTACTCCGACTTGCTTAGTCATGTTGACTCCCTAGGCACACGATGTATGAAAAATGAACACAACATGTACCTGAATTAGGGTTTATTTCTCTGTCCCTCAACCATCTTGGTTGTCTACTCGAGCATGATGTTTACTTTTACTAGGCTTGATTACCACATGAGGTCTTACCATGTATGCTATAAGGACATGTACACTTACACAGGTAGTAATGCCTGGGTACTCAGCAACATGGTCGAGTGACTGTACACACCATCTATACACCATACATTGAGTGTAATATTAAAAACATCACCTTCCCCAAGTGGGAAGAACACACAATGGTCCACCCTTTACTATATGTCGCTTTATTGGGTTTTCCGTAGCAGAAATCCACCAGATCACCCAACACCCCAATTTAGACCCCTCCCCCCCCCAAATCATCAAATCCAACCAATATGGGTTACAAGAAAGAATAACAGTTCTTAAAAACATGAATAATGAGCCTAAAAGGGTTTTCTAATAAATCATAAAAATTTCAAACCTTTGGGAAGAATCCACAAAATCATTGATCGATTTGATGGTACATGCTTTCCACATGTCAATCAAGGACGCTGAGAGATTCATGATGGTACCTCTTTCTCTCTCTCCATCTTCTTCTCTATCCCCCTCCATCACTACCTTATATTTAATAGAATGAGGTTCCACATATGGTTGTACATGAAAAGGAATTAAAGATAGAAATAAAGGAAATAGAAAACAAAGAAAAGGAATAGAAAAGGAGGCTTGGACCGATGATGGTTCCAAATATGATTTCATGCCCCTACTAGGAGAAAATCACTGCACTGGATTCAATGAAAGAGATAGAATCTCAATATGAAGCTATGTTAAAATTTTATTTCAAAAAAAAACAATTAAAAATTATAATTTTTAATTTAATAAAGTAAAATTATTAATTATTATGAAAACAAATGAACAACATAGATATATACCAATGTATAATCGTAGGGTAAACCCCTTATTTTTTGGACCAATAGAGTGGCCATAAAAACAATCCATGATAATATGTTAGGTGAAAAAGACCATGTTACACTTTTCATGCTTTTGATAGAAAATAAATAGTTATTTATACTCATAACTAACATCTTCAAAAACACAGGGCCTTATATTTGACGATTCATGAAAAGAACTACTTGATATATGATATTTAGATGGATCCAATGATCACAATTCTTATGATTTGGTGGAACTACCTATCTAGAATGAACTGTGATATATAAAATTATTTAATGTTTTTTAAAATAAATATTCATACTGAATAATCTCAACATGATTCAATGAAGATGGTTAGATCTATTAAAGGATTATAATTTCTCATTTCACTATGATCTATGAATGTAGAAAAATAGAGTGTATTCTCCTAGTAAAAAAGAACATGGTAAACTATAAATGATGTGTAATGATAACTACCTTATTTATCTATATATGAAAATTATTTATCAAGAAATCATTACTTTTGGGAAAACATCCAACCCTACTCAATTTATTTCCTAACTATCTATAAATTATAAGATTAATGAGGTATAAAGTGATAATCATGATCTTCAAAAAAGTGTTAAATATATAATTTAATATAATAATAATGTGTTACAAATCATTTATGTTGTATGCCTTCTATATGTGACATTACTTTGGGTTTCTTCATCACCGGATATAATGAATGATCTATTAGATAATGTGTATAATTCATCTTTATCCATCAACATTAGAATCACCACGATGTATCATGAATTTAATGGGAACTTCTAGAAATACCACAATATTATGTATATAAATAATTACAAATCAATATGAGTTCTATTTCATTATTTTATAGAAGTTAAATTAATATCCATGTATATCATAAAACCATTACATATATGGAAAAGAAAATGAGAGAAATTCTCCATGTACATTTTCACTTGGCCTTTAAAGACATGAAAAATTAAAAGTGTTATATGATTTATTGTGGGTCAAATCGCAAAGACAACCTAATAAACTATTAATAAATAATATTTATATCTTGATCAACATTCCATGATAAATATATTAGATGTGTTGGGATTGCATCTAGTACCACTTTCAATCATCCCTGATTGTGTTCAAAGTATTAATTTAATATTATAAGGAAGTCTTCAATATGATATGAAAAATTTATAGAATATCACCATGACCTATCACCCCCAAAATATTCGTTAATTCTAAGTTACTATTCTGACATTCGAGGAAATGCAGTGATCCATCTCAATTTAATATAATTATTGATGAGATCAATATCACTCAATAGTTGTGTTCTCATTCAATAATAAATTCCCCTAATATATTCAAATGTATCCACATGAAGATTTATATGGGAAGTGATTTAAAACTCATAATAGTGAGATTAATGTCATTGAAAAATTATTATAGTACATAATAACATACAATAGATTATAGATATTGTTCAATCTATCAAACATCATTAAAAACTAGCTCACAGTCAACCCAATAGCTATGCTGACAATAATCAGAAGGACATGGGGTTGGGCTTAGAGATAAAATTTTCCCTTGAATATCACTATGGTATATAGTCATCTAGTTTTTAAATAAAGGTAAGATTATCCATGTGTACATTGTTCACATTGAGAACACTGGTCACATATGATATGTGGCATATATTCTTGCACATACAGTAAATATGGATCATGTTGAAGATATTTTCTACATATCACACCTAAGGATGTACTTACCCAAACCCTTACATGTTCTAAATCGTGAGGTGATACAAATAGGTAAATACTTATTTTACGAGGAGAATCCTATGAAAAAATTGTCATTGGAGAAAAATTCCAATGAAATAATATATCTTACTTTGTTATTTTGTTGTAGTGAAACCATATGTATAAAGAGGTGATATGGAAAGTGGAGGAAACAATGAAACAAAACTACCCTCACCTATTATCAAACATGAAAATTTGTAGACATATTGAAGATGAAATTTCTAATATAGGAGAAGAATGTAATAACCCATAGTTTGTAAATGATATTTTTTTCTTGAAGTAAATGTTTGTAATGTTTTATAAGTATTATACTCATATGTAACATAATGAAATAAAAAATCAGTATTTAATTAATTAAAATCAATACAGAAGTTACTCAATAATTTCAGAAAAATTAAAAATATATCATGGGATGCAAATATTTAATAGAAAAATTATAATTTTATACAACGAATCACCCTAATATGTTAGAATCATCCCATCAATGAAATCACATCATAAAAAATAAGGAATATGTTTTAACATTACACGAAACTATTAATAGTGGGATTATGAAACCATTGTTGGAATGTCAGTGAATATTTAATGATGGATTATAGAAGTATCAATATGTTGTAATGTAACCATGTGAATAGTAATGTGACCATTGGAATAGTAGCCTACTGGTTATAAACAAAAACATGATCAGTGTGAATAGTAACAGGACTATTGGAATTGTAATTTGACCCAAAAAATACAAAATTCCATATAAATAATAAATACCAAATGTATTTAAATTAAATATATATTATAATTCCAAAAAATAGTGATCAAGATATAAAAATTAACTATAATATAAGAAATCAGATAATGAACTGTATTTTATGTGGTTTTATAAAAATCAAAATTTTATATTTAAAAGTATGAGAAAATATCATAAAATTTTAATTTGGTAAAAGAATTTAATTTTTTAATTCATAATTCATTTTTTTACAAGGGGTAACTAAATAATTTTCTAATATACTTCATTTTTCATGTCAATTGTAATAATACAAAATTTTCCATAACTGAAGTATGTTGAGTTACATAATTCATGGTGTAATAATGAACTATTTATTTCTAGAACATGAATATACAAAAAAACATATATTATTATGTTATCTATTCATTAATATACCATGAAAATTATTTTCAAACAACATAAATAATTTAAAAAATCTAGAAAAAAAATTCATTAATAAAAGTATCATTATTTTTCTAATTTCCATTTAATAAACTAATTAATTATATTTATAATTGGGATTAAAGTATACATCCAATTATATTATATTTATGTCATTAATTTTTTAAATTGTTTCTCTAAAACAAGGCTTTCCTTTGAACTTGTATTTTATATGACATTTTACTCAAAAAAACCCCCACATGCAGGTATAAATAATCCCTCCCCATCCCATTGGAAGGCCTCTCCTCAATGACACACCAAATAAAATTATCTAAAAATACTCCCTCATTGTCTCATATAATTAATAGGTAATTTCTAAAGATAACTACTTTTATTCGTTGAGGAAATCTATTTCCATATAAAAGAAGAATCATTGAATGTAGAGTATGTTTTTGTCACATATTCTCTCATTTTCCTCAGGCCATCTATTTTTTCCAAAAAAAAATTCTAACCATAAAATTATAATATTTATTAGAATATATTGATACATTATATTAATTACTTTATCCTTTTTTTTCAATTTATATTTTTAAATAATATATATTATATACCTCTATTTCTCCTCCATTAGACAACGTTCTCGATAATGTTTAGTTAACTTCTAATTACGTTGTTTATGAATTCTTTCATATCACAAACATTATATACAGTTTTACAAAAATATTTCCAATATAAAAATTTATACATATATTTATTATTATAATGGATTTGAAATTACTTATGTATTAACGAACCTAATGACAAGTAATTAAATCGAAATTACATGGAATGTTTTTCGAAGTCATGAAATCAAGACACTTCAACTCTAAAAATCTAAAATTTATAAATATAAATTAATACTTATAACTGAAAAATGGTTACATAAGTCATCATAATCAAATTTTTATTCTATGTTTTATTAAACACTTATTTATTAACAAATTCACATAAATGTGAATAAATAATGAGAGATTTAATGTAAAGGGATTCTAAAACCCAAATTAATTATTTTGGTTTATATTAAATTTCAAATTAATTTCATTAATATTATGTATATAATAAAAAACATATTTTTAAATTATTATTTCTCTTTTATTTTTTGAATATACATTCTTCTACTCTTCCAAAATAAAATCACTTAATTGTAATATGTTTTTAAATAAATATTATTTTAAACCCATTTTTGGAATCTTATTTCATTATTTATTATATTAATGAATATAATGATCATTAATTCTAATGAATTGTCTTGGTTATTAATTAGTTAATCCTATTTTCCATTTCATGAATTATTAAATGTGGGTTATTTTATGAAACACAATACATTGCATTATTTATTTCATGACTATAGTTGTTATGATTCCTTTTGGAATGCATGATTAATAGCATTTTACGATGTGATGGGAGATCCGAATAATAATACACCATCCGATTAATTAAGAAATAAGTTGTGTCTTATATGATATTGTTTATTATTCTAGAATATTATATTATCTTCTCTCACAATGATAATGTTAATATTTACACATATAAGTTATGTTTGAGGATATCTCTAGCTTTGTTCACAACTATGTGATGTATTTGAACAATATTACATGGTTTTTATTTTTTTAGAATATCACAGATTCCATTCCTTTATAAGATTATCCCCTCATTATGTTGATCATGATATAATGATTATGATATAGTGATATTTATTATGATCACCCTTTTAATATTGATTCATTCCCCTCATTCATCGTATATCTCGGATTTTAGCTCACCCCTATAATTAATATATATCCTTAGGTGACTAAAAAACTATTTATATCATACTATTTTATGAGGATATTGAAAAATAATCGAAATAATGTGCCTGTTTTGTTATTTATAATTTTCAAATGCGAATAATTCATTGAAGATGACAAACCATTGGATAAATGATCTATATCACTATTATGATGTTTATAAAAAAAGGTTTAATACTAATATAATGAAACATAGGTCACTATAGGTGGTGTCTTTTCATTTTTTGTTTAATTTATGAGTTATTTTTAGATAATTTTAGTAAAACCAATATGAATAATTCATTGTATAGGTAAACATCCTTGAAGATCTGCTCCTGACAAAGGATAATGATAAGGTTATAATAAGATATTCAATATAGTTAAATTCTTATAAGAATTATTTATTTATTCTACTTTTATCAAAATTAAACTTATCCAAATATTTTATATTTTAAAAAATCATGGAGAGAAAGAGAATGTATTCAAAAAAACTATATGAGGGATAATTGAACAATTGTATGAATAACATCCACATTTTTATGATTGTTGGAGATCAAAACAACGTGGAGATACATGTTCAATTTTCTAATGATATGAATATTAAACTAAACAATATGAAACATTATCTAAAAACCATGAATGGCGAATTTATATTGCTTCATCACATTGGATATGTGCACATGTGATTAATAGATCATCCAAAACACTTGTTGGGGAATAGAGGGTTACCTCAATAAAGAAGATCTTTCTGAAGGTCCATTGTTATAAGATAAAGAAGGTAGCTCTATAATTCTTTCAATTAGATGGACATTATTATAAATGGTGGCTTTAATAAAAAATAAAACTACAAAATATGATTTGTAAGAAATGGAATTAGAAGACTCTATGATGGTATTCTATGTCATGGATTTCTAAATAAATCATTAAATAATTATGTAGATTCAGTTATTAAATCTTTTGAAAAATGAGGGTGAAACTATAGAAAATTGTGAATAAAAAATCATAGGGATTGAAATATTTTCCTTAGTATTTTTTATAAATAGAAGAAGAAAAATAAATATATTTTTTTAGTTTTTTAAAACCATTCTATTGAAGGGCTCTACTTATCTAAGTCATTGGGAGTGGAAAAGAGGCAGATAAGTGTTATATTACTATAGGGGTGAAGATTGGATAAATGACCCATTAATATATATATATATATATAAGATATTAATGTATCTTTTTAGTAGTGTGTAAAATTAAAATGGAGTAACGAGGATCCAATCACCTAACTATCAAAAATGAGGGAATAATCATTATAGGAATTACCTTAGAGGGACTGGAAATTTCTGCAAGTGATGGTTAAAATAAAAAAAACACATTTTTGATGAAAGGGATTGGAATAATCCTAACAATATAATGGAGTAATCCAATTAATATTTTAATTAACCATCTATAGATCAATGCTTTGAAAGTACATAGAATGGGAACATGAATGCTACTATACTATTTCACATGATGTTGAAGGTCGTCAACATAAGCAAACACCAAAAACAATGAAAAATGAGAAATTGAATGTAGAGACCCGAAGCTTGACGTACATGGACATTACAATACATTTGCGGAATACTTAGTACATTACAAAAACACACACACAAGGACCGTAATAGTTTAGTGTCTTTGGAAACTTGGAATATAATCTTCTAATCCTGGTGAAATATCTTCAATATCTCCCATAAAGATCTTCCCTTTTTTTTACCTAAAACCTTTCTTTATATCCTGGGGAAAAGAAAACATAAAATGGTGAGCTCAAATGCTCATTAAGGGTAAACAAAAGAAATATAAATCACATCATAAACATAAGAACATAACTTTTTGAAATCTTAACCTGTAAAAGAGATCATAATTTCATAACCTGGGATAACTCATGGCAGTTAAATGTATTCACAATAATCATAACTTAAAACATTAAACTTTGTGTCATACACACATAATCATAGAGAATCATTTTTTGTTAGTCAAGACTCATTGCTAAGACTATCTTAGAGGACAAAGTCCATTTCTGAATCGAGTGACCCTCGTTTCAGTCCTGTTTCACTGAACCGGTATAACCTACCATTCCAGCCATGTCTATCTCATGAGATATAAAATCTTTACCCAATGCATTGGAGGGAGATATAGGTCCCACCCATCTCATAATGATACCATTCTTATGTGTGCCACAAAATCATAAATCATACATCATTGCATAACCCATGTAATAAAAATGGGATTCTTAAACAACATGACATCATAAAACAATTCATATAAGATAATGGAATTCATAAAAATATTTCCATCACAACATAATCAAATACATGTAATAATAGGGATAGAAACAGAACCCTTTATTGTCTTATATGGAAAATAATTTTGATAAAACACTTGAAATCCATTCTTGAGTAAAATATCCTTTCTACTTCAAAAACATTTTCCTTTCTTAACATGTCTTACAATTTAAAAGTAAAAGAAGTTGATTAAAAATAAACTTGAAAACTTGTAAAGGAAGATTCTTGGAAATAATGTTTTAAAAATACATTCATGCCGTATAAGTTAAAAAAACATTCTTCTCGTACTTTTGTCGGAAAAGTCAAAAAAGTACCTCGTACGAAAAACGACAAAATATTCCTTTCATATCTTTTATTAAAAACTCACCGAAGGGTAAAATTGGATTTAAACAATTGTAGGTGGATGGAAATAATATTACATATTGAGAAAATATGGATGTGGATGATAAAATACACCCCATTAAATACTAAAGTATAAACAATCTTGGATAAAAATGAGATTGTGATATTTCCCTTACCTTAGGTCCGATTTGCTTTGTACGTGTCCGAAGCTCCTCTTCTTTGGAACACCTCTTTGAATCCTCCATTTAGGGAACTAATATTGGTCTTTGAAGAAGACCAGGACATCTAGGATTATTCTAGGGAAGTGGAGGGGAGAAAATGGCAGGGGTTGGCCGAGCTTTAGTGCTCAAATTGGTGTGAGGAGGAGGGGGAGGAGGTGCCCTTTTATAAGGGAGGAGAGGGGCACCTTAGGAATATCTCAAAATATTATTTTATATTAAAGTCAAAATCGGTTTATAATGGTTCCAAAGGGTCTTATTTTGAAGCTAAAGTGGGGATGGGTCTAAATCCTATCAACCAATAGGATTTAGACAAGTTTAGGGTATTATTTTAAACTTATCAATTAGATTTAACTCTAAGTTAAATAATTTAACTTTTACCGTGTCTTTTTGTTTTCTTTCACTATATGGTTAATACACTTACTATAACATGCCAAACGAACCCAAAATTGTTTATTATTAATATATATATCTTTATCTAAGTCATTTGGCCAAACCATAGATTTTTAGGAATAAAATAACAATTAATAATATAATATTTGATTTAAAAACAATTTTGTGTCAATTTTGACACTATTTGATATATGATTTTTGTGAAAGTCATTACAGAATTATATGTTCGAACCAAGTTGATTAAATCAACAATAATACGTCATAGTAGCCTATAAAATTAGTGGAATTCATAAAAAGTCACAGTTACATTTATTTTGGTGTTTATAACATCAATTATGTCAATATTTCATAAATAAGATAATTACTACATCATCTTTGTGTCATAAATAAATTAAATTATTTGATGTCTAAAAATAACAAATAAAATACCATTATGTAAGAAATCTTTTTATCTTTCTAATGAATATTTAAAATCGAATTTATCTTATGTACAACCCTATATTAAAAATGTTTTAGTAAATAAACTTTGATTTTTACTCTTTTAACTCTTCTTTGAATTAAATAATAATAAATGTCCTAATCTAATCCAAGTGGGCCTAAATGATAATATTTTACACTTAAGGTTGTTTTTGGTCGAGATACACTTGTCCAATAGAATTAGGACATGTGTTAGGGTAATATTAATATCATTCTTACCCTTAATTACCCTATTTACTTTTAACCGTGGTAAATAAAAGTAAAAAGTTACTATTCACCAAAAATTATTTTCATCTCATTGAACCACATTTTACTTACTGACATCAACCATGTCTCTCGAATTTTTGAAATTCCATTCACAGAAGCGGTAAAATTAAGTTTTATGAAAAATTCAGTTTTTTAACTACCACTTAGTAGTTTCACTATTCATCAAAAATTGATGTTTTCTAAAACGATGCCAAAATTTCATCCTAAGATATATTTCATATTCCGAATTCAAAAATGAAGTCTATTTTACCAAATTCATAACATAGAAGTTTAATTAATTAATTTTATAATTAAATCCCGCTGTTAAAACAAATAGCGTGTTTTTAAGAAACAATATATATCAAAAGATTGACACTTGATTATGTCTGGTTTAGATGTGAAATTACAACCAATGACCAACATTGTATTAAAATGTAAAAATATATTCTAAATATACTTTAAAACCACTCAAATTAATAATTTATCACTATTACTTATTTCTATTAACAAAGTTGTTTTTAATTATAATTTAGTAATTTTTACTATTCATCTGATTATAAAAGTTATCCGAAAAGTACCAAAATTTCACCTTAGGCTAAATTCGATACTCCGAATCCAAAAATGAAGTCCATTTTGAGAGCTAAATTTTCTAAAATTTAAAAATTGGTTATTACCATTCATAACAGCTAGTTTTAATAATATTTTAATAGCATATCGTTGTTTCGTGAAACTCAGTATTGCGTACTACACACGCTATCGAGGAAGGTTGTGATTGCCTGTAATGCAAGAAATTCAAGGATGCGTGTTGTGCAAGCTTCTTTTGGTGTAGCGTACAACACAAGACATTAATAAAATTAAAAAGAATATTTTTCATAAAATCTCGGGCTGTTACATTGAATAAAATTAATTTTTCCATCATCATGTGGTGAGCCCATTATATTGATAAAGAAAAAAGTCGGATCAATGAATTAGTGTAAATAATATTGACTGCCCAAGAAGATCAGTATAAAGACAATGTATTCCCTACCAAGGATTGATGAATCTTTTGATCAACTAAATGTATACTAGTAATTATGAAAGGAGGTTCTCCATTGTGGATATCCTTATATAAATGTGTAGAAGAATGATATTGAGTAATATACCACAACAATAATTTCATGTAGTTTCCACAAGAGATATGAAACAGTCAAATTTCCAATCTCCAATAGTATGCGGACAACACCTATTTGCGACAGACGTAGAATTTTGTTTCTAATATTAACACTTTTCAAAATATTTATAAATCCATGAAAAATATTTTTTCCGGGACATACCACCACCTAGTAGGAAAATTAGTTGTGATGGTCATTTCTGATGGATTGAATAATCAATTCAAAATTCCCTTGATTCGAGAGAATTTGTGATTGGAATTGAATACCATCACATATAATTATCAATGATTTTTTTGTGAAATAATTGATTCCATAACTATTATACTGTAGTGGAATATATTGGGTTTTAAAAGATTGCACCACTCCATTATTTTTCCACAACATTTCCTCCTCCTTCCATATCCCAAATATAGTGGAACCCCACGACCTCCCTTCTTCATGTAGACTCAGAGACTTTTGGTTCATCTGATTTTTGGGTGATTTTACACCAAATCTTCATGGTATGGACTCTGCTTCTATCCTTCTTCAGTTTTATTTTCATATTTTCATTAGATTGATAAATTGGAAAACCCGAAGTTTATAATTTTAAAATATTTTTATGATTTATTTGAAATATAGGTTAGTGTAAATTTATTGTTGTAGATTTGATTATTTTTATTTCACACAATTTTTTTTAATTTGATTTACAATAATTTTCATAATTTTTTATCTTTAACCGGTATAGATTTTTTTGGGTGTTTATGGTTTTTGAAACATTAATATTTTATATTATCTAAAATATGTTAATTATTCAGATATGTTGGAAGTGGGTATTTGTCTATAAATGTAATGGCTTCTTCAACACATGATTTATATTAATTTTCATCATATTTTAAGGTTTTTGGAGATTAATTATAATTTAATATGTTCTTTGTTGGTTATTTTTTTTGGTTTTATTATTCATATCATTTGTTTCATGTTTTAAAATTTTTTATTTAACACATGTGTATGTATTTATAAAAAAAATTATGTTGATTTTTTTCATGTACACATAATAATCATATACGACTGTGCATAAAATTTGTTACTAATAATATTTTATATAATATTTTTTTGGCTCACATGATTGTATGTATTTATCACTAATATTTGTATGTCTAATATTTGGATAACTAAATATATTTTATGAATTTCTAATAATGATGATAAAATAAATCTAAAGTAAACATATTAATAAAACAGAATTTATAATAAATATGTTTTTTAAAAAAACATTAAAAAACTTTATAATTGAAATACATTGAAAATTTCAAATATATATCATTGAGTTAAAATTTATTTATTATTAATTAGGATAATTTTTTTAACAGCTTTTAAGAAAATCATAAAAAATATAATGAATTATTAAAAATTTGTATAAAAAATAATTATACAAAATTTACTATTAATTTATGTAATTAGTAAAAATCAATAAATAAATTATAATATCTAATAAATAATGAGCCTTTATTATTAAAATTTTTAAATATTAGTGACTACTATAAAATTATAAGAATTTGTAAAAATTGTATAATAAAATATAACTACGTTTAAAAATTCTAAATAATTCGTATATAATAAAGTATTAATTAAAATAATTTGTTTTAATATTTAGTATAAATGATGTAAAAACACCTGACTTGGAAAAATATAATAATGAATCTATTGTTAAAAATAATAATTTTTTTGTTTTTAATTCTAAAATTATTATGAATTCAATTTAATTATTAATCTAAAAATCTGAAGACAATTTTATTTAAAATGATTTATATAAATTATAAAGACAAGGTAATAAAAGTATATATATCTGTGCGTGTGTGTGTTTATATAGATTTGATATTTTCATATTTATTTAAAAACGAGTTCGAATATATTTGATGTATTTATATTAATAAAGAAATTGTGATATATATATAGTAATTATTAAAATATTAATAATAATAATTTGAATAAATTAAAAATAATCATTACATAATTTATAATAATTTCTATAATTTATCAAATTGTAATAATAATATCCGTCACATAATGAAATTATAATTATAAAATTGCGAAAAAAAAATTATGAAATTATGATATATGTATATATATATATAATCATTACATTATTTATAATATTCATTATATAATATATAATTAATTGTGATATATATAGAAGTTATTAATTAGTTAATAATCATTTTATATAAATGGATACTTAATTAAAACAATTTGTATTAATAATTTGTTTTAACATTGTAAAATATATTTTTATATATAATGAAATTATAATATAAATATTATTAATAAAATTTTAAAAATGATACCCCCGCCTGTGATGTAACAAAATAGTTGATGCTAACAAAAGATACATCACACCTATGGTAAACCCCACACCCCAGACCCAACTGTGATCTCTGATTTATCATATAATACATCGTTTGAAAGACATATTTATTTTTTATAATAATTTTTAACATAAATATGAAAATAATTACCTTCTCCACAAATGTATCTACTTGATGCTCACAAATATAATTATTCTTATTCATGTTGTTTTTTAGATTACATTGGACTCAAAATGTAGAAAACAATATCTATTAAATAATCATTATTGGATATATAATATCAAAAATACAAAAGAATCTAGTTTAATCCTAGTCTTTATTGAAGGTGTTGAAGCCTTTATATCATTTGCATCATTAAATTCAGATTTGTTTAATGAAGGAACAATTAATATGTGCGTCAGAAATTTTGTCTTAGGACATTCAAAACATTTGACAATGTTATACTCCATCTACTATGTTATGATTTTCAAAAGATTATATTTTTTGGTATCAAAATGGTGAAAAAACAGATGTAGAAAATACTAATTGTTTGGTCATGATCTATCTTTTCATAATTTAATACATGAGGTAGTTGATACATCAATTCCCAAAACAACAACTCAAAATGAAATTCCAAATCCTAAATCTAAACCATCACAATTTTACAATTTGTTGCAATCCACTTAGAAGGCCTTATAACTAGGAACCCAAATGAGAAAACAATAAGATGTTACAAAATATTTGGCAAGTACATAAATTTTTGGAATGTCTAATAGTTTTTTCGATTATATTTTCTCATTGTCTAGGTCATTGTTTCCTGATGAAAATACATATCCATCATGTTTCTATGAATGTAAAAGGATGGTTCACAATTTGGGTCATAATTATTTGAAGATTAATTCATGTTAATATGACTGCATCCTATATTATGGTGAATATAAATCATTGGTTAATAGTTAAACAAGTTGATAATCGATTTATAGAGAGGAAAAATAAGGAATTTCTAGAGTTTCAGTGAAAGAGTTGAGATATTTTAATATTAAAACATTTTTACACAATTTAATTATGTCTAGAAGTATAACTATATTTATGAAATGGAATAAATAAAATATTTTATCCCAAAAAATCGTAATTATTTCATGTGATGGTGACTCATTGAATCATTTTGATCAGAAACATCCTTCTTTTGTTTTAGAACATGTAACATAAGGCTGGGTGATTCTACTAATGGGATATGACCATTTGGTGCCTATGGAAGTCAATATTCATGTTTGCCTATTTTCCTTACTCTTTCCAGCATGCCTCCTCTGATGTGGATGAATGAACCGAATATATATTTCCCACTCTTAATTATATAATATTCATAGAAGAATATTTATGTTTATTTGAAATAACAAATTGATATTTTAATTTCATTATGGAACAACATTGTGACTATATTTGATATAAATGCATATCAGAATTTTATTTAGAAGGTTTCATTAATATGGAAAATCAATGACTTTCTGGCTTATGGTATGCTAGCAGGGTGAAATAATTATCCAATATCATGTCCGTACTAAATGTCTGTGAAAAAATAATTTACGCTTTCTAAAGGGAGAAAGGTTAGTTATTTTTATTTTCATTATATATTTCTTCACATAGATCATTCTTATCAATGAAACTGAATAAATTTTACAAAAGGTATAATTGAAACAGATAAACCTCTTGTAGTTCTCTCAGGTAATGATGTAAAATTTATTTTCTCTTCATTATATCATTTTAGTTTTGGAATGACCATGGAGAGAAAAAGGCAAATTATTTTGGGACAGATTATTATTGGATGAACTATAGTATTTATTGGTAACTTTCATATTGTTCAAATTTTATGGTTCATCACATGTTAGATATAATGAATTTTGAGAAGAATGAGGTTGAAATCTTGTTATATACCATTTTGGAGACACTTGGAAATACTAAATCTAATGTAAAGGCACAGTTAGGTCTTGCATAGATTTGAAAACTTCCTAAACATGAATCATTTGATGATGAACGATCACACAAATTAGGGAAGAAAAAAGTAGATACATTAAAAAGAAAACAGTTTATTATTCTATAAATTGATTATATATTTGATGTTCCCAGATGATTATGGTTCTAATGATTCTTGTGTCATCAAAAATAGGCACATTAATTGGTTAAAAATTCATAATTTTCATGTCATAATTGAAAATTACCTCTTGTTGGTCTTATAGGTTTGTTGAATTCTTCATTCATGGAGGTTTTGATCAAAATATCAATTTTCTGAGATATTTATCTGGATACATTGGAATATATTGCATTTAATTTCTTGAAAAAATATTATGTTTTAATTTTATTTAAATTGGAGGATATATTCCAATCAAGCTTCTTTGATTCCATGGAACACATTTAATTTAATTTTCCATGAGAAGAAAAATGTTTAGGGTCAGTACAATACTAGTGGATGAGTCTATTTGAGATAAGTATGTAAAAAATAATTATGAAGTCCTATAACAAATAATCAGTAAAAGGGTTGATTATCTAAGAATAAATTCAAGAAGAACTTTCAAATTTATTCTCTTTTTATTTTCAATCGGAATATCATTCAAAAATGAATAGGAAGGGTCATAATGAGACAAATTGTTATCATGTCACATACCATAAGTTGTCTATTTTTAATCAACCTGGGATTTATTTTAGTGGTTATTGTGAGCGATGGCTTAAAGATGATGATTTTATAGTTCTTATACTTCTATTCGTATGAATTATAATGAAATGACAAGATTTGTGTAGTAAGTACTAGTTTTTTATTTTGTTAAATATTTATAAAATATATATTTATTTAAATTAATTTTTATAGACTATCTGATGACCATATGAAAAATAATTTTCCAAAAATTACAAATACATCTTTTGAGGAACATCAAAAAAACAATTTATATTGGTTCTTAAGACTATTATGAAATTTTTTTATGGAATATTAAATAAAATTTTCAATTATATCTATTATTAATAATTTTTAATTGTTTATAGGTAACATAAAATGAATATAAAATTAATAGTGGATTAATTGTGCTAAAAAAACCTCCAAAAAAATTGGTACAAACATTTAATGGCTATGTAGTTAATGGATTTAAATTCCATAAAAGGAATATATGGTGACACTGAGAAATTAATGAATTGGGATGTTCATTTGAATGGATACATCCATCAAGAAAGTGATATTGAATTTTATGGTATGTAAATTGGAATAATTTCGATATTTTATCTAGGAATAAGTTATATTCCAATGTTTAAATTTCATTAGTTTGATACCAATCAGGGGTTGCAATTTCATCCACGACTTGGAGTCATTAACATTAAATATTATAGTCTTCATGCATAAAATTAAATATTTATGTTAGAAAATTATGTGCATTATGATTACTATGACAATTTCTGTGATGTTTTGAGACATATGAAGGACTGTCGGAGTGTGAAAAATATGAAATAAAATCAAAATAAGTTTATTGAAAATGAAAATGGATATGTGGATGGGAAACATATTGATATTTTTCAAGAAACATCCCAAACTATATCTCTTACCTAATAGATATAAATATCTATTATGAAACCCCTATGATAAGGTCCAATGATACATATATTATTGATTATGAAATAAGGGATGATGAAACTGAAAGTCATGTGGATGTTGACAGTGATGAAGTTGAGGATAACGACAATGATTTCGATGAAAAAGGTGATTAAGTTGACTATTAATGTATTATATTATGTTCTTTAGTTAAAGATAATTATTATATTATAATATTTATTATGTTTTTAAATTTCATATTTATATTAAGAATCTGTTATAGGCAACATTTTTTTTCTGACATAATTAGTTTTAAATATTTCTTATCATTTTTACCAATCTCCTAGTGAAGAGAATATTAGTTTTATAAGGATGGATATAATCATTATGATTATTTATTATGTTCTCTCACTCATTTTGGACTTCCTTATGATGAGCAAGATTCATCATCTCCACCTCAGGCTGGTGCGCCTACTAGGATGGGATGCAATCTTACATAATTTTGGATTCCAAATCTTATTACAAAGAGACGACCATCTTTTAATTTTTATCCATGTCTACAGAGATATTTATAATTGATTTATAAGAAATATAATATATATCAACTATGTTTATTAATTTTTATAATAATTTTTTAATTATATATTTGTTTTAATTTGATTTTTTTATTTTATCCATTGCCTATGATGGTGTGATATTGAGAAAATATTTTTTTAACCATGTGTGTCATGGGAATTTGTACCCATTTTTGTGCATGACCAGATGTTTTCCAACTTGATTGTACATTAATATACATTTTAAAAATAATTTATTTACAAAGATATTTTTTTAATAGTCTTGTAGAGTTTATTTTCTTTGATTTCTGATATTTAGATAGGTCCTATTCGAAATTCAGGGGATACTTATATGCGTGATCACTATCATCAGTTTATACACATCATCTAAATTTGAGATATTGTTAAAGCATGTGTTGTCTCTTTTGACTGGTCATTAATCTCCCATCATACCAACTAAATTTCAGCTCAACAGTTGGAAATGTTATGCTCTTTCTCGCTAAGAGGGACTTTTAAGAGAAGGTCAGTAGCTAGAAATTAGAGTCAGGGGATGCATGAGGTCACCCATAGGGTTGGGAGTCATAAATTTATCATAAATTTATGACATATGGTATGTGATATCATTTATTAATATTTATTTATATTAACAATAACATGGTTGATATGTTATACAGACCACTACAAACCTATCTATGAAATAGTTTTATTTTGATAAGAAGGTGTATTCTGATCCCTATACAGGAAATGTTGTAGGCTAACGATTACACTATATTGTGGTAAATAATTTTGATAAACAATGTCATCAATATTAATTTTTATTATTATTATAATTTTTCATCATATTTAATGAAAACTTATGATGATGAAAATTCTCATTCACAAGAGAATCATGCGGAGGTTGAACAAGATTTCATTGTTAATTCATGTTTCGAAGAGGGGCATGGATATAGAAGAATTCATAGGGAGTTTAGAAAAGTTAAGTGATTGGTATTGGTTATAAACTAACACCTATGAGTTATTATGGTAATGATTCGATGGAATCATTGAGCTTGAAGGGATCTCATGGAGAGTCTTCATCGACGCCATCATTTGCTGCACATTATGACAAGAGGTTGGGAGATCTTGAAGAGTTGATATAGCAGATACAGAATAATTTTGAGGAGGAAGAATAGTGTTATTGTCTGAGAGATGAGGAAACGATTGAGTATATGTGGCCACATGTGCATGACATTGGTATCGAGTTTCCTCACACTAGTAAATCAACTAATCCTCCTCTACCTAATTCTAGTTGATTTTTTAAGATGATTTACATGAGTGTTTTGTAATTTTGTATGATAGACATATTATATTTGAAATGATGTGTTACTTTTATGCATGATTTATTATTTTTTAAATCATTTTTAATGTTTTTTTAAATATTTTTAGTTTTATTTGTTTTTAAATATTTTAATTTATTTTAAAATGGTTATTTGTAGTGGATAATTTATCTGTCGCCAAATGGTTTTGGGACATATCATCACAAAATGGTAATAAAAAATAATTCAGGATTTTTTTGTAACATATTGTATATCCACATCAAAATAGGTTTTCTGTGATACATTGTTGCATATAATTATATTGGTGATGCCTTTTTCAATGACGGGCTATTTTCACCAGAAACTTGTCGAACAAAATTATTTGTAATAAAAATTTGTTGCAAATGCACTTTAACAATTATAAGAAATTCTTGATGTGTAATTTTTGTATAAGTAACAAAAACTATAAATTAATAGTGATGAACTTTATAAATACTATTTCCTATAAAACACTCATGAAACTACTGAATATCATCATTTGGGACTACCTCAATATATTTTGTACGGGCATTTAATAATGATAGTCTCATTAACACCATGAGAAAGGGGGAACATAGAGAGCATCTATAGATTATGTGGGTGAAATTTAGGAAGTATAAAATACTATCTCCGTTCAATAAGTGTTACTTTATTATGAAGAAAGTAACATTCTTGGAGAATATTATCATAATAGTGGTAATTTGTTTTACCTTTAAAGTATAATGGAAATTGAGAAATATCTTATACTCACTAGTATCACGTAAATGCTTATTTTTCATTGGTTAGAGAGGGTAATTTTAATATTTTGTGAGAAATTTATCATTATCTTATATCCTTAAAGGAAAATTTAACATGTAATAGTGTAATGTTTGTCCAAACATAGGATTTTTTGGAATTTATTGTTGAGTTAAAAATTATGGTAATCACATCCCCCGTAGTCAAAATACAAATAATTTGAGATGATTTGTGATAAAAAAAGATCCTTTATAAAAATGATTTGGTTGTATTGATATGAAAATTGATAAATTGATATCCTATTCTTTGTAAATATTAAATGTTTATATGTTGAAATCCCTAACACATGATGTGGAACTAGCAACTTTAATCATCGCTCTGAGGATTTGGTGGAACTACCTATATGGTGTGAAGTGTAAAATATTTAATGATAAAAATAAAATGAAATATATATTGACATAGATGGATATCACTATGAATCAAATAACATGGTTAAATTTTTTAATGTTCAATTATGTCCCTATTAACTACAATATTGGAACGATGAATGAGGTGGTGGATTTTATAATAGGAAAATAACCTAATACTCAATCCATAATGTAGATTCAGAAAGACCCTATCTTTATGGATATACAAATGATGGATTTGGAAATCATAATGGAATTATAGTAATACTACCTTACCAAATGATTACCCCACCAGCTATCCGAATGTTGATCAAGGAATCACAATCGAAATATATGGATATTAAAAAATTGAAAAATAAGTAATGCAAGTGAAAATTCAAGACTTCTACATTGATGAAGATAATGTCATTTATTTCAGAACTTGGATTCATGTGACATCATCAACATATATATAAGTATCTATTAGATGATATACATAAATCATCTTTCTCCATTAATTGTAGAAGGACTGAGATGTATAGTTAGGTTCATGTGAATATATGGAGGGACAACAAAAGGAATAATATTGTTGATTACACATCAATGCCCCTTGAATGTCTACTTGTTAATGTAGAGAAACATAAGTCCAAGGCAATAATGAAACTATTTCCAATATCATTATTGAAGTGATAGAAAATCTCCAATGGCTTTTTCACTTTTATTTGGAAGAAATAAAATGGGAAAATTTTGATATGCGTAGTGGTCCATTGACTCAACAAGACTACACAATTTATCATTTTTCATAAACATATCTTTCATGAAAATTAGTACATGATAAATTTAAATAATTTTGTGAGTATTCAGGGGGTACCACATTTAATATTCTCTAATCATGATCCCACCTTCAATTAAATTTTTCATAACACTTCAATATATTCTAAATATTGAATTCAATTTTAGTATAGTCTATCATCCACAAACTGATGGAATATTAGAAGCGATTATTCAAGAACATGAAAACATGTTGAGGGGATTCTAAAAAAAATTAATGGATTATGGTATCAGCATCTCCCATTAGTTCATTTATCATATAAAAATGGCTTCCACTCAATAAATCAAGTCGATCCATATAATGATCAATGTGGGAATAAATGAGGTGATTCTACTAGTAAGGATGAAGGTGTAATATGAAACGAACATGGACATAATCTTGTGTAATAGTTGATATAGATGGTTCAATCCATCCAATAAAATATAAAAGAATCATTGATTAGATAATATATAAATGATGATAAACCATAGAGGGATGTAAAAATTGAGGATATAGAATTTTTTTTTGTAATATCACCATTGAATAAAGTTACATAGTAGGGGGAAAAGGTGTTTATTTTCCATAGGGACATTAAAGATTTTGAGATTTTTTATTGAATATAAGGACTGGCTTATCTTTTGACACATCCACCAATTATGTATTATCGTCATGATTTGTTACATGTATCATTCCTAAAGATGTGTGTACCTTACCACTCATTTTCATTGAATTTTTAGTAAGTACAAATAGAGATTAACCTCTCATATAATGATAATCTGATTCAAATCATAGACTGTATAGACAATTTCCTAGGAATCAAGACCACATACACTGTAAAAATGTATATTGAAACCATAATTATTGAATGGGAATGTGGGAACTATAATAAAAAATTAAATATAAGTATAATCACCAATTCCCAATGGAAAATATGAGAATAAATTTTAAGACTGAAATTCCTATAATGCGGGATAAATATAACAACACAACTTTTATAAATGTTATTTTTTTCTTCATATAAATTTGTGTTTATTATATATGTATTATACAAAAATAGAACAATTTTTATTCAGAAACACTTCATCTAGTTAATGAAAAATGATAAATTAGATGGCCCACAAAATTATTAACATTTAATATAATATGTGGGAAATTAGAATAAAGAAAAGCTAAATTTAGAGTGTTTGGTTCACCCTTATAAGATCAAATCATCCCACTAATGAACAACATTATTGAAAAGAATGAAAATATTAAAAAAATAATCATAGAGAATAAAAATAAAATATATTACAGTAGGATAAATTTAATTGAATATTCAATAGTGGAATACAATTTAATTTATAGAAGTTGAAATGAACATTTGGAATATTAATGTGACCTTTGGAATAGCTAATGAACCATTGGGAATATTAACCCAACCATAGGGAAAAATATCATGGCTGTTGAATTGATAATTTACCTCAATAAAATAAAATTCAAACTAAATAATATTTATCCTAATAAATATGAGTAAATATAAATAGAAAAGTTCTTAATAATAAATCAAACTATTAAATACCCCAATGAAAATATAATCACATTATTAATAAATAAAATTTAATGGTATATCATAAAAAATAATAATTTTTATATTAATAATTAATAAAAACTATTTTTAATAATAACTTCATAAAATTAATTCCAATTTTGAAATCATCATGATGAAATTGTGAAACGACCATGACGGTGGTAGCCTTGATCTAGTGTCACCTTTTTTTATTGGAAAATATAAAAATGGTGAAACCCAAAGGACATATCAGTATAACATTTTTAGAGTACTACATACAAACATGATACAAATTTTACATAGGTAATATAAAATAAAACATAACACATAACAAAATAAAATAAATTATAACCTTAAAAATTAATTCAATGATATCTTCTTTATATCCCATGGAAAGGAAACAAAATAATAGTGACCTCAAATGACCGAAAAATGGTTATGGCTAAAAAAGGATATCAAGGATCAATAAATAATAATAATAATTATGGTATGTAAATTAACTAAACACACATTCCAGTGAAATAACATTAAAGTATGAACATATAAAGAATAATCAAAATGGAATGAAAAATAACTGAAACACATTCCATTTAATCATGAAAATTAGAATGAGTTAAATAAAAAGATAATATTATTATGTAAATATCATGTATAATAAAAATTAATATTTTATAATGAAATTTAATAATTATTTGAAGATATGTTCTCATGAATCATTATAATTCTATATTCAAGACCATCATAAGATAAATTATATATTATATGAAGAATTCCATTTAATTTGGCCAAGGTATTTTTCTAATTATACCTAATGATGCATCGATGGGATATATTATACATTTCTACACCCACAATTGTTTATCCAAATTAGTCCTTATATATCAAATTATTTGACCTTGCTTATGAACAATGTGTATTATTAACAAATAGCCATATTTAGTAAGTAATGTAGACTTACCAATATTTTCCCAGAAGAAAATAAATTTCATTGTTTATAACTATATGTATACGTGATATAATGTTTAAGAAATAATCATATCCATTATATGTAATATGGATATTAATGGAAAATTTACTACCCATAGGAATTTCAATAATTAAAGGGAATGGTAATGGATAAAACAATGAACCAAGGGCGTGACTGTCAATACATTCTTTAGTCAAAATGTTTATAAACCATCTAGTGGGAGAATACGGATAGTTCTAATAAAGCACATACCCATTTCAGAAATAATATAATATTTTCATCATTTATGAATATAAATACAATAAAAATATCATTACCAAATATTCTTAAGGAATTTTTTTTTCATTTTAGAAATCAAATTTTAAAAAATAAATTTCAATAATCATTTTGAAAATAATTTACTTTTAAAATAACCATTGGAACCATAGAAATATGATTTAAAACATTTTAGTGGTCGTGACAGCTAGAAGTCTCTTTAATTATATACAAACTAAAACAAATATTCCCTTCACTTTTTCAATAAAATCCATCTTTGAACTATTTTGGGAGTGACATATATATTAATTTGAAATATTTATTTAAATAAAAAAATTATGCAGAAATAATTTTTAAAATAATTTTATAAATAATTTAAAACATTTTTGAATGAAATTTATAATATTTTTGAATAAAATGGTTTCTTGAAAAAAGGGATAAATGAAGATGGAATTTATTAAACAAATTTCCCAATAATTTTAATAAATAGATAGTGTAAAATTTGAACTATTTCATGAAATAGTTCATGAGTAACCTTAGTAGAACAAAATGAAAATGGAATCTTTAATTGTTATGAAATAATATCGTTTAGTGGAAATTTATGTACGAACACTACCAAATAAATTGACATATTGTAATAAACCCTTTCATAGAGCATAACATTGAAGTGAGAATTAACCAATAGGTCAATTTTGTGTGTGAAATCTATATCACCATAAACACGTGGACAATATAAATAGTTTACTGAAATTTCAATACACACATAAACATATAATATCAAATTCAATTAATCAGTTATATAACCCAATGAATAGAAATTGAATTATTAATTTTTTTCCACATGTTAACTTTTTTGTAAAATTCCATATGATGGAATAAAAAATTAATGATTAAAATACAATGATTTATTAAGTAACCATGAAATTTAATTGCAATCGATATATATTTAAACCATATAAAATTAATTAGGAACACTACAATAAAAATCTTCCTTAATGAATGGAAATTGTGGTAATATACCTTACTTAATGATTCATTTTGGAAGAGAATAATTTAACATCATATATGGTGGTTTATGCAATTTATTTACTTATAAAAGTTTCATATTAATATTTATAATGTCATATATTATACATTCTATAAAATCTTATCACCTAGTTGTTTACTATATATCATTATTCTCATTATTTTAGTTGTTAATTGCCTTGTTTTTTTATTCACATTTTTTTAGGAATTTTCTAGTTCTAGGGAATATTATATCATTACATATATTATAAAATAAATATAATGAAATAATTAAAATTTTTATAAATAAATTATACCATTAAAACGAATCATGAAATATGGTTTTGGTAAATTATGTACGTTATGATCAGGGATATGGTAGGCCATATGTATGCACAATTTATGTTTCCATATATCAATGATCAAAACATAAAGTTGTCAACTAATATTTCATATTTCCAAAATGAATATAATATCTGGAATATAATATTATTTTCTAAAATATAAATATAAATATATATATATATATATAGCATCTAATTGGTTTGGGTATGAAAAGAGTGTCACATAACATTTGAAGGTGGTAGTCCACCTGTACCTGAACATTGTGATCAATTTTCTATGTATGAATGAAAATTTCATATTATCTCTTGAGAATGATATATATGTAATTAATATAACTTTTTTATGAATATCACATATTTTTATTAAAATTATCCTTATCACATTTTATGTAACACGCTATCTAATTATGAATCAGTCCACTACACAAGGTGGTAGTCCATTGTACACATGATCATTATTATTGTATCACCTATGAAATAAGAAATAGAATATATATATTACTTAATTAATCAATAGGTATAATAATTTTATAAATAAAATATATATTTAATTTATATTCAACATTATATCTAACCCTAACAAGTGGTAATGAATAAAATAATGACATTTGTTTAATAAGAAGTATTCTTTAGTACACATGAATATTAATTTCATAAACCATTTAAGGTAAGTTGGTATGTTTGTAGATAATTCCCTAAACAAAAAATAATATCATTATATGTAATATCATAAAGCTATTATATTATCATTTTCTTGTAATAATTGAATGAGGTGGAAAATGAAAAAAGTAGGTGCAGGTTGAATAACATTACATGTTATTTTGGTAACCACCATATATTTGTGGAAAACCCATTCTTAGGATTTTTTCTAATCAAAATTGGGGTTCTAGGATGATTTCTGTAATGTTGGGTTATTATTTGAGGAGTTTTTGAATAAACACAAACAATGTGATTGTTTTAATAATAGAAGAGATATGGGGTATTTTACAGGTGAGTGGAGTGACACACTTGTATTTTTCTTAAAGAAATAGGCTTACCCCTGTTTTCACACATCACAGTGCATGAAAATGTATTATTAATGACAATTATAAAACATTGGGTTTATTAATTTCCATATAGTTGATTTAAATTTCTTTTACAAATTTAAACCCTTATCTTAATTTTTTAATTCATCAATAATTC
The DNA here is from genome assembly GCA_963277665.1 of Viscum album. NCBI lineage: Eukaryota > Viridiplantae > Streptophyta > Magnoliopsida > Santalales > Viscaceae > Viscum > Viscum album. The sequence goes on along the minus strand of OY728150.1, from coordinate 1,137,396,040 downwards.
AGTTTTTATCTAAACAACGATAAATAATTATTACTTGTAAAAAACCGTCCCCCGGGGCCTGTGCTGTGACTACCAAAAACCCTCCTTCCATAGGCCAGGAGCGGGCGACTAGCACAAAAGGCATAATTCCCTAAATCTGGGAAGGCATTGCCTTTATAATTGTAAACACACACAACAGAGCAAACAGATGGATACAAAACACTATGTAAAACTATATAAAAAGAGAGAGCATGAAGGTAAGGGGCTAGAAATACAAGCCCAGCTGAAAAGCACAAGTACAACTAAAAAGGACCAATCAACTGAATGGTTAAAAGAAGCTATTGGATTGTCCACCACGAATCCTACCTGAAGGGTAGGTATAGATAGCCTCCTCAGCACTCCACGTCTATCAGTATCCTCTGTGTACTGACATGTCGTATGGTCCACCTTCAGGTATCATCCAGTCGTGGTACTCTCAAACTCTGTCACCGTTGTTCATCGTCTTCATCCAACAGAACGAGGAGTGGGCATAGCCCGTGAAAGGGTGAGTATAACAATACATTGTAGGAACCCCAATACCACGAGGGTCTCTCAAAATCCACCAAGGAGAAACCAGAGAGTATGAAATCAACAGATATCCATTACATAGGTATAAACCCATACATATACCTAAGTTATCAAGTAACACAACTAAATCATGAGGAAAACACAAATGTCACCGACTCACGTCACACAGGTATACAACTTATGTATAGGGAAAATGATGATCAGATGTAGGCACTGAATCATATATGTTGTTGAACAAACATATGATCCAGGAATAGTAGTCAGAGTGGTCGAACCCACAAAGGATCCCTGAATAGTCATCAGAGTTGTCAAACCCACACAGGATCCAGGAACAGTAGTCAGAGCTGTCGAACCCCCACAGGATCCAGGAACAATCGTCAGAGTGCACCAAACCACAGGGTTCCGTACAAAGCATTCATGATTCTAGGAGGGTATTCTCTTCAAGCAAAGTGTCTATACATACACAGCCATGAAGTCCCATGTTGATGTATCCAAAAGATATTTCATTCAAAAAGGAACCCAACGCGACAGATGCTGCGTCAATTAGACGCACGGTCTGTGAGTTATTATCCTTTTAGTACCAGGGGTCCGGTTGGATTTGTGCATGATCCAACCTGACCGTAACTCAACTATACCCAGAACTCCAGTGGTGTATACTTAAAGGGACCTTCACTCTCCATGATTACCAGTGCTACTGACAGTTCATCAAACCGACATCTGGTGCCAAATATATGGCCAAAAGAATGTAAAGGGTCGATAGTCGGCTGGGTCCGGTCTGACCGGGTCGGACCGACCCGGCCTGACCCAGTTCGGGTCGTCCTATCCTGACCCGTTGGGTTCAGCCTCGCCCCGTGGGTGGGCCGCCTTGTTGGGTTTGGCCCCGCCAACTATGCCCAGCCCAGTAGGCCACGAGGGGCCGCATAGGGTCGCAAGGGCACGAACCAGCCACGAGGTCACAGACCGGCCGTGGTTCATTACATGTGCGACTTGGCCTGGAGGCCGAGTTGGTGTGGACGAGGATGGTTCATCCCGGAGGCTGTGGGTCGTCCAGGCGTTGGATCGGCTAGGTCGCGGTGCACGGAATGTGGCCAGGCCGGCGGGGCATGGCCAGGCCAACTGGTAGGCTGGGAGGTGGTGCGGGACGGCCGATGGGCACGTCGGGTGGCGGCCAAGCAGGCCGATGATGTGTGGTCAGGCCGGAGGGATGGTCAGTGGCGCGCGGTTAGGCCGATGGGCATGACAGGAGGCGGTCGGGAGGCAGTCGGGTAGGCCGTCGGGCAGGCCGACGTGCGGCCGCGGGTCGGCTTGGCGGGTGGCACGACTGGTTGGGGCTCGACCGGCGACAATGCGGGATGCCGCGGGGTCGGCGCGGGTCGCGGAGGCCGTGGGTAGCGCGGCCTATGTCTTGGCCACCTTCGTCTCCTCATTGCTTTGTTGCTATGCCGAAAATCATCATAAACAAGAACAATGGAGGGTTTGGGCCATGTTATTTTGGACCGCATCCTCCTTTTTTATGGTGGTATTCCTCGGCTCATCAAGGTAGGAGAACGATAAACAACAACTCACCCGAAAAAAAGGAATAGCCTCGTTCTTCATTTTGAAACAAAAGAAGAACATGTCACATAAAAGAAAACAACCCCTACCTTTGGTCATTGATTGTCAATGAAGTCGCGGGAATAAGAAGAAGTTGATCGCCCATTTATCGCGTCCGCCGCAGACTTCCAGTCCTGAGCTCGTGCATCGGCTCATTGACGACGATGCAGGGGGAAGGTCGGTTGACGACATTCCACGTCGGTTGGATCTGAGGATGAAGGTTGAAAGTGATTGTTTCAAGCTTTTTCTGTTCTTTGATATCGATATCATTTCTCTCTTCTCCCAAGTTTCCACCAAAATGAATTTTCCAAAAGAAATAATAGATTAAGTAAATCCATAATTTAATTTTTTGGTACAAAATTCAAAATGGGTGAATAAATTAACCTGGATCTCCTTAATTAATTCTAGAGGCTGGCACAAAATTCAAATGTAGGATTCAGGACCATAAATGATGTGTGTTGGACCCATTAAGGTTGAGGGGTGGTGGAACCATTAAGTGGGGAGCTCAAGAGGTTTCTCCACATTTAAAGGGGAGTTCAAGAGGTTTCAACCTCTGGTGGTCCCCACCATATCAAACATGAATAAGAGGTTAGGTTTGGGTGGGCCCCTCCATTGTAACCTCTCTTGGGAGGATAAGGTGGGGTGGTCCCATCTCCAACTACCAGGTGGTGGTTTTAACCAACAAATAAAGAATAAATCCAGACACTTTATTTTTATTTAAATCATTCTATAAAAACCCAAAAACTATCTTTTATCCCCAACCAACTACCATCAAGGTGAAAGTCTTCATAAGAAAATGTTGACGTTGTGAGTTCAACGGTGCCCTCAGATTTGAATTTCAAGCACTTGTTCTAATGTTATAAAATCCTGCTCATATGTCTACTGAACGTACCTGAACAAAAATTTAGAAATTGATTCTGGGCACATCAGGTCTCTGAATCATCTGCCATAAATTTTCACGGACTCATAAAATTCCCGTGTATTTAAGAAAAAATTATCCACATAAATTCAGGGTCTTTACATTCGTCCCACCTCTGGGCTTTACCTCCCCATAAGCTACAACTCGATCTAAGGGGACAAATTGGGGTATTGAGCACACATCTGAGCCTCCCGCTCCAATGTGCTCACCTGGAGGTTCCCGTGCTTCCAACAAACACACACCCGAGGTATCGACCGTCCAAGAAGGACCTGCTCTTATAGATCCTCAATCTCCACTGGAAACTCCGTAAATGTTGCCCCATCATCGATATCCAACTCTCCATGGTCGATGATGTGAGAAGGGTCGTGCACGTATCTCCTCAGCTGGGATACATGAAAGATGTCGTGCACTCGGTGTAACTGAGGTGGAAGATCTAAGGGGTATGCACCTCGCCGACTCTGTTGAGGACCTGTAATGGTTGGAATAACCTCAGAGATAACATTACACCTTGGAAAAATCTCTATAATCCTCATCGAGGTGAGTCCCGTAGAAAGACATGGTCGCTATCCTCGAACTCTAGAAATCTCCGTCTCTTGTTGACATACGGCTTCTGTCTTCTATGTGCAGTCTTCATCTGATCCGAAATGATCTACACCTTCTCCATGGTAGCTCGTAACATATTTGGTGCCACTAGTGCTGACTTTCCTGAGTCAGTCCATCATATAGGTGATCTGCAAGGTCACCCGTACAATGACTTAAAAGGATGCATCCCAATAGTGGGGTGATAGTTATTGTTTTAAGAAAACTCCACCAAAGGTAAGTGGTCCTCCTAGCTACGACCAAAGTCGAGAACAAATGCATTGAACATGTCCTTGAGGGTCTGAATGGTCCGCTCAGTCTGACCATACATCTGAGGATGAAAGTTGGTGCTCAAATGAAGCTGCGTACCAAAATCATCCTACAACCCCTTCCATAGCTAGGAAGTAAACCATGTGTCAGGATCGAAGACAATAGAAGAAGTTACTCCATGTAGCCGCACAATATCATACACATAGAGATGTCACTTGCTCTCTACTTAACCCCACTCTATGATCGGTAAGAAGTGGGCCGACTTGGTGAGTCGGTCGATGATCACGCAAATTCAGTCGTGACCCATGGATGTATGTGGATTTCCTATCACGAAGTCCATGGATATCACATCCCACTTCCAATCTTGGACATATAAATGCTGAACCAAGCCTGCTGGTACCTTGTTCTCTGCCTTCACTTACTGAAAAATGAGGCACTAAGAGACAAACTCTACAAATGCCTTCTTCATCTATGGCCATCAGTTCTGTCGCCGGAGATCCTGGTACATCTTCGCTACTCCTGGATGAACCGCTATATGGGATGTGTGGAACTACCTCAACACTTCCTATTGAAGTGACCCTGGCACCATAGTACATCTTTTGAAGGGGATGACGTGCACCCCACCTTTAGAAAATAAATCAGGTTCATGCCCTATGGATATCAGATTACTTCGTTTCTAGCAGTCATCCTATCCATTCTGCACCTCTGTGACTCACTGAAGAAGTGGAGGAGTGACTGCAAGAGAATGAAGAAAAGCTGCTCCGTCTCGTTCCACAAAGGATATATGTCAGCAACCATCTCCTATATTGCATCTCCTAGTATTTGAATACCTAATATCCTGCTGAGGGAATCTACCAAAACATTCCACATCCCAGGAGTATAAACTATCTCGAAGTCATAGTCCTGGAGGAACTCAATCCTTCACCACTGTCTCAGGTTCAGGTCTTTCTGAGAGAAGCTATATCTGAGACTCATGTGGCTAGAGTAGACCGTGAAATGATCTCCCGTCATATAGTGCCACCACATCTTCAAGACAAAGACCACTACTACTGACTCCAGGTCATGGGTGACGTTGTTTTGCTCATGCTGTCTTAAATGATGAGAACCATAAGAAATAACTGCTCTCTCCTGTGTCAGGACACATCTGAGTTAGGTCCCTGATGCATCGTAGTAGACTACGTACCCAATTCCCTCCTCTATAAGCCTCAAGATGGGGGGGCACTACACAGCCTCTGGCTCAACTTCTGAAAGCTCTTTGGCATCTCTCCGAAAATATGAAGGGTGTCCCCTTCTTCGTCAAGCCTGATAGTGGTGATTAATCTCTTGAGAAGTCTGGTAAGAACCTCCAGTAATATCAAGCCAAACCCAGGGGACTCTGTACCTCCATCAAACACCTTGGTGGCTCCCAAGCATTTACCGCCACAATCTTTGTTGGATCCACTGTAGCTGCAGCCTCCAAGATGGCATGTCCTAGAAAGTGAACCTCTCGGATCCATAACTAGCACTTCAAGAGATTACCATAAACTTAGGGCTCTAGGAGTGTGTCCAGTACTATCAACAAATGGTAGGCTTTCTCCTCCTCAGAAGTCGAGTAGATCAGAATGTCGTCAATGAAGACTACGTCAAAGCGATCTAGGAATAGCTAGAAAATCATGGTTATGAGTCCCATGAACACTACTGGAGCGTTGGTTACGCCGAATGGCATAACCAAGAACTCATAGTGGTTGTACCAAAATATGAAGGCCATCTTTTGCACATCCTCATCTTGAACTCGGAGTTGGTGATAGCCTGATCTGAGGTCCATATTCAACAACCACGGTGCTCCCTTCAACTAACCAAAGAGGTCGTCAATCCTCGGGAGTGGGTACTTGTTATCCAAAGTCACCAGGTTTAGGCAACGGTAGTCGGCACAAATCCTCAAGCTTCCATCCTCCTTCTTTATGAACAGAATTATGGTTCCCCATAGAGAAACACTGGGCCGGATTAATCCCTTCCACTACATGTCCACTAGCTGTACCCACAACTCACAAAGTTCGACTACAACCTTCCGATATGCTGGAGAAGATATATGTGTCGTCCTAGGGTACTGGTCAATGTAAAGGTCCACCTCTTTGTGAGGAGGTAGTCCTGGGACATTATCAGGGATAACATCCGCATACTAGTCCACCACTACAGGATAAGTCAGAATCCCTTCATCAACTACTCTGAGAATAAGGCAAGCCAACTGATGAGTGATCAGATGTACCATCCTCAGAGTAAGTTTTTCCTTTACTTAAAAGGGTCACTCCTCACCAGCGATGGTGAACATAGTCCCATCTGTGCAGACACGCCACACTTTGCGCCTAATACAGTCGATTTGGGAATTGACGGTAGATAACTAGTTCATACCCAAGATGATGTCGTAAGGCCTCGATGCCTCTACTAGGAGATCCCAGCCGAATCTCTCGCCAATTAGAGAAAGCTCATATTGTCGGAACCAGTGCGTAATCATTGAATCATCTCTCGTATGAGTATCTAGACATAAGGATCGAGCCAACGCCTCCGTCGGAATCTACGAGATCCAAATGAGGATAGTGGAAATGAAAGAGTGAATTGCACCAGTGTCTATAAGAACTGCATCTAAGGTGGAGTAGACAAAGATCGTACCTCGAATCATCTCTGAAGTGCCATGACCGTAAGCCTCAGCTACCTGGAGCTGGGCTCTCGCCTGTCCACCTGCTCCCTGCGGTCGGGGTGGACCTCCTGGTGGTGGTGGTGCTAACACCTCGTAACGTCGTCCACCGCCAGCTACGTGACCCACTCCTCTACCACGTCCGCCAGTGCCCAGCAGATCACCTCCATCGAACCTCTGCCTCTGCTTGGGTGGTATCTCAACTGTATGTTAATCATTCGAATGATGGGTTGAAAAGTCATGAGCCATGTGACCCTACTCGCCGCATGTGAAACAATATTTGTTCCTCGAATGACGGGTTATGTCTCGCATGCCTTTCACAACCGAATCCGTGTCCTGACGTCTTCCATTGGACAGTCGGGTCCGCTTGTTTCTCTGCGACATCCATCTCCTGCTAGCTATAGAAGACTCTTCTATGTGATGCCCAGTAGTGGGTCTCACAGCTGGTGACTGCTCATCAAGGAAACTCTCAACTAAGAGGGCTCGCTCCAACACCCCCACCTATGTCGGGATGCTGAGGCAGATCATAGAATCCCTGATCTCTCGCCAGAGCCCCTTCTCGAAGGTCCACAACCTAAATAATGGGTCTCGTACCATATTTTTGGAGTAGGGATAGTGGTTGGTGAACCTCACTAAGTACTGTGCCACCGTCATGATGCCATGGTGCAGATGAAGTAGATCATATATCTGCACTACACGTAGGGTGGCTAGGACAAACTCCGCCCAAAATAGGCTCTTTAAGTCTATCCAGAGTAGTATCGCCTCATCATGCACTTATAACTTCAGGCTCTACCATCTGCCTGCTGCTTCTTGAAGGAGATTCACGGAAAGGATCACCATATGGTCTGGTAGTGTCAATACCAGTCTAAAGACTCTCACCACACCCTCCAGCCAATACTCAGCTACCTGCGGGTCCGACTCACCCCTGAACATGGGCGACCTCTAGTAGTAGAACTCGTGCAACGCGATCAAGATGTGTTCATTGTCTGTTGATGGGGCTGGTCGCATCGGGGGCCCAATGGGTAGTGGTACTGCTGGTGCCTCCACTATAATAGGGCCCTGACCAAGGCCTCATCGCTCGGTGGGCTACCATCTCATACAAAGCCTCGAACCCTGGATGGCTGTCTACGTGGGGCCATCCTAAAAAGAAACATGTGATCCATGGTAAGTAAGTTATACCTGGTGAGCTGAATCAAAGAGATCACTAAGAAAACTCTGGAAAACAAACATGCAATCAGTGTTTTCTTGATCCGAGTCAGAAATCAGAAGTCATGGTAAATGGTGTATGGAGACGTCAGTCGCCGCACCAACACTGTAACTCCCCGACTCCAGCTACCCAGAGTCATTGCATTACTTCGTAACATTGGAATGATCACAAAAGATCAAGTCTCGAAAGACCGATTACTTTAGTAGCCTTGGAAACACTAGATACATTCGTAAACGTTACATTACATCATAAAGTGAAAAACTACAATAACAAAGTCTCCATAGTCCACACTCATATCCTCTTCTGACTATCCCTGCAGGTCATTAATAAAATACTTCTTCACATCCTGGAAAATATTAAAACATTGAAAGGGGTGAGCTCATATGCTCAGTAAGGATAACAATATTGCGGAAGCTTTAATAAATAAACATTAACATTTAAGGAAATGTATAACTAAAACAAAAGCCTTTTTAAACTTGAACATCGGAATAACATGGAAAAAATAAAATTAAATAATTCCATTTACTTACTCACATGTATATTCTACTAGTCGAATAATCACATGAAATATCAATAACCACATTCATAATGATGGAATTCATAATGCCAGACTATCATAACCACGTAGCCAAGGCCTCGTGCCAAGACCACAAATAAGATTTTGTCAAGGCCTCGTGCCAAGACACTAGTTTGTCTCATGAGACCTACTGATGCATCGAGGAGCTATAGAGGGCCCCACCCGTCACTTATTAAGTCCAATGAATTCCTCATATGAATAGGTTTAAACATATCATAAACCATAACATAACCGTATCACATAAAACATGCATAAAGGAAACATAACATTTTCACATTTCAATCACAAGATGTCAATACAACACATTGATAAAATAAAAACGCTTTCAAAACCATTTTCAATACCAAAATAAAAGCAAGTTAAAACTTTGTATTTATTTTTGAATAAAAAAAGTGATGGCTTGTAGAGGAAGCCGAAACTCAAATAATGGTCATGGTGGCGGAGAAGTCGTTGTCGCCACATAAGTACGGAAAGGTAAACATTCCCTTTTTGTCATTTAGTAAAACGCTTTGTTTAAAAAAGATTCCTTTTGAATAAACGTAAAAGTCAAAGGGGTTTATACACCGTATAAAAGAATGTTGTGTATAAAACCAAATATGCCTCAATGAAAGGAGATTGAGACAAAGTCCTTAAAAAGATCATTTTTAAAATAAAATAGATCTATTATGTGTATTCACTATAGTTACACAAGAATAAAGTAAAAATACGAAATAGGACATAATAATATCATGACATAATTTGAAGGTAGGAGATTAACCCAAAGAATGGAAGTTGGGTTAAGAAATTCCCTTACCTTACATCCTGTCCTGACTCGACCGTTCTTTAACCTCCTGAATAATAATCTAGAGTTAATTCCTATTTACTTAAGAACCTTTTTCATGTTCATTATTCCTTTTATATCCCTTATTAACATGTTATGAACATTATGTAATTATTTAAGTTTATAATGGTCATTTTGTCGATCTTAGGTACTTGAGTCAAAAATAACATTCTTAAAATTACAAGTTGTTCATGTGGTGATATATCCATTATATCCAGAATTATATTCATGATATAGATATCATATATCTAATATATATCCAGTATATACATTCATTTATAATATTCCATAATGTTTAGAGGTAAGAAATGAAATGCACTGTTCATGGAGACGGTAAGCCGTACGTACGCATTAACGCTACTTTCATTTCTATTTCAAATTTAATGAAATCATAATGATATAAAGGTATATTATAATTCCAGTATAACAGCATATATAATATCATTTACTCCATCCTTTATACATCCCATATATTGCATTAACGATTCAAATCACTTTTAGGGGGCGGTAGTTTGCACTTCCTAAAATGAAAATATCGTGTTTACCCATAATGGAAACAATAAAGGTATGCCATAAATGAAAAATAAAGAACCTTAAGTAAAACATAAACATATTATATATCATTTATAAATATATTTACATCTTAATGGCCACCTTTGAAGGTGTTTTATGAGTGTTGAACAATCATCGTTTCGTGAGGCAGAAATTCGCCATCCACAGAAACCGTATGTTCTTTAACCATTAGATGTAGGTGTGTGTAAGTGTAGTTCTAATAATCATTATAACAACATCCTAGTATATTTAGGATACTGGTGTTGTTACAAAAGAAAAGAATAAAAAGAGTTTAGGGGTTTCGATAAGCAAAATAAAACAAAATAACATAAGAGAAGACATTAACTTAAAATTGAGTAACTCTTTTGATTTGAGCCAAAGGCTTCCTTGGGAAGACTTCTTCCCAATGTGAGGCTTCTAGGAGTAAGGGATGGAAGTTTTGAGAGTATTTGGACAGAGGTTGGCAATGCCAAAAGGCTTTTAAAGTGTGAGTAAGGTGGTAGAGGTGGGGGCCTTCTATAAGTATAGAGGAGGGGCACTCTTGGAAAGTAAAGAAAAGTCACTTTATTATAAAATGAGTTTCTGATTTTAGAGGTCCCAAAATTATATAATTCGAGGCTAAGGTGATAAGGGTTCGAAATATACTCATCCAATAGGTTTTTGACAAGTTTAAGCCTTGTATTTTACATTATCTTTTTATTTTATTTAAATCGTTAAATAATGAGGTCATCGGTGCATCATCATGATGTCATAAATAATTTATTTTTTTTAATGTATAAAAATTATAAAAAAAACTATGATGTAGGAAATCTTTTTATCTTTCCAATGACTATTTATAGTCAAAAATATGACTTGTATAACCCCATTTAAAATTTTTTTAGTAAAACATTTCATGTTTGTGCCATTTTTTACTTTAACATTAAATAAAAGGTATTTATGTTATTTTCCAACTAAAATGGCTCCATGGGGTCCCCAAGTTGACCCATTGATTTTCTTGGTCGGACATGGCACATCCAATGAGGGTAGGACATGTTTCAAGCTCATCTCATATTATTAAAACATTATTTTTACCTTAAACTACACTAATTGCCTCTAATCGCGATTAAGAACTTAAAAGTTACTATTCACCAAAAAATTATTTTAATCCCATTGAACCACATTTTACATCTTAATGACAACCATGTATGTCGGATTTTTGAAATTCAAAACACTGAAGTTGTAAAATTTCATTTAAACGAAAAATCAGTTTTTATAAGTACCACTTAGTGGTTTCACTATTCATAAAAAATTGATGTTTTTCAGAACAATGCCAAAATTTCACCCTAAGCTATAATTGATATTCTGAATTCAAAAGTGATGTCTATTTTAGAAAATCCAAACATATAAGTTGCATTTTATAATTAATTCCCGCTGCCATAACAAATCGCGTGTTTTTAAGAAAGAATTTATATCAAAATATTGACAATTGTTCATGTCCTATTTCAATGTTAAATTAATTCTAATGAACACCGTTGGATAAAATGGTAAAAATATATTCTAATTATACTTTAAAACCACTAAATAGTATAATTTATCACTATAAAACACTTTGATTAAAAATGTTTTTTTAAGAATTTTTCACTATTCATAAAATTTTGGAAGTTCTCAGAAAATTAAAAAAAATTCAACATAGGCTAATTTCGACATTCCGAATCCAAAAATAAAGTCCATTTTGAAATATAAAATATATTTAATTTCAAAAAGTGGGTATTACTATTCATAATGGCTATTTTTATTAGTCGCGGTGTGTTAGAATCTCAAACTTGCGTACAATGCAAGCTATTGCATTATTGAAAGAGAAGCGTATCGGGGAAGATCGGGGTGTTACATTCTCCCCTCCTTCAATAAATTGCGTCCTCGCAATTTGAAATTTTTCATTGAAAATAAAAGGTTGAAAATAGAAAATACCTTTGTCGAAAACCTACATCGTAAATAAGGTTAATAAAAATACAACTTTAAAAGAAAGAAAGATAAGTACAAAGGTCACCCGAGATAGCCCATACTAGGATTCTATGAAAATATGGATATGGGGGAGAAACAAACCATCAAGGTCTGATGGAGAGTTGTAGAAAACAGGATTAGGAGAAATTTTAACTACAAGAAAATCACAAACTTGTGATTGGTTAAACGATCAGTGATTCCCCAGTAGGAAAAGTTAACAGACAACATTTTTGTTTTAAGTTACCTTTTATAAAGTTGAGGAATTTATTTAGGAGATTTACTAAGAATGTAAGGGAATATACATTCTTGTCATGTAGACTTTCATTCTTTAATAAATTTTTACCACAAACCCATCTTTCACTCTAAAAGGTAATAGAACTCAAAAATATTCTATTTATCCAAATTGTATAAGGTTCCAAATATTAACGCATACCATTTAAATTAGTAAAACTATATTTTAATAACCAGGGACTTCTTGTAGGCTAGTGGTAGGTAATAAAGTCATGTCGCACTATGGTTGTGGGTTCAATTCCTACATCTTTTTCCGAAACGACGGGTTATGCCCCACCCTGCAGGTTGTCCTTTTCCTAAAACTATAGTATTATAATATTCCAAAAATAATCTTCAGAAATGTTTCAGCCTTAAAGAATACTATCCAAAGATCAACTTAATCCATTCCAACCTATATAGTTATCCAAAATACCTCCATCCAGACATTCTATAAAGGGTCCATAAATTCCAAAATCAATTGTATCATTAGATTCCCTAAACAATGTAAAGTTTCTCTTATTGTCACATAAAAAAATATGATTACCTTCATCATATTAAAACCTCAATGAAATCAACATGTACTGTAGTACAATCCTTATATATATATATCACATTATTCTAATAACCAGAATATAATCCATGAGTCCAAAAGCACCAATACATTAATTATTCCGCTTCAACTGTAGTAATAGCATAAGATTGTCCTTGATCCCTTGGCCTTTTCTGAGGTAAGTTTCCCTGCCGCTTAGGACATTAATTTTCCTAATTCCCCATTTCTCTACAATTGTAGCATTCAACATTGATAGCCTCTTTCTTTCCCTTGCAATCACGCACCTGGTGACCTTTTTCTCCACATTTATAACAAACTCCCATTCCCTTTAGGCAAGTACCAGGGTGATTCTTCCCACAATTATCACATAATGGAAAATCATTCTTTCCCTTTTTCCCTTTATCTGTCTCTTGCTCCACAGTTATCATCTTCTCTTGCTTTACTTTATTGTCATACAATTTAGAGAATTCATTTTCTGTCTTGATAGCACATGAGACAATGTCTTCATACGATGAGAAGGTTTGTGAGACTAATGCTCGACAAATAAATGGTTTTAACCCATCAAAGAAACGATAAATCTTACTTTTTTGGGTTACATATATAATCTGATGCATGCCTTACTAACCTTGTAAAGTTAGCCTCATACTTTGCGACATTCTCATCCTCCTTTTGTCTCAAACTCAGAAATTGCCTTTCCATATCTGCTCGATGGTCATGTGGAAATTATTTTTCTAAGAAAAGATCTTTGAACTCTCTCCATTCCATACTTGATACTTCTTCATCTTCCTTTGTATTTTGAATCAATGGCCACCATTGATCGGCATCTCCAGTGAGGCGGTAAACTGCCATGATAACCTTCTCCCTTTCGCTACTCCCCAAGGTGTGGAATATTTTCTCTAAGGAGTTTATCCATTGCTCACCTACTAATGGATTTGTACCCCCATTAAATGTTGGCGGTTGTTGCCTCAGGAAGCGGTCTAACATTGATCCTCCACGTTGCAGATCAGGGTGCTCCATATGAGTAAGGTTATTATTCATAACCTGAGTGAGTTGTCCCAGTATGGTAATAAGTTTATCATCACCTTTTGTATCTCCAGATCCACAATAATTATCTTGGATAGGAGGGAAATCCCTACATGGAGTGCGTGCATTGATACGGTTTCCATTCCTTACACTAGGCGCCATTTCTAAACAATGGCATAAACTAGATTAGTTTATGAATCAAAATACATAATTCCATACTTGTAAAACACTTAACACTAATTGAACTATTTATGGATATAATCCATAATCATAAAAAAGGTTTCTTTGAGGAAGTATATTCTCATAACCCTTCATAGTGGTTTGTAAATAAAACAAGAATTATCATAAGCATATCCCCCGGGAGTGTCGTAACCAAGAGTGCAGCAAGGCCCGTTGTCGTGCACCAGTTCCCGTTTGAGTCTAGCTCAAAGTGGTGTTTTCGGGTTTTACCCCTAGGTACATCTGTGCTAGAGCCGCCTCTACCTGCTCGTATCCAGACAGGGATGTATTGCTCGGAAAACTCACAAAATATCTATAATACCAAAATTCTAGGAAGTTCTTCTATACTAATCCTCAAAGTCTATCTTTGGTCTATGTTCTCTAATCAGAGTTTATCTAAATATAGCTTCCAAGGTTAGTACTAAACTGCCTCTTATGCCAACTGTAATGCCCCGACCCCAGCAATCCGGAGTCGGTGCATTACTTCGTAACATTGGCATGATCATAAAAGATCAAGTCTCGAAAGACTGATTAGTTTTGTAGCCTTGGAAACACTAGATACATTCGTAAACGTTACATTACATCATAAAGTGAAAAACTACAATAACAAAGTCTCCATAGTACACACTCATATCCTCTTTTGACTGTCCCTGCAGGTCATTCATAAAATACTTCTTCACATCCTGGAAAATATTAAAACATTGAAACGGGTGAGCTCAGATGCTCAATAAGGATAACAATATTGCTGAAGCTTTCATAAATAAACATTAACATTTAAGGAAATGTATAACTAAAACAAAATCCATTTTAAACTTGAACTTCGGCATAATATGGCAAAAATAAAATTAAATAATTCCATTTACTTACTCACATGGATATTCTACTAGTCGAATAATCACATGAAATATCAATAACCACTTTCATAATGATGGAATGCATAATGCCAGACTATCATAACCACGTAGCCAAGGCCTCGTGCCAAGACCACAAATAAGATTTTGTCAAGGCCTCGAGCCAAGACACTAGTTTGTCTCAATAGACCTACAGATGCATCGAAGAGCTATAGCGGGCTCCACCCGTCACTTATTAAGTCTAATGCATTCCTCATATGAATAGGTTTAAACATATCATAAACCATTACATAATCGTATCACATAAAACATGCATAAAGGAAACATAACATTTCCACATTTCAATCACAAGATGTCAATACAACACATTGATATAATAAAAATTCTTTCAAACCCATTTTCAATACCTAAATAAAAGCAAGTTAAAACTTTGTATTTATTTTTCATTAAAAAAAATTGAAGGCTTGTAGAGGAAGCCGAAACTCAAATAATGGTCACGGCTGCGGAGAAGTCGTTGTCGCCGCATAATTACGGAAAGGAAAACATTCCCTTTTTGTAGTTTAGTAAAACGCTTCGTTTAAAAAACATTCCTTTTGAATAAACGTAAAAGTCAAAGGGGTTTATACACCGTATAAATGAATGTTGCGTATAAAACCAAATATGCCTCAATGAAAGGAGATTGAGAAAAGTCCTTAAAAAGATCATTTTTAAAATAAAATAGATCTATTATGTGTATTCACTATAGTTACACATGAAGAAAGTAAAAATACAAAATAGGACATAATAATATCATGACATAATTTGAAGGTAGGAGATTAACCCAAAGAATGGAAGTTGGGTTAAGAAATTCCCTTACCTTGCGTCCTGTCCTGACTCGACTGTTCTTTATCCTCCGGAATAATAAACTAGAGTTAATTACTATTTACTTAAGAAACTTTTTCATGTTCATTATTCCTTTTATATCCCTTATTACCATGTTATGAACATTATGTAATTATTTAAGTTTATAACGGTCATTTTGTCGATCTTAGGTACTTGAGTCAAAAATAACATTCTTATAATTACAAGTTGTTCATGTGATGATATATCCATTATATCCAGAATTATATTCATGATATAGATATTATATATCTCATATATATCCAGTATATACATTCATTTATAATATTCCATAACGTTTAGAGGTAAGAAATGAAATGCACCGTTCATGGAGACGGTAAGCCGTTCGTACGCATGAACGCTACTTTCATTTCTATTTCATATTTAATGAAATAATAATGATATAAAGGTATATTATAATTCCAGTATAACATAATATATTATATCATTTACTCCATCCTTTATACATCCCACATATGGCATTAACGATTCAAATCACTTTGAGGGGGCGGTAGTCCGCACTTTCTAAAATGAAAAT
The DNA here is from genome assembly GCA_963277665.1 of Viscum album. Taxonomy (NCBI): domain Eukaryota; kingdom Viridiplantae; phylum Streptophyta; class Magnoliopsida; order Santalales; family Viscaceae; genus Viscum; species Viscum album. The sequence goes on along the minus strand of OY728150.1, from coordinate 1,137,379,996 downwards.
ATCGTGTTTACCCATAATGGAAACAATAAAGGTATGCCATAAATGAAAAATAAAGAACCTTTAGTAAAACATAAACATATTATATATCATTTATAAATAGATTTACATCTTAATGGCCACCTTTTAAGGAGTTTTATGAGTGTTGAACAATCATCGTTTCGTGAGGCAGAAATTCTCCATCCACAGAAACCGTATGTTCTTTAACCATTAGATTTAGGTGTGTGTCAGTGTAGCTTGAATACTCATTATAAAAACATCCTAGTATATTGAGGACCTGGTTTTGTTTCAAAATAAAGGAATGAAAAGAGTTTAGGGGTTTGGATAAGCAAAATAAAACAAAATAACACAAGAGAAGACATTACCTTAAAATTGGGTAACTCTTTTGATTTGAGCCAAAGGCTTCCTTGGGAAGACTTCTGCCCAAAGTGAGGATTCTAGGAGTAAGGGAGGGAAGTTGGGAGAGTATTTGGGCAGAGTTTGGACGAGCCAAAAGGCTTTGAATGTGTGAGTAAGGTGTTAGAGGTGGGGGCCTTTTACAAGTGGAGAGGAGGGGCACTCTTGGAAAGTAATGAAAAGTCACTTTATTATAAAATGAGATTCGGATTTTAGAGGTCCCACACTTATATAATTCGAGGCTAAGGTGATAAGGGTTTTAAATCTACCCATCCAATAGGTTTTTTACAAGTGTATGCCTTGTATTTTACATTATCTTTTTATTTTATTTAAATCGTTAAATAATGAGGTCATCGGTGCATCATCATGATGTCATAAATAATTTAATTTATTTAATGTCTAAAAATTATATAAAAAAAATACTATGATGTAGGAAATATTTTTATATTTTCAATTACTATTTATAGTAAAAAATATGACTTGTATAACCCCATGTAAAAATTGTTTTAGTAAAACATTTCATGTTTGTGTCATTTTTTACTTTAACATTAAATAAAAGGTATTTATGTCATTTTCTAACTAAAGTGGCTCCATGGGGTCCCCAAGTTGACCCATGTATTTTCTTGGTCGGCCATGGAACATCCAATGAGGGTAGGACATGTGTCAAACTCATCTCATATTATTAAAACATTATTTTTACCTTAAACTACACTAATTACCTCTAATCGCGATTAAGAATTTAAAAGATACTATTCACCAAAAAATTATTTTAATCTCATTGAACCACATTTTACTTCTTAATGAAAACCATGTCTGTCGGATTTTTTAAATTCAAAACACAGAAGTGGTAAAATTTCATTTAAATGAAAAATTAGTTTTTATAAGTACCACTTAGTGGTTTTACTATTCATCAAAAATTGAAGTTTTTCATAACATTGCCAAAATTTCACCCTAAGATATAATTGATTTTCCAAATTCAAAAATGATTTTTATTTTAAAAAATTCCAAACATATAAGTTTCATTTTATAATTAATTCCCGCTGCCATAACAAATCGGGTGTTTTTAAGAAACAATTTATATCAAAAGATTGATAATTGTTCATGTCCTATTTCAATGTTAAATTAATTCTAATGAACACTGTTGGATAAAATGGTAAAAATATATTCTAATTATACTTTAAAATCACTCAATAGTATAATTTATCAATATAAAATACTTTGATTAAAAAAGTTTTTTTTAAGTATTTTTCACTATTCATAAAAATTTGGAAGTTCTCAGAAAATTACAAAAAATTCAACATAGGCTAATTTCGACATTCAGAATCCAAAAATGAAGTCCATTTTGAAATATAAAATATATATAATTTCAAAAAGTGGGTATTACTATTCATAATGGCTATTTTTATTAGTCGCGGTGTGTTAGAATCTCGAACTTGCGTACAATGCAAGCTATTGCATTATTTAAAGAGAAGCGTATCGGGGAAGCTCGGGGTGTTACAAACACTGGACCCCCCCCCCCCCAACTGAAAACCACACTCACTACCCTTAACACTATTGCGTCACAGAAAATATCAGAGTTCTATGTTCTCTGGTAGAACTGACTCCTCTGATATTAATTTGTCACGACCTGTCCCCTGGGGCCAATGCCATGATTACACCAAGCCCATCTTCCATAGGCCAGGGGCTGGTGAAAAGCACCAAAGGCGTAATTCGCTAAATCTAGGAAGTAATTTCTTTTATAAATATAAACACACACAACAGAGTACATGGCTGGATACAAAACACAAAGTAAAATTGTATAACAAGGGAGTGCTGAAAGGTAAAGGGGCCGGAAATACAAGTCCAACTAAAAAGTACAAGTCAAACTGAAAAGAACTAAACATCTGAAAGGTGAAAAAAAGATCTTTGATCACCCACCACAGATCCTACATGCAGGGTAGGTACAGATAGCTTCCTCAGCACTCTACATCTATCTGTCTCTTCTGTGTACCGACACGTCGTATGGTCCACCTTTGGGTATCATCCAGTCCTGGTACTGTCAGCCTCAGTCAGTGATGTCTGTCATCTGCATCCAACATAACGAGGTGCTAGAATATCTCATGAAAGGGTGATTATAACGATACTCAGTAGGAACCCCGAGACCACCAAGATCTCTCAATATCCACCAAGGATAAACCACAGAGTATGAAATCAATGGATATCCATTTCCTAGTTATATACCCATACGTATACCTATGTTATCAAGTAACTCATCTCAATGATGAGGAAAACACAGAAGTCACTGACTGAGCTCTCACTGGTATACAACTTATATAGAGAGATAGATATGGTTAGATGTAGCCACTAAATCTTCTATGTAGTCGAACCCACACAGGATCTAGGAATAGTAGTCAGAGCTGTCAAACCCATACATGATCCAGGAATAGTTGTCTAAGCTGTCAAACCCACACATGATCCAGGAACAATTGTCAGAGCTGTTAAACCCACACTGCATCCTTGAATAGTCGTCCGAGTTGTCGAACCCACACAGGATCCAATAATAGTAGTGGGAGCTATTAACCCCACACAGGATCTAGGAATAGTCGTCAGAGTGCAGCCAACCACAGGGTTCCACACAAAGCATGCTTGATTCTGGTAGGGTCTTCTTCTCAATCCATTTGTCTATACATTACCTGTCATGAAGTCCCAAGTTGATGTATCCAAAATATCCTTCTTTTCAAAAGGAACCCAACCTGACAGAAGGTGTGTCAATCAAACGCTCGGTCTGTGAGTTATTAGCCTTTTAGTCCCGAGGGACCGGTTGGATTCGTGCGCATTCCAACCTAACAGTAACTCAACTATACCCTGAAACTAAGTAGGGTATACTTAAAGGGACCTTCACGTTCCATGAATACTAGTGCCACTGATGGGTTTTCGAACAGGCATCTGGGGCCAATGATATGTCCAAAAGAAAGTAAAGGGTTAATAGGGGGCTGGGGTCTGGTCCGACCTAGTCGGACCGACCAGGGCTGACCTATTTCAGGTCGACCCATCCTGACCCATTTGGTTCGGCCTATCACAGTGGGTGGGCCAACCAATTGGTTTTGGCCCCGCATATTAGGCCTAGCCCAGCTGGCCGCGAGGGGCTGCGGAGGGCCGCTAGGGCGCGGACCGACCACGACGGTGCGGACCAGCCACTATTCTGTACGAGGGCAGCTTGGCCCAAAGAGCACAGCGAGGGCGCGGTTCAAGGTTGCTCAGCCTAGAGGCCTAGGTGGTGTAGAAGAGGCATGTTTGGCCGGAATGTTATGGTTCAGTTGGGGGTCGGTCCGTCCAGGGCGCGGCACTATGGGGCCGGTGGGTGGCGCGGTTCGGCTATGGTGCTCGGGAGGCAGCCTGACATGCAGGGAGGAGGCCGGGCAGGCTGGCAGCGTGCAGGCAGGCCAGCGGGGCATGGGCAGGTTTGGTGGTGGCGCGAGCAGGTTGGGGGGCGGCCGGCGGCACGCGGGCCGGCCGACGGGTTGGCCGAGAGGCGGCTGGGCAGCCCGGCGGGCGGAACGGCGGGCATCAGTGGCTCATCTCGGTGAGCGGTGATGCCGGTGGGGGCCTGGCTGAGGCCGGATCATTCGGCGGTTGTGTGGGACGCCGCTGGGGAGGCGGGGGTTGTGAGGCTGCATGCAGCGCGCCCTTTGTCTTCACCGCCTTCATGACCTCGTTGCTTCGTCACTGTGCCAAAAATCATCATAAATAGGAACGACAGAGGGTCCATGCCATGTTTGTTTGGCCTGCACCCTTTTCATTTAGGGTGGTAACACTTGGATCATGAAGGTAGAAGAAAGATGAACAACAAGTCACCCACATAAAGTGGCATAACCTCGTTCTGCATTTTGAATGAAAAGAAGAACATCGCATATAAAATAAAACAACCCCTACCATTTCTCACTGATCATCGATGAAGTCGCGGGAAGAAGATGAAGGTCATCGTCATTCATTGCATCCCTCGCACACTTCCAATCCTGAGCTCGTGTTTCGACTCGTTGATGATGATGTAGATGGGAGGTCGGTTAATGACATTCGACATCTATTGGATCTGACGATGAAGGTCGAAAGGGATCATTTCTGGCATTCTTCGTTCTTCGATGTTGAGAGCTTTTCTATCTTCTCCCAAGTTTCCACCAAAATGAATATGCCAAGCCAAATAATAGATTAACTTAATATATTATTTAATTTTTTTGTACAAAATTCAAAATGGGTGAATTAATTAACATGGCTCCCCTTAATTAATTCAAGAGGCTGTCACAAAATAAAATGGAGGATTTGGCACCATAAATGTTGTGCGTTGGCTCCATTATGGTGGAGGGGTGGTGGCACCAATAACTGTAGAGATCAATAGGTTTCTTCCAACATAATGAGGAGTTCAAGAGGATTCAACCTCGGGAGGTCCCCACCATATCAAACGTGAGGACGAGGTTAGGTTTGTGTGGGCCCCTCTACCATAACCTCTCATGGGAGGTTAAGGTGTGGTGGTCCCTACTCCAACATCTATGTGGAGGTTTTTGCGAACATATAAAAAATAAATCCACAAACTTTATTTTTGTTTAAATCATTCTCTAATAACTCAAAAACTATCTTTTGTCCTCGACCAACTACCGTCGAGGTGAAAGTCTTTTTAATCGAATACTGGTGCTGCGAGTTCAACGGTGCCCTCAGATTTCAATTATGAGCACCAGATCTAATGTTATAAAAACCCACTCGTATGTTTATTGAATTTACCTGAAAAAATCATCATACATTGATTTCGGGTACACCAGTCCTCCGGATCATGCGCCGTAAATTTTCGCAGGCTCTTAAAATTCCCATGTATTTAAGAAAAAATTTCCATGAAAATTCTGCCTCTTTAAATTACAGTTTTCATTATGGAATTATTTAAAAATTTACTTCACCTTATTAGATAATATAAATTATTTTTATTTATAATATAAAATCCATTTTTCAAAATCTAAATTATATTAGATGAATAATTTTATTTAATGTTAATGTCACAAATGCGATGAGAAATTTGGGGATTAAAGAGAAACTATCTAAAGGATTACAAGGATTTTATACTAAAAATATAGTTTGAAAATTATTCCAAAGATATAAATTAGATTAAATGATAAAAAAAATTAGATAATATTTTAATTAAATATTAAATATAACTAATCATTATATATTATTTAATTTAATAAGAAATATTTAATTGAAATTCAGTATTTTTTACTATTAATAAAAAAAGAATCATTTTACAAAAATAAAAAAACTCTCCCAATGATAAAATTGATATTATTATTTTAATGTTTCAGTTTAATTTAACAAATAATATTTGTATTAGTTTGATTTTTTAAAAAATTATCAGTTCAAATTGCGACTATCACTCCTATCATAAAAACTATTATTTAGAAAACATGCCATTATTTTTCAAATCATTATTATTTTACATGTAATAAACAAGAAAATATATATATTTTTATAAATCTATAAGCCATATGATTTACATAAATCATTTGAATTTATTTATACATGCAAATTTAAAACCTAGTTTATACTGGTATACCATATTACAGTTCATTTGTAGTTGGGATTGTGTATTGTGGAAGTTGTCGATGAGCATGAATTTAATGAAATATATTTTGTCTGATATTTTTGTTGGAAGATTCATGATTCATATTAAATTTAATATAAATTTCATATTATATAATTTTTTGGTGCAAAATTATCCATACCATAACTAAATTACATCTTTTTTACATAATGATAATTTTAGTAAGTAAGGGTATGATATTTAAAAATTCCATTTTTGAAAAACCCACATCGTAAGAAGGGTAAATAAAAAATCCTCTTAATATGAGTGAAAGGTATGTGGAATGGTAATATGGAATATATAATACTATCTTTCAAATTTTGAGATCATAGGTCGAAATAGAAAACATACATGCAGAATTGAAATGTAACACCCAAATACATATAGAGAGTGATATAGAACATGGTCAGGAGGATGTTAATGACAAAAAATTCATTAACCATATGTATCAAAAATATAATTTAGATAATAAAAAATTATTATTATTGGACATATTTTTTGTTTCTACTTATTTTTCATATATTTGAATAATTATTTCAATCTCTATGAATATATAAAAATATACTTACTTGATAAATAGATTTTTACTATGAAAAATTCATCCTTCATTTCTACATTGATCAATTTACACTTTTTAGCTTACCCCATAAAATTAATATAAAAAAATAATTTTTTCTCTTAATGCACTAAAATAAACTTTTAGAAAATCTTAAAATCCATAAAATAGTAAAAAGATAATTCTCCTACCTTATCAAATAACAAAATGGTAATTAAATGATATTAAAGATCAACCAATTTTCAACATAATCCATTCCATATATTGATAACCTTAAAGGTCATAATAAATTTGTCTATATGATTTCAATTTCAAAAACTTTTTATGGAAGGTCACCAAATCAACATAATGTTCCCTATAAAATTTAATGATGATCATAATGTCCAATTAAAAATATGTGAATACATTGATCATATATTCTTTTTAAACATGTAATAACAAGGACTTCCCAAAATCGTTTTTAAAAAATTGAATTTATAATTTTTTATTACATAAAAAATAGATTATATGTTATATTATTTAAAAAAATTCTCTAAAATTCATTAATTATAGATTAAACCACTTTTTCAATAATTCAATAACAAGTTCCAAGGTAGTTAGTACTATCTATTTCCCATTATCCAAATCGAACATGACTTTTTTTTAAATAATTATCTCATAGTCATGAATATATAAAGGATTACCTTTCCATCAGACATTTGTTTCATAAGAACATCAAATTCACCAGAATCACATTTCATGGTACAATTTAACACATGCATTCAAATACTCTATGAAATTATACTAAACTATAATGATTATTTTCTTCATTATTATTATAAAAATAATATCATCAATACAATACATTTAAAACACATTTAACGGATCCAAATACTTATACTCATCAATAAATCCCCTATGGTTCTATTAATAACATAATTTGTACAATTATCAATTTCCTTTTAAAGTGGTATATTAATTTGATGCTTGGGGAATTTATTTATGTAGTGCCCTATCTTCTTAGAGTAGAATAATTGAACATTGGAATATTTTCCCATATAACCACAAGCATGGCGAACCTAATATAAAACATTGTTTCAAAATCCCATCTTCTTCTCGAATATAAAAGGGTGTTTTATTCCAAAATGATCAAATATTATAAAATAATACACTCATTCCACCATTTTTCCATTTTTCTCACTATCATCATCATATTCTCTTACATCACTTAAAAATCAATAAACATGAATAATTGTTTATACATATTTATTTCAAGTAAAACTATTTAGTCTTTGGAATAATTTTTATAGATACCACCTCCCTTCATACAATTGGTCTAGGTCTTTCAAATAAATGATCAATCTTGTACTCAATTTTTCTTATGTAATCCACAATATACATGGATAAACAAGTAAGGATAAACCCAAAATAAGTAAAACAATTATTAATAATTTTATATTAAACTAAGTAATGTTCTATTACATTCATTTTCCCTCCCCAATTAAATAATATAATAATTATTGACACCTAAAAAACATTCCATTCCATGACATCTATGTCTTCTTCCTCCCCATTATTCTGGATCGAAAACTACCATTAATTAGAATTTCCTTTTAGAAAATTAATTTTATGTGTGCACTTTTCATTATGACTACATAAAAATTTCAGAAATATCTACTCTTGAGACCTAAATCCAATGAACATATGAGATTTTATTTTTTTCCCAACCAATATATTAGGGGCTTCTGTCACATAAAATATTCTAACATTGGAGAACATCATTATGTAATAGGGTGATCCATCTAGGAAAGACCATATTTTATAACATCATTATGCTTCCCTAATATATCCATAGTATTTTCAATTCAAATACCTGCTATATTGGGTTCCTCTGAAGGGAAATATTTACATTGGTGATTAGTATGGATACCCTTTCTCATTCAAGGTTACATTTTTAAAAAAAATTATTCACTATATTAGCATAATAATTATTTTTAAAACTTAATGTATAAATCAATATTTGGAGTAACACTAATAATAATTTTAGTAATTTATGTATCACCCATTTTTTTATATGCATATATTTATTTAAAAATCCTTAAAAACATTTTCAAGTAAACTGTGAATTATCCTAATCATATCATCCCAATATTTCAAAATAAGTATCCCATAAGGGTCATTGTCCTGCACTAGGTAATGATTAATTCAAGCCTAATGTTCCATGTTCAGTGTTATTATTCATAGGTAAATCTGTTCAACAACTACATCAACTTGTAGTATTGAGATAAGGATATATTGTTTTGATAAACAATATAATATCTTCCTTATAAATATTTTATGATGTTCTTATATAATAACACTTCGGTTTTATAATAATTTTATCTTTAATTATATTTGTTTTCTAGAATATAGTTCTAATGATTTAAAAGAAAATTCCATCAACAATATTTTAATGAAATCATCCCAAATTTCTCGGAGCTATTGTTATCTTTATTACCTTATCCTAGATAAAAATATTGAAATAAAAAAAGGCATACATATATATAAATTTTAGAGAACTAGATACATACATGAAACCCATTTTACATTTGGAATTGATAATAAAACATTAAATATAACAATTTAAAATGAGTTTCATCCATTAATACTCATTCAATAATCTATTTATTATATTACGATGAAGGGGAAATATAATGGTGTTATAAAATGCTAAGTAAGGGTTACCTACAATAGATTATATCATGATTAAATATAAATAATCAACATATCATCGTAAATAGATGATTACACATACAATTTAAATAACTAGAATGGATGCATATATAATTCATAATTAATATGGATATGTAAATAACTAAAAATTTATTCCATTTAATCAAAAATATATGAATGAAATGAATTTATAGGTAACATCATTATTAAGAAATTAGGGATAATAAAAACTAATTTCTTAATGAATTAAATGATTAATTATTAGATGTTGTGATCTCAGGCATCATGATACATTTATTTTCAAGATAATTCATTAGACAGTTTCAATTCTATATGTGGAAACCCATTTACTTTTGTAAACATTTTTTTCCTATGAGGGGATATATTATATTAGATTCAACTCATCATAACAGGTCAAAATCATTCCTTATATATAGATATATCAAACACTATATTATATTCATAAATAATTTATCTTATTATATAGGGGGATGGGTCGCGGCGATGCTCCCTCCTCGACTCTGCTCATGGCGTAACCCTAATGCGGCGCGGCGATGCTCCCTCCTCCCGACCGGAGGAGGGAGGCTTGCCACATCCGACGCAGAAACAGAATGCCCCATTCTCTCCCTTCTCAAACCATGAATCTCTTCCGCCCTTTCCTAGTGTTTCGCTCTCCCCGAAAGTCCCTGAGCTGTTCCATGATGCGCCTCAGCTATCGCTTTCCCCGACGGAGCTCATTGATGCTACAAACCTTTGCAAATTCATCCTGGTGGCGAGGTTTCGACATAATCGACCTCCAGTAGATGATTTTGACCGTTTCATTTCTGGGTCCTGGAAGCTACAGGAGCCGGCGATTGTTGGGCTGTTGGATCGGCGTCACATTATGATACGCTTCAGATCGGAAGAGGACCTGGTCGTCGCCTGGTCGAGGACCTCCCGAAGATGTAATGGAGCTTCCTTCCTTCTATTCCGCTGGTGCTTCGATTTCCACATGCGGCGCCACCCGTCAACGATTGCATCCTGGGTTAGCCTTCCTGGTCTCCCTATTTATTTTCAGAATCCGGCTATCTTGTGTATGATTGGGAATATGATCGGACGTTACCTCTGTTCTGATCGACGAACGGAGGTTCTCTGCCACCCTGTTTGTCCGAGAATCTGCATGGAAGTGGATGTTGTGAAATCGCCTGTGAACTGGGTTTGGATTACTGATGGGGAGGAATTCATATGGAAGCAGGAGGTCAGGTTTGAGTCTTGGATGGATTATTGTGTCAAATGTCGTCGTCTTGGGCATTCAGAAATGGAATGCCGAAGGGAAAATGGAACTGGACTTCTGCAAGCGGTGAAGCTGGGTTCTGGTCACTCCGGCAACAACGATATGAATCAACTGCCCAAGGGGGTTCATTCTGAGCAGCCTCGGTGCGGGTGTACTGATAACAACATACATGAGGAGGTTCATTCTGGGCATCATTTGGGCGGGCGTACTGATAACAGTATCCGTGAGGGGAAGGACCGATCGTCCAAGGCCATGAAGTTTGTTGGGGGGATGACATCGTGTGAGCAGGGTGGGAAGGGTAAGGAGCAGCCGCAGCCAGCAGTGGAGTCTACGGTGCTGGCTGCTGCAGTGAAGATAGTGCCAAATGTGCTTGGCGCTCCGCAAATGGTGTTTTCAGGACCCAGTGGTTCTGGGCTTGTGCTCTCCGGTGAGAAAGGAAGGAAGGATGATGGGCATGATTGTCTGTATCCTGAAGGTGAGGCCTCACAATTCATGGAGGTTACAGCAAGGAAAAAGTCAGGTTCATCTGAGTTGAATCCCACCGTGAAACAAGTATTTGAAACTTTGAAATCGGACCTCGGTGGCCGGAAGCGACCCCTGCCTGCGCTGAAGGTTAACAGCTGATCGCAGGTGGCATTTGTCGTCATTCAGAATCAGTTTTCGGTCTTGGAGGATGAGGGGAACCCTCTTGCAGAGGAGGATGTGAATAGGCTTGAGTCTGGAAATTTGCAGATTGTTCCTTACTCTCAGCCTGCTATGACAGAGGATGGACAGGGGTCCCCTCCTATTTGCGTCAGTGACCTTCCACTTCAGTGCCTCAACACGGTTGATATGCATTCACAGTTGGCGGGAGGGGGTTCTTTGTCTGCTCCAGCGGATATGATGAGTGGAGGTAAGAATGGTCATGAAATTTCTGGCTCAATGCACATAATTGGAAAATGGGGGAATGTATCTGATAGTGACAAAGAGAATTTTAATGAGGCTGCCAGAATATCCTATAGTGATGTTGCCCAAAGTGGAAAGATTAATGCGCATGCATTGGAAGGTGAGTTGAATGCTTCAGCAAAAAGGAAACCGAGGAAAGATTACTCCTATCTACCGAATCCTGTTACCACCAGATCATCTGCAAAGAAGGGGAACGCTTCGAGGGATGGTGTGAAGAAGGGAATGGTGTCTCCCAGAGCACTTCTCTCGTTAGAAAAGATGAATCTGAGAAGGAAGTATGCTAAAATCCTGAAGCATTATGAAAGTTCAGAGTGGGAATCAGCGACGGAGGACGAATCTTTTCATCACGAATATGGTGCTGGGGATGACTTCTATGATCTGTAGTTGTTTTCCATGTTGTGTTTTTATTTCTCTGTGTACTTGTTCTTTTTCTTTTGTTTTTTAATAAATGGTCAGAGGTTCACCTCTGGCAGACCTTTTCTCTAAAAACAAAAATATCTTATTATTAAATATCAGTGTTGAGTATGGAATATTAGTTTATAAATATATCATTTGCTATACAATGAAAATTCAATGTAGGAAAACATTTTTTAGCATATATATGGATTTCTAAATATACATATCCATTTTAACTATTTTATATATTTTGGGTAACTTTTTTATCCACATGAACATGAATAAATCATGGGAAAGATAATGACTAAAAATGAATAAGGGGTGTGATGTTCAATAATTTACATGGCCAAAATGGTCAAAATCAATTCATTGTAATAATAATACAGTTTAAATACAATATATACCCATTGGAATATGGAAAATTGGGGTTTTATTAATTAATATAAATAGTATAAAAGGATATTTAAAAAACATTCTTGAGGAAAAAATAGTTTTTATTTAAAAAACACTTAATAATACTGAAATTTCATAAACAAATTGGAAATATTTTTATTTTATTATATCCATTGAAACATATAAAATATTATTTAAAACATTTTAGTTTTCACCATGACATGAAATTCTTTCATGATATACATGTTATAACAAATACTACCTTTTCTTTCTCAGTAAAAGAAAAAATGGGAATTATTTTGAAATTGATATAAATATTCCATTTTAGATATTTTGTAAAAAGACAAAATTGGTAAAAATGTATTTGATAAACAATTTTATAAAGTGTAAAAAACATTTTTCAATACATTTTTAGAAGGTTTTGGAATATAATGGTTTTTAGACCGAATATAGAATATATATGTTACTATATTAAAATATATTATTAATCTTTTTATTCAGCAAAAGAGTGGGAAAATGGTACTATTAGGTGAAAATTATAATGAATAAATATATGATAATAATTTAAATTTTTTATTTATCAAAGGTCAAATAATTTATTTCATTTTGAATTCAAGTATAAACTCTCCCTCTTAAAATGGAATTGTGTTGTAAACAATTACAATCATCATAATGATTAAGTTAGAATTAACAAATGAATCAATTATTTTTATACAATGTAAATCCAAATAAAAAAATAGATTTACATGATAATTTATTTTAATTAAATAGACTCATGATCATGTAATATCAATGTCAACGAAGATGGAATATATCCCAATGAAAATAAATTGAGTTATAAAATTCTTTTCCTTTTGGTAGAATATGTGTAAAATTTCCATTGATGGACTAAATTAATTTTGATATTTATATAAATGGAATTAGTAATTAGTAATGGTATTTCATCATTAATTTTATTTATTTAGATCATATAAATTAAATTAGATATAGAATAATAGAATATGCAACAATAAATAGAAATTTAGACGATTTCTCTTACCACATACTTCATTTTTCATTAACATTATTTAAAATCATATTAAAATTTTTAATCATGTTTCAAATTTTTTTGAAAATCATATTATTATTTTGTAATATCAAATTAGATCCATTTTATAATATATTATCACCCATTAATTAGTAATATTTCATTATTTTCACTGTTCAAGTGGTTAATTTCCACGTTTTCTCATTCGTAATTTGTTATGGAGGTCTAGTTCTTTGTCTTATTATATAGATCCACAACCTATAGACTATTTATAATGACATAATGATATTAATTATATTTCAATTATCTTTTTTAAACCCATATATGAATTTGGTTTTTGAGAAACTAAATTCATTATTATAATGGAGATGGTAGGACGGACATACACATGAGTAAGGCTTCAATTTTTAATGAACATTATGTAAAGGAGGTATGTAATATTTAATCATTATAGAATGATAATAATAAGATAAATAATATAATTTTTATTTATATATTATTATATACATCATCTATGTGTCGTGGTGATTAATATAGGGTCACATCACTTTGTGAAGGCATTAATCCACCAGTAAATGAATAAAATTGTAGTTTTTTTGTAAGAAAAAAATGATATAATAATATTTTCATAATGATAAATATTATGATAATACAATAATTAATTACATTTATATCTCACATAATCATTAAATTTTTCCCCATTACTATCAATTTTATTCTTTAGTGAAGGATGAATCACATTGCTTCATAAGGACATATTCTACCAGACACACGAGTGAAGTGACTGCATCCCCTAATAAATATAATGTAAAATGGTTTATATATTACATAATATATCCTGATATTTAAATTTATTATAATGATTATATATAGAATTTTCATATATAATTATAACTAATCATTATATTTTGTAATGAGAAAACGAATGACCACTGTTCGCGAGGTGGTACACCATTGTAAACACGATTTCTTTTTTAGTAATCAATTTAATGAATGCAGGGATGGTTTTAGTTTAATATTTTACCATAAAACCATATTAGTATATTTAAGATACAATGTTGGTTATATTATAATGGTTTAATGACAAATTATGGAGGTGGATGATGAAATAAAATAATGAATATCGTTGAAGAACATTTCCTCTTCTTTTTGTAACACCCATATAATTGACTCAAAAACCTTCCAAATATGTATTTATAAATAAAATATTAACTCTAGGACAATGATAGACAATATTATATGTTATTTTTGTAAGGTATTATTTGATTCAAAGTGGTGTGTATGTGAGAATAATATAGGGGAGGTACTGGAATTTTATAGGCGAGGTGAGTTGAAAACTTGTCATTTTTTAAATGATAATGGGGCACCCATAGTTTTGAAAAGTAAAAAAGCATCCAAAAACAATTATTATAGTTCCATACAAATTATATGGGAATAATATTACAATTAAATTATTAGTCAATTTCATACTTCATTTTTACCCTTATTTTTTTGTTAAGGCCCTCAAAAAATTTGTTTTAATCTTAACAACAAAGATGAATTTTTACTATTTTCACAATTCATTTTTGTTAAAATGATGTTGAAAATTTTATATAATATATATTATTCTGATTCAAAACATGTAATACATTTTTCCACATTTAATTCACAAAAGTGGATTTTTTTTAAAAACATATAGACATGATGAGAATACAAGTATTTAAAGAGAAAATATTAAATTGTTTACAATGTTTCATATTATAATTGTATATAATAATTATTAAATTGTTATAAATTGGATTAATTGATACAGATTATTATAAATTTAATTTCTCAAAATAAATAAAAATATTTATATTTATAAAATATTTAATTAAAATTGACGGTTTTAATTAAATTTGTTTTTTTTTCACAAATCATTAAAAAATATAAATTTTCGTGAAAAAATACCCCATAAGATAATATTTATATTATGATTTTATAAATTAATTTAATTGTATCATGTAAATTTACTAAAAGTGGTAAAACAATTCATATTATGTTAAGAATGTGAGGCTAACCACCTTTTAGGAAATTACATTTCATTATTAAGCATAACATTCTCATTAAAATAATTCTTAATTTAGATCTAATCAATATAATAAAATTTAAATTATTAATTAAATGCATAAAAATAAAAATATTTCATTTCATTTTCTATTATTTTTACCATCAAAATTTAATGTCTTGGATATAATTCTATACATTTCTAATTTCCTTTAGACTCAAGCATCCATATTCCTTAAATTATCTATATTAATAAGTCTTAAGATATATATTTCATGGGATATTTAATAATTTTATTGAATTTAATATAATATATTCAATTCAATGTATGTGTTTTCTTTTTTCAATGTGTAAAAAAAAATTTAAGGGTGGTTTTTTTATTAATTTTCTAAAATATATGAATTCTTTATAGAAAAGAAAACATTCAGTTTTTAAAAAACCCATGTATTTTGAAATAATTAATGTTGTCATAATGATATAATATTTTATATAATAAAGGAAAACCCCCATATAATATTCATTTTGATTTATGATTTAAAAAAAATTATATAAGACTTCAAAACATAAAAATAACATTCCAAAGTCTGATTTCAAATGTATTCCACTAATTGTTTTTCTAATTTTCCACATTAAATGATAATAAGGTAATGAATCATAAATAGATAGGGATTTATAGTCACAAAAAAATTCTATTTTATTTAAATAAGATTATTTATTTCAAAAATATCACTATTACATGTTATACCACTAATATAGTATTTTATTTTACTTTTTATTCTAAAAATAACACTATCCTCTAGTTTAAATATCCCCTCTCAATATTTTAATAAACGAACTCCTCTATTAAATGAAATTCCCAAAATACACCCAAATACATCTCGTAATACATTAGAAAACTGGGGTTTTTTATTAAATCAACAAACATTCGTCATTGATGTCTATGAGAGTAATGAAAAGAAAAACCAAGAAAAACTAAGTTGATGTAATATAATCCTTTGTATAATTGTTGAATATGATATGTATTACTTCTATGTATGATTATTCCTATCTTGATTCTTTGTGTAACATGTTGTTTAAAAACAATCTTTTATAGAAATATGGGGAAACTTAGTCACTAACTGATACACGTTAGACTTTAACATGATTATAAATGTGTGGGTGAGTTAGTGTATCCCAATGTAGATAATATCTCGAAATGGGAGAGGAAATTACTTGATTTTTCTTCTTTGGGGTTTATTTGTAATGATTGTAGTGACCATTTTTTGGAAAATATTAGAGGATGAGGTGGATATAGAGGTGATGTAAAACTGTTGTTTGTGTGTAGATGGTATGGTTGGGGGTGATGTTGTTGCACATGATATCTGGTGAACTTTTTCATTTAATTGTATGGTTGGAGAATAGATATTATATAAAATTGTAGTGATATAGAATGGTTTAGATGTGTGTTTTTTTTGGTAATATATATATTTTTTGTGTTGTGATATAATATTATGGTATTGATAGAATACATCAACACTCATAAAAGTATAATCTTGTAATTGTAAAAATAAAATAATCTGGTCATTTTGGATGTTGTGAAATTAAATATGATGATCTGGCCTCCAATGCCTCTATCATTTATAAAGTAAGTGTTGAGAAATAATGAATACCACCATATTCGTTGGGTTTATTGTCTTTGATCATATATTAAGGTCATGTGTTATGTACATAAACTTATCAATATATGGAAACTCTTATGATGCATCAAGACCTGTTATATTACAACATTTTTTAAAACTATGTAGAATAGTCTGTTCCACCCAAAGAAGACAATATCTATTTTTTGTGGAGGGGTTAATTTTAATTTTATGATTATCCAAGAAATTTTAATATTAATATATGTTTTTTATTGGTAGAGGTAATCTATTTGAAACTCATGTATGTAATGGCATGCACCAATAAAAAATTGAACAGTGAAATGTTGATCCCTTGATATTTATACATATGTATCTTGTTGGAAATTATCATTTTTATAAAAAATCACATTTTTAAATAAAATTGGAAAATCTGAAATGTTTAAATATCATTAAATATTTTTGATTTATTCTATTGGTAATTAATTTTTGGAAATTTTTGGTAAAATTGTATTTATTAATAAATTGGTAAAGGTAATTATAGAGTTCTATTAGTAATAATGAATAATTTTTTTTGAAATCATAGAACCATCAAATATATTTATGTTGTCTTGGGAAACAGGTTTATGAAAAAGAAGTTTGAAAAGAAATTGAATGATTTTTAGTAAAGTGTGTTTTGATAAATTCCACGCTATGAAAAGGATTAAAAATGGGTTTTGACTATAAGTGATTTATCTTGCCTACTTAATTTGTTTTATATTATTAATGGAAATGATTTAATAGGAATTTATCAAAACATATCATTCCACCAAATAAAATATTGTGATACTTGTCCAGAATTTAATCGATCATTTGAAAAATCATTCCTAGTTTTTAAACTCCTTCACCAATATGAAATAATAATATAATAATTCAAACATGCTAATCTATTTTCATTATGATATGTTAAGCATGATATGTTTTAAGTGTTTTGAATTTAAATTTTTTTGTTTTATAAAATGAGGATAATGAATGTATAAGTATTATTACAATGGAATGTCTAAGCGATGTTATTGAATTAAAAGGAATAAAAATGTCTTCTCCAATCTAAAATTTATTCCATATATTTAAAATAATATGATGAAATTGTTTTTTAATATGTCATCATCCATGGAGTTATTATATCCATTTATTGTTATATGTTTTATACTAGACTTTTTATATGTATCCATGATACTATGTTCTTGTTTTTTAGGTATATCCCCCAAGAGAATGTGTTTAATATATTGTGAAGATTTTATCTTTTTTCTATAATGGTTGTTGTGATCCAAATATATCAATAATATTTTTAGGTATCACAATGGATGGTTGTTTAGACCCTTCCCCTCATTTTTTCTAGTTTGCTTTTGAAATCATGATGGTGGGAATAGTTTGAGACATATCTGATGTAATGTCATGAACCTCTTCGATCTATTACATTGTGAGAATCTGGTGTTTGAGATATTTTGGGAGGTCAAGGTGACTAATTTCATTAGTTTTGATGATTTCAAGTTTTACAATGGTGACTCACTCCAATAGTGAGTCATTTAAATATTTTTGAAAATTTCATGTTTTCTAAAGGTTATTTATTCCAATGAATTAGTCATTCAATAGTGTTCCTAATTTCTAGTTTTCCAAAGGTGAGTCATTATAAATGTGAGTCATTTCAACATTTTGACAAATTTCATGTTTTCCAACTGTGAGTCATTTTAATAGTAATTTCTTCCAATTGTTTTTAGAATATTGGGTATTCTAATGGTGAATCATTCTAATGGAACGTCATTTCAACTAGTTTACAAATTTAAAATTTTCCAAATGGGATTCATTCAAATACTGACTCATTACAAAATTTTTCCAATTTTTCAGTTTTTCAATAACGATTCATTCGATTAGTGATTAATTTCAACAATTTCCTAAATTTACAGTTTCCCAACGGTGAGGAATTCTAATAGTGATTTATTCCAACTGTTTTAAAAAATGTTCAGTTTCCCAATGGTGAGAGATTCCAACAGCTAGTCATTATAGAGTTTTCCAAATTTCTAGAATTAATGTAGATATTCGTTCCAACAGGGATTTCCTTCACCCATTTTTCCGAATTATAGTTTTCTAATGGTATTCATGCCATCTGTGAGTCATTCCCATAGAAATCCAACTTTCTTGTTTTCCGATGTCTACTCATTATAAGGATGATTAATTTAAACAATTTTCCGTATATCTAGTTTTCTAGTGGTGGAAAATTTAAATGGAATGATATTCCAATACTATTTCATATTTCTAGTTTTCCAACATTGTGACATCCTAATGGTTAGACATTTCTAATAGATATCCATTTTCCAGTATTTTCTAGTTTATCTTATATTTTCTATTAGACATCTTTATTTCATAAATGGAGTTTCATATCATATTTAATTGGATTTGAATATTTTTTATTGGATATAAATAATATCAATGATTATATAAAATGGAAAGGATTTTAAATGGTAAAACATTGTTTTATTTTGAGTCCTACAATTAATTGATATTTGAAAACATATAAAATCCTAAACATTTGGGATCAAATATTACTATGCCGGAGATATTTCCTATCATCATTCATCCTTGAATTCTATTGAGACTAGACTCAATAAATTCTTCTAGTTGTTAGTGTCTTAGAACAAGGTGATGGTGATGGTTCATAGTCCCCCTGAACAGTTTCCTCTAATACAAAATACATATTTTATTGCAAAATGTCTATAAAAATGATTATTCTTCAAAGTAGTTATTTATTTTATTTACCTTGTTGTGTATCAGGTGGGATGTGTTTATTATTGTTATCTTTTATGAAAATGATTGAAACTTGTTTAAGAATGATAATGAATAAATTTATATTGAATTTAAATAGGCTCATGAATTTGATATATTCTCTAACTATTTTATTGATATTTTGATCATTGTTGTCAATGTTATGGGATAAATACCCACTAAAAACCATGGTACTTTGGGGTCCTTGTATGCGTACAAGATTATGGGCTGGGAAATTCATGCACATTTTGTGGCCATTAAAGAAACTTATTATGTTATTTTTTAACCACACACATTCAGTTTAAATAAATGGATGCCCCATGATCTTATAAGCATCTATGATAACACCCACAAATAAAGACGTGAAACCAAATATGGGATTCCCAATTAAATATGATAGTATGTTTTCTATATTATTTTTTATAATATATTTGTGGAATACATTATGTGTTGTGGGTTGTATTTTGTGATATGATTGATAAAATATGAATGTGTTGTGTTATTTGGGTGGCATTTGATGATATGTTTGATCTTTTTTTGGTAGTGTCGATTTTTTATGTGTTGTGATATGTATGAATTGATATAATGAGTCACCACTCATAAAAAGGAAAACCTCTTAAAGGCATAAATAAAATAAATAGTTCATTTTGGAAGTCATCAAATAAATAAAGATGGTCGTGTCTCCCATTATTAAGTATTTTATAAAGGAAGTGTTGAGAATGAATCAATACCACAATGTTGGATGGGTTGTTTGTGTTTGAAATAATAATGATGGAACCTGTTATGACCACAAACATATGAAGCGAGGGAAATTGTTTCCCTATATCATGATTTGTTATCTTAATAGATATTTAATACATTGTGGGCGTGTCAGTGCCACTAAAAGTGGACAATATCATGTTATGGTGGATGGGTTATTTTGACTTTAATTCTTGTGGTAGATCTGTATATATTAATATAAGGATTCATGTGTGTTGATGAATTATATGTGAAACTCCTACTAGTAATGACATGGAACTATAAAAAATATAAATTCTCATTGATGAAGTGCTAGTAGTTTCTACATAATTATGTTCCTAGAATATAATGATTTTAATAAAATCAAGGATTTTTATTAAACTTGGATAATCTGGTACATTTCAAACTCATAAATTTTTTCTAATGCATTCTATATTAAATAAATGTTTTTCAATATTTTATGTTAAATTATATTAATTATTAATTTTGTAAAGGGCATGATAGATGTTCCATAAGTGTACTAGATGAAAATTTATTAATGCATGAAACTATCTATTTTTTTATATTTTCATGGGAAATAGGTTGATGTAAAAGTATGATTGAAAAAAATTCAATGTTTTTGCAATGATTTTTTTAATAAATTTCATTAAATAAAAGATAATAAAAATGGGTTTTGACTCAAATTTTTTTTCTTATACTACTGAATTTCATTTACATTTTTCATGAAAATATTTTAATAGGCATGTTTCAAAACATTACATTTTAAAAAATTAAATACAGTGACACATGTATATATATTAATCGATCATTTGGAAAATACTTCTTATCATATATGGGTTGTGGAATTCATGCACATATTATGGCTATTAACATCACTTATTATGAAATTGGTTTACTAGATACATTTGATTAAAATAAATAGATTCCACATGATCTAATAAGCATATGTTATAACACCATTTAAAGGATAAGTGAAATTGAATATGGGATTCTCAGTTAAATATGAAGGTATTTTTTCTCTATTATGTGTGGTATTGTGTTTACGAACATGAATATGTGATTTGGGATTGATTCAGTGATATGAGGGATGGAATATGGATTTTTTTTGATACATGGGGATTGTTGATTACATATATTCTGATGTGGGGACCTGATTGTTATAATGGTACATTGATGCAATGAGGATGTGATGGTGGTTGTGGTCGGGTTATGTAGTGGTCCAGTGAAAGTGGATGTGGTTTTAATGTGATGTGGATGTGGATGTTGGCCTGTGTTGTTTTACATATTATGTGTGATTTTTTAGTTTTGTCTAATCATGTATTAATGAAATTAAAACTGCATGTGAATAATTTCCAATGGACATGTTTAATGAGGAAGTTATTAATGATATGTGTGGTTTAAAAAGATAAGGTTTATAAAAACCAAAAAATTGGAAATATGGAATAATATGTATTTTTAATTGAAATGGGGGTTTTAATGATTTTTGGTGACACAAATCAAGGGGGATGACAAAATGGAATTTATTTATGAACCATGCTCACTGGAACGTTTCCTAATGATTAAAAACATGAATTGTTCCTTGTGTTTTTCTTTGGTGCTTTTATGCAATAAGATGTGGAGGTGATGGTGTGGATTTTAATTGGTGGTAAGTTCTTGTTCTAAACACATAATACAGGATTCAGTAATATAATAATATGTTTTATTACATTTTATTTTCATTTCATTTTTTATGCACCTAACCTTAGATGAGAACTATGTGTTGAACACCCCAATCGTCACTAGGGAGGGTTCCATTCCCAGTCATCCCGGTTAGTGGAAGATGGATGACAACAAACCCCGCAGTGATCCCTCTTCTAGGAAAGGTAAGTATTTAACATGTTGTGATGTTTTCATGTATGTTAGTTGAATTATATGGTTTTTATGATAGCTTATGTGTTTGCGGGAGAGGTGGTTTATTTCCCACGTATTTATTGTCAAGGTGGGTCATTTCCCAGGTTAATTTGGGATGAAATGTGATGCGATTTCCCATGTGTATTTAGGATGATTTTTTATGAAATTTGATATGTTTTGAGGCCTTACTTTGTGCAATGTGATGTTTGTTTTATTGACCACATGTGGGCGGGAGGGGTGTGTTTTGAGGACCAAGTGTTTGCGAGTAGTGTATGAACTGGCTTATGGCCCAGCTATGCATGGGAGGGATGTTTTTTAATATTCAAAAGAGGTGGTATCACAAAGAAAATTTTCATTGGGGAAATATTGGATTTTCATTGAAAATTTGGTTTGGGGTACCCTATCATCGATGTTATTTACATTATATTACATGTTTTTTTTATTTGGTGAGTCATTTTATGGTGAGGTTGGGTTATTTTTAGTATAAAATTTTAGGTGATTTTTGGTTATAATACATTAACATGGGCGCATTATTATTCCTCTTTCACATGTCCATAATAGAATTTGGTTGTTCCTAATATGTATACCATTATGTTCACCCAATATATATAAAGATTATTTTCAAGTTTCCAGGTGGACCATTCAAGAAATTTATAATTTAGGCCTTAGAGATGTTACTGTGGCACTTCTATGATTTTAATCATTTAGAGTTTCAATTGGATATTTTTAAATATATCCATTTTGATTTATAAATGAATTGTTGGATGTTGTGGCATTATTTTATAATATTTCATGTAGTTGATTTCTGTTGATACACCATATGTCTCGATATTTATTTCTTATATATGGCAATGTATCCCATATTGTGATATTTTTATACCCTCCATGTTATTCACCATCCTAGACCACACATGAGAAATTAATCTGGGGAAATAATCTTCATTTCATCAATGCATGCCTAAGAGGGGTATCATTTGATGTAGGGTTTGTGAACATGAATATGTATGAATGATAATTCTAAACCCATGTGAAGTAAAAGAGGGTGTATAATTAATGTATCAGGATCATGAAATCATTTTATTATATTTAGAGATAATGTAGTAGTTATTTTATTTTGAATAAAAATAAATAAATTTTAATAATATATGAAATAAATTGAATGTTTCTAGGTAAGAAGTTCAACTCAACAATTGTAGAATTATTTTTTATCCATTCAAATAGACCCTTTATGCAGTTTTATTAAAATAAAAAACATAAAATTCAAGGATTTGGATTTTTCAAAGAGAATAATCCATGGTTAATTCAGGATATGTAGATCAATGTTGTGTAATGGAATGAGAGACGGGGTTTACATTTATAATGGAGTTAAAGGAAATGCATGGAATTGCGAGAAGGATAAAAAATATAACTAATTCATTCAAAAATAATGATCTTAAAATTGATTATATATCCAAATAAAAATTATTAATGTTAAAAACACATATAATGAAATTTTGAAATGTTTTAAAGTAATATTACACCGTATGTATTTTTTAACCCCTTAATTAATCAATGTTAATCTTGGACATGGTAATTTATTTTTAAATATTAATGGATACATATTTCATATATAACATAACAATTATCTCACAAACTGGAATGTGAAGAAATTTTCAAAATCATTAAATCCAAAAAAAATTATTTTAACGATGCTGTTCATTTTGATAAATTTTATAATATATTATTTAACATTAAATATCATTAACATTATTTTTTTGAAAATTTATTTTATTTTTCATTAAAGAAAATATGATATAAATGGAATTAAATTATAATCCTTTAAAAAAATTAAAATATATTTAATATTTCTATAAAATTTACTTATTAAAAAAAGTCAACCATAAATTGGCACCTTTAATGTTTTTAAGTTCATTTATTTTATATTTCACAAAAATGAAAAACCCAACATCGACATTCTTTAAGCAATTATTTTAATTAATCAATACATAAAAATCATAAACAAATTAGAAATTTAAATTTATTGAATTAATATTTCAAATAAATTTTTATAATTTAACATTGCCTCTTTTCATATTTATAATTATAATTTATATTTTTTAAATTTAAGAGATTGACATTCTATATATATATGTTTTTTAAAAAAATAGATGGTTCTTCATTATGAAAAATTCACCTTGTGGCCATATCTATAAAAAATTGATGGTAATGGTCTAAATACACTAATCAAATTGGATAATATCAAGGGATAAAAATCTAAATTTATTCTTCCGATGTTGAAACCCGGTTTTACTAGTTTTTCACATGGTGAGATGAAGAATATTTACCAGTTACTCATCAAATAAGAAAATACGGGCCTCAATAGAATATTTTATCATCCCAGTTCCAAATATTATTTTCATTTTTAAATCATCAATATCTAAAATAGGAAAAAAATAATATTAAATTAAACATGGAAAATATGATGAAAATAGTTTTTTTATAAAAAAAATCCAAAAACATGATTTGTTTACTTCCCATGACTTATAAAAATATTATATTTATGTTAAAATATTTTATTTATTAACTAATATATATATTTAATTAATATCATTCATTAATAATGATAAAGAATTTTATTAATTTAAAAACACCTTAGCCGCATACCAACTTTCTTTTAGAAAAACAAATATTTTACTTTTAAATGGTTTTTTTAATTCATAATAACATGAAAAATTATGAATTTATTTTATACAATTGTAAACTATAAAATTTTCATTCAATATTTAGTCTTATACATACCCCAAATATAATTTAATTATTATAATTGTATAGTATATTACCACTCATTTAGTCCCTTGGTTTCATGTATCCCAAACTATTAGAAAATTTATTTTAAATGAAAAATATTCTGAAAACATAGGGGTTTATAAAACATATCTCAGATAAATATTATGGTGAATAAGACTGATAATAAGAGTACGTAAATTTAGAAAATATTGTGACATACTTTTGATCGAGTATTTAAATGCTACATTGTTTCATAGAAGTTATTTGTAAAAATTTTCTTTAATTTTGGTAAATATGAAAATTATGAGAAGTTATGATATCAATATTTAAATATATTTATAAGGACATTAGTTTTATTGATTTGAATGTGAATTGATTAAAAAAATTAATGGTTTTAAATATCATGTTGTAATTGAAAAATATAATACCTATATAAAGATAGGAAATAATACTATGAAATTGATAATTACTTTTAATTTAAAAGGATTGTCAAAAATTATATAAGGATTGTCCAATACTATGTAAGGATAATCAATATGTTTACCATGATATATTGAATACTCATGATGATAAATCTGGGGTAATGTATGGTTGATCAATAATCTATTTAAAAATAGATCATAAATGTATGGATTAATCCTTACATAATATAGATGATTCATGGTGTTTGTATGAACCATTCATTCATCATGTGGATAAAATATGTTTATCTGGGGTTTACTATAACACCTCATGGTTTTAATATTTCTTTTATTTTAAATATTTTTGGTATATTAAATAGCCTTTGATGATTCATAAAGTTATAATTAGTGAATAATTATCTACTACTACAATAAATGGATGAAATTTCATGATCGATAATTCATATTTATAAGTAAATGACATTGCGAAAGAAAAGGGTTTAATCTAAATTAATAAAATAATTTTGATTCTAAAGAGTCTGTTGATAACTATATTTTAGAAATATATAATTTAATTTATTTCAATAAATTTTAGAAATGATATCAATAATCATTATTGATAAAAAAATTAATTTTTTATAAATATACCAATAAAACATATTATATTCATGATTATTGATAAAGAATTATATTTAAATAATTCCCCATAAAAACCCAAAAAAAATTTCGATAAATTTTATTTTATTATATATTTAATATTTGAAATTTAGATTTTATTATATAGAGTTTTAAATATAAAGTAATTTATTCTATGGTGGATGTTGTATCTCTTCATCTTTGAAGGCATAAATTTTAGGGGTCATCCACGTAGATGATTTCACGCTTCAAAGAGGTTGAAGAAAGCTTTGGATTGAAAGCGATTCTACCACCATTGTCCATGCCATTCGGAATGGTGTTATACATCTTGCCTGGCCGCTTACTACTCTCTGGATTAATTTCCTGAACTCGCTCAATGGGATTTATTGCATAGCTACTCATGCCTTCCGAGAAGCAAATGCAGTTGCTGATGCCCTTTCCAACAAAGGTGTTCATCAGAACATGACTTGGCTGGATACCCTGTCAGCGGATTTATTTCATCTTTTTGATAGAGATTGTAAAAGAATCCCATCTTTCCATTTTTTGTAAACTTTTGTTTATCTAATGAATAAATGGTTCTTTGGTCTTTGACAAAATCATTACCTTTAAAAAAATTATTTTTAATGAGAATACATTAGGGATAAATATTATTGTCTGGGATTATTAGTTTAAATTTTTCAATAACATTAAAATTTAGTATATTAAATTGAATAATAAATATTTTGGATGAACAATAATAATTTCATAGTACATGACAGGTATTTATATTTCATATTATTTTCCCTACATATGAGGTGGTTCATTATTATTTTATTTCATATGTTTAAAATAATAATTTCTTCAATTAGTCAATTGATTGATAGAGTATGGACAATATTAAAAATGGATGTAAAGGGAAAAAAATTAAGTTATAAAGGATATACCAAATTGGATATAATTTGGAGTGAAAATATATATTGTTTATGCATAGAGTACTTATTTGTGTCATGATTATCAACCTAACTCAAGTGAGTTTCCCATAGTTCCAAATAAGATAGAGTACTTATTTGATTATGGGATTTTAGTGAAACTTATAATAATGGTATAAAAATTATATATTACACATGTTAAAAATATCATAATAATAACACAGGGAATTTTGTCAACATAACATAATGATGTTTTTTATCGGTAAAATGTGGGAATTGGGAAATAAACTACACACTAAATTTAATGATTTCAACTAATCTAATTACTGTAAAAAATTTCTTCCTATAATATCAAAAAAAAAATTAATATCCTTATATGTGGATGTATGATATTCATTAAAATTAATTCCATATAATAAAATATTAAAGTGGGGATTCATAGGACTGTAAGAATCAAGTATGATGAAAGACAAATTGAACAGATTTGAAGATAAAAAAGTATGAATAAAAAATAAACTATATGATTTTAATTATTTTATTTTTTATTAAATTTATCATAATAATAATATGTAGAATAAGGAATCATAGGAAAAAAATTTCTGTTATATTATATTAAGAGGGTTTTAAGGAATATGATGCAAATCATTTCTAGTAGACTGCAGAGGATATTGTGTGATTGAAATTTATATAAATGATGATTCATGAGTAATTAAGAAGTTTTATTTTAATTAAATAATGTTAAATTAAGTAATTAAAATTTTTTTATAAGAAGATAAACTCTTTTTATATTATTAAATATATTTTATAGTTATTTAATAGGTTAAAATATATTATTAAGTTATAGGTAATCATTAGTTTTTTCAGTGAAAATATTGAATGCACCACTAAGAGTGTGAGTGAATATATGAAATAAATTTTTACTATTTCATTTCCTTGTGATATAAAAAATGTGACCTATTAATGTTAGGATTCACTCTAAAATCCTCTTAATAAGACTTCTATGATTGAAATTATACAAAACTGCCCCCATACCTAATGCTTTGTAGGGAATATCCTCATTGATAGGGTTTAATCCGTATATATCAAATTTTTCATGTACATCTAATTTCATTTAACTATATAATCATATATATAGTAATAAGTGATTTTTAAATGGTTTGAAAATTAATTGCACTCTTCATTGATGTTTTATTCATTCGGACAACTAGTTCTTTAAATATTAATTTTTTCTTTATTGAAGGTAACAAATTTAAGATGTACAACAAATTTTTTATTTATAAAATATAAGATCATTATGTTGAAGATACTACTATAAACAAATATGGTGAATGAAATAATTCAACATAATAATTCATGTCACCAAATCAAGAATAACACATCTTGAATATTCTCAAATGACATGACCATATTTCTCCACACCATTGGGAAATTTAATAATAAATAATACAACATCACACCAAGATTACTAAAAGACATCAAATTATCTAATAATGACATATATATATATATATATTAATATCACGATTAATATTTCCATTATATACTATATAATCCCTTTTAATTACATTGTAGTGATTTTTAACATTTTAAAGACTATGGTTCCACATTACTGATTATATTAGACTAATTTTTAAAAGACAATGTCATAAAGATTAAATGTATAAAAAAATTGACTTATAATATTTAATTTTCATTGGGACTTGGACATTAATAAATGTTTTGTTTACCATTTCCTCAACTTATTAATTAATATCAATTGTCATAAAATAAAATTTTCTACAACAAGATACTTATGATTTTAAATTTAACATTAATGCATGTATCTTTCATATCATTCATTGTGAGTTTTATTGTCAATATTATATTTATTGAATCAATTAATTAATTTAATTGACTGAAACATCTACAAATTATTTCCCAATATGAATAAACAAATTCAATATTATGTATATCTATTATAGAGAACACATTCACTAATTTTGTTTTTCGACAGATTAAGCCTCTCAAACCGAATATACCATTGACAATCATAACAATAGAAAATAATGTCATTGTATACATATCTTGATGATAATAATTTATATATATTTTAAAAAATTTAAGTTACATAAATATAATAATTGACGGCCTCGACCAATAAGATCGTACCATATGGATCCTATTTACCAAATCATGAAATGGAGATTGTATCATTGGGATTTTCCCATAACCTGGCGCATAACATGATTAAAAGAAATCCATGAGTGTTACTTTTTACTATATATGTTCATTATTATTGAGATCATTACCAAAATATGCCCATTTAACAACTCCATTAAAAAATTAGCATCCCACATTATAGTCATTTGGAGTACTCAAGTGTAATAAGGGGTAATGTACATAGACCAAACTAATATTAATTTTTTCTATCATAATTTAAAATGTAATATTGATTTTGATTATATAAGTTTCATAAAATATTATAATATATTATCTAAAGAAGTTCATTAAATAATATTTTAATTTAAAGAAACTAAAATAGGCCGTTTTAAAAATATATGGTTTTAGTTAAAACATTAGTTCTAATAAATTCATTTTATGTTGAAATAAATTTTTTTCTTTATGTATCATTATTAAATAAAATGTATTCAAATTTAAATTATAATAAAATGTAGGTAAGTGTAATGTAATATTCATATGGAAGAGAAAATTGTTATTATAATGAAAACCCTTTTTTTAATAAATGTTGTTTTTTATTTAAAAGATTACAATATCAACTAAAAAAATTCATTTTGTTAAAATATATATGTTTTGTGGATATCATCATCGCAAAAATAGAAAATATTTAATTTTTTTATAATTTTTTTAATAGTTGAATCATTTGGATGAAATTAAATATGTTATAAATGTACATTATGTATTGTGACACCATAAAATCTCAAAGCTGATTATTAATTAAATTATAAGGTCTCAATAATAAGGAATATTTTCCCCTTTAAAATATTGTGATTCATATGATATTTGGATAATTTTATAATACATTAATTAATCCCCTATATTATATTTTATGTTATTAAAATGATTTAATTATGAATATGGCTCACTACCACATAAAAAATTATATTATTTAATTTATTAGTTTCATAGAAGAATTAAAAATAATATATTGTAAAACCCATTTGAAAAACCATGGTAAGTGTTATGGTTTTTATTATTTAAATATATAAATCCAATAAAAAATATTTAGATACATATTTGTATTCCCCCATGTTTTTCAGTAACTAGCCACCTATAGTCACACTCTTCCTAACAAAAATCCCATTAGGAATGATTTTTCACTAACTATACCACTCTAATTTTATTCCCAGTTGTTACCATTATTTTATAATTCCCTTCAAAATATTTTTGAAGCTCCCACAAAAGGTATGGGGTCATCACCAATTCTTTATTCCAAAATGTTATTTGAATTATGCCACATTATTTCAACGTTTTTGATGAGGGGGTATGTTTTTAAACATCCATATTATATTTCCTAATGATTTATATGTGATGATTGAAACCCTCTCATAATAATTAAACCCTTAGATGAATATTCATATACACCCATTAAACTATTGACATTATCCCCAAATTTTCCATTAAAAACCTTTTATCTTGAAATACCTGTTATGGATTTCAGTTTATGTAACCCAAGCCTCTTAATAATTGGGATAAATGTAATGAATGTTTTTATTTTCTTGTATTACTAATGTGGAACACATATTCATGAACATGACATTAATTTCATAGGAGGCTGTGATATTAAATTGCCCTTTAAATTCTTTGTGTAATATCTTTATCTATTGAGGTATCATGTGTGGTTCATAGATGGTTATTTGGAGAAAACTATTATATATTTTCTCCATATGTATCGTTGAAATATTATTATCATGCCCGTTTTTTTATTTTATTACATTCCTTATGAGTCAATGTCATTAGATTCTTATAAAATGATTGAATGTCCAAGATTATGATTATAATATTTCTATTGTTTCGGATACCTTTTTCAGGGTGTGAATCTATACTTAAAGGAAAAACTACATTGTGTTTCCCTCCATTCCCACATTCCCATGTTAGGAATCATCCATCTCCTTTTCAGAGATTTTTTCTCTATGATCAAAACTGGATTATGGGGTGTCGGTTCCTCCTTCTGTGGATACATCCCTGGAATATGTTTCCTAGTCTGAGTCTCCCATAATGATAATGACGTTTTTTGTGAAACTCTTCCCCAGTTCCATATCAATATTGACGTCAATTCATTACACTTATTCTCTTAGGACATTCCAAGTGGTCATGTGAGGCCAGAATCCTTCAATTGTTGGAGTTGTCACTTTGGACATCGCTGGCATATCTGGACACAGAAAAATTGATGCATCTACATTTATTCCCTTTGTGATAGCGTTTATAAAGGGTGAGGAGGCATGAGGAATCCCACATCATGTGGGAGGAATTATATTCCATAAGCATATATCTGAGCTTTTACTCAGCTTCCCATGATTAACAGTTGGTATGTTGTGAGTTTAACATCTAACAGATACAAATAAGACTGATTAGAATACTAATGTGAGTGGATCAGATGGTTACATCCCCAATGGGAGTACCTAATTAATTTATTGGATTATTGGATCAAAACATCCAATAACGATGGATATGAGGATGCTTGGGTCCCTATTAAGGGGAAGCCACAGTTTAGCGTTGATTGTGATTGAACCTCATAGTGTATTCCTTCATACCTTGTGTAGAAAATCGGGATCAAAACCCCTGTAGTTTGAAGGGTGATACTTGGAATTCTGGTGTACAGAAAGGAAAATAACATAGAGACTTGTTGGGGACTATGCGTGGTTAGTATCCCATCACAAGAGGCACCCTCTTGGTTGGGTAGTTATGGATTTTATGGGGCTATTGATGGTTAGCTGCATAGGTGGATGTCATGATCTTACTAGGATGTGGCGGCCAACATATGAATCAAGATGGATGATGGATTCCTAAATGATGTTAGTGGAGAATGAGATGGAACCACATTGAAGGTGCCGATAGTGTTGGTATTTAACCTCGGGAGGCTTCATATGTATCCCAGTGGTAGGGAATCAATGTCCATGTAGTTTGCTGAGGTGATGTGATACCTGAGGAGGTGGACCGTGTGATTTTATGCATGGATGGGACTCAAAGTAAGTAGAACTTCTTGGTAGGTGAATGACATTTCCAAAACATAAAGGTCTCAAGGGAGAGAACATGATTATACATGAATGATGGGATTTAAGCTTAGGGATGATTTCAATATATCCCAGTGGCAGGTTATCATAGTCTTTGTAGTTTAGGATGGGGTATGGAATCAGGGTGTACATAATAGACAATGACCCGATGAAATGCTAGGGCATACGTGTGGTTAGAAGCCCAAGTGTTGGTATGATTTCACTAAGGGATAGACCAAGGATGTTGGTCTTGGAAAAGGGGACACTAAAGTTTACCAGCATTTAGGGTTGGACCTCAAGGATGCTTCCTATGTCCCCATTCTAGGATATTGGGATAAAACCTCCTGTTGTTCGAATGGGTTTAACATTATTTTGGGTTCAAACACGGGGAGGATTCCAACATACCAAGTCTATGATTCATGGATTAAAACCAACATAGTTAAAATGAGTGCACAACAATTCATGGAGGGTTCCTACATACCCTGTATAGGATACAAGAAAAAAAACCATGTAGTTTGAAAGGGTTTACCATTTCATGGGGATGGACCAAAGGGAGGCTTAATACATACCATGTTTATGATACATGAATGAAAAACCAAGTAGTTCGAATACATATATTTTAACTTCATGTTGTTTGAAAATGGGGATACAGATTAACATCACGTGGGATGAGAAGGAACCGACATGCAGTGGTTGTCACTGATGGGTGATGGTCTGGAACCGCACTAAGGCGTCTTACGTATAATTTCAAGAAATGGGAAAGGATTGAATTCATTGTAGTTCATTACGGGGTCATGGGGATCAGACAATAAGGTGGCCCAGAGAGGATTCCATGGTCAATTCTTACTCTAAGCACACATGTGACATGCTATTTTTGAGAAACTAGAGGCAGAAAAAACCTGACGACCATGTTGCGAATGGGTTTTATGTGAGTAATGGAGTGGTGCTTACATTTGGTCGGAAGCCCAAAGAGGAAA
The DNA here is from genome assembly GCA_963277665.1 of Viscum album. Taxonomy (NCBI): domain Eukaryota; kingdom Viridiplantae; phylum Streptophyta; class Magnoliopsida; order Santalales; family Viscaceae; genus Viscum; species Viscum album. Next base: position 1,137,346,760 of record OY728150.1, on the reverse strand, counting down.
CAACAGCATGCACGTGGTTAACAGCCCAAATAGGTAATAGGGTCTTACGCTTGGTTAGCGGCCTAGAGAGATATAGATTTGTTCTTACTCCAGTATGGAGGACCGATGTTAATAAAGTGTAAAGGGAGAGAGACGGGGTATTGAAGGTCCCTATTCCCATATATCCTTTAGTATTTGTGCACTGAAAAAAAGTTGAAGAACAAGTGTACTTACACCCGTAATAAAGGCTTGGGGATTACACCAAGACGGATACCCTTCATCTTATATAGATGAATCTCCAAAAATGTGGTTCGCATTCGATGGGAGGAAGATCTCTCTCCCTTAGAGATAAGTGGTCATGGAAAATGTTTGAGACGGGGCACTGCTTGTATATTTCCTAGGGAGAGGACATAGTTTATCGTCATGTGCTGATGATGATGGTGCATGACAGTTTAATGTCCTAAAGTCAGATGATGAGGATTCACTCCCCACCCCTAGGACATACATAACTAATACCCTCCCACACATGGGGAAGGGAATGCATCAGCAATTCCATGTGGATATGGGGTAATGGAGTGATCTATTGAAGGGATCAAGTTAGTATGGCTATGAGAAGAATCAATAGACATTAGCGCGCATATGCGAAGAAGCATGAGGCTAAGTAAAAAATATGAAGAACTACTCGAGGGACCATGAAATCACTCCACATGATCCTGAAGGGCCATACAAGAAAATGGTGGGTAAATAATGAGTCCATGAATATGGGATCTTTGTGAAGATGATACGTTTCATGAATGATGAATGCTTTGCGAAAAGAAGGGGCCTTGCGGAGTAAAAGAGATTCTTGAATACGGTGGGCTTTGCAATGGGAATGTGAATCATGAAGAGGGTGGAATTTGCGAATGGAATGGGCATTGTGAAGTGTATCCTTTAACATAAAAGAGCTTCTTCTTAAAAAATACCACGTTCTTTAGAGATATCTTGGTGAAGGCTCAAATCTTTACAAAACCTTCAGAACCCAAAAGGATCTCCTTCCTCTATAAAGGTCCTATGCCTTTGTAAAGGTAATCTCTACCATAGGCAGAGGCTGGAAAGAATAAAATGAGGTACATATCACAGAGGCCACGTAAATTTGGAGATCTATTTGAAGGTTTTGTAATGGTCTATGTGAAAAAATAGTTTGAAAGTTGAAAGGGAATAGTCATAGTGGATTTGAAGGGGTGAGACTTTTATTTATAGGAGACCATAGTGGGGTGGGTCCTAGAACCTGCCACAGAGACAGGTGATGATGTGGGGAGGAGAAACTTTATTGGACCACGATTCATCACATAGGGCGCTCAACGCCATGAAGAGGCCCATTGACATAGCTTATATTGAGCAGGACACAGAGGGAGATAATTCCGTTGAGGGGTTATAGGCCAACGTCAGACTCACGCCGGGTCGGGACGTCACAGATCCTATCATGGAGGTTGTTATGTAGAAACACATTGTCCATGTGGAGCTCTTCATGAAGGTTCCATTTAGGGATGACAAGGATGAACTTGTGTTAGTTTGTATGGATGATTGACTCTACCGCTTCCTTTAGTCCGCTTACTGAGTGGGGTGAATTTTTCTATGACAAAAAAATACCCCCCTCAGAATTGGAGCCAACAAAAAGGGGGGGGGGTTCAAATTCTGAGGGAAAGACACCGAAGATCATTGGAAATTTAAACCTGTGGTGGATCACAGAGATGGCTCATGGAGTCGAGGTAGAATGTGAAGTCTACTTTCCTAGGTGTGCATTTAGGGCTCATATTGAAACTGGAGGCCCAACTGTAAAAGGTTGATGAATAAATGAGGAGGCACTCTAAAGAGATATCCATTTTCCATGGAAATGAGGATCAGGCCCATATCAGGGCTGATGAACTATGCCCTATTTCAATGGATGTAGAGTAGCTGGTTAGCATACGGTAGTAGATCATGGAATCCATGATCAATGAAGTAGTAGAGATGGAACACATCATTTAAGAGGTCAACCCATCTATGGGAAGGGCCAACCACTAGATCTTTAATTTACTATGAACTCATAAATATATTTTCATGCATTGATTGTTTATGATGGTCGCATGCAGGAGCTCCATTATCTATTTCAATTGAGTAATTTCCATTAAATCTATGAAATATCCAGTGATAAATCACTAAGCTCACGTGGTTCGCACCCAATGTGAGAAACAAGGGTTGGACACATCATTATTTCATTTCAATTTGAGAGTTCCAACCAATAAATAGGAATCCGGGGTATGAAAGACCAATCTGGGAATCCTAGAAGAAAGAGGGTTTCCTGACTGGAGAAAGAAGTTCTCAGAATAGTCGAATTTAATTTTTTCCAACGTGATCTACTGCAAGAGTGGGGTAACACCAGGGGCGTTAGAATCAATCCAAATAGATGGGCGTGGAAATTGTGAATCATGATACCCAAAATTCAGAACACTATAGGGATGGCATGACAATGAAGGATAATATTTTATCATGTTCCTAACACATTATCCCTATTACATTACCCTAAATTAGAAATATCAAATGGGGGATAACCATTAACATGTTTTAAACATGGGGCCTAACTCGAATTGTCATCCATTAGTCTTCCGAAACGTTAGCACATGATAGTAGGTGATCCATAGGCTGAGAGTCCAAACTGTATGGGGGTTCCTTCCGGCATAAAATATGATGATGATCCAAATAAGGGGCACACATAGCTTGTAGGGTTGATTGATGGCTTGTTCAAATGGATTCCAACACTCTCAAAATTACACCATCGTGATGAAAACACATTAGGTGGGCACATCAATCTAAAACGTGATTAATCCTACTTCCAAAAAATCCCAATCAACTGATAAACTAGAATTCCATGTAATTATATGTATTACCAAGGAGGAATATAGACACATAGTTTATCATCAAATAGTAAGAACGGTGCACATAATAGATTAATGTCATATGTTTAGGACGTTGCACCTAGTTTTATGGTCGTACTTCTTGGAACAAGGACAACAGTTTGAAGTCATGTTGCACATACTGTAGGATCCTTATTTTAGGTCATAGTAACTATCCTAGGTTTGGGGCTGAGTGGCTAGAAAGGTTAATGACCCTGCTTTTGGGCCCGAGATGAAATTCATAGGTATCACTACATGTTTTATAATGATCGGGATCAATAAATACAATTTTTTTAGAAAATTGTTGTCATAGATCAATGCTGGTAGGGGGAATAGTCGATGGAAGGATGTTGACGCATCATGTAATCATCATGGGAGATCTTGAACTTGTTTAGGGTAGAACCACATTTTAATGTCAAACATCATCTACATGGCTACCCAAAATAGAAACATGTGTTGTGGTGTATTTCCTGAGATGAATGAGGACAAAAGTAGTCCATAACACACCACATAATCTTGAGGGAAATCTTAGGTTTATAGACAAAAATTGGAGAAATTTAGGCTGGGCCTAAGACAATGTGTTCGAGAATTCCTAATCACCCCATTAGGATGGTAATAAATCCCTACATAGTTCTAGAGATGTTGTTAAGTTTAACATAATTCGTGAATGGTGGTAGTAGGAATCATTTAAGTGGTACATGATGAAGTAACATTAAACCCGACATGAATGAGTACCAAGAAGCCCACACCACACCACGTATTCCTAGTGGGATTATTTAGACCCTAGACTAGAGGTGGCCTAATTTGGACTGGGTCCGAGACAAAGTTTTCTAGCATTCCTACGTAGCACAATAGGATGGGAATCAATCTATACATAGTTCATATATTTCCACATAACACCATGTGGGGACGAGAGGCATGTGTTGTTCGGCAGCACTAGTACACTTCATACCAAAATCACTAAGACCATGTTAGTCATTCTCGATGTGGGAATCATGTGGTTTTGAGGGGAATTCCTAGTATAGGGTGTCACACACTAAGAGAAATAGAACAGTAGTTGAATGACATACCAATATTTCTAGCATGCATACTAAATGTGCATCGATGTGCGGAGGGGTATGACCAAGTGTGATGAAATTCCACTTGAACATAAGGGAGTGGAAAAATGGAATCATGAAGCCTGATATATTGATTGTAATGATGGTTTTGTTATGTCAGAGGATAAATATTTACCATGTTTAGAATTTATCATCGGTTTCACATTAGCCATGTATGGGGAAAGACAAATGAGGGTCAACTGCTGACTATGTTCAAAAAACAGGACCTGTCACCAAATGGGGTTTAGATCATCTGGGGAGTTGGCCCAATATGGTAGGTAAGCCAATGTGGCAAGTGACCATGTCATAAAGGGGGTTCCCTTTAGACATGGAAGAGGATAGAGATCCAAATAATGCGCTTGTGAAGCATGAACATGAAACGAGGGAATGTCCTTATAAAACAATACTCATTGGACTCTTTTTCTTGGAGAATTTGACTATGTCAATGAGACGTGTCCGATATAGGGAGTTGAATACCTATCCATGAATAGGGGTCATGGGGATGAAAACACTTGGTCTACGAGGGATGTAGTTTAATGGAACGTGCACCTGGGGGTGATATAGCCAAACCTGATGTGTATTTCATGTAAGAGTATCATAGTATAAGGTCATAAAACATGGACCAGGCTTGGAAGTGGAAAGGGAATCACATATTGCATTTTTTTAAAACCAACATGAATGATGACCCATGAGGTCTCATCAAACAACATGCTCCCTGCAGATTTTTGTCCAAAGGTCCATAAAAAGGAAAAGATTTGCAGTACCTTCACTGGACCTGAAGATGAAATGTCTGGGCGCTCCTAAATATCTATTGATGATAGGAATCAACACACATTTAGTTCTATATTTCATGTGTTAAGTTACCAATTTTGAGATAAATATTGTCATCTTGGTTTGGCCCTTGGAAAAAATTAAGTGGCATTTATCGATTTTTTTTGTTCTTTAGAGTGGATGTGTGTTTTTTTTAGAATCAACAAACCTAAGATAGTGGATCTGAATGTTGCTACCAGAATAAAGCCATATTAAGGCCTAGAAAAAATGGCATGGTGGAGAACTAATACCCAACATGATGTCCCCTCAAGTGGGAATACCACAATGAGGTTCAGTTTTTTGGTGTGCGGCCCATACGATAATGTAATAGTTTAGGGACGTATGATAGGACCAGCCCACATATTTTAACATTTCTCAGAAATGATTCAATAGATTAAGGTCATGTGGGACCGGTAAGCATTTTTTTAGGTAATATTTATTAGAATCATATAGAAGAATATGGTTTTAGATGGATTGTGCAAGGTGGGATCATGTATAATAGATGTAAATGAGAAAAAGGTCAACAACACACCGTGTGCAACTCCTTAAGAGAAACCTTCGGCCGAGGGGACAGACCAGATCAGATGATATGGGGATTGAAGAAAATATTATATTTTTGGGTGTTTTTATATATCCCATGAGTATGGGAATCAAGCCATACATAGTTCTGAGGGTGCAGTTTAACGTCATGTGGGACAATCGGAAGGAGATACTAGCTATTAAAATGGGAGTATGTGGTGTGACTATTGATAACCCAACATTAAATAAGACCTATGGACGTATCACACCACACAATCCAATAAAAGTTAGGGCCAAAATTCCAAATATAAGATTTAATTAGTAGCTCATGAGATGGACCTGAAGATGAAATGTCTAGGCATTCCTATATATCCCTTAAAGATGGGAATCAAGCCATACGTAGTTATTGAGAGATTCACGTAGTTTAACTTCATGTTATAAGGATGGGGGAAGATCATTGTTTATGGTCATAGAGCTCAGACCAAAGGATGTGAGTCTCTTCCAAATGAGCATAAACCCTGACCCAATCCCTATGACCATGTGATCCGCACATGATGTGAGAAACAAGGGCTGTGAATGTATTTTCAACACACGGGTTACAAATAAAGGGGGAACACTTTGGAGCCTCGAATGACACAAAATTGTGGATTCGTCCACATAATGAACATACACACACTGAGGGGTATCACCAAGAGTGTAGAAATTCTACATGGACATGTTAGAGTGGAAAAGGATCTGAATCATGCAGCCAATATTTAAGGCTTAATGTGGGTGGAATAATGATGGAGGATAACTATTGACCCTGTTCGAAACACAAATTATATAACATGTGAAATTAAATAGAAACAAAAAATTGAGCATTAACTGCTGAACATATTCTCAATGTGGGACTTGTGTCAAATTTTCATTAAAAATACTTGGGGAAATTGGCCTAAGATGGTATGGGAGTGCTAAGACCAAGCATCCATGTCGTTTAGGGGTCCTTTTGAATGTGAAAGATGATTAATTACCATATAAAGGGTACACACAGCATGAAAATGGGTGTAACCATGTATTAGTAGAATATAACTCTCTAGGTCATGAACCAGAGTGCTCCTTACCACGTTGGTGAATTTCCAAAGAGGGTTAAGGGGCCTTGTTTGAGAGTAAACGACCTGAGAATATTAGTGGATGAAAGGGGGGGATGCTCTCTCAAGAAGGTGGTACGTGGAATGGCTATTGTTATCCCAACATGAGGGAGGAGATACAACCACACCACAGCAAAAACCCTCTATTAGAGGACTCAATCGAAGTGATAGAGAGATGAGGAAGTATCTTGGAAACATGGCTGGACCCGAAGTCAAAATGTCTGGGTGTTCCTACGTATCCCATGATAATGAGAATTACGACACACATTGTTCTAGAAGATGGCATGCAGTTTAATGTCTTGTAGCAAGGACAAATATGGTAGGGGTATCTCAATGAGAAATGTGCATGTAATGGAGAGTAATTTGATGTGGAGCAGGACATAAACCCACATACGTCAAACCATTCATAATATCCAAAGAGAACACAAGTCAATTGGCCAAGAGAAAGAATGGAGGAACCCGGGATGAACCCAAAAAAATGTTTGGGCTTTCCTACTTATCCTAGGAAGATTGGAATGAAGCCGTAAATAGTTCTAGAATATTTTTTTCAATTTAATGTAATGTGGAAAGGACGTAATTGATCTTAGTTTATGGTCATGGAGCTCGGACTGTAGACACCCAATTTAATGTCATGTGTGTGGGAAAGATGGGTGGAAATGGAGAATCACTATGCCTGTCATTTGGAGGACCGCAGAACATAAATAAGAATTGGGGATAACTGTTGACCATTTTCGCTACACAGTATCCATCTATTCTGGCTCGAAAAATGAACAAGTAATTGAGCACCGACTACTAACCAAATTTTCAAAAAATTACTCGTGTCAAACTATTGCCCTGATTCATCAAGGACATTGGCCCAAGATAGAAAGAGAGTGTTGAGTCCTAGATTCCATGCCATTCGGGGGTTCTTTTAGATATAAAAGATGATGGAAACCAAAATTATGGGACATGTAAATTGTAATCGTACTTGTTTAGTTTAATGTCTTGCTATAAAGATGATAGTGAAGGAGGGGTGTCTCAAGAGGATTTCTGTGGTGTGTAAAAAACTTCCCATTTGTGAATGAGGAAATAGAGTCAATACCACACCGCATATTCCCAATTTAGAACATGGGCCAGGGGCTGGAAAGGTCAACCGACATAAGGATGAGCCATAGATTAATGGTCCTGACCAGTTTGCATTTTGACATCTTGTACTGAGGATGGTGGTGATCCTATATTAAGATCATAGTGATCATACCATAATTATGTGACCCTTTATATGGGAATTTCTTTACCAAAGATCCTAGGAACATGTGAGAAATGATCAGCGTGGGAAACAAGGAATGGTATCAGGCGCTTCACAGCATTTAAGGGTATGCCAATGAAGGAAATAGATCAGGTGTGGTCGATACTGGCAAGACCAACACTCTTACTCAAGGAAGACTGATGTTTAAAGGGGTATCATGACAAAATGAATCACTTCAGTGAATATTTGGGACATGTAGGGGTGGTGATAATGATGTAGGATGGATGTAAACCATGGTCAAAACATAGAATCAATATCATGTAACCTAAAATGGGTGAAAAAATGAGCATCAACCAATGAACATATTAAAAATATGAGACTTGTGTCAAAGTTTCATTACAAATCATTAGGGGCATTGGACTTAGATGGTATCCATGCCTTAAGGCCGATAATCTGTACCGTTTGGGGGTCCTTTCAGATGAGAATGTTAATGGAGTCCAAAATAGTGGCGATGATTGAGACATGAATATGCTTGTGCAGTTTAATTTCATGCGGTAAATATGAATGAAGGGGACATCTCCACAGAGGGGGATAAATGATGCGATCAACATAAACACAATGTAAATGGGCTCAAGAAATTCATACACCACACCATGTATTTTTACCCAAGGGAAAATCATGTAGTTTGTGGCTAGGCCTATAGAAGAAATTTTCAGGCAATCTTATATGTCCCATGTGGATCGGAATAAATACATAAATAGTTGTGAGAGTGTAATATTTTATTAAAATGTGTAGTGATAACATAGGGTGATCATAGTTTAAGGTCATAGATATCGAACAGTTTCCCATTTTTTTGTTAGGAATGACGATATATGGGTAGTTTGGCATCCTTGTACATTTATAGATCATGCATTTTAATTTCATGCTATGATGATAGAACAATTTAAGTTCATGTGGGACCAGAGAAGAAGGATTTAAGATACCTAGATTAGACCCAAAAATGAACTTTATGTGTGTTCCTACATATCACAGGGAGATGATAATCAAGCCACACATATTTCTATATTATAGTTTAACATCATGTGGGATGAGAGGATTGTACAGAAAAAGTAATTCTTGAGGAATTTGGAATTTTTGGGAGGATTTATTCTCTTAAAATCCATGGTAACTAGGTAGTATAAACTATTGGGGTAAACCATGTTATAGATTTAAGGTCCTTCCCATTTGGGCTCTAGATGAATTGGCTTCAAGCCATGTATCATCGGCGTTCCTATGGGGAACAACATGTCACCTTGTAAGAAAGAGAAGTAGAAAACATTATTGTTAAAAGTTTTGGGTATATTCTTATCATGCCTCTCCATATTGTGTAGGGAATGAAGCCTGTTATCATCGAATGCTTCCAATTTAGCTAGATAGATCTCAACTTTATTATATAGTTTCTTATCCTCATATACAGTTTTGTGTAATGAGGGAAATTGAATCTCGATTTTTAGTACTACCTCTACTGTATACACTAGGGAATATGGGGTAACCTACGTAGAATTTCATGTCATTGCAGGATGATCCTTGATTGCGTTGATGGGTTTATCTGGACAACTCTTCTTGTTCTGACCAACCATCTTCTGCATAATATTTTAGTGGGATTTCTTAAATTCCTTGATATTCTCGTTATCTTGTGCACGATAGAGAGGGGTATGGTTAGAACAGATGTTGTACTTGGTTTAAAATTGATTAGTTCAGATACATGGAATATGGTGTCGTTATCGATGAGGATAGCATGCAGGACTCCAAATTGGTAGATGATATCGTGGATCACAAATTCAATGATATATCGGGCCCTGACATTTTTGAGAGGAACATAATCTACCCACTTGGAATTGAAATCCATAGTATTTAGGATGAACCTGCACTGGCGATCTGTCATCAGTAGATATGGCCCCATGACATCGAGTCCCCAGACCGAAAAGGTCCAAGAGTACTTAATAGTGTGGAGAGGGTTTAGAGGAAGATGCAGAAATTTAGAATTTATTTATCATGAATAACACCTCTTGGAAAAAACGATTTTGTTATGGATCATGGAAGTCAATAAATAATCAAATATCCAAATCTGGTAACAGATTTTCATCCTTTTCTGTTGAGACCCATAGGAATCAGCATGAACCACCTTCAGAACCTAAGAAATCTATCCTCCTTAAATGAAACAGAAGAGAATCCCATCAAACATGGGTCTATAGACGATCTTCCCAATACTGGGACAACTTTAGAGGGTGAACATCAATGTTCACTGTCGTATTCCCTCATGCTCGTCTCGATCATATAGGATATTACAACACTATAGATACTCAACAAAGGGGGTCCCCCAGTGAGTATTTATTCAAACCCCGCATTCGAGGGACCTAGAGGTCCCGACATAGAGGAAACAATAGTAAGGTGGCTTACCTATGGCCCATCATCATCATCTAGAGTAATAGGAGTGATGACACTATGATGCATCACATGGATAATCAAATCATCCTGACCGGGCTTTGTAAGAGATGAAACTGAGCTGAAAAAAGTGTCTTTTAGACCATTCTGTGATTGATGTATGTGATTAATCTCTAGCCGATATGAGAACTGGGCCATCAACTAGCGGGTACGTTCTAATAATGGTACAATCTACAGCTTCCGGAAAAATTATCAACGTTGATCTGTTTGATGGCTTATCTGGAGTCCCCTCTAAAATGATTGTGGGGAACATCAATCTAGAGGGCCAACCTAATACCAATAATGAGATCCTAGTACTCCACCTCATTGTTGGTATAGTTTTCCGACAACATGAATGACTATTGCAAAACATATTGTGCTGGTGTGATGAAGAAGATACCCATGCCAACATTGTTGTGTCTACGAAAATTGAATCTTCTGCCAGTAGGGCTTTAGGATGTTCCATCAAAATGAATTTAAATCATGGAATGGATTGATCTTCCTAGAGTATTACCTCATCTTGAATGTTGAAATATAGAGACTGATCTAAGGGAGTTGGATTGTCATCAAGGAAATTTGGAAATTTGTGTCCCTTAATGGAATTTGATTGGAAAAACCAGATGTCAAATTGCTGGAGGATCACTTCCCACTGAGCTAGATGGCCCTTTAACAAGGGGGTTTTCAGAATTTAATTTAGTAGATCCACTTAGGACACTAGTTGTTTCACATGGTGCTGCATGTAATGTCACAATTTCTGAACTATGAATAACATCGCAAGGCATCCATTGTTGATAAAAAAATATCATGTATCTGTATCAAGTAGAATTCCACTCTGATATTATAAACTGTTATCCATACCGTCATTGTTCATCTCAGTGAGAAGGCTTCCAAGAGATCTCTCCAGAGCAGTCACATAAAGAACCAACATCTTTCCAGTAATATGTGGCATTAGAACCAGAGGCTATTACAGGTACTTCATTATTTCCTCAATAGTAGTCTGACACACATCATCCCACTGATAATCAACAACTTTCATCATGTGCTCAAAAAATGGTTTACACTTTCCAACCATATTTGTGAAGAATTAGTGTATATAGGATAAGTGGCCTTGAAAACCTTGATGATCCCGAATTTGTTTCAAGGAAAACAATTGACTATTTGTGGGGATCTTCTCCGGATAGACCTAGATGCCTCGGTATTAGACAAAAAAGATGAGAAACATTGAAGAGGTAACCATGAAGGCTCACATTAAATATTTTATCTATGGATGGTGGGATCAGAGGAGTCCAGAAATATTTTCAACATCGTTGAGATATTAATAGAACTGGATAGATTTTTCCACCTGATCATACACATGTAATTCCACTATGGTCCCGATGATCAGCTTAAATATGAGATGGATGGCACGCTGATAGGTGGCACCTGCATTCTTCAGACCGAAGTTCATTACCTGGTTGCAAAATATACTATGTGGTGCCTTGAAAGTGGTAAAACCATCAACATCAGGGCCAATAAAATTTGTTTATACCAGGATTACTAGTACATTATGGAGAGATCCTAGAACATAGAGGAGGGGTCAATCAATAGTTCTTCTGCAAGAAGGTGAAAATCATTGATAAAATAGTGACAATTGATATCCAGAAAGTGGATATAGAATCTGATCTATCTTCAATTCATCCAAACTAGTAGAATGTTGGATAACCAACTAATGTACTATACCTCCTTGATGAATTTGGTCCAGATGATCTTATCGACCATGACCTCGACCAAGGAACCGTGATAAGGGTGTATTATTCTGGGGGCATTTTGAACTCATGATGACTTGTTAGAAGACCAAGCCTGTGGATGGAGACCTGAGGGTCTAGTCCTAGAATCTCAGTAAAACTCCAAGAAAACACATCATGATGCTACTTTTGGACGTCCAAGATTCACTACTACTCTTCAGCAAGCATAATGGCACTATTCAAGGTCGGTTTCTGATCTGTCTCATTACCAAAGTTAGCATGTACCAATTCATCAAATGTGGTGAAGAAAACCTCTTAGATTGATATAGGATCATCCTCCAACTACTCTTATAAACTCACAGAGGAGGGATTCTCAGTGGGAGGAGATTATGCCAAGTCGACAAATCCTAATGGGACACTTGTACCAGCTTGATTGGTAGTGGACATCGCATTAGGGAGCCCATGTACTATCGAAAACATTGCGATAAAAGCTATCGATCCAATCCCATATGGATTTTGGCTGAAGGGTCCAAACATGATGATATAGAATCAATAGTGGTGTGTCATATTGAGCCGGTTTATCAAATACTGGTGAAATAAGAAAGAACGTCATATTTCTATTTCCATGGGGTGGACATCGCAATACCTTATGGGCATATGGGGCTCCGAGCGCACCTGATCCTAATTTTTATAGGAATACATGGTGATCTTTCGACATCCCTTAGACTTGTAAATGTGATATTACCTCTATCATAAACACCAAGGCATTTCCAAAATCTAGAGTCATGTCCTCTAGTTGGTGGATTTGGACAATGTAGGCATCATCTAGGTTAGTCCATGGGTCTGTCATAGCCATAGCGTGTTCGACCTTGTTATTTAGAATCTTCATATCCTTGCCCTTGTATTAGTCATCATCCATGTTTCAGGATTCACAAGAGGAAACGAGAGACATATCACATTGGAGTACACCTACTCTACATTTATAGGAGTACTTAAGGCACTTGTGATCCAAATAAGGTACCGCCATGTGTTTGTGGTGCCATGGCCTACACATCAATGCATTATAGGAGGTGTTCGGTGAGACAACCATGAACTCAGTACTGGGTACTAGGCTACCAAAATGGGTCTTTTGGTAGATCTTACCAACATGTGTCTATTCCTTTCCATCATAACATTGAAATTTCAGAACATATGGACTCAGATCATTCTCAGACATCCCCATCTTTTGGAGTGACCAGGTCAAGCTGAGTTTGATCTCTATCCATGTGTTTAAAAGACATAGGTGAACCGCCATGATGATTTAATGTCTAATGATGTTCAGTAGGTTAATATTCCCATGTATGGGAGCACGTTCATCTACTTCATAGAAAGTGATAACGGCATAGCAATTAACATGCTCAATTACATTAACATGGAAGGCTTTTGTGGATGAATCCTTTGTCTCAAACTAATGGTGTTTTCTTAAAGCCTCAACAAGGGCTTCACACATATCCTCAGACAGGAGAAGAGCCTCGAGGATAGATAACCTAATAGAAATGCTAGAAAGATTCTTAAGGATATCATACATCCATGATAATCATAAAATTATGCTTATAGGAGGCATTTATGTGGAAGGAGGTATTACGGGCCCTTCTGGATGAACCAGCTACAGACTGGTGCTCATAATGTCCCACTGCTCACTAGTCAAAACACACGGAGAGGATACCAGATGGGGGCTAAATGAAAGAGGCTGATCTTCAATAGAAATTTTTAGATTATAGCATGACTATATTGGATGTGCATGATCATGTAACATAAACAGAGGTGAAGGTTATCCTGGTGAAACCAAATGGGAATACTACACAAGGGGAGCACTACGCTGTGCCCAATTTTTGGATTCGGTGGGATGAACAAATAGGATGGAGACATTGACCATGGAATCCCATGTACTCATGTAACCGTGGCTCCATCGATGTTTTCATCCACTAGGGAATTTGGGAGGATCCTTCTAGCACTCTTCTTCATCAGAAATAATGTTGGGCTTTACCAACTCCATATTGTTAACTAATGTGTACCCATGGATACCACATGAAGAGTCATCCATCACAAGAAATTTTTTTTAGGTATTCTCTAACTACGGGGGAATGAAATTGCTGAGAGTACGAGATGTCTAAGGAATCAGTGGGGGGATTTTTTCCACATGTGCCACTAATTTTTCCCTTATAGGAGGAGTAAGGCTAAGGCGATGAAGCAGAAGTAGTGATTTTAGGTGATTTGGTTCCTTATGATGGCTCGAGATGGTTGAAATGTGTTAGGATAATACAACAGTAATGGGTAGCTACATTACAGCCATCCAGTAGTCGAATATTTGGGACTCAAGGTTTGAAACCTGTTGCCACTCACCTTCACTGTCAATGCTGCGGTCAGGGTGTATGAATACACATTATACCTATTTTGGGGAACGACCTGACCTAACCATGTTTTTATCAACCTATTCATGGTGTTAGTATTTAAAGACATTCCACTATTTTATGGTGTTCCCTAGGATCAGGTGATAGGGACAATAATTGGGATGATCAGTGAGATCTGCCTCTTCGGGCATCCTACATTCTCCCAACCAATTAATTCCTTGTTCCAAGGAATTTCATTAGTAACCAGGGACCTGAGACTCATTTAATGAGCAATTATTGTTCCTTTTAGCAGAGAAGGGGGCCTTGGGATCCTAACTATAAAGAGGGGCTTGATTATTCTATCGGAGAGGTTGATCCTGGTTTTCTCACCTTGAGGGTGGTGGCGGGTTACACAGGGGCACCTACCGATTCCATAGTTGTCGATGCTAGGCTGAAGGTTTCACATATAGTGGTTGGGCTCTATGTTTTTATGTAGGTGGATCCACTAGTAAAAACTCCTGTTACATATGGACCTTTATGTATGCTACCACGGTGGGCTTGGCCTTAGAATCTATACCCGTGAGAACTATAGAAGGGATCAAACATGGTTATTTGGCCTACTGCAAGGCTTCCACTAGATGCTGGTCTTTGTTAGTGAAATCCAAAAATACCCTTGGGTAATTTTTCATAATGATATAAGGGACCAATTTCGTTTTGACATTTCCCACAAACATTGTAATAAACTATTCCTATGTCTATGTCGTATCAAGGGAGTATGTGAGTTCTTTCCACTTGGCGACGATGTCTGTGATGCGCTCGTTAGGACTCTAATTACACATAAAGAGGTCTATGATACTAGTATTCTTAGGAGGTGAACTGAATATGTAATGAAACTGCATAAAAATATCCTCTGGCTCATCAACTGACCCAATGGGTAGATGGTTGTACCTATTCAAAACGGTCCCATACAATGATTGTACGGAAATCCAGTGTTTGGAGGCCTCCAAATGTGTTGGAGTTCCCATTATGGGTCCAAACCTTGAGATGAAGTGTGCTAGGTACTGAAGTGGATCACACGTACCATTTAAAGGGAAATATGTAGGATTTCTTAAACCAGGGGGTGATGGAATATCATCCACCGACACCTGGTATGGCTTTCCATCAAGAGGGATTGCCACCTGTCGATTTTTCCAAGCCTTGAGTATGGAAATGAGTGCTTCCATCAGATCCTCAGAGTGGGGATTCCTGTCACGGTGAGGATCCCTAACCATCAGTGTGTTGGCAGGTTCATCAACATTATATGCAAGCCTGACGAATCATGGAGTGGTTAGATTGATGACATGTGATGCGGCTGGGGGAACATGAGCTTTGTTCTGAGGATGGTTATTATGAAATTCTGGTAGATTTGGTGAGGTATAAAATTTCTTTTTTCCCTAAATTCTAGCATCTAACCGATCTTTGTGGATTGGATGGTCAATGTCACATAGAGTTTACTCACCAGGGGGATGGTGTACACTCTCCTTCTACCCCGATTGAGGGTTACCATAGTTTGGTCGCCACTCCACAACGTTTTCAATGAGAATGTCATCAATCATATTTTTAAGCATCACTAGCATTTGAAGAATCATGGACTTTCCGGGATCATCTTTCATTTTCTGCACTGATCCTGTTGGGTCAGTGGGTTTGATGACCCCAAGATGCCCGTTTCCCATATTTAGATTTCGACTGAGGGATAATGAATCAGTAGGTACCAGAAGACCTAATAGATTTTTATCCTGGCGAGTGATCATTACCAATGGATCCAATTGGTTTGGAACTCCCCCATGGGGTAATATCTCCTTAAAGAGCTCTAAATTTTTCAATCCCTTTGATAGGTTGTCCATGTTATCCACAAATTTTCTTGAAGTCATATCCTCAATATCTCCTGGAAAGTCGAGAAGGAGATGGATATAATTTAAATGAATGGATGCATATGGCCTATAAACATTGATCAGAATGTGGGGGGGGGGCTCCTGGAGAATTTAGTAATGCACTTTATAGCTCCGAACATATAATTGTGGGAGGATCTAATTGAGGTCGGACATCTCCGGGAACAGGGCCATAGGGAGAGTAGCCAAGTTGTATGCACGACATTGTTGGCCAATAAATTTAATGTCTTCCTAGATTGTGGGGTTATCAAACAACTAATATTGTAGACAGATGCGCATCACCTAGAGGGTTTGGTGAAAGCATGTGACCTCCTCCTAGGTAAGAGATTCTGGTATAATGACGTTTGCAGTGGCCACTAATAATAAAATCTATGGGAAATAATTTTCTTCAATAAGGTCATACAATCTCATCAGCATAGACTCGGGATCTGACCCTTGGTTACCTTATTCGTCAACTGGGGGTAGCTAAGGGACCAGTAACGTCACTGAAGTTGATAGTTGAGACAGTAGGGTAGCCAGTGAATAATATGATGAATGATCGGACAAACCACCACATCATGGGTTGTTATTCGATGAATGAAACTTCTGAACCACCACATCCCGATAAGACGGACTAGTATCTATAACTTCCCGCACAGGTGATGCAGTTACTGACTATGGTTCATGAAGCTCTTTTTCTTCTATTTGTCCCCAAAATAACTCATTGTGATCTCTGGTTGATTTTGATAATGATATTGTTGATGATACAAAGGATTTCATGGTCATTCCCTAGAAAGAGGGAAAATCTTCCTCCTGTTAAATGTATATTCAGAGGGAGAGAAAAATATGGTGGACCTAAAAAACTATAATGATGAGGCTTATATGCCTTATTCATACCCTATCCCCTAACATAGGGGATTGGTGTGAGGGTTCCATTATCAAATTGCATTGTACCTTGGGATCTAAAAAGAATTAGAGTTTAATCGTGGTCTGAAACTTCACGGTATTCATTCATTGTTGGTGGAAACCCACCATCCTTCCTCGGTATGGTTCATCATAGAATGGTTGGTTTTTAGTATTAGGAGGACCTTCAGAAAAACTGGAGCAAGGGAAGTGAGGACTTCTGCCTGGGTGAGTTGGAGTGTGAGAAGCACCAGGACTAACGTCAAAAGGAACATGCAGGGGGGGTCTATGTCCACTGGATGAAACATGGAGAGAATCCCCTCAGTATGTGTTAGAGTGGGTAGGACCCCCATTGGGGCTGTTGGGAGCATGTGAATTGCCTCTTTTTTCCCTTGGTTGTGATAGAATGATGTCAACCTTTGTATTGGTCTAACATAATGTCGTGAAGACCTCCTCATTGGACTCCAATGATGTAGGCATATATCCACTTCTCTGATTTTCATGATAAAGAGGTCCTTCTTTGATTGTTGTATGAACATGGGGAAGACCCCCACGCTTGTGGTTAACCAAACTATGAGGATTTTTTCATTGGAGATTAGTGACATGAGGAACGAATCCAACCCTGGTATCACAGGTGTAGAATAATCATTGGATGTCAATGCTGTTGGGAGGGCCTTCTCTTGGACTGATTGTGGAATTGGGAGGACCTCCACAGTGAGATTGGGAGCAGGAGGGCCTGTTCTCTTATTGATGGTGGCACGAAGATACCCTCCATGCAAGACTCCTTTGCTGCAGGTCATCCCACAACGAGAACTACCTATATCAGCAACCAAGAGAGTTGCCTCATCCTTCCCTTGGGGCGGTCGGAGCCTCAATCATAGTGGTTTGAATATGTTCCTCTTTAAAAAATAAATAGGTCATTGATGGTACACATCAATGGGGTAATGGTCCATTGTAGTCGTTGATGATGACAGCCCATGGTAGGCACCCTCCTCTTCATGCACTCGATGATAGTTTAGAGTTATCCAGACTGAGGTCGGTGGTGAAGGTTTATAATTAACCTACTATTTAGCATATGGGGTCGAGTGGTGGTGCTTACATGGCTTGGTTGGAGATCTCCTTGGAGGGGCCTGGAATAGAATCACAGCTGGGTTGGCCCAGACTTCCCTCACCTCATTATCGTAAGTGAGGGAGTCATCAAAGCTCTATGGTAGAGGCTCCCTAAATGATTGTAAGTTGGAATAGGTAGTAGTGGGTCCCTGCGTGAACCTTGGGGGTGGTGAAGAGATAGGCACAAGAGCTTATAGGACCTATCGGTA
This sequence comes from Viscum album, assembly GCA_963277665.1. Lineage (NCBI taxonomy): Eukaryota > Viridiplantae > Streptophyta > Magnoliopsida > Santalales > Viscaceae > Viscum > Viscum album. Next base: position 1,137,328,406 of record OY728150.1, on the reverse strand, counting down.
CATATCCCATGATTGTATAATCCCCTCATCCTCATACCATCGGATGAGGTCATTAATCAACCTCCTCTGAATGAGGTCAGCTAGTGAGGTGGGGTGTGGGTTCCCAATAGTCTTGGATGTGGAGGCCATCACAGAAGAGATGGGGCCACATGTGATTGTCACGTTGGTGATTCCCCTGACCCTACATCAGTGGGTGGTATGTAATAGGTTTCTTGTCATCATAGCTTGGGTCCTGAAAAGCAGGGGGACTTCAACATTAGCACTGAAAGAAGGAAAGCGATGAAATCCAGTGCCCTAGCATCATTCCATCCCCCATGAATAGTAAGAAGTGTCCATGCAGAAAAAATCATAGATAGGGATTCCCAACATCCAATTCCCCCAATCTATGGTCATTTTTATGCAAGGCACACTATTTTCTTTGCAGGACCTGGCACCAGATAACAGGATCTTGTGACACACTTATCGACTGATGTACGGAATGCTACTAAACTACACATTTAGGAGAAGGTATTCACACCAGATTCACTATTTTTGATTCCGACACTTTCTCTTAGGTGCTCATCCTTCTATAGAGGATGTTTTGTTCTATTTTTCCATGCATTCATGCTTTTAAAAGGTGGGAAATGTAGATCTCTTATTCTGGGATGATTACTCTTTGATTGAAACATGATGATGGGTTGTCATTTTCTCCTTCCTTGGATTCCTCCTTAGAATTTGTCTCCTAGTACGTGTCTCCAAAAAATATTAAGATGTTGTTCATGCAGCTCATCCCTGGTTCCATATAATTATTGAAGAAGGTTAATTACACTGCTACATTCTGGATATTCCAGGGGGTCAGGTCAAGGGAAAACCCATCGTGTAAGGTTTTAGTCATGTTGTACATAACTGGCGTGTATAGACACTGAAAAAATAATGTGTATGGGTCTCTTACCTTCTTGATAGGGCTTGTTGAGGGCATGGAAGCCCGAGGCATCCCATATCAATTAAGGGAAATTATATTCCATAGGCATGTCTTTGTTGGTTTCTTCAGCTTCCCATGATTAACAGAGGGTATATAGTGATTTTAATGTCTATTAGAGACACATCAGATGGATCAAAACACTAAAAGGAGTGGATTATATTGGTATATCCCCAAGGGGGTGTACCTAATGATTTTATTGGATGAGTTGATCAAAACATCATGTGGAGACAGATTTGAGAATTCTTGGGTCCCAATTAGGGGGTTTTAGGGATTACCATTGGATGGGATTGAACATTGTAGAGGTTTCCTACATACCCTCTATAGACAACAGGGATGAAAAACCACGTAGTTCTAAGGGTGAGACATGGAATATGGGTGTACCCTAAGGTCAAAAACATGGAGACATATTGGGGCTTAAGCGTGGTTACTGGCCCATCAGAATAGGGACACTCATGCTTTGGTGGTTATGGATTGTTAGTTCTTATGTATGGATATATTCCTTGGTGGATGGCATGATCATACCGGGATGTGGCGGCCCAGGTAAAAATCATGATGGATGATGGATTCCTGAACAATATGTATGGAGAATGAGATGGAGCTGCTGTGATGGTGATGGTAGTTTTTGGATTGAACCTCACGGAGGCTTCCTACATATCCCCATTTTATGGAATGAATATCCACGTAGTTCAGTAAGGTTACTAGATAATTGAGGAGGTGGTCCATCAAAATCGATGCATGGATGGGACCTCAAGGAAGTAGAACCTTTGGGTTGGGGTATGACCTTCCCAAAACACAAAGGGCTCAAGGGAGACCAGGATGATACAATTGTGACGGGATTAAACATCAGAGAGGTTTCCTATATATCCTCGTGGTAGGTAATCAATGTCCATGTATTCCAAGATGGGACATGGGACCGGGGAGTACACAAGGGACAATGACCTAACAATATGATGGGGCTTACGCATAGTTATCTATCAAAGAGTTGTTCTGACATCACTAAATGATGGACCAAGAATGTGGGTACCCAAAAAAGGGAAAACTATGTTTACAAATGTTTCTGGTTGGACCTCATTAAAGATTCCTACATACCCTATTTTGGATACACGGATCAAAACCCATTTAGTTTGAATGGGTTTATCATTTTGTGGGGTTCAACCTTAGGTAGGCTTCCTAAATAACATGTCTAAGAGAGAGGTCTAAAAACCTATGTGGTTTTAATGGATTTACCATTAATTTTGGTGGGACCTATGGCAGGTTTCCTACATACCATTTCAAGGAGACATGGATCAAAACCCACATTGTACGAATGGGTTTACAATTGTTTGAGGTAGGACCTCTGGTAGGATTAATATGTACCCTATCTAAGAGATAGAGATAAAAACCCACGTAGTTCAAATACATACTCTTTATCATCATGCGGAACAAGAAGGGGAATATAGTTTAACGTCATGCCGGACAATAAAGAACTGACAAGAAGTGGTCCAGACTGATGGGTGTTGGGTTTTTACCTCATTGAGGCATCCTTTGTACCATTCCTAGAATGGGGAAAGGATCAAAGTCCATGTAGTTCATAAGGGGGGGTTCAGTTTTACACACTATGGTGTCCCAGAGAGAATTCCATGGATGATTCTTAGTATAAGACCACGTGAATCATACTAAATGTGATAAACAAGAGGAATCAATGACCTGATGACCTGATCATGAAAGGAGTGTATTTGAGGAATTAAGCGTTGATTATGTGTGGTTGGTGGCCCAAAAAGGAATATGTGGATTACAAAGGTTTACAGACCAAATAGGTAAAATGGGTATATTCTTGGTTAGCAGCCTGGGGAGAGGAAAATTGGTATTTCATCTAGGATGGAGGCCAATCGTGATAAAGCCTAAATGGAGTAGCAATGGGTAACAATGGGATCTATGCCCATCTATCCTCTAATCTCTGTGCACTAAAGAATAATAGAGGAGTAAGGTTTTTTCTCCCATAAGAAACTCTAGGGGGTTACACCAAGATGATTGACATTCCCCACATATAGATGCCACTATATCAAATATGATCTCTTTCCATGTGAGGAAGATCTCACTCCAGTGGAGACCAATGTGCATGGAAAATTTCTATGATGAGGCCCCCATGTATATTAATTATGGTTAAGCTATATTTTAACGTCATGTTCTGAGGAAGATGTTTCTTGGAAATTTAACGTCCAATAACTCACATGATGAGGACTCACTCTTCACCCCTAGGAGATACATAATTGAAACCCACCCACACAAGGGGAAGGTAAGGCATTAGTAATGCCATGTGGAGATATGGTTATAGAGTGATTCATTAAGGGTATCACATTAGCATGGACATGAAAATATTCAACAACTCTTAGAGTGCCTATGCAAAGAAGCATGAGGATATGAAACACAATTTTAGGAACCACATGAGGGACATTGAAATCACTCCACATGATCCTGGTGGGCCATACGAGAAAATGGTGTGTAAATCATGAGATCTTGAAAAGGGATTCTTCATGAAGAGGATAGGATTCACATAGGATAGATGCTTCACTAAGAGGAGGGGCTTAACAAAGTGAATGATCAACAAGAAGAGGGTGGGATTTTCGAAGGAAAGGTGCTTCCTGAAGAGGGTTGGCTTCATGAATTGAAAGGGCTCACAGATAGTAGCCTATAACATAGTAGATCTTCGACTTAAAGAATGAAAATTTATTTTGAAAGAGCTTTGCAAAGGCTCAATAATTTGCAAATCCTCGAGCACCATAAAGGGTCCCCTTCCTCTGCGAAGGTCATATGCCTTTGCGAAGGGCATCTACACCATAGGTGGAGGCTGGAATGAATGCAAAGAGGTATAACTCACAGAGGCCACCTACCTTTGGAAATCAATATGATTTTTTGGTGAAGGACTATGCTAAATGGGAGCTCAGATGTTGAAAGTGTATAGTCACTATGGTTTGAAAGGGGATTCTACATAGGTGATCCACTCCGTCGGCCCACATCACCTCACATAGTGTGCTCGATGCCATGAAAAGGCTTGTCAACGTGCATGTCATAGTGCAGGCCATAGAGGGCGATGACACCTGAGAGAGGTTAGGGGCCAGTGTCAGACACACACAAGGACAAGATTCTATAGAGCCTATCTCAAGGGCGTTCACATATAAATGCACCATCCATGTGGAGCTCTTCATGAAGGATCCATTTGGGGATGGATTTGAGGAACATATTTCCCTTTGGATGGATGATTCACTCTACCGCTTCCATGATTCTACTGGTTGAGAGGGATAAATTTTTCAGTGCCAACATCTATGATATAATTTTATCCATTTTAAAACAATTTTAAACATTAGTATATGCAATAATTTTATTATTACCTTACTATGATTTATAAATCACCCCACTCTTATGTCCATCCCAAGGTTATCCCATGCAGATTTAGAAGTGTGATGAAACATTAAGAGCAAGTTTAAGAGTTATAAATAATTTTATCATAACCATGTTCTCTTCTTTTGATAAAATTATATTATATTCTAAATAAATTAGGCTAATCTATCTTCTGGTATGGTATTAATAGTTTTTTTATCTGAAAAATAATTACTAATGGTGTATTAAAAATATAGGTTATTCTAGATGGTATCATTGTAATATATATTTATTTTTATGTATTATAATTATAAAACCCTAATAAATGAATTATAAGTAAGAATAAACAATATAAATCATCAATAAAGTTTGGAAAATTGTAGATTAAGGGTTTTTGAAGCCAAAATATCCATGTATAGATAACAAAAGTTGGTGTGGCTATAGATATTATTAGTTAAATTCCAATGTTTTTTAAAAACTGATATAGAGGGAATGAAAAACAATTCCATAAGATTTTATGTTAGGAAATTGAAAATGGAAAGCATTGATTTAAATTTATAAATATATAGGATACGGAATAAATAACATTCATGGACAATCCCTCCAATTTTTGTAGTTTTCATTTAATTGTATTATTGGTTGAAATTTTATATCCTATGCCTATTTTTTATGTTTTAAATGATTAAAATGAAAATCAAATATTTAATGGTGGTATTATCTTCAATTCATGAAAATAATATCTTCAATCTGACCATAGTTGTATGTATTCATTCATAACACACATGCTTTAAATATTTATTCAAACATCTCCTCAAAACAATGAAGTCGAGTTATCATTGAATAAAAACAATGGCTTAATTATTACATCCCAATAATATAACTCATGTGCTTTAAAATTTTCTAGATGATCATCCTAGAAAATCTTACTGTACTCCATATAGAGGAACTCAATAATATTCTATTTATGGATTAGCATTCCATGTCGAGATACAACATAAATTTATTACATAAGGAAATTAACAACAATATCATAAATCATCCCCAAATTCAATAACAATAAAAGGAGGTGGATATGACTACATTGGAATAATATTCTCTGTAATGGATATTATTTCCATATATGAAATTGAATCTAGGTCATTGATGAATAATAAGGAAAATATCATCCATGTGTATCTCAATTTTCAAGTGTATACATTATATTGTTTCCTAAATATGTTCATTAGATAACTCGTAGATGATATGTTGAATTCGAAGTAAAAAATCATACCCAAATAATTTCTAATATTCAATACTCTTCATTGTTTATCCACTATTAAACTATAACATCAAAAAAATTAGTTAGTATTTAATCTATATAAATTGGTTATATGACTATGTTCTCAATAGTGGGATACACCTATCCTCCTTTTAAAGAACTAGGATGGATTAATGCACTTATAGATTGATTATCATTGGCATATAATGATCATGAAATAGAATAAATATTTTATTCTAGGTATTTATGATATATACTATCAGTTCCATGGATCATAATACTTCTCCATTATATATAAATGATCATGATATTATTATACAATGGTGATGAAAGAAGAAATATCTGTATTGATTTCCATAAATGTCATTGTCATTGGTAGTTCATAATGATTATATTTTGGCTCACTAGTTTTCTAGATATCATTATTGATATAATTAATAGAGTCTTTTTGGATTTCCCATGAAAAATTATTGTACTAATTTTATTTGATATTCTTATCCATAAAAAAAATAAGGAGTAATAAATGTATATTATTAATGATATAGTAAATAATAATTTAATGGGGAAAATAAATGTTATGTATAATAAATGTGATTTTTAATGGAGAAATTAATATTGTAGGGGGATTTTATCACAATAAATGTGATATTCATGGATCCTTAACAAAAAGATGAAACTGAATGATGTCCCAATACAACTTATATAATGGAGATCCATAGTCAATTTAGATTAGATGGGCACTATACTTGATTTGGGAAAAAACATTTCATGATTTACACGAAAAATAACAATTCTAAATCAGAAGACAATAATTTTTTTATAAATTGATTTCTATGAATAGATAATTACATAGTTAGTAATATTGATAATCATTGCACTAGTTATCACGTGAACCATTAATGGGAAAGGAAATATGATATGAAAGGACACTTTGAAAATGATTTGGTTTTTGACACACTCAAGATGGGAAAGTGATAGTTAATGTTTCAAAATAATAAAATATCAATATGTAGTACTACCAAAATCATGATCATGAGTTTTATTCAGTGATCATTAAATTTTATATCAAATGATTTTATCATTATAGGGATATGTGTTTCATAATTATAGTACTGAAATCTTAATGTGTATATTCACACAAAAGGATTTCAATATGAACCAATGAATGCATTTATTGATAATCATGTATATTGATTATTCCAACCATAAACACTATGGAATGGTGAGGAAAGTAGATTATTCGATGAGTAGATATGATCATGCTACCATTTTTTCACTACCCTCTCATTACAAATATGCCCCTCCTAGGCTAGAAATGAAGAAACTGAGATAGTGACCACCTGAGGCCCACCTTCAGTAGGCCACATGTTGATGACTAGCACCTAGGGTATAACAATCACACAAAATGGGTTTAATTAACATTTAATGGAAAAATGATCGGGCAATAATTTGGTTCATCCAAAAAAACTCCAATATATATATAAGATATCAAAAAATAATCCCACATGTATGCATAATGTAGAACTGTTACAGTCACAGAAGTCTTTAAAGTAAATGCCATGAGTAAAGTAAATTTTTGGCACATCAAATGTCAATATCTGAGCTAGTGGGGTCTATCTCGGTTTGTGATATCCTCCAGAAAACCTTAAAATAGTTTTATATATCTAGTTTGAGGTTATAGGTATATTCAGATGCAAAACAAAAGTCTCTTGAGAACTTCTCAAAGAAATATTGAAATTCATCAATGAGAAAACATCAGATCAAATCATCACCGAACATGTGTACTAACCATCCCAACATCACCAAGGCATTCTCCACAAATAACTCAAGTCATGTAATTTAATATAATTCACATTGATTATCAAGTACCCCATTCCACATCCAAATAACTTTCCATACATACCTAATATAAAATGGAATCATGCTCACACGCCCTCCGAATGTACCATGTCACAACCAACCTGCACACTCCTATGCCACAACCCACATTCTATCCCAACTGCAGACACCAGAGCTAGATACCACACCACATATATCTCATAGACACCTAGGACCCAAACCACATCACATCCCACCCTCAGACACCTCAGCCACAAACAAAATAACAAAAAGAATACACATGGGGAAGCCCAACACATCTCATCTAAATAAACCCAAGAAAGTACAACTGTCCTGAAAACACATGGCCCTCACAATCCAAAACCTTTTAAGTGATTGTTTGGCTACCACTTTCTATAAGAGGGAGTAGGGACGGGCAGGTGGCCATCAATCCATCATCCCATTATGATGTTTGGGAAACACAACCCCCCTTGGTGATTGTAGTGTTTCGAACATAGTTCTCAACATGTGTGTGTGCATATAGAAATAAAAAGAATCAACATAGGTATATACATATTTGATAAAAAAACCCAAGCCCAACCTATGTGTCCTCAGACCGTCCACCTACTCACAAAACTCCCATCATTGTTGCTACCTCAAAATTCAAAATGACACACATGAATCCAAAAGACATGATTCTAATTCCCAACAAAATTTAATTGACTATTTTCGTCTTGTTAGAAAAACTGTCCCAATACATTATAGTTTTTACTTATTTATTCCACCAATATATGGGAAACCAATAAGTAAAACAGAACATAGGAAACAAAAAAATATTCATTTCAGAGGGAATGGATCCAAATAAATATGGGTGGTTCTGTAATAAAGAAACATTGTTCCACATCCTCTATATGTAATACAAATTTATTGTATATAGAATAACAATCCCTTAGATACCGGGAGAGTCATTATGCATGTTACTAATAGAGAAGCTCTGGGTGAACTACTATTACCAATCACAAATTTTATACTTAAAAATCATCCCACTCATTCCATATACCAATAAAAAATAACCCCTAACTCACAATCCCATCCAACCACAAATTACTAACCAAATAGTATCGAATACCTACTACAAAAAACTTCTCTTCCATCCCACATTTAATGAATCTATCAAAATTTAATTTAATTACATATCGATGATGATGTATTGTCTACAAGTTCATCCAGAACACCATCTTGGACATCCTATGTTACACAACCATGTTCGTAGACAAACCACCCCAAAAAGTAGAGAAAACACGCACATCACAACATAGACACTACATAATACATTGTCCACATTCACATGGCCAATACCATTCCACGAATCACATCACATATCTTGATTTAAAACGTTTTTAGATTTTTAAAATTGGATATATATCCAAATCAATCTTACTTTTATGGGTATTGTCACACAAGCCAAATCGTGTGGCATCCATTCATTAGCTGGATTTATGTGATTAAACAATCTACATATTTAAGTGTTAAACAGTAACAAAATTACACGAAACCCATGTAGTGCACAAAGATGTACCCTAAATGACATTTATTTTTAGCGGGGCATCAATTCCATATAATTAGCAGTATCACAATCATCATTTAAAAACTCCAAAACCACGAACATCGAATCACAAAATTACCTAAAATTTAATTTAACTCATTATTATCATCAATTACACATGGAAAACCAAGATCCATAGTTGAATAAATTTATATCCATACCAAATAATGAAAAAATTAATTGAAATTATGAAAATCATACCCTAAAAAGATTTATATGATTCCTGTACAAGAATGGGCCACTAAACGGATCTTCAATCACCTATCCCGTAAGATCATCATATATCCCAAGATTTTGTGGCACCACTGCAACAAAAATAAAAAAATAATCCCTTTTTAAATCATGCGATATCATCCAACATCACATTGAGTGAAAAATCAATAGGGGAATAATGCGAAATAGAAAGAAATTGCATGAATATTGGAAGAAATGACCTTATATAGGAGATGGATAACTATGGATTGAAGTAGATGGATATGAATGAATCCATGGGGATGCAATCCTCAACATACTGAATTGGGGTCACAGAGTCACCTATGGTCAAACAGTGGCCACTGTATGTATATGGTTTCCCAACCCAAGCAGATAAAAAAAAACCTAATTGTTGTAGCAGCAGGTATTACATGATTTGTAATACACATCAATGTCAGATAACTCCCCACAGATGACATCTGCTGAAAAATCCATCTCTATTATATATATATATATATATATATATATATATATATATATATATATTAGACCCCAAAACATTTCATTCCATAAACCAAAAATGAAATGATGTGAAACCAAACTTCACGTCTTGAAATTTAGTTTCATGGATTGTAATTCCCTTTCTTCGGCATTTTTCCATTGAATATCTCCAACATATTCCAAGCCTCCTCTGAACACCTCCAACAAAAAAAACTATAAATTAAACAGACAAGTATGGAATGTATCGTTACCATAGATACCTCTCATATTATTATCTCCCTTTTGAATATAATTTCATACCTAGAAGAAAAAGGGGTATTAAAAATCGCCCGGTAAGATACCTCTCAAGGATTTTTCATAAATCATGCATTAGTACCAGGAAAACATGCCACAAAAAACAACCAATAAAAAACAACACGCAACCAGCACACAACCATATCACCATCTACATACCCCAAATCCACAACCACTATAATCAATGAACATCATCACCCAGAACACACGAATCAGGGAATTCCATCTTTCATATCAATATAATATTCTCTCCTGGTGGAATTGACTCACACACAAATGTTTAAACAAATCATAGTTAATGTTCCTCAAGGATTAATATCTCCATACCATCTTTTTTATGTATGTAATTTGTCATATACCAAACCACACACATCTTGATCCATAGCAAAATTCCTCATCTGAAAAAACAAGGTTCAAACAATAAATCTCAAAAAAAATATCACGGACAATATCAGAACAAGTCTAGGTACTATGAAGAAATATATGTTTCTCACACCCATGTACTCCCCTTATCACACCTAGGAATCCACAACACATTATCTGATGGAATGATCCATCCATATTTTTCCTTTTGTCGATGATCTTTGATCTCTACTCACCACTCCACCAACATCGTTTCATCATCAACATCCAACTCTCCCCAGTGAATGAAATGGGACTATTCATAATGTTACTTATGATTTTGAGAGATGTGGAATATATCATAGATGTTCTGAAACATCAATAGAAAATTACACTAGTATTCCACCTTTCAAACTCACTCTAACACCTCAAAGGGTCTAAAAAACATGGTAGAATTCATACTTCCTCTTCCAAATGTCTTCTTACCACATCGAAGGGAACCCATCATGAACATGTGGTGCCAAAATTTGAACTCCAATGGACTCCTCATGTGATTGGAAGATGAATTATTCTATACCTACACTCACATCATCTTCTCACAAACAATGTGACCCCTCTCTATCGTGCTCTACACTATCTCGGGTCCATGAATAACTATCCCTCTAACATCTTTCCTGTAAAATGGGGAATGATATAGTCTTCTATAGAAATCCAAAAAAAACATCCTTACTAACAGAAGATTGTTTTAAATTATTATAATTAAAAACTACCAATGGTTGGATTCACACCCAATAACCACCAACATTCATGTTGCATTCTTCTAACATGTGCTCTAACATCTGGATAGTCCACTCTTTCAGCAAATCTGTCTGAAGGTGGAAAGCTGTGTTGAGGCATTATGAGGTTTCAGAAGCATACATCAAACACTAAAAAATTTCGAGGTGAAAATTGTGCCAAATATGATAAAATGGTTTTTAGAACTCCATGTATCTGCACAACCTAATCCACATACCTTATTTCCAAGCCATCCACTACACTTGACTCATTGATTTCTAAGAAGTGAGATGACATTGTCAGTTGAAACACAACTACACAAATAGACTCATATACCCCCTATGATCTAGGAAACCATGTGAAGAAATCAATTTATATGTAATCCCATTTCCACCTAGGGACATCTGAGGGCTACAACAAACCACCATGAACATGGTGCCATAGGATTACATGATGGTAGACCAAACATCAATCCACAAACACTACTACTACCTGCTTCATCCCTAACCAAGAAAACTAAATCATCAAGACATGGTACATCATCGAAACTCATGACTGTTCCACAAAAGGTGATCTATGAAACCCAAGAATGAATCCTTCATGCATTTCCTCTAGAATGAAAAATTTCATGTTGAACTTCATCTGGTACCGGCCATCCTCCATCCATCCATGTAGAGATTTACCATGGAAAACATGATCACACAAAACCTCTTACAATGAGTTTCTAAAATGATAATCTTACACCTTTGGAATCCAAGAAAAATACACTATCATATAAAAAACTGGCATATACAGTTGCCCACTTGTGCATCCAAATTCAATGTTGTCAACTCCTCCATCACTCTCTAGGAATACATAGATTCCCAAAAAATCTATTTTAGTGAATTCCTATATAATGAATTATCTATGACATTAAACATTATTCAAGTGTATGCGATCTAAAAATTCTACACTAGATGAAACACCATCCACCATTACTGTTGCATGTTCAAATATCCTTGGGAAAAGATATAACTAAAACTTTAGGGATCCATAATGACCATAAAAAGGTCCCCACTACGGTAATGTCACCTCAACTTCGTCGCAGACACAACCAATTCTAGACTAATATCAATGTGGAATATTTATGCTGAAGTGAAAGTAACCACATAAACTCATAAGAGATCATCTCTCACTTCTTCCTTAGCACAAACCATAAACCCAGTTGGGAATCATAAAAAAGACCTCAATTATCACCCCTTCACCATGAAACCAGAGCATTGGAGAACTAACCAACATCCCATTCAGGTAACTGAATGTTTCCAAACACTGACCACTCAACCCAAAATATTGGACCATCCATGTAATATTCATCAATGGGGATGAAAATTGTGGAAAATCACATAACAAACACGTATAATATCCCATAAGACTGGGAAAAATATGATCTTATTTTTCATTCTTTGATACTACCCATGAAACAAATAATTCCACCATAGATGAATCTACTTCGACACCCAAATAAGACACCACATTCTTGAGGAAATTCAACTCTCATGTACAAAAAATAAACATGGATAAATTCTCATAACGATGGTGGCGTCCAAGAAAATACATGTCAGTTCATGATATGAAAAACATGTTACACTATGACTTCATGTGGATTAATATTTCATCGATGAAAAAAATGATGAACAAATCCTAGAACTCTAGAAATACATAGTTCATAAACCCCAGGAACACATCTGGTGTGTTCCTAACACCAAAAGGAATGACCACAAAATAAAAGTGACCATAATTGCACATTAATGTTGTATTTGGGATATCAACCTCTTTCACCCTTAAATGGTGATATCCATACTATATATCGATCTTAATAAATCAATATTCCCATCTAATATGGTCTAAAATGTTGTCCATCCTTGGAAGAGGGATTGTTTTTTTGATTTTTACAAAATTCAAACCCTGAGAGTCTATACAAAATCACATACTACCATCATTGTTACGGGTGAACAACACTATAGAACCCCACAATGACACAATGATCTAGAAGAAACCCATCTTCATCAAATAATCAATATGAATCCACATATCCCACCACTCAAAAGTTTCCATCTGATAATGGAATATATAAATTAAAATAACACTAGGATGCATAAATATCCCTAACTAACATAACATAGTGGTGGTAAATTCAATACCCCCTTAGTGAAAAAACCTACGAAGTCCCTAAAAACCATGCTAACCTCTGGTGTCCCAACATCCACTATTTCCCTTCATAGTTTATCCACAATGGAGATAAATGGTTCTATATGCAGACTACCCATCTAAAATCTCTGCTCTCCAATGAAACCTACACCTTGTCCATCCACATCTAAAAACATAACTATTCTATAGATAAAATAAATAAGAGAATGCATAAAAATAAAATACTTGTTCCTAAGAATGAAATAATATGGTTTCATTTGTTTGAAGAAAATATCTACATGGGAATGATGTAGTCCCATCATTAGTATATGTCACCAACACACATTAAACATGGTTGTATGGCCTCTGACTTGCATACTAAAAACTAGGGTCATGGGAATCCTCGTTATTTGTAATCCCAAAAAATGAGATAGAGAGGGTACAATATAGTTATTAAAATCTAATGAATCAAAATTAAATCATAATAAATGGTATTAAAATATCTAATGGTATCTCTTACTATCTCTAGCCCTGCCAGAATTGCCACATCTGCTGCATGAAAATGAAAACACTTAGAACCTCTACCTCTCTTATAATGAACACATACTTGACCACACTCAGGTTGATCCCCCTTTACATCAGGGACATCCTATGGTTTTCCTATACATGATCTATCTCTTCTGGATGAAGCAAAATCATACTGACCCTATTGTTGAAATAAACAAACATTAAACTACTACTAAGGCTGATGCTAAAAATATCCACCACTACCTTCCTATTCTCTAAAATATAGTAAACATTAGTTTTTGAAGATGATTGCGAACTACATAGAATAAAACACCTAATCCCCAAGACAACTGGAAAATCATGTGAACCACTAGAACTATAAGGATAGAATAAAACTTGTTTAGGTCAACTCCCTAGTAGTCAAAACGATGGAGCTCTCTGTGTCTGAGACATACTTCTAGTAACCCTATATATAGAAGAATACTAATAGATCCCCTATCATGGTAGACCACCTTTTGAGTGAATCCTTTCGATCACATATATATACTTCTAAACCTCCATATATGATGGAATCATAAAAGGAGTAACAACGTACTAGATCTAAAAAAAATAACGCCTTATCAAGACATCCAACACTATACTACTAATCTGGAAATTTTTCTAGTGAAAAAAGAATGAGGTCTTAGTACATGATCCAATGTTCCCACACTTACATACTCTGTTACTAAATGGAGAGTATCCTATACCTCTTCTCTTCCACCATGGTAACTGAAACTAACTCTTACTGAGATTCCATTGCAATATCAACCCAAAAAATGTCTTCTTTCACTCCCCAGTATACAACATCAACCACTAATGCAAATATCCTCACAACTAACTAATAGCCATTGAAACCCATTACTCTACCATGGCCTGAATAACATTGATGGTGATCTCAAGCTCCTCTATCCGACATTCTGCCTCCTTGTCTGAAACACTACCCTCATTATATCCCAATGCCTAGGGCTTTAAAGATAAAAAATCATCCTCCATTGGTAATCCTCCTCAACTAGATCAACCCTATATCGACCAACTAGATCAGGATACTAAGACTGAACTGCTTGAGACACAGATGGAAAATGATGTGGATCCATAGCTAAAAATTTTAAAAAAATTGTAATCTCGAGTTGTATGAAATTTTTCATTTATGATTTTTTTACTCATTTAACTCATTTAGTTATTCATTTCACCTTTCCCAAAATAACCCAATTCAAAAAATACCTCAAGTCATTGTGATTCAGGAACTTTTCCTAGGTTATCTACCCTACAAATAGTGTCGCCTCACTTGGTTGTTCGATAGGCATAGTTTCCATGTATTTGATCACGTGGGGACCTAAAATCTAGTGTCATATCCATTTTTCCCTGGAATTTTTCTTACACCATGATCACTGGACATTATTTCCATTCCAATCTAATAAATTACTCACAATTAATAGCCCCAAACTACATCAATTATCTCAACCATCACCTTTGATACCATCATTTCAGGACACCCTTCCTCTAGTGATTCCCCTCATAGGATGGAAATTATGAAAGGTAGAAAATGACCCTTTATCCCACATCCAGTAGGATCTAGTTGGAGAATAGTACTAGGGGTATACCAATCTCATATAATGGGAGGCATTACCATTTATTCAAAAAATATCATGAGATATGTTGGTTCATCCTAAAAACAACACCAAGATCAATATTCAAAACAAAGACAAAAACCATACCACATTCATGAATAATATAGATCTATTAAAAGAAAAAATGTATCCAAAGTAAATACCAAATGTAACAAAAAGAAGTGACATAGAAACTATAAGTATTTGAGATAGTAGGGTCTACCACGATCCACGTAATACTCATGTAAACCATTTTTTTATATACATAGTTGGAGTATATAGTTACACCTAGTAGGGAAACCAATGTCCCTCACGCACATAGAAAAATTATATTAATTCCTCTATGAAAAAATAGAAGAACCAAAATGCACCCAATAAGTATACTAACCATCCCAACCTCACCATGTAATGCTCGCCAAATCACTAATTTCATGTAATGAAATATAATTAACATTGATGATAGGGTACCCCACACCACATCAAAGTTACTAGCCACACCTTCCAAATAGAAATGATCATCGTGCTCCCAACTCATCTGAATAAACCATGTCACAACACTCCCAAACACATCTATGAGAATAACTACATCATATCCTTATTGTAGACACCTAGGCACAAACAACATCACATCTCGCCCAAAGAAACAAGGGATGAAAACCAAATCACATCAAGAACACACCTTTGAAAGGAGAACATTCCTTTTTATAAAGACACATAGAAAAAAAAACTCTCTTGAGAAAACCTGGGCCTCAAAAATCATAACATTACAATAGAGTCTCATTGTTTTGCATAATATAAGGGGTGTTTGGAATAGAAGGTGTCTATCCATCCATCATACAACCATGATGTTTGAGAAAGACATGATCTTTCGTGAAAATATTTGTATTCTACACGTAGGTCTCAACTAGGGTGGACTGAATATATAAATCACAAGTAAAATACACGCATATACATATGTGATACAAAAAAACCAAGAAAACCCATTGGGTTATCAGATACACATCCTACACACAACACATTCAACTCTGCTACTACCTCTAAATGAATAATACCACACAACTATCCATGAATCCTAACTTACATTCCTAAAAAAAATTAATTAACCATATCCATCCTATTGGTTGATCCAACCAATGGCATTACATGTATTATTATTAAATTATTTATTAATTTATTTCATCACTATATGGGCAACCACTAAGTACAACAACCTATAGAAAATAGAGAGAAAACAATATCAAATGTTGAAGATCCTGATAAATTAATTTACTCCACATTAATGATAAATTATTCCACATTCTCAAGGTGTAACACCCCTTATTGGTATATCATATATTGATCTGTTAGATACATTGTGATTGTTTTCTATGTTACTCATGGAGAAAAACAAGGTTAACTACCAATGCTAATCACTATTGTACACCTCCAAATTCATCCAACTTAGGCCATATAACAACAGGAACAAACATGCAACTTGGAACACCAACCAATAACAAATTATAACACAAATAGTCTCGTTTCCCCGCTACACATCACTTCTCATCCATCCAACATTCAATAATTTTATCAACATGACATTACATTACATATCCATCTTTATGTACCATATAAAAGATCATCCATAACACCTCACATTTCATCTCACAACACATAGTAGTGCTCATAGACAGACTATATCACAAACAAGTGAAAACCCACACATTACAACATATCCAAATCTTTATAAATCAGCCCCATAATGAAACCACAACCATACCACACATCACATCACATATCACAAAGGAACACATTTTTATATTTAGAAATGGGGACACCTATCCAATTGCACGTTATTATTTAAGTGATTTATCAATAAGGAGAAATCCTGGGGAATCCATTCATAAGAAGGATTTACGTGATTAACCAATTTCAATATGTAAGTGTTAAACAAGAACAAACCTACATGAAACCAATGTAGTTCCTAAACATGGTACTCTAATGGACATGATTTTTAATGCGGCATCAAGCCTATATAATTTACAACAATATAATCATAATATCAAAATTGACAAACCATGCAAATTGAATCCCCCTACCCAATAAAATTTCATTTAACTAAATCCTATATTTGATTAACCTAGACCAACCACAACCCATAGGTTAACATAAGTTGATCCATCCCATGTGATCCCTAAATGAGGAGAAAAAAAGTAAATCCTACATCAAAAGGGTGTCAATGGTCCTCACATAGTAAATTCTACACAACAGATCTATGATCCTCTCTCTTGTATGATGTGCATCCATCATAGAATGACATGACACCACCGAAACAACAAAAAACGGAGATAATACATTTTAAAACAATGTTAGATCATCAAAAATCACATGGAATGAAGAAACAATAGGGTAAAGATATAATACACAAATAAATCACATGAATGGTGGAAGAACACACCATAGATAGAATATGGGTCGTGACTTGCAAAAACCATTACCCCTATCCATAATGAGTATTTCGTGGGTAATTTTCTTCGTGGACATAGAGTGTATAAATATTGTATGTAAAAAATTATCTTCATCCTACACTAATTAAATAACTATTCAACCATCAAATATTAAATGGATCTAGAGGACTGAAATATTAATTGGGTTTCATAGAAACATGTAGTAAATATTTTAGAGTACAATATTTATATGGATGGAGTTTCATGGTTCTGAACATGGATATGTGTCCGTCCAATACATCAATGTAATAATGAATTTCATAATGATGTGTATAGATCATATTTCTATATTCATCAAACAATAAATAAATGTATATTGATCTGAAAAAAATCCATAGGATTACATGAAGAGGTAGATTGATGAATCATTATATCAATTCTTGATACATCAATAAGTCAGGGATGATTGATATATTTATAAGGATACGATGAAATTTTTTTCTATAACAATACTAAAATGGAAAATTATAAAATTGGATTATATCCTAGGATTCTAAAAGACATCCTAAGGTAATAAGACAATCTGATTAGTACTTTTTCTCTATAGGAAGTCATACATTTATTTTCTAAAAAATGGATTAATTATTTACGAATTATTCATATTATTCATAAGATATGATTTAAAATTTCTTCGTGTACCAAACTACATTATATCTATTGAATATATGAGGTATAACATAATGATTTATATAATCCTTAGTAATATTTGGATACAAAATCCTGTTTAACAAATCTTTTCACCCTCAAATGAATGACTATACTAATAAAAGGATTATACTCTTGTTGATATTTTGAGACTGTATCATCCTAGTATTTTAAGAGTGTATCTTCATGATTGATATAATATATGATGAAAAACATTAGTATTATCGGAGAATCTAACATAATGATACCTTATGAAATAATAATTTTTAAAAAATTCAATTTCATAAACATCTTTTGTAACACACAACCTCATGTTTTTCAAAAACTTTTAATATAATTAATACGATTATTCAAACAAATTATGATAACATAGTTTCTATATTTTTTTGGTAAAAAGAGTACTAATGTAATTATCAAGAATAAATGATTTACACATTCATAAAATAAAATCATTTGTTATGTATTTATTATTAAGAAATAATCACTTGATAAAATTTTTTTTTCTCAAAATAATAAATTTTCTAAAATGATCTCCACGCAAAAATTTTGATAATAATTTAAATATAATTTTAAAAACTTGATAATAATTTATTAGAAAAAAATAAAATTTATTTTCAAAATCTAAATTTGAAAAATATGGATAAATTGTTAAAAATTTTATGAAAAATTTGTTTTTTGATGAATAGTTAAAAATATTGATATTTATTAAAAAGAATATTTTCATTTATATTATTAAAAAAGTAATATATTATTTTTATTGGTATTTATGTAAAATTACGTCAATTATATTTCAATTTAACTAATTATTTTAATTGGAATCAATTTCATATTAAATTTTGAAATAAAAACATTTAAATCATTTTTTTTCAAATTATAAAATTTTCAATTCTCATTTCGGTTTTATTATAAAATGAATTTTACAAATTATATGAAAGAAAAATCAAAAAAATGTATTGAATTTTCATATTTTTCATTTTATTATATGGTAACATTAATTTTTGTCTCATAACTAATACTGAAAATAGTACAAAATAGTTACCATAGATACATTCTATATACGTTTTCATGATGATAAACTAAAATTGTAAAGTTAATAATTACCAAAAAAATATTTAAATTTTATTATTTTTTGGTTATATATTGACCTCATATCATAAATTGTTTGATAATGACCCATTGTGGAGTGTTTTTAATGTGAAATCATTGGTGTTAATTTTTATTTTAAAATTTTTTATCTCTATCCTCTCACTCACTTATAAATATCCACCACCTCTCCATCACTATTAAAAATTAATAAACACTTTGGGTCAAAAAAATCACTGGAAAAATATCATTATTATTTCACAAAAAACGTCTTATGGGTCTTTATTTTATAGGAAACACTTAGATGAAGGCCTTAAGTTTAAACATAATTGTCTTCATTGATGAATATGTAAAATTATTCACTTGTGAAATAATTTTTTTCATCATCCACCTCCTTATATTCATATAAAAATATTATAATATAGTAAAATGAGTATATAATATATAATGATATTTTATTTTGGTAATTTAATAACCCATATCCTTCTCCACTTCCATCAAATGGAAAATTAAGTAATCCATATTGTGTGTGGTAGACTACCACCTCATGGATTGATGTAATTCATTTTACATCACCACTATTCATGGAACTATATAATTATATACTTAACATAATTATATTATACTTATGTTGTTATTATAATTAATTAATTATTTTTTAAAATATACCATCACACATTCCATTCTTTGGTGAGATATAATTTCATCATTCTTTTGTACGGTGGACTACTGCCTTATGAAGAGATGTGACTCATTTTTCCTTTATACATTATATGGAATGTAATACGTATAATTTTAATGAATATATTCTATTTTTATGAAATAAAAATATTACTAGAAATATAATATCACATTTAACTTCTTACTATCAAATCATTTTAATGACAATAACATCTCTCATGTGTATATAGAATAATGCCTTCACATTGTGATGTGAAATATTTTTCCTTATATTTTGGATTTAACTATGGATATTTTTAATTAATATTATATAATATATATAATATAATAATTATTAATTTATGGTTAATTAAGAATTATTTCTATTCTAATCCACCATTTGGGAAAATAGGAACATTGTTCTTGCATATGTATGACCTCACATATCCATAAACATTGTAATGTATTCACCAAATTTATTTTTAATAGATAAATATAAATAATTATATATGAATTATATATGATTTTATATAATGTTTTACATCTTTCATATTATTTAACAATACACTTAGCAAAAGGGAAAAAAATTCTAAATCAAAATATAAAAAAACAGTGAAATCATCACATGAAACAATGATTTGAAAAAATAATTTGTATTGAACAAATCATAAAAGGCTATATGTAAATAAAATATGCTATGAAATAAATGAATATATTTTATTAATAAAGGTATAGAATATATATATTTATTATTATTGAGGTATATACATGTATCAATGAGAACACATCTGACGTAAGGGTTTAAAAAATCAATATTACTTATGTGAGACATATGTTATATTCACAACAGACCTTTCTTGTGTGGTGTATATAAAAAACCATAAAACATTTATATCATAAATCCCTCTGTATTAATTGTATTTGAATTTCATTTTTTTTAATAATTTCATGGGCCATATGATTCAAATAATTCCAATGCTGTAATGATTTACTTTTCAATTTCATTATTTATTATGATTGATAATGATTAGATGTTACAGATAAAATATTTTTATATATCACTTAAAAACTAATGAATTTTATTCTCCTATATTTAATTGTGATATTGTAATTTTTTTTAAAAATTTTTTCTCTTTGAATCATAAAATTATTGAATAATCAGTTCAATAAAATCCATCAGTAACTGTATTTTAGGTCAAAAATCATTTTCTAGTACATGTCATTATATTATAAATATGTTTCAAAAATATTTATCATATTATCAAAAATAATAATTAATGAATTTTTTAGTGAAAATTATATGTTTAAAAAAATTCTAATAGGAATCTTCATATAGTTTTCTAAATTTGGTACTTTTATACTGTTTACCAAAAATGATTTGGGAATAACTGTTTCCCCTCCATCAAGAAAAATCATTGATTTGAAAATATCATTACATGATTGAAATGTTATTTTAAATAATTTTTGTTTTCTTAATATTTTAGATTTTGTTTGTTTTTCATAAGTTATATTTAAAGAGAAAAAAATGTTTCCTCAATGATCATTTTGATTTAATGATTAATGATATTCTATTGATAAATAATAAGATACTTTATTTGAAATATGTTCAATTTGTAATATGTTGTCACGACACCATTATTGTTATTTATTTGGATGGTTTATGATTTTTTTGACATGGGATATACTGTTTTGATACCAGTCTGAAATTTACACTAAATAGATTATCATTATATTTATTGATTGCGGGATGAATTGAAATATTATATAATATTTTTCAAAGAATTATTTTTTATGTTTATTTTGTGTATACCATTTCATATAGGGAATTACATGGACTTAGTAAGTTATAGGTAGGGCCCAAAATTTCCCCAAAATGAATCGATATTCATCTCTATCAAAAGTGGCCTTATGTTTTGGCCATGGTATTATTCATTTATGTAATATATAATGTTTTATATTCATAAAGGTGTGGTTTTGATGACCATGATTATGAATTCCCCCATTATTAGATCTTATATGAACATTTCCTATGATTATTAAATTATTTATGTTATTTATATTCATGTATCTAGATAAAGTCATTATTTGTAGAGAATTATTTGAATTCCATTTATTCCATACATGTTATGATCATGAAATTTCATCAAAGTAATTTTTTTCAATTATTTAACTCATCATGTAAATGATTCAAAATTATTCATGATATATTTATTAATATACATATACCTATATTGAATTTTACATACCCCATTCTTATGTTTCTTTTTTCCAAGATCCCATGATGTGTATTATTATTTTAATGTTGGGTTTAGCGAGAGGGAATAATGATGAACTCAATGAAAGTAATAGGTTGTACATTATCTTTGAAATTGTATTGCATGGTTCATAAAGGTGTATAGTTTATGAAGATTAAGAAACTATTTTGTCCTTTGGGATACAATATCATGTCTATTATTCTAATGTATTATAGTGACCACTGATATTGGTATAGTAGGTTTGGGGTATATATATTGGGTATCAATTAATGTTTAGTAGAACACATTGGATTGATATTTAGGGAATCATATATTAGATAATATAATTATATGATTTTCATTGAGTATAAGCTTAGAATAACATCTTAATGTTTTTATATGATTAAATTATATGTTAATATATTTCAATCCATAATTTTCTTGATACTATTAGTTGACTTAGTTCTTGAAGAAATATAAAATGGGGTATAAAATAAAAAAAATGGGTCTATTTGAACTGGAGAATTACATGGTTCATGATAACATTCTTTACAATTCCCATGATTTCAAACTGCTAGTGTATATTCTATGATTAATTAAAATTTTATTTTAAACTACTATAAAGGTTTTGAATAAATATTTATGATTTCAAAATAAGAACCCATGGAATCAATGATCATTACTAGGAGACTAGCCATGCATAATTTTTTCAATTTTTGTTTGGTGTTTCCCTTTGTTATGGATTATACATTATGTCTAAAAATTAATTACATAATTTATTGTATGTAAATATTTAGAAATGGATCCTAAAATTTAAATCAATGTCATATAAATTCACATTCACCATGTAGGATTTCCCTCTTATTAATGATAATGATGCTGGATCCATTGATGCGGTTAGAAATTATCAAATTATTGCCATATTAATGCTGCTAAATCATATTAGGAGGAATAACCATGCCTTTATGGAGAATAATACTAATCCACTATGTGGTGAGACAATTTTAGAATGAATTATGCATTAACATCATCCATCCTTTAATGGGACAACACATATATTTCTATCCTTAAAATGGATATGTTCCATAGAGACGATATTTGTCGCTTTTGTGAAGAAATTAAAGGGAGTATTTATTCATTCAAAATTTTAATTTCTCAAGAGATTGGTATAAATGTGGGAAAATTCTTCAAGACACTAATTATGATGAAAAAATATCAAACATGTAATGGATTTTTTTAATATAATCTTCATGGAGAAGTATTTTCCACTTTTTCTATGAGTGGATATGGTGAGAAAAATCATGGGTCTAAGGATAAAAGAAGATAAAAAAGTTTCTATGTAGGTAACAATCATTACATGGTTATTATGTCATGATGGAACAATGGATTTTAGTTTCTAATAATGGAGTTTGGTTTGTGTTTGTTTTCAATCAGGATATGGATGACTATGGAGCATTCAAAGAATTAGGTCATTTGTTTGACGCTGATAGCAGTATTTCTGGTGGCAAAGAATCCATATATTTTCCAAATTTTCATGCCTCAAAATAGAGATTTTTGTGCTGGAAAAATGTTATTTCATATTATAGTGAATGGTATTAAAAGTTCTATGGAACACAGTGGTTCGGTAACAATGGTGATCTAAATATAAAAGGAAGTGGAATTATCTAGCGGGCTAATGAAGAGCTTTGGAAAACTGATGTCCTTTATATGGATAATCTAGGTCACAATATTATGATTGTGAGTCAACTCTGTGACTTAGTCCTTATTATTACATTCAATAAGAAGGGGTGTACTATAAGAGTAAATTCTAATAATTATCTCATGAATGATTATAGAACATATGGAAACTTATATCATTTAAACAATAAAGAGAATATTTTCTAATTAATAGTTGAAGAGTATAAAAACCTATGACATCAATGATTGGGTAACATCAATAAACAAGGCATGGAAAAGATATCTAAGTTAAATATTGTCATATATATCCCTAATCTGAAGTAGGGACGAGAAAAACTGTGTGATGCCTGTATGTGGGAGAATCAAGTCTACAGTTCATATCATCTAATGAAGAAAATGGCATCTCATCTTCGTGATCTCATTTATACAGATGTGTATGGCACAATAAATGATTCCAGAACTCATCGAGAGTGTTCATTCATTGTTTTCATAGATGATTAAAGTAGAATTGAATGTGTAATGGTTATACATAGGAAGTAAAAAGTTCTTGACATCATGAGAACGTATAATCAAATCACTATGAATGAAACTAGATGACCAATCAAAGTGCTATGATCTGAAAATGGAGGGGAATACACATCCATTGAATTTGATAATTACATAGAGAATGCCATGGTACAACATTAGGTATCCTCTATGATAACTCTATAGAATAATAGAGTTATTGAATGCAATTATTTATAGCTAAACAATATGGCTAGAAGAATACTGGTCAAGAGTTGTATTACTAAACATTACTAGAAAGATCCAATTTGGGATGAAGTGTATATTCAAAACCGAATAGGGATATAAATGGGTGAGACATAGATTCCGTATTAATTTTGGCATGGATGTAGGCCTTCTTTGAAATATCATTGTGTTTTTAGAAGTAAATGTTTCATCCAAAACAAAGAAGGACATAATGTAAAGTATGGTTAAAATGTGGATGAAGTATTATTTATTGGATACTTAGTGAATAGAAAATACAACAATTGTTTCAATAAGATCCTTTGATGAAATATGAAAAGAAGAGATGTTATGATAATTGAAGTAAAAAATATGAATTCTTCAAGGAATTATTATGTTCATGTGACAGAAGATGATGAATAATGTGAACAATGAACCAATACTAATATATAGGTCATGGAAGATGTTCAAAACTCTTAGGAGTCACTTCATGATGTTGAATCGGAAGAAGAATAATAAAATGAAGCTATATCTAGAGAGAATGTGTTCGAACCCCAAATGTGAATTCTAAGAGTAGATATTGATCAGTCCAACATTATTGGGGATCATAATGCACCTACACAGATGAGGAGAATGAGGAATAATTTTTAATATCCATTTTTATTAGTTTTGGAACTATCCTCAATTGAAGGGGCATGAAAGGGTGAGTCATGGGTGAATTAAATGAATGAAGAGTTAGATTAGATTGACAAAAATAAGACTTTGGAAATTTTCAGAAAACACGAAGGTCACAATTTTATTTTTATGAAGTATATTTTCATGAAAAAATTTGATGAGAATGGAAATGTGATCATAAATTAGGAATTCATGGTGTGTAAGGGATATTCAAAAATCGATGGTGCTGATGATAAAGAAACATTTTACCCAGTAGAAATAATATAGACTATCAGACCATTGCTTTCCATAAAAAACAAAATATGTAATAATGTGTATCAAATGGATGTTATGACATCATTTTTAAATGGAGTATTGGAAGAAGATTTCTTCCTTGAACAACCAGTGGGGATATTTATTTGGAATGCTGAACTAAAGGTTTTCAAATTACAGAAAGCACTTTATAGCATGAAATAGTCGGCACAGGTGTGGTTCTCTGGGATGGACTCTTATCTAAGAAAGAATTTGTTTAAAAGTGGAGGAGTGGATCACAATATTTATGTGAAGAATTATGAAAAGGATATGATCATGGAATTGGTATACGTGGATGATATTATTTTCAGTTGAAACTGACATAGATCAGTGGATGAATTTTCAAATCACAAGAAATCTGAATTTGAAATGTCCATTATTTGTGAACTCACATACATTTTAGGGTTTCATGTGATTCAAAAGAAATATTAAACTTTCATTTCTCAAGAAAATAATGCAAGAGAGCTGCTAAATAAATTAAATATGAATAATTCCAAACCAATTTAGACTTCAATTGCGGTTGGAAAAAAACATGGGAAGCATGAGGATGGGACTTTTATGGATCCCACTGTATACAAAAGAATCATTAGAATCCTATTGTACATGATGGAAACACAACCATATATTTTCATTACAACTTTCCTTGCGGCCCTCTTACAGAGTAATCCAAAGGAAGAACAAATGGGGGAAGTAAAAAATAATCATGATATACACTCAAGGTATAAATAATTATGGTGTATACTTTTTTTGGAAGATATAGTGAACAATTGACTTTTTCTAATTCGGACAGGGTTGGAGATGTAGTGGAGATATATTCTACCAGTGGTGGAGCATTCTATATAGGGAAAAATGGTTGGGATTATTAACCAAGAAAGAATAATACACTTATATTGATACTATTGAAGATGAAAATATATCTGCTACCAAGGCCCGCACTTAGTTACTCTGGATGAAGCAGTAATTGACTCACATTGGTGATAAGGTGAAACAACCATTGGTGATTTATTGTGATAACCATAGAATAATCTATCTTATGAGGAATCTTGTTCGTCGTTATCATATGAATCTTATGGAGATAATATATCACATAATCCATGAAAATGTTGAACAAGGCATGATAAAAATGGACTATGTGGGAACTGATGAGAAATTACCTGACATTATTACCAAGCCATGGTCAGCTACTATGTTTGAGAAACATCAATTGATCATTGATGTTCAGACACCTCCCAGAGAAATAGGAGGATACGAGATACAGCTTTCCCTAACAGTTTTAACTCTGTTAATCTATTTGTGGGAGTGTTGCAGGTTTATGGGGGATATACAATCTAGCGGGAGTATGTTCTGAGCTCTAAACTTTTTATATACCAGTTATTGAGATTTATTCTCAATGGTGGAGAATGTATAAATTCAATTGATTATATAGAGAGTGGTCTATTTTTTAGACACAGGAAAAATCCATAAATATAACTATATGGGAGAAAAGAAAAGAATGAGAACTCAATTCATTTCCTCTCTCTTATTTTCTACACCAAACACTACTCATGTACTCTTCATGCGATGATTGAGTTGTTTCATAAAGGTCCATGTTTGGATTGTGGCTAGAGCATTGGTGAATTTATCTAGAGATATCCAACAAACACATTGGGTTGGATTATTGGAACCAGGGATGTTTATATCTAATAAAAGATTTCTTTTTTTCTTTTTTTAAATGAACATGGATGGCTAGATAGATTTCTTGGAATTAGGTCAGATGATTGTGGCTGATAAAAGTATTTAAGGGGGCATGGTTTCCCAATATTTTCCAAATTTTCGTTCTTCAAAATATGGAGTTAGGTGTTGGAAAACATTGAATTTTCTGATAGGAGTGAATTGTATGTGAAATGAAAAATAGGGTTGGGAAAATTAAGGCAACCACATACCTCGTAACATGAATAATTTACCATTTTCTGGGAATGGTTCATGGCTGAATTCATGCAGAAGGAACGGTGCAATGAGAGGTACGCTGAGCGGTGCACGAATCTACGAACTGTTCATAGCAATGGTACGCGGTGAAGGAATGCAGTACGTGGAATGCTGAAGGATGAGATGAAAAATAGTTCACAACAATGGTATGTGGTGAAGTAATGTGGTACACAAAGTGTTAAAGCTTGGCAGGATTGTTGCAGATTGTGAAACATGAGTACTATGTGGTGGAGGCTAACCGTATACAGATAAATTATGGTTTATAATGAAAATTGACCCACAATGAAAAATTGTGTAAATCATATTTGGGAAATTTGTTGAGTAACATTCATATTTTAAGAATAGTAATCCCCTTTGTCAAGTGATGAGATTAGAGATTATAATTTAGGGAAGAAAGTTGGAGATGTCTGATGTGGTACATGGAGGGGAAGACGATACGTTGACAGAATCATCTGAGTAAGGAAAACAGTTCGCAGAAGAGAGTGAGGTTCACGCAGGGAGCTCTCGCAGTATGTGGTGGAACATTGTTGTACCCAGAGCAAGCCAATACTTGAAGGAGTGGATAAGGACGCAGGCTAGGGAAGAACTCAGAGCAGCACAGTACACAGAGGAGCTGAATGGAATGTAGAAAGAATAGCGGTACATGAAAATGGAAGCAGTACGTGAAACACCCAATTAAGCCTGAAAATTTATCAAATATGTTTACGAAAATAATTTATATAACATATCAGTGTACAGAATTACAAATTACATCTATGTTTGATTACAAGACATCAACATAGCATAAATTTATAGTTAAGGATGCATGGTCTAATTCTAATCCATTGATGTGACCTTCATGTTGATAATATGTCGAATGATTCATCCAACACAGTGAGAAAGGTGGAGTCAGAAGAGGTGATTTGATGGACGCAGTGTGTTATCCCTAATACCTTGTGTCGGTAATGTTACTGGCACAATGTGACTTTTCTAAACTCTTGTAAACCACAACACGTAAATATTTATAGTTTTATTATGACTGACACACTATCGGCATATTCTCCTGGGATGTAACCCTTAGTGATGGACCATGTAAAATTGTTGTGTCATTGCATTGCATGTGATTTTTTATTCTAGGCACTTACTCTTTTGAAATGTTTATCATCATCCTTCCTACGTGGGAACCAGATCCATCTTTTTAAAAGAAAAAATTGACACACTGTTTCGCCCCTCCCCTCTAAGGGTGTTATGGGGTCCTTCATGTCATTATATTGATTAAGTGTGAACTACATGGAGCACGACTGACCATTAATTTTATGGTCATATGGAAATTTATTAAATGACATAGTACCAAAAGAGTTCTCATTTTATGAAGGAATATTTTAATGTTTTATCATGATTGAAATAGAATTCTCTAATTCTTATGGATTATAATGGATGCAAGATAAGAAAAATATGGAAGTGTAAAATATTGACACAATGAATAAGGTAATAAATGATTTTCACATATGAAAATCGTGGAATCAACACTCTAGTACTTGAAAGAAATTCATAGGAGGTTATATACTTGTGTGGGGAGATAGGATTCCATCATCATGATTTAAATGGAATGAAATAAGTTTCCAATGTCCAATGATGCATCTTTAATGAGATGGGGAAATATTCAAAGGAAATACACATTAATCTAGTGAATATTCACCAAAATATTTTAATGGATCAACATCAATCGTATGTTATAATTATTACTAATGTGAAATAAAAAACGGTTTAATGTGTTTGGATTTAATAATTATGTTGTATAAGTAATTTATCAATGAAATTCAAATTATAAGCATTATTAAACATAAAAGGATTTTATTAGAGTTTTTTTTCAATAAGGATGTTAATTTATATGATCGATGAAATTTGTGATCAAGAAATGAGAAACAAGATAGGTATTATATTTTGTGAGAACACATGATATAGAGAGGATAACCATTTGTATATTCCCATGTTATAGATAATAATTATAAAAGGGTTGAATATCGGATATTATTAATGACCATGAAATGAGTGTCTAACTTCATAGTTTATGTTATCATTGGGGGAGTTTACTATATGTTTTGAATAAAGGTTTAAATTTTATAATATGATATTTAATTAAAAATAAATGTTGTAAAATAATTTTTCTGATGAATGATGTTTTATTTATGGTTTTAAGGTGATCGTGGAATTCACATATTTGGTAAGTAACATTTTTTGAAAAATTATGTTGTTTGAGGAATCAATTGTTAAGTTGGTGGTGAATATATAGTGACCTTCCTTATTAATATTTTGTCATTAAAACTTGATAGGCATATTGTTTAGGTTTCATAATGATATATATTTTTTGATCTTTACTGGTATGAACATTGGTTTTATTTTTTAGGGTTTTGAAATTTATTTATTATTGGATAACCCATTCAATGAATTTTGGACATCATAAATATATAGTTATAGGAGGAAAGGAATTTCATTCATTTTATGATCTATATTAGTGGTCCTAGAATAATACATCCATATTGGTTATTCATTTCATATATAATGAATTAATGATCAAATTAATCAAAGCACAACTATGTAATGAATTTGAGCATTTAAAATAAAAAGATATCAAATAAAAATATTTCCTTATGTTCTTTGACTACATGGTAATGTAGTTCCTTAAATCTATGAAAATGGTATTGGAAAAAAAATTTACAATTGAACCATAACATACATGCAATAAAATGGTATATTAATTCATTGAAGATTTGGGGATTCAGGGTCATTATATATGCTAGATCATTAAATTTTTTTATGATCAATGTTTAATCTCTCTCACTATAATTACATATTACTTTCATCAATTTCTAGATCATAACTTCACACCAATTATATCATATATGGAACCCTAGTAAGGTGTTATTATTAATTACTATTACACTTTCCTTAATATCTTATCCATAAGATGTTTTATTAACCATTTTAAAATGATTTTTTTTGATAAAATGTATTTTAAAATGTCAAACCCTGGATTATTGAGAACATAAATAAATTATGATGATGGAATTATTGTAAGTGGATTAAAATGCTTTACCAAGAAATTTTAAAAATGAGCATCATATTCGATAGTTCATATAAAACGAAACACCATGCTTAGAATAATATGTAACACCCTTAGAATTTTCTATATATTAATTTTTAATAAATTCTATTTCATCAATAACATAATTAACAGATTATATCATAATTTTACAATGCCATGATATTCTATTAATATAATGATAAAAAAATGATTTTTATAATCTAGTTGTATTATTTGTGTAAAAAAATAAGAATATAAATACTATTAAAATAAAATTTTTATAAATTTATACAAAGAATTAAATTGATATATAGTAATTATTAACGAAATGAAATCCATTTGAATTAAAAATAAATGTTATCTAGAAAACCATAATTTTTTTATATATTCATGTTTAGTCTCTATTTTCTCACATAATTTAAAATAACTTTTTTTGGAATAATAATTTTTCAAACTAAACATCAATTATTATATCTATATGTAAAAACTATCAATGTTTTAATTTCATATAAGAATATGAAAAGGATAATATTTCAATGAATAGTAAAAAATAATTTTTTTAAACATCTATTTCATTTAAATTATTTAAAATTATATGTTATTTTTTAAATTCATTATAAATAAAACATATTGCAATTATTTTAAAATTTTACATATTTTGTTTATTTGAATCAATTTTATAACACTTTTTTGGGATGTGCTGATGGGTTTATGAATAAAGAGAATTAATCCAATTATTTGAATGTAAACTGAAAAAATTTATTGCATTTATGTAACCATAATATTCTATATTATATAGTAACAAAAATATAATTATTGTTTATAATGACTAGTAAAAATAGAAAAAATTATTTACCAAGGATAAGGATAAAACCGGTTTACCAAGGGTTAAAAAAATTGAAATGGGATACATTAACTAATATTCAATTATAATTCCTAATTTATGTTAATATATTGACCACATATCATAATGTTTTTTATAAATACCCATTATTTTTTGCCTATGGAATGAGAGAAATATGGGAATCACTTTTCCTTAATAAAATCCCATGTGTGTCAACTACCCCACTATTAAAAGGTAATATATATCATCCACTGTTCACACACATATATCTATTTGATTCAAAATAATAATAGAAAAAATATCTTTATTACATCCATAAACACATTCTATAGTCAATATTCTTATTAAGAAACCAACATATTAATTCTTTTTGATTTACACTAAAGGGGTTTTCCTAAAAAGAGGTAAAATTAATAACATGCATCTTGGTTTAATTTAATCATATAACTCAATCAAATCATAATAATAAAATATTATATAATAAAAATATAATTTAATATTAAATAATATTTTTTAGGTCAATTGAATAACCTATACAAATCTATAGTCCTATAAAATGTAAAAGAAAAATATAGAACGCGTGTACGACACCATACTCCCTCATGAACTGATGTT
This sequence comes from Viscum album, assembly GCA_963277665.1. NCBI lineage: Eukaryota > Viridiplantae > Streptophyta > Magnoliopsida > Santalales > Viscaceae > Viscum > Viscum album. Next base: position 1,137,296,022 of record OY728150.1, on the reverse strand, counting down.
ATTATATTTCCATAAATAATATTAATAGAGTGTTATTATGTTTGATTTAACATATTAATATAATTTTTATGAAATTGGTTTACTTTAGAAATTATGATATCACATATACCATCTTAATTTCAATTTTTTTGAGAGGATAAGATAATGTCACTCTTGGGTATGGAGGATTACCTCATTGTAGAGAGATGTGTTTTATTTTTCTATTAGGAAATACATAAAGGATAGTAATGATACTATTAAATATTATATGTAAAATTAATTATATAAAAATAATATAACATATAAAATATCTCATCAAAGTTCCTAACAACTAATCTGTTGGATAATAATAATGTTCCTTGTCTGTGTGTTTGTGGACTACAGACTCAATAGGGTGATGTGAATTTTTTTTGATTTTATTAGTAAAAGAATGGAAATACGTATATGTTTAAATTAAAAAGATTAAATAAATATATATACTATTTATTATTATGAAGAAATGGTGTAGTGATATTTATTTTTCTTTCCATCAACCTATCTTGGAATTGGAAGCAATGTTCAGGGGAATTTGTGGGCTATGATCATAGTGACTAGTGTAATACCCTTTTAGGTTTATGTTTAATGGAATACTATAAATAAATATATACTGATTTTATATGATTTTTATATCAATTTTTAGTTTATATGTATGATCTTATCATGATAAAAGTAAAAGGCACCAAAATACCAAATCCAAAAATACAAGAATACAACATATCTATCATAGGAAACCTTGATTTTAACAAAAACATTGTTAATAAATAGGTCATAAAATACTGTATGTAAATCATATATGGAATGAGAAATATTATTTTAATTATTTAATATATTTATAATAAATATATATTTATTATATAGTTGTTACATACATGTACTTAAAAAATCAAATATGGGGAAAGGGTTTTTATCCTCAATTTTACTTTCATGAGATGTATTCCATATTCACAAAAAAGATATATTTTTAGGTCTATATATTTTACATTTTATATTTAATATCATGAGACTAATTATCTTTTGATTATTTAATGTTTCATTTAATTTTATAACTTAAATGGGGAATATTATTCAAATGTTTCCACATTGGTTAACGTTTATTTTATAATCTCATCATTTATCAATATTTTTTGTGGTTAAATTTTAGATGATGAAATTAAATGATCTAAAACTAAATAACATAATGATTGTTATTATAATAGAGTTATTTATAATGTTTTAAATTAAAAGTATTGATTTCCTTCCTTATTTATCAAAAAATTATTTAATTAATGATTTAAAAAAACATTTCTATTTCTCTTTTCATTTAAAAATCCTTTTTTCTTTCATGTCCATGTTTTAATTAAAAAATTAGAAAACATTCTATGATTTTTACACCGGATTTATTAAAGATATTATTAACCATTTTTGTATTTAAAAAAATTAAATTCATCTTCATGTCATTTTAAAAAAATATACTTTTTTCGTTTCACAAAAAATGATAATGAAATCATTATTTTAATATTCTTGGCATGTATGGAATTTCCCTTTGCCATGAATTATAATTTACCCAATTATTTTTCTATATCATTTTAATAATATATAAATTCTTTTTTCATAATATCATGTAAATATTAAGGTTGTAATAGTGATTATAACTGTCAACTATATATTTTATGGAAGAAATATTGTAATGTAATTTTTTTTGGATTATTTAATCATAAATGAAAACTAATCAATGTTTACTTATGATACCCTAAGAATATTTTATAATTACATCATTCATGTTGTTTTTATAGATCATTTATGAGCAGTTTGATAATTGATGTACTATTTTAAAACTATTTTCCACATTACTATGAATGTTTCAGGTTTATTATTGATAACGGGGAATGTATTATAATTTCATATTATAATTATTAGTATAATAGTTTATTATGTTTATGTTTCACCCCATTAATATAAGGAATTATCTTACATATAAAGGGTTGGGTGGAGCCAACTATAGTCGCTTGCTGTATATGTATGTCACATGAGACAAAACAACTTGGGTTATTGGCCACAACCCTCCACATTTAAATACGATTTAATAGTAAAATGGTATAATTTCATCGAATTGATGCCCAAAAATATAGGTACCTTCATTATTAAATTATTTATTAAAGTTTTTGTGAATACTTGATTAATTGTTATATAAATTATTACTTTTCTGTATCTTATTATTATTAATAGTTAATTATTTGATCAATATTTATAATAACCATATTATCTTTAATAAATTGATTTAGATCCATTTTATTTTGTTATTTAAAATGTTATATTTATTAGTTTTATTTAATCATAGTTGATTTCAATTTATGTATAATCATAAGGATAATTTTTTCTTAATGATTTTTTACGATTCCTTCCACTTAATGCCTTGAAGTTTACTATAATTTTTATAAAGGATCATGATAGTGGAAAAAATGATTCACATGATGAAAATTCAATATATCCATTTATATTTTCAATTTTAATGTACGATTATTTTATTTATCTAGTTTAAAAAGAATAGAAAACTATTTTTTCCCTTGAGATGAGATTTCATTTAATGAGTTCAAATTTAATAAATTCACCACTCACTCATGATAAAATTGTCTAGGCCATTATTCATATATTGATCAATGGATTTTCATAAATGTATAAATCAAATATTTCCCCTTGGGAGTTCTCATATTACCCTAGTTTCCATTATATCATTCAAATGGTACCTTATGAGGATCTATATTGGAAATTTATTTAAAACAATAATTTTTTTGATGAAGTTAGTTAGTGGATGATAATGGGAATATATCTTATTTAAGAGAAGTGATATATTATTAAATCCAATGAACATTATAGTAAATATATATATTATTGATAGAAAATATATTCTGGTAGTCCTTGATATAACCAGGAATTTGATGTTGGAGAACAAATGTTCGTTCATTTAACTCTATGGATGAATGTCTAGTTGATTAGGAATTTTTGGAAATCATATACTAGGATACATTATACCCTTTGAGATCCTAGGTCACATTAGAGCTATTGTTGGTCAACTAGAACTCCAATATAACATATCTCAATTACATGATGTGTTACATGTATCCTTATTGAGATTGTATAGACTAGATCAATGACATATACTTCATTTATAGGGTATAAACTTGGTGAATTATATTTAATGCAAGGATAAATAAACAAGATCATATATTATAGTAAAAATGAATTATTAATCAAGACTAATCACATGGAAAATGTGTGGTGGTCGAATAAAATATGTTTTGAAGAAACATTTGAACATGAAGAGGTGATTAATTCTAAGTACCATTAATTTTTTTAGTGTATGATGTGAAAGGTTTAGGGTCAAATTCCTAAGAGGGTAGAATGAAATAGAATGATCATATATAAATAAAATTTTATTTTTTAAATATTAAATTAATTATTATGAAGAACATTTATTACAAACACAAGATATATTTAGTTTTTTTATCAATATATACTCTCATATTTAGATTTTCATTAATCATCATAACCATTTTTAATATAATCAGTGAATATTTTCCATTAATATTAGTATATATAAATGGTTATGATAAATTTTAAGTTGTGCTAGATGGAAAAAGATATGAACTAAACTAGTCGTGTCATACCATATTAATACCATTAATTTGATCTTTTTCGGATGGTTGGAATCACTGTGATTTTCAATTTACAAAGTACATGTAGATATCCAACAACTATATCTTGATTGAAACGATTTATAGGGGATGTTGTTTCTTATCGATATCATGATCGAAAGTTTATTCATAGAATGACCACATGATTTTTTCACCATGAAACACCATATCACTATGGTGTATGTGCGGTGTAACATGTTTTTATTGTAATGGCATTATATTTGAAAACTAAATCAATATTTGATTTCAAAAATTAAGTGCAACAATTGACATAAATGAATAATGAAATATTATTATTTGAATATGATACTTATAACTTGGATATTGAATTTTATGTCATGAATTTCATTACATTATTTATAAAATATATATAAACTTCCCAATGAATATAAATTTATTGATAAAATAAAATAACCACTCAAGGTTTTAGTAATTCCATTTAATTTTTCTTCAATATTTATTATTCAAATTTGTTTTTACATCAATTTTTCATTGTATAGTATAATTAATTTGTATAAATTTTTTTAAAATTAATTAGTCAAATTGTATATCTTTTTAAACGATGATATCACAATTAGATTGTTTTTATGTTTGTTATATTTTTCTGCATTGTTTTAGTTTTTCAATGAATAGTGAAAATAAGGAATTTTATTGAAAATCGTGCTGTCTTTTAATGTATATATATAAATTTTTTCTGTCTTTTTAATTAGTTATAAATTTTAATTAGTAAATTTTAATTAATAATAATTTCATTATAGTTGATAAATTGACTTTTTAGCGACCCAACCCCAGATAGTCTATAGTTGTTATCTACTAAAAATTACATTGACATAATTACATGGAATCAAAACCTGATTGACTAAGTGTTTTATAGTAATGGAAAATTAGATACATATATGAGACATATGTTAGAAAATAATGCACTAATTACAACACAATTTTTTTAAATTATTTCTATTTAAATAACATATTTGATAATTATAATCCATATAGTATGTCCTGACATTTCGTTCATTGTATGTTTCATTGATTCCATGGGAACAAAACCAAATAATGGTGAGCTCAAATGATCATTATTTATAAAATATAGCTGAATATATATAGAATAAATGAGAATAATCAATATATAAATGAAAATAACTAAACAAACATTCCATGAAATCTGTAAACTTAATTGAAGTGTGTAAACAACGTAGAAATGTAATAATTGAAATCATATTCAATTATAATTACTAGATGAGAAAAAATAAAAATGGAAGTGTAAAAAAAGTAAACCACATTCCATCAAAATAACTAAAAATATAATATATCCGTAGACATGTAGATGAAAAATATAATTGATGAATAATAACTGAAAAAACTTAAGGTTAATTATTGGTTATTGGATTCCATTTTTCCTAGGTACATAGTTCCTTTACCTCCATTACCATTCACAATACAGTTTACAAAATACTATGTAACACCTAAGAATTTTTTGATTTAATTTTTTCAAATGTATTTTATATTTTTGATATTTCTAATTTTATATAACATTTAAAATAGTATGTTTTATATTTAAGAACTATGTTTGGATTAAAATCACCATAAAAACATAAATATTATCTTTTTATAGATATGAAGCAATGGTTATATTGTGTTACACATACATTCGTTGATGGCTTTATTAACACTCATGACCGATGCTTACCGAACAATAATTTAATATTAACATATGATGTACACCATTCGGTAAATTAGATTTTATAAATATTATAAACTAACATATATTACTATATTTTTTTAAAAAAATATATTATGAATAAATAGTTACAAATGAATAAAATAATCCACTAAATATAAAGAATGTATTTTTACAGGAAACAATTTATATGATCACTAGTTGTTCTAATCCAAAAAAATAAAATTAATTACAAGTAGTATGTAAATTTAAATTCATATATATGTTATATATCAATGTAAATATATTTTATAATAATCCAATAGATTTATAGGAATTTGATATAAATAAAACCAATTTAACACAAAAAACCACACCTTTTTATTATGTAATGATTACTGCCTTTTTCTGGTGAACTATATTTAAATAAAATTATTGGCACATTTATAGTTTCAATATGTCTAAATAAACAATTTTTTAGAAGGATACAAATAATAATTTATTTATGAAAATTTTTTTGGTATTTTTCTGTATGATTTAATTTCTAATCATTAGTTAAAAATATTAGATTTTAACTAAAAAATAATTTTTCATCTAATTTATTTATAAGGATAAATTTTAGTTTTAATTGTTTAAAAAGTATACATAAGATATTAGTTTGTTAAATAAATCCAATTTAGCTCATTGTAATTAGTTTCAATTTAAAATTAGATATAAAACATTTCAAACTCTTGAATGATTCTCTTTTAAAAAATGCTTTTTTGTATTGTCTCTGGATTTAATTTTAGATCTAATTTCTCGAATTATGTAAAATTTATTAGGTAAAATGGATTCCATATTTGTAATAAGATGTTTCAAAATAGTTTATACAGTCAATTTAATTTTTATATAATAATGTCACCATGGTAAAAATTAATTAATCTTATATAGGTAAAATTGATACAATGGTTAAAGTTAAAATGTAAAAGACTTACATACCTAAAAATTGAATTCTTAAGTGGTTTTTAGAAGTGTGGTTAGACCCTATACATCCTAAAATGAATAAATTAATATATAATTATTTTAATTTAATTCCACCTCAATGTGGGTGGATTTTGATATAAATTAATCAATAAATTAATAACTTTAAGCCAACTCTCTAAAAGTATAAATATCACACCTTAACTCTCACATTCAACCAAAAAGCCTTTTATCTCCTACAATATCTTCCCAAATCTATAATAATAATTTTACCCACGTCCATGTGCTTATGGTTCACCAAAATAAAAAAAAATCCATGGTCTCCTAGGGTCTTTCAAGGAGGGGTTACTCAAGAGGCAATTTTCTCAAACCACCTCTCTAAATTTCATTTATTTTTATAGTATCTCCTATCCTACATCACCCATAAATTAATGAAAACTCCAGAATAATTTATATTCTAGAGTTTTATGTTTATATTGTAATATATCATATCCATGTTTTTTCTCACCTCCTCTTATTCAATTAAATTAAATTTTTCCATGTTATGTCGGTTAATCGACACAATAAATAAAGGTATTTGTTATATTTCCCTTACCACCATCATGGATAGACTTAAAAAATTATGGTTAATTAATATTTAATTATTAATAATATATAATATTTAATATACAAGTAATTTTATATTATATATACCCTCAGTCTTTCCATGTTGTGTTAATACGATAATTTCGTTTGAGGAACTGTGGACTATCGCTTGTTCAAAGCTATGTGATTCATTTACACACTACATGGAATGTACTAATGATGGAATTAGTGAATATATATGTTATATATGATATAATATAACTAATTTAATAATGATATATAAATATACATATATATGTATTTTTCATTCATTCCTTCTACCAGACAATTAAATGGAAACAATGTTCATGCGTATATACGGATTATCGTCTCCATGAACGTTGTATTCTCTTTCACACTTGTATATTCTATGTATTGTTATAATAGAAATGTTATATATGTAATTAAAATCTATATATTTTATTATTTTCGAATAATGATATATGTATAAGGAGTAATGATAAAAAAAAATTAAAACACAAGTGAAGAACAAATAAAATATTATCCTCTGTGAGAAAATAGCATAAGATTTTTAAAAAGTGGTTAATAACATGGCATAATGAAACCATATATGGTATTAAATATAAGTATATAGTTATAAAAATGATATATAATAACATTATATTTAATATATATGTGGTTTGAAATACTGTGACGAGACTCAAGACTCAAGGTAAGGGTATTCCGCTTCACTTTTAATCTTTATTAGATATAAGCCATGTTCACCACATATTTCTTATGTGTGGTGTATGTACTAACCTGATTATATTTCAAATGTTGAATAAATTTATATTGATATTATTTAATTACTCATTTGAAATTATTTTTGTTTATGATTTAAAATTTCTATGTGGTATGAGAATCATTGAATTTATAAAGAATTAAAAATTTCTCAATTTCATTATTCTTGATATTGTTTTACATAACTATTTATATAGATATAATGGGATTATAAATGAAATGTAATGTATATATTTTATTTAATTAATAATATTTAAAAAAGAACCTTATTATGGTTATAAGTAAATGATAATTTATCAATCTCATTATTATCATTGATTGTTTATAAGTAAGTATTTTCTATGGATTATTTATAATCAAATTCAATATTTTGTAAAAATTATTTAACAATACTTTTTAATCTTATCCTATGGATTTTTAAATTAATAATTATCCATTTTTGACATTTGACGACAAGTTTTTAAAATAATTAATCTATCATTTTCCAAATGAGGTACTTTTTGACTATTCTGAAAAAATTATGAGAATAATGTTATATATTAACTATAAAACATGAACATATTTTTACACTTTCATGATTGATTTTTTCCTTGAGACATACCCAAACGATTTCATGGATATCATCAATGAAATTATTTTCCTTTAAAATATCATGTTGTTTTATGAAAATAAAATCATTTCAATGATTAAATGATATTTTACTTAATATTGAATTTCATGTATTTTACCAAAATTAGATTCCATATAATCTGAAATTCCATAGTAACATATATATTATTACAATATTTTGTTTATTTTCATGATATTTCAGAAATCCATTTGTTTATCATATATTATGTTATGATGGAATGATGTTTCATATACCCATATTATCATTTTCCTTATGTTTAGGAGAAAATGATTACAATCATTTCTGTTTTTTCCATAGGTTATGATATTATTAGAAGTATATGATACACATTTCATTTCATGAGTTAAAATAAGATTATTTATTAGTTTGGCACATGTATTTATGATTTCATTATGAGATCGCTTGTACTAGAATCTCCCTCAAATTAATTGGTTAATGATTTATATATAATTAGATAGAATAAGACGGGCTTGGGAGTGAACCATGACTTCCAAGATGGAATGAGGAGCAAAATCATTCTACAAATTTGGAAATGGGTGTAAAACATGAATACCAATTAGGCATTGGGAGTGAACCGATACATATATGATGTATTTCGCATCAAAGTCATTTCTACTATAGAAATCACATTATATGCTTATGTGTTTTCCACAACTCAATTTTTTTTCCTATGTTATGATTTTATAGATTGTGTTAATTATTTAATAATTATTCATTGAAAATATACTATAAATCATTATTCCATGACTTATGATTTTTGATATAAAGGGTATGATCTTTAAATATAATTATCCCATTCTCATACCCTAAGATAATGTTTATCTATATATGTTTCCACTACATTCCCTTATTGAAAATATAAGATCACCAATTTTTATGTTTCTTTTCACCTTGGTTATGAAGATACTTATTTTGTTTTCTGTGTATAAGAAGGGTGAGAGTCAAGAAGAACCTAGTGGTTTCTAATGCATCTCACTAATGTATCATCGTTTATGTATCCATAGTTCCAAATAAACTAAACTATTATGGTCCTTAGTAACCTGTTTATTTAATGTATTAATTTTCACAAAAAACATTATTGTAATGTCTATTTGTTCCATCTTTGGTGTCTTTATAGATGGTATCAAATAGAAGGTTTAGTTAACCATTGGATACTAGGATTTGAAATCTTTAACAAGATCCCTAAATATATTATATTGGATATTCCTTGGGATGTCCTTAAAGATAAGTATGAGTGTTGGATACAATCCTAGAATATTGTTAACAATTATAAATAATGAAGGATTATTCTTAAGGTGTCATATATTGAAATTTTATAAGTAATTCAAATTGGTTATTTTAGTTTCATCTATGACAATTGTTTCTCACACTTTCCTTACAGTACTAGTCATTTTCCAAAACTAGATAGAGTAGTGTTATAATTGAATGTTTCAGATATAGAAAGTATGAGAATTATGAAAATCAGATTCTTATGTTGAAATAACATAAATAGAATCATGATGGTTGAACACATATTTTTTATAGTACTAAGGATATAGATATTTTAAATAAAATATTAATGTTAGAGAATGTTCTTGTAGTATTATTTACATTCAACCTATAGTGCTTGGTAAGATTAATAATGATAAACCTTAAGACATAATTAATATTTTAGGAAATACTAAGATGATGGATCATAAGAAATATTTTTAGAATAATTTTTTTATTGAAGTGTGCTAGTTTCAGAAAATATTGATTATGTTATATGAAAACATAAAATATAAATTCATTTTAGTTTTTGTTTTTCATTAATTGTTGGGGATGATGTGATGATTTGTTTTAAAGGCCTAGAAAATTTATTTAATGTTAAGGTGATTTTTTAATAACCCCTTGTTAATGGAAGAATAACCCTTGATTTGTCTCATACCTTAAGATAATGATATTTTGAATAATATAAGTTGTATACGAAAATTAAATTGTACAATACTAGTAACCTTTAAATTGGGAAATGATTTATGGACATTTGAAAGAAGTTCACAGCTTTTTGTAGAAACAAGTAAGAAAACATGCATGTTTTAAATAATAATATATGGTAATTCAGTTTATTGCCATGACTAAACATAATAAATGGTCAAGGTGTTCAGAACATTGGAATGTGACCAGCAAGAGATACCCTTTGAGGTATCGTAGATAAATGTTATGCATATTTACTGCACCTCTTCCTAAATTATTTTCTCTAACTTTTTGCATAGGATTTTATGGTTATCCATTTATGGATAGTATTAGGTAAACCCTATATTATGTTTATTAGTTTAAATTATTATAAAACTATAAGTGGTCTTATGAAAATATGATATCATTTTCTAACATTTTTGTTAGGATAAAGGAATATAGAATAACCTATCATTTTAATAATGATCACATGATCTTCTAAATCTTTAGGAATGAAAAATTACTCTTTATTTCGTTGAATAAGAGTTGAAGGAAAAATTATTCAAGTCATGAATATTGGTGATAGTTTACAGAAGTCAAGAAATAATATCTTCTCATGATAATTCGTTAACATTAGTAAAATGGATCGTGATGTAAATGGGTTTCTTATTATCATCATTTTTAATGATATGAATGACCACTTTAATAATTCCCTAGTTTACAGATTTATGATTGTTAGTTTTCAATATATCACTAACCATATTTTGACTAGGGATCTTCATCAATGTCGATGATTATTTACACGTTTTCTTTATTCCCAAATCATTACTTATGGTCTCTTACATAGAGGCGTAATAATGAATTACTTTGGGAAATAGTTATTTTCTAACTATTTCATTCTAAATGGAAGTGTTAGGATTAATTTTTAGAAAGTGTATTTCAATCAATGAAACAATAAAGTAGTAATCCATTGATAATTTAATAAAAATTTGAGGGAGAAATTCATTTTAAGGGGGTAGGATGTTACACCCGAGATTTTGTGAATTATTTTTTTCAAATTAATTTATTCATTTTGATATTTATAATTTCATGTTACATTAAAAATAGTTTATTTTATATTAAATCACCATGTTAGGCCTATATTTACTTGAAAAAACATAAATTTCATCTTCCTCTATGTAGACTAATATGGAATGATTTTTTTTCACATACTCTCCCTGATGACCTAGCAGACACACATGCTAATGGATTACCAAAAAACAATATATTTTTAAAATATGATATATCCTAGCCATTATATTAGTAGTATTAATATTAATAAATAAAATATATTAATTTATGTTTTTAATCAAAATTATTAATTAATTTAAGAGATTAAAATTATTTAGAAATGAATATATAAACCGAGTTTATATAAATAGAGTATTTTAATAGAAAAAGTCTATTACCGTCACTAGTAGTTTTAATAATAATAAATAACTTAATTATAATAATCATGTAATTTTAATGTAATATAGATGTCATATATTCAAGTAAATATTTTTTATATTCATACATAATATTTTATAGCCATATGTTAATAATAAAACGAATTTAATATATAAAACCCAATATATTTATTATCGTGGTTTTACCAATTTTTAGCGGAGAACCATTTTTAGTTACAATAATTAAAACCATTAGAGATTTAATATTTCAAAAACAACATAATATAAAAAATTGAAAACTAATAATTAGGTTAGGATAAATATTTGGTATTTTTTAGTAAGGTATATTTTTTTAATGAGTGGTTTAAAATACATGATATTTTTTGAAAACTACATTTTATATAATTTAATTATATGGTTAAATTTTTTTATTAATTGGTTTAAATTAATAATTAGAAAAAAAAATTCAATAAATCTAATTTATGTAATTATAATAAATTTAATATTGTATGTATATATTAAATATTTCATGCTTCTGAACATTTCACATTAAATACCCACTTTTTTGTTTTGTTTGAAGAATTAATTTTAAATCTAATTTTCTGAATTATGTAAATTGAAATAGGTTAAATGGGTTAAATATGAGTAATACTAAGGTACAAATTATATTTCATTTTCAATTTAATTTTATTATAAGAAAGGTACCATGGTAAAATAATTATTAACTATTGAACAAGTAAAATTGTGACAAGGGTCAAAGTTAAAAGGTTAAAGCTTAACATACCTAAAAATTTCAACATTTAATTGTTGGTTGAGGTCTGTATCGAACCTATCCAGAATAAATTAAATTAAATGAATATATAATTATTTTATAACAATTCCACCCCATTGATGTTAGATTTTAATATAAAATAATCCATAAAGTAATCAGTTGAACCCACCTCTTCTCATGTATAAATACCACACCACACCTCCCCATTTCGTCCCAAAAAGCCTTATAGATCCTATAATATCTTCCAAACTCTCTCATACTCATAGTTCCCATGTCCATGTGCTTTTTTTAGTTCCTAAATTCCATATCCATGGTCCTCAATTTCCATTCAAGGCAGTGTTATTCAAAAGGTAATTTTCTGGAAGTACCTCTTTTAATTTCATTTATTTTTTAAATTTCTCCTCTCATACTTCATCCATAAATGATGATAACTCTAGAATTATGTATATAGAATATTTTTATCATTATAATTTAATATCTAGTATCCATTTTTTTATCACCTACTCTTTATAAAAGAAACAATATTTATGACCAAGCTATGGATGTTAAACGAATCCGTAAATAATATTTTTGTTCATTTTCCAGTATTGCCTTCATATCTGGTCTTAAAACAATTTTTATGGTCAAATAATATTCAAATATTTATATTATTATTTATTTAATATTTTTTAATGTTATATTAGACATAATTTCTTTCATTGTTGATTTTTTTAATACAATAATCATGTTTGAGAAAGTGCAGACTACCACCAGCTCAAACAATGAGATTCGCTCATAAACTACATGGAATGTATTAAAGATGCATGTACTAATAAATTATGAGATAAATTATAAAATAATTATACTATAATAATGACATATATATATATATATATATTTGTGTTTATTTTACTCTATTTTCTGTCAACCTGATAGTTAAACCGAAATAGTGCTAATGCATACATAGGACTGGTCGTCTCCGTGAATAATGTATTTTGTTTCATACTTCTATATTATAATTATTATTATAAAACAAATATACTGGATATACATGATATTTCTATCATGTATTAAAATTATTTAATAATTATATATGTTTAAGGACCAATGATAATTACAAATTAAGAGACATTTGAAGATCTAAGAAACTATTAACGGATGTGAAACCTTAACATAAGATTGTTAACAATGGGGTAATATAATGACATAATCAAATAATATAAACAATTAGATATAAATATATAGTTCTTAAAAATATATAGAAATATATTTATATTTATTATTCATGTGGTTTGAACGAGTATGACGAGACTCGAGACTCGATGTAAGGGAATTCCATCTCATTTTTTAAATTTTTTTTATATAAGACTTGTTCACCAAAAATATATTTTTGTTTGTGTATATACATCACTATTATATTTAGTATCATGAATAAATTTTTGTTTTCCGTATCTAATGATTTATTTGAAGATATTGGGTGAATAATTTATATTTTCAAAGTGGTATGAATGATTTGTATGTTTAAATAATTAATCCTTTATAAATTTTTATATTTTTGATATTATTTTAAATAACATATTATATGGATATAAATGGATTATATGTCAAATTTTATATTCATTAAATTTATTTTAAAATGTAATTTTTAAAGGTTTTTATTAATTGAAAAATTGTCAATATTAATATTATCTGTTATTGTTTATACATAGGTATTTACATGGGTTTTATTTTTCATCTATGTCCATGTTTTCTAGGAATCATTTCACAAAATGTTTTAATATTATCATATTGATGTTTAATGTACTTTTGAGCAATTTGTTTTATTTTTTCAAATTTGGTTTATAAGTAATATTTCTTTGAATTTACAAAAAGATGTACTTTTTGACTTTTCAGAAAAAGTTCATGAATAAAAAATTAGATTTTAAAGCTTGAATAGATTATATGCTTTCATGATGCCTTGTTTCCCTGAATATTAAATTACATGATTTCATGGTTATATTTAATGATATTCTTTGTGTTTACAATTTATAGCTGTTTTGAAAAAATAAAATATTTTTGACCAAGAAAGGATATATTCCACAGTATTAAATTTCAAGTATTTTATCTAAATTTTATTTCATATAAAATGGAATTCCATATAAATATACCAATTATTACCATGTTTTGATTTTTTTTATTCAATTTTTGAAATCCATTTTGTACTCAAGGTTATGTTATGATATATTGATGTTATAGAAATCAATTTTATTCATTGGTTTTGGCAATCATGATATAATTATGAGCATGTATTGTTTTCCACATGTTATGATCTAATTACATGTGTATGATATCCATTTAATTTCAAGGATTTTGATATTATTGGTTATGATTTTTTGGGAAATTTATTTGTGATTTCCTTAGTAAATGGGTGGGACACATATCTCCCACTAATGCATTAGGTAGTGAATTATTTCTCAATATATAGAATAAGATGGTATTTGGAGTTAACCATGTATACCATGATGGTATGAGGAGTGAATTTTTTCTACTAATATGGACATGAGAGTGAGCCATGAAAACCTAGATTGTATGTGGAGTGAACCCATACTACTAAGATTGTATTGGAAATAATTTTTTTCTACTATGGAATTCATATTATATGATTATGTGTTTTCAATAATTCTGTGTTTTATTCTTATATTATTATTTTGTGGAGTATTTCATCAATTTTTTAGATTCATTTCAAATACACTACCATGATTTATTCCATGATTTGCGATCTTTGATATTTAGGCTATGATCATTTAATTTTATGATCACGTTCTCATAACCATGTGTTCAATTTTATGTTTACATGTATCCATTGTACGCCCATACAGAGCATCTATGCTCACTGCTTTTTATGTATCCCTTCAACTACGTTATGATGATACATATTCTATTTACTATGTCATATAAACCTCCATAATGTATCAGTTTTTATGTTTCAATGTTTCCAATGGCACTAAAATAATACAATATTTCTTCTTTTTTTTGGTTAATGTATTATGTTTTCCATTAAAATTAATTTATTTTCCTTGTATGCCAAGATTGGAGTCTTTTCATACAAGCTTGAAACCAATATAATGTGGGTAACCATGTTACACATCACATGATATTACCTAAGCATCAAGGGTAAATCTAAAACTGGGCCCACATTTTTCATAAAAGTCTAAAACTATCCTCATATATCAAGTAATTGATTTAGCAATTTGTGTTATCAAATATCCCTAGTGAATAATGTATACAAGATTATTTATAATTACCAAAATAATTAAATAAATTTAAAATATAGATACCATTTTTAAAATGATATATATATATAGAAACTATGATATCAATGAATATTAATTTGGATAATTGGGTGAAATTTATTTATTATAGGTGATTTAATATTTAAACGGGACAAAAGAAATCAAGGAAGTAAATGTGAATATAATCATTGTCCAAATAAATAATAAACCATCCATATAAAGGAAAATAAAGATATCAATACAATATACACCAAGTAGAGTAAAATAAAGGGGTGGGGGGTTCTTGATGAATGTAAACAGTAGAAAAATAACTTTTAGAAAACATTTTTGAAAAAAATATCATTTTATTATGTACTCAAAAAACATTTCTTTAGATATCACAATTAAAATATTTTCTTTAAATGTTTTTATTTTAAAAATCAAATGGTTTCCTCAATTAAATAACGGTTGGTATATCCAAACATTTCATACGAGGTAAAAAGAAGATTCCATTTTCACGGTTAATTGTTAGACTGATTCCTTCTTTAGAATGTGATAAAACGATTCCTTTTAAAATAATTGTAAAAAGAAAATGGGTAAAAATTTATTTAACATGTCATTTTAAAATTATTTATGAAAACATTTTAAAATGACAATGTTTTTAGAAGACTGTAGGTTCACTAACTAAAAGGATAAATACTGTCAGGTTTCCATAAAAACGCCTTTTCTTATATTTTATGTAACTAGTGTTAAAAAATTGTACTTATTAATGAAAATGGTAATGAATAATTATAGAATAATTAATGGGATTATGTAAAAATGGTAAGATAATTTTCTTGAATGGAAAATTCATTGAAAGATCATTTTTATTATTCATGAGGAAAATAATATTTAACCCTCTAAAAGTGTCCCATACCACATTAAAAAATTTATATTATAAGCCCCCAGAAAGAATAATATTTAAAAAAAATATACTATCATGATAATTATGGTATTAATTTTATATAATTTACAAGGTAGTATATACATCATAATAAATGAATATTTGTGCATAAGAATAATTAAGTCTCTATGGAATGTAAATTGAGATAAAAATCACTTAGCTTAATCTTCTTTTTGTTGGGTGGTATTTATCCTCATTTACAGTGGGTTTTAAAATGATAAGAACCTATAACATAACCAAATTCGTAATTATGATAACATATATGATCAAATTATAATATATTATTATTCATTCGTTTAAACAATTTAATTATTTAACTTTTGTGTGTGTTAATTTCCAAGTTTGTCGTGTCTGATTTAACCTGTTATATTTTGTTTTTATTAAATATATCATGGATTCATCATCAAAAAAATGAAAAACATTATTTAATATCATATATAAATATATAATTTATATATTTATTTACAATTATATATATTGTACAGATATAATAAATGAAATGTAATGTTCATGGAGATGATAGGTTGTACGTACACATGGATGCTAATTTCATTTCTCTGTCATATTAAAAGAATAAAAAGTAAATTGTATGTATATACATTTGTATTATAAATTAATTAACATATTTATGTAATATATTTCATATATGTTCAATATAATATTCTTCAATCTGTTCCATGTTTACTATAAACAAATCACAATGCTTTCAGGGGCGGTAGCCCACACTTCCTCCAATAATGTTATCATATTTAACAAAAAATAGGATGAATTAAATATATTTTCTAAAATGACTAAACAAGTGTGAGGACATAATAAATATAATATATAACATACATAAACATTGTGTCCTTAATAATGGCTAACTGTGTACTTTGGTAATGAAAAAATGAACAATCATTGTTTCTTGTGGCAGTAGATCGCTATACATAGAAACAATATGTTCATTTTTAAATATAAGGAATTTTTTTTAGAGTATGACTAAAAAATAGAATAAAAACATAATAATAAATTTAGGACACTTAATTTCTTATAACAGCATATAAAAAGATGGGACTATGGGTTGGATAATGAAATTAAAACTATATAACATAATTAATGACATTGACTATTAATTAGGTAAGTTATTTTGGTTTAAGAAAACATACTTGGATTGACTTTTTAACAATTAGAGGCTATTAAAATGAAGTTAAGGATCTTTATGATATATTTCTAAATAGTATAGCATCAATATATGGCCATCTAGTGGCCATTAGAAACATTTATAGTTCGATTTTGGCCTTAATATTAATGTTTTTCTCTTATTAAGCATTATTTAACATTAATAATTGCAATTAATTTTAATCACAATAACTAATACTTTTAGACAAAATATTTTTTTAATATTAGAAAATATAAATTATTATAACCCCAAAAATTTAAACCATTTTTTCATATTCTAACTACAGAATTAGCAAAAATTAAATTAAAACTCACCCCTTGGGCGGGACGAAAAGCAGGGTTGTAAAGTAAAAACGTCCAATCATTTTCTATTTTTTATAACAAATTTAGATGTTAAATTGATCCATATAACATAAATTATCTTAATTTATGAAAATATTATATTATTTAACTTTAAAAATTTAGAATTATAATTTAACCATAGAAATAAATGAGGTGATAAAGTATTTTTAACCAAAAATTCAGCATTTTTATCTAATTATTAAAATAATGAAATTTTTTAATAGAATAAAAAAATGACCCTAACATAATTATTATTCACTAATTTTAAAGATAAAAATAATTTTCATATATTATATCATTTAATATTTTAAAATTTATATTTTAAATGGGTTCTCCCTTAAAAAGGGGTAAAATTGTCATTATAAAAATATAGGTTTTTATTTGTAAAATAGAGTTTGTTATTTTCTTATTAATATCAATCCCAATTGATGAATATTTAAATTAATTTAATATCACTCAATAATTTTAATTAATTTAATCTATTTGTGTAAAAATAGCATTAAAATAGTTTTCTGTATAAATATTAACTTTATATTCAATTGTTACAAATAGTAATTTCTAATTACATTTAAACCAAATAATTAATTCCATATTTTTAAAATAAATAATTTTCATATTTTAGTTATTACTATTAATAACTACTAATTTATCTCCTATTTTATATCTCAGTATATATTAATAATATATTATTGTTTGATAAAACTCAGTCTTGCGTGTAATGTAATCCATCGAGGATCGTCAATCTTGTGTGAAATGCACTATAACTAGATATTGCATGGAATTAAATATATATAATCTATTTTATATATTAAATAAATTATCAAATATAATAATATTATATTATATGAATCAGTTTTTATCCCATAACATACACGCTATCGAATACAGGGTTCTTACATTATATTTTCAGGGTGTCAGATTCTCCCCACCTTATTTAAATATCACCCTCAATATTTAAACTCGATCATAGTGATAAATTTTTGGATACTTCTTATGATTGAAATCCAGCATTCTTAGAATGTTTTGTAAAACATAAACTATAATACATTGAATGGGAAGTAAAATGTACACATGATCTACCATGTAACTAGGACTCTGTGTATGAGACAATTAGTGGAATGTGAAAATGAGTACTTAAAAGAAATGTGAACATATTTATAGAGAGGGATTAAGGTCAAGAATCAAAAAAATATAAATGATCAATATAAATTTGAGGGCCTCACCAACATAAATCATTGATGATTTAGAAGGTCAGTAGTTGAACATAAATTAAGGTATTAAGACAACATTTTATTTTAATGACATTTTATTAATGATGGGTAATTATTTTATTGACCAATAATATAAGAAACCATTCTTATCCATTCATGACCTATCGGTTTTAACTCGTACTGTGGTCAAAGGATGTTTATAACCTCCATATGACACAATTTATGTTCTTTGTCAAGCACTGTTCTCTGGTTGGATTAAAAACTATTTTGATGGTTCCTCAAGAGGTAATCCGGGAACTGTTAGTTTGGGTACTGTTTATATGGATCATCATGATGGTGTTCTGGGTTGTTTTCTTGGATCATTTTTACGTGCCTCCTCTCTTAAAGCAGAAATTCGTGGTGTGGTTATAGCGGTTGACCGAGATGAAGAACGTTGTTGTAAGAATATTTGGCATGAATTTCATTCTACCACTATTGTTCTTACCATTCGATCAGGTTTAATTCACCATTCATTGAATCTCACCAATAGATAGATAAAATTTTTGGATTTTCATTTGACTATAAATCATATTATTACCCATATATATCCAGGGGCTAATGCACATATAGATGGTTTGGAAAACAATGTAATCAATGGTCTTGTCTTTCAATTGGACAATCAGGTTCCAAATGATCTCCATTCCCTTATCAAGTGGGATCAATGTAAATATTTCATTTTCAGACTTTTGTAAGGTTTTTTATATAATAAAGGGTCATTATTTTCTGGGAAAGGTCTCAGATTTCCAATAACAAAATATTCTTAATTTATGGGTTTCAATTTCAAATAAACACTCTTTACATTTGTTTCTTATTTGATGGAATTCTAATTCACCCTTTTACTTTCAGAAATTAGTCAACAATAATGAATTTTATTCTGAAGTTGTAAAATATATAATTTTATAGGATCATAAGGCATATATTAGGGTGATAAGTATATCTATTTTTATTTAATTATCATAAAAAAGTATTGTCAATATATTAATCTCTAATCCTCAAAATTGGAACTACTAGTCCATCATTAGAATTTATTAGTAAAATTGATTAAGTATAAAAATAAATATTTATCCTTTATATTTTCAAGGTATGTTGATGGTGTGAGACACTTATCGTACTAATATTGTGGATTCAAGACCCGCGTCCTTAACTAATTTTATTATATGTGACCTGACATACATGTTTACCTTTTGTAAGACCATATTAATGAAGTTTAAAAAATAAATGATATTGATCTAATTGAAATTATGTTAATCACGAACATCCTTTAAAATAATATTATTAATAAAAACATGACACATAATCATATCATCCAAATATTTGAACATAGTTGTCTCCTTAATCAAGATTTTATAATCAAGAAGAGGATAATTATTCAGGTAATGATCAGGATCTCCACAATTATGACAATGAACTATACAAGATTTCATATGATGAGATTTATTTCCATCCATCATAATATTCATTTTTAATTAAAGATAATTTTCTTTATGTCCTTATTTATGAATAATAATGAATCTCTTTATTTCGTTGAGACACATTCTTGGGTGCCTTCTTACACACTCCACACATGTCTTAAATTGATCCTTATTTTCATTACAGACTCCACCACTCAAGCTCTTATAAACCCCAATGATTATATTCATTAATGATTTTAAATTTTTTTATAGGAATACATTTTAAATCATATGTAAGGGAAAAAAATTTCATATAAATGATATCCTTCACTCTGGAAAACACATCATTTGGTTGCTCATTTTCACAACCTTTTCCTTCATATTCGATGCTAACATGAATCACTTGGGTTTCATCCATTTACTAAAACGAGAAAGAATAGTGTGAGAAATAATTTTTATATTGAGAAAAGAATATAATTATCTATAAGATACCTAAATCACGAAACAGTAATTCTACATCTAAAAAACAATAGTTTTAACCCTTATTTTGAATTGTAAATATGCATTCAAATTCATAATAATGGCTAGCAAAGAGAAGTTGATTATCCAAATCATATCCACCAGGTTTGTCAAACCAGGTGTTTCGTAAGGACTATTTTCCAGTATCGGGTTACCCATATTTAGCGTTTGAACACCTTGTTAGATTTTGTACTTCTAGGTACATCTATTATATAACCACATCCACATGTAGTATCCAAACATGGATGTTTTTCTAGGAAGTCCCACATAATCTATACATTTTCAAAATTGTATGATATACTTCTTTACTTAGCCTAAAATTATACCTAAGGGTAATGATCTGTAACCATTTTTTCTAAATCATATTCCCAAGGATTCTACTAAACCTCCCTCATATACCAACTATTGTGACCCAAACCAAGATAACATAGAGATAATGTCTGCTATAAATAACATAAGTGTTATTACAAGTAAACATGTACAAAATGACAAAGTGTTCAGTAATCTCGGTAACATAGATATATACTTGAGATTTCTTTGTGCAGAAGAATAAACTACTTACCAAATCTGATTTATTCTTTCTAATTAGATAACATCGAGGATTACTATAATTCATATATTAAATACCTTCAAATCATTTGTTGTATACATCATGTATGTATGGGGAAAGAAACATAATAAGGATGATCTTAAATTCTTTTTAAGGGTAACATACTGTAGAAGCAATAAATAATCAATGAGAGTAGTCAATATGGATAGGTAATAACTAAAAACACAAGCCATTCAAATTATTATATAAGAAAAAATAAATATGGAAATGTAAGAAACAGAAACAAAATCCATCTAAATTACTAATCATGAAATGTATCCAAAGACATGTTGATTAAAAATCTCATTGATGAATAATAAATAAATATAATAATAAGGAAATGGTTGACTATTGGATGCCATGTTTTCTAGGTACATGACATATTTACAATAAATAACATTCAGAAGACGTTATACAATATACGTGGTAGAAACCCATCTAAGGTGGATACCCAAACAAATCATCATATGAGACTACCAATGCAATAAAGGGATATCTATAACTAGGTCCCACCAATGTTGTACCAGAACAAAACATTCGCCGTATATCAAATAATCTATTTAACAATGTAACTTATCAAATATAAATATTTAGAAAGGATTACAAGATTATCAATTTTTCCCAGATATTCAAATAACATTCAATGTAGAAACTATTTGTATAATGGAATATAGTTTAAAAAATTGTGATATCCATGATAAATGATATATATAATTATTGAAAATTCAATGATCAATGGTGTTTGAATATTTCAAGGGGGAAAAATCAAGGAAGTGAATGTGTATACAATACCGAGTCTAATAAGTCATAAAACATCAACATTAAGATGATGTATTGTATCATTAAATCTTATACATTGTGGAGAGAAATAAAGGGTTTTCATTTTTGATGAATGTAAACATTATAAAAATATCAATTAAAATGCATTCTTGTGGAAAATATAATTTTTTATGAAAAACATTTTCTTTGAAAATAACTTTTTAAACCATTTTATTTTAAAATTAACCTTTTACACATGTAAAGTAATCTTAAACATAATAACGATGGGGGAACCCGCACAATCTATATGAGGTAAAAAACATTCCATTTGCATAGATAATGTTTGGGGAAATTCCTTCTTCATAAAAAGAAAATAATTTTCCTCTGAAAACATTGGTAAAATATGAAAAGGGTAAAATATTATATATGAAATGATTTAAAAAAAATTTACATTACATTTTAATAAAACATAGTTTTTTAAAGAAAAAAATTTCTCATACTAAATTGTGAATTAATTTCAGGTTTTTTTTAAAATGTAATACAATTTGAGTAACAAAGAGTGGAATAATAGTACAATTACATGAAATTTGTCATCAATTGCTAGAGAATAATTAAGGTTTCTTTTAAAAAATGAATATATATTTTCACTAAAAGAAAATTCCATCAGAATATCAATAGTATTTTTCTTGAGGAAAATAATATTTACACATACCAATGTTTTTTATACAATATTAAAACATTTTAAGTCATATGACCCATAAACGAACCATATTAAACTATAATTACAATATCATGAGAATAAATCGATTCACGATATAAAATTTCAGTCTTAGTGTGTACAATATAAAAAAAGAACCTAAGAACATGAAAACAATTATGTCTTAAGGAAATGTGAATTTTGATGAAAATACCTTACAATAACATTCCTTTTGTTTTGTGGTATTTATCATGATCTAATATGGGTTTAAAATTGTTAGTAACTTAAAAAAGAAACTTTTTAATATTTATTATATAATAAAAGATTCTATTATAATAACATATTAACCATTTCTTGACATTCCTTCAGTACATAACTATTTCGGGTGTTAATTTCTTAGCTTGTTGGGTACATTTTAAATAGTCATTTGTAGTTATTCTTAAAAATATAATTCTATCATCATAAAAATATTTTAATACATTATGTTAATAGTGTATATTTGTAAAATATAAGTATTATAAATAATCTTTTATATTTGGAGATACTAAATTAAATATATCATTCATGGAGACGATTGTGCGTATGTCACGACCCCCTCCCAACAAAGTGTACCCCTCCTAGGCTGGCAATGCGAGAAAGGAGATAATGACCCCCGAGTCTTACCTTCAGTAGGCTCGGGGTTGGTGACTAGCACTGAGGGTACAGTAACACACAAAATTGGAGGCATTACCTTTTAAGAGAACACATGCGGAAGAGAGAGATAAGATAAACACCAATCAACTCCAAATCAGACTGAAATATAAATGAAAACCCAAGTACATATATGAAATGCCATGAAAAAGTACTACAACTAAAAGGGAAAAACTGCAAGTACCCAAAAGAAAGTAAAAACAGCAGCCACCACAGGCCCGAACAGCTCCTGCAACCCCATGATCGTAGAAACCAGCTTGATCACGAACCTACTCCAAGTGACCTGAAAACTGTTTATATATACATAGGGTGAGTATAACAGTATACTCAGTAGGATCCTCCCCGAAGCCTCTCGTGAAAAAGTAAATAAAGAATGCTATAGCACAATAAACTACAAGTGAAACTAACTCGTCACCTAAACATGTATACAAAGTTCCCAGCCTCATGATGGAAACACTCACCAAGTAACTCATACAATAATATAACATATAATAAATAATATCAAGGGTACCCCACTACTAATTCCCCACATGTTTGTTTCTTTTCCCCAACGTCGCATGTCCTGAGCGTCACTCTTCAAAAAGGCTTGCCCACAATCCCCTGGGAGAAGCACCACAATATTCTCCTCGTGCAACAAAACCACCACGTCCACACACCAAAGTAACCAGGTAGTTTCCGGGAGCCACCATAGCTCGCATTACATGTATCATATGTTGGTTATAATACCTCAAGCCATCACAACCCATACACTGAGTAGGGATCCTCAATCCATCACAACCTATACAGGTTACACCTATAGTAATCCATAGAAAACTATATCCATAATATAGGTGTGTGAACAACCACAAGCCATTACAGCCCTCTACACACATATATGGGGAAAACTAACCAATGTTCCTCCCAACACAAGTAACTACCAAGAAAATATAACGGGGCCAATGGGGGTAGTCATCCATCCATCCTCCCACCAGAATGTTGGGGAAAACACCCACCCAGGGCTCAGAGTCACTAGGTTGTCAGTTTCCCTTACTGATAGGGTGGAGTTGCGTATAGAAACACAAAAAGTACAAATATATAATATCTCACAACCCCACTATGGGCATTACCTAGTCCTAGACACAACTATAGCAAACATCTATCAGACTCTGGGATGCTACATATAAGACTAGGTATCCTATAAGCACACAACCATTTAAAGAGATTTACTAGATTACCTCATTCCTGTTTTATCATTTCCACTATACGTTGATGAATTATTTAAAAATTAATTAAACATAAACAATTCCACAATAAATTTCATTAGCATCAAACCCAAAGACAATTGTTCCTTCAATAATTACAACCTCATAATTATGTTACAACATCTCAATCCCCATGGGTTAACACCATTTATTCAATTATTCATTATAGAAATACTTTCCCACATTCCCAAGCATTCTATAAAAAAATTATATGCTACTAAACACAAGGGGTCTCAACACGGTGAGTAGATGTACTACCCATCGAGTCTTTTCCTCTTATAGAAAGAGCATATACTCATCCTTCCTTGATAAGCTAAACACGGAAAGCCTGTGGAATACCCCACGTGTCTTCACCTCTTTCGGAAGAAGTTTAAGTAAGACTTGCTGCCTTGAGTAGTGGGGAAATGTAAAGCAGATAAACAACAAATCAAAATTACCAACCATCCAACAATCACATCCATCCCATTCCATCATCCCTGGTGTCCTACCCGACACCCACATGCATAAACTGATGCATCTCGCCACTCTAGGTGTCATATTCTGCCACAACCAAAAGGGCCTATATGCCTCCACAAATTACCACAACCATCCAGGCTCCCATTAAAACACATGAAGCAGGAAACAAACACCACATTAATTGGGCTCTTGGACCTTTAAAAATCAAGAGGGTAACTCAAAACCTCTTAAGAAATTATCAATCAATCAGTTTTATAATCCATATTGAATTAACAGTTTTGTTATTAATAGGATCCAAATTCAGGAAACCAAATCAGTAAGTTATCACAAATAAATAAACATGCTTACTGCACTAATTTGATAAACAGAAAATTACAACAAGAACCCAATTCGTTTTCATGCCTCTTTATCTTTACCCAATAATTATCAATTAATCTTGATTTACTTTCTTTACCGATTTCCACTGAGAACGAACAGCTAATCAAATCAAGCATAGATATCACACTGTCTAGCAAAACATGAGGCAATAACATATGATCGATATCAATATAATTATCTAGTTGAAATATTTATTATGTCAATTCCATTTTCATCTAGTGGGATTAAACATTCTAACAATACAGTTGCATGTAAAAGAAATAGAAGCAATGGATCCCCTACCTAAAAAATTTCCCCACATTCTTTATCCACACAACAGGTCACGATCCTCCTCTCGTGACAACTATATCCACCAGTGGATGCCACGATATGACCGCACCAACCAAACCCCAAGAAAACCCCAATTAGATGCATGGAGATTACATGAAAAAATAAGGAAAGGAGAAACATGAGAAGATGATCCCCAATGGAACGACTATAAAACATACCTTATATCGAAGACTGACCGATATAGCTCAGTTGTATCAAAATAGAGCAGAACCAATATGAGGAGTAAATATTGATTGTGAAACTCCTACGGGAAGGATTGAAAGGTTTTAGCATCTAATAGCTTAGAAAAAAGAGGAAGAACATGGGAGGGAGATATCTTGTCCCTTTCGAAGATTTAATTGGGCGACAGTTTAATATACACATAATTTCCCATTAAAATCGGATTACATTAACCCATGCAGTTTGACCAAGTAAAAACATCGTGAGCCATAGGAGTAATTTGTAGAGTATTTGTGGAATTTGAATCATCCTTAAGATTCCTTAAAATAAGGTTTTAAATTTATTTTACGTCAAGGGAAATGTTAAAGGGGTGAAACTGTAGGAAGATAGAAACATTGTTCACATACTCAAAATTTGGCAAAGGAAATAAAAGGTCACCATTAGACCTCACCGTTAGAGGTTACCGATATACCTCACCATTAGAGGATACTAATAGAACTCACCATTAGAGGTTACCTATGGACCACATCATTAGAGGTTACCGATAGACCACACAATTAGAGGTTACTGATAGACCTCACCGTTCTGGAAACACTGTACACCAACCGTTCTGGAAACACTGTTCACTGAACCTCACCGATAGAAACACTATTCACTGAACCTCACCGATAGAAACACTGTACACTAAACCTAAATGATAGAAACACTGTTCACTAAACCTCACTGATAGAAACACTGTTCACTGAACCTCACCGATAGAAGCATTGTTCAATGAACCTCACTAATAGAAACGCTCTTCACTGAACCTCACCGATAGAAACACTCTTCACTAAACCTCACAGATAGAAACATTGTTCACTTAACCTCACTGATAGAATCATTGTTTACTGAACCTCATTGATAGAGGTTAACGATAGAACTCACCATTAGAGGTGACTGATAGACATCACTGTTAGAGGTTACCGATTGACCTCAGAATTAGAGGTTACCGATAGACCTCACTATTAGAGGTTACCGATAGACCTCACCGTTAGATGATACCGATTGAACTGTTCACCGATGGAACCGTTCACAGAATTGGAAATTTGGAAATGGAAAGAGAGGTTACTTTTAGACCTCACCATTAGAGGTTACTGATAGACCTCACCATTAGAGGTTACCGAAAGAACTATTCACCAATGGAACTGTTCACAGAATTGGAAAATAGGAAAAGTGTTGGAGATAAGTCCCATTGACCTCCTTGAACACCTTAAACACTATATTTTCACAATGGAATAGAACGGAGAGGTCCAAAAAATTACATCAAATACCTCTCAAAACATTCTCATCCCTGATAATTCAAAACCCACCTAAAGAGAGAGAAACAGGGTCTGAAAAACCACCCATTGAGATACCTCTCAAAAGAGATCAGGCCACAAAAATAGAAAAATAAATTCATAACTAAAACATGAAAGGTCTAACCACAAAGGAAACATCATTACATGAAAACAGTTAAACATCAAACAACTCTGGGTACTGAGCATACATCTCTGACTCATGTTCCCAGGTACTCTCCTCTATGCCACCGTGTCACCACAAGACACAAACTAAGGGAATATATTGCTCGGGCAACACCTTCTCCTTGTGGTATTGGATCTCCACAGGTTGCTCCTCAAAGGTTGCATCATCATCAACATTGATCTCTCCCCAATTGATGTTGTGAGAGTCATCATGAAGATAATGACTTAGCTATAATACATGGAAAACATCATGTATCTAACTTGTCTTTGGGGGAAGTGTTACTCGATACGCTATAACTTCAACATGAGATAACACCTGGAAAGGCCCAACAAACCAAGGAGAAAGCTTACTTCCACGAACAAACCTTCGCTGCCCATGACGGGGAGTCACCTTCAGAAACACATGATCCCCAACATTAAACTCTACGGGCCTCCTTCATTGATCAGTATATGATATTTGATGATCTTGCACTGTCTTCATCCTCTAATGAATCACCTGAACCACCTCTGTAGTATTCTGCACTAGTTCTGGTCCAAGAATTGCTGACTCTCCGACCCTAGTCCAGCACAACGGAGAACGGCAAGGCTGATCGTACTAGGCTTCAAATGGCTCCATACCAATGGTGGAGTGAAAACTATTATTGTAAGCGAACACCACCAAGGGTAATTGCCTCATCCATGAACCTTCGAAATCAAGAACACAAGAGAGTAACATGTCATCAAGAGTCTGGATGGTTTGCTCTATCTGACTATCCGTTTGAGGATGAAAAGGTGTGCTGAGGCATATTTTTGAACCAAAATCATTTTGGATACCTCTCCACACCCTAGAGGTAAAATGAGGATCTCTATCAGAAATGATCTTCCTAGGGACTCCATGAATTCTCACCACCTCCTCTAGATACTGCCTCGACAAAACTTCCACTGATCTCGACTCCTTGATCGATATGATGTGGGACGGTTTTTTTAAACGATCCAGTACCACCCAAATAGCATCATGTCCTCCCGGAGCTCGAGGTAATCCTGTAACAATGTCCATTGAGATGTCCTCCCACTTCCACTGAGGACACTCTAATGGCTGGGGAAGACCACCAGGAACACGGTGTTCGGCCTTCACCTTCTGGCAGAATAAACATCGGGACACAAACTCTGCAACCGCACGCTTCTGCCCGGGCCAACAAAAGTGACTCCTCAAGGATCGATACATCATTGTCACACCAGGATTCACTACTAAGGGTGAACTATAGAACTCTTAGAGAACCATCTCACGCATCATCAAGGGAAAAAAATCCTTCCATGATACAACACTCGATGTTGTTCATCCTCCAACCAACCATCAGAGGCCTCCCCACAAACAACTCAGTCTCTCCAGACCTCCACCTCAAGATCCCCCAACTGGGACTCTTCCACCTTCTGCACCAGGGATGATTGTACCATCATCTAAAAAAGACATCCTATACCCCCAACATTATCCATATCAAGCTGTAATGCTGACAGCTCTTCCATTACTCTCCTGGAATCATCAGATTCCTGCACAGCATCACTACGTGAATTTAGGCTCAGCGCATCAGCTATAACATTCCCTTTCTCAAGTGTATATGATATTTTGAAGTCGTATTCATGTAATAACTCCATCCACCGATGATGTCGTAAGATCATGTCACGTTGGGATAAAACATAACACAATCACTTATGATAAGT
This sequence comes from Viscum album, assembly GCA_963277665.1. Classification (NCBI taxonomy): domain Eukaryota; kingdom Viridiplantae; phylum Streptophyta; class Magnoliopsida; order Santalales; family Viscaceae; genus Viscum; species Viscum album. The sequence continues at coordinate 1,137,266,281 of OY728150.1, read as the reverse complement.
GAAAACCACAAAGCACTCACTAATGAGGTAATGTATCTACAACTTCAGAGAAAACACTATGGATTCCAACTCAAGATCATGGGTGGAATAGTTGCATTCATGGGGACGCAACTGCCAAGACCCATAAGAAACAACTAACCTATGCTTCATGAGAACACAGCCTAACCCCAGATGTGAAGCATCGCAGAAAACATCAAACTGGACTCCCTCAGCAGGAAGAGAAAGGTCTAGAGCACTTACTAACATCTCCTGTAGATACATGAATTCTTCCTAACACTGATCAGTCCATATAAATGCCTGATCAATCTTAGTCACAGCTTTCATTGGAGTTGCAACTCATGAGAAATTGACTATGAACCTCCTGTAGTAGCCAGTGAGACCAAGGAAACTTCGCACCTCTAATGTTGTCTTGGGGCTGCCCAAGACACAACTACTTACATCTTTGATGGTTCCATAGCTACTCCCTGTTCAGACACAACATGCCCCAAGAAACGGACTTCTTGATCCCAAAACTCACACTTTGACAACTTTCTGAATAGATGATGTTGGCGAAGAACTTCCAAAATGACTTGTATATTCTCTGCATGCTCCTCTTCAGATGTGGAGTACACAATGATGTCATCGATGAAAACTACCATGACCACGTCCACAAACTCACAGAACACATCATTCATCAATACAATGAATATATCTGGAGAATTCATCACACAAAATGAAATTTCAATGAACTCATAAGGCTCATGATGACAACGGAAAGCAGTCTTTGGGATATCCCTATCCTTCACATGCATCTGATGATATCCCGACCGTAAGTCGATCTTTGAGAACCAACTTTCTCCTTTCAGTTGATCAAATAAATCATCAATTCACAGAAGAGGATATCGAATCTTTATTGTCACTTTATTTATGAAACGAAAATCGACAAACAACAGCAAAATGTCATTGGCCTTCTTCACAAATAAAACTGGTGCACCCCATGGTGACACACTTGGCTGAAAAAAACCACACTGCTACAGACAATCAAACTGTATACGTAGCTCTGGTAACTCATAAGGGGCATCCTATATGGAGACATATAAATATAATATGCTCCTGGATAGAGCTCAATCCCATACTTGATCTCTCATAGAGCAGGGAATTATACACCCTCTTATTGAAAGACATCAGGGTACTCCTCTATGACCCAAGGAAACACCAACTTTTGAACCTCTAAAGAACTCATCATCATCTCACCCATCATGGATGATAAGGATGGAACATGCCTTTGACCCATCTGAGGATCCCTCGCTCTAAAAAACACCACTTTCTCTCCATCTTCACCAATGAAGACAACCTTTTTCCTGATTCAATCCACAATAGCCTACACCAAATACAACCAATCCATGCTAAGGGTGACATCATATGGATGCATTCTAAAACATAGGGAATCTCCCCAAGAGTGGTGTCTCCACAACACTAGCTCACAGTCTCTACATACTTCAAACAAGTCAGCTCGACCTCCAACTGACGTAGTCAACGCCAAGGCCACTGGAAGCCTCTCTACCTCATGTCCCAATGCATGGACTAGGGTAGGTGATATGAAGGAGTGTGTCACTCTAGAATCAAACACGGAATACACCAAGGTAAAAAACAAGTAAAGGGTACCTTGAACGATGTATGGATCACTTAGAGCTGGCAGTGCTACAGCATGAAGCTGACCATGACCTCATCCACAGCCTCTATGACCTGGATGACGACCACCACCATGGCCGTGCTCTACTCTCTGAGGATGGGGAGCGTCATGGGGTTGTCCTTTGCCTTCCCCATCTACCCTCTGCTGATCTAAAGCTGGTGCAACTAGATGCTGCTACCTCGGCTAGAACTACCTCAACGGAGGAAACTAAAGCATAGAGCCCAGTGCATGATGACCACTCTGAAAGGTCGGGCACTACCGCTGCTGATGACCATGACCACAAAAAGAAACAATGTTTCTAATCCCTTGGCATAGGTCTGAGAGTTGATGCCTCTACAGAAATGAGATGTGAAGGGCTAGGACCTACCCCTGGCTGAATGAAAACTCTTCTTCCCTGAAAACTGAGAACCCCAGACCACCACTCTGCTTCATGAGGAATCATGATGATTCCACTCTCGTGATGATCCTGTCATGCCCAAATTCCTCTTGAAAACCTCTTTCCTCGCCTGTACCTCATGATATGTTATAAGCATAAATGGGGTGACTTGGCAGTAGATCTCTTGATGAAAAGCCTCCTCAAAATGCCTCACCCTGGCCTCCTCTTCTGGCAATATGTCTAAAGCATATCGTAAAAGGTTCTTGAAATGGACCCCAAACTCTCAACCACTGGAGCACCCCTGTCGAAGGGTAATAAGCTCCTGGCGACTGGATGCCTACGTAGTAGATGAAATAAACTTGACTCTAAACCTATCTTGGAACTCCTCCCATTCGATCGTTGACTCCTCATAATCCACGAGGAACTAGAACCACAACTGCCTCACTGCTCCACGCAGCATCGTCACAACCAAGGACACGCAGTGCTCCTTCCGAGCACGAATCGAACTGAAGCCGATGTAGACCTCGCCTAACCAGCCTATCATGACTACATCTGAAACGGAACCCTCGTACTTCTACAGACTCTGGCACTGAAAATCTCGGTGTGTCTTCCTCCAAGTGTCATCTTCATCAACCTCTACCCTGCGAAGATCTATTAAAAGAGCATGCTGGACATTTTCAGCACAAACCGAATGAGGAAGTCGACCTTGAGTCATACCTGTAAAATTAACAAATCATTAGAGCTCCTAAACCTGGTATATGGAACTCTCAACATTAATTAATTTATTTATTTCATTGGTTTTAGGTTATCATATCCCATGGTCTATCCATTTAAACACAGGCACAAAGAAGAATGATGCATGATCCTTTCATAGGTCTCTACCCTGCAACTCGTTTCACCATGTTTAGTATCCATTGTAAACATAAATTTCCATAAATCAGATCATAGGGGGGCCTAAACGCCTATGTCTCAGCCGGTCTCCAGTTTTTTCCTCACTTTCTAAATATGATTGACAATGTTGCCCTACCAACCCATGCATCCTCACTTGTTCATGACTCCAAAATCCATCCTATCCATCAACCTGCCTCTGATACCACTCTGTCACAACCCCCTCCCCACAATGTGTGCCCCTACTAGGCCATATATGTGAGAAGGGAGATAATGACCCCCGAGTCCCGCCTCTAGTAGGCCCTGAAGTTGTCGACGAGCACCGAGGGAATAGTAACACACAAAATGGAAGGTATTACCCTCTAAGAGAATGCATGCAGAAGAGAGAGATAAGATAGACACCAATCAACTAAAACTCAGACTGAAATATAAACAAAAACCCAAGTACACATATGAAATGCCATGAAAAAGTACTACAACTGAAAGGGAAAAACTGAAAGTACCCTAAAGTAAAAACAACAGCTACCACATGCCTGAATAGCTCCTGCAACCCCAAGCTAGTTGAAACCATCATGATCTCCAACCTAGTCAAGGTGACCTAAAAACATCTTATATTAACATTGGGTGAGTATAACAGTATACTCGGTAGGATCCTCCCCGAAGCCTCTCATGCAAAATTAAAGAAAGAATGCTAAATCACAGTGAACAACAAGTGAAACTAACTCGTCACCTAAACAGGTATACTATGTTTCCAGCCACACTATGGATACTCACACCAAGCAACACATACAAGAATATAGAATATATTAAATAATATCAAGGGTACCCCGCTACTACTTCCTTACTGGTTTTCCTCTTTTCCCCAACGTTGCACGTCCTGAGCATCTCTCTCCAAAAAGTCTTTCCCACAGACCCCTGGGAAAAGCACCACAAAATGCACCTCATTCAAAAAAACCACAACGTCCACACACCAAAGTAACTAGGTAGTTTCCAGGAGCCACAAAAGTTTGCATAACATGTATCATACGTCATTTATTATACCTCATGCCATCACAGCCCATAAACCGAGTAAGGATCCTAAAGCCATCACAGCCTATACATGTTAGACCTATAGTAATCCATAAAAAAACTATATCTAGAATATACGTGTGTGAATAACAACAAGCCATTACATCCCTCTACGCACATATATGGGGAAAACTAACCAATGTGCCTACCAGCACAAGTAACTACCAAGAGATGAGAGCAGGCCCAAAGGGGGTAGTCAGCCATCCATCCTCCCACCGGAATGTTGTGGATAACAACCCCCCAGGGCTCTGAATCCCCAAGGTTTTAGTTTCCCTTATTGACAGGGTGGAGTAGCATATAGAAACAGAAAAAGTATAGAATATATTATATTTCACAACCACACTATAGGCATTACCTATTCATAAACACTACTACAGCTAACGCCTCTCATACTCTGGGATTCTACTTCTAAGACTAGGTATCCTATAAGCACACAACCATTTAAAGATCTTTATTAGACTACTTAATTCAATTTTTATCAGTTCCACTGTACGTTAATTAATTCTTTAAACATTAATTAACCATGAACAATTCCACATTAAATTTCATTAGCATCACACCAAAAGTCAATTGTTCCTTCAAAAATTACAACCTCATCATTATGTTCCAACATCTCCATCCCCATTGGTTAACACCATTTATTCAATTATTCGTTATAAAAAAAATTCCCACATCCCCAGAAATTATAGAAAAACCTTACATGCTACTAAACAAAATGGGGCTCAACACGGTCAGTAGATGTACTACCCATCGAGTCTTTGCCGCTTATAGAAATCAGAAATACCCATCCTTCAAAGAGAATATAAACATGGAATGCATGTGGCATACCCCGCGTGTCTTCGCCTCTTTCAGAAGAAGGGTAAGTAAGACCATATGCCTTGAGCAGTGGGGAAAAGTAAAGTAGATAAACAACCAATAAAAATTACCAAGCATCCAACAATTACATCCATCCCATTCCATCATCCCTAGTGTCCTCCCTAACACCCACATGCATAAACTGATGCATCTTGCCACTCTATGTATCATCTGCTGCCACAACCAAAAGGGCATCAATGACTCAACATATTACCACAACCATCCAGGCTCACCTTAAAACACACGAATCAGGAAACAAACACCACATTAATTGGGATCTTATCCCTTTAACAATCAAGAGTGTAACTCAGAACCCCTTAAGGAATTATCAAACAATCAGTTCTTTAATCCATATTGAATTAACAGATTAGTTATTCGTAGGTTCCAAATTCGAGAAACCTAATCATTAAGTTATGACAAATAAATAAACATGATTACTGCAATAATTTGATAAACATCAAATTAAAACAAGAACCAGATTCATTTTATGGCCTCCTTATTTTTATCCAAATTTATCAGTTAATCCCGGTTTACGTTCTTTACCGATTTCCATCAAGAACTACCAACTAATCAAATAAGCCATAGATATCACACTAACTAGAAAAACATTAGGCAATAACATAAAAAATCGATACCAATTTATTTATCTAGTTAAAATATTTATTATGTCAATTCCATTGTCATCCAATGGGATTTTACATTCTAACAATATAGTTGCTCATAAAACAAATAGAATCAATGAATCCTCTACCTCAAATAGTTCCTAACATTATTTATCCGCAAAATGGGTCACGATCCTCCTCCCACAACAACTTCATCCAGCCGAGGATGCCACGGTTTGACCGCACCAACCAAACCCCAAGAAAAACCCCATTATATGCATGGAGATTAGATGATAAAACATGGAAAGGATATACAAGAGAAGATTATCCCCAAAGTAACGACTATAAAACATACCTTATATCAAAGATTGACCAATATAGCTCAGTTGCAACAAAATAGAGCGGAACTAATCCAAGGAGTATTGTTTGATTGCACAACTCCTACACGAAGGATTGAAAGGTTCTAGCATATCATTGCCAAGAACAAAGAGGAAGAACAAGGGAGGAAGATATCTTGTCGCTTTTGATGATTTAAAGGGGCGACAGTTTAAGATATGTTTAATTTCCCATTAAAATCAGATCGCATTAACCCACACAGTTTGATCAAGAAAAAACATCCCGAGCCATAGGAATAATTAATGTAGGATTTATGGCATTTTAATCATCCTTAAGATTCCTTAAATTAAGGCTTTAAATGTATTTTACGTCCAAGGAAACGTCAAAAGGATGAAACTGTAGGAAGCTGGAAACAATGTTCACATACTCAAAATTTGGCAAAGGAATGAAAAGGTCAATATTAGACCTCACCATTGGAGGTTACCAATAGACCTCACAGTATGAGGTTACCAATAGACCTGACCATTAGAGGTTACTGATAGACTCCACCATTAGAGGTTACCGATAGACCCTACCATTAGGGGTTACTGATAGACCTCACAATTATGGAAACATTGTACACCTACTATTCTAGAAACATTATTCACTGAACCCCATTGATAAAAACATTGTTCACTGAACCGCACTCATAGAAACACTGTTCACTGAACATCACCGATAGAAACCCTTTTCGTTGAACCTCACAGATCGAAACAATGTTCACTAAACCTCACAACCTCGCCGATAGAAACACTGCTCACTGAATGTCACCAATATAAACACTATTCACTAAACCTCAACGATTGAAACACTGTTCACTAAACCTCGCTAATAGAGGATACTGACAGACCTCACTATTAGAGGTTACCGATATACCCAACCATTAGAGGTTACCGATAGACCTCACTACTAGAGATTACCGATAGACCACACCGTTAGAGGTTACCTATAGACCTAACCATTAGAGGCTACCGATAGAACTGTTCACTGATAGAACTATTCACATAATTTGAAATTTGGTAAAGGAAAGGGAGGTTACAACTGGACCTCCCCGTTAGAGGTTACCGATAGACCTCACTGTTAGAGGTTACCGATAGAACTATTCATCGATGGAACTGTTCACATAATTGGAAAATTGGAAAAGTGTTGGGGATAAGTCACATTGACCTCCCTGAACACCTTAATCACCATATTTTCACAACGTAATGGACCGAAGAGGTCCATTCCATTACAGTGTATGTATTCAAGAATTAAAATTTCATTTCGTTGATGTATTAAAAGAATTAAAAGTAGATGATATATAAAGATAATTAAATTACCATATTTATGTAATAGGTTTCATATATTTTAAATATAATTATCCTTAATAAAATACATGCTTAGTGTTCTTTAATCAAATTCCTTTGAGGGGGAGGTTGTCCACATCTCCTCAAATGATGTTATCATACTAATGAAAAATGGATATATTAATTCATTATTTATAAAAAGGATGAAATCAGTATAGATAAATAATAAATATAATATGTAATATATAAAAAAATTATTATCCATTATAATGGCTAACCATGTATGTTGGTAATGAAAAAAATTGAACAAATATCATTTCGTTAGAAGTAGTTCATCGTATATAGAAATAATATTTTTGTTACCCATTAGATTGAGTTGTGTGTAAGAGTAGGAATATAACGTAGAATAAAAACATCTTAGTATATTTCAGTTACTACTTTTTAATATAATCATCGAATAAGAAGTATATATGTGTTGGATAATAGAAATAAATAAAAAATATTAAGGAAAGATATTACCTATTAATCGAGAAACTTTTTTTGGTTTGAACAAAAATATTACTTTTATATAATTATAAAAAAGGGAAGGAATAAAAATTGGGGGGATGAATTTTTAAGAGATATTGTGTTAGATCATGGATGAGTAAATGTGGCATTATAGGTGTGAGGATGTGGGGGGAGAGGGGGTCCTTTTATAGTGGAGGAGGAGTGTAAGTCATACAATACTATTACAAGGGAATTCCATGAACATTTTACATGTTCTAGGTGGATCCAATGATGAAATCAAATTTGAAAAAATTGAATATAGGGTCAATATATGGCTATCTAATGTCTTTTTGACAATATAATAGGTTTTTTAGGCCGTAAGTTTAAGGTTCGTCCCCTTATTATTCTTAATTTATCATTAATGGTTGTAATTAATTTTAATCATGTCCAATAATTTTTTTGTTGAAAATTTTCATTGTTAGACATTATAAAATATTGTTATTAAATATATGAAATCCAATTTTCAAATTCCAATCATAGTTGTAGAAGAAATTAATTTAAAATACATCATGAATGTGGGATGACAATACAGGTTTTAATGTAACATCATCTTAGAGTTTTCTATATTTTTATAATCAATTTTAAATATAAATTTATTCTGATGACATATATCTATTTTAATTGATAAAAATAGTTCTCTAATTAATCATTAAACCCAATTAATATTATAAATTTTCTTTATAATAAATTAGATGAAAATGATGTTTTGAACTAATTTTCAGTATTTTTATCTATTAATTAAAAATGAAATGTTTGAGAAAAATAAAAAATCTACCATAACATAATTATTAGGTTTCGAATTCAAATATAAATACTATATTGATGTATTAAATCAATTAATGTTTCAAAATTCATATTTAAAATGTGTACTCCATTTAATGGTGGTGAAACTGCATTTATAAAATATGGTTTCTATGATTAAAATAATGTTTTTTTCTTATAATATGCATATCAAACCTAATGGTTCAAATATCAAAAATATTGGATTTAATATATATGTATGTACATATATTGAATTTTTATCGCTCAATAATTTTAATTAATTTAATATATTACCGTGAAACTACATTTTTATCATAAAAATATTTTTCTACAAAAATAATCTATTTATATTAAATTGATTCTTATATTTATTTTTGATTAATTTTTAACCAATTTATCGATTATATATTTTTATAAAACATAACATTCACAATTTATTATTATTACTATTCATAACATCTAATTTAACATCAATTTTAGTTTTTATTATATTTTAAAATTTAATATTGTTAGATAAAACCCAGTCTTTTATGTAACGTAAGCCATCAAGGAAAGTCTCTCTTGCATGTAATGCACACTAAAACAGTGTTTCATGCATTGAAAAATACAGAATCGATTTTAAATAGTTAATATATTATAATGTATATGAATATTATTTTACCTTAAGTGCTTGGTGTAATGTGTCAAACAAGTTATTGAATAAAAATTTATTACATTATATTTTTGATGAGATATAATTTAAATCATAGAATTTGGTAAAAAAAATTACAGTAAAAAATGTATTTTTCAAAGACACTATTTTCATTCTATTTTTAATTTTTATCTTAAATTAATTTCAGCCAAATGTACTTGTTGAATAAATAAAAACCGGTAACATATTTTGAATATGGAGGTCAAAAATTTGAAAATAGGACCCATTTATTTTTTATTGTGAATAGAAACCATAATAATTTATTTTTCATATCAGTTAGGGTAAATCAAGTAATTAAGCTCAAAAATAATTTCATGAGAACAAAATAATGAAACTAAAAAATATCCATTATTTTATTTTATTAATTTAATGTGGCCATATACATATGTGTTTCTAATATATGGAATCATGTTGTGTTATTTCAATGACTTTAACTATTATTTTATTTAATATAAAGAAAATTTAAAGAAATCATTCTCATTTTTTACTGCATATAAAATTTTAAAACAAACAAAAAATTGGATATATATAGTTAGAAAATGGTTTTGTAACATAAATGAGTTTTTTAATAAATGTAATTTATTTCAAATTATTAGTGATGAAATAATTACATAATAATCCTTCACAATGCTGACAAAGCATGTATTCGATTAATAGAAAAATAAAATAAATGATTTTATAAATTATAAAAGTTATATAATTTTAACAAAAAAATGTGTAAAAGAATATATATATATATATATATATAATTGCAGAAGAATATAATATTTTATTTCCAATGTTATATTTTATTTTTCAAATTCAAATTTATTAAATACTTCAAAAACTTATATTAATAAAATTTTATTACAAATACTATTTTATTTAATGAATCAAGATTCATAAAAATGCTATAATAATTATTATTATTTTAAATGGTTTTAAAAACAATTCATAGTATATTTATTATCCAATCATGATCATGTATTAAATATATTGACCTAAAAGCGTAAATTTTTTATTAACATGGTAATTTTCAAAACAGTTTAACACCGGATAAAATAATCAGATATGATTAAACAGAAAATCTAAATTGTAAAATTTTTATTGGATGATTGTTTATTGAACCATACACATCCAATTATTTTATTATATTAGTGTAAAATTATTTTATATGAGATTTAATTTATATTAATGTTATAAATCAATGAGTGTCATTCTAATTACTTATAAAATGTCACCTACGCTCATACTATTTCAACCTTCAGTATCAGTCTATATTAGTGAATACATTCCTAAATAACATTAAAATATACCTCACCCCATTAATGAGGTCATTTTGGGGGATACTACCACTCATGTATGGTTTATGGAGTAAATAAAATAAGGTCATCCAAAGAAGATATATAGTCAATAATATAATATTTTAGTATTATTTCATATTAAACCTCCAAAAATTCATATTCAATCAAGAAAATATTATAATATCTGAATATCTAATATATTTATATGTTAATATTATTATTTAATAACCTAAATCCATCTCATCTTCACATAGATAGGATATAAAACCATCGTTTCTATGATAGACTATAACCTCAGGAACCAATGTAATTTATTTACAAGAAATGTCTATAATGGTATATTATAATTATGAATTTAATTTATATATATGATATTAATGAAATATTTATCCTTAAAGAAACATAATATATCATTAGTTACAATTCCGTTAGTTTAAAAAAGATATAGACATTTGAGCATACATGTGGATTATAACCAGCACGAAGTAATCAGATTTAACTTTTCAATTCCACATCATGTCAATAGTATATATAATTGTATAAAAAAATTGAATGATATTTATGATATAGTTATTTTATTTTATGATAAAATAATAACTTCCTTTAGTCAATAATGATCATTGAAAAGAAGAAATATTACCCCTACATACATATAACCTACAATCACTATGATTAAAACATAGCTCATTAATTATAGATGTATTTGATGATTGGGATTCAAAGTAAAATGATGTATAAAAATGATAACTCTATAATTATTTTTATTATAGATATAATGTAATAATGACCATTTTTACCATAGTTTACATACCTATGTAATTTGGACTTACAATATAAATACATCAAAATGTATGAAATGAACATAATAGATTAACTATTAAAATATAACATTGTAATAGATAAAATTAAGGAAATAAAAAAATTGGCATAGGTACATATGTAATTTAAAAAAAAATAATTTTATTATAGGTGATGATAAATAATATATATAACGAGTTACACCAATGGAAAGATATTTCATCACTATTTCATCTCTATTAAGACATATTTGGTATAGTGAACCCATATTTTTTATGTGGTTTAAATAAAGCCCCATTGAGGTACTACACAAGAATATATATTTATTTATTAGGACTAATGAATTGATTCATTTTTTAATTTTAAGAGGAATATTTAAAATAAATATAATCTTTAATATATCATTAATATCAATTATTTTAATCCAAATTAATATTTTTTAAGATAATTTATATTAAATAATTGATTTATTTATGAACTTTATAGTTATTTTTTGAGTTTTTAAAATATATGAATTGAATAATTCTATTTATTTTTAAATTTTTTTAAAAAATATAAAATGAAATGTTTGTTACTTATATGGTATGAAAAAAAATTTCATCCATCATTAAATTAATTAATGATTGCATTATGAGTTTTTAAAGTTCATTTTAATTAAAATTAATTCATTTTTAGTTGGGAATTTAATAGATTTTAAATGTAGTACCCCCGGTTTTAGGTATGTATACTTTGTTTATTCATTTTTATGTGGATAAAGTGCATGGGGTGAGTTGGGAAGAGGATGGGAGAGTTTGGAATGGTTTTGGATGTGTTTGGAGGCTTTTAAAAGGGTTCACGGTTTGAGAACTGTTAGTGGAAACCATGGTAATGCTCCAGGAAACCATGCAGGGGGAGATAGCAGGATCTGCACGTCTTGCGCACGGTTTTGCTAACCATGTGAGGAAACCATGCAGACCCTGGCTCTCGGGGCAGTGGAGTGCGCACGGTTAGAGCACGGTTTTCCGAACCATGCGGGTTAACCATGCGTCCACTTAAAAATAGAGTTTTTAAGTTCGGGCTCCCTCGGACTTTCCTCATTTCACTCCTCACTTTCTCCCACTCGAGCCTCATGTGGGTTTTTGGGTTCTCAAGGGTTTAGGGTGCTCACCAACTCGGTTACGAAGGATTTTGAAGAGGATTCATGGTGGTTTGAAGGTAATTGCTCCGGGTAAGTCTCTACTCTTTTTTCACTTGTTTTTTCCTCTATATCTACATCCCTATCTTTCTTGGTATTCTAGATATACACTTGTGATGTGTAGATCTAGGTTTGGGGTTTCATTGGATGATAATTTTAAGGCTTGTTATCGTTAGGGAATGGGATCTAGAGAGGTTTTGGTGGTGCATTCGCCGGTTTGAGGTGCAATTGTTCGTGGGTCGATTTCTCGAGAACCCTAAAGGTAGGAGGCTTCTCTCTTTACTCAAATTGGTTAGAACTAGTGGTTCCATGTTACATTTTATTTTTTGGGTTTGAAATTAATTGTATGGTGATGTGAGAATTTGGTTGGAAATCCATTTGGGGTTTTTGGGGAAAAAGGGTTTTGGGGTGAAATGTTCTTGTTGAGGATTTTAAAATGGGGATTTTAAAATGGATTGCTATGATTGATTTTTGAAATGATATATCGAAGTGGTTTTTAATAAAAAGGCTGTTTTATTGAATTGTACTTTTTCATGGAAAATGGTTTTCAATAAATGGGTGATTTACTAAATTGAATTGACATGTAATGGAATTGGTGGATTACATGATGTTATTGTGGCCTTGATGGATTATATTATTGGTTGTGATTGGTTGAAATGTTGTATGGAAGTGGGTGGGAAGTACCACTATAATAAAGGGGGTTGGATAGTGGACAGAAGGGCCACCATCAATGATAAGTGGATGTGAATAGCCACTAGTTGTAAATGGATGAAACGGGTTGGACGGAAGCTCTACCATTATGATTGTTTTGTTGAGTGTTACTTTGCGTAGATGGAACTGGTTATGATTGGATTACTGGTTAGATGGAAGCTCCACCATTGGCTGTTTAGTTGTTTTTTGTTTATTTCTTTGTATGTTGGAAATTTTGACATGTTTTTTTGGCTTTCCTATGGTGGTTGTATTTGGGTATGATGGATTGGTAAGGGCATGTTTGGATTTTGGAAATGGTTATACTTACGATTATTTTATATAAACTATTTTATATAAATGTACTAATAGTTTTATCCTAGTGGTGTGTGTAGGGAAGTCATTTCAGGAAATACCACTTAGTTTTAGTATACAACCTCTGCTTTGGCACATTGGTGTCTTTGCAGATGTTGTGTACCATGACGTGGGAAAAGGTAAGGCATCAACCTTCTTTAGTTGTGCATTGTGATGTCTGGGTGGAACTTGGAGATTGGAGCTTGGTGTGGAACTGTGGTGGGGTCATGGCTCGTGGTGTTTCTTGTTGAGTCTTCCACATTGTACTCGGATGTTGTATTGGGTTGTGTTGTCATGTGAGATTATGGATTATCTGGTTGTCTTTGGTAATGTATGAGTTAGGTTTTGTTGACATGCATCATATAGTTGTGGTTGTTTGGTTGGTTTTGTCTTAAGGACAGATCGTTCACCAATTGTTCTCAGAGCCCTTGGCATTTAATTCCATCCTTTAGCATCTTGGGAACCTCGCTTAAGTCCATGTAACCCTCACCACCTCCTCAAGCCAATGAGGTAGGGGAGGCGTGTTACAAGTGGTATCAGTTTGTTCAGTCCTTTGGAGTTGATCTTCATATTTGGCGTTGACATTATTTCTACTATATTCCTTGAGTTGGGATGGTATAAAGGTGTAGGATTGTCGTAACTTGGAATTTGTAGCATAAAAGGACGTAGCTAACCCTTTTATGCTAAAATTCAAGTTACCAGGGAGTTTGGTACATATGTGTTTTGGAGACACTTATAGGCATTGGGTATCTCATTTTCGTGGGTGTAGCTAATGATATGAGCATGGATTGCATGGTAGAAATTAATTGCCACTAGGATGCATATTTCATTGAGGTATAATGATTTATGATGTGATATGAATGTGTGAAATTGTAATGTGAATAAATTTGTATTTTGAAAATGGTTTGGTTTTCAAAATGGTGAAACATGGAACATGGGGAAAATGTGAATTGGTGGAAAGCCTTGTTGTGATAGTGTTGTGTAATGAGATTTGAAATGGTATTTCGTGATGTCTATGAAAGTGAGACTCATGGTATTTTGTTTTATGTTTATAGAAATGGAACAGAGTAGGTGTCGTAGAGACAAACCGGAGGAGGCTGCTGAGAATGTGGTAGCACCTGAGTCTTAGGTGAACCAGCAACTAGTGAAAAGCATAGTGCAAGCATTCCAATACGTGGAATGTGCGAACAATGTGGATGAACCAAGGCACGTGGATCATATGGTTTAGTTTCAAAATCAGAATCCACCTATATTCAGGGGTGATTCAGAGCCAGAGAGGGAGGAAGCAATGTTGAATAGATTAAACAAGATCTTCGAGTTCTTTGGAACACCGGTAGAGTTAAAAGTGAAGTTGTCCACGTATATGTTGGTAGATCATTCCCTTCAGTGGTGGTAGTTGGTAGTCCAAGTGAGGACGAACCAAGGTATGATGTGGGAAGGCATTGAGAAATTTTTTAAGAAACAATTCTACCCACATACGTTCAGAATTCAGTGTATGACTGATTTTATCAGTTTGAAGCAATAACTTATGTATGTGACAAATTATGTAGCTAAGTGTATGAACATAGTGCAGTTTGCACCTGAGGTGGCGGGTAGCAAGTCGTTGAAGGCAAGAATCATTGAAGAGAGGTTAAGGAATGAAATCTGTTCAAAGAGAGTAGTACTGTGTATAGACGATTACGCCTAGATGGTGAATAGAGTTTATGTGGCTGAGCGGTATTTGTTGGGCGCTCCGGGCGGGGGAAGCATGGTGGTACCCATGGAGAATAGTGGGAACTCTAACGCTGGGTTCATGAGAAAGAGGGACAATTATTCCCATGGTAGGAATATGACATATAATATGACGGCAGGATCGGTGAATCTTCCTCCGAATCCCCAGAACATGCTGGGATTTTTTCAGTGTGGTTCTACATGCGACATCAAGCGGGATAGTATAACACAACCTCGAGCATGTCATAATTGAAAGAAGATGGTCAATCTGCATCGTTATTTTCGGAATGCTCCAAGGTCGGGTGTGCATGAAACTCCTCAGGGATCGCAGACATCGTATGCTTCGACGGGACAGGGGAAGCAGCACACCCCTCGATAGAAGAGTAATGTTGGTCTTGGTGATTCTTGAAATACCATGACTCCTCAGTAGAATAATAAAGAGAAGAGTTCGGCAAGAAAACATGTGTTTGGAGATGAACAGGTTGTGGTGGATGATCAGTCGAAACTATCCATGGTGTGAGGTACTATTATTTTAAATCCTACATTGATGCAAATGTTGTTTGATACTGGTGTTTCACACTCTTTTATTACGGCACGTGTGGTTGATTTGCTGGGTTTAACGGTTTAAATCATGCCCTCGATTTTGAAACTTCAAACTCCTCTTGGTCGAATAGAGCCTCAAGCCTTCTTTTGTAGAGAATGTTGTATCATTGTTGGAGAGGTTGAGATAGGGTAGAATTTCTCAATGGTTTAGATGGATGGTTATGATGTAATCTTGGTAATGGATTGGCCAGTGGCATTTAAGGACCACATTGACTGTGACGCGCAAACAATGGAATTTATGACAAACGATGGTGTTAGAAATATCATTAGAGGAGAGAGGCATGAAAGGCAGGGTGGAACAGATTTGTTGGCACCAGCAGTGGGTATTTTATCGTATCAGTTGGTGGTACTGTCATTGGAATCGGTAATTCGTGTTGAGAAGAGTGTTCTTCCGGTAGTGGTAGATCAGTTCTTGGATGTTTTTTCTAAATCATTATCTAGGTTACCTCTCGTAAGAGAAGTTGAGTTTATGATTGATCTCTTTACGGGGACCAGTTCTATCTCACTTCCATCTTATCGAATGGCACCAGCTGAATAGTGGGAATTGAATGTCATATTGAAAGAGCTATAAAACAAATGGTTCATCCGGCCTAGCACATTTCTGTGGGCAGCTCCGGTGTTGTTTGTGAAAAAGGCGGATGGAACCTTGAGGCTCTGTGTTGATTATCATAGACTTAACCAAGATATGATATAGAATAGATATCCACTTCCACAAATTGATGATTTTTTCAACTAGTTGAGGGGAGCCCAGTGGTTCTCCAAGATCGACCTGAGGTCGGGATATCATCAATTGCGGGTGATGAAGGAAGATATTTCTAAAACAGCTTTCAGAAGTAGATATGGCCATTATGAATATGTGGTTATGCCCTTTGGTATAATTCATGTGCCATCAGTTTTCATGGTATTAATGAATCATATATTTCAAATATATCTGGATTCATTTGTTGTGGTGTTCGTAGACGATATTATGGTGTATTCAAAGACAAGGGTAGAGCATGAGAAGCACTTGGAAACAGTTCTAGAGATCTTGTGGGATCATCAGTTGTATGCCAAATTGTCAAAATGTAACTTTTGGATATAGGAAGATCATTTTCATGGCCATGTGATTTCTAAAAGGGGTGTTTTAGTGGATCTAGAAAAGATAGAGGTTGTTGTCTCGTGGAAACCGCCAAAGAATGTGTTTGAGATATGAAGTTTCCTTGGTCTAGTTGGGTATTATCGTCGTTTTTTTCATGATTTTTCACATTTGGCTTCACCGATGACAACTTTTACATGGAATAATGTTCCATTCTGGTGGAACGAACAGTGTCAGCAGTGTTTCGAAGAGTTAAAGGGTCGTCTTACATCAGCACCAATATTGGTTTTACCAGAACCAGGAAAACGGTATGTGGTGTATTGCGATGCATCAAGATCAGGGTTGGGTTGAGTTCTCATGCAAAGAAATCATGTGGTTGCGTATGGCTCACAACAGTTGAGAGTGCATGAAAAGAACTACCCAACTCATGATTTGGAGTTAGCATCATTGGTCCATGCTTTTAATGTGTGGCGTTATTGTCTCTTCATTGAGAAATTTACAGTATATACATATCATAAGATCTTGAAGCACATTTTCTCAAAATGGGATTTGAACTTGAGGCAAAGGAGATGGATGGAATATGTCCATATGATTGATTTTGACTTGATGTACACACCATGTAAGGGAAATTTGGTGGCGGATTCATTAAGTAGAAAATATTATGCTCAGGTGGTAAAATATGCATCAGACCAATGGAAGTTGGTGTTAGTTATAGCTGATATGCGGTTGGAATGTGAGTACCAGGGAGATAGAGCGGTCTTCTTTCCAGTTTTTTTGGTTCATGACGTGGTTTTCCTAGTTAAAGAGGCACAGATAACCGATTCTGAGTGTCTGACTATGGGGTCGAGAATCAATATTGGGGAGACCATTGAGGGTTGGAAACTGAATGGAAATTCAGTTTTTTGTTTTGGGAATCTGATGGTTGTACCTGTTGCTCGTCATGAGGATCTTCTTAGTGTGTATCATCATTCCAGGTGGGATGTTCATCCTGGATTTCAGAAAATGTATAAAGCATTGAAAGCGCAGTTCAGGTGGGCTGTCATTAAAAAGAAGAGTGGCTTAGTTTGTTTGGAGATTCTTGACTTGTCAGCAGGTCAAGGCAGAGCATCAGAGGCCAGCAAGAATGTTACAGTCTTTACCAATACCTGTGTGGAAGTGGGAGCTGATAGCGGTGTATTTTATTATAGGTCTCCCAAGAACGGTCATAAAGCACAATGCCATTTGGGTGATAGTGGATCAGCTAACGAATTCATCCCATTTCATCTTGATTCGTGAATCTAATATAGTGAAGGATCTGTCCAAAATCTATATCCAGGAGTTGGTAAAGAGGAATGGTGTTCTAGTTTTGATTGTATCAAATAGAGATCTGAGGTTTACAACTCATTTCTGGAAATCCTTACAGCAAGCCCTTGGAACACAGTTAACGATTAGTAAGCCATATCACCCTCAAACGGATGGTCAATCTGAGAGGACGATACAAAATCTGTAGGATATGTTGCAGGTTTGTTTCATGGATTTTGGTGCCTCGTGGGAGGAGCACTTGTCGTTGGTTGAGTTCTGGTACAATAACAGTTATCAAGCTTCTATACAGATGGCTCCTTTTGAAGCATTGTATGGGAGACCATGTCGTTCTCCACTATGTTGCGTGGAAACGGGTGAGTCCTCGATGGTTGGACCGAGCCTTGTCAATGAGACTATGGAGAAGATCAAGATGATCAGGAAGAGAATGGAGATGGCTCAGAGTCATCATAAATCGTATGTGGATCATCGTCGATGGTTGTTTTTGTTCGAGGTGAGTGATCATGTGTTCTTGAGGATCTCTACTAGGTTGGGACGTCGTCGGTTTGGGAATCAGAGAAAGTAATCTCCAAGGTATATTGGGCCTTTTGAGATTCTTGAGCGGTTTGGTGAGATGGCTTATCGTTTGGATTTTCCACCATGGATTAGTTTGGTGAACAATGTGTTTCATGTGTTGTAGTTGAAAAAGTATCAACCGGACTGTGACCATGTGACTCGATGGGATCATGTTGAGCTAAAACCAGATTCTTAGTTGGTGCACATTCCAGTGCGGGTTATGGATAGGCAAGAGAAAGTCTTGCGTGGTAAAATCTTCAGTTTTGTTCATGATTTGTGGCACACTTGGTCAGATTCAAGAGGAGACTTGGGAGAGAAAGAAAGAGATGATCGAGCAGGTGACCGAGCTCTTTCGACAAAGGGCGGGTTCACTACTTTCCGAGGACGGAACGTTCAATGGTGGGGAGAATGTAGTACCCCAGGTTTGAGGTATGTAGCCTTTTTTCTGCATTTTTATGTTTTTAATGTGCATGAGATGAGTTGGGAAGAGGTTGGGAGAGTTTCGAATGGTTTTGGATGTGTTTGGAGGCTTTTAAAGGGGTGCACAGTATGAGCACGGTTAGTGGAAACCATGTGGATGCTCCAGGAAACCGTGCAGGGGGAGACAGTAGGCACTACATACACTACGCACAGTTTTACAAACCGTGCGAGGAAACCATGCAGACCCTGGCTCTCGAGGCAGGGGAGTTCGCATGGTTAGCGCCCTATTTTCCAAACCGTGCGGGCTAACCGGGAGGCCACTTAAAAATAGGGATTTTAAGTCTTGGATCCCTCGAACTTGCCTCATTTCACTCCTCTATTCCTCCCACCCAAGCCTCACATGGTTTTTTGGGTTCTCGTGGGTTTAGGGTGCTCTCCCACTAGGTTTGGAAGGATTTCGAAGAGAATTCAAGGTGGATTGAAGGTGATAGCCTTGGGTATGTCTCTCATCTTGTTTCTTTTGTGTTTTCCTCTAGATCTACATCCCTATATTTCTTAGTATTCTAGATCTACACATTTGGCATGTAGATCTAGGGTTGGGGTTGCCGTGGAAGATGATTTCAAGGCATTTTATGGATAGGGAAGGGGATCTAGAGAGGTTTTGGTGGTGCGTTCGCGGGATTTGAGGCGCGGTTGTTCGTGGATCGATTTCTAAGGAACCCAAAAGGTAGGTGGATTCTCTCTCGACTCCACTTGGTTAGAACTAGTGGTTCCATGTTACAATTAATTTTTGGTTATTGAAATTGATTATATGGTGATGTGCCAATTTGGATGGAAATCCATTCGGGGGTTTTGGGGTGAAATGTTCTTGTTGAGGATTTTAAAATGGGGATATTAAAATGGAATGCTATGATTGATTTGTGAAATGATTTATGGAAGTGGTTTTCAATAAAAAGGTTGTTTTATTGAAATGTGATTTGGCATGGAAAATGGTTTTCAATAAATTGGTGATTTATTGAATTGAATTTACATGTACTAGAATTGGTTGATTACATTATGTTGTTGTGACATTGATGGATTATATTCTTGGTTGTGATTGGTTGAAATTTTGTGTGGAAGTGGGTGGGAAGTACCACTATAATAAAGGGGGGTGGATAGTAGACGGAAGGGCCACCATCAATGATAGGTGTACGGGAAGAGCCACTAGTTGTAAATGGATGAAATGGGTTGGACAGAAGCTATACTGTTATGATTGCTTTGTTGAGTGTTGATTTCCATAGATGGAACTGGTTGTGAATGGATAACAGGTTGCACGGAATCCCCACCATTGGTTGTTTAGTTGTTTGTTGTGCATTTCATTGCAAGTTGGAAATTGTGACATGTTTGTTTGGCTTTCTTGTGGTGGTTGGATTTGGGTAAGATGGCTCGGTATAGGAATGCATAGCTTTTGGAAATAGTTATACTTATAATTATTTTATATAAACTGTTTTATATAAATGTCCTAACAGTTTTATTATAGTGGCGTGTGTAGGGAAGTCATTTGGGGAAATCCTAATGAGTTTTAGTACTCACCCCCTTCTTTGGCACGTTGGTGTCTTTGCAGATGTTGTGTACCGTGATATGGGAAAAGGTAAGGCATCAACCTCCTTTAGTGGTGCGTTGTGATGTCTTGGTGGAACATGGAGCTTGGAGCATGGTGTGGAACTATGGTGGTGTCATGGCTCGTGGTGTTTCTTGGAGAGTCTTCCTCATTGTACTCTGATGTTGTATTGGGTTGTGTTGTCATGTGAGATTATGGATTATCTGGTTGTCTTTGGTAATGTATGAGTTTGGTTTTTTTGACATTCATCATATAGTTGTGGTTGTTTGGTTGGTTTTGTCTCAAGAGAAAATCATTCCCCAATTGCTCGCAGAGCCCTCAGCATTTATTGCAAGCCTTTAGTGCCTTGGGAATGTCGCTTAAGGCTAAGTAACCCTCACTGCCTCCTCAAGCCAATGAGGTTGGGGCGGGGTGTTACATTAAATAATTTATTTCAATATGAAAATTGTATTATCCTCATGAAATTTTCCTATGAAAATTTTAAATTATTATTCACATATATAATCATTTTTTTTTTGAATATTGTGTTTTTCTGAGGCTATTTTCCAATATAGAATACACTATATTCTTATTCATTGTTTTCAATCAACTAGTCCAGGGAATGGATTATTGTTCTTTATAATAGTTCATCTGATATGGATGTTTTTTAATTTTTAAGGAATTTTGATAAATTTGAATAATTTGATCATATCATGTGTGAATTTTAATAATTAGCTGATGGGTGGGGCTCATTATTACATGACCCTCTATGAATTTTTTGGTATACAGACACAAAATATTTTTTTGGTGTTTTCTGTAGGCATTACACATTAATCTAAAATGACATACCAAAATTATATGATGTTATGTTTATTATATAGGCCATTTTACATTCTATGATTATAATTTGAGTTATCGACGTCCATGTGATAATATAATTAGTTACGGCATCGATGAATATGATTAAAATTCATGTGATTAGTTATAACCCATTATTAAATTATAATTTATTTCTATCATATTATTCGTCATGATAATGTTATTGACTAAATTGAATGTGTTCATAATATGTGACATTCAATATTTATTTTTTATTATTTATTATATAATAAATTATGTTGTACGTTTCTGTTACTGATAATCTACAATCACCCTAAATTTTTTTCCTTTAATAAGGATATGATGCATGAATGTAGAGATTATTCAACGTATGTATCATATTCAATATCATTTTGTTTTATACTTAAATTTAAATGTAAATAGAGATTAATATATGTATCTAGTTTACCAATACTACGAAACCATTATTTTTTTAAGATGTGATTTCTTGTATCTATTTCTAATGTAATAAATAATATATGGACATTTGGATATCAGAGTGGAGTTCATTACATTTGGTATGAGATTATGTATAATAGAAACCATGATAATTTTATTTTGGAAAACAAATATTAGGGAACATAATCAAACGACTTTCATTGAGGATATGTATAAGTATAATGAAACTTTATACTAGTTATATAAAATAGATATTATGTTTATTTACTAGAAATAAATCATTTTCTGGATTAGAATAGTGGATCTATCATTGAAATAGATATATGTATTGGTGATAATTCAATGAAGAGTTGATTGAGTTTATCTGAGCTATCACTCTGGTACACAGTGAGAGTTCATTTATAACACACTAGGATTGACACTGTTGGGGGATATTCTTTAGCCAATTAATACTTTTCATATGATATATTATGAATAATTATAATATAGAACCTATTGAAAGAAATAATATTTCCTTGGAAGTTAAGATATACCTAATGTTTCTTAGGTTGATAATTATAAAAATTGATCATATGTTTAAATGATTAGATACATATTTTGAGGATTAATATAATCAATGTCTAATATGATTAAGGGTATTTTGGGATGAAAATATGGGAATCAATCCCTTTATTTTAGTATATATTTTAGCGAAATGTTTATCTGAGTAGGATTGCAGATACATTTTGTGGTAATAATTTTAATTGTATAGGTTAAAATTTAGATTTAACATATCATAAATTTATAGTTAATTATGAGTTACAACAATTTGGGAATGGTATATAAATTATATTAATAATTTTTTTTAAAAATGGATTCCCATATAATGGGAGACAACATATGCAATCTAAAAATGTCGTGAGGCTTCAATAGAAAACCGAAGGTAGAAAAGGGTTTCATACAAACTAGTAGCATAAAAGATATCTTGGTTAATTTGAAATAGTTTTTACATAAATGATTTAATGAGAAAATATAATGTTTATTTTGGGAAACATATTAATTGATAAATAATTTAATAATTTTTAATATGTTTAATGGTATTTTAGGAAATTAATCAATATGTTGTTGTATATTTAAAATATTATTAAAACACTTTATATAAAATTCATGAATATGTTTTCGAAACATAAATAATTTTAATAATTATCAATTTATTTAGTATGTAGTGGTATTTAATCATAGAATTACTAAAGTTAAATATTTTATTTAGACACTAAGATGATAAAAATTTCATTTCTGGAACTATATTACCATGTTTGAACAAATTATGATTTTTTAACATCTAAATATTGGAGGAACAACATAATATCAATATTTTAATATTTTGATCTATATGAATTTTATTTTAGTGCTTTAGTCTTGATAAATTCATTTATAATACACAAAAATGGGAGAAAATATGATATTGTGGTAGAAATTGAATGAATACTTAAATTATTTTTTTAATATAATTACATATATTTATGTATTATTTATATATGATAAAGGAATATATGAACTATAGTTAAATGATTATGAAATGTTTTTTTATCTAATTACATTATTTTTGTATGAGCCTATCACATACCATCCCACACACCCTAGTAACCTAAGACCTTAGTTGATCTAGAAATTTATCAATGGTAGTTCCTTATCTATATAAGTTGGTGAAAAGAACATGGAATTAACCAATATGAAAGTTGGATAATATTTTCAGCAATCATAATGGAAGAAATAAATACAGGTTAATATAGACAAAAGAAAGATCCACATGGAGAACTATACCAGAATTCAGACACGTATATGATGTATGTGTAAAACAACAATGTACTAGAAAATAGGATAAACAACTCATTTCCCAATGGAAATAGTAGCTCAAATCCCAATGATCAACAACAAATACCACCTCTAAGTGGTTATATCCCCTTGTTCCAACATGGAAGGTGGAAATGTAAAATCCCTGAAAGGTAGATGTTGGGTGTGAGCCAAAAGCCTATTGGGCTCTCAAAAAGAAATCCATAATATGATTCCACCAAAAATTATCCAGATAATGATTTCAATTTTAAATATAGAAAGCATGGTAGTGGAAGATAATATTTAAAACAAATCATGATATACATTTCATTTGATATAGATATTACAATGAATGGATAATTAATTTTATTTATATAAAATAGTGTATACAAATTTACAAGGAATGAGTTAAATAGTTTATAAACAAATGGCATATATGTATCAAAAATAACCAAAAACAAGCAACATGATAATTTTACAAGAGGTACAATAGTTCCATATTTTGGATCCTCACACACTCATATGATGATAACAGAAATGTGCACACATTTCTCTATTAAAATTTCCAATGAATACAAGCCAACATTCCCTGTGGATATGATCTTCCAATAATATTATGTATGATTTATGTTGTGTCAATAGGTTTGTTGGTAATTCCCATCCTAGAGAGTTTTTCTGTAAAAATTCACTAACTACCTCATATTTCATGTTTTCAAACACCAATAAATAATGTGACATTTATTTCAAAACTTTTAAAAATACAATTATCCCATATACAACTCCAATATGCCAAATTTCATTTAAAATCAAAAATTATTTTTTAATTAATTAATGCATTTTTTAATAAACCACTAGGTTCTTATTAATATAATTGAAGACATTTTTTTCAAAAAAATTAAATTTATTTAAAAAATTATTTTCACTGGTAAAATTCCAAAAACAATGATCCATAATTTACATCGAATCTAAAACACATTATAATTCACTAGAATTGTGTGGTTTCCCTAATTTAAATTCTAAATAAAAAAACATATTTACATGAAATTTGGTTTTTACAATACAATTTATAGAAGTTTATTTTCAATCAATATATTTATGGTTTAGTAAATAAGAAAATATTAAACAGAACAACATACATAAAGATCCCATGATCAAAAATCAGTCATTTTAACCATTTATTTTAAATGATTATGTGACTAAAAATTTTAAATCATATATCGTATGAGATATATGAGTTTTGTTCTATAATATATGTATTAAATTTTTTTATATATGTTATTTTTACACATATGATGGACATAAAACATGCATTATGGGTTTCACATCTCACATTTACATATTGGAATCATTTTCAATATTCCCCACATATTTTGTGGTGTACTGTATATTCTAACCATATTGACATGTCATATCAAAAATATATTTCTCATCATGGAATTTAATGTTTCATTTTATTTTCATTATTTCATAGATATTATGAAAAAAAATGTTACCAAATTGGTAAAGGTCCATTTCAAAATATCATCATTATCTGAGATTGTATATGGTTAAGTAACCCTTTGGGGAATTATTGGACATTTCTCACATAACACAAATATATTATCATATCCTATGGATATTTATAAACTTTTTGATTTAATATTCTAATTTTTACTTTATATTTAATAATTATTATTAAAAATGTTTTTAAAAAATTTGTCTTTATTTCTCTATTCGGTTAAATATTCATTTACCTTAAAACCATTTTAAAAAATTTTAAATTTTTTAAACATCTTCATAATTATTTATTTTAAAAAATTTACACATTTAATTATTTTTAACAAAATGTTTTGAATGTAATTTTCATGTTAGTTTTCAAACAAGGATCCTTTTACTTTTATTGACCATGTGAAAGAAATATTTCTTTTAACATGTATATAATAATATTCTTAATTACAAATAAATATTTTATTGAATTATTTATAATCATAAGAGGATATTTTTATCTATAATAATTTTCAAAAATTTTAAAATTTTATTTTTTTGTTATAATTTTCAACATCCAAATGTTATTTCTAACCTGAATGTTTTTTATAAAATTTCTTTTGTATTTAATATCATCCAAAACATACAAAAATTATTCCATATATTATCCATAAGTTATATGTTTTAATGATACCATAATTTTTTTACTCTGTGTGGGTTATAATCTATTTTACTGGCTTTGTATCAGTTTGATAATACTATTATTACACTACATGATTTATGATTATGTTTATTAATTATCTTATTTGTTCCCATTTAATATTCAAATTTTTCATTATAAATATTACTATTAATTATTTTTCACTCATTTTATATCATACATTCATTTAAATTAAGATGATATGGTTGGGGATAATTATTTAACATCTATAAATATGTAGGTATCATGTGAAAAAATCGCCTGGGGAATTAGAAGAGGTTTTACACATTTATTTGGGATGTCTTGGAATGAGGCCTTGATAGTATGGTTAGTATTTCCATCATCATACATTCCCTCATAATTATACTATTCATTGATGTCAATTATATATTTGGGTAGTTAAAATATCTATGTATATGCTTGATCCACTTATGATAATGTATATGGAATTATTTAATTCTTTTTTAATTCTTCCATTTTATTATTTATTTTCATATTATTGATTAAATGGAATGTGTTTAATTTCATTACCATGGAATATTTATTATGAATATATATTTGAAATAGATTAGGATGTACTCATAACCATACTTTGAATTTTGTCTAAAACCCTTCCAATATTTTTTTCTATGAGACTAGTAAGTGATTCATTATTGAATTTCCCTGATATTCCCAATGGAATAATCAATTTTGAAAACGATTTATTTTTTGGATTTAATATTTTTAATTTTAATGTGAATTTGAATTATATTTATTTTTTCAAAAGACAACAAATCAATTCATTCATTCAATATTTGATTCATTTAATCTTATTTCAATGTAATATATTAACTATAACATCTAGACTACTAGATTTTTGGTCAATATAGTCAGTATTAGAGGATGATTTATAGAAACATTGTGAACTACATCTTGGAAGAACATATATTAGGGGAAATAAGTGTATGATAAAAATACATGATATTTACAATACAATGTCTTAATGTTTTGGAAAGGATGAGATTATATGTTTTTCCTAGAAATAAATCCCTTTATAGATATTGTATGTAAGAGTATGGAAAGAAGAAATGCTTATAGGGGTAATAACCCTGAAAAAGGAACATCATGGTTAACTTAACTCATACATAGTATATGAAAATGTGGATTACTATGTAGTTTTTTTGAACACCTATGGAATATTATTTTATTAATTCACATTTTAATTATATTAAATTATAATGGATTTTAAATTATTTTTATTTTTTAAAAACAATCTCAGAGAAACTTGAATTTTGATTATGATATTATCTATAAATAAATTATAAAATGATTGTTACATATTTCACTAGTTTTACATTTAAACATTATGCATCAACATGTTATTATCAAATATATAATATGATATTGTTTAGGAATGGTGTCTATTTGAGGAAGTGGAACCCATATCAATTTACATATATATGTAGGGTTTTCCCTCTTGGGAATGATAAGGAAGATGGGTCATGTTTTGAGAAATAACTGTTATTATATGGAGAAACCCCATGATCCACCATGAAGTGTAACAATATTTGACCAATTTATGAATTATAAATCTCCCTTAATCAATGAAACAAAGATTTCATTTGTATTTTAAAATGGATTTATTTTTCATTGAAGAATTTTTACCATTAGGAATAAATGGAATAGAAAATGTTTTCATGGAGTTGTATCATCTATCGGAATATTAAGAACAGTGGTGATCATTGATTAAAAATAGAGAAAATTACATATAAATAGCAATAGCATAATAAAATTATTTTAAAATTATTTTTTAGGTGAATTATTTTTATTGCGATAAATTATATGATATAAAGAGACAATTACCAATACTATGGAAAAGGTAAGAGAAAAATTAATCAAATTATTAATAATTCTTTAATGGGTAATAAAGGTCTGTTATGAACTTCATACATAATAAAAAGAAAAAGAATGACCATTTAGTTGATAAGATAAATAAAATAATTTGTACGGAATTATAATCCCAAATATTTTTTCTACATAAAGATATTGTTTTTTTATATAATTATAGATAAATAATTCTACATGACTTATGTTTTTTATGAGAAATAATATACAGAGAGAATGGCTGAGAAAAATATAAATAATTGAATGATGAAATAAATTATTTTCTCCCATGTGATAATTGTGGAAGGAAACACATTGGTTCTTTCTTGAAGAGAATTTTACTTTACTACATGTTCCATGTGAAAAATACATTATCATGATTTAAAGTGAACTAATGAATCTAAAAATTTAAAATGATTTAACGGTGATAAGATCAAAAACTATGAAAATGAATCCCCTAGGTATCATGGGTATATACTTAAAATAATCAATGTGATCTAGGTCTAGTAAATGTTATTAATACTATAGAAGTTTAATTATTAATGTGATCTTTAATAAAATATTTATGATATATGACAATTTTATCAATTATTTTACTATTATTATTATTATAAAATATATAAGTAATGTACATTACTAAATCTTCTTTGTTTATTTTAATGCATATGTTGAATGGTACTGATGACCTGGAAAAATGTTATCATTATATGATAAAAATCATCTAAAACAAATGATTGATGAATGATAACCCTTTATATTTTACCAATGATGATATAATAATAAATAATAAGTTTTTATTATATTATTGAAATCATTTATGTAATAACATTCAGATTTTTATTGAGATAGTTATGGATCATTACAATTTTGGAACCTTATAATAATTATATAAATATTATTTTGTAAAAAATGAAAACCTAATATTAGGTAAAATACCATCAAATATAAAAATCATATGGGCCTTAAACTAATATCCGAAGGGTAAAAAGGGTGTTACCACCACTACTAGGCATTATGATGTTTTTTAAAATATAATTATTTATTAAATTATGACATTTATTAATATTGATGTTGATTTAATAGTTTTATTTTTTTGTTATAGATAATAATATATTATTCTGTATAACATTTTCAAACCACTTTTGATTTTTAAAATATTTAGAGAAAAGCGGAATGACTTATCTATGATTAATGGGTATTTCAATCAATTAAAATTTAATTTTTTCCCATCATTTATAAATTATTCATTTTTTCATATTCATTTTAGGGAGTAATTAATGAAGTGGGAATTGGGTAATTCATAATAAATGAATGATGTGGTTTTTATTAAACAGAAATATGTAAAGTATTTATTTTTTTTAATATTCATAGATAGTAAAATAATTTCTCAAACATTTGGAAAAGGATCTTGAAAAATAGAATATCACATTACCTCAATATCTATTGAACTATTTTGTCTTTTAAGGTAGATAGATTTATGGTTTTTTGGTATGTAACATTATATTCATATTTCAATTTCTTGTGATCAAATATATTTTTCACTCAATATAATTATTTATGGTTTCATTTAATGTTTATATCAATGCTCCACACTAATGTTCTACTACAATAAAACCTAGTTACCAGTTATTCGTGATGAAAAATTAACATACCTTACTCTAATATCAATTTGATGTTTAATTAAAAAAAATTATTTTTTTTGTTTCCCAAAAAGTTATTCTATGAAGTTAAAGCCTTACTTTTTGAGATTAATATTTCATTTAGATGATGTAGTATATTTAATATGGATAAAATATCATACCCCGTGGTTTTAAAAAATAGAAAACGTATTGGATATCATATATGAAATGAAAAACAATTATTATAAGATAATTTAAAAAATTGATAATATATGAAATATATAATTTTAAATAGATTCAATCACTTTTATATTTTACAATCAAAACAATGCCATTTTTTAATAAAATGCCATACTCTTTCAAAAAATATTATTTTATGAAGGAGGTTACAACAAGGACATTATGTTGATGATTATTAATTTCAATAGATATTTTTTAAAATCTATATGGATTAAGGATGAAAAAAAATAATTTTAGTTTCCATCTAATGTTTAAAAATAGAAAAAATTTATTTGAATGAAAAATAATCCATTTTAAAAAACAATATTTTTCAAAAAATAGGTTTAGTAACGTTTCACACACCTAATATAAATTTAATTATTTTACCTCTTTTATAAATTTTATATCAAAATATAAACAAAATTATTGAAATCTATAAGTACAAATTATATTAGAATGACTTTTGTGATTTTCTGAAAATGAATATTTTTTAATGAATAGGGAAAATGCTATTATTTTTGAAATCTTTCATCTCATTTAAATAATTTATAAGGTCAAATTATATTAAAAAATTGATTTAATTTCAAATTAGTTAAATTTTATTAAATTACATATAATTTATTTCATTTTATGAAATTTCATAAAGAATTTTGATATTAAATGTTTTTAATCTTAGAATAGTTTACATTAGAAATACCATTTCTTCGATGCATCTACAATTTTAATATTAATTTTAATATTTAAAAATTTGGGAACAGAATTTAGAAAAAATTATATATTTTTAATAATAATAATAAATATTTTAAAATAATATTAACTTATATTTGATCATAATGAACAATAAAAAAAAGTAAACATTATATATAGTGGTTCAGGTAAAAAAATATTTCCATGATCGTAAAAATAAGAATATAAAGATTAAAAATGAAAATAAAACATAACTAAACCCCAATTTTTTTCCATATTTTGAACTTATAACTAAGATGGTTCTATAATTACCCAATTTTTAGGGTTTTTTCAGGATAAAAACGTGGGTACACATTATTCTATTCTAGAATTCAATGTTAGTTCTCTCCCTCAGTTATAATAGGTCACCCTCTATCCCCTAATATTAAAACTATAAAATATATTTGGATCATATAGGGCCTACCCTAATCATTTATTATTTTATAAACTACTATTAGTTTCATTGGTTAGATCATAAATCATATCTGGTAAGGCTTCAAGTTAAACCTAAAGAAGACCTGAAAAGAGGTGATGTTTTTTATTATGTGAATTTATTTTTATTCTTATTATCTCTCCATAAAATCTTATACATATATGTTAATATAATTACATAGTAATATCTTATATATATATATTTTTATATTAATGTAATCATTTATATTCTTCTCATATTCTATAAAATGTGAAACAAATTTGAAGATCATGTGTATGGTGGTCGTCCACAACGTGAATAGATGTAATTAATTTTCAATAACCACCTTTCAAGGATAGAAATAACGATGGATGTAATTTTTATATTTTACATTTATTATGTTATTTTACTTATTAAACAATTATTTCACATATACATTCTTAAAATTCAGTCTTTGGGGGATATGATAACATTTCTCATATCTACAGTGGACTACCGCATCCTGAAGTGATATGATTTGTTTTTCACATAAAATTTTCATAGAAGGAAGAAATGATAAAGTTATTGAATATATTATTCATTTATGAAATAAGCATACTTATAAGAATATAATATTAATTATAACTTATTACCTTCCAATCATTTCATAAAACAATAGATTCACTCATGCATATGTAAAGACTACCACATCCACATAGCGATGTGAAGTATTTTTTATTATTTTCACTTCGATTTTATAAGGATGTAATTTATTAATAGAATATATTTATATTACATAATAATTACTATTAAATTGTGAGTAATTATTTGTTATCCATTTTTTCATCTACAAGAAAATTGAATCTGCATTTCTTCATATATACAGAAACTCGTCTCCATGAACGGTGTAATCCATTTTCTATATATAAAATTAGTAGGTCACTTGAAATTAATTAATAATTATTAAATAGGTAATTAAAATAATTTTTATAATTAAGGATATTATTTATTGATGACAATATTATAAGAAAAAAATAATTGAACTAAAAAATACAAAAAATCCAAACAATTATACTAAGAAATAGTTCATTAACATAGAATTGCTAATAAACACATTAAATAAGATAATAAATAAATAATATATGGTATTAAATATATTTCTATGGTTATATAATATATTTATTACAATCCTAATTTTCTTATACATGTAGTTCTGATAATATATGTTCGATTTCAAACCTAAGTTAAGGTTTCTCATCTCAGATTTGCATTCATAAGACATATACAATATACAACGCTTATTACTTTTTGTAGTGTATATAATATAATTTTGGAAATTTTATATCATTAATATCATTATATTTACGGTATTTAATTTTTCATTTTAACTTATTTTAATCATGGGGGTTATGATTCAAATGTTACAATGTGGTAATGGTTTATTTCGTAATATTATATTTCATCGATATTGTTTATGTTTAAGTATTCTATGGGGAAACTTTTTAAATTTATTTCATAAGAAAAAATCTATATTATTTTCTCTAGGTATTCATTAATACTATAATGTAATAATATCATTTTACCCAAATTTCATATCAAAATATTTGGGAAATTATTTTTAGAAAATATAACTTTATTTCACTCTTTGGTCGAAAAATTTTTTTTATTCAAAACCATGTTCATTTTAAAAATTAAAAACACATTTTTTATATTTTAAAAATAATTTATTAAATTTTTTTACACATGTTTTAATTTTTAAATTTTATTAATATTAATCTATATTTCATTTTCCAAAAAACATCTATTTGTATTTTATAAAAAATGTGAATTAAATCCTTATTTTAAGATTTTTGATGTGTATTAAATTCCCACATTATGAATAAGAAATGATTTAATGTATCCTTTTAAATATTAAATTGTTATAATAAAATATATTAGCTGTCAAATTATATGGTGATCATCCAGTTCTAAAAAACAATGTAAAAAAGTTAATATTCATAGAAAATGTGCTCAATGATATTTTAATTTGTTTTCTATTCATCAATGACATATACCATTTATTTCATATAAGAAAAATTGTGAATAATTTTTAGTTATAAAATAATTATTATTTAAATTCGTGGATTATAAATTGTTTTTCTAAGGATGTACATTTTTTATACCATTTATATTACATTGTGTGGTATATTATTTTTTTTATTAGCTCGTGTAGATAATTATATTTGTTATGATAATTTTTCAATTGTAATGTTTAATTGGATTATGTTTCAACCATTTAATATGGGAATGAATTGTACTTAATATGTGTTGGGTTGAAAACACTATATCACATAAATGAATCATTACCCCTTATGTGAAAAACAATCTTGGATTTTTCATTGAGGCCTAACACATTTATGTATTTATCATTGAAAAAGGCCACGATGGTATGATTATAATTCCAAAAATTATCCCATACCTGAATATAATATTTATAATTTATTTCCATGTAATTATACAATTAGTTATAACATCCAATGAAAATTTATAACATTACATGATTAAATAGATGACATTATAGAGTAATTATTTATTATTTTATATTATTCTTTAGGATTAATATATTTGTTAAAGGAAATTTGATTCATATATTTTACTTGAAGTATTGATTATAATTATTATTTATGGAATATTACACTATACTCATTCCCTTAATGAGTATATGTGGTCACAAAATTTTTATGTATTCTTTTCTAAAGGATATTAATATGCATTTCATGATAAATATGAATTGAATTTAAAAGGGAAAAAATGGATTTCTACAATTCAACAATTTTAATATTTTTTTAAAATTTAAATGATAAATTTACATATTATTCTTGTTTACTAAGTCTAATAAAATATGTGGTCCATTAAGATGGGATTACATGCATCTTATATGAATATATAGAGGCCAAAATAGGATCTGAGATGCAAATGTGTAGGTCTCTACAGGGCTGGATGAAGAACATTCATATAATGGAGGAGGCCCGATAAATGATGAAATGACGTTTCATATAGAGAAAAAATTTAAATAAATTGGAATGGATTAAAAATACTGTTTAATACAAATAAATATTAATTAAAAATCAAGTAGAAAAGAATTAAATGAAATGTATTTCAGTGGTATTGAAAAATAGGGAAATAATGGAATATCATGGAAGCTGGTTTGATGAAATTAATTTTTTAATATTTACCCACCATATTTGATTACCCAAGGATGTTATAGGTAACCCCATTACAATATATATAAATATTTTGAATATCTTTTGTAATTATTATAATCATAATGGGTTTATATAATCTATTATTAGACTATTATATAGTATTATTTGGGAATATCTGGATTCAATAGTATCAATGAACTAAATTGGAATATGGATTAATTAATAATGAGAAACATGTCTAAGATCCCTAATATGATTCAAAATGTAGTGATAAAAAATTGAATTTGATTTATATGATGAATATGGATTTGAATGTTATGACAGTGAAGATCTAATGATATATACCACAATGTGGAGTTAAATATACATCAAGGATATATATTAACATTCCCATGGTTGTATTTCATCATTAATGATACACAAGAGATATATGATAATTTTATATGAGGTATTTGAGAAAAACATTATGGATAACAAATCAATTAATTATATACTGCAATGATATGTATTTTGTAGTTTATATTCATATGAATTAAAATTTCTTTACATGTTGATTTTCTTTGAGGATACTAAATACAACATAAAATTGTTTTTCAATATATTGGTTATATATTCAAATATATACTTTCCCACACATTTGGTCAGTAACTAAAATCAGATATGGAAATTTGGTGATGCCCATGTAAGTGTCTTCTAATCTTATATGTCAAATAAGATTCCATATAATGATACGTTGAAAATTTATATCATGTGGTATTTCATGAATATTACAAAAAACATTGTATTATTTGGATGAATGTCTTGTATGAAATTAAGATTGTGATTCTCCACCATGTTATTGTTTTAAAAGTCACTAGTGGCCTTTTTGAAAATGAAAACAATCATTAAAAAATAGAAATCGGGGTTTGGGTGCACATTGGCAAAAAAATTGGATATTTTGTCAAGAAACTTTTTATTTTCTTTTTGAGGACACAATTAATTGGTTAATTAAAAAATGTGAATCATAAACTACAATAGTATTTTTTACCCTCAGTAAAAAGTTTTTATAAAAATATTCAATTATAAGTACAATATACATGGGGATTTTACCCTTTATCAGTTGTTCATTATACATTTTATTTTCAATCCTCAATCCATAAATCTGAGAATAATAGAATCTATCACTATAATGGCATTAATTGGGATCCTTTTGAAAGAGTAATCATGTGTTGTGGGGCTGTGATTGTTCACTTGATATGAGATTCTTTTTTTACTCTAATTGTGTATGTCGTATTTATATATAGTCATTGTAATTGATAATGGATTACCAAATTGTTTTTTATAATAATATGTTGTAATGTTGAATTTTAGTTAATTAATAAATTTATGTTATATTAGAGAACAATACAATGAAAGAGGATATCTCACTGGAGTGTCAATATTATTATTTTAATAATTATTAGAAGATATATATTGTGAGTAAATGTTTTATTTTGTCATTAAAGACATGAAAATTTGACGAGTTCCACTATTTGGATTTCGTTGATGAGTTATTTGTATTAGTGAATAATTTATGTGCATATTCAGTTTCCATAAATAAATTTCAATGATAAATTCTATATCCCTTCAATTAAAGAATTTATGATGAAATATACATGTTTTTTATGATAAAAAAACAGAACATAATAGAAATTTTAATAGTAAAATATATGAATTTATTCTTGGTTCAGTGATGAGTCATTTGTATTATTGTAAATTTACTTATATATAAATGAAGAAGACCAAAGAATGAAATATTTTCATCTTCATCCAGTACATCTACATAACCTAACAAGTAATTCTAAGGAATAATAACCAATAATGAACATGTTATAACATCATGATTTGTCCATTGGAGAATTTTAGAGGTGAAAAATCCCTAAGTCTTGTTAGAATATGATCACAGAAGATAAACACTAATTTAGGGAAGAATGTCTGAGCAGAATGTGAGGGTAGCGCTTACGGAATATCATTCATTTTTAATGGAATATTTTTTAATTAATAAACCTTTTTATGATTCATACTCCATTATAGAACTCAAAAATTAAGTATATCTTTCATAAATAAAAAAATAATTTACATATAAGTGGTATAATTTTTTTTGTTATCACTATCCTCCTTGTTATATTTTCTTTCCTGTCAACAAAATATTATAGTATAAACATTAAATCATTTAAAATTGTGTTCTAGTATTGGAGGTGTTGAAAACATTATTTTGGGAATAATATTAGTACATGGAGAGTCATTTTGGATGTATGAAACCACCGTTCAATGAAAATGTATGAAGAAGAGAAAAATATATAATGGAAAGATGATTTTGTTTCTTAATATATAGTTTTGTGGGATTATCTTAGACGTTCATTGAAATTATGACACAAAAGACATTATGGAATAATATATAGTGGTTATAACACATTATGTATATGAATAATGAATAATGTATATATTAAACTACGTATCTTATGAAATTGAAGGTTGTATATGGCTTGAAATTATATGTATTTCATTGAATGTTCATAGTACCCTGAATTTCTTAAAATAAGATATTGTACATCTTATTCAAGTCTTTAGCATTCTAAAATAGAATAAAGTGCATTCAGATAAATATTTCATATATGAAACATATTTCATGATAATAATTAATCTATTTTAATATATATAAAGAAATAATTTATAGAGTATGATGTGCCTCAAATAGAGACTCCATGATAAGAACTGATTTATGTATTCATACAGAGTAATTTACATTTCATGATGATATTATGAATAAAAATATTAATATTGTCATGATTATTTATGGAATGAATATTTATTTATTCAATTTATTTTATTTATATTATTTATATATAGTTTCATGTAGTTAACATTTCATATGATGTAAGTGTAAATATAAATTCATATTTTATATTATAGGTGTTTTATATATTTAATGTTAGTGAATATAAATGAATTTTAATATCATTAAATGAAATGATTAAAATTCATGTATTAACATATTATTGTTTAAATGGACGTGGAAATTGTTTGAAATAAGTGTGAAATTGTAAATTTTAATTAGTTACATGTATATATATGTGGATTTACAAGAAATATTATCGGATTACATTCTATATCAAATCTACAAAATAGTTTTTATGTAGATGATATATTATAGAAGATGGGTCGAGAAAACTTCTCAAGAATGAATGTTGTGTTCCATTCAAATCGCTAAAGGATTATTATAGTAGTATTTTATAAAATAACAAATGAATAAGTAATTGGGGAGAAGTGGGACGATGCATGAGTGGTTTTCCATTCCACATTTTAAAAAAAAAATATATTTTTATTACAATATTGTATTTGTGGAGGATTAGATATCTCTATATATTTCATAAAATAAATATTACAGAAGAAATTTGATTTAATCATTGCATATAACATATTAAGATGGTATTTCATGATATCAATATTGTAATAAAAGTATATAAGAATACGTAAAAAAATATTAATCAATAATGGAGTGTCATTATTATATATATTGCTTCTTGTTGTTACCAAACTCTATTATAATCTATAATGATAGAAATATAAACATATAATATGAAATTTCTAATTGTTTGGTGTTCCATAAACACTATATATTGAATATTTTTCAACGTTAGTTCAAGGTTATACCACAATCATTCAACACACAGTAGAATTTTAGTGTGATTTGTGCTCTATATGACATTGAAATCACACAATGTATTATTTTTTCATTTATATAATTGATAAATTATTACATCATGGACCCCCCTTCAAGACACTTCTGATAATAATCACCTTATTCACATACCATTTTCAGAATGGACCAATGAAACCCAAATTTACCTTATATTGACACAATATCACCAATAAAATATTGTTTATAGAACAATGGAAGAGACTTTTTAGGCTACTATTATAGAGAGTTAGAAAAAAAATTAACAAATGGAGTTGATGATTATAAATTAAAATATAATTTTTATTTTTTATCTAAAAACAACATAATTCAAAATAACTCTTCTACATCTCCCAAAAAATGTGCACCTAATCTACATATATAGACATCACTTGGGTATTACATTCTTATATAAAATATATACATTGTTACAGAAGATGGGTGAGTAAAAACTATTATTAATTGTAAATATAGAGATAATAACCAAAGATCATAACAATGAAAAATATGGGTGTATATAAAATGTAATTAATATATATTTATAAATATTTCTATAATAGAATGAATCATAAAAATACTATATCCATGGATAATAGTGGAAATTAAAAAAACACACATATAAAACATTACTAGTAACATAGTTGTGAAATATATAATTCATGATAGTTCATTACATTCTATATTTCATTACATTATTAACATAAGAATCATAATAAATCCCCCAATGCTATGTGTGTTGAAAAAAATTGTTCTTTTGAAACCATACCCAACAATAATAATGTCATTTATTCCCATCATACCTATAGACACATAAAGTGGATAATATAATCCACACAAATAAATAATTATTCCAATGTATTTATCCCAAGATATAATGAATAATATTCACAATATATCACTAATATTATTTGAAAAAAATCATTTATATTAGAATAATGATAATAAATATTTCCATAAATTCTCCAATTGAGGAATTAAATTGATTTGAATATATGAATCCCACTAATAAAATTGTATAGAGAACATGATATGCAAATATATTGTTACATTAAAAAATAAATCAAATTATAGATTATAGGTGAATACCCTTTAATCAATATATAGTAATATAGATCGGTAATATATGAAATTTATGGGATGAAAAATTATGCCATCAAAATTGGTGATTTTTAAAGAAAAAGGTAGATATATATTTATGTGAGTGTAATACACTAAATGAAAACATTTTCAATTTAAATTCTTTTGTAAAAAATTTGAAATAAATATAATAGAAACTTATATAAATGATAAATACGAATAAAATCTCAAAGAAATAAGATTTAGATGAAAAAATACATAATATAGTGATAATATATGAATTAAAAACATGTAAATGATAAAAGTGAATAAAATATAATTAAATTATATATAGTAATTATTTATTAAATAATTAAGGATGTGAATAAAGCATGTAAAATAAATTATAGATCCTAATATATACCATGAATCATGGAATTGAAAATATAACAAAATAAATATAATATATTTAGAAACATTCCAATCAAAACCATATAAAGGATATAATATTAAATGAATCAATGAATTAGAGGAATAATTGAAGGACCATTATATGAAATATTAAAAAAAATTACATTAAATATTCTAATGAAAACATGGTGTATAATAAGTAATATGACCAAGGTGTAAAAATTAGATGCAATATACCTTTATAATAATCATAATCATTGAGTGCAGAGTAATCAGAGAATGATTTCATAAATAATAATTTTAACACACTATAAAATTTTTAGAAAATAAATTAAAAATTATTAACTATGTATAATTAATCATACAAGTAAAAAATTTAGTTCAATAAGAAAATTTGAAACTCAATGGAAGGAAATATAATTTCCAAACCCAATAAAACTTTTCAATCAATTGATAAATGTCCATTTAAAAAAATAATTGATATGAATCCTACAATATAAATAATTACATGATTTTTATTGAATATAAATTACATAGTAATCACACATTATTAATGTGTTCTTATTGTAAAACAAGATATATATATACCCAACGAATGCATTTGATACAAGTTTGACTTACAAAGGTCTTGGTACATTCTCCACATGTGATTTACTTAATTGATAATCAAATTATGTAATTTAAGACCATTCCTAAGATATTAATTCTTGTAAATTTCAAATTATAATATTTATAAATTATTATATTTAATTTCATTCTCATACAATCTTTCCATATCATGGTTACTAAGAGTTGTTCTGTAAATTTTTCTTTACCATTTTTTTTATTGAAAAAAAAACTTAGGTGAAGAAATATTGTTTCGTAATGACTGTACTTATAGAGTTATATTTCTTTTTATATAATATTGTTTTCAAATAGATATACTTCTACAGGATCCCCAAATGTATTCCATTTACAAAATGTGACATCAAATGTTCCTTTATTGGTTGTGAATTTAATTTTGGAAATGTATTGTTTATTTCACCTAAGAAATATCCAATTTTTTACTTATAAAAACATAAATAAAATATAATATTTTTTTCATTTTCCATTATCACCATTATTTATGTTTTTTTATTCATCTAATGTGATAATTTATTGCATCATTCATGAAGATTTTTTAGAAGACCAAAAGTTGAATAATATATAATTAATTTATAAGAATAAACATAGGGTTATTTACTTATAATAACGATATTGTAAAAATTATCATGAGATTATTAACACTCAATTGATGTGTTTAATAATTCCCAAAATAATTGTACATATAATAAAGTGATATATGAAAAATGAAAAAAAAAATATTTTAATATAGGCATTTATTCATACATACACACGTTAGAGATTTCTGGTATAAATTCATAAAATTAAAAGATTTTATAGAATGGATTGAAATTTAATAACATATAAAATGATATAAATTTCATATTATTTTTCTTATAAAACATTTAATAACATCCCTGATAAATGTTAATTAAACATAATAAATTATATTGATGGAGGTCATATTCCACCAGAATGCTATAATATATGTTTATTTTCCAATGAATATAAGAGATTAAAACTAAATAAAAAACATTATTTCCAAATCATAAATATTTATTATATTACATATTCATTCAAAAATCTCATCATTATTAAAATCCAACATAGGTGGTTTTGAAAAGTGTAATATCTCAATTTTTAGATGTTTTAGTGTGGATGTATGAACTATGAAGGTTTATATACTTCCAAATGTTGATGTAAAAAATAATTATGGTTTTATAATAGTACATAATAACAAATATGTCAATTAAATATATTAATTTAATTATATTAATTTTTTAGAAAAAATATTTGGATGAGAATTACTGAGAAAAAAATATAAAGAATGAGGTAATTCTTTAGAGAAGATAGTGATTTTAAACATTGAAATATACTTGTAAATAAGGCTTTATGATTAATAATTGTCAATATAGTCTTTTGATATATACAAAGGGATATATAAAGAAAATATTGAAGTGTTTTAGAAAAAGTAACGTTTGTAATTCTTTGACAGAAAGTGGTAGAAGGTATCGTTATCAAATTTGTAGTGGTAGGGAATTTAGGATGAATTCATTATACTATCAATAATATAGTGTTACTATTCAATGTTAGAAGGCACAAAAAGGTAAAAATATGATGTCTTATTGGGGTTTGGTATTCCCTCACCTCACCCATAAATTTGGGTATATGTTTTTATCATTTTTGTATTTCATATTTGTAAATAATTTTTTATTTATTTAATAAGGATATTTAATTATTATCATTACTACCAAATTGTAATAAAATAATTTTAATTTATTATTATAATTAATCATAGACATATGAATTAAAATATGAACAACATTTTTTTAATTTATATTTTAAATAGTGAGTAACATTAGTTTTATAATAACCATACAAAATTCATACAAATTGTTTTTAATGAAATTTTTTTTCGAAGTGAAAAATTTAAATATATTATATAAATAAAAATTATTATTATTTTTAAGCCATAAATTTAATTCTGTTATCCAAATATATTTTTTTTGGATTCAGAATCAATCAAAAAATATAATTTACAATCCAAATTCTTTTTTAAATGAAAGCATATAAAACCTACTATAAAAAAAATAAATTCTACTTCCAAAGGTTATATATAATTTTTATAAATTATATATATATATCATTATAAATATTAATAATATTACGTAAATATATATCTGTTAAATTTCAGATGTATTTTTATCTTATATACTGATAAATAAACAAAATATATTTTTGTAGAAAAATTTTATTTTTTAAAATGGTTATTGATGTTAATTTTATTGTAAATTTTTTAAAAACATTATATATAAAATTTTGATATGTTGAATTCCCAAATTATGATATTTTTGGAAAATTAAAAAAAATTATAATATTGACTTCTAATTTAATATAAAATAAATTCCAAGATATCTTCATATTAAAACACTCTTTTAAAAACTTATGTATTATTATCATATATTGTATGAATTCCAAATTGATATAATTTATTTATATAATATAGTTCATATTATTATCTATAATATTTATCTATTATTTCACATATTATATTTTTTCATTTTTTTGTTGAAAAGGTTAATTGAATTGTGTTTTTAAAGGGGAAAATATATATTAAAATCATGGATCATTAAATTCCTCCCACTTAAATAAAATATGTCCCCATTCTATTAGTTTCTACTCATTAAGGAAAATAGGGATGTGTATTTGAAAGATGTATATAATAAATGATTTCATTTCTAATGAGTCATCATACATACAATAATAATAAAGGCTATTGAACTCATCATTTACCATATATTTAGAATATTACAAATGTTTAGTTAGTTGATAATGTTTTGAGCAATTATCCCCTCATGATTCAATCATAAGATAAATATATAGGTAAGAACTTTTTTATAATATTTTATAATCAAACTCCGAAAAATAGATGCTTCCTGATTTATTTATGAGTTTTATGATTTTTTTTCCAATATATATATATATTTATAAAGGTCTCTATATAAAGATATGTAATTCATGTAATATTCCACATCAAATTAGACTAAAATGTGGGTAATATGATTTGATAAAGTATAAGACTTTCATGAGAGAACATATATAACTATGGAATATAAAAACTATTCTATCATAATTTTATTACTAATTTTACATCATGTTATTTTTTTTGGATTTAATATTCATAGAAAATATTGAAGGTATAAAGTAATTCATTAAACATTATAAGAATAAAAATCCCATATTTTTTGAGTTAGTTGTCAGAGTTACTCATTCAATTTCACACTCAAAATCCTCTTCCATTGTTGTAATTTAATATAAATTTTATTATTTCAGAAATTGTTGGTTACTATAATCTTTTTTAATACATTTTTTTTGGAATTTAAATATAGAACAACCTTCTTCTTAAAAATTATTGAATTTGACTATTAGTGGTGGATAACGATGTTCTCTATTTCCATTCACTGGGTCCACAATTCACATTACATTCCTACGGAAATTAGTTTACCTTATCCCTAATTTTCAACATATAAAATTACATTGCATTCCTTTATGACATTTTCATTGGTGCCAATTCATCAATTGTTCTCATTAAAGAAGTTGATATGCATTTTATTCATCACATGCACTACCTAAAAACTCTTCTGGATCATTCCTTATCTCCATTGGTGAGTCTCTAAACCTAAATATAATCCTTTTTTAATAATTATTCTAGACAGATGGTTTTGAGTAATCAAATCTTTTTTCACCTGGGTTTATTTTCCATTTGTAATCTCATTAGGGAAATCATATAACTTTCCCTCACACCCATTATTAATCAATTTCCCCATTTCTCTGTATATTACATAAATAATCATATGTTATGAATATGAATAATATATTTATATATATTATTATATATTTAATTAATATTAAATAGCATAGGTGTCATAAAATTTAAATATTCAGCCTTAAACCAGGGTTATTTGTTATCAATTAATATTTTTAGATGCTAGACATTCCATAATAATATTATGGAATATATCTTCATGGATTTCAATCTCATCCCGATATGTGGATCTCATCTTAATTCCTATCCTAGACATTCTTCACTCTTTTCATGATCTATTAGGGTAATTTTTCTTCTATTTATTTTGATCAAACATTTTTAGTGAGATCTTGATCTAAGATTGTTTATATGGATCTAGATTGATTTGATCTTGATATTCTTGATCTTGATTTAAGGATCTAGATCATTAACACGGATCATCATCATTGTGGAACTCAAATTTTGTGGATTCTCATTCATGGAAATTTCATCGACGAATTGAGGTAGGTTAAAAACTACATAATTCCTATAGTCAATGATTTTAAGTGTGTATGAATGATTATATAATTCCTATCATTTTGTGTATATTTAATTCCTAAATTGGGTCAATTACACTGACCAATTGATCTATTCATATTTTTTCTAATGAAACGATTGATTGAGTAATTAATCATGAATGCAAGAGGATGACCTATTGGAAAATAAATTTGGTAGATCTTAATTAAGTGGAGATGAGGATTATGAAAATGATAATTAATCATTGGAGTAATTATGAGATATTTAATTCGTTAGGCTAAGTTAATTAATTATGAATTAATTATGTTCGTCCACACAATGATATTGATAATTAATTGTGGAATTATTTAAGAAGACATGAAATTGAGAATGAGATGATTAATTCTAGAAAACTAATTATGGGATATTAATAGTGATATTAATTAATTAATAAATGAATTGATTAATGGGATTGGCATGCTTAATTAATTAGAAAGTTAACTAAAGATATTGATGTATTTAACTATTTGTT
The DNA here is from genome assembly GCA_963277665.1 of Viscum album. Lineage (NCBI taxonomy): Eukaryota > Viridiplantae > Streptophyta > Magnoliopsida > Santalales > Viscaceae > Viscum > Viscum album. Next base: position 1,137,221,788 of record OY728150.1, on the reverse strand, counting down.
TAATTAGTAATGGAATTGATGTGTATAATTAATTATGAATTAATTAGCTGAGTAAAAGAATAGAAACATTGCCATTCATTGGAGAAGTATTAATTTTTTATGGTCATTGTACTTATGAGTAAATTAATGGGAACATAGCCATTCAAATAACAAGTATAAATGGTAACATGGTCATTGTATATATGAGTAAAAAATGGTAACATGTTCATTCTATTCAGATATGTGAATGGTAACATGGTCATCTTTATTATGAATTTATTATTTGTAAATTATTAATATTTGATTGAATTTAAAGAATGTTAATAAATAAACTCCATGTTATGGCCTCACGTGATAATAAAACGAAATCTAGAATTAGAGGAATCAGGTACCATGATATCATATCACCTTTAAATAATTATATCTTTGGCTCGAGTGAAAGATGGTATCAAGATATGATATTACCTTTGGAAATATTTAGGCATTGGTATGAGATGATAATAGTATTGAGGTACATGAATCCACGAGAACCCTAGAGTTAATATGAAAAAATAAAGAATAAATGATAATATGGAAACTGTTTTATTATGATTTTTCTTATTTTATTTATATAAATATTTAAACTAAAATTTGACTATATTTTTTAGACAGTGTTGGTGGTGGGCTGCTGAGTTGTTCTCACACCCTACATAGGCTTCTTGATCAGTACCCAAACAGACCATTACTATTATATGATATGTTATGTGCCAAGTACCTGGATTAAAATGATGATTGTAGTTGGAACATGGTTGAGAGAACCAAATATGGTTCTAGACCCACTTGGGAGTAATTAGTGTATATATTTTTATTTTCATTTTAGGACCATTGACAATTATTTTAGAATAGCATGTTTTTCCTTTTAGTTAATAATTTCACATGATGTTCTGGTTATATATTTTTCTTTATTTGATATCTATTTCAACTATTTTTTTACTCTCATAATATATTGTATAATCTCCCCATTGCTAACATACAAGACCCTCACTACTAGTCAGAAACCTATAGCATACTGGGAGGCATTTCTGAGGTCATATGACTTACTAGCTCATGACACTGTGTGTGGCACCTGGGTCGGGATGTTAATTTTTTTATTATGGTGACATTATGTAATAATATTTTTATAGTGTATCATAATTTATTTAAAAATAGTGTTGTGAGTAACACACCTAATGGACGATTTGAAATTATTTAAATAGATATATGTTCAAAATTTTATATGTCTTATTATATAAGATGTTATTAAAATTTTATATCAAGGTGGTATAAAAGGGAGGAAAATCATGATCATAAAACCATGATATTATATGATAATATAATATAATCAAGGGAATATGACAGCAATATAAAAATGGAATTAATAATACATGTCAATGATAGCCTGTTAGAAAGCATAACATAGAGTGCTTAAGATAACTTCATGTGAAACACACATGGTATATAATTATATTAATTTCTAACCTTATTCATTAAAGGGATATATAATTCATGGGCCACAGAACACATTCATACAATATACATGTACAATTTTACCACATAGATAATAAAACATTAAGATGTATTTCATAACTCCCATAATTATGGAGTGTCGGTTAAATACACGGATTCCCTTAATAAATAATGTGTATGTTCATATATCATAAAACCATTGTTTAGAAATAGGGATATTTAATCACAAAGGAAATGTTAGATATATAAAATCATAGGATACTATCAGTAGCCTTTTTGGGGAGTATAATAAATCATTTTATGATTTAGTAAGAGTATAATGGGTAAAATGTCACTTTTAGTAAATTTAGATTCAAATGTGTTTTTTAAAAATATATCAAATTAATTTTTTTAATAGCCATAATATAAAGAAGATAATTTATTAAATTGGAGGAAAAGATCCCATACGTAGAGAGGGAACATCTAAAATATTTGGAGGAGATGCCTAAAATATTGGTAACACATTGGGGGGATCTAGATTAGGAATGGTAAAGTAAATTAATTGAAACATGGTTTTTATTCAAGTATTATGAGATATTAGTTTGGTTCAAACAGAAAAAGAGTGGTGAATTATTTATTAATTGTATGCATAAGTTTTGGACACTATATATTAGAATAAAAAAATATATAAAACACCCCCGGGCCTATTACAATTTTTTTACAAAAGATAATAATTTTTTCAAATTTCATTATTATATGAACTCAAATCATTAAAATAATACCCTTGTTTTATTGTAAGTGTGAAATCTTCATAAATAATTATTTTCCAAATAATAATTTACAATATCGGTTTTGGTGGATTCATTAATGGTTTATATAATTAATCATATAACATTGAATTTTTTTTAAAATGTGATACTATATTTTAGTCATGTATATTCATTATAGTTTTTGTTATTCCAATTTAGGGCTATTATAATTTCATATTATACAAAATATATTTATATGAGATTTATTTTTTACCTATAAATTTTATAGCACGATACAAATTTGAAAATGTTTCTGTTGAAAAATTTAAAAGTGGTGATCTAAAAATAATTTTTATTTAATCAAAATATATTTTAAATATGAAATTACTTATATTTAAATTGAATTACCCATATGGTGAAAAATCATGGATTTTATGACTAGTATAGTTTCATAAATATTATAAAAATTACATTTAATTTCCTATAATTTTACATTAATTAAAACACCAAAATTTTATTTATTAAGAATATTTTAATAAATTATCATTTACATCAAAATTTCATAAATTAATCAAAATAGATCATTTAGTAAAACTATATATCTCCTAAAAACTAAATTTTTGTTTCATCATATCAATAACTAATTTTTATCGAACACATTATTTATTCATTTATAATGTAATAATAAAATGGATAAATATAATCATTATTCAAAAAATGAAACAATTCCTAATTTTATGTGCTAGATACATAACCCATTATTATAGTAGTTTATTCCATAAGGTTAAGGTTTGATATGATGATACATTCTTAATGGTGGTTTTATGAATAGTTTATGGATTGAGATCACAATAAAAATGATATCTATCCATAAACGGTTTCACACGTGCTTTTGTGGATGAATCTTATCTTCATTGTGGATAAGGAAAGGTCCTTGTGATTCCATATCCATGAAATTCTCTTATAAATAACCTTCATGGGGTATAAAGACACTAGTTTATTATAACACTTCATTTGTATTCATCAATAGGAATTTTCTATAACCCTTAATATATATGAATCATAATGGTTACTCTCATATAAATATAATATCAATGGTTATTATTACTGTTTTTTGTAAATTCAACAGTATTAAACTTATAATGGTACATAATTTTAAATTTAGTTCATATTTGTAATAGTATACCACTCAATTGGTGTGAGTTGATTTGAATTTGGTACTTAGCATTAGATGATATCACCAAGATGCCAAAGGATGGAAATAAATTCCATGGGCTTCCACAAAAATGGTGGAAGATTTTACGATTGAAAATAAAACATATAAAATTACACAACCCATAACTAAAAGAACTATTTCATTCATGATAACAATGTTTTATATTTTAATGTAATACCAATAGACAATATTTTCAAACTATAAATGATCAAAAATTAGAGTACCAAAGAGAAGGATAAACCATAAATCTCAAATACACGAAGACAAAACACCATGGATCGCCATATTCTCCCTTTACAGCACCACATTCCTTCAAAATGTATCATTATAAACCATTAAATAAATTTGATACTTTCCCTTTACCATAATATTAGTAAAAAATATTTGAAAATCCCCCAAAGTGACAATGTAGGGGCGAGTAATGAGATTCAGTTTGTTTTCCCAACACTAATTCCATACTCAGACAACTATGACTAAACATGTTATCCCATTTATAATAAAAAATTTATATAATAAAATTTGAAATAGTTATATCAGAACATAAAAAACATCTATAATAAAACTATTTGTAAGGAAATGTTCCAAGAAATCCATTTAACCATTTCTAAAATTCAATTTCATAACCCATTCCACTATACATATATATAAACACACACACACACTCAACCACACATGCATTGTAACGACCCAATGTTTTTCAATGGAAAATTACCTTCCTTTATCTATGTTATAAAAACACAAAATAATGAACTACTAAGTGATAAGTGACCTTTAAACATAATTTTGTCACCCCTATGTTTGGAATTTTAAAAATCCAACATTCACGGTTGTGTTAAAAATAGTTTTTGGAGTCCAATGAAATACAAATAATTTTTGGTGAATAGTAACCTACCCTTATGAATAGTAACCAACCCTTATGAATAGTAATATGGACCTTATGAATAGTAAATAAGAGTAACATTACCTATGAATAATAAAATAAAATTTAGACATCATAGAAAGTGATAATTTGACCATAGTAAACATTTTTGGTATTTTATAAGTCATAAATAATTAATTATAATTAAATAATTAATTTAAAAGAATATTTATTTTCCTGAAATATATTCATAAATTATTGAATCAATGTCTAATAGTTTTTAGATAATTTTATAAGACCCTAAGTAATTTTTGAAAGAACTGCAAAATCAGTTTTAATTTTAAAAACTGTTTTTTTAGTAAATTATGATTTTAATTAAATATTAAATATTTAAAAAATTATTTTTGAAAAATGGACTTCATTTTTGGATTCTACACGTCGAAAAATGGTTGGGGTAAAATTTTGGGATTTTTCTGAGATACTAGAATTTTTTATGAATAGTAGAATACATTAATTTATCATATAAATACATTTTAATTAAAACCCACTATTCCTGACATCACAAGTGATGTAAGCACCCAAATAATGAATTCAGAAGTCAAATTTACTATTAATAGTCATCCAATACTCTCTATTCCTTGTCTTAGGTGAAATTAATAAACTAATCAATTTTATATTAAGGAAACCCCTCTCCCCTCCACTATAAAAGCCACCCTGCACCCCCTCTTTTCCTCACACCTCTCAAGCTCCAAGCCTTCTCTAAATTCTGCACAAAAACCTTCCCTATCTCATCCCCCACGTCCAAAATCTTCTTGTCTCATCAAAAGTCCAAGCCTAGCTTCCTTAAAGAGGATCTCAAGAGGAGGATTCTAAAGGTAATTTCTCTCTCTCTTCTCCTTTAATTTCTTTTCAAGCTCAAGTTCCTTTCTTGATCTCTCTCTATCTATCTTCATCCAAATTGTTCTGTAAATCCATTATTTCTTATATACTGTAATATTATGATTCTAATGTTATGTTATATCACCCCACACTCTTTCCCCCTTCCTTTTATTTTATTAAAGAGAACGTTGTTCATGTGGTGATAATTTATCACCTTCAAAAACAACATGCTCTCTTCTTCAATTTATACCTTCAATCTGGTCATGAAACCATTTTTATGGTTGAACCAGAATGTTTTATATGTATTATGTTTTATTTTAAGTTCTGGAAAAAACATATGGCCTTATTACTAAGTTAAATGTTAAAACAAGATCGTTGTGATCCAAAAACCGCTCAAATTAACCCAAATAACCATCATTAAATTCTTATCTAATGATTCGACCACATGGATCTAATATAACTCATTATAAAATCATTAAAGCTTCATAAATATCATTAATTACATTTAATATCAGTTCTGTATGTTTACCCATGATCTACCCAAACATAAAATTAAGAATACAAGTGGACCGCTCAAGAAAACCATGAAAAAGAACATCCCCGATCAATGTTTTTTAAACTCTATAAGTCATCCAAAGGAACATAATATAAAATAATGAAACCAGAATGAACCCTATTAATGTATAAAAGGTTCTGTAATTTCTAATTAATGAATATAATGTCATTATACAGGACATTAAAGAGAAGGAGTCATTCGAGTTCAAGGTAAGGGGAAATCTCGAACCCAATTTTCTTCCTTCGGGTTCTCCCTCTTTCACTCCATTTTTGATATGGTTACTCCTAAAAGGTCTTTTGTTAAACTTTTCCTTTAATTTTCTGGGATATACATGTTTGTCACTGGTTTTTATTTCCATCAAATTGTTTTCCAAAAGAACTCTTCTTTCAAGATCTCACCTTTTACCTCTCATTCAAGGTTGATGGTTCTTATATCAAGTATGTTGTTCCCTCTTCCTTTTGGGAATGCAAAGCTTATGAATGTATTATTATAAGATGGAACCCATTCCTTTACATGGGTTATTTATGTACATGTTTGTTATTTTTTCTATGTGGCAAGCATGATAATGATAATGTTATGATGTGACGGGTGCGCCAGGAATTATATACGGCAATACGAATTTTTAAATGTGACGGGTGCGCCCGGAATTATATAGCACTCCAATGCATTGGGTAAAGTGATGAATCTCATGAGTAAATGTGAAATTATGCATGAAAATGATGCTAGCTTTTTTCACAATTATGTGTGGTAGTTAACCACTAAGACATGATGTTTCATTTTTATGCTTTGCCACATTTCAAGTTTATTGTGTATGCTCCTCTCATGTTCAAGATCTTATTCCTATGTCATGATTATGCTCACCCCATTCTATATTGTCCTTATCTATCCTCTTACTGGGCTTTTAGATCACCCCTTTTGATGTATATCCTTAGGTGGCTACATGTACTAAGGAGAGGACAAGTGCTACTAAGAAGCTATAGAAGAAGAGATTAAATGAATTTTTATGCTTGATGTTGTACTTATTATGTGTAGTCCTAGTTTTCCCAAGACACTAAACCTCTGGATCCTCCATGTGGAATACTATTATGTTGTTTATCTTTGAAATGATGTAATAGTAATATAAGAAAAGGTCGGGTCGCTATAGTTGGTATCAAAGGAAAGGTTTAGTTAATTTGGGAATTAGGATTAGTGAACCCTAAAGAAAACATCTTGCATGAGACTAAGTACAAATATGCACACAAGGATATTTACCTAGGGATCCCATATGTTATGTTTTTGGTATAATTTTTTAAAAGGATAAGTTATTCATGACTTTTTTACTTATGTTTTGTTCTAACCTTTTCTATTTTAGAAAATGGTGGGAACCAGGAGAAATCAGGCCAACAACTCTTGCGAAGGCCAATGCAACGATTGCCCTAACGACATCCCCAATGATTTTGGAGGTGGAGTTCAAAATTTCATGGTCGTGCTTACCCAATTATCTCGGGTTATGAATAATAACCATAATAATGGGGAACATCCTCCTTCCCCAAAGAGGCAGCAACTAGCTATCGAAAGTTTTATGCGGCAACGACCACCGACGTTTTGTGGATCTTCCGATCCACTAGTGGCGGAACAGTGGGTCAACTCCATGGAGAAGATCTTTTCTGTTCTTCACTATTCCGAGACAGAGAAGGTGACTCTAGCCGTTTATCGTCTAGATGGAGAAGCTGATCAATGGTGGGCTTTAATTAAGAACACCATGCCAAGGGATGAAATTGAAGAGATGGAATGGGAAGACTTTAAGATAATGTTTCTTAATAAGTACTTCCCACGAACTCTTCGCACGAAGATGGAGAGAGAATTCATAGAGCTCAAGCAAAAAGAAGGAGAATCTGTCACAACCTATGAAGCAAATTTCACAAGGCTCGCAAGGTATGCTTCGGGTTTTTTTATCAACAATGATAGCATATTTGATAGATTCTTTAGTGGATTAAAACCACATCTTCAAAAAGCTCTTGCAATTTGAGACATTAGGAGTTATGAAGAAGTTGTTCGGTGTGCTCTCATAGTTGAGATGGAGTTTGGAGAATGGTCCCATGGCTATGGTGATAAGAAAAGAAAGATGGAGTTTTAAGCTGGTGGATCTAGTGATAAAGATGGGAAGAAAACACAACGACCCACATGCCAAAAATGTGGGAAGTTGCACAATGGGAACTGCCTCAAAGGGACGGGGAAATGCTTCAAGTGTGGGAATGAAGCACACCTAGCTCACGAGTGTCTAAGAGACATGAAAAGGAAGGATAATGTAGCCGATGAATGGAGAGAACCACTCGTGGTTCAATGCTACAACTGTAAGGAGCTAGGGCACTATTCAAACCAGTGCACTAAACCTCGAGCTTTCGAGGGTAATCAGCGCCATCAACCACCAAAGCCAAAGGAACAAGGGTAGGCTTATTCCATCACTACTGCGGAGGTTGAACATGATAATGAAGTTGTACAAGGTACACTTCCTATTCACTCAAGAATGGAAAAAGTCTTATTGGACTCTGGTTCTACGCCTTCCTTTATATCTTGCAAGTTTGCTAGAACTATAGAATCGAAGCCCCGAAACCTTGAAGTAGAGATATCTGTAAAAACACCAAGTGGTGCAATCATTGCAACCCAAGTGTTTGATTCTTCTCCTGTTGACGTATGTGGGAAGATTCTTCCGGCAAATCTTCTAATACTTCCCTTGGTGGAATTCGACGCTATAATGGGAATGGATTGGATATCGTTATATAGAGCACATATCAACTGTCGGGAAAAGGAAATATATTTTCATATTCCGAACAATCCCATGCTCCTCTACAAATTCAAGGAAGATCATGAATCTCCTTTGAGAAATCCTTCAATGGTGTGTGTGATGATTCCCTATGAAGAAGCATACCTCACCCAAATGATTGAGTCAAAGGAAAGTTCCATCCTTGAGGAAATGCACATCGTAAGGGAATAGGGCGACGTATTTCTCGAAGAGTTACCCGGAATTCCCCCAGATCGTGAGGTAGAGTTCTCAATTGAACTCATACCCGGAGCTACTCCTATCTTGAAGTGCCCCTATAGGATAGCTCCTATCGAACTGGAGGAGTTAAAGAAGCAGCTGCAAGAGCATCTGGACAAAGGGTTCATACGCCCTAGTGCATCACCTTGGGGTGCGCCAGTGCTCTTTGTGAAGAAGGAGGATGGTACCATGCGGCTGTGTATCGATTATCGGGAACTCAACAAGATCACCATAAAGAACAAGTATCCTCTCCCAAGTATTGATGACTTGTTCGACCAGTTAAGAGGAGCTCAATACTTCTCAAAGGTGGATCTTCGTTCTGGATTTCATCAAGTAAAGGTGAAGAAGGAAGATATTCATAAGACTGCCTTCCGTACAAGGTATGGGAACTACGAGTTTTTGGTGATGCCCTTCGGACTTACTAATGCCCCTGCAATCTTCATGGATTTGATGAATAGAGTCTTTAGACATTACCTCGACAAATTTGTGGTAGTGTTTATCGATGATATTCTCATCTACTCCAAGAGCAAGGAGGAACATGAAGAACATCTAAGACTTGTGTTGGTGACATTGAGAAAGGAGAAGTTGTATGCCAAGTTCTGCAAGTGTGACTTTTGGATGAATCAAGTCACGTTCTTGGGACATGTGATCACAAGCGAGGGAATTTCTGTGGACCCTTCAAAGACAAAGGAAATTGAGGAATGGCCCAGGCCCTCTAGTGTCACAGAAATCCGTAGTTTTCTTGGATTAGCTGGGTACTATCGACGTTTTGTGAGAAACATCTCACGATTGTCATGCTCGCTAACTAAGCTAACAAGGAAAGGGGTAAAGTATGTCTGGACGGATGAATGTGAGGGAAGCTTCAAGGAGCTAAAGAAAAGGCTAATCACTGCACCTCTACTCACACTAACGAAAAGTGGAGAAAGTTTTGTGATATAAAGTGATGCTTCAAAGAAAGGCTTGGGTTGTGTACTCATGAAAAATGATAATGTGATAGCCTACGCCTCACGACAGTTGAAGATCCATGAGCAGAACTACCCGACGCATGATCTAGAGCTGGCAGCCGTGATTTTTGCCTTGAAAATCTGGCGGCACAACCTTTATGGTGAGAAGTGTGACATATACACCGACCACAAGAGCCTAAAGTATATATTCACACAAAAGGATCTCAACATGCGTCAAAGGAGATGGTTAGAGTTAATCAAGGATTACGATTGCTCTATTCACTATCATCCTGGAAAGGCGAACAAGGTAGCTGATGCTCTAAGCAGGAAAGAACCTACTACTCTATCCATGTTGAGGATTGAGAAAGACCCTATCTTCTTGGATATGCAAAGGATGGATTTGGGAATCGTAAGGGAAGGGGATACATCCTACCTTGCCCCAATGATCGTGCAACCATCTATCCAACAGAATATTAAGGAAGCACAAAGGGATGATATGGAGATACAAAAGAGGGTGAATGCAGTAAAGGAAGGGAAGCTGCAAGAGTTCCATATCGACGATGATGGTGTGATTCGGTTTGGAACGCGGCTTCGTGTGCCTTCATCACCCAGAATAAAGAAGGAGCTATTGAATAATGCACATAGCTCAACTTTCTCTATTCATCCTGGAAGTACCAAGATGTATCGTGATCTTCGAGAACACTTCTGGTGGGATAACATGAAGAAGGAGATTGCGGAATATATATCAAGGTGCTTGGTATGTCAGCAAGTTAAAGCTGAGCAGAAAAAGTCCAAAGGTATGATGCAGCCATTCCCTATACCCATGTGAAAATGGGAAAATGTTACTATGGACTTTGTCACGGGTCTCCCGAAGACATCAAGACGAAATAATGCGATATGGGTTGTGGTTGATCGACTCACAAAGACTGCCCATTTTATCACTATTCGGGAAGACCTCTCACTTGAACAACTTGCAAGGATATATGTGAAGGATGTAGTGAGATTGAACGGTGTTCCACTCTCGATTGTATCTGACCGTGATCCAAGGTTCACTTCTAAATTCTGGAGGAGCCTTCAACATGCTTTGAGTACTGAATTAAATTTCAGCACGGCCTATCACCCCCAAACTGATGGCTAGTCTAAAAGGACTATTCAGACACTTGAAGATATGCTAAGATCCTGCTCTCTTGAATTCAAAGGTGGTTGGGATCAGAAACTTCCATTGGTTGAGTTCTCATACAACAATAGCTTCCACTCGAGTATTCAGAAGGCTCCGTATGAAGCTCTTTATGGGAAGCGATGTAGAACTCCAACCTGTTGGGATGAAGTTGGAGAACGAAAGCTACTTGGTCCTGATCTTGTTCAAGAGATGACAGAGAAGGTTCAAGTCATCCAGAAACATATCAAAGCTGCTCAAAGTCGGCAAAAGAGCTATGTTGACAATCGTCAAAGGGAATTGGAGTTCGACATTGGAGATAAACTCTTCCTTCGAATATCTCCATGGAAGAGAGTCATGCGATTCGGGAAGAAAGGGAAGCTAAGCCCAAGGTACATTGGCTCCTTTGAGATCCTTGATCGTATAGGAGCCGTGGCCTATCGTCTGGAACTTCCACCGAATATGGCTCAAGTTCATGATGTGTTTCACGTATCACTACTGAGGAAGTACATTCCATACCCCTCACATGTACTAAACTCAGAGGTGGTACAGTTGGAAGATGATCTCTCATTTGAGGAGCAGCCGGTAAAAATTCTGGACCGAAGTGATAAGGTTCTACGCGACAAGACAACCCGCCTTGTCAAAGTGTTGTGGAGGAACCAAAAGTTTGAGAAGCAACATGGGAACCGGAAGAGGCAATGAAAGAGAAGTAACCTCACCTTTTTGTGTAAAGTGAAATTTCGGGGGCGAAATTTCTTAAGGGGGGAAGAATGTAACGACCCAAAATTTTTCAATGGAAAATTCCATTCTTTTATCTATGTCATAAAAACACAAAATAATGAACTAATAAGTGATAAGTGACCTTTAAACATAATTTTCACGCCTATGTTTGGAATTTTAAAAACCCAACATTCACGGTTGTGTTCAAGATAGTTTTTGGAGTCCAATGATACACAAATAATGGTTGGTGAATAGTAACCTACCATTATGAATATTAACCTACCCTTATGAATAGTAATATGAACCTTATTAATAGTAAATAAGAGTAACATTACCTATGAATAATAAAATAAAATTTAGATATCATAGAAAGTGATAATTTGACCTTAGTAAACGTTTTCGGTATTTTATAATTCATAAATAATTAATTAATTAATTTAAAAGAATATTTATTTTCATGAAATATATTCATAAATTATTGAATCAATGTCTAATAGTTTTTAGATAATTTTATAAGACCCTAAGTAATTTTTGAAATAACTGCAAAATCAGTTTTAATTTTAAAAACTGTTTTTTTAGTAAATTATGATTTTAATTAAATATTAAATATTTAAAAAATTATTTTTGAAAAATGGACTTCATTTTTGGATTCTACACGTCGAAAAATGGTTGGGGTAAAATTTTTGTGATTTTTCTAAGATACTAGAATTTTTTTATGAATAGTAGAATACATTAATTAATCATATAAATACATTTTAATTAAAACCCACTATTCCTGAGATCACAAGTGATGTAAGCACCCAAATCCAGAATTCACAAGTCAAATTTACTATTCATAGTCATCCCAAACTCACTATTCCTTGTCATAGGTGAAATTAATAAACTAATCAATTTTATATTAAAGAAACCCCTCTCCCCTCCACTATAAAAGCCACCCTTCACCCCCTCTTTTCCTCACACCTCTCAAGCTCCAAGCCTTATCTAAATTCTGCCCAAACACCTTCCCTAGCTCATCCCCCACGTCCAAAAGCTTCTGGTCTCATCAAAATACCAAGCCTAGCTTCCTTAATGAGGATCTCAAGAGGAGGATTCTAAAGGTAATTTCTCTCTCTCTTCTCCTTTAATTTCCTTTCAAGCTCAAGTTCTTTTCTTGATCTCTCTCAATCTATCTTCATCCAAATTGTTCTGTAAATCCAGTATTTCATATATACTGTAATATTATGATTCTAATGTTATGTTATATCACCCCACACTCTTTCCCCCTTCCTTTTATTTTATTAAAGAGAACGTTGTTCATGTGGTGATAATTTATCACCTTCAAAAACAACATGCTCTCTTCTTCAATTTATACCTTCAATCTGGTCATGGAACCATTTTTATGGTTGAACCAAAATGATTTATATGTATTATGTTCTATTTTAAGTTCTGGAAATAACCTATGGCCTTATTACTATGTTAAATGTTAAAACAAGATCGTTGTGATCCAAAAACCGCTCAAATTAACCCAAATAACCATCATTAAATTCTTATCTAATGATTCGGCCACATGGATCTAATATAACTCATTATAAAATCATTCAAGCTTCATTAATATCATTAATTACATGTAATATCAGTTTTGGATGTTTATACATGATCTACCCAAACATAAAATTAAGAATACAAGTGGACCGCTCAAGAAAACCATGAAAAAGAACATCCCCGATCAATGTTTTTTAAACTCTATAAGTCATCCAAAGGAACATAATATGAAATAATGAAACCAGAATGAACCCTATTAATGTATAAAAGGTTCTGGAATTTCTAATTAATGAATATAATGTCATTATATAGGACATTAAAGAGTAGTAGGCATTCGAGTACAAGGTAAGGGGAAATCTCGAACCCAATTTTCTTCCTTCGGGTTCTCCCTCTTTCACTCCATTTTTGATATGGTTACTCCTCAAAGGTCTTGTGTTCAACTTTTCCTTTAATATTCTGGGATATACGTGTTTGTCACTGGTTTTTATGTCCATCAAAATGTTTTCCAAAAGAACTCTTCTTTCAAGATCTCACCTTTTACCTCTCATTCAAGGTTGATGGTTCTTATATCAAGTATGTTGTTCCCTCTTCCTTTTGGGAAACCAAAGCTTATGAATGTATTATTATAATATGGAACCAATTCATTTACATGGGTTATTTATGTACATGTTTGATATGTTTTCTATGTGGCAATCATGATAATGATAATGTTATGATGTGACGGGTGCGCCCAGAATTATATAGCGCAATATGAATGTTTAAATGTGACGGTTGCGCCCGAAATTATATAGCGCTCCAATGCATTGGGTAAAGTGATGAATCTCATGAGTAAATGTGAAATGATGCGTGAACATGATGCTAGCTTTGTTCACGATTATGTGTGGTAGCTAACCACTAAGACATGATGTTTCATTTTTATGCTTTGCCACATTTCAAGTTTATTGTTTATGCTCCTCTCATGTTCAAGATCTTCTTCCAATGTCATGATTATGCTCACCCCATGCTATATTGTTATTATCTATCCTCTTACTAGTATTTTAGCTCACCGCTTTTGATGTATATCCTCAGGTGGCTACATGTACTAAGGAGAGGAAAAGTGCTACTAAGAAGCTATAGAAGAAGAGATTAAATGAATTTTTATGATTGTTGTTGTACTTGTTATGTGTAGTCCTAGTTTTCCCAAGACACTAAACCTCTGGATCCTCCATGTGTAATACTATTATGTTGTTTATCTTTGAAATGATGTAATAGTAATGTAAGAAAAGGTTGGGTCACTATATGCATGATGTTACCATTGATTTTGTAACTTCACATCTATAAATCGAGCCATTGATAGTGGTTCATCATTACCAATATCCACCCTATTAAACTCAATACGGACAATTTAAGCCAAAAATCCTACGATAAATATCTTTTCCATAGAATTTCAATTAAAATATATATTTATTGAATACACTTTTCTAGGAATCAAAACAAATAAACCATTTTAGAACCATAATTTTAAAATCATGTTATCATTTCCACATTCCACCAAAATTCCCAATTTTTAAACACCCACAAAATATAAAACAATTTGGATCCTATCAAGCCTTTTATAACATTTTCAAAATTAATTTCACGAAAAACAATAAACAATTAATCATCACTTCACGTTCTAATACAACAGTTTGAGAGTGAATCCACCAACCTCAAATGTTATGGTCACAATGAAGAATGACACAAATTCTTCAACAAAATCGTGTTAAATCCCCCAATACACACCCAATATCTCATTCACTAACATCAAAACAACCATATGTCAACATGATTGGAATACAATATCATATATATTTATATATATTGCCAATATATCATATATATGAATCGAATATTGGGAATATGGATCATTTTTAGAAAAAACCATTACGAACGAAGACTTACCAAGGTAATCGGGCTTCAACAAACCATGGTTGCCAAATTATTCACTCTAAAATATAGGGATAATGTCTCCATAGGAATAGGGAGAAATAAAAATAGATGTAGGGGAATATTTAAAGAAAAATAGTATATCACTTTCCCAACCAAGTGAGATTAAATTTCGTTGGATCTAAAAACTATCTTCGTATGGTTAGGTGAGTTTTTTATACAAACAATGCAATAACCATCCATCATCCTCACCCTTAAAGAGTACCTCACAAAGTTTTTTTTAAGAGTTGTAAAATCTATGACCCAACTATTTATTTTCCATATATCTCACAATTCACAGTTACTATTAGGTGGCGACATGGAATGGAAAAATAGAATGCATGACTTCTTTCTTATCAATATTCCCATGATTCTTCTTCAAAGGTTTCGTGTAGGAGTTTCATCATTTCTACACAGCCGGAAAAAATTGGAACCTTTAGTAAATCTGCAAAACCATTCTCATTTTCCTAAAAAACATTCTAAACATCTCTTAAACACTTTATAAAATCAAAAAACACAATGATAGGTTACATATTAGAAATAAGGAGTCTTATATTATCCCATCCATTGGCCTTTCAGTCATTATAAAATAAAAATATAGAATTGACTGGAAAGACTTCAGGCCATTTCTCAACCATTAATTTCTCCCATTCCCATGTATCTTTTTGAATCTTATTATGTTTCCATAAAATCTAGAAAAAATTATTTAATTTTCCATGCAATAATTTCTCTTTCATATACCCAATATAAAATGCAACAAGAAAAAATGAATCTTCTTTTTTGAGGTCAACGTGATCCCATCAAATCACATTGAATGGACATAGATTATTCTTTTTCAACAAGGATACATGAAAAAAATTGTTCACTACATGGAATAATGGTTTAAAATCCCATAAATATTCCACCTCACTAATCCATTCATGTATCGTAGAAGGTCCCATGTATCTTGGTGATAAAATTATGGGTTTCCAAAAAATATGATATCCATGCAATGGAGAAATTATTTTTATACGATATATGAGGACATTGAGCCATCTCCATAACATTCAGGAAAAATGACTCTTCTATATTGTCTTCTTGAAAGAGGATTGTCCCAATTTGTGATGTCTTACTCATTTCCACCCATTAAATTTAATGTATAAAAAGGACACCAATAAAATTCTTCAAAAAAATCCATATGTATGGAGTCATGTTAACTATTGTTATATGATAACTACACCAAATGTATTTTATCTTCCCATGATATAGTAAAATTAATTACCCATGTGATTATTTTTCTTGCCAAAATTGTTATCGTTCATTCAGTTTGATCATCCATATGATTATGAAATGCCAAAATAATTGTCTAATGAGTCCCAAGGGATTGCTATAATGATTTCACGAAAAGAGGTGTAATCATCAGACTGTGAGCTAATACAATTGAAATTGTATCTACATGCCTCTTTACCACACCTTTTATAAATTTTTTTGAATATTCTTCTATTACTTGAGATTCATGAACATGGGTAAAATAATATTTCATTGTGAGAATATCCACTATCGCCCATATACAATCGTCTTTTCGAGTAGTTTTTGGGTGACATGTCATAAAATAAATCGCAATATGCTCCCATTTATGAGTAAGAATATATAAATACTTCTGCATATGTTATGGTCATTGATGCTCTATAATAATTTGATGGCTTGTCAATAATCTGGAAATAAATTCAACAACCATTATTTTCATAGAGACCCATCCAAAGTATGCTTTCAATTACTTATACATCTTCTATATTCGAGGATGAAAAACCCATAACAAATTGTGGAAATTAGAAATATTTTTTTTCAAAGAATCCATAAGTATGACAATCTGATTTTGTAACTAAAAATATAAACATCCATATGCCTTACACCACTCAATAGTCACCAAACATTTAGTTTCAACCTCATCGCATCACATTCAGATACAAGTGCCTATTGTTTTATTAATTATCACCACCAAATAATGAAAAAACAAGAATGAAAACCATTTTACTAATTTGATATTAGAATCCATGAGCATGTTATTTATCACTAACATCAACTACAAATAAAATAAAGACTCTTTTTATAATTGTGAATATGAATTCCATTTTAATGCATCTTCCACCAAATTACCTTTGCCAAGTGATTAGATCTTGGAACTATCAAACACATGGAGTGGCTCCATCTATCTAATTTATCTCATGTTCAACTACCCTTATGAGAAAATATGTTCCATGATCATATGATCTATAAAGACTATATAATTTCATCCAAAAAATATATGAATCCATGTCTTAAAATAATGGACTACAAAAACATACTCTAAATTGTGGGTTGAGTAGTTCTTATAATGAAAGAATAACTACCTTGAGCCATAAGAAACACCATGGTTTTCGTGCATATGTGCACATCCCATCCCAGATTTCGAAGCAACAAAATACACCTTGTACCCCTATACAGATTATAGATATATCAATATGGTTTATGTTCTATGGTATATTTTAAAAACATTAAAAGACATTTTCTGACCCTAGTTTCATTTTAATGAAATAATATCGATTTTTGAATATGTTATATTTGAATCTACTTATGAATATTCAAAAAAAGAATGATTACAACAAGATAAATTATGAAAACTATGTATCTCAATGATATTCATTGGTAGAATCGAATAAAAACCTATATCTTTTCTAGATCCATCGAAACACCACTTTTAGAGATTACATCTCTAAGGAAATAAACATATTTTATCTAAAAATAACAACTTCAAATTTTTTAATACCTATGATGATCATGAAAAATTCCCAACAATGCCCCAAGTGTTTATCATGCCCAACCCTCATCCTTAAATACACTGACATGTCATCCCAAAACACAACAACAAATGATTTTAGAAATCGCTAAAATATATTATTCAACAATTCCATAAATACCCTTGGTAAATTTTTAAGGCCAAAAAGAATTACCAGAAAATCATAATGGATATATATACTCCTAAAATTTATCTATAGAATATCCTTTTTTCAAACCCGCAATTGGTGATATCCTGAACACATGTCAATTTTAGAGAACCACTAAGATCTATTCAATAGTTTGAAAAGAAAATCTATTCATGGAAGTGGTTCCCTACTATTGATCATAACATGGTTAATCATAAAATAATTCAAACACAACCTTAGAGTAAAATCCCCCATTTGAAAAATATGAAATATTCTACCCACTAAGACATGCTAGTATGAATTTACCATATTCAGTCCAAATAGTCTATTTTCACATTCAGATCACTAAATTATTTTCTTCTATCTGATATGATGTATAGGAAATAGGTTTTGGTCTACAAGAGGATATCAATAATAAAATCCACTTCCCTTTTGGGTAGAAACAATGATAAATTTTTAGAAAAAACATCTTAAAAATATTTAACAATATATGGAAAACTGTTATTCTTGATATCATCCATTGACTCAAAATTCAAAGATGAAATCTATTACAATATCATTAAAACTACAGGTTCCAATAGTCCCATTGCACCTGACATTATATTATAATCTACTATAAAGATATTCTTGATGGCATCCTCATCCATAAAACTAACACCTCATGTATAATAATCAATTTGATCCTTAAAAATTTTCATGTTATCGATACCTAGGATTATGTCATAATCACCCATCTCCTACACTGAGAAATCCAATAGCAAATCAGCTTCATCAGATGTTTTAGAACATTCTCTACAGATAAATGCCTTACGTACTATTTGACCTAGAGGAGTATGATGTTTCAAAACAGAAGGCATCATCTCTATATTTAAACCCATAAGTTCAAAAATGCAATAAGAAACAAATGAATGTGATTCAAACATATGAAAAAAAAATCATCCAAAAGTGTATAATTTAAATGAATAATTCCTCTCCCCATTGATGTTATAGTCTTATTATATGTAATTTCATTTCCAAATCCATATAATTTATTACACACCGTATATTGGTTCTTTTCCCTCCTGATATTTCCCTTGATGGGGAGTCATGGTATTAATGGAATCTATAAATAAATATATATCTATTTTTTGAGGATGATTTCTTTATTTGAATCTTCCCATCAATGCATATGACGTCTCTAACTCATCTGAATTGTTCGAAACACCCAACCCTTGACCACCACAACAATAGGCCTAAAAATTCCCTTTGTAGATTAAATTTTACAATTATATAGGTTGCTCCATTCACTTTCAATTCATATGATCCATTAAACTTGATTGAAAACATCAACACTTCCTATTATTCTTGGGAGGATTATTTACTGATATATCCATTTTATTTGAGTCATCACACATTTCTAAAAATAGGTTTCCATATATTTCTTGTTCCCATCATTATAATTCCCACTATTTCACATAGGTATCAACATACTTCCTATGTCATATCTCTTGAAATTTCTATTTCTTCAACCTTCTCTAAATTGATCATCTCTATATATTCTATTATAAAGAGCATGATGATCTTTGAAAAAATTTACTACCTCATCCTAGATTAAATGATAAGTTCCATTAATGATACACTATTAGAAACTTCATGTGAAAACATTACTAAATTAAAAAATTTATCCACATATTCAATCATAGAGATATTATCTTACATCATGCTAAAAAACTCTATCATTCATAAAATCCTAAATATAATAGGATATAAGTTTTTTTTAAATAAAATCATCAAAATAGTCCAACATAATGAATTGTTTAATTTATACTCGTATGATAAATCCCAAAACTTTCATGCATGATATTCCATAATATATATTTCCATCATGAATTTCTTCTCTTTTTGTGTTCCATGGAAATCTATTATTTGATTCATCCTATTAATCCACACCCCATATTCTCTGGTTCTGAATCACCTTGAAATATGAGTTGATTTAGCTTCTAGAACTAAACGTAGTGATCATCATTCAATGGTTCCTTCCATCAGTTTAATAAATACATTTCCTAAAAATGAGATACCATACTCTAAACCAACTATGGGTTCACCTATGTCTCTAGTGAAACCACATTCCTAGTAGCCTCATCCCTTTTGTTTCTATGACTATACTAGGTGCCATATTCAATAGACACTATAAAAAACATAAATTTCACTCTCTATAAACTAAAGGATTAACAATTTCAAATTAACCACAAAAAAATTATCACAACATGGAATTCAGAATGTTTCGTATGTTTCATTTTCAATCCATTTTTAAAAGCCCCTCTATTATTTTGAAAATAATTTCATTTTCTAAATACCAATATCATTAATTTTTGAAAATCAATGATTTGGAAACAATATCAAAACTTTTCAGAAATCAACATTTTTTCACAAAATTTGAAATCATTTACAATTTTAAAATATGAAGTCATACTGGGAATTCATTTCTATAATTCATTAATTCATCATATCATTTTCTACATCCATGACAATGATATTGCAACTCCTATAAATATTTCCAAAAGAAATGTGTACCAAAATCCCTGGTAACATGGAGTTCTTTATTAATAATTTCTATACATCTATTAACCCTCTACATTTCAGTACCTAATAGTACAAATCCTTTTTGCCATCCCATTAATAGATCTAAACCATAAAGAATTTAAACTCCAAGACTGTCATAACTGACAACCAATAATCCAACAAAAAGATATATTTTGAAATTAAATTATGGAACAAGATGATACGACATGTCGAACAAAGGTATTTGGACCAATTGTAACTAATACCATGTGTAACATACAAGCCCACATCATTGTATTCATTCGAGTAATTTCAATTTGACCATAGGTGACAGCCCCATGATTCCAAAAGTTGGAACTAAATTTCATGGTCTTCAATACAAATTGGGGGATGGTTTTCCCATGTAATATGAAACATCTACAAACACACATACCTTAACCAATACCACTATATAATACATGATAACCATTTATTAAAACCCAATATAATGAAAGAATATATCAATGCCAAACTACACCATAACCAATAATAGATTACCAAAGTGGAAGATAAAATGAAAAATCACAAAGACTCAAAAACAAAACTCCATATCACCCAAAAAATTTGATGCACTAACACCACATTCCAACTAAATGTATCATGAATAACTGCTAAATAAATGTGATACATTCCCATTACCAATGTATCATTAAAAAATATCTAAAAAATAAAATAGTTCCAATGAAGGGTTGGGTAATGAAACTCAATTGTTGTTTTTTCAAAATTACTTCCCTACAAATGCAACTATGATAGAACATGTTATCCCATTTACATTAAACAAATTATATAAACTAATTTTATATTGTTTATAATATAATATAAATAAAATCCATAAAATAGTTTCCATGGAAATCAACAAATAAAGTCATTTATCCATTTTTAAAATAAAATTGAAATAACACATTCCACATTAAGATTCCATTGACACATACTCAACTACCCAAGAATGTGGTTATTATTGCTGATGGAATTTCACCTCCATAACTCATCCATTGGATGTTTGTACATCCTAAAAATATCTATCCCATTCCACTCTTGCATGAATTTTTGTTGAATTACATTTTAATGAATCAAAACCAATAGACCATTTTAAAAACGTCATTTTAAATTCATGTAACCACATTCACTTTTCACCAACACTCCCATTTTACCAATTCACTAAACCTCCAACAAAGAGAGATTCTATAAATAATTTCTTCAAAATTTTAAAATAAATTTTATGACAAATAAATCTACATAATATCAATCCTTCATGTTTTAAAAATACGTTCACAGAGTCAATAAATCAACTTATAATGTAATGGTAAAACAATGAACATCCATTAATTTTCAACAAAAACCGCATTGAATATAATAAAAACCATATTAGGACTCATTACATAACATCAAATTAAACATATATCATCCGGATTATATTCCAATATTATTGATCTATCATCAAAAGATCAAATATATGAATTCAGTATAGGGAATAAGGATAGATCTAAGAATAAAAATGAAGAAAAAAGAGATACCAAGGGAATTAGGTAACAAAGCACAACAATTTTAAAATGGTTTTCTCTCGAATCAAGGGATAATGTCTCCACTTCATTAGGGAGGAATAAAAACTATGTTAGTGTCCAATTTAAAGAATACATGTAACATAATGTAGAAATAGATTTAGATCTACTTTTTTTGATCTAAAAACTACTCATGCATGGTTGGGTAGCATTTTATAAAAACCATTCCCCAACCATTCTCTAACCTTTTCCTCAAGGATCACCTTTAACAGTTATACAACCAACATTCCATCCTTGAAAAAGCCATATATCTCACATTACATTATTACCCCTAATTGGATGTATACTTTTAAAAAATCCCAATACTAACTGTGAGACTTACCCAATGCCCCAATTTTTCTTTACACTATATCATATAAGTGTTTCAGGGTTTCAAATAACCAATGATCAAACTATAATCAACCATAAAATCCCCAAAAAATTCCAAAAGACCTCCAATACCTCAAAAACATAACCAAAACACTTTTCATACATAAAAAACATAATGAATGTTTTATTTCATTAAAACTAGGGGTGATACAATGTTTTTTATAAAACTACAATACATTAGAAAATTTTTATTAATTTATTTAAGAAATTTCAAATAATATTTATTACGATAACAAAATTTTAATTTTCACTATGAGTGATGTTTTATTGGGTTCTAATTCTAAATCCAATTAAAACAAATATGCTTGTTTTTTCATAACATCAAGACATTGAAATTAGTTAGTGTTTAGAAATTAATTACTAAAAATTATATAGAAGTGAATATGTTGTTCAGGTTTTATATGTTTTGATTTGATGTAAATAATGAGTCCATTGATTTTTGATTTTATGAAGAATACATCAGTATTAACTTACAAAAAACATAGATCTCTTAGTGACAAAATTACATCGATGATGTTTTATGTAATATTAATTGAATATATGTTAATATTATGTGGTGGAGGATCATGAAAATAAACATAATAGTGTAATAAAATTTCAAAAAATAGATGTGAGAATCTAAAGAATATAAAAGATTAATAAATATATCTTTATATTTATGTACATCAGTGCAATTATATAAGGGAATATACAATGTTTTAACTATGTATTGTTTAGGATTTGTAGTGTTTTTGTAATTCCCTATCATTGTTCTAAGAGGTACTAAATTATTTTGATAAAAGTATTAAATTTTTAACCTAAATTCCAAAAATATCTTCTATAAAATATCACATGTTCTATGATATTTGTAGGAATGTATAGGATATACTAGTTTAAAATTTATTAATCTCTACATTCATGTAATTTGTGATTAAAAGTATGATATTGTAGAGTTTTTTCTATATTACTAACATTAAATAAGATATAACACATGAGTATTAAAACATAAAACTTTAAGGGATGAAGCATATAACATTTTTGGCACTTATGATTCTTTCCTGGGTTACCAAAAATTGCAACCCCATGAGAACTAATGTAATATTTTATGATATTTTGTATAGAGGGTGGAGAAGAATCTACCAATGCCTCATATGATATTTAAGAAAATTAATTTGCTTGAGTTGGAATTTAATTATCGTTTTTAGTTTTTTAAAAATTAAATTAATTATTATTACATTAGACATATTAAATATAAAAATATTTCATTACACTAAAATTGATTTATTTCTAAAACATTATATTCAAAGGAAATTTGAATATGATTTTTCTTGGAGTGTTTTTCACTGATTAAAACAACAAAAATTAAATTTATTATAATAATTATAATATTTTTAAACATATCATTAAATATATAGAAGAGATGAATAAAGAATTTTTTTTATAATTTATAATATTCCATGTGATAAAATTATTTTTAATAACATGTTATGGCTATTGGTTCAAAATAGAATCATTTTGTACAAAGTAAACAATTTTATGATTCCGTACACCACCATTACATTATTATAACACAAACATTATATCAATATCAATGAAATGTTTTTTAATTTATGGTTATATTTTTGATATTTTAATCTGTAAATTATGGTGTTGAGCCGGGTGATTTTTTACTGATCTAAATACAAAAAGAAATTTTAATTTAATTGAAATTTATATAATGAAGATTTTGGGATTTTATTTTTATATATTTATTATTTTTTGATATTGTTTATAGAATATTTAGATTTTTTAACATAAAATTAAAATGATTTATTCCCTAACTGGGGTTTCAAAAATATTTTCTTATATTACTAAGAGATATTATTTTTTAGATATTAGTAAAAATAGATTTGAAAAAATTAACAGATTTAGGGAATGTTATTTAAAATATATTTTCATTAACATATGTTATAAATGTATTGAAATAAATTTGTATATTCTATTCATTACTATGATTGGACGATAATATTACAGGAATAACATTTCATGATATTAGGAGACCCTAACTATGAAAATTTTCAAAAAGCATGAAATAGAGTCTGTAGACATAATAATTTATTGAGAGGTTAAATATATTAACTAATGGAATACATTATTTATGATGATCTATTTAAATGAATAAATTGATGAGATTGGTTCTTCAAATGTATAGAATCAAGAGCTCATGAGTTGTTTAGATGAAGAACAAATGAAATCACAATGGATATGTTAGGGCCTATATATCACTAATCAAATAAATATTTTTTGTATAAATTATTAGATAACATGATTTAAAAAATATAATAGTGTTTGTTAAAAAATAATTTATGAATTTAATGTAAAAATAAATAATAATTTTATTAATAAAATAATCTATAGTGAGAATTTTTATCATTTTGTGAAACACTATGAAAATAAAATAGATGAATGCATGGTTTTATAGTGGTTCATATAAACAAGATCCAATTATACTAATCAAACTTCTATAATCAGTGATAGAATTGGGACTCACTATGAAAAACACATTCATATGTGTGACAACCTATTACAGACATCTCCTTATACAAAATACTGATTCACAACTAACACTTTTTACGTGAATAATTAACCAAGTCTCTCTCCAAACTATTATTTGTGAGGAAGAACCCAAAATTCCATATATTGGTCAAATAAAAAAATGGGATATAAATTTTATGTGTAATTTAATTTAATATATATAAAAAAATTTAAAATAGATTAATAGTGATTACAAATTGAAAAATATAACAAATAAGAAACTATTACAATGATCATATGATATAGAATATAAGTTTCAAAATTCATCATCATGACATCAGTATATTATTTTATATTTCACTTCATAATCATGTAAATGGAAACATAAGTCATATAGAATCTTGATTGAAAGAGAGTAAATAAATTCATCCTATAAATACTATAAAAATATTTTATATGATTTTATGTAGTTGTGTTATCCCTTGATGATATCATAAATATATTAATTCTGCTTCATTATCTTCAAAGATATGAAATTGATCAATTCAGGAAATAAAATTACCATTTCATATTTTTGGAAACACTACCCAAAATATTATATTGTTCAAGAATTTCTATATTTTTTAAGGAAACTCATTAAAACCATTTTATATATAATATTTAGTAAAAAATAAAAAATTTCATATAGTAAAAATGATATGAAATTGATCAATTCAAATTTTAGTAATACAATATCATTAAGATTTACAAAAATATAGCATAAAAAATTATACAATAATTTTCATATAAACATATATGATAAATTTAGTTCAAAAAATCATAATGAGGTCATTATCACATAAATTGTTTAATCAATTTAAATAAATATTTAAAGCATATTAAATAAGCATTTAGTGATCCATTTTATAAAAATAACACTAAACCATGTGATGTAAAAATAAAATTATTCTACATAATAGGAAATAAGTTCGATTGATAGAGACTTGAAAATGACTCATAGTTGGTCTAAATTTCATGTACACACGTTCGATATACTGATCATGAATGAACAATAAATTAAAAAATTAACATTTATTCCTTATAAAATTCCTTTTTAAAAAACAAGTCATTAGAATAAATGGGAAAGAACAGGGCCAATAACTCATGAAGTATGTTATAACCAAAATAAATGTTCACATTGTTATCCCCTTTATGGTTTGTACTAACCATATAATCAGGGTATGTTGAATTCACTCATTTTAGGTAGTAAAATTACTTCATGCAATGATGACAGTCTACTATCATGTTTGTTTTCACCAACTAAAATGATATAATTATGATTATAATTCCTAGTAATTACATCAATATAAAGACATTATGATATGAGATTATGTACGAATGTAGGTAAATAATGAAATGTGTTAGATCCTATTTATGAGGTATAAAACATTCACTTCATCACATTTAAAAACATTGTCCTTCTCCACATTTTTTGTATAGGAAAATATATGATTAAAAATTAATTTACGTTCTCTAGTGGAAACATATTTGATTATTTAATTCAAAATAATTTCACGAATCATTAATTCCCTATTTTTTCCGAAGATGGTCTAATGTTCATTACCATAAAAGATCAGTTCAATCACATATGCATGTAAACTCAGAACTGATGGAAAAGTAGCCTTATAATATCACTAAAGAATGAATATAATGTGGTTTTTTTAAAATCACGTGTCAGCATGATTGGATTTTATTAATGCACCAAAACAGATGATATAGGTTATATTTGTGTCATTAATGTAGATGAACAGTGATATAATTATCTATTGTCCCACATTAGAGATCAACATAGTTGATCAACTCCTATAATAGTAAATTTGTTTTTCCTAACCTTGAGCAGGTTATAGGGGATAACAATATATTAAAACTATTCACAAATAGTAGATTATTCCCATTAATTATACTATGAAAATTCTAACCTATTGGTGTTTTACCCAAGCATAGTTCCACACTTCTGGTGTAATTCCCCGACCCTAGAAGCCTAGATCCAGTTCCTAAAATTATTACATTAGTATTATTCTAAAGAAAAAAATCTATAAGGAATGATCATTTTAACACTTTAGAATACTATATTTTATACAACGAACCAATTAGACATTCAGAATAAAAAATATAATACATAAAAAATTACCAGCATCCTTGAAACCCATTCCAAGAAATAGCCATCATATCCTAAAAAAGAAACAAATCAATGGGCATCAAAAATAATCAATTAGGGTACAGTATAGTACCATCTATGATGAATTAATAATAAATAATCATTATGCATGGAATAAAATATGGTAAAATAATTATATATAACTAATAGATGAGATTATTACTTGAACAAGGTTATTCTACCTAATCAAACAGTCCCAATAAATAATAATAATGATGGAATTCATAATGAAGGACTTTTATACTATCATCTTTTATCCTCATGATAGTAAATATCATGATTTGTCATAAAAATTTTATTCATGTGAGTAGAAACCTATCTTTTTTTTTGTCAAGATATTTCATCCTGATAATTTATAAATGAGTGGAAACATGTGAGAAGGGTTTTCTGCCAATTGATTTCATCCAATGATACTACTAATACATCAATGGTCTTAGAATAACCTGTCCTAAACCCATATACATACTTCAATAGAATTCAACATATATTGAAAATTCAATTTAAATCAGAAATAATTCAATTTATCAAATTTCCATATTGATTAAAGGATACATATTTATTAATATTTTTCCAATAAATCATATAAATTTCAATTTTAATACCAAACATAAAAAATTGTATATGGTTTAAAGAATAATACTGTCCTCTGTAAAATAACATTCATATTAAAAGAAATATAATTTCAATTGACAATGTATTACAAGAACATTATTGTTTGAATAGAATGTTAATAAACAGAATGGAAAGTAAGATTATAATGATAACATTTACCAATTATAAATTTTCAAATAAAACCCCTTGGAGGAGGAAAACAAAATTGAGACATATGTTATGATTGAATTTATAAAATAAATATATATAATGAAAATGATTCAGAATATAGACTACAAAAAATAAATAACTGTTGAAAAATCGATATGCCTCACGGAAGGAATAGTGAGACAAGAATCCCTTCTCAAAAGTTAAAATTTTCAGTTTTGTCAGTATCTTGCTGAATAACAAACATATGGTAATTATATAACATAATTATAATTTTTTAATGATTATTAATAATTTTAATTCACTTATTTGAATGTTTTGAACGTCATCTTAAACAATTATGTTTACGTTAGTCGTTTTGACCAAATTTGGTTCATGTGTTAGAAATGAATTTTCTAGGACAAACGTGGTCAAATGGTTCATTATATAAACTTATAAAAAAAATTATTAAATAATTATTATACTTATAAAATAATAATAATTTATAATCCAATCATCAACTATATTAATGTAAAAAAATCCAACAATACTATCATGGAGACAGTGGGCTATACATATGCATGGGTAAAATTCCTATTTTTTCATTGAACATTATTGAAATAAGGTAAGTATCATTTTATCTTTCCAGAATTATTTTTATATAATTATTATTATTTTATTGAATAATATATAATTATATATATAATTAATGTGATGTAAAAGTAATCACATCTTGTCTTGGATGTGGTACTCGACACGGCCACAAATTACTGTTTCACATCATGTAGTGTATGAAAATGGTAATACATATAATGATATATTATATTTAAAAAAAATTAATTATTTAATTTTTAATATATATATATATTCACTCATTTTTATGTAAATTTTCCCTTAATACATTTTATTCAATGTGTGAACTTATCATATCTCTTTGAGGAGGTTGTATTCCAAAAAACCACAAATGATGTTTTCGTATTTATATAAAACGTAAAGAATAAATGAATTTTTATTTAAGAATTTCATAATTACAAATAGAAAATATATGATATAAATTCGTTTCCATCATAATTCTCAAGCATGATAGGTGGTATTGGAAAAACAAATGATATATTTTGCAGAGTTCATACTTTGTATGACAGATTAATTATAGATTAATTACACATTTGATTGAAGTGTATGTATGTGTAAGATGACCCATTTAAATAGTAACTTATAAGATTTTTTAGGATAATTATTTAAATATATGAAAATATAATAATAGTAATGTATTATTTGTAAGGGAAATAATTCAAAAGTTGTCATTGAAGAGTGTTACCACCTTTTCAGGTAACACTTTTTGGTTTTCACAAAAGGACATTATTGGATGTAATTATTAAAAAATTGAGGATTCTGGTATTTAGAGAGATCTTTAGATCTTTTTATGGTACAACTTATTTATCTAAATGGATTGATATGTCTTGTTATAAGGGTGGTATGACTCCCTTTTTATAGTGGAGGGGGAGTCTAATTCTTAAAAATATAAAAACATAAAAAATGTTAGGAGGTATTCTTTACATCACATGTATATAAAATTAATTTTTTTATTAAAGATAATATATGGTCTAGGGAAACATCCACCAATCTAAAATTAGTGCATTTTTATAAATTTTTCCATAATATCTAAGATTCAACAATTTTACAAATTTAAATTTTATTAAAGTAACTACATTTCTATCCTATGATATTTTACCAATACTACTAAATTAATGCTGGATTTATTATAAAAAACATACCCAATTTTTAATAAATATGATATGAATTTTTTTTTAAAAAAAGATCCCATGTGTGTTGGAAATTAATTTTAAAACAACGGCATATAACTCACAAAAACACTACATTAACCCAATCTGTGGTAACAATGTTTTTACTATTTAGGAGACAATATCATGATTGTAAATGATCAATTATTCCATTAATAGACACTATATTTTATTCATTCACATTTATAATTCAATTTTTGGATTATAGGGTTTTAAGTAAATTTTAAATCTGTAAATAAAATATCATTAAATATGATATAACATTGATGTCAATTTCGACATTATTTACTTAATTAAAATTTAAAAATATCCAAAAATAATGGAATTAACATATAATGAGTTTTTATATTTGTGACATGATATGTTCATCTATAAAATGTATGGTATACAATAATTATTTAAAATTTTATTAAGATAAATTGTTTTGGTATTATTTAATTTATTTAATAGTTTACAAAATAAGTATAATGTTTAGGTTTCTAAAGAATTTTAAGCTACTAGTTTATCTATAAAAAATAATGAAAAATTATCATGAGAAATATAATTCATTTATATTTCAAAAGGATATTTATCACTAATTTTTTTTCATATAACATGGCTTTATAAATGTATAATGTAAGGAAAGATCATTTTTTTTCATTTTTTCGTACATTACTTATTATATAGATCACATTTATTGAATTTTTTTCTAGTAACCAATAAAATTAAAAAAGAGAATATATGATAATAATATAGGAAGACAATGAATTTTTAACAAGTTTATATATCATTTTTTTCAATTAATATTTATGTTTAACCACTAAGTGAACTAAAATTCCCCTTAATCAGTAATATTAATTTCAATTATATTTAGAAATATTTTTGGGAAAAAATCATCTTGAAAATATTATGGAATAAATATTATACTTATTAAAAATATTTATATATGTTTTTCCAAATTAAATTCAAATAATTGGTAAAATTAAAATTAATGTTAATCCCACATACGTGGTTACAATGTGGGGCTTAAGTGTAGATGTTCAAAATTTAAATTTGTGTGTATATCAAAATTTAATATATAAATGATCCTATTTAACTTGATTCTGTTAATACATGTATAATTTATATATTGTGTCATTAAAATCAATTTATATTATTACTTAGTGATTATAATTATTTAAACAAAAAGAAATTTAGCAACAAAGATTCATTAGATTTATCTATTCATTCAAATATAAATCATCTCATAATAACACAAAGAATTAACCATATCATTTTTTGGACATTTATTATTAAAAAAGTATGTATATTTTGAAAAATATAATTTATTTGAGATAAAAAATTTAGCTTTAATATAGATGATCTATTAAAAGTTGGTAAAATATGTTCTTGCATGTAATTCAAGATAACTTATTTTTCTGTGTATTGTATACTTAGAAAGGATTTGCATATAAAGAAATATTTGGAAAATTTTATTTTTTTTCTAAATTTAAAATATTCTAATGTAAAGGGGTGTTATAATCTCCCCACCTTATGTAACGACCCAAACATTCATTAATGGGAATTTCGTTTGATCTAATTTAATGTTTATTATGGTTAAATAAAATGTGGACTTCATTGGTTTTATGTTTCTTGATTTTAAAAAACTGATATGATTTGTGATTATTTCTAATATAGACGTTGAATAGTGATCGCATGGTTTGTAAAAATATAGGGCCTTGACAAATCCAATTTACATAGACCAAGGAAGTGATTGCCTCCTCTAGTAGGCTTACCCCATACAATGCCCATTTGTCAGAGTTCAGAAAAGAGGTGGAATCATTGGGATTCTCTCTTGACCAAGCCCAAGCTGAGCTTGAACACGTTAAGCTTGAGTGAAACCGACTATGGGGGAAGTGGAAGTTAATAGAGATTACCACCAGAGAAATGTTATCCGACCCAACCCAAGAGTTTTTCACCAACACACACCATACCCTTCGGTCTTATGCAGGTTTTATAAGGAGTTATATAACAGGACCCTAGCACTATGACTATGTACATTATTTTTTTATATAGAATGTGCATTCATTTTATTATTTTTACCTTGAAAATAGTTTGTGTTTCACAAATATTATATTTAGTTAATATCCAACTAAGAAATTTATTTGGATGAATTAATGGATTGTTGAATTAAATAATATTTTAATAAATTATTATTATTAAATTAATTTTTATTAAATGTAAATTAACATATAATTTTAAAAATGCAATGGAAGTTTTTGTTAAGGTTTAATGATGTTTTTGTCAAAACCCATGAATTTTCAGTAAATACTGGTTTTTATTTTAAAATTTCAAATTCACATATTTAATAAATAATTTAGATAAAATGAATATTATTTTTGGAATGAGGTTGTCAAAATTATCCAATGGTGAATTTTTCATAATTATCTAAGACAATCAAATTTTTGGGTAAAAATTAAAATACCATTTAAATATATACTTTTTTTATGACATCATAATGTCCCAATAGTGATGTTATAAAATAATATAAACATTATGTTCAGAAAATATATTTTTTAAAATTAAAATAATGTGATTTTAATTTTTTTTAATTGACAAAGCTTTAGTGGACCTTTCAAGGCTTATAAAACATTTTCTTTTTTTAAATTTTTTTCCTTGAGACTGTGACTCACCTCCACATAAGAAACCCTATTATTTTATTATGTTAGTCCATTAGCCTTATAAACTATTGTTTTTCACTCCCTTTTTAAAAAACCATGGCCTTAAACCATGGGATGGTTTTTGGTTTTGATTAGTTTAATGTGAGGTGTCCCAAACCTAAATAATAAAGAATTCCTTCTCCTTTCCTTTAAAACCCACCCATGCTCCCACATCCTCTTCACTCAAAGACTTCTGAGTTCCACCAAATCCTACCCTACTCTCTCTAAAATCCTCCCAAGGTTCCACAAGCTCTCAAGAATCCTCTCTCAGGCCTCTCCCAAGCCTCTGGGATCACACTTCCAAGAAAGGTATTTCTTCTTTTCTCTTTTTTCACATTTTTCTATAAGTTGTTATGCCTTTTCGTTCAATTAAAAATGTTCGGGTATAATTTTTAACCTCCCCCAAATTTTCTTATTTATGTTTGGATTATGGGAGACCCCTTTATCTCACATTAATGCCTCCCATGTACACATGTTACCATGCCAATATTCCATGAGGTATTTCCTCGCCTCTTTTACATCCAAGTGATTCTTTTGTATTATGCATCTAAATACCATTACGTTTGTTGGGACAAGTATTTATATGAACCTCGTACTATCCATTTCATGTACATATAATGATACACCCATTTATCTCTCATCAACCATTTTCATGAATTCTTATGTCACGTCGTTATGCTGCCGAAATTGCCCCCCATTTTTCCAATCCAAGATCATTGTGTAGTGAATACCATACCCATGTCTCTATCAAGGGTATTCACCTTTATTCACATGTACATATTTAATGTTACTTTCATGTAATTCTTCCACATTACTTAATCGTGGAATAACATATGATTTTTATTGATTCAATTTTTTATGTTCCATGTGCCACACTTATGCCTGAAATGAAATGTAAAAGAACGTTTGGCCCTAATAGCGCTCCAATTTATTGGGTAAAGTACAGTATCATTATAATTCATGTGCAATGGGTGTTGAATCATGATAATTCATGTTCAACGAGGTCTTTCTAGAGCTTCATGTGCAATGAGGGTTTACTCATGCTCCATGTGCAATGAGCCTTGGGTCATGATAATTCCAAGATAAGTGTTGTTGCCACATTTCCATGTTATAGTTATCATGCTTTATCATTCCTTTATGTTCATGTTTCTATGGTCCTCCATTGATATACATATTGTCTAAAATGTATTTTATTCCTCATGTTATTCAATTTTTATTCCCATACTGGGCTTTATAGCTCACCCTTTTATTATGCATGTCCTCCGGTTATCTCATGCAATGCTAAGTACGAGGGATTGTAGTGGTCATGTTAAGGAAGTTTTCAATAAATATATTGGGTGTTTAATGTTCTAATATATTATGTAATTTTCTTAATCTCTAAAGACACTAGACCTGTCGATATTCTATGTAGTATCAAGTGACGATTTTATGTAATAAATTAGGTTTAAGTGTGTAATAATTAGTAGGGTTATTAGATTTGGTATTAAAGGATAAGTTTATTTATTTTGGGATTAGGATTAGAACAACCTATTAATGACTTATAGATAACAATTAGTATAATAAAAAAATACCAATATATTGGTAAGTATTGAGTATGTGGTTTATCGAACAAATACATCCCTGTCTAGATACGTGCAGGAAGAGGTGGCTCAGACACATATGTATCCTCAGGGTAATACCTAAAAACACCGCTTTTAGATACACACGAACTGGAACTGGTGCACGACAACGGGCCTTGCTCCACTTTTGGTTACTACACTCCTGTAGGATATGATTTGGTAAATTTAGAAGCTTAGTGTGAACCCTTATAAATGGAATTAAAAAAATTACCCTAAGAATATATGTTAGAAATTAGATCATGAATAGAATAGATTTAATCCTATGTATTCATAAGTTATGGAAATAAAATTTATTTATAAGTCATCAGTTTTTTCATTGGATTACCCTTTATGTGTTACCCCTAACTTTCCTTTTATTCCAGCCAATGGTCAGTTATAGGAGGACTCGAGCTAACAACTAATGTGATGATCAATGTGATGACTTTTCTAATGAGATTCACAATCCATTAGGAGCGGGAATCGTGAACTTTTTCACACTTCTCTCTCATCTAACTCATGATTTTAATAGACACATGGGTCAAGAGGAATATATATTTACTTATTCACTTATTGTCATTCTTAGAGAAATATGTGTACTTATGCACTTATCATCATCAATGTAATATATATATATTACCTTTGACATTTTATATTATACATATCTTCATATTCAATAAATTGTATATCTTATTATGTTTTATTATTTCATAGGGATTGTGACACCAGATATTTTTTTTCATTTTTCTTTTAATTTTACCTTTAATTTTGGAGGTTCTATATAGAATTTTGGAATTTTGGGATAATTTTCACATTTTAATTATTTATTTTCAGGAATATAGGATAATTGTGTGACCCTATAACACAGAGTCTAATTTTATTTCATTTTGATCTGACATTTTTAAGAATACATGGGTAGCAAATGAGTAGGTCAGACTATGAGACTCTTGGGAGTAATTGTATGGGTCATTTGTATATCCAGATGAGTGCGAAAAAAATCTGAAAATTTAGTCAAAAACATGTGGTAGTTTATCCAATGGGTTTGATATTTTTTGTAGAGCCAAACCACGTGGTGGTTTCATGGTCTCCCAAAATTTACTGCCAACTCTTGTGGGTGTCCTATGACTCTAGTGAAAGATGCATTGTTGGCACATGATTTCCTAAGCTAGAAGACCAAATCGAGAATTGTTTCCATGTTCTTTAACAAATTTAAATTTCTATTCCTCTGTCATTAGATTTCTACCCCCAAATATATCTTTATTCATCTCATGGACTGTACAACTCATGGTAGGCTCATTCATTTCTCCTCATGCCTCCCCTACTCATCATATTGTGATCAAAAGTGTATTCTTATAGGATTTGGGGATGTTTCTCAAGGTGAACCCATCTCTTATTCATCTGCATCCTTCGTCTTGCATTTTATTCTTAGTTAATATTCTACATCGGTCATGTTGGTCAAGGGTTTAAGCTTATTTTGTTTTAATTTTGTTTTTTTCTCATTATGGTTCCTTTTAGTTGATCTTTACACTTATAACATGTTTGATGGGGATTTTTTATTCTGAAAATGAAACGCTTTACTTTTAGATAGAATCCCCTATTTATTGGAAATTTAGATTAAAAATCATTGATTTAATACCTTTCACACCATAATATTAAACTTATTATAGTTGTATTATTTATAAAATTATTTTTTATTTCATGTAATGTGGAATTCTCCTTCTACTAAAATATAATGAACGGATAATTTAAACATCATATAAAATGTGTTTTCCAAAATACATGGTTATATTTTATATGTGATTGATGGTTCTTAAAAGTTGTTTGATTTTTCCCAAATGCATTTTAAATGTTTCATAAATATCCATGGGGGGGGTTTCTTTTTTTAAATGGATTTTCACTCATTTTTTATATGAGTCCTATTTTGATTCTTAATAAAAAAGTATCCTTTTGAAAACTCTCATCATGGTGAGTCTCTTAACAAGATTATTTTCTAAATGGAATGAGATATGCTTATCATGAGCCCCCCCCCCCCAATTATTTTTTGTTCAAAGTAAAATGTACAATCCTTATGGGTTATTCATGGGATATTCATATGAATATTGATTTGTAATAATAGAAATATATATAGTTCTTTGTATTGAATATTTGGGTCTCCTCACTTTATATATCACTTGAGAACCTAGAAAATTTTTTAGGTGATCAAATAACGTTTTATATACTATTTTAGGATTACAAATTGGCCAATTTCACTTTGTTTATTTTTTCTTTGATTTTTGGTTATGACCCTCGATAAGACTATGTAGGGTACAACTGAGCCTGGGGGCTGTTGATTTCTTCATGAATTCAGAAATTATCAATTAATGGAAATATATTATAGATTATATAATGATATTCAATGTAGATTCATTTTTTATTTGATATTGTATAAATATTTTATTTAATTTAGGTGCCTCATCTGATTTGGTTACATGTGTGCTATCTTACATTTCCCTCATTATTTGGACTTTTATTCTTTATAATTTTTTTTAGGTTTTGGTAAAATTAAATTTATTACTCAAGTTAAAGTTTTCAAAAATTAAATTTTGGGAATAAAATGATATATTTTCTTTCATTTTATTTTTATATATGTCTCTTTTTCTCTTAAATACCCTTGTATTCCTTTTTATGTATTTATGATTGTAATAAATTAATAGGTTAATGAACCATGTTCAGTTTTGAAAATAAATGTGCTAAAACATTTTTAATATATTTTATATAAAAAATAATATAAATGAATCTATTATTTAATGGAAATTCAAAGGTAATAGTCTAATTAGGAATTAAATATGATTTTTAATACTCAAAGCTATAATTTTACCAGTATTTTTATCCTCAGGTAAAGGTTCCAACATAATTTTGATTGCAATATACCATTGTTGAAAATTTGGATTTGTGAAGAAAATGTGGGGTAACATGGAGATCTGTTTGGTCGTCATGTTTCTTTTATTTTTAATTTTATTTTATTATTTATTTATTCATTTAATTATTTTAATGATAGAAGTCTTTTATTTTATCTTTCATTATATTTTATATATATTTTCAATTTAATTTTCCCCTGTCGTTACTTGGTGATGTCCTTGCACTTGTCACCACCAAATGTAAATCTGTATCAAAGCTCACATATGACATGGTCTAGCTCATGTGTCAATTTTAGGGATGAATCTGGTTGGTTTATTACATAATTAAATTACATCCTAGGTTATTTATAATAAAAATCATTAAGAGAGTCCTTTTTTATTTCTGGTGTCAAGGGATAAATAATTTGAATGTATGAAGTTATGTTGTGAAACTGAGGATAATTCTAGCTACTCTACCTCTGTCGGACCTTGGGTAACCATGGGATGCTGGGATTTGGTTTTTGGATTTTTTTTATTTTTTTTTAGTTACTTTCATGTAATTTCAATTTTTTTTAAATATTTTTAGCCAATCTATGTTATTTTCAAATCATTATGTCGTATATTGTAATTAGAGAATGAAATGAGAATTGGTCTAATGGTCTTGATAAGATAATAGAGATTGTAAATACATGTGGAACATGGGAAATGGTCCTGAAACACTCACTATGGTTGTGTTATGATTATAATATATATGCTCACCATATGGACTAGACACCCATTGACACTACTTACCCTTTTTGTAAAATCATTCTGGGTGTTTACTAATTTTTAAAATCATTTTGAAACCAATATTTTAAAATATGGATACTATATTTCAGGGAGTGATTTTATTATTTTCTGAATGGTTAGACAAGTTTTCATATTTATTTAGAGAATTACTTGGAAATTTGTTTCTAAAAATGGTGATTTGTTATAAAAAAATTCATCAAATGATATTTAATCAATGGATTCATGTTTTGAAATGGGAATGATGTTTAATTGAATAAAGTTACAATTTCATGATAGTTTTATAGGGGTTTCAGTTTAATGTAACAGAATGGATCATGGAGTTGATAATTGGATTTTTGGAAACATTTCAAAACATATGGGTCATTTACTTTTTTATTTTGTTATTTTTTTTTGTTCCTATATATGAGAAGGTTTTAATAGATTTTTTCACATAAAATTTTATATGTTCCCCCACCAAAGATTCATTGGAAATTTGAGGTTCATTTATATATGGTTCACTATAATTGGAGTCTCTAGTTTATCAATCTACATACATCCACTATGAGTTTTTGATATTGAATCATCCTCTAATATATGGTCAAATGAACCCTTTTGATCCAAAAGTGTTTATGCAAAGAATTGATATGATCTTTAGTTTCCCTGAATTTTCAAGCACTCTAAGTGATATCTTTTCTACCTTTAATCTAGAAGGTATTATTTTAAGGTTGTAAAATTTTATATTTCGGAAAAAGCCATGGGAATACCACTTAAAGGAATTCATCGAGGACTCATTGAACTGAAAATACCTTTCTGAGGCTGTGAAGGTGGAAAAGGAAATATGGATGTGCATTCCTCAGTAATGTAATTAATTAATTTTCGAATTAATTGATTTTTTTGTGGATCTAATAACTTATATCTCCAAAATTGGATGATTAATATTCTACTAAAAATCATAATTTCATAAATGAGATTCATCTCGATCTATAGTTGATGTTTTTAGAGTTACGACAGAACACCTTTCTTGATGTGGAATAGAGATCTATTCAGATTCAGGCTTTGTTATAAGGGGTGATTGATGTAGTCAATATTCCATTAAACCTTATATGAAGTGAACTACATTCCAGTAATGATATAGGAAAGATTACTAAATTTATTCAGGCCGGTGGTGTTAAAATGAGGCCCAATGATATTTCATCAATGTAATCTTATATGAATTGGACTCTGGACTGTCATCAATGAAAAAATATGGGGTAAAATAATCTTGTTTATCCAATATCCATAAAAACCATTCATGATTGTGGCCATTTTGGTTTTCATCTAAAGTTAGTTATGGGTGTCACTCAAATGAATGGTACAACCAAATACTCTCCCATAGAAAAGATTGAAGCATAATTGGAGGCATGAGGTGTCGGTGCATTTTTTAATTAAGGATTTTAATTAAATAGTTACTTTTATTATAATAGTAGTATTTTATAGTGTTTTAATTTATTGAAAAAAAAATTGAATTAAATATATTTTTTAATGATATATATTAATTGAAATTTCTTTTTTTGATTTTTAAATTTTCCACCTCACAGTGGAAACATATTTTGTTTTGAATATTTCTTCATTGATTTAGATTCTTTTGTGTTTTTGTAATAATGTTATAATTTGGAACATCTTTTGAGGATAGGAGGAATTTTTCTACTACTTGACGAGGACTCAATTATGGAGGGGATCCCTCTGTAGCCTCCCTCTTCCATTAATATTATACCCTTATTCCAACCCTACATTTTCCTACTTTTCTAGTTCATAATGTTTCAAAAACTAAAACCCATTCCTTCAAGGTTATTTAGCCTTGATATTTACTTATATTTTTTCACAAGTGTTTTTATTGATGTAGGAATGATGGTCGTGGTTAAGGTGGATGGATTGAATTAAGGGGGTTTATAATACATAGGGATGTGGATTAAGGTTACTAAATTTTTTTAGTCAGAATGTATGAAATGTTCTTGTGGTGCTCAGGGAGTAAATAATTTTTAAGAGTTCAATCATGTTGGAATGTAAATATATTTCATTCAAACAGATCCACTAAAAATGGCTAGTCTTAATAGGAGACCAGCATAATGGTGGGTAGAATTGTCACAACCTATTTTATATTTCCCTCTTTTATTTTGTCATTTCATTTTGTATTTGGTTTTTTTCATGAGTGTTATAGATTTAAGATTGAAATATGTAGGTTTTTATATTTTTAATTCATTTAATGGTCAATTTTAATGGTTTATATGTTACCATGTAGCTCCATAATGTTTCATGTCATTGAAATTATATTTTAACAAGAATTGTTATGTGTTCTAAGGCAACACACAGTTTGGTTCAATCCGTGTAGATCTCATGACTATCATTATAGATCATGAGTGTCCATAGGTGATGGTTCACTTCCTCAAAAGATTTTTTTCAAATTATTTATATAGTTTTTTAATGGATATATAATTTCTTTTAGAGATAAATCACATAGTAGGCACATTGTTTCCAAAACCACATTTCCAAACTATGCAAGAGTCATATGATTTTAGAGATAAAACAGCATTGGTAGATGGTTTCCTAAATGATGCATTTAATACATTCATAGTGCTCGGGTTCATAAAAATGTAAAATTATACTTTTCCCAAATTAAATATTTCCACATCTACCCCCATTTCTCCACACATATCATGTGTGTCTCAAGGGAGGATTCTTTATTACTCATCCCACAAACCATCCTCTTCCTGTAGTGATTTAATGTAGATTATTCATGGATTTGTGAAGTTTTCTCAACGTGAACTCCTCTAATATTCTTTCTATTCCGTAATATTTAATTTTCATATTATTTCTTCTTCCCCTTGGTCCCAAAGGTCTTGGGATTAATTTTACTGGGATCTAATTTTGGAGTTTTTTCTCGTTAAATATATTTGTTGTTGTTCTTTTTCTTTATAACTCTCTAAAAACTGATTTGGTTGGATACCATTTATTCCCTTGAGTTTGAGGTAGTACTTTTCATGCATTTGCCTTTGAATATGCATAGTAATTAATTTCATGCGTTTCAGACCGTATTTTTTTTACTAATTAGGGTTATATGATTGTGAGATTAATTTTTCGATGTTAAAGTTTTTAATGTTATCATTGTATTAATATATATATATATATTTAATTAAACTTTTTTGAAAAAGTGTTCTTTAAATTTCCTAACTGAATTTTATATGTTGTATGTTTTTTCAAAAGAGTCTCTTTTTTTCAATATTGACTTAAATGTTTTATAAAATCTCATATGGGGAGTTTTGTAATTTTTAAAAAATTCTCAATCTATTGTTACATGAGGAATGTTTCGAATATTCACAAATTGGCCTTCTTTTAAAAAATCTCCTATTTTTTAGTTTTTTTTTAATTTTTAAAATGATTGTGTGGTAAACAACATATTAATACGACCATTTAATATTAATTCAAATGAAAAGGGACTACCGAGTGGGGAGATTTGGGGGTTATTCTTTGGTGTGTTTGAAGTTTATATTGTTTTCACATACATAAATAGTTAGTTGTTTGGAATTTTCTAGACCACCCGCACTTTATACATGACACAGGAAATTATCATAGAAATATGATTATTCAAGGACATTTACTTCACTAATATAGGATCATGATCTAGAATGTGGACCTTTGTTTAATTTTCCTTTTCTTTGGGATTACGAACCATAGTTACACCAAGAAGTGTATGTCCTTGTTTAGGGGTTGTTGATTTCATTAGATGTGATACAACAATGGCTCATTGACATTATGTTATAGATTATCCTTTATGATCCTATGTATTAACATGTTTTAATGAATCTTATTTATCTATGGTGGATACTCTAGGTGCCTCTAAAGATTTGGTTATATGTGTGATTTATTACATCACATTGTCTCAGTGGTTATTCCTTATGATCCCAATGTGATATGGAATTTTGGAAAAAGTGATATGTGTGTTCTTATAGGCGTTTTCGTAAAAGTTTTTTGAAAAAAAAACATTGTTTCACTCTAATTAATTTTTCCTATCTTTTATTACATATTTTCTCTTAAATGTAAAACACATCCCATTTTTGAAATAAGGAAAACATAATATGATGAAGAAAATGGGACATGTTTTCTTATAATGAAATGTGTGAAGAACCAGTGTTATATATTTTATATCCAAACGAAAATAAATTAATCAATTATTAAATTAAAATAAATTGGAAATAGTCTACTCATGCATGAATTCTTTATTTTAATACACATGCATATAATTTTATCTCTCTTTTGGGAATAAAGTGCATGTATAAGAATGGATTCGATCTCCATAGAGTAATATTGGTTTTTCATATTTGTGAATGACAAATGGGGACACAAAGTGATCTGTTTTGTAATTAGGTTTAGTTTCCTATTATAATTTGATTAATTTTAGTTACAATAATTTGTTATTTTATTTACAATGAGATACTATTTTATCTATACATTAATATTTTACTCTCTTCGGGTGAAATCATTCTACCCGTAACATTGTGATTCCCTTGACCATGATTCCACTTAGTTGCGATTGGGAACAAAGCTCGGGGATGTCATGATATGGATTCAGATACTAGTTTAGGGACGACCTAAGATAGGTTGGGAAAAAATGATATTAAATACTAGGTTATTTATAGGACCTATGTTTCGGAAAACACTTTTTTATTTGGATTTTCAAGGTAAAATAATTTGGATTATCAAAAAATTGGGGTGCGAGTATGAGGAGGTAGCTATCCAACACATCCAATTCCGATCAATATATTATCATTGTATGTTGGGATTTGAGTTTTTAATTTTTATTTTTTTCAATTCTTGTCCTTTTATTTCATGGTTTGGTTGTTTATTTTCCACCTGCATTGCTTATTATAAATTTATGTTGGTGGATTTTTGTATGTGTAATGAACTAAGAGTTGGGATAGTGGACTATGTGAGCTCATGCAGCACGGAAATCCATGTACAAATAGATTCGTCAGGTTTAATGAATATTTAATGTGGTGGGGTGATTAGAATATGTCATGAATCACCTTCACCTTAACAAGTGAAGGGACAGAAAATTTCCAGACCCTTAATTCCTCATGTTGAAGGAGAGATAATGATCCCATGAGCCCCACCTTCAATATGCCTCAGAGTGGTGAATAACAGCAAGGGTATAAAATCTCACATAATACAGATGACATTACTTATTATATAGAACATGATCGGGATATTATATGGTAATCCTAAACAACTAGAAGGACTGAAAGTAAAAGTACTGAAATGTTCCATTCCCATATGAATGTTCAATATAAACTAATACAAATTACAAGAAACACTAAAAAGAAGTACCGAATGAATAGAAAATCCACAACAAAAAATGTCATGTTGTCCGATGTAGTAAGGTATGGTATGGTACTGAAAGTCCTCCAAGAAACCAGAATCAAATTTTATATATGTAGGATGAGTATAAATGTATAATCATTAGGGAAAACCAAAAGACCTTGTGCACAACTAGGAAGGCATTCTAATTCCTCGTGAGAAAATAGGTAACCAAAATGACTTGTAACGAATCTATCCACCCAACCTCATCAAGTAACACTCCCCAAATACTGCATGTTAGGTAACATAATAGTAATAAAAAAATCGACCTTTGGGTACCCCACAACACTTCCCAAATTGTTATCTAGGACATACTATGTTTGACCCACCCCAGAGGTTCCACTATAGTCCCACTGTCTCCCCAATAACAAGTTTATGGACTAGCACAACCTCGCATCTCTCCTATAGACACCTAGGCCACAACAACCACACATAACTCTCACAAACACCAGGGGTACCACAATAAATAGGACCATTCCCACAAACTCCTAGTCCACATCAACCACTGCCACACCTTAAGGCACCTAGGCCTCATCTCGAAGGCACCTCAGAAACAAACTTTCCCGCACACACCTGGTCGAACCACCAAATAACACCCTTCGTGAAGAGTATTGAAGCATAATAAACCATAGCCCATCAAAACCTTCCTGAATATTATTGAGCTATTTGGATCACGGAGTAGAAAATAAATAATAATGATCCACTCATTTGAATTTTTGAAAAAAAACCTCCACTTAAACTGGTGCTGTTTGACATGAATTTATCAACATGGGTGGGGTGAATATAAGAAACAAAAGAAAAAAAAATTATACAAATAGGTAATAAAAAAATAATCCCATATTAAGTGTTCTGAAACAAACAACCATCCCATACACAACTACTCTTTTAGATATCCCTACATGAAAAAATACAAAATAGCAACCAATAGAGAACACCCATTTCTATAGAACAATCCACTCTATACTAGTTCTCATTATAATATTAAGGTGATTCCGTTTAAAACATTACACCACTACCAAGCAAACAACTGGAATAACAACAAGACAAAAAACAACTGAATTAAAATGAACCAAGTGAAGATTAACCATTCACACAAGGTTCACTTGTAATGTAACAACATTAATTGGTATCCATGAGATCCCTCAAAGTACTGGAACAACACCAATCCCATCATATTGGATCCACATTGCCTCAGATTAAAAAAAATAACAACCCCTCCAACGGCTAGTGTTGTTCAAAATTCGGATGAATCCTTGAAATATAAGAGCATTTCTCTCACAGAGATCTCTTAAACAACTATATAAACACTACAACTCCTCACCCCATGCACTAACACAAACATATGAAGGTCCCACCATCCAAAATATTTTATTAGGGATCACCATTTCCCATATCAAGTTTCTTTTTTCTTTGGACAACACTGACTCACCAGCACGGGTTTAATCACATCTACCATTATCTTCTTTGATTAGGGATCATGTCCCTCCCTCTTAAAAGTGGGGACATTTCACACACATTTAGAGTACAAGGGAAACATCCAATATTATAGAAGTCAAGGTCAAGCATTACATTATAGAAAATCACAAAGAAAACACACAATCGAAACACGATACAGGTCTAGGTACTAGGAATGCTTTTGTTCTTCATATTCCCAGGTTCTCTTCTTGAGGCAACCATGCCTCCATAAAACACTAACCAATGGAATGGTCCATCCACGAAGCGATTTCTCTATACGATCCTGGATTTGAATCAAGTGCTCCACAACCGTTGCATCATCCTCGATATTCAACTCTCCCTAGTCGCGGATGTAGGAGTCATCATGTAGATACCGATGGAGTTGAGATACATTAAAGATGTTGGGGATCCTCTATAGTGGAGTTGGTAATTCTAGTTGATATTCCACCTA
The DNA here is from genome assembly GCA_963277665.1 of Viscum album. Classification (NCBI taxonomy): domain Eukaryota; kingdom Viridiplantae; phylum Streptophyta; class Magnoliopsida; order Santalales; family Viscaceae; genus Viscum; species Viscum album. Next base: position 1,137,176,888 of record OY728150.1, on the reverse strand, counting down.
ACCGACTCATCTCAACACCTCAAAGGGTATGATGAACCTGGGAGAAATCTTACTCCCCCTGTCGAACCACTATTTTCAACGTTGATGGTATTACATTAGGAACAAGTGGTCCCCAGCCTGGAACTCTAAGGGTCTCCTCCTCTAATCATCACATGACTTCTACCGGTACATAGCTGTCTTCATCCTCTCACGCACAAGCAAAACCTTCGCCATCATTCTCTACACAACCTCCTTGGTTAGAACAGCTGCCTCCCCAACCTCTATCCAACACACATGTGATTGAAACGATCTATTATCCAATATTTCATATAGTCTCATGCAGATGGTAGAGTGATAGCTATGGCTGTAGAAAAATTATACCTGAGTAATGTGTCACACCCACCATCCTCTGAAGTCCATAACACTTACTCGCAACATGTCCTCCAACGTCAGGATGGTCCTCTTGGTCTTCCCATCTGTCTGAGGGTGGAATGAAGTGCCAAAGGAATGATGGGTGACAAGAGCACGTTGTAATCCCTTCCAAAAACATGATGTAAATCTTGTATCCTAATCTAAAATGATGTATCATGGGACTATTCTTAGCCTCACAACTTCAACCGCGTACTTCTATGACAGATCATCCAATGTGCTCGACTCTTTAATCACTATGAAGTGAACCAATTTTGTGAAATGTTACACCACTACCTAGATGGAATCACAACCTCCCTTAGCTCTAGGTAATCCTATGAAGAAATCCATCGAGGCATCAGTCCACCAAATCATGGGAATGTCTATGGGATAAAATAGACAACCGAGAACACGGTGTACACCATTCACCTACTGACACAAGAGGCACATTGTCACAAACTTCACCACTTATTGATTCCGTCCAGGCAACCAAAACGTACTACTCAATCCCTTGTACATCTTGGAAAATCCTTTTTAATACACCAATGGTGAGTTTTGGAATTCACTGAGGTATCACTCATCCATTACCACCGGGAAAAATTTCAATCCATGAAACAACGTATGATTCTGACAATCCTCTGACCATCCTCTTAGAGCATTGCCCTAGTCAACACGATCACACATCACTTCAACATCAATGTCAACCCTGTCACGACCCGCTCCCCACAAAGTGTACCCCTCCTGGGCTGGCAATGTGAGAAGGGAGATAATAACCCCCGAGTGTTGCCTCCAGTAGGCCCCGGGTTGGTGACTTGCACCAAGGGAATGATAAACACACAAATGGTAGGCATTACCCTCTAAGAGAAAACATTCGGAAGAGAGATATATAAGACAGACAACAATAAACTTCAACTCAGAACTAGAATATAACAAAAAATCCCAAGTGAATATATGAAGTTTTATGCAAAAGTACTACAACTAGAAGGGAAAAACACCAAGTACCCAAAAGAAGTAAAACATCAGCAACCACAAGCCCGAACAGTGCCTACAACACCAAGCTAGTAGAAACTAGCTTGCTCTTCAACCTGCTCCAGGTGACCTGAAAACAGTTTATATATATACATAGGGTGAGAATAACATTATACTCAGTAGGATCCTCTCTTAAGCATCTTTTTTAAAAGTAAATAAAGTATGATAAAGCAACTTGATAAAAAAGTGAAACAATATCGTCACCTAAAAAGGCATACTAAGTTCCCAACCTCACCATGGATACTCTCACCAAGTAATGCATACAAAAATATATCATATAATAAAGAATATCAAGGGTACCCCCTCTACTATTTCAACATTGGTTTGCTACTTTTCCCCAACATCGCACGTCCTAAGCATCTCCGTCCAATAAGTCTTGCTCACAGACACCTGGGTGAAGCACGACAATCTGAACCTCTTGCACCACAAAGGCTTTCCTGTAGACACCTAGGTGAAGCACCACACCATCCTCACAACCATAATTAACCAGGTAGTTTCCGACAACCACCATATCTCACATAACGTGTATCATACGTTGGGTATTATACCTCAAGCCATTACAGCACATACACCGAGTAAGGATGCTCAGGCCATCACAACCTATACACGTTATAGCTATAGTAGTCCATAGGATACTATATCCAGAATATATGTGTGTGAATAAACACAAGCCATTACAGCCCTCTACACACATATATGGGGAAAACTATCTGTTGTGCCTAATGGCACTAGTATCTACCAAGAGAATAGAGCGGGGTTAAAGGGGGTAGTCAGTCATTCATCTTCCCACTTGAATGTTGGGGAAAACACCCCTCCAGGGATCAGAATCCCCAGGGTGCCTGTTGCCTTTTTCTGAATGGGTGGAGTAGCATATAGAAACAAAAAAAGTACAGAATATACTATAACTCACAACCACACTATGGGAATAACCTAGTCTTAGAAACACCTGCAGCTAATGTCTCTCGGACTCTGGGCTTCCACTTCTAAGACTAGGTATCCTATAATCACACAACCATTAAAGGGATTTATTAGATTAATTCATTCCATTTTTATTAATTCCACTGTACGTTAATTAATTCTTCAAACATTAATTAACCATGAACAATTCCACATAAAATTCCATTAACACCACATCCAAAAATTCCATTATCCCTTCAGATGTTCTCAACCTCATCATTAAGTTTCAGAAAACTCCAACCCCATGTGTTAACGTCATTTATTTAATCATTCATTACAGAATTACTTTCCCATATTCCTAGGCATTCTAGAAAAGCATCCTATGCTACTAAACATAAGGGGGTGCAACACGGTGAGTAGATGTACTACTCGTCGAGTCTTTTCCACCTATAGCAAGATCATAGACCCATTCCCCCTTGAAAGTCTAAACATGAAAATCACATGGCATACCCCGTGTGTTATCGCCTCTTTCAGAATAAGGGTAAGTAAGACTAGATTCCCTGAGCGGTGGATAAAAGTAAAAAGATAAAAAACCAAAGAAAATCATAAAGCATCAAACAATCACATCCATCCCATTCCATCCTCCATGGTGTCCTCCCTGACACCCACCTGCATAAAATGATGCTTCCCGCCACTCTAGCGGTCATCTGCTATCACAACAAAAAGACTCTTTGCCTCCACATATCACAACAGCCATCCTGGCTCACATCACAGCACAAGCAGCAGGAAAACAAACATCACATCAATGGGCTCTTGGCCCTTTAACAATTAAGAGGGTAACTCAGAACCCTTTTAGAAATTATCAAACAAGCAGTTCTTCAATCCATGTGGAATTAAAATATTTATTAAATGTAGGTTCCAAATTTTGTAAACCTAATCAGTTATCTATCACAAATAAATAATCATGCTTACTACACTAATTTGATTAACATAAAATTATTATAAAAATCATATTTTTTTCATGCCTCTTTATCTTTATCCAACAATTATTAATTAATCCTAGTTTACGTTCTTTACCGATTTCCATCGAGAACAAACAGATAAACAAATAAAGAATAGATATCACACTATCAAGAAAAAATAAGAGGCAATAACATACGATAGCTATCACTTTCATTATCCAGTTCAAATAATTATTATGTCAATTCCATTGTGATCCATTGGGATAAAACATTCTAACGATACAGTTGCACTTAAAAGAAAATACAAGCAGCAAATTCCCTACCATAACAGTTCTTGACGTTCTTTATCCACACAATAGGTCACGATCCTCCTCTCGCGACAACTGCACCACCCAAGGATGCCACAGTACGACAGCACCAACCAAACCCCAAGAAAACCCTATTAGAAGCACGGATAGTACATTCTATAATATGGATAGGTGAAATAAGAGAAGATGAACTCCAAAAGAATGATGATACAACATACCTTATATTGAAGATTGATCGATACAGCTAGGTTTTATCAAAACAGAGCAGAACCAATCCTAGGACTAAATATTGATTGTGCAACTCCTACGGGAAGGATTGAAATGTTCAAGCTTCTCATAACAGATAACAATGAGGAAGAACAAGGGAGGATGATATCTTGTCCCTTTTTGAATATTTAATGAGGCGACGGTTTAAGATATGCTTAATTCCCCAGAAAAACGAATCGCATTAACCCACGCAGATTGACCATGTAAAAACATCCCAAGACATATGAATATTTAATTTAGGAGTTATGGCCGTTGAATTAGCCTTATATTCCATAAAACAAGGCATTAAAAGCATTTTACATCATAGGAAACGTCAATGGGGTGAAACTGTAGGAAGCTGGAAACTCTATTCACACACTCAAAATTTGGAAAAGGAGATAAATATTAGAAACTCAATGATCTGGAAACACTATTCATGAACTTGAAATTTGGAAAAGGAGATAACTATTAGAACCTCACTGATCGGGAAACACTATTCATGAACTCAAAATTTTGAAAAGGAGATAACTGTTAGAACCTCACTGATCTGGAAACACTATTCATGAACTCAAAATTTAGCAAAAGAGATAACTTTTAGAACCTCACTGTTCTGGAAACACTATTCACATAATCGAACATTGGAAAAGGAGATAACTTTTAGAACCTCACTGACCTGGAAACACTATTCATGAACTCGTAATTTTGCAAAGGCGATAACTGTTAGATACTAACTGATCTGGAAACACTATTCATGAACTTGAAATTTGGAAATGGAGATAACTGTTAGATCCTCTCTGATATGGAAACACTGTTCACAAATTAGGAAATTTGGAAAATTGTTGGGGATAAGTCACCTTGACCTCCCGTAACACCTCCAACACCACATTTTCACAAAGTAATGTACCGGAGAGGTCCGAGCCATTAAATCAGATACCTCTCAAAACATTCTCATCCTTGAGAATTCAAAACCAACCTAAACAGACAAACAAAAAAAGAAACAGGGTCAGAACAACCACCCATCGAGATACCTCTCAAAAGAGAGAAAGCCACAAAAGAAACAAAAGAAATTAATAAATAAAACATGAAAGGTCTAACCACGAAGGGAACATCATGACATGAAAAGAGTTAAACATCAAACAACTTTGGGTACTGAGCACGTATCTGTGACTCCCATTCCCATGTACTCTCCTCCCAGCCATTGTGTCTCCACAAGACACGAACTAAGGGGATAAAACACCCACGCAACACCTTCTCCTTGCAGTCTTGGATCTCCATAGGTCTCTCCTCACAGGTTGAATCATCATCAACATCGATCTCTCCCCAAACGATAACATAAAAGTCATCATAATGATAATGACAGAGCTGTGATACATGGAAAACATCATGTATATGACTCATCTGTGGGGGAAGTTCTACTCGATACGCCACAACTCCAACACGAGCTAACACCTCTAAAGGCCCAAAAAACTGGGGAGGGAGCTTACTTCCATGACAAAACCTCCACTGCCCATGATGGGGAGTCGCCTTCAGAAGCACATGATCCCCAAAATTAAACTCCAAGGGTCTCCTCCTTTGGTCAGCATATGATTTCTGATGATCTTGCGCTGTCTTCATCCTATCACGAATCAACTGAACCATATTTGTTGTTTTCTGCACTAGTTCCAGCCCGAAAATTGTTGACTCTCTGACCCTAGTCCATAACAATGGAGAACGACAAGGCCAGCCATTCAAGGCTTCAAACGACACTATACCGATGGTGGAGTAAAAACTATTATTGTAAGAGGACTCCACTAAGGTTAAGTGACTCATCCTTGAACCTCCAAAATCAATTACACTAGAGCGTAACATGTCTTCAAGAGTCTAGCTGGTTCGCTCTGTCTGACCATCCATTTGAGGATGAATAGCAGTGCCAAGGCATAGTTGAGAACCAAAAGAATATTGAAGACCTCTCCACAGCCCGGTGGTAAAATGAGGATCTCAATCAGAAATGATCGTCCTAGGGACTCTATGAAGTCTCACCACCTCCTGCAGATACTGCCTCGACAAAACTTCCACTGAGCTCGACTCTTTGATCTCTATGAAGTGGGACGATTTTCTAAAACAATCCATTACCACCCAAATAGCATCATGTACTCCCGGAGCTTGAGGTAAACCTGTAATAATGTCCATTGAGATTTCCTCCCACTTCCACTAAGTAATATCTAATGTATGGAGAAGAGCACCAGGAACACGGTGTTCGGCCTTCACCTTCTGGCAGACTAAACATCAAGACACAAACTCCGCAACTGCACGCTTCAACACAGGCCACCAAAACTGACTCCTCAAAGAATTGTACTTCTTTGTCACACCAGGATGTATTGATAAAGGTGAACTATGGAACTCTTTGAGAACCCTATCATGCATCTCCAAGGGAACAAAAATCCTTCCATGATACAATACTCGTTGTTGTTTGTCCTCCGACAAACCATTAGGGGCCTCCCCACAGACAACTTGGTCTCTCCAAACCTACACCTCTAGATCACCCAACTAGGAGTCTTCCACCTTCTACACCAGGGATAACTGTAGCGTCTTCTGAAAAAGAAATCCTAGACCCCCGGCTTCTCCCATATCAATATGTAATGCTGATAGTTCTTCCATTACTCTCCATAAATCTACGGATTCGTGCACAGCATCACTACGTGACTTTCAGCTCAGCGCATCAGCTACAACATTCCCTTTTCCAGGTGTATACAATATTTCGAAGTCATATTATTGTAAGAACTCCATCCACTAACGCTGTCATAAGATCAAGTTACGATGGGAGAAAACATAACTCAAACTCTTATGATCGGTGAAAACAACAGAGCGCTCACCAATTAGGTAATGTCTCCACAACTTCCGCGTAAACACCATGACATAAAACTCAAGATCATGGGTGGAATAGTAATGTTCATGGGGACGTAACTGCCAAGACCCATAAGAAAAAACTGACCACTGCTAGATGAGGACACACTCTAAACCCAGATGTGAAGTGTCGCATAAAACATCGAACTGGACTCCCACAGCTGGAAGACAAAGAACTGGAGCAGTTACTAACTTCTCCTTTAGATACTCGAAAGATTCCTGAAACTGATCAGTCCATATGAATGCTTGATCCTTCCTCGTCAAAGCTGTCAGAGTAGTCCCATCTTGGGAGAAATTGGGTACGAACCTCCTGTAGTAGACTGTGAGACCAAGGAAACTTCGCACATCTAAAACTTTATTGGGGGCTTCCCAAGACAGAACTGCTTTTATCTTCGATGGATCCATAGCTACTCCATGTTGGGACACAACATGCCCCTAGAAGCGGACTTCTCAATCCCAAAACTCACACTTTGAAAACTTTCTATATAGCTGATGTTTACGAAGAACTCCTAATACAACATGTAGATGCTCTGCATGCTCCTCTTCAGATGTGGAGTACACAAGGATGTCATCAATGAAAACCACCACAAACTTGGCTAGGAACTCACGGAACACATCATTCATCAATCACATGAATACAGCTAGATCATTCGTCACGCCAAATGTAATTACAACGTACTCATAATGCCCATGACGACAACTAAATGTAGTCTTTGGGATATCCTCATCCATCACATTCATTTGATGATATCCTGATAGCAAGTCGATCATTGAGAACCAACTTGCACCCTTCAGTTTACTGAATAAATCCTCAATTTGTGGAAAAGGATGGTGATTCTTTATTTTCACTTTGTTTAAGCGATGATAATCGATACACAACCGAAAATTTGTGTCGGCCTTCTTCACAAACAAAACTGCTGCACCCCAGGATGACACACATGGATGAACAAAACCGCACTACCACAGACCATCAAGTTGTATACATAGCTCTCGTAACTCAGAAGGGTCCATCCTATATGGGGACATAGAGATAGTAGATGCTCTTGGCTGTAGCTCGATCCTGAACTGGATCTCTCGTCGAGGGGGTAATGCTACAACCTATTCTGGATAGACATAAGGGTACTCCTCTATGACCCTAGGAAACACCAACTGGTGGACCTATGATGAACTCAGCATCAACTAATCCATCATTGATGATAAGGATGGAACACTCCTATGACCCATCTGAGGGTCTCATTCACCAAAAAACACCACTTTCTCTCCATCTACACCAATGAAGATGACTTTTTTCTTGAAGAAATGCACAATAGCCTGCACCGAATACAACCAATCCAGGCCGAGGATGAAATCATATGGTTGTATTTGTAAACATAAGAAATCTCCCCAAGATCGGTGTTTCCTCAACACTAGATCACAGTCCCTACGTACTTCAAACAAGTCAGCTTGACCTCCAACTGGCGTAGTCAACGCCAAGGGAACCGTAAGCCTCTATACCTCAAGTCCCAAAGCATGGACAAGGATTGGTGATATAAAGGAGTGTGTCACTCCAGAATCAAACAAGGCATACACTAAGGTAGAAAACAAGAAAATGGTACCTCGAACGATGTCTAGATCGCATGGAGCTAGTAATGCTAGAGCATTAAGTTGACCAGGACCCCCTCCACGGCCTCTCAGACCCTGATGACGACCACCTCCAAAGTCGCGATCTTCTCTCTGAGGACGGAGAGAGTCATGGGGTTATCCTCTACCTTCCCCATCTACCCTCTACTGATCTAAAGCTAGTTCAACTGGCTGTTGTTGCCTCGGCTGGAACTGCCTCAACAGAGGAACCTGGAGCGTAGTGCCTGGTGCATGATGGCCGCTCTGAAAGGTTGGGAACACCCGCTGTTGATGACCACGACCACCACAAGGAAAAAAAGTCTAATCCCTTGGCATAGGCCTGAGAGTTGCTGCCTCGGGAGAAACGAGATGTGAAGGGCTGGGACCTACCCCCGGGTGAACAGAAACTCTTTTACTTTGTTAACCAAGAACCCCAGACCACCGCTCTGCTTCATGAGGAATCATGCTGATTCCCGTCTCGTGATGATCCAGTCCTGGAAAAAGTCCTTTAGACAACATTTTCCCTCACCAGAACCTCAAGATATGTTTTCATCATAAAGTGGGTTACCGGGCGCAGGATCTCAGGATGCAAGGCCTTCTTAAAATACCTTGCACTAACCTCCTCATCTGGCAGTAGGTCTGAAGCATATCGTAAAAGGTTCCAGAAACGGATTCCAAGCTGTCGAACACTGGAGCTCCCTTGTCGAAGGGTAAGAAGCTCCTGGCGACTAGACGCCTTTGCAGTTAAGGAAAGAAACTCGACTCTAAACTTGTCTCGGAACTCCTCCCATGAGATTGCTGACTCCTCAAGATCCCTGAGGAACAAGAACTACCACTGCCTCGCTACTCCACGCAACATCGTCATAGCTAAGGACACCCAGTTCTCCTTCCGAGAATGGATCGAACTAAAGCCTATCTCGACCTCCTCTAACCAGTCTTCCCTGACTGCATCTGAAATGGAGTCCTCTTACTTTAGCAGACTCTGGCGCTGAAACTCTCGGTGTGTCTTCCTCCAAGTGTCGTTGTCGTCGGCCTCTACCCTTTGGTGACCTGCTGGAACAGACTGCTAGACATTTTCTATGAAAACCTGACGAGGACATTGACCTGGAGCCATACCTATAAAATAACAAACTATTGGAGCTCCTAAACCTGGAATATGGAAGACTCGACATTAATTAATTAATTTTTTTCTTTCATTCATTTTAGTTTAACCTATCCCAAGGTCTACCAATTCTAACATAGGCACAAGTTGGATGATTCATGATCTTTTCTTAGGTCTCTACCCTGAAACAAGTATCACCTTCTTTAGTTTCCATTGTAAACATAATGGTCCATACATCAGATCATATGGGGGACTAAACTCCTATGTCTCAGTCGGTTTCCAGTGTTTACCTAACTTTCTAAACATGAATCACATTGTTTCCCTACCAATCCATGAAACCTCACCTGTGCCTAACTCCAAACTCCATCATATCCCTCAACCAGACATCTGATTCCACTCTGTCACGACCCCCTCCCAACAAAGCTTACCCCTCCTGGTCAGCAATGTGAGAAGGGATATAATGACCCCTGAGTCCTGCCTCTAGTAGGCCGCGAGTTGGAGACTAGCACCGAGGGTATGGTAAACACACAAATGGGAGGCATTACCCTCTAAGAGAACACATGTAGAAGAGAGAGATAAGATAGACACCAATCAACTGTAACTCAGAACTGGAATATAAAAGAAACCCAGGTGCATATATGAAATTTCATGCAAATGTACTACAACTGGATGGGAAAACTACAAGTACCCAAAAGAAGTAAAACAGCAGCAAACCCCAGCACGAATAGCTCGTGTAACCCTAAGATAGTAGAAACCATCTTGATCTCCAACCTACTACAGGTGACCTGAAAACTAGTTTATATATATAAATAAGGTGAGTATAATAGTATACTTAGTAGGATCCTCTCCTAATACTAATATTTAAAATTAAAGAAAGCATGCTAAAGCACAGTGAACAATAAGTGAAACTAACTCATCACCTAAAAAGATATACTATGTTCCCAACCTCACCATGTCTCCTCTCACCAAGTAATGCATAAAAGAATATATCATATACTAAATAGTATCAAGGGTACCCTGCTACTACATCCCCACTAGTTTGCCGCTTTGCCCCATCATCGCACGTCCTAGGCATCTCTCTCCAAAAAGGCTTTCCCAAAAACCCCTGGGCGAAGCACCACAATCTTCCCTCATGCACCACAAAGGCTTGCCCACAGACACCTGGAAGAAGCACCACACCATCCTCACAACCAAATGTAACCAGGTAGTTTTCGGGAGCCACCACAGCTCGGATAATGTGTACCATACGTCGGGTATTATACCTCAAGCCATTTTAGCCCATACACCGAGTAAGGATCCTCAAGCCATCACCGCCTATACACATTACACCTATAGTAGTCCATAGGATTCTATATCTATAATATATGTGTGTGAATAACCACAAGCCATTACAGCCCCCTACACACATATATGGGGAAAACTAACTGTTGTGCCTAATGGAACTAGTATCTACCAAGAGAAGAGAGTGGGGTCAAAGTGGGTAGTCATCAATTCATCCATCAAATGGAAAGTTGGGGAAAACACCCCCCCCCCCAGGGCTCAGAATCCCTAGGGTGCCAGTTACCCTTACTGACAGGGTGGAGTAGTGTATAGAAACACAAAAAGGACATAATATACTATAACTCACAACCACACTATGGGCATAACCTAGTCTTAGACACAACTATAACTAACATCTCTCAAACTCTGGGCTTCCACTTCTAAGACTAGGTATCCTATAAGCACACCACCATTTAAGGGCTTTATTAGATTACGTCATTCCCTTTTTATCAATTATAATGTATGTTAATTAATTCTTCAAACATTAATTAACCATGAATAATTCCACATTAAATTCCATTAACACCACATCCAAAAAAACCATTGTCCCTTCAATACTACTCAACCTCATCATTAAGTTTCTAAAAACACCAACCCCTAGGGTTAACATCATTTATTAAAACATTCATTAAAAAATTAATTTCCCATATTCCCAGGAATTCTAGAAAAGAATCCTATGCTAGAAAACACAAGGGGTCTCAACACGGTGAGTATATATACTACTAGTCGAGTCTTTTCATCATATAGAAAGAGAGTAGACCCATTCCCCCTTGAAAAACTAAAAGCAGAAAGCACGTGGCATACCCCACGTGTCTTCGCCTCTTTCAGAAGAAGGGTAATTAAGACCAGCTACCTTGAGGAATGGGGAAAAGTAAAAGCAGATAAACAACAAAAGAGAATCAGAAAGAATCCAACAATCACATCCATCCCATTCCATCATCCCTGGTGTCCTCCCCAACACCCACATGCATAAAACGATGCATCTCGACACTCTAGGCGTCATCTGCTGCCAAAACCAAATGTCTTCATGCCTCCATGTATCACAACATCCATCCATGCTCACATCACAGCATAAGAAGCAAGAAAAAAACATCACATTATTGGGATCTTGGCCCTTTAACAATAAAGAGGTTAACTAAGAACCCTTTTATAAATTATCAAACAAGTTGTTCTTTAATCCATCTTGAATTAACAGATTTTTTAAACATAGGTTCCAAATTTAGGAAACCTATTCAGTTAGCTATCACAAATAAATAATCATCCTTACTGCACTAATTTGATTAACATCAAATTACAATAAGTACTGGATTTGTTTTCATGCCTCATTATCTTTAGCCAACAATTATTATTTAATCCCAGTTTGTGTTTTTTACCGATTTCCATTGTGAAAAAACATCTAAACAAATCATAGATATCACACTATCAAGCAAAACATGAGGCAATAATATACGATAGATATTAATTTATTTATCTAGTTCAAATATTTATTATGTCAATTCCATTGTGATCCACTGGGATAAAACATGCTAACGATACAGTTGCATGTAAAAGAAAAGAAAAGCAATGAATCCCCTACCACAACAGTTCTTGATGTTCCTTATCCACACAACGGGTCACAATCCTCCTCTCGCGACAACTGCTTCCACCCAAGGATTCCCGGTATGAAAGCACTAACAAAACACCAAGATAACCCCATTAGAAGAATGGATATTACATGATATAATATCTAGAGGATAAATAAGAGAAGATGAACCCCAAAAGAACGATGATACAACATACATTGTATCGAAGATTGATCAATACAGCTTGGTTGTATCAAAACAGAGCAGAACCAATCCTTGGAGTAATGTTTGATTGTGCAACTCTTAGAGGATGGATTGAAAGGTTCTAGCGTCTCATAGATGATAAAAAAGAGGAAGAACAAGAGAGGATGATAACTTATCCCATTTTGAATATTTAGTGAGGTGACGGTTTAAGATACGCTTAATTCACCATTAAAAGAGGATCGCATTAACCCAAGTGGTTTGACCAAATAAAAACATCCAAATCCATATGAATAATTAATTTAGGAGTTATAGCCTATGAATTGTCCATAGAGTCCTTAAAACAAGGCTTTAAATGCATTTTAAGTCAACGGAAACACCATAGGGGCAAAACTGTACGAAGCTGGGAACACTGTTCACATACTCAAAATTTGGCAAAGGTGATAACTGTTAGAACCTCTATGATCTAGAAACACTATTCATGAACTCTAAATTTGGCAAAGGATATAACTGTTAGAACCTCACTGATCTGGAAACACTATTCATGAACTCGAAATTTGGAAAAGATAACTGTTAGAACCACATTGATCTGGAAACACTATTCATGAACTCGAAATTTGGAAAAGGGGATAACTGTTAGAACCTCACTGATCTAGAAACACTATTCATGAACTCGAAATTTGGGAATGGAGATAACTCTTAGAACCTCACTGATCTGGAAACACTATTCATGAACTCAAAATTTGGCAAAGGACATATCTATTAGAACCTCACTGATCTGGAAACACTATTCATGAACTCGAAATTTGGAAAAGGAGATAACTTTTAGAACCTCACTGATCTGGAAACACTGTTCACAGAACTGTAAATTTTGCAAAGTGTTGGGGATAAGTCACCTTGACCTCCCGGAACACCTCCAACACCAAATTTTCACAATGTAATGAACCAGAGAGGTCCGGGCCATTACATACCTACTCTGAATCCTTCACATATCGCACCAAGGAAATCTACATTTCCATATGAAACATACGGTATCTACCCTCCTATACTCCCATGCTCAGCTGTATAGAGGCCAACTCCTCCATTTCTTTCCAAGCATCTGCTAACTCACAATCCAAATCATTCGGCGACTTCCTTCACATGGAATCAACCTCAACATTACCATTTCCTAAGGTGTAGGATATCTCGAAGTCTTAGTCCTTGTGAAACTCCATCCACTTCTGTTGCCTCATGTTTAGGTCCTTCTAGGAGAAGACATAACTCAATATCTTGTGATATGTGAAGACCGTGAAGTTTTTAGGGATGACGTAATGCTTCCATAACATCAATGTGAACACCACTGCCGCAAGCTCCAGGTTATTGGTAGAAAATTTATGTTCGTGAAAGGGTAACTGCTTAGACCCATAAAAGATCACTCCCCACTATTGCATCATCACACACCCTAAACCTAGACCAGATGCATCATATAACACTTGAAAAAGTACCCCTTACTCCGTAAACATCAACACTGGGGAACTGACCATCATACGTTTCTAATAATTTAAAGATACCTGGCACTACTCACTACATATAAAATCCTTTTCTCTTCGGTTAAAGGCGGTCAAAGCTATTGTAACTAGAGAGAATTCGGACATGATCATCTGGTAGTAACCATCCAGTCCAATGAAACTACGACCCTCTGTCATGTTCTTGGGTTCTACCAAAGAAAAAAAATTCTTCGAACATCGATGAGGACACTAATATTCTGTATTAGTACACAATGTGTCTGAGGAAGGGCACCTCTCGTGTCCAGAAAATGAACCTGGACAACTTCCTATAGAGTTTGTGTTTTCATAGGGCCTCTGTAACAGTCTTCAAATGCTCGAAATGGTCCTCCTACAACCATGAGCAGATCAAGATGGTTTTTCAATAAAAATGGCAAGGAACCGGTCCAGATACTGATGAAAAATAGAGTTCATGAGCCCCATGAACACAACTGGTGTGTTCGTAACGTCCAAAGGCATGACCATAAATTCAAAGTGCCCATATCTGCACTAGAAAAAAATCATCAAGATATAACCCACATTTATCATCAACTGGTAACATCCAGAACATAGGTCGACCATAGTTATCCAACCATCACCCTTCAACTGATAAATAAGTTCATTTATTGTCAGTAGGGGGTAACAGTTCTTGACCATCACCTGATTTGGTCTTTGGTAGTCTATGAACAGCCTAAGAACACTATATTATTTATTTTAGACAAAGATAAGAGAACAGTATGGATATGATCTAGGTTAGATAAAACCCTTCTACATTAGGTGATCAACCTGAATATGAACTCCCGTAACTCAGAAGGTGTCAGTTGATAGAAATACATCAAAATTCTATAGGCACTGGGTTGTAAGTCAATCCCAAACTCAACATCACGTTGAGGGGTTAGAATCACATCTTTGTCATGGAAGATGTCATGGAACTCACTAAAAATACTCTAGACATCCACCATCTCTGAGCATGTTGACTTCACTAATAGTTTTTCTAATAAGGATAGAAGAGTCTCCATGAACTATATTCCCTCCGGGAAAACTCTCCACTCGACAAAAGCTACCAACTGTCCTCCAGTATCGGAGAACACAAACCTTATCTGAAAGCAGTCTCTAAAATTGTTCATGAAAAAAACAGAGAGTTGATGCCCATGATGGCATCATATAGCCACATTTCCAATAGAAATTGATCCCCACTAGAATGAGGTGGCCCCAACATCATCCTATATCCCCGAAAAACATCAAATAGGTTGGTCTTACATCCATCTTCTATGCTCAAAACCAATGGAATGGAATGTATATCTACGTATACACCCAAGTCATGAGCTAGACTGAGTGAAACAAATGAGTCTGAAGCTATGGAATCAAAGAATTCATAGGAAAGGGTAATAAACAAACTGATTGTTCCTCAAATGACCTTTGGACTTTCGTAAACTGCTTCCTCTAAGACGTCCAACTACCCACGCCCAACTTATCTTCCCCTCAACTATTGGAAACCTTTATGACCATGCCTGGGTTGAAGTCCCTAAGGAGCACCATGAGTTAAGACTCCTATAACACCAACCCCCTTTGTGGGGTGAGATCTCATTGTTCCTGCTACTTCTGCTGAAAAGGTCGGGCCTTCAACTATTGGTACTGATGTGGGAGATGACCATTCCCACTTGCACTGTGATGAAGAGGGGATTTGTGGCAGATCCCTGATCAAAATATTATTTACCTAAGAATGCAATATAGTGCACTCCCAGGGTCGGTCTCAAGGAGGCAACTTACACAACACCAAAATTCTTTTGTCACTATTTATTTTCTAATTAATTTATAATATAAATATGAGTTTTAAATATGCATAAAATATGAATATATATATATATGTAATGCAAACAATAAGATGTTTAAAAGAAGAAAGAAGACATTTTTTCTTGGAGGATCATAATGGTTGATATCATTGTTTATTAAAATATTCTCAACATCAATTCAATGTAGTGATCAAAATCTATCACACTACACCCTCTTATTTGATATGTTGTTTCCCCATCACCGAGATCTCTGCATGTGGGTAAATACTCTTCCTAAAGTCGGCTAGGAGATCTCTTTGCCGACCATCGCTATACAAGCCATACTCCATCGTATGCATGACTTATATAGTGAAGGGAAGGATAAATGATGAAAGAGAAGAAGAACTTGGCGATAGAGAAAATGGGGAAATCGCACATCATAATCAATTTAACCACCAACAAAATTCTCAGAATTAAATAATGATATTTAAATTGAAGCACAATGAAACTCAAACAACCACCATTCTCCTCCTCAAACAAACATTGAGGTTAGTTCCCCATTTTCATGGAGTTAGAAGAGACTACGGTGGGAGAAACACATAAAAGTAAAAATAGAAGAATGAGGTATGAAGAAGAAGAATAACGTAATGTATATTAAAAATATGAATAAAATAAATTACTGAAATAAGCTCCACATTATCCCCCCTGGAATGGATATATCATAAACTGGGAGAAGGGACACATATTTATAGGGAGTAGGGGTGACACATTCACACACAAAACAATTAATCCTAATGTTTCCGCGTAGAGAAGCCCTTAAATTACCGAATCTGTAATAGGTGTCTTCATAAATGTTGTTTCTTATTTTCCCCTTCATTGTATCCCCAAATTTGAGCTTCATTGGACTCTTCTTGAAAGAGTTATGAATTTAATATTGGAGGTTTCCTTTTTTAGAGGCAGCTTCCAGGCAGCTTCCTTCATATGTATGTCATTCAATTTTCCTCATAATGGATTCCAAACGACTTGAAATTTATTATATAAACGCGACCATGAGTACTTGTACATCTCCAAGTGGAATCATATAATTTGGAGTTGTGTAGACGGAATTGGGATTCCGTTATGGAAGTGGGGTCCGTTCTGTCTTCCTGGAAAACTCTTCAAATTCATTGAATTTTTACGGATTTTAGAGGATCGAATCAGATCCTGGTCCAGAAGACAAAAATGAAGGAAATAAAATAATTATTCTAACAAAATTTGAATCAGAGAATTTTGAATTTTATTTTTCCGTAAATCACCAAAATACCCCTGACGTAAAATTCTGTCAAAAATCCAGAATTAGTCGTTTTTCACATTTGGGTTCAAAATAACACTAAAACCTAAAAACATGATAATTAACCATTCAATAACACTTTTGTGGGATTATAAACAATGTTTTACAGTATAAAATATATGAAAATATGAGCTTCATCACTCCCCCACACTTAAACATTGCACTCCTGGGCAATCATCTTGCATCCAAATCAAAATCCACACAATAATCAAAAATGAGAAAATATCAATGATTTTATCCAAAATAGAATTCCATCATGTCTCATTTATGAATAATAATTATCTCATTTTAATTTCACTCATTAAAATTTTTTCATCCTCATAAATCAATCCACGGCCCAATTACAACCTACCTCACATTGAATTTTATGTCACTCCTCACTCAAGAGAAATTGAATCTAGAGTTATACTCATACTTGAAAATCGCATGTATCACCATAGGATTGTGGAAATTATCATTTCTCCACAGTGTGAAACAGGAAAATGAATTTAATCATGAGGGCTTTAATTAAAGGTTCAAATTATTCTGTGGCTTAGGGTCGGTGGTAAAATTATTGAAAAATGTTCCAAGCTCGAAAGAGGAGGTTGATCTTTTAAGTACAATGCATGATTAAACAAGTGAAAACACAGGAAATTCCTCACTCAATACTTCATGTAAATGTGAAAAAAAACCCCACCCATATTTATGACATGGTACATGAGCCAATAAGTGATTATAATGAATGATATCATCTAAGTTCTCCTCTCTTTTTTTCAAAGCTCCAGAAAGGCACAACTTTATTTTCTTTTTTTTCTTTTTTTTTCATAGAGGATGAGCTGAAAAATTGAATACAATGAATGAATGACAATTAATGCCCTTGATTTTTGGGAGGGACATGAGTCATAAAAGAATGTACAATGAGGAATTCAAGCTCATCTATATTTTTTTTCTTTTTTTTAGGAGAAATGGATGAAACAAATAAAGCACAACGAAATGACGACACATGCCCAATTCTCTTGTTATCCACTGCCCAAAGTATTGACACACACCTCAAACCACCCATAAATGATACACATACCAATGAACGCACACTAAAGGCCCTTCCCCCATACTCAAACTTGAAATATCCATGCAAAAATATTAAAAGTGCGGGTAGGTGAGGAAAAATTGGCTTGTAATGTGGCTTAAACCTATAAGGAAATTCATGGCATCTAAGGGCTTACGAAGGATAAATGTAAAGGTGGGTCTCAAGATAAAATGTGGCTAGCCGAAGAGATGCCTCAATCATTTCAAATACATTTCATGAAATCCAAAGCTTCGGAAGAGAATTATTCACAAATTCTGGTTCTCACACAAAATTCAAGTTTCCCTCAAGAAAGTGTGGGTATTAGGAAGAATATGTAAAAGTGGTTTAGAATACCTCACAGGATTGGAAAAATATTTTTAGTCAGTGTTTCATGGGCATGGATTTCAAAAATCAGTCAAACTCATTAAAATGCTTGAAAATCCATTTCAAGGTAAAATAATTCATATCAACAATCATTTAAAATCAATTATTTAAAAAATCATTTAAACTCTTTCAAAATAAATTGATGTGTGAAAAGTGATAAGAATATCCATTAAAGCTCAAAAATCCTAAAAATATAAAAAAAATGAAAAGCACACAAGAAGAACTAAGGAGGTTGACACTCCCCCACACTTAAATTTAACTACCCCTTATTTCAACTCAACAAAATATTAATATAAATATAGAAATTCAAAGGGAAGGAAAGATACAACCTGACATTATTTTAGAGGTGGATGCCTTGAGTTAATCTCCTAGAAGGATCCACTTTAAAACTACAAGAAAGTAATGAAAATACATAAGAAAAATAAATAAAAATAATGAGAAAGGGAAAAGAAAAGAGATAATTCTTGGTTTAGACCCCCAAGCGGGTGCTAGGTTTTTACTGCCCCTAGTCAGGCAGTTTCAGTAGATTATCCCCAATCAGAAGGTGGGTGTGGTTTATTTAAGATGAACCACCACATGTGAGTTTTCCTGATGTCCATGATTAAATACTTGAAGTAGAGAACCCCAAACAAGATAATAATGTTCTCAACCACCGAGAAAGAATAAAGAAGAAATTTTAGGTTCGAAGTGGGATGGAATAAAAGATAAGGATTCTCCCTTTTAACTTCGGCGGTGTCCTCCCCCATATGGTATGCAAATTTTTGTTGAGGAGGTAGTCGCACCACCACCAGCTTCTTCGGATCTTCTTCCTCGATTACCACCACTTTGGTGGTATCATCATCAAAATCTAAGGCCTGATACATTTGTGTTGTAACTGAAATATCAGGAAAGGAGAAGTCAGATAACAATTCAGTTTGAATAAAATTAAAACATGATGAATCAATAAAGAAATCTTCCCTTTCAAGTAAGTCAGCTTGGAAATTGATTTCATCTGACAGGACCATTGGAAACTCTATCTCAGCTGGTGCATCTTCTTCTTCATCTTCCAAATCAAGAGTGAGGTCAAAAGGTATTGATTGTTCAATATCAAGCATGGGAAGATCATGTTTCAAGTTATCTTCGACAATGTTATTCCAAGATTCTTCGAAAAAATGTTGGCCTCCCATCAGTGCATCAGTTGGAATGTGTAATTCTGGGACCTCCATGAGCAATGGATGAGTGCGGGATGATGTGATAAGTTCCTTTATAAGTTCATTCTCACCCACCTCAGGTTCTTTAACATAAAATGTGATCAGTGAAATCTCTTCCACCACTCGTTCTGGTTCAGGTTCAGGCTCAGGGTTGGATTGCTCTTGGGATGTGCGTACATATTTAGCAATCCATTCAATTTGGATCTCCATTTTTTGAACATTATCACTAATCCTATGAAATTGAGCATCAATTTTATTGCAAACATTTTCTGGCAGCTGAGATTGGTCAGTCCATGCAGAATAATCACCATTGAAATATATCATTAACAAAAAGTTTTTTTTAGTTTTTGAAATTTATGATTTTTTTTTGTTTTTTTTATGAATAACGGTGTGTGCATGTGTTGCACCTCCCCGGAAACGGCGCCAATTTGATGAAGAGGGGATTTTTTGCAGATCCCTGATCAAAATATTATTTACCTAAGAATGCAATATAGTGCACTCCCAGGGTCGTTCTCAAGGAGGCAACTTACACAACACCAAAATTCTATTGTCACTATTTATTTTCTAATTAATATATAATATAAAGATGAGTTTGAAATATGCATAAAATATGAATATATATATATATATATATATTTGTAATGCAAAAAATATGATGTTAAAACGAAGAAAGAAGACATTTGTTCTTGGAGGATCAAAATGGTTGATATCATTGTTTATTAAAATATTCTCAATATCAATTCAATGTAGTGATCAAAACCTATCACACTACACCCTCTTATTTGAAATGTTATTTCCCCAACACTAAGATCTCTGCATGTGGGTAAATACTCTTCCTAAAGTCTTCTAGGAGATCTCTTTGCCGACCATCGCTATACCAGCCATACTCCATCGTATGCATGACTTATATAGTGAAGGGAAGGATAAATGATGAATGAGAAGAAGAACTTGGTGATAGAGAAAATGGGGCAATCGCACATCATAATCAATTTAACCACCAAAAAAATTCTTAGAATTAAATAATGGTATTTAAATTTAAGCACAATGAAACTCAAATAACCACCATTCTCCTCCTCAAACAAACATCGAGGTCAGTTCCCCATTTTCATGGAGTTAGAAGAGAATACGGTGGGAGAAACACATAAAAGTAAAAATGGAAGAATGAGGTATGAAGAAGAAGAATAACGTAATGTATATTAAAAATATGAATAAAATAAATTACATAAATAAGATCCACCTTATCCCCCATGGAATGGATATATCATAAACTGGGAGAAGGGACACATATTTATAGGGAGAAGGGGTGACAAATTCACACACAAAACAATTAATCCTAAAGTTTCCGTGTATAGAAGCCCTTATTTGATCGAATTGGTAACAGGTGTCTTCATAAATGTTGTTCCTTCGTGTCCCCTCCGTTTTCTTCCCAAATTTTAGCTTCATTGGACGCTCCTAGAAAGAGTTATGAATTTAATATTGGAGGTTTCCTTTTTGGGAGGCAGCTTCCAGGCAGCTTCCTTCATATGTATGTCGTTCAATTTTCCTCATAATGGATTTCAAACGACTTGAAATTTATTATATAAACGCTCCCATGAGTCCTCGTACATCTCCAAGTGGAATCATATAATTTGGAGTTGTGTAGACCGAATTGGGATTCCATTATGGAAGTAGGGTTCGTTCTGTCCGCCCGGAAAACTCTTCAACTTCATTTAATTTGTACGGCTTTTAGAGGATCAAATCATCTCCTGGTCCAGAAGATAAAAATGAAGGAAATAAAATAAGGATTCTAAAAAAAATTTAATCAGAAAATTTGGAATTTTATTTTTCCAGAAATGACAAAAATACCCCTGACGTAAAATTCTGTCAAAAATCAAGAATTAGTAGTTTTTCACATTTGGGTTCAAAATAACACTAAAACCTAAAAACATGATAATTACCCATTCAATAACACTTTTGTGGGATTATAAACAATGTTTTACAGTATAAAATATATTAAAATGTGAACTTCATTACACTGTGTTTCACTCGGTATGGGCATTGGTTCCAACGGTTCTTTTGACTTCCATAGATACAGAATCTCAGTCATAATCTCGGGGAGAAACGGTGGGGACCAAGAGATCATAAATGAGATTACTAAGGCCTTCTCTCCATTGGTCGAAACCTACAAGGCATTAATGCTAGATGCATGCTGCTAACATCCTTCCCCTTTGACAATCCCAACTATCTCCTGTCTCATTGCACACCTTCCAGCATGTGCATCCTCTCCACCACTTTATCCTTCTTCTGAACCTCCAAGTATGTTGAAAGACTAAAGTGACCTTCAACATACTGATGGGAAGGTTGGAATACCTCCTCTAAGTACCATGCCCACGACTCCTAATTCATGAAGAGGCTTGGAGCAAAATGAAGGACGTACTTGAACTTTATCCCCAACTCCCCTATCGTCATACTCTCATGCAGAAGGGAGAGATGCTCTTTCCTATTTTTTTCCTTCATCATTGATGAAAGGAATTCTACCCAGAACACATTCTCTATGTCAGTCCAAGAAACCACATCATCCTTCTTCTTACCATGACAGAGCGTCCACCACTGACCCACTACTCCCCTCATCTTGATCATAGCCAGAGGAACTAAGTACTTGGTCAGATCCCAGATTAAGCTGAAACTTATCACCAGATCCTCGAGCCATCTCTCTATATCTACGTCAGAGATGTTTACCTAATACATCATAAGGGTCTTCCACTAAATGGAACAAAGCATATTATTCCATTGGTCATCCTCTTCCTGTTTATAATCACTCTACTGATCTTCCAAATCAACATTTTGGACCTCGATCTTCCGCACAAGTTGTGACCACCATCTGGGTGCCTTAACTGCATGGTAAACAAGGAGTGACATAGACATCGTAGTGTGGAAAATTATTTTAATTTTTATAAAAAACACTTATTCATTTTACATTCCCAATAACCCAAAACAAGCATGAAAACAATTCATTATTATTCAAGTACCTTTTCCTAGGGTCTCTAACCTGCAATCAGTGTAGCCTCACTTGGTCGTTTGGAAGGTTCATAGTTCTTACATCGGATCACCGGGGGACCTAAAATATCGTGTCCTAGCTAGACTTCCATGTCCAATTTCATGAACCAAGATTTCATAACATAGTTTTCCTACCATCACATGAAATCTTCACTATGACTAACCCCGAAAACCATCGTATCTCTCAACCATCAACTTCTGATACCACACTGTCACGACCCACCTTCACGAAATGAGGGAAGGGACAAAAAATCTCCATACCCTTAATTCTTCAAGTTAAAGGGGAGATACTGACCCACAAGCCCCACATTCAATATTACTTAGAGTGGTGCCTAGTACCTGGGTATAAATTGTCACATAATATTGAAGGCATTACAATTTTTATAGAACAAGATCATGAAATAATATGGTAAACCCAAAAAACTCAAAGGAGTGAAAGTTAAAGTAAATCCAAAAATACATTCCCTTATGCAAGTTCAAAATACACTGATTCAATGTACAAGAAACTCTAAATGAAATTAGCAATATAAAATAAAAAGCATCAACAAGAACAATCCCGATGTCAGAGGTACTGAGGTCTAGCATAGTCCTCAAAGCCTTCCCAAAGAATATTGTGCAACCTGGGCCAACGACTAAAACAAACCCTATCCAAAGATTCTTAGTCCATAATGATCCTTAGGGCATCAGATCCTACATGAAAAATATTGTTCTACCTAGAAGAAAGTGAAAATTTGAGTTAATAACTACCTACTTATTAGAATATGTGAAAATATAACATCCCCCATGAAATGGGGGTGTTTGGAACGAAGTGCTCAACATGGGTGGGAGAGAATATGTACCGAAGAACTAAATTTTATACATATAGGTAATCATTCACTCATACCAACTTAAAGGTTATGAAAGAGGAAACCGGTCTGTACACAAATACTATCATTTCTATCTATACATGCACAAATACACTACATCCACAACCAGTACAGAAACCGTTTTAGGAAAATAATCCCCCATTGTACCCATTCTCATTATCATGATCAAGAGATTCTGTTTAAAACATTCCTCCACTATTGGGAAAATGAAAGGAATAACCATAAGCTAAAACAACAACTGAAGGAAAAACAACCAAGTGAAATTTAACCATTCACACCCGATTCTCTTCTAAAGTAACGACATCAAAAAGAATCAGTGAGATCCCTCAATGTCTTGGAACCAAACCTATCCCCAACATACCGGCTCCACACTGCCTTAGATTCAAAAAAAACCTCTCAACAAAAGGTTACATCCCCCTCTACGTCACCCCAAAAGGCATGAAATAGAGCACCCATAGATATCACTAGAATAGAGAAAACAAATTCTGATTTAGCCAACACCATTCCTCGAGTTCCTTATTTCAGTTTGGTTAACCTGGGTGATCAAAAAACAGTTCTTATTCATCAGGCATCCATTTAATCAACCAATTTTGTTAGAATAACCTATCTCATTTTTAAAAACATTCAATCACCATATAATATATAAAAATATAACATTAGTAGTGTGCAAGAATGGACCACCAATAGCATGATTTTTAGTGGACATAACCCTATACATTTCACAACATAAAAAAAGGTAAAAAAACAACATCATTAACATTCCCATCCATCCATAGTTTAAAATTCAATTTATTATCTTTTTTAATGTTGGATTCATATACACACAGAAGTATCATCATCATACACACCCAGTATGATGCATAATAAAGATATATGAAGGAGGAACACCTACTTGGATGATCAAGGATCGAATTATTCTCCTCATTCCATAAACTGGGGATACACAACTTGTATAGGAAGACCTATAAGGACTCTAATGCTAAGAGGGAAGGGCTCCAGCATAAGTGCATGATTCATCTGGAGAGAAATTTTCGAGGTGCACTAAGAGAAATAGAAATGAATAAAGAAGAAAGGATATCAGGTTAAGAAGAAGCTAGATCCTAAAATCATGGATATTATCTCAAAGTTCATATAAGTCTGATTGTGCCTCAACTATGTGGCTCAGTATTTCACACATTGGGATTAATTGAGATTTCATTATTATTCTCAAAGATGGTGGAGATAATGGTTTTGAGTTAATATTTTTCCATTAAATGGATAAAAAGAACAAATAACATGGGCTAACCTGGAAAAATGGAAAAGGGTGAGACACCAACAAAAATTCCACACTTTTTGGTATCTTAAGGGTCGCCCAACTCATGGGTGTTTAAATCATATTTTATGGGCATTAAAAAATGCTTCAACCCACATTAAAAGGGTAAAAAGTCTTAAAAGAGGCGTTATGGGAAAAAATTGTGCAACGATCCCCGAAATCCCTTGGTGGAACTATTTGTGTGTCGTACCGATCGGTGAGACCGATCAGAGGAACTGATAGGTGAAACCATACTGACAACCTCCCAACAACATCGACGCCATCCTGACTCACAGATTGTGTCCAGGACACGCCAAATATTAGAATTTAGCAATGTAATGGACTAGGAGGGTCTAGGCCATTATAGAATATGGAATCCAAACATATTTCAATGTCTCCCATTCAAACAAATTCTACATTCTATGAATTAATTTTGGGTCATTCATAACACTAAAAATTATTTTGAAACCCTATTTTTAAATTTTGAAACATTGATTTCATGTGGTGATATTTTTTTGGGAAATGATAACTGAGGTTTCATTTTTTAAAAATATCTTACAAGAAATTATTTTATAAATAAAATTATTTTTGATATAATTGATTTTCAAATACAGTGACCATAAATAATGTGAGCATTGTTTTAAAATGAGATGCAGTTTTAATGAAAATAGGACTAATGTTCTCAATGGAATTCGAGGAATTTAATTAAAATAAAATTTATTAGACTTCGGAGATTATAAATGGCTGTTTGATTGGTGTTTAGTGGGGGTTTTTTGAATTTTTATCAAATTTGTGGTTTAGTAACATTTTTTATTATTTAATTATAGTGAGTTATCTTTGGTTAGTTGGTTTTTATTGAATTTTTTTTCTTGTTATAATGATTGTATCCCCGCCAATGATTCAAAAAACATTAAAGATATATCTAGGTTTACATAACTATTAGTGTAACCTCCATTTTATCAACATATCCAAATTCTCCTCTATATTTTCAAGTAGAACCCTCCTCTCATTTATTGTAGAAATATTTCTTTTTGAATTTGTAAAGTATATATGAATAATCAACCAGATATTCAATTTCGTTAAGTTTCATATCACTATAGAACATATTTTATCTACATTTATGATAGAAGGCCCAACATGGGAATTGGTTATGTTGGTATGTGGGAAAAAGTTTCATAAATACCACTCATGGGAATATTTTATGTCCTGTTTTATTTGAAAATAATTCATTGAGGTTGTGAGGGTTGATATATCAATAGGTATGTACTACCATTAGAAAATGTAATTTATTTATATGGGATTTAATCTATAGTTTTTGAGATTTATCCTCCTATCTCTTAGTTCTAGTTGAATGTGATTTTATTAATGGATTAAATTTTGATAATAGGATTCATCCAGATATCTAGTTGATGGTCGACAAGTACATCTTATCCTAGTTTAATGACGTGGTAAGGACAATTGGATGAGTTGATGTTATGTTGGAAGGGGTATTCTTGGTAGGAATTACCCCTTAATAACCTAAAAATGGTATGTATATTATAGTAAATAGATGGTATGTGGGCCGAATGTAGCTAATATTGGTGGTGGAATCATAAGGATTGTTAATCATTTGTTAACATATTCTTTTGGGTGAAGGACTATTGTGTGTCATCAATGTGGAACAGTGTGTCTCAAGAAGAATATTTTCATTTCATGTTCCACATTTTCTTTCCATCTTTGGATTTATTTGACCCATCATCATATGTTCTATAAGGGTGTCTCTCGATTGAAGAATAGAGATGAATCCTCTGTCTCTCTCTCTAAGAAGCCTTTAACTTAATCGAAAAAACATGGTGCTTGTGCAAGAAGAATTTAATATTTCTTTTGTTGAGGTTTCATTCAATGTAATTCATGTATCTAGTAGTGTTTTCATTTTCTTTGAATTAAAATGGTTATGGTGTATCTTTCAGGATGTTCTGTTTTAATGGAAATTCCCTTTGGTTAATTCTGAATTATACCATCTCATATTGGAAGTGAGTTTTTTTGTGATTATTTTATATGATTCATAGTTCATTATGTTGTTTTGTGTGCTTTTACAATTTCATAACATTATTTTATAATTTTAGGACTTATTATTACACTGAGATGAGACTCTATGATAGTGGAATTTAGACTCTTTCCTCACACATCCAATAATAGTATACCATCATTTAATCACCTCCATTTCATTTTCCATCTTAATAATATTTATGATTTGTATCCTCTATCCCAGTTGATATTTTATACTTTATATTAAATTATAATTTGGAAATTATTGAGTTATTTTTGTAGTTATATTAGTCCAAGTTATGGTATGGTTATTGGAAAGTGTCTTGGAGTTTTCATTATCATTGAGAGGTGGTTTGTGATCAATGGGTTATTGTTGGTAGGAATGTAAGACTTTTACTAGTGGTGACCGATGTGATCATCAATTTTAGGTGTTTAATTTAATGGGAGTTTTAATAATTTTAAATCTACTTGGTCAAATTGAAATGTTGAGGCTTTATGGCAGTAGAATGATTAATGGTGTTGCTTTTTTTTACAATACATATTTTTTATCTGTACGATTATATTTTTTGTCTTATATATTAATTTTTGAATTTTTTTAGAGGTTTCAGATCTAAATTTTGATTCATGATAAATATTTATCTGTTTCATTATATTTTTCATAAATAAGGAGAAGCCATATGGCCCATAGATGATGAGTCTCTTTTCAATAAATTTTCAAATGGAATAGTTAAGGTTACACATGAAATACAAAGCTGTATTAAATCCATTTGGAACCCATTAGTATCTGTATAGCTCCTGGATTCCCCTTGATTAGGGCCAATTTCTTGATCACATTTTTTTTCAATTCATTCAGCACGAATTCACGTGGTTCTTTAGTTATTGACATATCCAAACCACACAGTTGGTTCATGGATTCCCAAATCAAACCTCAAAACCATGAGGGTATACTATTATTCTAGTGAGGGATATATGGTTAGTAGATGAATTCCCAAAATGAATGACCAAATAGTTCATAGTTCACAAGTTCATTAAAAAAGTAAAATTATATTTTTTTCATTTTCTAATTTTCACTCCAAACCCACATTTCTCCCACATGGAACTTGACACTCATGGGAGGCTCCTATGTTCCCCTTTAAACCTTCCCAACACTTTCATGGGTGATTAAAAGTGTATTTTTTTTATGTTTTTTGGTATGTTTCTTATTGTGATACCCTCCTATGTTCTCACTATTCATTCTTCATTCATTGTTTCAGTTAGTTCTGCTTCTCCCATGGACACATTAATGTATAGTTTCTTATTATTTGGTATTAATTTTGGTGTTTTTCTATTTATGGTTCCATTTATTTATTCATTCTTCTATGGACCAAATTTATAATGATTTAGTGTTATCATCATTTATGTGCATGTGTTTTAGGTTGGAACCCTTAGGCATTTTCCATTATATTTAATAAATCATTGATGTATATCAATTAGAACCATATTTTTTTACTAATTAATGTTTAAGGATTCTATAATTGTTTTTGATATGATATGATGTGAAATTATTCATATATTTAATTACATGGAATTAAATGTCTAAAAAACTCACAACATGTTTTCATTAAAAAGCCTAGTTCGAATTTATATGAAGCTTGTCTCTTGTAAATGGTATTTAATTTTTCTAAAATGTTTTAAATATTTATGAAAAGCTCATATGGTTTGTCTAAATGGATTTTCACTAAATAGTTTCATCAATCCCATTTGGTGTTTCTATAAACTAGTCTTTTTTTTAAAATGCTCCTCAAGATAGGTCCCTATATATTTTGATTTTTAAAAGAAATGGGATGTCCTTCACACTATACATCCCAATTTTATTTTTGGGTCATAGTACAATGGAAAATCCCATTGGTTGGTTTAGGAGTGATTAATGTTTGAGTTAATTATGACTACTATTTATATATGTTGATCGTTTTTCAATTTCATGGATCACCCGCACTTTATACACCACATGGGAACCTAACAATGCTAAAAAATATCTAAAACTTTATTCTACGCTAGATTTTTATTACAATCTATCTAGTATCCCAAAGTAAGAATTTTCAATTCATTTTGAATGTTCACCTATATTATGATATTTGGGATATGATTTAGGGTGAGGTATATTGATTTTATTAGGCAAACCATCATGATGTATTAGGGAGAGTTTGTTCTAGATTTTCCCCTTAGCTTCTTTATATTCTGAGGATTCACCACCAACTTGTTTTCCAACAATGTATAATGTGGGAATCTCATAGGATTTGATTACTTGTTTTCTTTCTTCCTCATCTCATGTTTTATGGTTTCTTATTCATCTCCCATTTCAAGCTATACCTTTTAGTAAAATTTAATGTTTGGTTCTTATTCTATTTTTCATAATGAATATTTTGAGAAAAAAATGTTTAACTCTCTTTCAATTTATTTATTGTTCGTTCACTTTTTTTAAATGTACTTGTATTCTTTATTTATTAATTAAGGAAATATTAAATGATGTTGGTAATGGAGCATTTAAAAAAATAAATTTTTGAACTGATTATTTTATATATGGTATTTAAAACATGAAATAAATGAAAATTTTATTTTAATTCAATGCATATGAAATTTTATACTCAGTAATTCCTATAGAGTTTTAATTCTCAAAAATTTAATATTAAATTTTTGGGCCTCAACTGTAGGATCAAAATATGTTTTTATCACTATGGCTCAATGTTGTGATTTTTAATTGGCGAGGGTCCTATAGAGTCACATGAAGTCATATTTTGTCAACATTTTTAGTTTTATTTAATATTCATTTTATATTTACATTCATTATTTTGATAATTTTTCACATTGTGATACTCATTTATAATTAAAATAATTTTTAATTCATTATTTGTGAAATTATTCACCCAATTACACTTTGATAAACGGTTTCTTGTTGTAAACATGGGTTAATCTGGTAACTCCCTAACGGATGTCATATGCTATCATGGGTTGCTACTTCCAAAAAAAATGGTTGGTTTTTCATATATATTAGGATTAAATGTTAAAAATTTGGTAATTTTTTTATGTTATAATCTTGTACTTTATTATATTTGTTTATGATTATGCTCATAATTATAATATCTTATGATCTATCACTCAAAAAAATAATGAAATTTTATCTCTTAGGGTTTTTTCACAAGAATAGATGTTTTAGCCCCATTTTTTCCCATTATATAGTCAAGAGAACACATGAGTGTTTTTACAAAAACTCATCTTTTTGGTTGAAAAACCATTTATGTAAAAAAACACCATATTTTAACATTTTATGGTCATTTCCAACACACATGAATGTATTTTTTTATTTATGTTACTTATATCTCCCAATAATGGATTGTGTAATGAATAATGTTATCTGAGATTCATTTTTACATTGGTGGTTATCCAATTTCCAAATGTGGGTTCCTAAGAGGTCATCCTAATCCCAAATGAGAATATAATGGAGGCCATACAATGAATGATTTATGTTCATGTGTGGTTAACCAAATCCTATAATATTTTGAATGTATCGGTGGGTATCTATGAAATATGATTTTTCATGATTATGTGTATTCCATATAGAATTGTCATATGCCAATGATATGCACCGATGGATTGATTATTTTGATTCCATTATGATTCATGTCATTTTAACTTCCAAACATTATTTAATCACTCAATATTATTATATTTGAAATTAATTATACGGATTCCATATGTAATTATTTTGTTATAAAATAATTATAGTCATGTTAAAATTATGTATCAACCTTTTATACCTTTACTGAGCATCTAAGATCACCCTTTATTATATTAATATTCACCAGGTTATGAAAATAGATTTAGTAGGGGTTCAAATGAGAAAAATATTAGTGGTATAGATTTAAGAACTATATTGAATTACGATGATTGTGTTCTATGTTATAAAAGTCGATAAATGTATTATGGGCCCCAGACATGGATTTTTGTGTTTAAATAAATATTAATATAAGAAGATTTAATATTCACGAATGAGAATACCATGTTAATATTGTTAGTGTTAGGTTAATTGATTGAATTCACATTTCAATATAGGTTTTGATATATTTAGTTCGATCCCAATGGATATTTTTTTCGATCATTATAGAGATAAATTTTTGGATATGCCCAATGATGAGTCAATTAATAGTATAAATTAATATAATTTAGGAAAAAAAGTTTTTGATTTTTCCATGAGATTGTATCAATATATATAAAATACGTGTTGATCTATCTCTATAATACAGGAACCTATGAGTAAAAACTCTTGAATTTTTTTCCTTAATCTAGATTTACCAGAACCGTGTGCACGAAAATGTGCAATAATGGACACCTAGTTTTACACTTCAGATTTATATTTTTTGGATGCTCAGAAACTCTTTATGATACATAATAATGAATTTAGTTTGATTAGGAAAATAAATTAATAAGGATATAACATTTTTGAGGGATTAATAATACGTTATAAAGATATTGAAGTTCAGTATGATTTATTCATGATGAAATTTTTTTCCATTATGATTTTTTTTATCACATTTTAATTATTGGATTTAGTCGATTGTGAGAACCATGTGAAACTATGATAAAAATTTCCATGATCAATCCAGAATACCTAGGTTCCATAAAATCAAATATGGAATTAATATATCTCGAAGGGAGTTCCCAGACCCTACAAGTTGGAGAGTAAAACCTTGCATCATACAAGACAAAAATATGAATATTTTTTCATATAAGAATGGAATAAATAAAAAAAGTCAGTATATTAAAAATAAAAATCCATAGGGAGAACATTACTTAATGTACAATGGGTATAACAAATCCTTAATAGAAAAACAAATCTACCAGAATGGTAAGATAAACATTCCATGTCCCAAAATACAAATCTATCTAAGACCAAAATATTTAGACCAAAAACCATATCTATGTGGTGCATTCCCATTGATTGAACCAGGATAGAAGAAATATAGAAATTCCTAAAGTAAAAGGTAGGGTGTGAGATTAAATACTTGTATGGTATCACCATTTCTTCCATACCATGATTCGATAAATGATGATCAAAATCATGATTTCAATATTAAACATAACTTGTATAGAAATACCTTTTCATATTAAATAATAAAATGTTTCTCACATAAAATGATGGAAAATATTTCAAATAAGGATCCAATTTTAAAATTACATAAATATTAAATAAAAATAATTATCCTCAAGAAAAATATGTTCCAAAAACTATAGAATATATATAATCATATACATTACAAAAATAAACATAGTCATCTTCTATTTGGTTAGATTGTTTCTGGTTATGATATCCTCACACATATATATATGTGATCATGACTGTAATAACTCATATTTTCCAAATTCATTTTAAAAAAATATTTATGGGAAAATTATGATACTAGGCATTGTGACTGCATGCGATTCTGAGGCTAGGTTTTCCTGTAATGATCTATCGAAAACATTAAGTTTTTTAATAGAACAAGTGAGGTATTTTCTGTAGGACCCTGGGACACCCAGAGAGGGGAGGGGTGAATCAGGGTGTCAACCTTTTCTTTTAATCTAAAGGATCTTGTTCCCACGTTGGTAGGAACTAGTTGAACCTATTTGATGGATATAATCAGCAATCAAACATTCACATGCAAAATAGATTACACATCAATTTCTACTTGGTTCACCACTAAGGGCTATGCCCAAGGAGCATATGCCGACAAGTTGTCGATCATACCTAATTCCACTAAACTTCACTGGATGTGGAATACAATGGTTCGGGCATAGTCGCTCTCTCTCAGGCTCACTTCCTTTACAATTTTTTAGGGATAGCTCATTGTGTCCCTCGGGTCACTCCCATTGACTCCCCCTGACTCACTGTCATTGGTGAAGTCCCCATCCATTTATAGACGTGAAGGTATCTTCATCATTGCTAAATGACAGAATCCTTTGTTATATGTAGATTCTCTTTTGAAGTCCAACTATCACTCGTTAACTAATCTTCAACTTCCGTACAGCTCCAAGACAATCAGAAAGCCCCAACAAACACCAAGAGCACAACACCAAGACGGGGGGGGGGGCTTTTAAGGACGGTGTGCAAGTTATAACAAGTGCGCAAGTCCTCCTCCAACACATCCACGACTCATCCTTCGTAGAAATAAAACATGAGCGACTCAACTTCTTTTCAAACCAAATAGATTTTTAAACATAATGGAAACCTGTCTCCCCACTTCAATTCTGGAGCACAAGTACCACCAAAACACATGCGTGACTATGGGACGGGCATCAAACAACTACCGCGTTGTTCTTCCTTGCATGACCCACCAACACATGCGCGACTTCAAAACCTTTGTGACGGGAGCTATTAATTTCTTCAAGTCCAAATTTCGTGTCGAAAGTGGAGGGGTGATCCTCTATTTATAGGCAATCAGATACCCAGCGCGGCGGCGCACAATTGTTCCCTCGGCGCGCAAGTCTCGGAGCACAACCCTTCTGTCATCCTAGACACTTGGGTGACCAACATTCTAACATGGGACCCCTATTTACTTTTCCATATTTTGATGATCAAAACATGATGGTCAAATGGCGTGAAACTTTCCAATCCTCTAAGGTACCGGCGTGCAAGTCCTTTCTCAGCGTGCATGTCAGTTGCGCGACCAGACCAATACTTGCGCGACCCTATTTCCTTTGCCATATATTCATTTTTTCATTCTTAAAAACATCAGGCATGCATGTTTCCAAGTCTCCAAGGTCTCGGCGCTCAAGTCTCTTTTCCAAAAACACATTTCTCCAAAGTTCATGTTTTAAGGTCCAAAAATTTGGCAAACAATGGGAAACGGCGCCATCTTAAATATTGTTGTCTGCATGAACTGTATGATCACTTTGTTGGTACACATTCTGATATTCCACTGAGGATTGACATCATACACAAACCACACTCCAATTCATGCACAGAACATCCATGGTTACAACATTTTCCATAAAAAGTGTAATAACATCTAAACGAGTTCCTAGATAAATATCTAATAATAATTTCTGAACTAAGAGCAGTTAATTTTCCCTAGGCGTGACATAACTATAGTCGGTGTGATTCTACAGATGTAACCGTAATTAGAGAAATAAAATTGTTTTATTTTAGAATCATAATAACTCATAAATGGTAACATGAATTGAGAAATTGATACCATTGTTGAGTTTTTAATATGTTGTTTTCCAAAGGTGGATCGTATTATCCATCGGGGTGGGTCGACTGCTAATGATAATTTTTAGGAGGTTTTAAGAATAAAATAATTTTAAAGAATTATTTTATTTTTAACATTTCAACAGAATGAATCAGCGCTTTGATGGAGTGACTCAACAATTTTTAAACTCAATCATGTGGTAATGCTAAAATTCATTTAATGTTAGAATTCATTGAAGCACTGAATCTATTTTACCCTCCCTAACCATTAGTAGGGACACATTATTGGATGAAACGATCATATAGAATTTCCAATGGAACCCTGGAGATGATCTACGTAAAAATATACTCATTGAAAAATAATAGATGATGACGAGATGAAGAATAGAGTATCTAGCATCGATGATCGAGGATTGAGGAATGAAGAAAGACAACAATGCATTTTCCCTTCTTCAATTATCAAACTAAATACATATAGGGAGTGTGATTTTAGTTGGTATCATTCCTTGTTCATTATTATTTTCCCTTTGACAAACTTGAATCAATTGATTAATAGATTAATTCATGGATCATGCATAGTGTGGGGTTGGGATTTATGATGCCATATTTAAATCAGGGTAAAATCATGATTAGAATGTATCCATGTTTAGAATATTTTATCTTTTCCCCCAATTCAATTATAATTTGGATGCTTCAAATCCGACATGAACAAGTCCTAGATCAATCCACATTTATTCATTCAAATATTATTCCCCATCTTTTCAATAATCCAATCTCAATTTTTATGGAAACATGATTCGTAGTGGGATCCACAATCATGGCTGTTCATGGTGTAGATAGCATGACATGTTGGTCATAGGTGGTGGAAAACCATTCTCAGTAGATCATGGAAAATTGAGGCTGTTAGCTCACTAGAAAATTGCAGATGTCCACAGCATGAGAATGTGGAGGTGGGACATGGCTCATAAGAGCCATGTAGGATAGGGGTACCCATGACAACATATGTCGCGGGTGGTGGAGACAAGTGGCAGTGGAGGAAGAACTTGTCTCCCCGAGCCGCATCAAACAAAGGATCCGCTGATAATCTGTGGGTGCGGGCTGGTGATGCGAACCGGCCAAGTTGAACCAAGGTGTGGCCCGTCGGGCCACATTGACCTTGGGTGAGACCAGTCGTGCAACACCTGGTGCAGTTTAACAAGCCCATATGAGGTGGGCCACACTAGAGATGGCGGACCGAGCCCAGACAGTCTAGGCGTACCGAGTGGGTTCTGTTGGAATCAGTGGGTCGGGTCAGGCCATTTGGGTTAGGAAATAAGACCATGCGATGGGTTGTTATGACCACGTCGGACTGGAATACGACCCAACCATCTGCTGTTTCACTGAAAGACGCATAACATTCATATTCTATATCTATTTGGTGACCTGTTTATACCATTGGGACCCTCATGATGAGACTCCCATTTGAGACTGCCTTATAGGTTTTTAGTGATGAGGTTTTAGGTGTGAAGATTCCCCTTGGTTCATTCCTTGAGTGTTCGGTATGACATAGCATCTACATCCCTAGACAGAAGTCCCCTCATAAGGATACATTCCTGGATAGAGTGGTCGCAACCTCCATGGGACTAGTGTGACAATCTATCACCCCTGATGGATTTTATTGTGTATTTTTTTGACATCCAAGAATAGAGATTTAATCCTCCATCTAGTGGTTTGTATCAGTTTTATCCATGGTATTCTCAGATGGTAATACCCTACGATAAGATCCATATCATTAAGGTTCATGGTATTCTCATAAACGAATCTCTAACGTCGTGGGATAATATAGATTGGGTTCACGATATTCTATGAGGATATTTACCTATATGGATATCCGGATCATTGACCTACGTTCTCTCTTTGGACAGGTCCCAAATAATTGCGACCTCTTGTGGTAGTCCCTAAAGTAATTAAGGCTCGAGGAGTGTGTTCTCCCACAAAGAACGTTCCCTGAGTGGGATCATATGACCAAGGATTAGTTGTGATATTGAGACTCGTCATCTTAGAGAGAATGCATGTCTCTAGGATCTTCATGATATATCGAGACTAGATGATCTATCTTATACTTTTTTATACTTTTTCTACTTTCATACTATCAGATAGCTTGATGAGAGAGATCTCCCCAAATCGATCATGCTAGGAGTAGAACCATATGGTTGGTAGAGGACGAGACCTTGAGTCTTGGAATCCTTTATGAGTATACCTAAGTATTCTTTTTGTATATGTTATTGGCATATACCAATGTTGATCTGATGAATTATTCTTATTGGTTTTTTCATTTTTTGATATTTTACATTGTGTTTCGGGATTCCCTAGTGAGTTTTTTAATCATCCATGTATGGGATGTTCACATATGTTTCATGTCTTGTTCACACAGTCAACACTTTGATAGTGTTATAGGTAGACCAGGACCATGTGGTTCCTAGTGTGATCAAACAGACTGAGGTGTGTTCCAATGTTTCTAGACAACAATCCAATGTTGTAACTTGTAGTTTGATCACATGGGGTTTTCGGTGTATGAGTTTTAGTAATTTTTTTAGAAACTATTTCTTTTTGGTGGACTTGTATTCTATCCCAGATTTACATTACTATGTTTCTTTTTAACTTATTCTGTTATTTGATTATAGTGGTATGCATTCATTTTCATTAATTATTTTTTTACTTTCCATCATATTCAATTTGGTGTTGTGTTCATCTGTATAGGTTCATTGGAAAATTACTCCCATTTGTGAGATATGCCTACTCGTCTCTAGTTACTATTACCTAGTCTATTAGAGGTTGGCAGAGGGTAGTCACAACATGGCCTAGTGGATGGGTCATGACATAGTGGTATTAGAGGGGATAAATTATACCTTATGAACCTAGAGTCTATGATTTTGGTTTTGGTAAATAGTGTGGTGTGCTTCGAGTCTAGAATTTATTCTTGGGAATCAAGTGTCAGTGTGTCGGCCGATATATCTATAGACCAAGACCCTAAGTCCTATTATTCAACATGATACATGAAAAAAAATTAAGCGTAAAATTATGGTACATGAATCATATTAAAATTGTTTGTGCTTTTAATTTCCTTCATCAGTCATCTCACCAGGTATACTCTTTTGATTTTTGTACATGTTGTTTTGCTTTATGATGCTTCCTTGTAGACAGTCAAACTGGATTTCACCACATGATCACTAGGATGATCCTTGGGTGATTTTTTATGAGTATAGTTATTTTTACTAGAGACAAAACGTCTAGGTGTTGTACTAACTACAGCACAACATGTATAGTATAACATTTTATTTTTAGTACTAGCAGATGGGATGTTTGGGATGAGCCCGCTTCATGAGTTTTAGAAAAAGAAAACACATAGGTACTGAGGCCATCAAGACTGATAGGAAGCCAATGACTGGATAGAGGTGTTGATTGAGTTTTCATTCCATTCCAGACACCATTAAATCAGATGGTGGTCCTAGTAGTATGAATTGTATGTTTCTCAGTAGGGCAATGGCATGGTTCTGATTACTAGATCATTCCATGAGGTAAGTATCCCACAGATAGTGTTTGAGAACATCTCTAAGAGAAGGGGAACTCACCATAGAATATATGTTCTATGTGTTCTGAAGAGTATCTATAGCATCGAATGTAAGACGTGTCAGTAGATGATTATTCATCGGGGAATATTGAACATTCTTGGTACTCGATATATATGATAAGACAAGTTCTTCAGGGATTAGAACATTGAGAAAGGTGATATTATGGACATTTGATCTAAAATTATTCCTCTATGAATTTATTCATATAATAGGGTGCTAGAAATAACCTTCTTTGTTGAAATTTCATTGGAAGAGCAGATACAACTAGTGGATTTCAACTATAGGCATGTAAGAGCAGAGACCTTAGGAGTAGGGAGAAGACGTCAGACATAGAGAATCGAACATGTGAGATATTCAGAGATGAGGTCCCAGGATGTGGTATCTATAGCTCAGGGAACATAGGGTTGTCCCAGCCATCCTAGAGTGAGCCAATTCTTGTCATGTGACGGCATGGGACATCTCCCTAAAAAAATTTAGCTCGTCTTGCTGTTGATAGGGAAATAATGGATGAGGTTTAGAGGAAAAGACATTTATAGTAACATATGGATCTTTATAGTGTAATATGAGGTAGAGGAGCTTGGTGAGAAAAATGAGGTGGTATAAATTTGAACATATTAACAGTTACACCCCCATGTGGTCCACACCATGTCCCGGGAGCTCGAGGAAATGTGAATGGACAGCTGCATGTGGTCATGGAATATGACCTATGTGATCTATGTATGATTTTAGGTACAGTACATATCTACTCATATCTATCATATTAATAGAAATATTTTTTAATCTTTATTCCTTCTCATAATTGTTGTTTGATACCAATATTTTATAGTTAAACTGTTGACTTGACCCTTATGTCTCGAGATACCTACATAAGTAGAATCAATAATCACACTAGTTTTGATAGCGTGATCTGACCCTAGATGCGAGAGTTTAGGTGGGATACCTATAGTGGTTGTGTCGTGGCCTTATGGTGTAATTATTCGTATAGATTTTTTATCAACAGTACATGCCCGGATTGACTATTTTAGGCAAGAGGGTGTGGTATGTCCGCAAAAATGGAATGGGGATTTCCTTGGCCAAAAAAGGAAACTTAGGTGGCATGGGAGATACTCATTCATAGGATAGAGTATATGATCTCCCTTGAGTCATAGCCTTACCCTCATGTTAGTGGGTGTTATGAGTTTTTAGTTCCAAAAGGTATTGTACGAGTACTTGGATGTCTTTCTAAGTGAATTTCATGCTTTACATTCTCATAGGGAGATAGAATTCTACATTGTTCTACTCCCAGAGATGGAACTGATATAAGTATCTGTATAACAGATTTCTTTGGTAGAGCTTCGCAAGAAGAGAGTAGATGTGGAGGACATGCATAGGAAAAGAATAGGAAGACCCAATGATCACAATTATGTGATTATTACTTGAACATTAACCAAGTGACCATGGAGAACAAGTATCAACTGACAAAGGGTTTATTAACACTTTGATCAGTTGACAGGTGACTCCTTTCACATGGATAGAATAGTGCCCACATATTTTTCTACAATTAAGATAGTGTTCTTGGTGTTCGCTGATCTTGAGTTTTCTATAGATGGGTGTCGAATACCTTGTGTTCTATGATGAATCCGAGATCAGACATGGTTTTGTCCAAATGTAGAGGTAAGCAATGATTTTTTATGATTCGTGTCAGTTGAGACCACATGATCAGAACAATGCGAACCACAATCATGAGTTAGAAATTTTAGGTCCTCTCGCTGATATTGTGGCAACAATACCTGATAGGTAGGTGGTTTGATGTATACTCAGACAACAAGAGTCTCATGTATATCTTATCTTATAAGGTTATGAACATTAGATAGAGGTGTTGGATAGAGTTCCTCTAGTACTATGAATTATAGAGAGTCTATACTCATGTTAATGGAAATGTGGTAAAGGATTCTCCTTTTCGGAGATCTAATTTGTACATTCTGATCTGGGAAACAGATATGTTGGCCTCATTACAGTTACCCTTGGGGGATATAGATGTTGCAGGTTACCTCAAATCAGTGATTGTTACCCTTTCACTCTTAATGTGAGTCAGGTAGGCACAAATCGATGATACCGATTGTGATTCTTTAAGATCTCAGTTGTCAATATGTAATATCCCATATGGATACTCAAAATGTGGGGAGCATGTTTTTCTTTTCCGAGGACGCACGGTTGTATCAATGGATGTCTAGAGTGAATCGATTAATAGGGATATGCATGTGGGTGTCATAGGGGATAGCGGTGATGACATAACTAGTTGAATATGTGAACACATATTTAGATAAAAGTTGAACATATGTATGAATCTATTTTGTGGATTTTCAACACACCGGTTCAACCCCCTATGCTTGTTAGGGGTTCATCTTCTTTCATGGGGTACTAAGAATGAAGTGGGATATAATATTAGTGGTCTTTGTGATGGGTTTACCACGTACATCAAAAAGACGCGATAAAATATGGGAGATCATTGACTGACTCAATGAGTCAAACCACTTCTTAATTACCCTTGAGTAGAGTTTAGTTGATAGCTTGGGATGCCTCTACGTGCAATAGATAGTTCATCTCCATAATGTTTCATTGATGGTGTTTTTAGACCGTGATGCTAATTTTAAATTCCAGTTGCAGAAGGGTTTGAAGGTGGCGATTTTAAATAATGTCAGGATCATTAAGGAGTGGATGAAAAATGGACATAGTTGTCTGATGATTATTCTAATAGATGACGAAGACCATTGTAGTTTGATGAATGGGAACATTTTCTTCCTTTTGATCTCACCTTCATGATAGTTACCTATATTTTTCTATAGCAACATTTTTTCTCGGAGTTTAATCATCCTTCATTCAGGTACATCATATAGTTGGTGAGGTAGCATACCACTTGGCTCTTCCCCATAGTAGAGCAGAGTACACAACAACATCCATGTGTCACATCTGAGGATATTTGTTCATAACACATTTCATGTCACATTCTAGGGTGAGTTTGACATAGATGTTGGTGTGACATGGGTTGAGTACCCAATAAATATCAAGGATACTTTGTAGATGATCATTTCCATTGATCTGTATCCACATGATGCAAGAGGATCTTAAAAAGATCACATGGCATTGGGAGGATCAGATTCATGTTGAGTCAATAAGGTTTTCATTATGACATTTCCATTCCTTCTTGTTTTGAAAATCACAAACACTTTTTCCTCAAGCAAATATGTTTTTACCCCTATTTCACTCCCATAAGGAAAATTTTCTTCCCCAAGTAAATTCATCCTTACATTATTTTCATTTTTCATATCAATATTTTTCTTAAGTATAAAAATCGGATTCATATCTAAAACCTCAGAATCATATAATACTTAGAAATGGAGCATTCTGTTTTAGGATCCGAATTCTAGATATGAACTCTAATTATGTTCAACTCTAAATTATGGATACAAACTCTAATGAAGTTCAACCCCAAATTCTAGATTTGAACTCTTATGATGTTAAACTCTGAATTATGGATATGAACTCTGATGAAGTTATACTCCGAATTCTGGATACGAACTCCCCTGAAGTTCCACTCCGAATTTTAGATACAAACTCTCATAAGGTTTCACTCCGAATTCTGATTATGAATTTCTCTATGTTCTAACCCATAGTTATATGAATTCAAACCCAGAAATCTGAGGAGGTCTGACTCTGATTTCCCATGAACTTAGACTCCGGAATTTGTAAGTCTTGGATTCGAATTCTAGTGAAATCAGACTCCGAATTTCCTTGAAATTATGACTCCGGATTTCTACAGAATTCAAGTTCCAAATTCCTACAGAACAGAATTCGAATATCTTAGCACTATAGACTCGGAATTAATTTTCTTATCGACTCCAATTTCTATATGACTCCAAATTTTTATTTACTCTCATTTCGAACATCAGTTTTACTTATTCTTACACATGTTTCATTAAAAAACGATATCTTTCTTTCAGCAATTGACTAACCGTTGGTTGACTAACACGTGTACAAGTCCCTCTGAAATTCAAGGAGAAATATGACTGTTGGAGGAGGGAGCAGACTGTTTGAGCATCGCCAATAAATATGAGCTCATTTGAAAGTGTTCGCGACTTTTGGAATTTTGGTGATCAGAACTTCCTGAAGTGATTTCTAGAGAGAGAGGCTCTTATCAACTCTCAAATATTCGTGCAGAAAGTTTGAACAGCTTGATAAAACTTTGCATTGTGCATACTTGCTTCGTGCAACTCTGATTGTTGATGATTACAATCGAGGGATTCTAGGGATAGGAAGACAGAGGTTCCAACACCTTGATGTTTAGGGCTTCCTTACTGAGGAAGACAGAGGTGTTGACTACCTGATAGTTGGGGGGCTTGCGGGGATAGCAAGACAGACTCCAATATTCGTTTCGAGGGCTTACCCTAGTGTGGGTAAGACATACCTTCTTGAAAGTATAAATTAAGGGAACTAATATCCAAGGTTTTTAGATACCGTTATCTTTGGGTTAAAAGAGTTATTGTTTGTTACTTGTAGTTTTACTACTTGTTTTTCCGCTGCATTTTGTATTGTTAAGGAAAGTATAACTTTCTTATACTTCCTTACTTGTACTCTGATTTAGTTAGATTCTATACGCTTTAAGGTAGAATCATAGTTGGTTTAAACTTTTTTGATGTTTTATTTCTGAATTAACTTTTCCATAATCAAGAAAGTCTTTAGAACTTTGAGGTTTTGTGAATTTTGGTTATGCAAAATTTCCATAGGGAATTTTTAAAAAATAAAATTCACCCCCTCTTGTATTTTAGCAGCTCATACTTATATATTCGATCCTAAATTTGGTATTATAGAGTATATCATACTCACATACCCCCTCAACAATTGGTATCAAAGGATTGGTTCCATCTGAATTAATCTCACGATTTGATTCAGAAGTTCTTTTATATATAACATTCGGAATTGAACATTCGGATTCATATTTCTGAATTCATACTTTTCCGAATCTATTTTTTAGAATCATAGTTTGGATTCACTTTTTTCTTAGAGATAACGTATATTTCTTGCTGGGTATATTTTCTCTTGTTTACAGACTAATACTTCTAACAAGTTTGTGTGCCAAAATTTTTCTTAAGTATTGCAGGTTTAAATGTTGGTTCTATCGACAACCTAAATCCTACTAGACCAGCTATCTTTGATGGTAATGATTATGAATATTGGAGAGATCATATAAAGACTTTCATTGTCAACACTGGGGTAGATAAATTTTTCTTGCTTACTGGAGGATATAAAATTATTGTCAAAGAAGTTAGTGCCTCTACTAATCAAGAAAAGAATGAATACCAACTCAACTATAAGGTACGCAATACATTACTTTGTTCAATGACTAGGAACATATATATCCAAATTTCTTCTTGTGAAATAGCTAACTGTATATAGAATAAACATGACGTTACACATTTTGGTACATCTAAAGTGATTGAGACTAGAAGATCCATGCTCAGAGCTGAGTATCATGGTTTTAATTTTCTTTATGGAGAACCAATTTGCAAGGTGCAACATAGATTCATGAAAATTGTGAATAGCATACAATCCATGGAGAAAAAGTTCTAGATGATGAAGTCCTTGTTGAAAATATCATAGACATCGTGCCCAATGAGTGGTAATCAAAGAGAACTGATATCGATTAATATAGAAAGGTTACTCAAATTTATCTTGATGAACTGTTTGGAACTCTTCTTTAACATGAGACTAGAATGAAGAGAGATGATGAAAACATAAAGAATAAGAATATGAATGGTATTGTTTCTTTTACTACAACTTCAAATCACATAACAGCTAAGACTCCTGAGAGAGTTACTAGATCCAGATCTAAGAAGGTTGTTATCCAATCCGAATCTAGTGAGAGTGAATTCTCAAAAAAGAGTTAGCTAATAATTCTCAAATGATGAACAAGATAGCTGGATAGAGAAATTTAAAATCCAATATAAGAAGAAGGAATGGAAAGATAAGAAAGATTCAGAGGTCACATGCTATGAATGAAAGAGATCTGGACACATAAGACTGGATTGTTCTATGCTCAACAGAAAAGAAATAAAAGAAAG
The DNA here is from genome assembly GCA_963277665.1 of Viscum album. NCBI lineage: Eukaryota > Viridiplantae > Streptophyta > Magnoliopsida > Santalales > Viscaceae > Viscum > Viscum album. Next base: position 1,137,133,014 of record OY728150.1, on the reverse strand, counting down.
GCATTCTGAGAAGAAAAGGATGTAGTTTTACAAAGATCATGCTAAGAAAGTTATGAAATATAATTACACCCGGAGTGCCAGTGGTGGTGACTCTTCAGAAGAATCATCAGATTATGAATCTTCTGGACAGAAGAATCTTGTCCTTATAGCCAAGCTACCTATTGATAATAATTTCATTATGGATAAGGTATACAATGCAGAATCCTTGAACAATGTTTCTTTAAATGATAATGATAGTAAATATTATAACTCTTCTGATGAAGAATCTTCTTCTGATGAAAACAGTACTTTACCTACCAATGAAGAAGTTTCTAGGTTAGCTGAACTTTTTCATGTTGAAAACTCAAAACTCATGAAAAATATTGATAAGTTAAACTCTGGGATTACTATTCTTACTAAGGAAATATCAAATCTTTTTAAAGATCTTGATATGAAAAATGCTGATTTTGAAAGTATTTCAAAAAATCATGAGGTAGTAAGTTCTGAAAAAAATAATCTCCCTAAAGATCTAGAAAACATAATTTCTCTGAAAAATGTTTTCAAGCCTAACTCTAGATTAAAATTACGAAGTTTTTGAAGACATGAACTTAGTTATTAAATTCAAATCTGAAATATTTTCCTTGAGGAAGTGTTTGTCAAACTTTACCCTAGGTAAAGAAAATTGTGATAAAATGTATTCACAAATCCGACCTCGAAGGAATACTTATGGTTTTGGTTACACTAGTTCTAAACATATTTTTATTTACAACTACATTATTCCTCAAAGTACCCCATTCTGTAATAAATGTCTGTGTGGTGGTCACTGGGAAAAGAATTGTTCCTTAAACAAAACACAATATATAGAATTTCATTAGGTTTATTTTTCTAAGAAGATGTGGGTACCCAAAATTTTGTTTTCTGAAATTTTCGGATCCATGCATGTTTGGATTCCAAAAACCTGACTTTTTCATATTTTCAAGAAAATAGGGAATGTACCAACAGAAATACTTGGTAAATGGATAGTGGATGTTCTCGGCATATGACTAGTAACAAAAACTATTTTGAAAAGATTATAAAGATGAAAGGAGTAAAAGTAACTTTATGAGATAATGCTTAGGGGGAAATTATAGGTATAGGTAACTTTTTTCATCTTGGAAAAACATTAATTTCAAATGTTTTGTTTGTTAAAGGTCTTAAGAATAACCTCGTCATCATAAGTCAATTATGTGATGAAGGATAGCTTGTGAATTTTAGGGATGATAAGTGCCTAGTACAAAATTCCAAGGAATAATTTATTCATTCTGCCAATAGGAAAGAGAATGTTTACACAATAAACATAGAAGTCCTTAGGATCCAAGACATACCTTTCCTTAGTGAAATATAAGATCATTCTTGGTTGTGGCATAGAAGGTTAGGACACTGCAACCTTAGGAACTTCTGAAAACTCTCTATGAAAGGTTTATTTAAGTATCTATCAGAGCTTAGATTTGATTATTCAAAGGTTTTTGATCCTTGTCAATATGCCATGAAACATAAATCAAGTCTTAAATCAATCGGTGAAGTCTCAACAACTGATGCATTACAGTTAGTGCATATGGATCTTTTTGGTTCTACACAAACTGGAAGCTTTGGGGGAAAATATTATGTATTTTTTTGGGTTGATGAGTACACTAGATTTACATGGGTCTATTTTCAAGAAAATAAATCTGAAGCTTTTTACTACTTCAAAAGTATTGGAGCCCATGTAAAAAATGAGAAAAATATACCATTAAAAACTATCCATTGTGATCATGGAAGAGAATTTCAAAATTCTGATTTTGAAACTTTTTGTAGTAAAAAAGGTATTACACACAAATTTTCAGTTCCCAGAATACCTCAACAGAATGGAGTTGTTGAAAGAAGAAATAGAATTCTTCAAAGAAATAACTAGAACCATGTTGAGTGAGTATTAAGTAGCCAAACATTTTTGGGTTGAAGCTATAAGTACTGCTTGTTATACTATAAATGGAGTTTTGATTATGCCTTTTCTAAATAAAACTCTTTATGACTTATGGAATGGTAGAAAACCTTGACATTCCTACATTAATGTTTTTGGTTGAAAAGTATTCATTTTGAATACTAATGATAATTTACACAAATTTGCACCAAAATCTGATAAAGGAATTTTCATAGGCTACTGCACAACTTCTAAGGCTTATAGGGTTTTTAACAGAAACACTTGCACTGTAGAAGAGATAGTACATGTCAAATTTGATGAAACTGATCCCTTTATTTTCATTCAAACTCAACCCACATCTTCAGATGTGTTTTCAAAAACTGATTATGAACTGTTGATAGAAAACCCTTCTGATAAGGAAAATGTTCAAGAAGATACTTCTGAAACATTTACCCTAGAAGATTTCCTACCTTATTTTGCTGAACATGTTATTCAAAACCCAAATTAGTCGTTTATTAAGAATAATCCCAGTCATAATAACATTAGTGATGTGAATCAACCTGTAAGGACTAGAAGTTCCTTATGAAATGAAGTATAATATCTATAATTCCTTTCCCAATTATAACCAAAAAGCATTGATGAAGCTTTAGGTTATGATGGTTGGATAAAATCCATGCAAGATGAACTAAATGAATTTGAAAGGAATAAAGTCTGAACCTTGGTTTAAAGAACTAAGGAAACATCTATAATTGGAGTAAAATGGGTCTTCAGAAATAAGTGTGATGAAAATGGAGTCATCGTACGAAATAAAGCTAGATTAGATTCTAAAGGCTATAATCAACAAGAAGGAATAGACTATGATGAAACCTCCTCTCCAATAGCTAGACTTGAATCTATTCATATTTTACTTGCCTTTGTGTCATTCTTCAATTTCAGACTTTTTCAAGTTGATGTGAAATGTTCTTTCCTTAATGGTTATGTTCAAATGAAAGTTTTTGTTGAACAACTTCCTGGATTTGAAGACAGAAAACATCTTGATCGTTTTTTTAGGCTTACCAAAGCTTTGTATGGACTTAAACAAGCCCCACTAGCTTGGTATGATAGACTTACATGATTTATGCTTCAAAATAACTATGTTAATGGAAATGCAGATCCAACCCTTTTTATAATGAAATATAAGAAAAACGTTTTTATTGTTAAAATTTATGTTGATGAAATTATATTCGGTTCAAATCAGAAATCTTTAACTAATTCCTTTGCGGATCTAATGAAATCTAAGTTTGAAATGAGTATGATGGGTGAGATTACATTTTCCCTTGGTTTTCAAATTTCTCAAAAACGAAAATGAATCTATATATCCCAACATAAGTATATTAAATTTCTTCTTAAAAAGTATGGATATGACAACACTAAAAGTATTAGTACTCCCATCGGTACCTCAAACACACTTGATCTTGATGAAGCTGGGAAACTAGTGGATCAACCATCTTTTAGAGGTATGATAGGAAGCTTACTATACATGACAGCTATTAATCCAAACATAATGGTTTCAGTATTTTTATGTGAAAGATATCAATCTAATACTATGTAATCTCATTTAATGTCAGTGAAAATAATTTTTCGCTATTTAATGGGAACCATGGATCTATGACTATTTTATACTTATGGAAATGATTTTTTCATAAAAAAGTTTTTTCAGATGCTAACTTTGGTGGGTGTAGAATGGATATAAAGAGTACATCTGGAACATGTCATTTCTTAAGAGATTCATTAGTTTCTTGGTCTTGCAAGAAGTAAAACTCAGTAGCACTATCCACTGTTGTAGCTAAATATGTAGCAGTTGGAAGTTGTTGTTCTCAAGTTTTGTGGATGCAACACACACTCACAGACTATGGATTGAGTTTTACTAAGACTCAAGTTTTGTGTGATAACACAAGTTCCATTGCCCTAAGCAAAAACCTTGAACACCACTCTCATGAAAAACACATAGATATTAGGCACCACTTTCTTAGGGATCACACACAAAAAAGAGATATCATTATTCAGTTTATTGGAATGCAAGATAAACATGATGAAATTTTCACAAAAATCTCTACCTTCTGATAGATTTGAATACATTAATTAGAAGTTAGGGATGAAAACTGTAAGGTAATCTTCCTCCATTAACTTTTTGTCGAACCAATCTCCTTAGAGTAATAAACTCCTTTTCATAGGGGAGTATATCTCCTTGTATGTTTTCAAAATGTTTTTTTTTCGTAGCTGGTTTTTCTAAATTTTCATAATGAAGTTTTCATACTTGAAATTTTTTTAATGATGTTTTCTTACCTGAAATTTTTGTAATGAAGTTTTCATACTTGAAATTTTTGTAATGAGAATTTTGGTAATAAGACGTTTCATAATGACTATTTTCAAAATTGGAATTTTTGTACTCATACATTTTGTACTGGAGTTTTGGTAATCAATGATTTTGCAAATAAAATTTTCAACTTTATGTTTTTCGTATTGAGTTTTTCTTATTAATTTTTTCATAGTTAATTTTTTTAAGAAGAAAATCACCTATTATGAATAAACTTTCTAGCATATTCGAAAGGTATGACTTCCTTACATAAGTTTTTGTAATCGTTTGTAGTTGCTGGTAGTTTCTTTTTCTTAAAAAATTTCTCGGATTCGTTTCTTCATAAATTCGAATGTTCTTGTCAAAACCTCAAAAGATATGATTCAATATTTCATTGCGCATATTTTTTCAACCATCATATCAAAGAAAAGAGTTTTCAAATGTTAGATTTCTTTTAGAAGTTGAAAGGTCACCACTATCGCCTATATAAAGGGGACCCCCGATGGTTGTCCCTCATCGATTTCAAAGCCCGCACGTGTCGAAGCTATGCCTCATTTCTTAAAGCTTGTTCCAAATCTTTCAGTTATCCTCCATTCTGAATGTCTGTAGAAGAAACATCTCAAGAAATGTCTACCATGAATCCAATCTCCAAATAGCAAGTATACAGGGAAAGGTTGGTCCATCTAAACATTCTCAAGTATGATTTTATCATCTCTAAGAATATCAAGTTAAATAGTTGGGAAGAGGTATGCATATCTAAGACAGGTGATCAAGACATGGTGTTTCCAAAATTTCTTATAGAGTTCTATGAATCAGTTTTTTTTTGAAGAAGTGGGTAGAGAAAAATTTTCTTTTAAGAGTTATAGAAAGACATAAAAACATTCTTACACCAAGGCTGCAAGCAAGGTGGGGCTGGCGTATGAAGGGGAAGCTATGTTCTTCTCACACAAACTCTCAGAGGGTCTAGGTAGTTTTGTTAATGTAAAGGCCTTACAATGTCTTGGACTTGATGATGTCAAGACATCCAAAAGTGCTCACCTATCTTCTAACAACTGGATCCTTCACCTATGGATACATGGTTTTCTTAGTACCGAGAAAAGGTGACAAATATACCCTCAAGAAAAGTGATATATATTTCTTAGACATTGTGGTAAATCTAAGGAAAATAAATTTGATGAAGCATGTACTAGTTACAATCAAGAACATCAAGGAGCGGAATATTAGAGCCCAAAATATCATGTTTCCTCTCTTATGTTCAATGATGATAGTTCGGTGTCTTGAGTCATTTAAGATTTCATGAAAATCCAAGTCTCGGAATTTCAATCTTATGCTTGTTAGAGATGACACCCTAAAAAGGATGAATATGCCTTTTTCTAAGGAGAAAAAAGAGTTTTATGATCTGCCAGAGGAAGTATAAGAAGATGAAGAAGTAGAAGAATATAGTGGTGATCTAGATGACTTGATTAAACAAGTTGAGGAATATCAAGAGAAGGAAAACCCGTCAGAAAATCTACCACTCTAAATTTCTGAGGCCAAGTCCTCAAAGCGTGTCACTCTAGGAAAGGGAGATGTGAAAGATGGTATGAAAGATGATGACAAGGAAGAAGATAAAGAAAATTAATTATCTGAGGAAGAAAGCTATGAGAAACACTTTATTGAAGTAGGAGCAGAGAAGGAGAAACCGGATGAAGTCAAAATTGTTCAACTATCTGAATGTGAGGAAGAATCTCTTGATGAAGAGCCTATTCATAAAGTCGATAAGGGTAATCAAGTGCTTATGGACACCCTAAAAAATATATCATAAGGAAAGAAGATTTTGGTGGCTCTTCATGAACAAATCTGGTGGAAATCGAAGAAGAACATTCACCTAGAGTGTTATCGGATTCGGAGTCATCCTCTTTGGGACTGGATTTTGTGGTTTAGTTCTTGAAGAAATTAGTTGATAAAATTACGATCTTTCCTACAATAGACTCCAGATTCTAGATGCTTCCGCACATCTTAAATCTTAATTCAGAATCCATATCCATGGTGATGGATAAATGTGTTAATATTGAAGAAGACCATAAAAGTTTCCTTATCAATTACGTGGTCCACAGAAAATCATGCAGAAAACCCACTCTATGGTCAAAGAAAGTTGATGATGACTTAGCAGAGCTTGAACATCTTCAGAATGATTTAAAATATGATTTTGATACTGAGGATTCCAAGATGAAGAATCTTCAAGAAAAGTTGTCCTTTGAGAAAAATACTTGGAATCAACAGGTGAAGGATCTGAATGGGAAGCTTAACTCAGTTTCTCAAAGCTGTAATGGGGAAAGAGATCTCCGGATTGAGATCGAAGAGAAGCTTGCAAAGTAGGATGAAGTTCTTAAGGCTCAGTCTGAGGTTCTGAAGGCCCCAAAGGATAGGTTCAAAGCCTTAGAAAAGCAAGCAGAGGAGGACCACAAAGAGATAAAGTAGCTGAATATCCTTCTAAAGAAGCTAATCCCAAAGGAAAAAAGAATAAAAATAGACCAATCCGATCTTTTCTTTTAATCCCTTTCCCTGTAAAAATCCTTTCAATCTTAATGAAAACTTTGGTTTCTTGTGTTGTTTGTATGTCTTCACTAATGTTTTAGGTACTTTATTGTTTTTCCATTCCATCAAATACTTTTTGAAAATCACAAAGGGGGAGATGGAAAAAGAACTATTCAAAAGGGGGAGAAGGAAAATTCTAAGAAAGAGAAGAAAAATTTCTATGTTAAGAACTATCCTTAAGTAAGTGGGAGTTCTCATTACGAAATCTACATTCAAATGATATCTCTCATTCCAAAAATCTATAATACGATCCTTAGAGTTTCAAAGCATAAGGGGGAGTTAGTTCTAATCACCGTTGTCCACAAACAAATGGAGATAAGCTTTAATTTCAACGTCTAGAAATTTATTCTAAGTCCTTACATTATTTTTCGTAAGGATGTTTATGCTTTCCAAAAAGGGGGAGATTGTTGATTTAATAAGGTTTTCCTTATGACTTTTCCATTCCGTCTTGTTTTAAAAATCAAAAACACCTTATCCTTAAGAAAATATGTTTTTACCCCTGTTTTACTCCCATAAAAAAATTCCCTTCCCCATGGAAATTCATCCTTATATAATTTTTGTTGTTCATATTAATATTTTTATTAAGTATAAAAATCGGATTCATATCTAAAACCACGGAATCATATAATACTTAGACATGATGCATTCTATTTTAGGATCTGAATTCTAGATATAATCTCTAATGAAGTTCAACTCCGAATTATTGATACAAACTCTAATGAAGTTCAACTCTGAATTCTGGATAGAACTCTAATGAAGATCAACTCCGAATTCTAGATATGAACTCTAATGAAGATCAACTACGAATTCTGGACACTAACTCTGATGCAGTTCCACTCCAAATTCTAGATACGAACTCTCATGAAGTTCCACTCTGAATTCTAGATATGAACTCTCATAAAGTTTGACTCTAAGTTTTGATTACGAAATTTACAAAGTTTTGACTCAGAGTTCTCTGAATGCAGACTTCGAACTCTAATGAGGTCTGACTCCGAAATCTTCATGAACTTAGAATCCAAAATTTTAAGGCTTGAACCCAAATTCTAGTGAAATCAGACTCCATATTTCCTTGATATCTAGACTCTAGATTTCTACATAATTCAGGTTCCAAATTCCTACAAAAAAAATCTGAATATCTTAGTACTATAGACTCCGAATTAATTTTCTTATAGACTCTGAATTCTATTAAACTATGATATTTTATTTACTATCATTCCGAACATCAGCTTTACTTATGCTTACAATTGTTTCATTACAAAATTATGTAGTGCTTTCAGTTATTGACTAACCGTTGGTTGAGTGACACGTGTATAGGTCCCTCCTAAATGCAAGGAGAAATATAACCATTGGAGGAGGGAGATGGTCGTTGGAGATTCGCCTATAAATATGAGCTCATTTGAAAGTGTTCCCAACTTTTGGAATTTTGGTGATCAGAACATCTTGAAGTGCTTTCTTGAGAGAGAGGCTCTTATCCACTCTCAAAGCTTCATGCAGAAAATTTGAACAGCTTGTTCAAACTTTTCCTTGTGTATACTTGCGTCATGTGACTCTGATTGTTGCTTATTACAATAGAGGGCTTCCGAAGATAGTAATATGGAGGTTTCAAAACCTTGAAGTTGATGTATTACTTACTAAGAAAGATAAAGGTGTCGACAACATGATAGTTGAGGGCTTGTGGGGATAACAAGATAGACTCCGATATTCATATCGAGGGCTTTCCCTGGTGTGGGTAAGACAAGATTTCATGATAGTATAAATCAAGGGACCTCTTATCTAGGGTTGTTAGATACCCTTCTATTTCGGTTAAAAGGGTTAATGTTTGTTACTTGTAATTTTACTACTTGTTTTTCCACTGCATTTTTTATTGTTAAGGAAAGTATATGTTTCTTACACTTCCTTACTTGTACTCTGATTTAGTTAGATTCTATACGCTTTAAGGTAGAATCTTAGTTGGTGTAAAATTTTGGTACGTTTCCTTTCCGGAATCACTTTTCCGGAATCAATCAAGTCTTTAGAACTTTGAAGTATTGTGAATTTTGGTTATGCATAATTTCATTAGGGAATTTTTAAATAGTACAATTCACCCCCCCCCCTCTTGTATTTGAGCATCTCATACTTATATATTCAATCCTGCATTGTGTATTATAGATTATATCATACTCACATACCATCCCAACAATTCATTCCATGTTCTCTAACCTTTTATTCTATTATACGTTGTTACAATTTTTTAGAATTTAAAGAAAGAATGTGGGGTGAATGTAAAAACTCAGATTTCTTAATTATATTTTTAAAAAATTCATGGGAAGACTTAGTGACCATGAATTGAGAGGACGTGAAACTCTATGGTTTAGTGTCTCCAAAACAATCCATTGAAAAATGTAAATTTTTCAAATAGCGCGGGTGGGTGGTTTTCCTAAAAAAATGGAATAACATCTAAATGGGAGCGAAGATAAAAAAGTTAAGGGCACGACTATTATCAGAGTAGTTTCTTTAACTTATGGGTTACTTAACTTTGCTCTTCGTGAGTCTTCTCTATAAATGACTGAAAATTACATAACCGGAATTAAATTAATAACAAAAATAACTTTATTTTAAAACACTAATAGATAATAAATTTTAACAAAGATTGGAAATCTGAAACTATTATTGAGTTCATAATGTTGTGTTTTCCGTAGACAGATCCTAACATCGACCAATGAGGGTCGAATATGAATGATAAATATTAGATATTTTAAGAATGAAATAAATTGAATGAATTATTTTATTTTTAATGTTTTAACATAATACAACATCACTGTGATGCAGAGACTCATTGAGTCTAAAACACTGTGATGTGGTAATGATAAAAAATATTTAACGTCGATACATGTTGAAATGATAAAACTAATATTCCATCTCTAGGAATTGGCAGTGATACATGACTTGGTGAAATGATCCTATAGAAATTCCCATTGAGTGCTGGGGAAGATCCTTGGGAAATCCTCTTGTTGTTTTAGGGCGTACGATGACTACATGATGAATCGATGATCGATGATCGAGAATCTAAGATTAATGAATGATGACGACACAATCACTCATTATCAATGATCAAACCGAATCCTGGTAGGGTGTATGATTTTATTTGGATTCATTCCCTGTTAATTATTCTTTTACCAACTACGATTTTGAATCAACCGACGAACGAATTGATTCATGGATCATGAATAGTGAGCGGTTTTGATTTTTGTTGCGGCTGTCAAATCGGGGTTTTACCATGATTTGAATCATTGTTTTTTTTGCATATTTGGAATCATAACATGGATGGATCAAGGCTTAAATGAACAAATCATACATCGTTCCTCAGTGGGATGTTTTTTTGTTATGTCCCCATCCCCCCTTTCACAAAATCCCTTCTCATTCATCATTGGTGTAATGATTTGGAGCCGGAATAATGACCGAAGAGGCATGTAGTAGAGACAAGAAGATGTAGCTTTCAAGGGTGGAAGATTCTGCCTTTCTAGATGGACTGTGTCAAGATGAGGTTGTCAGCTGGACAGCCTTTTCCAGGAGCCCCATGCGGTGTATAAGAGCCACAGGAAGCGTGCTGATACCGTAGGTAGCGTTCAATATCATTGGGTGGAATCCATAACCCATGGATGTTGTGATGGTGTCTCAGGTGGTGTGCTGGAGCTATAGGAATTATGTGGGAGCCACGTCTAGGTGAATCGCAGTGGAAAAAGATAGTAGATCCAGGAGGTTGTGATGGAGGGATACAACTCGCTAGACTCACGTCGAACGACGAATCCCACAACAACATTAGATATAGGTGGTGTAGAAAATTTACGGCCGAAGGATGCATCGGCATAGGGATGTGGCTCCCGGAGCTGCATCTGATGTAGGACTCACAGCTAAGCTGGGGGAGCGAGGGGTTATGTAGACTGGTTGCATTCACATATGGTGTGGTTAGTCAGGTAGCGTCGAATGATGGTGAGCTAGCCCACATTGGATGGAATGGCCTAGAGATGGTAGAACATGCTAACAAAATTGATCGAGCCTGATTGGTCGGGTCGGTCTGACCATGTCTGTCCTAACACGGACATCACTGACCTATTTTCACTATTATACCCTTAACACTCAAACCGTATGTCTGTTTGGAATGCTTTTATCAGCGTTGGGACCCTCACAACAAGGTGGCCATTTTGGGATGGATTTGTTGGGTTTTAGTGAGGACCAATTTAGGTGAGATTATGTCCCTGGGATTATTCCATGAGGGTTCAGTACGACATTGCATCCACAACACTGGGCAGTAACCCCCTTGGGAGGATATAATCCCAGAGAGAGTCGTGGAATCCTCCTTGGGACTATTTTGATACTATATCACCCCTAATGGAGTTTCTATGTATTGGAATGACCTCTGAGCATAAGGACTTAATCATCCATCTTGTAGGTTGCATCAGTAGGGTTAGAGGTATTCTCAGAGGATAATCCCTTACATTGTGAGATGCATCAGTAGTGTTCCTGGTATTCTCAAAGAATTATCCCCTACATCATTGGTTAATACAGAATGGGATCACATTATTCTGGGAGGATAGTTGTGTATCTATAAATCATGATCTTTGAATGTTGTTTTCCCATTAGGTGAGGACCAAATTAGAAACAGCATTGGGTATATTCCTCTATTACATCAAAGATCTAGGAGTGAGTTCTCCCAGAATGGAAATGCCATAAGCTAAATGCTATGACCATAGATTGGCTTTGATATCAAGAGTCCTTGTCTTAGTGAGAACAGATGTATTAGAGAACCTCATGAAAAATCGATACAATATGTTCTCTCAGATATAGTTAGTAGACATGTTATACGTCCTCTTAATTAGATTGATTGAATAGTGAGATATCTTGGAATCGATCAGGCTTTGAGGGGAACCATATGGCTAGAAGTGGATGAGACCATGAATCACGAAATAATTTAGATCCATCAATCCCAATATGGTATTTCAATTACTAACTAAAGAAAGGGAAAGAGATCTATAGATAGAAATAACACTTACCTGTTCAGATGCACTACAAGAGAAACAATGATCAATCACTGAACAAAATAATCCTAAAATGATAGAAGGAACCAAAATAACCATGGGTTTTCAATAAGTAATTATAAAATATTCCCAGAGTAAAGTGAATAGAAATTTATGTTTATTCGTTTTTCAAAAATAGATAGTCGGTAAATTACATGACGTAAAACCCTATTTCACATCATGAAATTTTATGCACAATAATCCATAAAAATTCATCATATATTATTAAAAATGATATTTATAATTTGTAAAATTTGTGTAAATTTTACACGAGGTGATTCTTTTCATTCTGTTTACAAGTATCACAAAAAAAAAATTGGATGTGATTAGATGTCATGCAGCCACATAACATATCATGTAAATACCTAGAGGACTGTTAAACACAACTATATTTTTCTGAATATTCTATCTAATCCCTCGAATCACCATTATATGTATCCGACCAATTCATTGTCATCACTACCATTCAACAAAAAATGAAATCCCAACATTTCTTAGAACATAACTGATAAATAGGTAACATGAAATTTAACATTTAATGTGATATAAAATTTTACGATGCGAAGTGATATGGTACGATATATTGGGTGAAGGATATTTTGATGATTAATAATCATTTATCGTGTTACTAGAATAACAAAATTCACCATTACCAACTCTCAATATCACCAAATAATAAAAAGATATAGCTCTCAAATATTTCAGATCATAGAGACAAAGTATCAAATAAGATCAAGTTTCATATATAAAAATAATGTTTCATGAATCCCTCAAGGGAATGACATAAAGGGATAAGAAGATATTTTTAGTTTGGAAGACATAGACAAAAATCAAGTGACTTAAAAGGGAAAAATAAAATGTTTGGACAACACAATAGATGATAATAATGGTATACCTATGATAATATCCTCTAATGGCCCGAAGGCCTTCATTCTGTATTGATTTTTGATAATCCACCTTTCAAGGGGTGAGATGGAACCCTTACAAGGCCTGTATGTGTAAGCATTACATGGACTATAGGCCTTAGAGGAATTAATTGCCCGTAGGCTTCAAACATTACATACAACCCAGACAAACTACTTGGAACTGCTCCTCCCCAGCATTTTCATCGTGAAATCAGCTCTCCACCTTCGCATGGCAGTTTGGCTAGGCATTCCTGTGCATGCACAGGCTTGTCCCGATGGAAGGTGTCATACCCTATCATTATTGAAATCCGTTTAGCTTCTGCTCTGGTGAAGGCTCCTTACTCATCTTCCTTGTATAGATTGTTCCTCGTAGGGCGTCTGGTTTGCATCTGCACTTAAGGTGTCCTGAAGGCCTTACTGACCCGTAGGCCTGGGTGGCCAAAATGCCTTAAAAGACTTGGGGACCAAATCGGTGGCCTGTAGGCCCAAACGGGGGCATATTCACTGCTGCTACAGGGCCAAACAGTACCTGCTACAGTTCTCGCTACAATACCTACAACAGTATTGCACAGTTCCCGCTACAGTACCTGCTACAGTACTACTACAGTACCCCGGAAATGATGTCTCCGCCTGGATTTGATCTCGGGTCTCCTAGATGCACTTATGGAGTCCTTACCAACTAGGCTAAGGATCATGTGCCCTATGATAATATCAATGGTGTAATGATTCCAATTTATAAATAATACGAATTTTATAAATTGATGTCGAAATGAGAAATATCATGAATGGAATTCATAATGTTGTTTGAGTAGGGGTATTTTTCTATTGATTATGAGACTATAAATGGAATACAAATGGTAAGAGCTGTAAGGAAATAAAAAATTAATCCTAGATAATGGTTTGAGAAGGATGTGTGATGATTAAAGTGTTTATTTACAACAATTCATGGATTATTTTATATAAATAATTAGATATATAAGCATTTTTCTGTATATGTTTTTCTTTGAGGGTTTTAACATTTGTATTAAATAGTACTAATGTAATTGAAATGATATTTAATATCAAGGTAATATTTTCTAGAAAACACTTTATTAAATGAAAATAATCATTAATATGTTTAATAGATTGAGAAAATGGTGTTTATTTTGTATGGAGTTAGGACTTGAATGGATATGGTAAATTATAATTTATTGATTACCTCATATCTAATAATGTATTTATTGATAATGTCTTGTATACTATCACTGATGGATTTTACAATGTTATTTCATATAATAAATATGTTCAATAATTTTTTTATGATAGGAACGGGGAAGAATGTATATTATTAATATATTTATATGTAAATTCATGTAGTTTTCATTTTTTAAAAGAATGCATTGTGAACGTGTTCAAATGCTTAATATGTGACAACCATAAACCACTTCATGTTATATGGTAGGTTAATTCGAATATGAAATTTTCTAATTTTAGTTAATATATTTAAAAAATATAAATCTTTCATGGAATATAAGTTCAACCAATTTTGAAATGGTTTATGTTGAACATTTGATGAGGATTATAATACTAAAATAATGCATCTAAATGTGGATATTTATTCTTATTGGATATACCACGCTAACGATTTTTATAATTATAAATAATGATAGAAAGAATTAATTATCATTATATTATTCATATTATGATCAGTTAAGGATTCAAGTAGAACAAACTGAACTTCATTTCATAGTATATCAGCTGAAATGGAAATTTATCAAGGCACAACCAAAGGGTGTATTATTATTATGAATTGGATTGAAATCATGTATGCATATCTTCTTGTGAAAATTATTTAATAAGGGTAAATTGATCTAAGAATAAAATATTGTCTTATTATCATTATTTATGATTTTATCAAAGTCATTTTTCATGCCTCTTTGGGTTATGGATTTTTGGTCATCAACCTTTCATGGGTCACCCACATTATTGTGATACATGATCTCTATAACTCTCATTAAATATTTACGATTTCCTCCAATAAATCGGTTTTTTACCACCAACTTATATTTCTATATTTTGAAAATTTGTATGTGTAACTACATGTAACATTATAAAATCCATTTCTATTTTTCATGAGTATTTTTTATTATACCTTTTTAATGATGTGGGTTATAAGAATGAATTTTTAAATTTAAACTAATTGATTATATATATGAAATTATATTGAGAATTTCATTTTATGTGGGGGTATACTGTTACTCCCTGATATTTTTAAAATTTATATAAAATTAATTTACTCTTTTAAATATTTACATTACATGAAACAATTATTTTAGTTGGATTTACATTCAACGCCATTTTTATATTGTATTAAACACAACCTTAATTTTGGATTTCATTACACAAAACACTATCTTTAAATGAAATTTTTTATGGTATTAATGTATTATTAATGAAATTTATCTCTGAACTATTGGGTTAATGGGAATGACAAATATTAACTATATAATGAAAATATCATATTTAAAAATGTATATAAAATGTATTCATGGACAAAAAATTAATTATAAATTAATATATGTACAATTTGAAAAAAAATGTAAACCTTCTTCTGATTATATATTTATACTTGAAATCATGTTTTATATAAATAAATAAATTAATGAAAATTTACTAAAGGATTCTAATAAAATTTAAATATTATAGATTCAATAAAATGTTTAACATTCATATTAATTATTTTATATACATGAGATACAAATTAATCAAATTTTATAATTAATTTTTTTTAAAATACAATATTTTCTTTTGTGAACATAATTTCAAACAATTTTTTGAAATTATTATAAAATTATTAAGAAAAAATATTTTTATTTATAAAATCAGAATATCAATGGTATATTTGTGTGTCTTGTTTATAACTTTTATAGAAGAATATTGTTTTAATGAATTATGAAAAATACTTAATTTTTTTAGGAAATTTCATTTCAGTTTCATTATTTATAAAGAAATATTATAATTTAAAATTATTTAAATATAATATTATCTCGACAATATATGTATTAATACAATTTATAAATTTAACTTGTCTATATAATGAATGTTTATTTTAAATATATGTACAATTTTGATGCTTTTCTTAATAGAAATGTTCATTCTAGTATTTTTTAGGGTTAATTTTATGTATGAATTTTCAACTTATATTAATTGAATTTTAAAAAATGATTTTCATATTTTCAATAAGAATTATATATATATATGTAATATAAAAGTTCAGTATTATTTTTGAAAAAAATTAATAGTGAAACGAGTAAACAATTATTTTTATGGTTAAGGTAAAAATGGTTTTATTGGGTGTTAAACTAAATTGACAAGGAATAAAAAGTGATTTAAACCTTTATAAAATTTATCTTATGGAAATATATTGAACCCAATAATGTTTTAGTCTTTTCAAAAACTCATTTTTTCCACATTTCAAGAGGATTTCGTGGGTACACCTTTTTCTATTCATATTTTACAAGTGTACAACTCACTTCACTTATAAAAGGCCATACTAATACTAATTTATTCACAATATACAAAATATTTGATCAACCAAGACATTCTCATGTCAGTTATAAAAATATTTTCTATCTTCCTAGAAGAATTATTGGGATAATTAATCCATTCTAGTATGTTTTTTTTAATATAAGGATGTTACCCGAAGACAATGTAATATTATTTAACAAGAAATTATTTAAAATTTCATCCACCAAATCCTTCAATTTATTTAAAAAATAATAATATAATCAAATAATTGTATTCTATATGTTTATATGTGTTAATTATTAGTTCATGTTCTATAAAAAGTTCTAATTCCATCAAATGGGTTACAAAATCATTGCTTTATATATGGCGGACAACCACCTCCCGAATCGATATTATTCATTTCTCTATTACCATCTCTCATGATTTAGTATCATGATATATGTATAGTATATATATTATATATATTACATTAATATTTTCATTTAGTCATTATATAAAACATATATTTTTACCTTACATTCCATAGGGTATAAAATAACCTTCTTCATGTGTACAGTGGGCTACCACCTCACAATGTTATGTAATATGTTTTCACTGATACTATACATTGTAAATAATAAGGATAATATTTATAAATATATGTCATATAAATGAAATAATTTTGATATTTTTTACATTTTTATCATTCTTGATATATAATATTTCATTTTCATTCCTACCATTTCACTTATAGAAAGATGATAATGAAATTCGTGTACATATTGAATACTACATTCACAAAGAAACTCAAATCCCTATTTTCATCACTAGACAACATGGAATATATATATGGGTCTATATTTAATAATAAAATATTTTAACTAGTATATTATTTTCATTTTATAAAGATAATATATTACCTAACTCTATTCTATAATGATCGTTGAAAAATTGAATTATTACTCATGTGTATATACGATCTATGATTTCCATAACTATAACATACATCATTTATCAACCACATATTAAATTATTGGTTTATGAATTATAATTTATGAATAAGTGTTATAATAAATTTATTTTTATTATCATTATCAATATGGAACCATGAGAAAAGTAATAGGATGAAAAAATACAAATCAAAACATAAACAAAAAACAAATAAGTTGTTTCTCAAAATGGGATTGTAACAAGGGATAGTTTATAAATGGTTAATAGGTAGTTATAATTAAGTAGTATAGATTAATATATATACGGTTATGGATCTGAAGTATTAATATATTATAAGAATATATATTGTACTGGTTGTTCAAACATGTACGAGAAAAATCGAGACATATGTTATTTGATTTATAGTCTCTCTTTTATTTTGGGTAGTCATATGAAAATTCACCACTCATCTATTTTTTGTGGTTTTCATACAACGCCTCATAAATGATAACCATGAACCACCTCATTATGATGATATAATTTTTTTAATATTATTTTAGGATTTATTTGGTCTTATAATCCAAATTATCACTAAACTAGTAAAGTATTTTTCTCTCACATTCTACCTCTATAACACACATGATATATTCACAATCTATTTACTCTATGTAATGAATATAATTAATATATTTTTAATTTAATGATTCTTCTCATAAAAATTCTTTTAATATAAATATCCATTTTATGATCATTCTTTAATTGGGTGAACTATTAAAATGTTACCAAATAACTATGGGTTTTAAACTCAATTTTCTGTCATTAAGGAATATGGTCTAGTATTCACCTATATTATTATAAGAGGTATATATTATTACCTGTTATCATGTAATATAATTAATATAATTATTATTGAGAAATAATATGTTTAATTTAATATTATTTTAATGAGTGATTATAATTCATTTTTACCAAAGCAGTAAGAGTTTTATTTAAGTATCTAATAGTATAACATGATTGGTTTTTGTCATGCTTCAAATGATTATATAATATGATCTATCTATTATGTAACTATTATATTTTCTCCTCATGTGATTATCCCATGATTAATAATTCCCCCCCTTCACATCTTTATGTACTAAATATTTCAAAATTAATTAAGAGAAGTCATCTTTTTTGTTGAAAACCCTTATACATACAATTTCAGGTATTATAGAAAAATATTTTTTGAATAACCTTAAAATGAATTGCTAATGAAATTTTTAACGATATATTAATTGTTAAAAAATATATCAAAATAAATATTCATGTTGTTTTCCAAAAAATATCCATTTGAATTTTATAGTAAATGTGTATTTAATCATTAATTTAATGTCTACAGAATGAATGAAATTTTATCCAGCAATAAAACAATTTCCTTTGAAGAAATCATTAATTGTTATAAATGATAATCTAAAAGAAAAATATTTTCAAAATATTTTATTTTCTAATGGCGTTTTTCAAATATGAAAAAAAATTCATCATGAAATTTTTGAATTTTTTTCTAATATTCATTTATATGTTTTCATAGTTATTTTCAATGAAAAAAATTTCAAAATGTTTTATGTTTTAAAAAACAATTATGTAGGAAAAAATATTATCGATTATGAATGAATTAAATGTTATTTTATGCATCAATTATAAATTTTCAAGATTATTTTATAAAAATAATATTTTTAATTGTTTCAAGTTAGTACATGATTTATTCAATGAGGAAATGATATTTTCATTAATAATACTTCATAGTAACATTAATTTAAAAATCAGTTTCCATTTAAAAATCCAACCATTGACATCTCTAATAATTTACTAAATATATTTTATATAGACACAATTTTAATAAATTTCATAAATAGTTTTTGTTTATATTGTTATTGTGTTTGTGAAATACAAATCATTTATATGGGTAATGTTATGATGAAATATTGTAATTTTTATGAAACCCATTTCCCATCCCTGGGTTATGCTATGATTATATTTTTTATAAATTCCATTTGTTTTCATGGGTTTTAATATGATTATTTTCTAATTATGTTGTGGATCATAAATATATGGATTATGTTATAGGAGGTAATTATATTTCCCTCTAATGAATTTTATAATGATTAATGTTTATTGATCATGATGGGTAAATTATATGTAATCCCAAGCCTAAAAAAGGCATTGCATAGGTAATCCATTTCCAAAAATAGGGTAGACACATGGTCAACACAATCCCAGATCAGGTACATAGGTTGTGAGACCAATACTAACATGTTATGAATGTGGTAGTGCATAGCCTTAATATACAATTTTCTATGCTTATGTGAATTCAAAAAATAAATTAATTATGATAATTTTATTCATTGATTGTTTATGTTATTTTATTACCTTATATTTCATATCTTAGGAAATTCCAATAGTTATTTCATGATTTATAATTTTGATCATTGATATGTAGGGTATGGATTGAAAATGATATGATCATGTTCTCATACCCTTATGCCAAATTTATTATTATGTATCTTCCTTGAATATTAACATTGAGAATATGATATCACCCTTTGTTATGTTTACTTTCCCTACATTGTGAAGAATGGTTTTCAATATTATTACTAATAGATAGTATATTTATGGAAGATAATGGAGATCATTAATGGATGAATAATAATGTTTTCCATATTTTCAAAATCAGTATACTACTATGGTACTCAATAATATAATTGTTCTATGAAATGAATATTCATCTATAAAGATGGAATATCAATGTAATAATAGACTAAGTGTCTATACATTTCATTTTCCATAATTGATAGGTTATATGTTCATTTATGATACATTTAATTTCCTAATATCCTGGGTTTCAATGTCATGTTCATAATGTAGCAGTTGACATTATTTTAGGATCTCCTTAATAAGTAATATTATTGTGGATGTGAATTTTACCTCTATTATAGTGGATGATTATGTATTCATTATTTTGTTTTGTGTGGAATCTTGCTAAACTAGGTGAGTCCAAACACGAGGATGAGACACTATTGTATTGGTGGCATGTATGGTTCCTTATTTGGAACATTCGATGTTTCATTCTATTTTAGCCTAATAATATACCTATTATAGGACATGTTACATGATTATTTTTCACAAAAACCTTATTAGAGGGAATTTTTCTCCATATTAACATCATGTTGGGTCTAAAGACCATATCAATCCATTTATATCAAATGAAACTAGTTGAGTTGAGAGAATTAAAAGCACAACCCCACAACCATGTCGACAAAAGTTTATTTTCACGTGTAGCTATCCTTGAGGGGATATAGTTTTAATTGTGATGAATGTGTATCATAGGATCATATTTAATATTTACTTTAAAATGATTAATCCATTTATAATAATATACATAATTTTTTTTAATTGTGTTTTTATAAGCTAAGGGGAGACCAATGAATTTACACTATTCAGTCATTATTTGGATACCATCAAAGTATGTATGGTATGAAAATGTAAATAGGTTTGTGTTTTATATTTGGTAATATTTATATGAGTATAAAATAATTCCATTAAATATAATAAACCTTCCAATAGATTTTTTTATCTTTCATTAATTTTATATTTCATCCCTACATGACCTAATTTCAAATTGTATTCATATAGGAAATTTATGTGTTCTCAGGAAGATAAAATCATCATTCCAAGAAGAAATATATTTTATTAAGAAAATATCAAGATAGTTTACACTATTCAATGTCCTCTAGGTTTCAATTTTGTATTTATGAGGTGAACATCCAAGGGTATGTGATATCATATACATTCACCATTGTTAGTATAGTAAAAACTAGTGTATATATGTCCTACAGATTTCTTTAAAATATGCATTAAATATAATGGATATAGGGTTTTCTGGTATTTTAACCAATTCATATTGGAATTATTTGACTTATCAAAACTCATCAAAGTGATAACTATAATGGTGTGATGTACTAGTAGAGTATTATGAGTGTGGAAATATTTAGAGAACTAAATAATAGTTAGATGTATTTTCATATTCTAATTTATTCATACTCGAGGATTTGATCGGTAATGTAAATTTATTCCTCATGTGTTGAACATGGAGTTTTTCTAATATAGATTGATTTTGTTGTATCCTTTTGGTGAAATATGTTATAACTCAAGGAACTAAACTACACCACCTGTTATTTTTTTCTAGTAGAAAATATTGACACCATGAATTATTTTAAAATTATATGTTTACTAAATGATATTTCAGCTAAAAGAACAGTAAAAGGATGTGATATGTTTTTACATATTGAAATGAAAAAATTTTGGCCTAGTAATTGGATGGAGTACCTCCAAATATTTTATTGTAATTTGTAATATTCCCCAATGAAAGGGATTAAAATAACAATGAAACTCAGTAAGAATGGAAATAGAATGAAGGTGTGAATTTTGTTGATGATTTTAAGATGATTTCCTTATAGGATGATGTGAAAATTGAATTTAATTAGATATTAGATTTATTAAATGAACTCCAATAATCATTAATTATTTATTCTTATGTTGCGTAAAGGATAAAAGAAACCATCATTCATATTTTCTAGTGATGTGATGAAGACTCCCTGGATATGATATAACGTAATGATAAACTCATAATTATAAATATACATTCTACATCCATTTAATGGTGTTGGTGCATATTTATATGAGTGATAATACATTTACGGACCCCCATGAATCATGATGGTAGGTACATATATGGATAATAACGATTAATGGAAATATATATTGATTTTTTTATTGGAAATTTAAAAGGAAATATATTTCCATGTACGTAAATTTTTTAAATTAACATCTAGAAGGAATAAGAATGAAATTATTGATCAATTAGGTTATGTAAAGAAAAATAATTATTATATTTGATGTTGAATATGGTGACAATGTATGTTATAGTGAGACTATACCGATACTTTATTTTTTTAATCATCATATGGGTGGTAGTCAATTGAAAAATAGTTTTGGATCTTATGCATAGATGTAATGAATGGTGTGGGGGTGCTCCCAGAGTAGTTGATTCCAATATATTATCATGGGTTCTAGGTAAGAGAGTTAAATAGTGTTAATTGAATTGTTCATGCATGAATCAATTTTTTAAAGGTTGAACATGCTTTCAATGAATATTTATTACCTAATAATGATATTCCATTATTCAATAGGTACAATGATGAGCGATGGTGCAACCACTGTAGTTATAATATGTCATATTCACTTGGTTGTTTTTTTTATGTTTTAGTTAATATTTTTCATTATAAACCCATTTTTACAATCATATCTTATTCTCCAATGACCCCAATGTTATTTGACCGAATAGTGTATTTCTTCATGACAATTTGATCACCACCACACCATATCCTTGTTTTCTAATATTTTTTCATCATGAAGGTCATATCAAATAATTTAAAAGCTTGTCTATGACCTTCAAATTTAATTATATATTCTATTGGTTTTTTCTTTTTTAAATCATAAATTTCCAATTTCAGTATTGTTTTGGATTTTGGTGGAATATTTGGGAATCAATTATTGTACATTAGAAATTATGGTTCCTAAGAACCCCACTTTTAGATATCATGTTCATTAACACAGTCAATATATTCTCACATTGATACATGATGTAAAATATTGGATAAAACTGTCTATAGTGGAAAAATGCATAAAAATTATTATATCATTTACATATAATATATTTTAAGGTGTGGATTTAAATAATTAGGACACATCATAAACTCTTAAATAACATTTCATGTTCATCTAAGGGAAACAGTTCACAGCATATATATGAATAAAAAATCAGGTTATATATCCAATATGTAATAATCATTTATCAACTAGGGTTGTCCTTAAAAACATATCACCTAAAATTCATTGAGTCAAATCATTGGAAATATAATAATAAGAAATGTTTGATATGCAATTCTCAGTAAGGGGCACATATAACTGAATCCATATAAATATGAGCATAATATAAATAATATTGATGGAATAAATAATCTAAATAATTGTTAAATCAAATGAAATATATAGAATTAAATTTTCATTACAAAATATGAAAACATGGATAATAATAATATAGATTGTTCAATAATGATTTTATTATTTCAGAAACAAGGAAACATGATTTCTTAGTGTTCTGGGAAGACCATAACTTATTATGGGAATATTAATATACAAAAAATAAACATTTGTTTTTAATGAGATATGTCAATGTCTCAAGGCATATATAATTCTTAGCCCCAATCATCACATAATTGGGTCTAATGAATTCACCCAATTACTGAACATTACATTAATAACCATTACACATGGATCCTTTTACCAAATAACGGCTTAGTTATATATATTATTAAATATATTAAAGTTTAATACAAAAAACAAAATTTTCTAGAAGTCTATAATAGAATTGAATACATATTGTGTTCTCTTTGTTGAAAAAAGAGAAAAAACTGTCTTAACACATCTAGAATAATGTGTTTCGTTAAAAAATACATAGTCAACATTATTTAAATCAATAATTATTGAATAAATACATATATAAAATTAATAATGTTTCATATGTCTATACAAAAACATTTTTTAGGTCAACACCATCCAATCTAAATTATTAAAAAATGTGGTGTTCCCACCAAATAATGAAATGTGTATATAACGTAGTCAATAATAGAATTAAAAGATCATAAGCATTCAAGATAAATAATTATGACTTTTAAAAATAATATTACACAAATATAAAAATGATATCATAAAAGACTATTTTAATTTATCAAAAGAATCCATCCACAAAGAATTCCTTTGAATATTAATTTAAACATATGGATCAAGAATAAAAAAATTTTATTCCACAAGTTCAACACCTATAATGATAAAATATATATATTACATGAAACAATAATAAATCCTAAATGCCATTTGGGTAAATTATTTTTAAAATGAAAATTGTACTAAAAACAATTTACATATAAAATATTTTTAACAATTATGTAAAATATAAATGTGTAGTTAATATTCAATTGTAAATATTATATTAGTATTTTGAAATATTTTTATATAACATAACTTTATATATTGATTTATTATAATGGATCCTTGTAATGACCAATTACTATTTTGTAAATACAAATGTACAATGCAAAAACATATGAAGGTGAAAGGAAACCCCATTTTACAATTTTCAAAATATGATTATAGAAAGAACATATTTTATGATGTGTTAAAAAATAATTTTTATTAAATAATAATCTTATGAATTTATATTTTACAATAATAAATAAAAATATTTGGTTATCTGAAACCAATCATGGATGGATGATGTTCAAAATGAAACAATATAAGCCATGGAAATGAGAAATGTGTTATCAATATCCCTAATATCGAACATAATCCTTATGAAATGATGCATTATAAGTGGTACTTATTCTTTTAAAATGTATTCAGTGATATAATATAACATAATAAAATAAAAAGGATTAATAAATTAAAATTATAATAAAAAAATCAAGTAAATTATCATAATTTAATATATAAAATTTGAATTCAAAAAAACATATTATAGAGGTATCATATAATTCAAAATATTTTTTAAGAGTACAATGTTATTTTGATTATATAATAAAATAAATTATAATGAAACTATTAATAGAAAATTAATTGAATAATAAATAAATAGAATGCCATAAAAAGGAATCAAGGTGTATGTCCTCTATAATATATATTAGAATCATAATTGAGACCATGTAAATTACTATTTAATGAATAATAATGATTAAGAAACCATTAAAATAATTCTAATGGGAAATATAATATCATTATTAAATAATAATTATCGATATCACATTTCAACATGAATTATATTGTATATAAATATTAAATTTGTTTCAGAACATTAATATTGTCTACAAGAGATAAATGTGTGATAGAAACACTTAACACTATGATGAATCTTTATTCAGATGAAACTAATTAAAAAAATTATTAAATTAATGACATTAAATACATACCAATTAAAATTATTAATAGTTATAACTATTCAAAAATCTCATATATATTAATTCTATGAAATATATATTAGTTAATTTTTTCATATTTTCAAAATATAATATATGTAATAATTTTCTCACCGAAATAGTATTGTAAAAGTTGTTTTTTTAAATAGAATTTTGATAAATTAAATAATCTATACATTATATATGGTATAATAATTTATCTCACATGATTATTTATAATGAAATAATATGATTTCTCTAATTCTTCATTTATCATCTATGTAGTTGAAATAGGTGATGATCTTGTTTTTGGGATTCTTAATGAATGAATGGTAATTTAAAATTATTTAGTTAAAAGTTGATATATAAAAAAGAGAATAAAAAAACATTGTTCAATAATTTCAATCATATGATATCATTTAATATGTTCGATAATATATTAAGGATATACATGGGATGTATTGTTCGTGTATGTGTTTCAAAAGACCCAAACATGATCATACAACTAAAAATAGATGATTATGATTATGAATAGATAATATTCTTTATAAAATGTCAACTATGGTATAATTAATTTTCTACTAGTAAGATATATAATAATTTTAGAGAATTAAAAATAGATTTTAATTTATATGAGTTCATAGCATTGATATAAAAAATCATTTTCTACTCATTTTTCATGTATAAATGATTAAATTAATTATAATTATTGTTTTGTATTGTCATTAGTTGGTTTTACAATATTTTATACCACAACATTAATGAAATCATAAAAATATATTTTTTCATCCTTCCAATCCTCATTAATGTTAATGTATGGAAATAATTAAATAAAAAACAAAAAACTACAATTCCCAAGAGCTAGTACCTCACATGTTCTCATTGTTGAAAATCTCATTTTCCATAAAAATAAAAAAAATGTGTAATATGTCTTCATATTTAATGATTATAAAATTTCAATTAAATTTATAATTTTTATTTCATTTTTATTATATACATGTAATATTTTGGAAACTATAATTCTATAATTTATTTATTAGGATATTATATTTCATGTTCAAAGGTTGTAGGATACAGTTTTTGTGTTTCTGTGGGGGTGAAACTGCTATTTCTAACTGTTGAGTGTATTTAAACCATAAAACATGGATTTATGATTTAAAACATTCTTGGTCTACATGAAATAACTGGAGTTCAAGGAATGAAAAAAATTACAATGTCAAAATGTTTTATTTAATAAATGTGTGTTTTAATGTGTTTTATCCTAATGATATATTATTTTAGATTGACATTCAACAAAGTGGATTTATTCTATAAATTGTTTATTTATGACATAAATCCCTTATTCATTATAATTTATTTAGAACATAGGATTTAATCCCTTCATTAATTTTCCCCCCTTCCTTTACCATTAGTCTCTTATATTTTATTTTTTGTGACTTATATTCATCCAGATAACTTTATTCAGTACTTGATCTCCAACATGGTTCTGTTTCACCTCCTCTGGTGAAGGATTCATTTTTAATTAATCATTCATTTTTTTTCAGTAATGGGGTTAGGCTACTATTTTTCTATTTATATATATTCTTCTGATTATTTTTCATACATTGATGTTTCTCTTCATGTATTATCTATTAGAGGCTGAACTTTTTTTTGAGTTTGGTGTAAATTATTCACATGGTATGCGTAACATAACCTCTATGGAAAACCTTTTTGTTATGTAATTATATTCCAAAATTATAGAATAATTTATATGTCATAATTTTTTTTGTCTTCTATTTAGTGGATATAAATCGACACCTGTTGAGTGTAATTGAGTTTGAGGTTGGTGGTTTCTTCTTTATCCTCTGTTGGATGGACAATGAGTTCTATTCGTTCATATAATTCATTCATAAAATAAAATAAATTTATTTATTTATTTGAGTGTGTGAAAATTTCTTCTTATTATATTATAGTGTCACACATTTTTTTTACAAAAAATATGTTTTTGAAATGTATAAAATATGGATTTCTGATTTTATTTCAAATTTAGATTTTAATGAATTTCTTGGGAATGATTCACATGGGAAGTCTTGTATATTTTTAAAGAATATTTTTCAATAGGACTCAAATATTAATACAATAGGGGGTCCATTAATGTGGGGTTCCTCTACTCTATATAAATGGTTTCATGTGTACATTATAAAAACAATTGGTGGGTTAACATTCAGTGGTGTTTCTATATTCCCTAGATACTATGTATATATATAATGGATTTTCATATATACATTTCTATGATATGGGTAGGTGTGATCCAACTAACTTGTCCTATAATGATCCTAGGGGTAATTTACTTATTATTTTGATGGTATCTTTTTTTGATTAATTTATTTGAGAAATGGCTTATACAATGATAATGTTTTACCTAAATAACATACAAATTGATGAAAAATGGAATTAATTTAAAATAATAATGATTAAATACATTGTAATTTATTATTATTAATTGTTTTCATTAATGTTGTGATATTTCAGAATAATTTACATATACATGATAGAAAAAATAGGTGTGGGATCATAATGAGGATTTTAGCTCAACCCATGTAAACCTATTAGGTGGATTTTAAACCATATAATTTATTTATATAGATGAAAATGTAAAATGAGGTTTAGAGAAACCCAGGTTTATGTCCTATTAGTATGGATAACTATTAGAGATATAGTGGGACGTTGCCCATATATCACATGGGGTACTATTTTTTTGTTCTAATTATTCTTTATTGTTTAATTGGACTTGTACCATTTTAGTTCTTATGGATGTTATGTATTTTTAAAATTATTTAATCATTTTTTTTCTATATAATTTTCTTACCCTATTTTAATTAATTTTATTAAAGTTCCATATAATATTTTTGGTTGGGAGTAATTGTTCATTTTTGTAATTTTTTATTTCTTTGTGCTAGTCATTAACCAATGGTGATTCATTAGTCTCTTATGTTATATAACAAATGGGTTTGGGTCCTAGTTTTTATGATATTTTAGTTTGGTGCATTAAAAATTGGTATTATAGGCATTGTTATGCAACATCTTGCGATGATTGAAAATGGAAAATATTATTATTGAGAGAAAAAAGTTTGTTTCAGTTAGTTTCATTCCAAATATTATCATAATGAAACTCATGAAACATTTAGATATCAGGTATTATTTCTATTGTGTTGAGTTGTGATCATGATCTCATTTTCTAGAAATTATTTTATTGTCTAATTTTTTGTTGTTTTTTGATTGTTTCCTCCAGATATAGTGTGTAGAAACATTCGTTTGAGGACTCATAAATGGGTCTAATACAACGTTTTTATGAGAGATGATCTAAAATGGAATACTATACAGCATCAAAATCTAATAGATACTATAATTTAGGTAGTTTTTGTGGTGGACCAGAATATACCATGTGATCAAGAACAAGGTGTTAGGGCACAAATAAATGAATAAAGTTATTGTGATTTATAATTACTGTTCTTATTTTAGAATCCCCCATTTGATAATAATACAAATGATCCCCAATATATGAGGGTAATTTTTTATAATATTGACCAGCTCTTTAGATTCTGAAAGTCATCTTAGGATATCAAGATAAAATGTGAAATGTTTAGACTAGAGAGTTATAATAAATGGGTATGGGATTAAATGGTAAAAGAAGATCAATATGTGGGATTAAATTTCAATGGATTTATGAACATATTCATTTAGTATATCAGAAAAGAGTCACCAATGTTGTAAGCATCCTAAGAAATCATCTATTTTTATATTGTAGAGAATTTTGTGTCATATTACACCGATTTTTTTTTGGAGTTGATTATTTTTTATCAGGAGTTCTAGATATTGATTATAAAAATGGTTTGATGTATATATAATTTTTTCACCAAATATCATACCACGTAAGTAAATGAAGATATTTTCATCCTATATTCATATAGATTATATAGATACAATCTCATAGGTATAAAAGATACGAAATCTTGATTACAATGTTCCTTATCTTCCATCCATTGAATGTTGCAATGGTGCACCCATAATAAGGGGGAATTATAATGAAAATAGAAGGATTCCAGTAGAAAATTCTTAGTATAAACCATTTTTTATATTATTATTTACATTTAATAGTCTTCCCAGAACATTTCATCCATGTTTTAAGATTGAAACAAACAAAAAAACTTCTCCTAAATCCATCAGAATGTGTAATGATGTTCTCCATTAAAACCAAATATAATGGGTCCTTCATGATATGAATATGCCTCATTATGGTAGATTATATTCATCACCAAATTTCTCTATGTAACAATTATATTATTTAGTGTACAAAGGTATCTAACCATAGGTTCAAGGAGTTACACAACAAAAAACATTGGATGTGTCTCTAATGGAAGTTCATCTGGGTCCAATGATGGTGAGGGGTACTATCTTGTTTCCATCATCTATGGGATCTTATTTATTTTATATTATTTCCACCTAATCATTTATATCATCATGTTTTTTTGGTTTTTGAAACATATAATGAATATAAGGACCTGACCTTAAACAAACCAAAATCCTGAATTTAGTGAATAATTTGACATTATTTCACAATGAGGATCATTTTTGGTTTAGTGTTTTACAAAATTTGGCCACAACTCATACATAAAAAATCCATAGAAATACAATGTGGACACTTACAATAATATCCATTTTTGTATAAAACAAAAAATATAAACGAATCAAGTTTCATTTCATGTTTAATACCATCTTTTTTTTCATCCCATCCTCGACTTTATTCCTCTTAAAATTATGAGAAAAACATTTCAATAGACTTGATGAACATGAAAATCACAATAAAGGATTCATAAATAAAGAAAACTGGTATTTTTGAGAAAACATGTAAACCATGAAAACATTATTATAAATTAATACTTATACCTTTAAAAAATAGTAAATATACATCACCAAATAAATACTAATCCCAAATCCATTTTGTAACCAAAATAATACTATAATTCCCATATAATTAATCATATAACATATAAAGTTCTCTTGGGACATAAACATACTTAAAAGGAATAACCATATAGTCAAATTCCATACATATCACTAAATGGAATAGCCATATGGCCGACATCCCTACCGAATTCATTGGAGTTTATAACGTAACCACCAATCCTTGTTTTATCATTTAACCACCCATATTTGATTTATCACATAACCAACCATTTATTATTTATCATGTATCTACCAGTAAAATTTCCATAAACCATTATATAATCATAAAACTTAAATTATTTCATTTATCAACATTTAACTCATAAAATATCAATTTCAATCACTTGAAGTAATTTTAAGATGTTGTAATAGTAAATGAAATTTCAAAAACATTTTCAATCCCAAAACACTCAAATAATGAAATAAGTTGTTTTTTATATTTAAAAACATTAAGTCTTATAGAAGATGTTGAATATAAAATAATGGTTATGGTGGCAGAATGCTTGTCATCACTGCATATGTTAAAATAAAAATATGTTTTTCGTTCAGTAAAACATTTTTTATAAGAATAACATTAAATTTTAAATCTATTGAATGTCATTAAAATTAAATGGGGTTGATTTTACACTTTAAAAAATAAGGTGGTGTATAAGATAAAAATATGCCTCAATGAAAGGAGATTTAGACAGTGTCCCTTACAATGATAGCATCTTTTGATTAATGTTAAATTTATGAAATAAATATATCATTTAAATATATGTATAGAAAATATAAGTGTATATTATGTTTAAAATAATCTGAGGTCATTCACATATATTCCAGGAATAAACAATCCAATGACAGATATATTTAACTCTATAAATTAATAATGATTTATGATTTCACTAAAAAAGATAATTTTATAATAAAATATACCGATTTTTTGTATAAAATATAAATACACAAAAATAATGTATAAATACAAAGAGGATATAAAAATTTATTTCTCACATAATCGTAGAACATCATAATCCAGATGTATAGGATTATCCCAAATAATGAATGTTGGGTTAAGAAGAGCCCTTAAAATGAGAGCGACTCAACTTTCACAATCCTTGTATTCTTAATTAATATACTTATATTAATTTCTACTTGGTTGAGAACCTATTTAATGTTTATTATTTCTAATATATCACTTATTAACATGTTATAAAAAAATTAAGTTCATATCATACTTTTTGCCAATATTGGGTGATTGAGTCAAAAATGAACAAGTTTTGATGTAAATTAATCATGTGGTTAAGAGTAATTCATCTATAGAATTGTAAAAAAGATTAAATAGAATATATATAAATTATATATGTATTTATAATAGTCCACTATATTTAGAGATAAGAAATGAAATGCAAATTTCATGGACATAGTAGGTCGTGCATACGCACGAACACTAAATTCATTTCTTTGTCATATTAAATGAATACCAATAAAATTATAATTTGATTATTTTATTAATGATATATATGGGAAATATGTTTAAAAAATACATGATTTATATGTTTCATTTATAGAGGTAATGGGCCATATCGCTTTGTGGGGTTAATAGTCCACATTTCCCCAAACAAAATCATCGTATTTACAATACATGGAAAGAATAAAGGGATGTTATAAATAAAACTTCTAGAAGCATATAGACTATATAAATATAATATTATATATATAACATTATAATGGAAATCATGAGAGGTTTTAGGGTAAAACTGAACAATCTTTGTTTCGTGATGTAGTAGTTCAACTTACAAAAAAGCAGTATGTTTGTTACCCATTAAATAAGGGTGTTTGTAAGTGTAGTTTCAAAACAAACAATTACAAAATCCTAATATATTTAGGATAAATTTTTTGTTATGTAATCAAAAAATAATAAGATTATAGGGAGTGGAGAATGGAAGACAAACTAAAAAGCATGAGAGAAGGCATTACCACTTAATCAAGTAACTTTTTTGGATTATATCCAAAGGATTCATTGGGAGGAATTCTTCAATAATGGATGCTTCTAGATTTGTATGTGTATGTAATAAATAGGAATGGGTTCCTTTTATAGGAGGGGGTCCCTTGGAATTATTAAAATTATTAAATTAATATAAATTAAATTAAAAATCCAAATCGACGAAAAATAATTTTTGAAAATATAAGATGAGGATTGTTTGAAATAATATTTTCCAATAATTTGTAGACATGCATTGATTTTATTTTAAATATTATCTTTTTATTTTACCTTTAATTAGTATATTTTAATTTTTATTGATGTAAAAATATATTAATTATTTTAATGCAATTAATTTCACACATATTGCGTAAATGTACATTAATTGGAAAATTAAATATCATTTAGACATTTATATATCAGCTTTGTATATTAAAATTGTTTTTATTATTTTTAAATAATTTAATAAATTATTATTTTTATAAAATACCAATTGTGTCAATTTTTACACTATTTATTTCATTCAATTTAAATAAAATAAAAATAGATATATAACATTGAAAAAAATTTAATAGTCTTATAACATGTCATATTCACATATAAAAAGTGTGGACGACATAAATTATTTCAATTATTATTAATTTTACTTTTTATAATTTCATTTATTTTATATTTCACTTAATAAAATAATTATTGTATCACTGTTGTGTAAATAATTAAGTTAATTAGTTAATCTCTAAAAATTATAAATAAATTCAATAGATTTAGATAATTTCATTTATTTTTCTGATACTATTTATTTTTATATTTTAATCAAGATTAAGAGAACATTAAAATTATTATACTTTTTAAGAGATAAGAGAGTGACATGTGGTCACATTCTATTTTTTAATAAATATTACAACACAATTTAAAAAAATTCACATTACATGAATCAATTTTCACCCTTAGGATGTATTGGTCGACCTGAATTTATCCAATAATGTTTTCCATGTGTTAGTGTAATATTATTATACTTATCATTTAGTTTTATACTTTTATTTACCTGATTTACATTAAAATAAGGTAAATAAAAATTAGCATAGCGACAATTCATAATATCGCACAAAACTAGAAATAAAATATTATCATAATTTGATCCCAATTATTATAAATGTTAAATAAAATTTTCAAAATATAGAAAGCATAAGTTGTGGTAAATAAATTATAATTATTTACAATTGTCAAAAGGAGAAAACAAATTTTTAAGTAAAAACCATTACATGATTGATGTTTCTGTATATATAATTTCAATGTAAAATTACATAAAATTGGTAACATTAGATTAGATGATAAAAACCGAATCTAATTAAAAATTAATACCATTTTAAATGATAACCATTACTTATAAATAAATCAGATCAAAACACGGTTTTTAATAAAAATGCAGTATTTTTCATTATTCATTAAAAAATACTATCAAAAAAATAAAAAATAATCAACAAAATAATATTTTGTATTCCCCTCTTCCAAAAAAATGTTTATTTTTTTCAAATATAACTTATAAAAGTATATAATATTATATTTAAAATAGATTGAGCATCAAAAGGTCATAAAACTGCATTTTTATAAAAATGTTCATTTTACCTGTAAATTTGTATTAGTTATTATATAATGTATAGAAATAAAATGAGATGTAGTTTATAAATTACATTTAATATACTATATATATGTATTTAATTAGTAAAATTCTTGAAGAGTGGTTTTATTAGAATATAAACTCACTTATTTCAATTTATCTTGTTTTCAAAAAGACATTTTTCTATTAATTTAAAAGGTTATTATTTTCATTTATAAATAATTGTTCATAAAATAATTAATTATATACATGTGAGAAAAATATCTTCATAAAAAATTCATACATTTCATCCTAATCATTAAAATACCTAGTTTATAAGGTATCATAAATAATATTTTGTTTCTTTCCTAAATTCAATGTGGCATATGAAGTACACTATTGAAAATATGTCTCTTTCCAAAAACACGATATGTTACATCCTACCCCATTAATAAATTGCATCCTTACAATTTGTAATTGTGTTCTGTTACTAGGGTATCACCTTTCAAAATACCTTTTTTAAATCCCAAATCATAAAAAGGGCTAATAAAACTACCACTTTAAACTAACTATAGTAAATTACAAAGGTCTAGTGAGAAAAGACATACTATGATTCCTTGTTGAAAAACATGGATATGGAAGAAAAACTAACCATATTATTTTGATGGAGAGTGAAATAAAACATGATCAGTAAAAAGTTAACAATATGATAACCAAAAACATGTGATGGTAAAATTTTCTTTGATTTCATATTGGGAAAAGTAAATTGAAATTGTTTTTAAGATACATTTCATAATGTTGGGGAATTTATTCACAATGTTGACCAATACCATATGGAAACACAATTACTTGTCAAGTATAGAATCGTCTATTAGAAAATTCTGACAAAAAAATTTATATTTTCTCCAAATGATGATTAATCATGATTTATTGGTCACAACCGATGCACTAGAATCACCTTTTAGAGAATCACATAACCCCTAATATATTATCTATATATTTCCCCCTTTCATAATACATTGACCAAAAGAAAAATGGTCTGGTCAATATCATATAATCAGCCAAAAATATCATTTATAAGAATAATGAATACATTTTATCTCCAAAATTCAATAGTAATACCCATGTTTTATAAAGACCATTCAAAAATAATAATTTTGTTAAAATTACTCAAAATTATCCATCTAAGATTAAAACCCAAAATAATATAGAATTTGATCACACAGTCATCCATTAATAATTTTAACATGTAACTCTAAAATATATCGATCACTATTAATGTCTCATTCTGAAAATTAATTCTCCAAAACACATATTATCCATGATAGGGTAATCACTTCCATAAATACCCAAAATAGTGATATGTCCTTAATTAAACCAAATATTTCTCAAAAATGTATTCATCCATTATTCATATAATAAAATACATTAGTATTTTATTTACCTTAATCATATAAATTTCCTTAAATAGTGAATTTATTCCCAAATTACATTTTTCACTTAATCCCAAATTCGTTTCCAATCTCATGTTTATCTATTCAATAAAATATATTTCTCCCAAATCATATTATTATTAATTCATAAATATTTTTAACTAATAATAGTATGTCATACTAATAATATGAATCATGTATGTCACTGGAAGGTAATACAACAATGTTGTACTTCAGTTGTGGTTTCGATCCCGTTGGCATATCCATATGCAACGGGCTGTCATGAACCCAGTAGGATGTCCTTTTTATAAAATAATACAATTCTTATAATATTGCAAAAAATGAGATAAATTACTCAAAAATAATAATAACAAATTTTATCCTAAAAGTTTTTCTTATGGGTTTCATTTTTCATCCCAACATGTAATAAGACATAATTACTTCAAAAATATATGTCTCTACAAATCATGTTATTCACCTTAAATTTTTCGAACATAAATCCCCAACATGTGTTTCTATGACATAAAACATTCAATAGACATAAATATTATAAATTCATGATGATATGAGTAACTATTTACAAAACATCATAATCTACAATGTTGTCTAACCTATCTTTTGATACCAACTATACGACACATGCCTTAAACATTACATAATCAGCATTTAAGTCCATAATTTTACATTATTTCACATTGAGGATCTTTTGGGGTTTAGAGTTTTAGATAATTTTTCAATAACATAAACATTATAAAACAATATAAATTCATTGTTTCCATTTACAAAAATATCCATTTTATCCATAAAACTAAAATATGACAATAAGAAACATGGTTTCTTTTCATGATTAATAATATTTTCATGATCCCATCCACGACTCTATTCATCATTAAATATCATGAAAAAAATTTGAAAACAATAGATGATTATAAAAACATAGAAATGGAATTATATAGAAGGAGAATGGTTAGTATTGTGAAAACATTAAACCCATGAAATCATTATCATAATGTAATACTATTTACCATTAAGAAGTAGAAAATATACATCACTGAATATAAGCCATTTTCATACACTTTTTGTAACCACGTGATTACCATAATGCCCATAGAAATAATCATTTAACATATAATATTAACTTGGGAAATAAACATACATACTTGAAATAACCATTAGGCTGACTACCATATATATCACTAAATGGAATAGTTATACATCTGACTTCCATAACCAATGCATTTTTTGTTATAATGTAACAACCCATCCCATGTTTATCACGGAACCATCCATCATTGGTTTACCACGTAATTCCACATCACTGATTTATCGTGTAACCAACCATCAAATGTCCATGTACCATATTTTTATCAGAAAACATAAAGGATTTCTTTTATCAACATTTAAATCATAACATTTATTTTAAATAACAAGAAATCATTTCAATATATTGAAATAGTAAATCCACATTAAAAATAATTTTCAATACCAAAACACCCAACAATTGATTAGGGTATTTGTTTTCTATTTAAAAACATTAAGGATTCTAGAGTTATCCTAATATAAAATAATTATTATTGTGGTGGAAAGGTAATTATTGATATATATATTAACATACCATTCTTTTTGTCATCAAATAAAACAATTCAAGTAAAAAGGAGATTCCTTTTGAAATAAATTGTACAAAATTATTATTAAGAGGGGTTTATTTTACACAATATAAAATAAGGTTTTGTATAACATCAAAATAAGCCTCAATTAAAGGATAGTGAGAAAAAAACTTTTAAAAATAATGTTTCATTTGATTAAGGTTAAATAAATGGCATAAATATATGTGGAAAATATATATCCACCCAATATAAGGTTATATTTTTGGTAAAATTATCATAGTTCATTAATACATATTATTGAAAAAAACTAATCACATGGATAATTTACTCAATGATTGGACATTGAGTTACAATTTACTTTATAAAGATCATTTTCCCATCAAAAGGGATATATTATGTGTATTAACTATAAATAAACATAAATAATGTATAAATGAAATATAAGATACAATGGTTATGTACATGAATAATAAAATTAGGTTAATTTATAATTTCTTGATATCCATTACCAAGTATATTATTTATTTTATATCTTTTAATACCATGTTATAAAAATTACAGAATTATTTATTTTCATATCAGATGTTTTGTAGATTTTTGGTACTTGAGTAAAAAATGAACTCATTTTGATGTAAATTTTCTATATAGACAATATTATATAGTCTCCAAAAAAATACTCATGATTTAAATATCATATAAATCTAGTATATAAGTATTTAATATAATTTATTATATATGGAGATATGAAATGGAATGTACTGTTCATAGAGATAGTGGGTCGTATGTATGCATGAACACTACTTTCATTTCGTTGTCATATTAAATGAGTAATAACTAAAATATAATTATTGTTATATATTAATTTCATATATGGATCATAGATTTAATAAAACTATCTATAATATGTTCCAGGTATTTAGGGAATGAGTTTATAGCTTTGAGGGGGAGGTAGTCCACATTTCCTCAAATGAAATTATCTTATTTATAAAAGATGGAAAGCAAAATGGTAAGTTATAACTAAAAATACAGATGAATAAAGATAATATAAATATAATATATTATATATATATATATATATATATATATATTGTTTCCATCTTATATTCCACCATGAGTAGTTGTAGAGGAAAATAGAACAATCATCATTTCATGAGGTTGTAGTTCGCCATACACAAAAACAGTATGATTGTCACCCATTAAATTGAGGTGTGTGTTAGTGTATTTTAAAATCACATCATAAAATCATCCTAGTATATTTATGATATGGTTTTTTTCATTTAATAATAATTAATATGACAATAGTAATTAGAGAATGTAAATGAAACTATAATGCATGTGAGAAGGTGTTACCTCTTAATCGGTTAACTACTTTTGGTTTATAAAAAAAGGCATTGTTCGGAAGATTTATGCCCTAAAAAGGCTTCTAAGATTACATGAAAAATTATAAGAAGATTTTTGGGAAGAGTTTGTAAGATTAAAAAGTCTCTAGATGTGTGAGTAATTTAGAGAAAAGGGTGCCTTTTTATAAGATATGGGAGGGGCACCCTTGGATTTATTAAAAGTATAAAATTAATATAAACTAAATTCTGATTCGAAATGGTCCAAAACAAATTTATTTCATAGATAAGATTAGTATACTTATAAATAACCTCTTCCAATAATTTGGATAAATTTATTTATTTTATTTTAAACACTATCTTTTCATTTTACCCATAATTACTCTCGTTTAATTTTAATTGAGACAACAACATTTTAATTATTTTGAGGTTATTAGTTTCACATATATAGTGTAAATTTACCATAATTAGACAATTATCTAACATTTATACATTAACATTAATTCTTTGTAATTGTATAGGATTTTAATGACTTTTATATAATTTTATAAAATATTATTTTCTTAAAACACAAATAGTGTCAATTTTATACTATTCATTTCATTGAATTTAAATAACATCCAAACATAAATATAACATAAAATTTTATAAAATAGTAATATAACATTTCATATTAACATAGTAGTGTCTTGTAAGATATAAAATATTTCAAATAATATTTATTTTATTATTTATGCTATCATTTATTTTTTATTTCTCTTACAAAAATAATAATTGTATCACTATTGTGTCAATATTTATTGAAATTTGTTAATATGAAAAAATTATAAATAAATTAAAATGATAAATATATATATATATATATATTCATTAGGTTTAGGGATACTGTTTATGTTAGAAGATTCACTATGTTTGTCAGTACATTAAAATATTAAACTTGTAAGAGATAAGAGAGCCACTTGTTGTCACTTTCATTTGTTTTAAAGAAAATTACAACACATTCAAAGAAAAACATCCATTAAATTATATTAAATTATGAAAAATAATCTAATTATACTTTAAAACAAATTAAAAGGATAACCTTTCTATATAAAAAATCAAATAAAAAACTAGTTTAAAATTAAAATGCATTATTTTTCACTATTCATTAAAAATGAATTTTATCAAAAAAATAATATAGAGCCAACAAAATTAAATTATTTATGTCTTGACCTTAAATAAGATGTTTATTTTTTCAGAAAGAAGAAATAAAAGTGTAAAATACTAGATTTAAAAAGGGTTGGCTGTCATTAGGCGGCAAAATTTCATTTTTTGAAAAACGGTCATTTTATACATAAAATTGAATTTGATATTATATCATGTTTAGAAAACATATAACAATAATTTTAAACATTAAATTGAGTATATTAAACTTAGATTTATTTATTAAATTTTATTATGAGTGATTTTATTATTTTATAAACTCACTTATTTTCATTTAAACTGGTTTTCCAGAAATCATCAACTTTTAATTAAAAATTGTTTTATTTTCATTTAAAAATAATTGTTCACAAAATAAAAAATTGTATACACGTGAAAAGAATAATTTCATAAATCTATTAATTATTTTAATCACTTCCATATTAACAACTAGTATATATGGTATCTTAAATAATATTTCGTTTTTTTCATATGTTCGATGTGGCATATCATGTATGCTATTGAACACAATGATTATATATTAAAACACATGATGCTAAAAAGAAGATCATTTGATTTTCTAATTATTTATTTAAACAAATTTAGTCATGTAGGAGTAGGTTTTTTAGTGTCCTTGTTCTCAATTAATAACTGACACCAGGTTAGTGTAGGAATTTTCGATTCCCAATACATATTTTTCTGATATCATCAAAAGGATTAATAGTATTTTCCCTCATTTTTGTTGATATTAACTATTTCATGTGTATTTAAAAACTATTACAGAAATTATCAATCAAAAGTTCTATAGATAGTGGTATATGAGGTCGGGTTATTTAGGCATCCCCTCTCAGATCGTAGATGTTTGATGCATGTCATTGCTATTGAGACAGATAATGTTTCCTCTTATATTGGTCTTCCATTAGTATTATTATATTTCCTAAATTTTATCCAATAAAACATAGTTGGTCATTTTGAGATATGGAGGTATATTTTTTGGTAGATATTGTATTCAAAACACAATATATATCGAAACCCACTTATCACATCGATCTAGCTAAAATGACAAAGATCATGGTTCAATTAGATGATTATATTGAGAATCGTTTTGTTCATCAAAGTGTATTTTCATGGGTATATCCCACACGATTATTTATGAATTTATATGGATCACATTTTATTCATAGATTATTTGATGTCAAAACCTGTTATATTTACAAACATGTACCTTTTCAGAACATAAATGATTCGTATGATCAGTTGTGCTCAGAGAAGTGGTTTTTTAAACATGTCCTTTGGAGGATTTATCATTTGATCAAGGATTATAAGTGTGATATTCGAAATACTGATTTTATGATAAAGAATGAACATTATGAGTTTTTTTTAGTGCATTTGTTTCTGATTCACACTCTTTCATTAACCATTTACTTTATTAACTAGATTTTTATTTATATATTGATTTTGTTTTCATGGGGTTTGAGGATAATTTCATTGTTTATTTGAGATCCAACCATTATCAAGAGCATCATATGAATTTTTATATTTACATTTTGAGTATCCTTAATATTTATATATATAACTAAAAATGAAATATGTGGATTTGAGATGTGATTTTAATGGGAAAATTCTTTTTAACCATTGATACAAATTATAACCTATGAAGGTTAAGGTTGTTTTTCATGGTATTAACAACTAATATTTTTTAGATTCATAGATTCTATAGTCTTTCAAGATACAAATGATGGATCTTTAAGAATTTGTAGATGTTTAAATCACCATTGACATCTCTTTTTTTATAATTTCATTAATTTCACATTTGATGAAACGTATCGGTCTTCTCATGATTAGTTAAAATAGAATATGGCATGAGAATATATTTTGTTCATGACTGATCCAGATAACGGAAATATGGTGTTCAGTGCTTTTTTTATTTATAGTTTTGGTTGTGTACTAATAAATTATGACTATGTTTTGGAATATGGATCTAGTAATCTTCCAATGAATATGAAAAATTATCCAACTCATGATTTGTATATTTTCGCAGTTACATGTCCTCTCATGTGAAAGAATCAATATTTACTTATTGAGTGATTGGTGTTATTTTAAAATAAAAATACCATGAGATATATTTTTATTTAGAGTGGAATAAATATTAGGTATAGGAAATGGGTGGAGTAAAATCAGATATTATACATCATCATTTCCAACACATTAGGTAATGAGAATGTCATTACATAGTCACAAATTAGGAACATTCCATAACATGATGACATTGTATCAACTGTGGAATGAAAAATAATTAGTCTCCTCAATTATTTTACTTTGTAAAATCTAATGGATTATTCAGGTATGTTTCTGAATAGTTTTCATTCATCATTATCTCCCATTGAGTATATTTTATAGCGTCAATGGAATGATGATATATTTTGTGGAAATAGGTAAGCCATAAATTGTGGGTATACCAATTTATGTTGGTCTATCCCTTCTCAAGTTTTTCTATACATTGGGATAAAATATCACCCCAGTATATGTGAGGAATTCAATAGTTCATGACTATCAAAACTCTTTGTGGGTCATTTATCTAGAAACAATTAATATGTATTATCATATGAGACACTATTTTTAGTGGCTATGTATAATAATATTCATTGTTGATTATGTGATCCACTATTAATCTATCCTATATATATATGTAGGGACCTGATGATTTATTGTCTAGTCTTGATAGGTATTTGGATTTAATTGAAATTTTATGGGGTTTATATGGTCATTTTCATTAGATTATAGTGAAACATCCATGGAAAGAAGTTATGTATTAGTGGTGTTTAGTAGATTATGGAAATTTTATCTTTCATTCATTTTAGGGATACTAATAACGTTAAATTTATAGGTAAGATGTATGTGTAGGATATTGGTAGGATATATGGGGTTCCCTCTACAACTAATTTAGAAATGAAACTTATGATATCTTCATGATTCTGTTTGAGAATCAATGATTCGATATGAAATAATGTAATTCATAGTAAAACTTCTCATCTGTAGAATAACTGTCACATAGAGTGTATAATTTAAAAACACATGGATATAATCCCTACATACATATAAGGTTTTGTTGGATTGTGGAATATACACATAGCTCGGTTGTTGTTATATTATAAATACATCAAACATTTGTCGATCAAAGGGGTTCCAATCAATGATTTACATGGTCACAAGTACATGTCTCCTATTTAATGGG
The DNA here is from genome assembly GCA_963277665.1 of Viscum album. Taxonomy (NCBI): domain Eukaryota; kingdom Viridiplantae; phylum Streptophyta; class Magnoliopsida; order Santalales; family Viscaceae; genus Viscum; species Viscum album. Next base: position 1,137,090,433 of record OY728150.1, on the reverse strand, counting down.
TATAAGAGGATAAAACATCTCTTGGTGGATAGAGTATCATTCTAGATACATTGGTACGGTATTAGTCTTACATTGACCCATGGTTTCATGGAAGAATCAATAGATATCACGTGTGGATCATCAATGTATTTATTTAGTGTCCAATGTAAGTAAATAAATATTTATCTGAAAATATGATTGTTATTGCTATACTTGTACAGGTAAATATGGAATGATTGGACAAAAAAATTTCTACAATTTTAGGTCACCAAGAAACAAGAGTAGGTTTCTAATCAAAGATAATTTCAAATAGAAATGATAAGTACCCATGATGTTGTCACATAACATAGCTTAGAATGTTCCATCTTGATCATCCCCAAGGTCATTGTTGGAATGAGAATGAGATAGAACTAAATTTTTTTACTATGTGGAAACCAATATAAATCATTTATATAAAGGTGAATTTATTATGTGGGAAACATATTTTATTGGCTAGAGTGTTATGATGACCCTGTTTAGATTTCCATGTGACTTGGGAGCATGATTCATCAAAGGGGAAGTAGTGGAATAACCAATTTTAGATGCATGACACTAAAAAACCATACTTGGTATTATAAAATCATTTGTATTGGTGATTATAAAATTATATAAAATTATTTTTGTCATTTATTATTTAGTATCATAAAGTTTGTGTTAAGTGGTCATAAGATAGGTTTTTGACATTTCAATTGAAGATCAGATGTATGGTTTTTCTATCATGGGTACTTACAAATTAAATATCTAATTAAAAACGATAAAACATCATAGGTAACCATATTTAATACATATTTAGTTTGTTATAACCATTTACATCTTAAAAATTATGCAATCAAAAAAATTTATCTTATTTTATTTTAACCCGAGGCTACACTTTTTTCTATAGAAATTATTTTTAGGGTTTTAAATCATTAAAAACTTTATTTATTATGTAATCCCCTTAGGTCCCATAATGTTTATGTTATCTTTTACTAAATCCTAATCCATTCATTTTCTTATTCCAACATTAAACCCTAGTGTCCCCATTGTGATTTTTTTCTCCACTTTTTCTAGATAGATTTATTCAGTGCTCAAATCCTATCATGGTTGTTTTTATAATCGTTATGTGAGTGAATTCAATTTTTATGTGATTTTATTCTTGTAGTGAAAAAATAAGGATGGTATGGTTGATTTTTTGGACCAACATATGATAATTTTTTGTTTCATTTTAATCCCATTTAGTTTCTCTACATGTGTTGTATTTTGGAGGATAATCCTTGCATTGGATTTAGTGAGATGTTTGTTGATCATGAGTCATGTGTATACTAACCTCTACAATGAAATATTCAATTATGTAATTCAATTATATTTCATGAAAAAAAATTAGAGGGCCTATGTTTGTTGGTATTTATCCATATGATTCATTGTGGATCCCATCACCTTATTTCTATGGTCATGTTTAATGACGGTGGCTTTGTCTATCACCAGTGTTTTAACAACATTTAATTCTATTGGATTATATTTTTTTACCATAAAAATAATTTTTATGTATTTATTTTTATGTGTGTATAATTTTTATATTTATAAAATTTATTTCTCCCCTTATATTTATAAAAATAATGAATTATCTATGTATCATGAAATTAATTTTTTAATTTTTTCTCAATGTTTGATTTTAAAGTAATGATTAAAAAATTGTGCATAAATGGATTACATGGGCCTTTAGGTGGACTTTGTTGAAATATTCCATCCCTTTTGATTCATTTATTGAGATCACTTAGGGGTGTTACTCTAATCTATATTGCATGTCTCATAGGGACCTATAATATACTGGTGGGTGGTTTATTTTTTGGTGAGTTATAATGTTACCAGGATTCAATTAATAAGTATATAGGATTTAAAGAAACACTATCCTATGATTGGGTCATGAAAGTTCCATCTACCAAGATAAATAGTGATCATTTTCATGATTTACCTTTTCATGGGTTAGTATTTTGGGTTTTGTTACTTTCTCAAAAAAATTGATATTATTTATAAATTTTTTACCAGATTTATTTGAATATTATTTCAAAATATTATTGATTTTATATAATTTTGATATAATTTTTAAAAATATTTGCCACATTTGTTTTCCATAATTCTTACAATTTTTGGAATTTTTATAGATACTTTATATAGAACCCCTATGTTTGATCCTACTGAGTATTTTAGCTCACATCGTCCATCAGGAACATTTCTCCAAACACAAAAAATCATATAAACTAGTAGATTGTGATTAAATTGAAAAATTAATGAAAAAAATTAATTAAAATTAAATGTATATATTTTAAACTCATGTAATGGGTTATTAGGAATGAATTTAATATTAATTCTCATTGTATACTCTAAATATAAAGATAAGGTGAATATTTTTTTGAATCTTATTTGTGATTCCATTTACCAATAAATTTTTATTGTTAAAAATATTATTGATGTGGATAATTTTCAGACCCCCAATGTAACTATCCATTGACAAATTATATGTTATGAGTTTTGAAATTTTAACTTCTTTGAAAGACAAAATTTATATTTTTGAAATAATTCATATGGTCCTTTGTTACAAAAAAAAATATTTTTTTAAACGTTATATTAGTCTATTATATAATCAATCATTTTTATTAATCATTTAAGTTTTAGAATAAATAATATAGTAACCATATATACCACACATTTACAATTTTTAATATAAATACTATCCCTATGAATTATTCTCATGTATATTAATTCCTATTTTTCTATTCTACAAGATTATTGAATCATTATGAGTAAATTTGAATCCTCAAATTACATAGGGTGATTAATTTTAATAGATATTATAATTTATTATAATATCATGGGGGACCATTATTTAATATCACGCATGTAAAGTAGATTAAATTCTATGATTGTTGCAAAGTGAGTTCATCGATTTATATGTAGTGTTGCTGGCTATAAATTGGGATTGGGAATTTATTTTTTCTTGCCACTTTTATTTTATATATTATTATAAATCAATACCATTATCTAATTTTTATGAACATGTTAAATACATATGTGTTTCATCTCATCTTTTTACAGGTTACACAACACTATCATCAGGATTTTCATGTTGATAGAGATTACATTTCAGTATATTTCATTTACTCATACTTCATATGTCATTCACCAATTCATAAGTATATGGGATTTAATCACACAATATCCAATTATTGGGGCATGAAATATCCATCTATCTTGATTGGTTTTCTTCATTTTCCTGAATTATCTTTTCATTGGATAGTATTTCGGATTTGATTAATTTCTCAGAAAATTTTGATATCATTTGTAAATGTTTTACAAGATTGATTTGAAAATTAATTCAAAATATGATTTATTTTATATCATTTTGATAAATTTATTTAACTAACTAGCCGCCTTTGTTTTCATTAATTATTATCATTTTGGGATTTTTTTTGAGGCTTTATATAGAACTCCTATGTTGGATCGTACTTAACATGTTAGCTCACACTCTCCACTCACCTTCCACTATGTATTGACTTTGATTTGCCTTTTTATGAAGTAAAGGGAAACGAAACTCATTGTGGTAGAAATTATTATGTAATATAGTCCGGATATATTATTGGTTATTCGGTGGGAATTATCCCACTTATCTCGGGGATTTGTAGCAGTTTGTGCCATTTTTTCATTCTAGTTTCTTTAGACATGTACCTTCATATTTTTTTTTGGTTTTCTCTACTACTACCACTGTAACGCTTTGTATATTTAATATATTTAAAATCTTTTATTTATTTCCATTTTATATATATTCTGTATTCTTTTTAGGGTAGTAAAATAATTCGGATTTTTATTGTTTGATGCTTCGGTGTTGTTCTCCCACACATGGTGATCAAGAACCCCCTTTATATATATATTACTTGGTGGGGTACCCATTTGGGAGTTCAACAATTATTATAGATCATTTTTTATCAATATCACTATAGTATAGTGGTAAAGGATGATACAACATGTTGCATCATGGATGTGGTAGTATAAACAATCCATGAATAATGGTTTTTTGTATCTTAATTAACACTCGATTTTGAAATTGTTAATTATTCACATACCATTTTAAAATAATGTATATATCCATTTTTAATTTATTTATATTGGTATTTTGTTTTTAATATTTATAATATAGAATAGAAAATAGATATTACATTAAAAATGATTACTCAGGTTGAAAACATTGTCATTTACATGGAATATTCATTTCAAATAGATGGAAGAGGCTAATGTTTTTCAGTAATAAGACATGAGATTTAAATTGGATTTCTCATGAAGTAAAAGGGTAGTGTATGAAGTATAGAAAAAATTAGACATTATTTAGGGTGTGGTGATAATACCCTTTTATAATTTCTATGAAATAAAATTTTTAAAAAAAATTCGTCATGAAATTAAGAGATCTTAAAAACAATGTCAAATTGATGAAAAATTAAAAAATGATTAAGTGGTGTATAAATAGGGTCCATACAAACATCATCCACAAAATTATATAAGATTTACCCACTTTTTAAAGCCCTTATCTTGCTGATTTATTATTTAACCATATTCGATTTTATAATGTTAATTAGTTATTACATAATAAAATTTAATCATTATAAAAAAAGTAATTTTTTTCTGTTATTATATAATCAATATTAAGTTTTTATATATTTGAAATCTATTTTAATTTATTCAATTTAAAATATTAAAAAAATATTAAAAAATAAATACATATAATTTTATAATTTTTTTTGAAAAAATATTTCATATTTTCAATGATAGAAATTATGGGATTATAAATACAAAATAAATTGTTTAAAAATTATAATGTTAAATATAAAATAAATACCTATAATTAATGAAATTTTTAATGAATTTATGTTCTGAAATTTTATTATAATAATGTCATTAATTTCTTGTAATTTGTAACTACTATACTTCTCAATATTATCCTCAAATAATTATATTATTAAAAATCATATTTATTAATCTTAAGAAAATATTTATATGGTGAATTAAAAGTATTTTTTATATCATAGTATTATATAAATAGATTTATATGATTGTACATATTCGTTAAAAGTGAAAGATAAAGGCATAAAAATTATAAGAAAATATATATATAAGAATATTAAAAATTCACATTCATATTTCCCTTCATTACTAATTAAAATTGTACTAACAAATTATCCCTATCAATAAATTTTATCATAATCATTAATGAATTCATTAAATAGAAATTTATATCTTGAAGAGATAATATATTTAGAAAAATACATTTCGAATTATAAAATGATTTTATTTATTCAATTTATATATATCAATTGAATTTCATTTACATTCAATGTTTTATTAATTTATATTTGATAAATCTTTAATGAAGTTGATACTCTTATTAATTCCCATTATATCAATCACTAGGTTTTCATGGGAATTCATTAATATTTATATTTTATCTAATTATATTACAGTTCAATTGGTGAATAGTGTTATGCATAGAGAATGAAATCAACATATATACTATTTTAAAGGTAATAATATGGTAAAATATTGGGGTGTTTCATCCCCCCCCCCCCCCCCACTTAAATAAATTATTTCTTACATTTATTAATTAATGTTCTCCAAAGAATATATGTGAGGGAACTCATAACAAATTCCTAATTTTCAATATATTCTCTAATATGGAATCTACTATATTCTCTTATGGAATATAGATTTATTTATCCTTTCTCGAACTACAATAATAATTTCATCTATAAAAAAATATGTATATATGTAAATTAACATTGCTTATACTTAAAATTAAATTCCCAATCCAATCTAGATATCTAAGAAATTTCTGCAAAATAAGAATATATTCTGTACTGATAATTAACTCTATATATGAAACTCAAATGTATAAATCTCAAAATTATAAAGTCAAGAACTACAAATTATATATAATAATTGCAAGAATTTAACACCATAGACTCCAAAAATTTGTCAAAATTAGATATATTAAATTATTGGTAAACATTAAAAAGTGTTAGAAGGATACAATAACTTAGTAGTCTCGGATGATCATATACATACATAAAATACATTTAAAAAATCATGATATAATGCGATGAAATTCCGAAAACCCAAATACCCCTTTCGTCACAACCTTATAAATTAAACATATTTCTCCAAAAAATTAAACATATTTCTCCAAATGATATCCAAATCAAGTAAAACAAAGGGAATACAATATTTATTAATGTAAATGAAAACATGGATACCAATAATAATTTTTATCATAATAAATGAATTAATAACGTTGGAAAAAACATATTATCACATCCTTATTCCAAGATAGATTCCAATCATGGGGAGATGTGTTAAAGAACCTATTTTGTATCATGTGAATTTTTGATACATCATGGGTCAATTTTATGACACAATGGAATTTGAATATATGATTACCATCAATTGAAAAAATCTTTTCAAAATCATATTCCATATGGAAAAATAGACATAAAAATTGTGATATATTTATATAAAATATAAATATTTAGGTATAATAGTTTTAAAAATAAAAATTGGATTAGAGGGATGTAATATAAGTATCATATTTAAGAATTATATGTATATAGAAAATAATGGAAACTATTAATGTAAAGTAAATTAAATTAGTATATCTAACATGATTATTAATATAATTTATTATTTTCTGAACTATTTAACCAAACGTTTTCATTTTATGTTATTTGTATTTTAATTTCAGGATATATATGAAAAATTATAAGAAATTTTTTATATTACATAATTTTTAATGCCATCATAGTTGATAAATTATATGAAATAAATATTAAAATAAATAAAATAAATAATGTTTCTTTTTTCAATAAAAATGGGATTTCAATTATATTTTTTAATTGGATCAATATCAGAATTTATGAATATTTTAAATTGAATCATAAAAATATATAAGTAATTTTTGAATTCTTCATATCAAAATATAATTAATATGAAATTTTGAAATGTTATTTAAAAGGTCAATTTTTATTCAAAAAATGGTGTCCTTTGAAACTATAAATTATTATTACAATAAATTTAAACATGTATGTCCTAAAAATATTTATAGATTTGGATGTAAAAAATATTATTCTTGTGATAAATTATTTCATTTTATGAAATTATTTGAATTTTGATTACCTTTGGAACACATTTTTATAAATAAATATTGTAAAACATTTATATAAAAACTATTATATCTATTTTATGGAACTATCTATTCTCTGATGGAGATTCTGTATTTTCGTAGTATGGAAGCCAAAATCATTTATTTTTTATAATAATTCAATTTATATAATTAAAATTAGTATAAAAAATATACTTATGTTATATATATATATTATAAGCCTAAAAATATTATTTCTATATATTGAATTATTAATAAATTATGTTGTATTGATTATCATTAAGATTTAAAAATTTTAAAATTAAATTTTACCATATGATTTTAATATTTTCAATTATTTTTATCACATTTTAATAAATAAAAAACATAATATTTTTTATAATAATTAATTAAAAATTATAGAAACTAATTACAAAGTAAAATGTATGATTTGGTAAGAATAAGAAATCTGAAACCTAAATCCTTCAATCCTAGTAGGTTGTTTCCCTGGGGAGTTGATATGTTGAGTATTTTCCCATTCCACCATTACATAACTATTTTGTATAGTTAGGGGACTATATAGCATGGATAATAACCTTATATTAATTTAATTGTTAGTGGTACTCCGAAAAACACACTTTCATTCCATTATAGAAGGAAAACATCTTCAACACATCCAAAATCGCCAAACTTTTGAATATATCAATTAAATTACGCTATTAAAAGAATCATATTCAACTATACCATTAGAGGCCACTAGTTATAAAATTATTGTATGAAGCCTTAAATTTATTAAATTCTTCTACAGAAAATACACGTCTCTTACTGATGTACAATCAAATAAAAACTTTTAAAAATTATTATTCATTGAAAAATATTCTAAACATTCATATATAATTATAATAGTATAATTAATAATATTTAATGTTATTAAACTAACAGTTTTTTATTTTTTATTAATATTTCACATCCACTATGAAAAAAATCATTTTTCATATATTATATATAATATATCTTTCATTATGTAAAATAATTTTTTCCATCACTATCCTATATAGATAGACCTAAAAATGTTATTAAAAGATTTACGTTATTATTATGATAAATAACAGGTTCTAGTATAGCATATTAGAGAACCTATCAATTATATTTTAAAAATCGATAATATTTAATTTAATAAATTCAAATAAGCATAATAAGTGGATAATAATTTATTAAAATTGTTTAATTTTCCCTACAATAAATTAATCATGTAATTACAAAAAATAATATTGTTTTAAACTAAAAAAACTAAGAAACCTCACTATTCTCACAGTACGACTATATTACAACAAACCACCTAATAGGCATTCATTAAATCTGGGTATGATCATACTTTGCCAGTTAAAACAGCCTAAAAATTATCATGAGTAGTAATTGAATAAAAAATACTTTTATAATATGATTTAAACATTTAAATTAATTTATTTAGATCATAGAGTTGGTATTATCATATATAGTTCATTATTAGAAAACACAATACAATTATATCATCCTGAAACAATGTATCGTTATTGTAATTGATTCCCTGAACAAGGGTAAAGACTATGTGACATAATAATATATTATGGAAAGATCATAAATTATCATAAGTAATTACATTATATATCCTTAATGACCTGTTAGGATGAACAATTGATGAAGGATTCATAAGAACACAGATAACATGAATCTAGTAAAATGTATCAAAACAATAGTCACCAATTTTGTGAATCATAAGAATTCATGTACATAATGTCTTATTATATAGAGTAAAATGATAATTTATATTATTAAGGTTTTGAATTACATGGTTATGATATTTATTATTGTGATATAAATGTATAGAATACATTCATGGTTTCTCAAATAAGGGTTTCAAGGTTTTATCTCACATTTCACTCTTTGATACATATCTATTATTATAAACCTTATTTCATATTTTTTGTGTATATAAAAACCAATTGTGATAACTTATAATGAAGTATATTTTCATCTTATAATTTTATTTTTAATTAAAATCCATCTATTTCATGCAATTTTGGTTAATATATCACTATGTATAAAATGTTTTTATTTGTTCCAATTATGATTCTTTGATAAATAATTTATTCATAACACCATGTTTTCATAGAATATTGTATTCACTGCCCATAAATATAATTTTATTATACTCTATGTAATTCATGGGATTTGACATCCAAATCAGACTACCTCCTCTATGTGGAAATTGATTTTTATTTTTACATTGGAGTATGAGTTTTCTAAAACATAAATTTCTTTATTTAATTAATAGTGTTCCCATGAAATATTTATATAATTTGGGTACATTATACCATATTATTTTAATATGTAATATTTTCTCATTAATTTCTTGGGATATACACTCTTACAAATAAAAACAATTTATATTATTTCTCACTTTTGATGAATTTATTAAAAGATCTATTATATTTCTAAATATGAATTATAAGAATAAAATTATATAATTAAAATAGTTTTATACTCACTGTTATACATAGAGTGAAAATAATGGTTTATATATCTCATATTGGATGATGTTCTTCATGAATAATTGTTTTTCTATTAATACGGGAAATGAATTGGAATTCCTTATATTTTTATTCTAACATAGATTATTAGTGTCATGTTAACTACATATAGTTCGTTCATCAAAATTATTCCTTTAGATGGTTTCTGATTATGTTATCCCTTTTATTTAAATTGGGAAAATTATTTGATTTTTGTACATATTTATTTCAATGACGATGATTATTATTGAGTTTAATTATGTATTACTTATTAATTTTCAGTTATGTTTAACGCATTGGATATAAATAAGCATTGTGTGGGACAGATAATTTATATACCCTAGATGCATTGAACGTTCTAATGAGCTAAGAATTTTGGGGTTTTTTTGCATCACACTTCTGATAATTTGATAGTTTATTGGATAAACTTATGGAGAGAGTGATGTGTTGACAATAGTTTCGATGAAATGTAATGTTACATTTTATAAGGCCTTAGTAGTATGTTTTTAATAAGCTGAATTTCACAATACATCAATATATGATCAATATTATTTCCACCATTCATTTTTTTGTTTTCATGGATATAACATGATTTCTTGATCAAGCTGATTATATATTCCAATTATTTAAATATTCATGACATTTCATTTAATCAATTATTATGCCTTGATTTATTCTATTTTATATTTCCATTAATAAATGTTTAATATGAATACTGTATATGTTTCCATCTCCCAGTGTTATAATTAAAATTAGTACACTTGAAATATTTATAATCTTAACACATGTGGATGTATTTTTGGGAGGTGAAGAATAATTTTGACAAAAAAATATAGATTCATATATAATGTTTATAATTTATAATTTATAAAAATATCATATAATTTATCTCTTATCATTTTTTTCATAATTCACTTAATTTATAAACATGAAAGGAACTCATAGTTATATGAAATTAAATAATAAATATTTATTTTATAATTATGTATTTATATATATATATATATAAGGTATGAAATAATTTATGAAAGGTATGTGAATATGATAAATGGTTCCAGGAGCATAGATTTAGGGAATCATCTTGGGTGTTAATGAATATGTCTAGATAACATTAGTGATTATGATGTTTTTATAATTACTTAATGGTTGGTATGTTATGGTTGATCGTAAGATCCTAATATATGCTAACACATTGTGAAAAATAAATGATTACTTTTTTATGTTAATAATCCAAATTTTATTTTTTGGATTTGGATTTGAAAATACTAGTGGAAGCCCTATAAATAAATCTATATATTGTATAACATCCAAAATTATTAGTAAGGTAGGGACTATATGGTTTTTCTTAAACAGGAATCCCATTATTGATATAGATAAATAGATGTTGTTATGGAACATATTCTCCAAGGATGAATCACCATGAAATTGGATACTTTATAATTAAATCTTTTATCATTCATACCCATGAGGGGTTAGGAAATGACAACATAGTGTGCAAGAGATTATTTGCAGATATCCATTAGTTAATAACTTTATATTTTTTAAACAATATATATGAATTATTTCATAATTACTTTAATGTATTAGGTCATGAAATACATGATAACATAACATAAAAAAATTATGAACGGGATGAGTCAATTGATGAAATAAAGGGGTCAATAAAGATGGAATACTCATATTCTTGTTTTCATATACATATTTTGGAAATTATCATAACCATTTAAATATTACTATTTGGTATAATATTTATCTTCGAAATTAATCTATGTAATGTATTTACCATGAAACTATTATGTTTTATAATGAGATATTCTTAGTCTTACCAATTCTAGTGATATAGATATCATAATAAAAATTAATTATTAATAATCACAACTATTTTAATGAGGTATGTTATATTTATGGATGAAATATTATTATGTTGTAATTTTTATTGAGGATTATGTAAAATATCTAGGGATTTTAAATATGTTATTGTTTATTAAATTAATTTCATTATATATCAAATAGTCTCAAAATAATTGAAAAGTGAATTAACTTTTGTATATATTTTTTAGGATAACTATTTGAAAACTCATGATTGAGGTTTGGGTAACTCTTAAATTTAATATAAATATGTCCATGGGATAATAAAGGGTGGAATAATTTTGAAAAAATATGTCCGATAGTAATAGGTATCCATGGGATTGATAATTTATACATGATATTTTCAGAGAATATCATCTCAATTATTTCGATTTTGATATTCCTTTACATTGTGTGTGACCCTATGAAACATTTAGCAATAAAATTTTTGTTTAATGAGTGACATACATTTTATATGAATATTAAATATATTGTTTGATTAATTACATATAGAATAAAATTCATTTTTAATATTTTCTTGTTATTGATATTATATTATTATGGAAAAAAATTTGTGTTATGGGATTATAGAAATGATTAATGTGGATTCAAGAAGGGATAATGTTTTATATAATTGATTTAAATTATTATTGGATTATATATATTTAAATTAATGATATGAAAATTCAGTATCATTATTTTGCGGATTTTGTAAAAATGTATAAGAATACAGAATTTGAGGAAAACTATGTCACTCCATGATTGATATTGGTTCAAATAATAGTGGTATAAGTTGAAATGATTTTTATATAAGCCCATTTACGTGAATAATAAGCAGACATGAAACTAATATAATTTTAGACATATTTTGGTTTCATTTTACAATGTATTTGATGAAAACTCACTTGTAATGATCATCAGTCATTTTAAATCTTATGGTTTTTGTAATGGATGGAACTATAATGAAAACCGGTGTAATGGGAAATAAAAATATTTAATCGGTGAATAATTAAATTGAATGGGATCTAGAGTAATAAATATTTTTATTATTCCAAACAACATGTTATAAAATTAAATTATAAATTTAATGGTATTTTATGAACCTAAAACTCTGAATAAGAGAATAAAAAAGTCTTATAAATGATCAAATAACAAAGAAGTTGAAGTCCTACATAGTAAAATGTTTTTGGAATGTAGTGTTTATATAAGATTTTCTTAGTTAAATTTTGAGAGATTTTGGAATTCTATGACTCGATGCCCAAATATTAAGGCTATTAATGGAGATAGTGACCAACAACCGTACAAAAAAATCAACTTACAATAATATTAATTACCAAAATATTTTGTTTTAAATATCAATTTTCTAACGTCCAATGTAATATATATTTTCACTAAATTTAGGATATTGAGTAATAAATGAAAACCCATAGTTGTTGGATTATCATGTAAATGATTTTCATAGGTTTTTAGAATAGTTTCCTTCAAGATATAGATTTTCATCTCTTAGTAGAAATCTATGTGAATTTTGGAATTAGTTATAAATATTTATAAACTAATGATAATAATTTTTATATAGATTATTCTAATTTCATATCCTAAATAATGTAATGATAATATACTAGTGTTGGAATAATCGTGATTTCCCTATAAAAATTACCCTTATCAAATTATAGAAATTAAAAGGATGTAATATAATTATGGGGGGATATGATAAAATGTGAAATTATAACATATGATAACAAAAACAGATTTCAATATGTATGATAACTTTATTCAAATACAATATTGATGTTAAATGAAAACGAGATAAATTTTGATAAATATATATTTTCTGTTACACCATTAAAAACCTAGACATTGAATTAGTAAAAACTTATATGAGTAACTAAATTAAGAATAAAATGTATGTAGAAAATTTAGTATACTATTAATACGATTCTAATTTAATTAATTTACAAAAGGTGAATATTAATATCATATATTTTCTATATAACTATTCCATTGAAAATTAGATGTTTATGCGATACGAATTTATAAATCATTACTTATATGAATAATGATAAATTTGGTTTTATATTACAAATTTGAAAACATATAAATTTTAAAAATTATATATTAAATATGAATAATAACAGTTAATATTTTAAAAAATAAATTCCCTATTAAAAACAGGTATTCCGTTATATATTATTATTTTATTCAAAAAATTAATTAAAAAATTTTATGTATTTAAATAAAATATACTGAGTATAATTTTTTATTGCCACACTAGAAAATTCACAGCATAAAGATTTTCTACTTTTTAGGAAAAAGTTTGGATTTTTTGATAAATATGATTATTACCAAAATTCAAATTTGTAGGAATTAAGCATTCCATAAGTATAACCTAGAAGACTATAAACCATTTTTGTAATCAAATATAAATATAGATGAAAATGAATTATACAATTTAAAATTTAAATTTAAATTTTGAAACCTATATAAAATATATTATTACTATTTAAAATGATAAAATATTATTAAAATTGATTTATTTTGAATTATGTATTTTAAATTGATATTTAGTTTTGGATCTACATGGAAGACACAAATATTATATTTAATTTATAGTAAATATATTCATATGATTATATTTTTTTATTAATGATAATTTTATCAAATATATATTTAACACATAAAAGTATTTTTCTATACATTATTTGATGTCATTAAGTGCCATTTGTTTAGAATTTCAATTCAATGTCATTAAAATTTTTATTTGAAAAAATTAGTTTCAAATTTGATATTATAAGTATCGAACTGCTAAATTTTTGGAATGATATTATTTTTTACTAAAATTAATCACATAGTTTAGAAATTAATTACCAAGGTAAAATTAATATTTGGTTAATAATGAAAGTTAAAAAACCATTAAATTAGTGAAAATTTTCTCAACAGGGATTTTTTTATGTTAATTTTTACAAACTAATTTATATATATATATTTTTCCCATTTTACAACCATTGCAAGTTGAATAGAAACCATTCATTATTTAAAATATATGGGTTACTCTAGAAACAATAAATTCATTCACTAATAAAAGGCTAATATCATAAACAATTCAATGGTCACCACCTAATTCAATATTTCATTAAACAAATCCATTTTACACTCCATATAAACTGTCTCCCATAAACATATGCCCATGGAAACACATATTCAACCTATTTACTTCGAAATCATTGACACAATCATGGAAAATCCAAGTCCCAGAAATGTTTATTGTCCATTACATGGTTTTTCATCTCAATATTATTCCCTAAAATCAATTCTAATTACATATATATAATTATTTTATAATCATTTAAATAATTTTATTTTATTATATTATGTTTATTATCAAATTTTTTCATATAACCCATCAATTATGAAAATAAATGTTGTTCATGTTTCATGTAGAGTTCCGCCTCCTTGATGTAATTCATTAAATTTTGATTCACTTCTACACAATGTTGGATATAGTAATTTTATTATTTTAATTTTTTTCTTTGAAGTCATCAATGTTATGGTATGAAACAATATAAAATATACTATTGATGTCATTAAAAAGGATCATGATTAATTTTATCAAATAATATTAGCGTACTATGATTATAACCATTTACTTAAAGATTCTAATATTTTTATATCCATTATTCCATCCTCTAATTCAATATAATTCTTTTTTATCATTAAAATAAATCATAAAGAGGGTAATTATGCAATGATTATAATGATATTAAAAAAACCACCTCATAATCATTCGAAAATCATTATATGATCATGTTTCTGTAGGTTTGAAGACCAGTTGTAACAATAATTTGAATTTTTATAATTAATAAATATGGGAAGATAATTAACATTATAATATGATATAATTTTTTAATTATAATCACTATAGATTTTAATAGAAGTAGATTATGTTTATTCCATAAACGACACAAAATAGTGAACTATGATGATAATGTAACTCGTCGAGAAATTATGATATAGTTTTCTTAAAAACAATTATCTCATTAATTCAATACTGTAAAAACAAACCCGATATGTTTTATTTCTATAGTGTATTCAACACGTAACACCGAGATTAAACAACCCAAGATATATATACTCGTTATAACCTACCCATTAAATTTATAGGTGGAAATAGTATAAACTACTAACTAAAATACACACCCAAATATATATATATATATATATATCAAACTCAACATATAATATTGATAAATTTCTAATAAATAAATAAAAATTTTGTATTGTGATTATATTCTTAAATAATATCATTTATTCAAAAATGTTTTTTATTTATATTAAAAATATAATATTATAATTAATTTTTTTCAATATATTATAAAACTAAATTTATTTTTGGAATCAAAATAACAAAATTTAGTTTGTGTTATATTTTTTTTATTTTTAATAAAATATTGAATATTCAGTGAATAGTGGTATATATTAATTATTTCGAAACGTTTTATTTCCTTCAAATAAATTAAATATATTAAAATTGAAAACATGTTTAAAATTTTTTTATCTTGTAACATAATTTTTCCTTAGTTATATCATCTAATGTTCATCTTAATCATCATTTTGTTTTTTTTAGTATGTTTTTTTGGGATAAAAATGGTAGTTTACAAACATAAAATGTTATATTGTACTTAATTTTTTTCAATTTTTATTCATTATAGAAACTGATAAAAATTATTTATTTAAATAATATATATAGATTATATATAAATAAAAAAATAATCATTCATATAATGATTCTTATTAGATGTATATTTAATATGAAATCATCTTGTGCTTGAAAACGAACTATATGTCTCAGAAACATTCTTCTTCATTATGTATCCATATATTGTTATAAATTTAATTGTTTCCTCATATAGAATATTTATTTTAAAAACTAATATTAATTTATTAAATCTTTCTTTGTAAAATTTTATTTGGGATAATTTTTTATATATTTCTCGATGTATTTTATTTTATTATATATATTAAATTATAGTAAATTTTAATTGAAAAAATGATTATCATTTATATTTTTTATAATGATAAATAGTATTTTAAATTGATTTAATTATAAAATAAGTTCATTTATATATACAATAATCCAATTTAGGCCATTTTATGAAAATGTTTTATTATGATATATGAACATTTAAATTCTTTCAATATTCTCTGTTTACAAATATTCTTTCTCATCGCCTCTGCGGGATCAATTTAATATAATATTGTCCACATCATGGAATTTAATTTGTTAAAATTAAATCTATATTTTAATTCATAATTTTAAATATTATATTATAAGTTAAAAATAATTTTTTACTAAACATAATAGTATAATTAATAAAAATTATTTTACCGCAGTTAATGTAAAAATTGAGTTTTTAAGGGTTTAAAGTAAATTAGAAGGGTTAAAATTTTCTAAAAGCATATAAAAATCACATTTGTGGTCATATTTTGACCATAACTGTTCTATTATCGATAATGTATCTTGTTTATGGTTTTTTCATGAATAAATTTCGAGTATTATTGAATCATTTCAAATTATTACATGTCAGTCCACACATCTCAATTATAAAATTCCACCCCTATTCTCCTCCTTCAAAACATTAATTGCAATTTTTTATTGTAAATGACCCCTATATAACAATGAATCCACCCTCTAAAAATTATATAATTATTACCTTTTTCATAAATCCATCCTATGGAGTATTTTTTATCTATCATAAGGTTAATAATCAATGAAGTGGTTACATTTTTCATCAAGAAATTTTTTTTTCTTACTTTGTCCAAGTGCTTCAGTAAATATATTTTTTTATTTAATAACTATAGTATATTCAATATAATAAGTTTATTTTATAATAATACATTTAACTACAACAACATCTGCATCAATTAAATGTGTTTCAAAATCATTATACGTCTGGACGAAGGATTTATTCCATGTGAACAAATTTCAAACCGTTTTCCATTAACACTTATCATAGTTGGTCATGATTATGGATCTAAATTATATATATATATATATGATATTTGTACTATAATTATACCTATTTAGTTTTTATATCATATATAACATTTCACATTTAATTCTGTACGAGATACAATAGTGTCACTCGTGTTAATGACAGACTACCACCTCATGATGCAAGGGGGTTATTTTTTCACAAACATGTTACATGGAACTTAATAAGGATATATTAGTTAATAAATGTGATATAAATGAAAAAATAATGATTTTAATTTCATTTTTATTATTATAAAAACAAAATAAATCATTTTATTTGTTACACTAATGTATCATCTTGACCCATGGCCCCCTGATGATGCCCTAATGCGGTCAGTCACATGACCTTCAGCAATCCTCCTCTTACACTATAGGCATACTACTAGTAGCTAGTGTATGGTAATCCATTCATGGGGGGACTATATAATATTTTAACAGATTACAACTCTAATAT
Source organism: Viscum album (assembly GCA_963277665.1). Taxonomy (NCBI): domain Eukaryota; kingdom Viridiplantae; phylum Streptophyta; class Magnoliopsida; order Santalales; family Viscaceae; genus Viscum; species Viscum album. Next base: position 1,137,072,377 of record OY728150.1, on the reverse strand, counting down.
GATGTAAATAAACAAATGTGACAGTGTATATATAACCAGAAAAAAACACATAGTACAAGATAACAAAATAAAAATACAATATTCAACTAAATAGAAAAGCCTGATATGAATATTTGAGTGTCAATTTTCTATATTGAACCTAAATTTAAAATAGACTATGACTCCCAGAATTGGTCCTGAACCATGTGATATTCTCTACTGAAATCTCAATCCCAAATCAACCAACTATCCTAGGGTAATTTCCCTTAAGTAGTCCTGCAACAGTATAATCAATTCGAGCATCAATCAGGAATCATGGATAGGGTGTGATTACAACTAAGTATACCATAACTAACGTTTTCTAAAACATGTCCTATCAAAAGATACCGCACACATTTGTATAAAAAAATAAGTAAAATGAAATAATATATTGTTCATCACAAATTAATTTATTTTTATCTAACTACATTATATTGAGGGTGCCTATGGATACCCATACCTCAATAAAAACATCATCTCATACCAAAGACCAAAAAAATTCCTAGGTGATACCATATTTCAATACCTTCTTCTGGCTGAATCTCTATGTACTCAAGGTTCTATGATATCTCGGTACCTGATTTGACTCAAGTGAGAGTTTGAATATTCTCATGTGGGTCCATAACCCAATGTTCCATTACATCCATTCATTAATTTCAAATTTATAATCAACATTTCAAAAGTTACCAATTGAAAAAACATATGTAATATGACCATGTTACATTATATAACACTCAATATAATTACCATGTTCCCTATCTCTTTACTCATAAGTATGATGGACATTTTACCATCTAAACTTCTCAATTTAGATATACTATGTTTGTATAATCTTTACACATGAGTATGATTATTATGTTACCAATTTTACATATCAATTTTTATTAAGCACATTCCCATTATTTATCAAATAATTAATTTACCAATTAATTATCCAGCGCAATACAATTACTAATTCTAAAAAATAGTTAAACACAAAAACTATATTAGTTAATTAAACAACTAACTAAGTAATTTACACCATTTATTAAATCATTAATTAATTAATTAATATCACAATTTATATTCCGTAATCAATTTTCTAGAATTAATTATATCATTATAATCACAACATTACATAATTGTTATGACTATTAATTATCTTTATCATATACTCAAATATACATAATTAATCCACAAATATTTATATCAACATAGCCACTTAAATATCTCATAATTAATCCCCAAACTAATAATCTAGATTAGAAACCCTAAATCTTTGTAATAAAGTTCCAAAAATTATTTATCTAATAGGTCATCCCTTAGTATCATGATTAATTACACAATAAATGACCTATTTCAATAAGGAGTTTTAAAAACAAATGGGCCAGTCTAATATACCCAATTCAAGGAAATAAATTTCCATTGGATGATAGCAAATATCCAATATTTCTTGTAAATATCAAATTCAAAAATATGATAATTATATTTACAAAACCCACCTCAGTTCTTTGATGGATGTTTTCCAAAAAAAATTACAAAATCCTAGGAGCACAATGACATAGAAAATGTTTGAGAACTAAATCCTTAAATCATTATCACGAAATCATGTTCTTTTCAATATTAATATAGATATACAATCATAGATCTAGATATCAATGGTTTGGTTTATATCTAACTAAGAATGTAATAAAATCCTCCAAAATATCAAGGAGGGGAGTGGATAGTCATCAGGATGAGATCCACTTACCGGGAGAAGAGAGAATATTCAATATATGATTTGAATCTTGAATAATGATTGTCAAACTACATTGTATCCCCTCGAAAAATAATTAGGATCATCCAGAATATATCAATACCAATCCAATGTATAAATGGCAGTGTTTTGGGGGTTTGATTAAATTTTAAAATAATTTTTTTTGTAATTAAAACCACACACATGGTTTTCCTTGGAAGGGGTGCACAGTTTGGGAAATTGTGCGTTAACTGTGTTGACCACTCTATCTTGGACTATATGGTTACTTAGGATAAGACCCATGGTTTGAAACAGCATGAAAAATCATTAACATCCTATAATCCTTAATCATTCTTAAACCCACAAAAAAATGAATCCCAAAAGATAAATTCAAAATAAGGTACATAAACACAAATAGTAGTACCAGAAAACATGCTCAAGATGACTACTGATATGGTCATGATCATAAACTCTTTCCAACTTATATCATCTCATCCTAGAGCATCATTTACAATCATTTTTATGATTCTGTTCCAAAATGATTATTCCATAAATCCCTTATATCTGCTCTCTTTCCCATGTTACTTCCTGTAGACATTCATGTTTCCATAGCATATGAACTCTCGAAATGGTCTTTTCCCATAACACTTTCTCACTACGATCCAACACACATAATAGATTCTCCTCATAGGATGAATCTCTCTCACGGTCAACCCCATCCAACTAGATCACATGAGAATGGTATATATGGAAATACCAAAGTTGAGATAGATAGGAAACATCATGCATTAGACTATTTAATTGTGGAAGTGACAATTATTATGCCACCCATCTAATTCTCCCCATTATCTCAATGGTTCTAAAAACCTGGGTGCCATCATTCCATACCTCTATATTTTGTGGATATCCAACCTAGTTGAAACCCTAAAGAATAGTTGATCTCCCTCTGCAAATAGTAGGGGTCATCTCTGTTTATCATCAAACAATTTTTTTCTACTCTGAGATGTAGTCAGATGTTTTCGAATCAACTGCACCTACTCAAATATCACCATCATGAGACTCGGTCCCATCAACTCTAACTCACTAGCGTCTATCAAGCATAGTGTTTATTTACGTGGATTATCATAATGATCCTCATATGATGCCATCTATATATTTTCATGGTGAGTATTATTATTGGTGAACTCCATTAAAGACATGTTCTTTTCCCTAAATCCACCAATGTCAAGAACACATGCTCGTGCAATATTCTCAAGCACTTTTTTAGTACATTCTGACATCCCATATTTCTAGGGGTGGAAAGTCGTACTCAAAAATACCTCTATCCCGAAAACATTCTTCAAGACCTTCCATAAAGATGAAGTAAAGAATGAGTAACGATATGAAAATGTAGTCTGTGGGATTCTATATAGATGGACTGTCTCAAAAATGTATTATTCTACCAACTGTTCTACATAAACAATTTACCTTATAGGAATAAAATTTTCTACCTTTTTTCCTTATTTCATAATGACCCCAATAGAATCATTCATATAAATAAGCTTTGGAAGAACAACCACAATTTATAGGGTCACATTATCCCACATCCATTACCGAAGATCCAACAACTGTGTAAACCTCCCAATCATTAATTCTCTATCTTAAGCTGCAGATAAGTGAAGCATCTTATCACAAACCCTACGATATCCTCTTTAATGTCTATCAACCAAAATTGTTGATGTAGGTCATGGAAAATTTTTTTTAGACTAGGATTCACCACATAATTTAGGCCATGAAATTATCACAATATCCCCTCTCACATGCTCATTGGTACAACAAATTGATTCCTCACCTAGATAATCACATCCACATATATCAACAATTTAGATGATGTATCTCCACCTTTAATAGATTATGTCAAGGCTATGCAAGATGGATCCTCATAGTATCTATCCCATATCTATCTTAAATGTGTACAATCCACTGCAACAGAAACCAGAGTGATTTTATCTTGACTCTGTTACGCCACAACATGCATTTAATTCAAAAAGGTCATAATCTTCCACTCTACAATCAACTCTCGTACCATCTGAGTATGATTTTTGATGCTCAAATAATCAAATAAAAAATTTATGTTCCCAATCATATATTCCATTTCATATTAAATAAACTTCATATACTCAACCCGTATAAACTATTCATTATTCGAAACACATTGTGAAAATATATACCTTCAGATATTGTGATCTGTATAAACTGTAAACATTTATAGCAAAAGATCATGTCGCCAAAAATTAAGAGCATAAATAACTGACACAAAATTTCGTTCATGCATATGGAAATTCCTTTCATTAGGAATTAACTACCGAGATCTATATGCCACAACTCTATCTCCCTACATCAACACAGATCCATGTCCAATCTTAGAAGCATCACAATAAACCGTATACTCCTCAACTAGCTCAGGAATGATCAAAACTAGTGCAGATGATAAAAAAAATTGACTCCTAAAAATATATCTCATTAGTCTCTAACAATTCAATCGTTTCATTCTTTTTGGGAAATCCCGAATTTTGCACTACCAAATAAGAAAAGTCTTGGATTAATTTCATGTAATATTCAATTAAACCAAGAATTCTTAGAATATCAAAAACAACATTAGGTTTCTCCAAAAAAAAACAATCCAAACCTTCTCTAGGACTACTAACACATCTTCCTCTAGTATGATGTGCCCTAAGATGTGTACCTGGTCAATCAAAAACTAACACATATATAGCTTAGCATATAGCCGATTCTATTTAAGTGTCGTCATGATGTCGTTATGATTTTGGGAATGATTTTCATGAATCATGGAGAAAACCAAGTTATCGTCCACAAACCCCACCACAAACTGATATAGTTACGAATGAAAGATTATGTTCATAAAATCTATAAAAATTACTAGTTCAACTGTCATCCCAAAAAGAATTACAAAAAACTCATAATGTCCATACCTTCTTCTAAAAAATGTTCTTCGTATATAAAAATTAGGAACTTTGAACAGATGATAACCTGATCTCAAATCAACCATTTAGAACACACATGATTCTGTAAATTGGTCAAACAAATCATCGATCCATTAACAAGGATATTTGTTCTTCAGAATAATTTTTTTCATGTTCTGGTAATCGACTCATAAGCATAAAATCCAGTCATTCATCTTTGTGATAAAATTGTTTGTACCCAATGTGATATACATGGATAGATAAATATGTTATCCTCCAACTCCTCCAACTGTGTCATAAGGTATTGAAGCTCAGTTAGTACCATTTTGTATGGTGGAATAGATAATAGATCATACCTTGACATGAGATCAAAAATGTTGGACCAACATGGATGAAAAGGTATAGAATAATTTCTCTATTTTTGAGTATTGTATTTTGTTATTATAGAAATCACTTCACAATGTATATGTGGATAAAGTAATATAGGAATGTTACAATAGTTTCCAAAGAAAAGTTGATGATACTTTACTGGTCAGTATATCAAAAGATCGTCAGTACATTGGATAACTTATGATGATATATTAATGAATGAATGGAGGAGAAAAGATGTTTTCAGTCAAAATGGTTGGTTTTGAAGGAGCTGGTGTCTAAGGTGGAACAATTCACAAATGAAGATAAGCATCATGAATTATATTTTTCAATGACATGAAGAATGTTGATGGTGTTCATTGTGATTACGATGAGGTTTGTGAATGGTAGTGGAAAAGAGAATTATGGGTGAACATTATGGTGGTGATGGTGATAAAAATTTCCACAACACAATGAATGAATGAGCATCATGGAGGGGCAAGGATTTGACAGAACGCATCATGATTATGACAAAGTTTTCAAATCTGTTTTTTAGCCATGGTGCTTTGTGAAACGAGGTGATTTATAGTGTAAATTTCAGTGATCCATGATTTATTGTGTATGTGGGGATGAGGTGAGTATTTGGTTCTAGGGATAGTGTGACATTTTTCAAAATATGCCACAAACCCCTTGAGAAGTGGATATATTATCAAGGAGAATTTTATAACTCTCGAAACATAATGAAGGTTCATGAATCCAGTGATATCTGTGAAGGTAGTAAGCTTTACCAAGGGATGGAGCTTCTTGGTGGTCCATTGAGGTTTGTGAAAGATGTGAAATTCCCCATGAATGTCCTGGTCTCTGAAAAATATTGTTCTCTACAATCTTATGGTCTTTGAAAACTAGTGATATTAGCGAACTAGGGTGATCTACGATGTTCAAAGCTTCATGAAGGAGCTCAACAAAGTATATCTATAAGTTGAATAATTGAGTACCTAATTTATGTGGATAATGATTTATATGTTCATCATTATTTGACAAGGAATCAGACTAAGTATCATTAAAAAGTTTTGGATGTTTCTATAATCTTATCGGTATGAAAAATAATAATTTTTTAAGAGGATAGATTTGTGATTTCTGGTCAATAATCATAGAAACATTTAATTACTATATTTGTACTAAGAGGGAGAACACACACATGAAGATTCATTTCCAAGTTCTACCTGAGTGTAAGGGATTATATTACCCATTTTCTTCCACATAAAAGAATTTTTATTCTTGGGTATTGTGTGGTACTAGATTTTTTTCATACCATACTAAGGACATATAAAATATGTTTGAGTAGTGATCCTTGAAAAGCTTATGTTCCTATGGATGTGTGTTATTATTGTGTTCTGTAGGGAAGGAACACTATAACAGGTGGATAAGGTTGTATAAAAAAGTAGGAAACATATAGAATAAGTTATCATTGAAACAACCTTCCACCTATCAGTGATACTTGGATCTTGACTGGGAATCTTCAATTGGAATTAGAGTGAAATATTCCCTTTGTTTGTTCTTTTCTGATGTTTTGAGGAGATGTTGAGATGGAAAATATCAATTGCATGAATAGTAATGGAATTACGATATTTGATGGTAACAATTATCATATCTAAAAATATAAAATTATAACTTATATTATGTTCCTTGGGTATGATGTTCTCTATGTTACAACAAATGTATTTTCTTCTATTGATGAAATTGTTCCCCTTATACCTATTGATAAAAAGAATTTTGAGAACAATTGAAAGGCTAAAATGCATTACTCTAATCTCCCTCTATGAAAGAGTTTTTAAGAGAGAATTTTGTCACAATAGATAATGGAATCTTGGAGAAGATGGTGAACATCAATGAATGAAATAAAAAAGTGAAGAGGGATAAAATAAAAAATTGGATTATGGAGTATGAAGACATGAAAATGGGAGAGTCTAAATTTGTTGGGGACTTATTTACCAGAGTAAATGAAATTTTTAGTACTGTCAAATGTCATTGTGAAATGTCGAAGGATTCTATAGTAGTTGAAAATACCTTGAAAATTCTTCCTAATTGTTTTGATTCTAATGTATCATCATTGGAAGACAGAGACCCTAATACATTTCCTCCATATGATTTTCAAAATTCTATCATCACTTATGAAATGATATGTTAGAAGATGATGAAGAGAAAAAAAATCATATTGAGAAAAATCCTTCAAGGCTGCAAATAAAGAGATGTCTAAGTCTAGTGAATCTTATTCAAAAGATGTGGTATGTAAAAATTTTGATGAAATTTTATCCTAGTTTCTAAGAACGTTAAAACTGGAAGATGAAAATACAAGGAGAAACTATCATTGAAATTTTTTGAATGTGGATTTATCGGCCACATTGTAGGTAATTTCCCTCAAAAGGGAATGATAAAGAAAGTGACTTTGAACGTTGAAGGCAAATAAGATCATGGAAAAAACTGGGTGGTAATGATAAACATCCTTCCATAGGGAAAGATAAAAGGTAATTTAAATACAAAATAAGTAGTCTTTTGTCAAATGATGATGAAGAATATGATAGTGAAGATGAACCCAAAAAAACCTTTCTATGAAATCTAGAGAGATGAAATTTATTTCAGTTTCGAATAATGATGATTGTGGGAGTAGTATTATTAAATAAGTAGAAACTCAACTTGATTATCATTTAGATGAAGAGTTGAAATAATGTTTTCGTAAAATCTGATTTCTTGAGATGGATAATATGAAGTTGATAAATGAATATTTATCATTAAAGAAGCAAGAATGTTTTCCTAATGAAAATGACATGTTTGAAAATAAAATTCATGATATGAAGAGTTTTATTGAGAGTGAAATGAATCGTAATGAACATCTAGATTTAATGTGGATGGAAAAAAGAAGAATAGTTACAAAATTTCTAAATTTTACATTCTGATGCATAAGAAAGGAATATAAGTTTCAAAAACACATTCTCTAAAGTTGGTGAATGATCTAGTAACAATGAACCAATGAGGGATCATAAAATTTTACCTTCAAATGTTGTGAGGAAATATGAAACGGGTTCTCATAAGAACAATGATGTAATGTCTTTGTATGTGGTGAAATTTAGCAATGGAAAAAATCAGAAGTATCTAAAAATCATGTGTATATAATGATTTCTAATACTTTTGGTTCTATTACACCTCATCATAAATCTGAGCTAAAGAATAATGCTACGATGGTAAACAAGAGGAATGATAGTCCACTGAGTTCTATTATGAAGAGTGTTGAGAAGCATGTTCACAAATCTGGTCAGTACGGAAGATTCATCGATAAATATTAATTATATAGAATCTACTGGTATTGCTATGGATTTAGACAAATGGAATATTTGTGTTGGTTATACCAACAACATTAATACAATTCCACAAGTTATGGAAGACAAGGATTGAGGGAGAGTCAATCCATTAAAAATAGGATGTATGAGAATGACATTTAGAAGAAACATTAGAAGGCTAGTGTGAATGTTGAAAATATGTTCCAACTATTGGAAATTATTTGGGAAAAATATTAATAACCTAGAAATCATGTTATGGGATGTCTAGTTTTTTTGGAATCAAAACAAAAGGTTCATAACAAATATCAGAAGCTGGAGGTAATGAATGAAAAGGAAGAACATAAAGCTCTTGTTCTTGAAACCGCTGTGAAATCAACAAAATGAGAACATCCATGGATTCTTGATAGTGGGTGTTCATATCATATGAAATGAGGATTAATTTTTTTTTTGAATAATTTTAATGACATGGAAGAAGGAACAGTGACATTTGGAAATGAGGAATCTCTAAGGATCAATGTTGTACGATCAGCCATCATTGGGAATGAAAAGATGAAATTTAGGAAAAAATTATATGTTGAGGGGCTGAAACACTATATGATGATTATTTCAAAACTTTTTGATGAGAGTCAAAAATTTTATCTTTAGAAAATATTGTCCATTTGTGTAAAGTGAAGATTATGGAATGATAGTTACAAGATATCATCATACAAAATAGAATTTTTTCCACCTTGGTGAAGTATAGAACTCTTGTTACATGGGAACAGTGGATGAAAATCACTTATGGAATATAAGGATGGGGCATATTTTTCAGAGAAATATTATAATGTTATCTACAGAATACAATATTCAAGATATGAATGATTTATCAAGATGAAAGGATTGGTGATTCACTATTTTTGAAAAAGGTAACATTAATAACTCTCTGCATAAGATAGTTGACATTCATCCAAAATGTCCCTTTGAAGATATAAATTGCGATATATTTAGACCAATGAGCAAGAAATCAACAAATAGAGATAAGTACATCCTTACATTCATTGATGATAATAATCACATTACTTGTATTATGTACATGACACATAATTAAGATACTCCGAAAATTATTACGTTTTTTTTGAGGAAATAAGATAAGGAATGAGATTATTCAGTAAAGAAGTTGAGAAGTAATAATTGGGGAGAGTATAATAATGTATAGTTTGAATGTTATCATAATAATTCTGGAATTCTGAATGAGTTCAGTTCACCATAAACACCCCTTAAAAATGGGGTTCTTGAAAGAATAAATAGAAGTCTGGTGGATTTGGGGAGAACTATGTTTCTTGAACATAGTCTCTCACATTAGTATTAGAGGAAATCCATGAGAACTATTTTGTACATTCAAAACTGGTGTTTCTGTAGGCCAACTTCATATATGACTATATATGAAAGGTTCTGTGGAAAAACCCGCGTCTAGAACACATAAGATTTATTGGTATTCCATGCATTATAAAGATAAAAGTTGGAATACATGGAATTTTTTAGAAAAGAGGAGATGATGGATTTTATAATGGCTATTCTTCAAAAGGAATAGGATAGATATGGTTAAATAAATAAAAAATAAGAATTGTTGTTTTGTTGATGTCACATTTGCTGAAAATTTTCATAATGAATTGAATTCTTTTGTGGACGTGGATGTTGAGCATGATAAGAAAATGTTTGTTAACAATTTGGATAATGACTGCAAAATTTGTAATTCTAATGAATAATGATAATCATACATAACATTTTTTAGTGATGATGATGAAATTGAAACATCTCACCCCTGATGTGGAAGCAAATTGAGGCTCAAAGCATCATTATAGATCAACATCATAGGGTTCCAACTAGAAGAATATAGAATTATTTTACCCATACCTCATTGTTTTCAAAATTGGAGCCTAATGATGTGAATGATTCTTTTGAGCATCTAAAATGGGATCAGGATATGAATGAATAACATGACCATATAGAAAATAATGATACTTGGGAACTTATACCCAAGTCGGAAAACAAAAAATGTTATTGGTACAAAGTGGGTTTTCCCAAACAAGATGGATGAAGAAGGGGAAGTGATAAGAAAAAAATAAAAATTGTTTTTTAATTTGTATTCAGAAAATGACAGAATTGATTTTGATGTAATCTTTGTTCTGGTGGAAATCATAGGAACAATCATAATCATTCATTCTATTTCTTCACAATGAGGTTAATATATCATTAAAATAGATGTTAAATCTGAATTCATGAATGGTGATCTTGATGAAGAAGACGAAAATAAACAATATAATGGTTTTATTGTTTTGAATGATGAATTCTATGTGCGCAGGTTGAATAAGGCATTGTATGGACAAAAAAATTCCCCAAAGGCATGGTATTGAAAATTGGATAGTTTCTTGAGGAAGATGAATTTCATGAATTGTAGAGCTCATGTCAATTATTACATTAAGGAATGATAAGAGTTCCCTCAGATTTTAATTTTTTATGTTGATGACATTATATTTGCTGGGAATGATGAATGATCTCATGAAATATTTGCTAAAGAGATAAAGAAGTTGTTTGGTATGTCCATACTTTGAGAAATGAAATATTTTCTTAGGTTTCAAATCATAGAGAAGAAGAACCAAATTTTTCATTATCATGAAAAGTATTCAAATTAACATTAGATGATGTTTGGCATGGAAAATATGAAACTATCCTCGACATCTATTTTTGTGGGAACCAAGTTGTCTAGTGACGTATGAGGCATTGAAGATTATCATAAAATGTTTTGAAAGCTGATAGGATGTCTATTATATTTGACAAACTCAAGTCCTAACATTGTATATGTTGTTACCTTATGTGCATGATTTTGATCTCTCTTAAAGATTCACAAGTGATTGATGTAAAAATAATTATCATATATATCAAAGTCATAACAAAATTTTCAATTTGATATGATGGATCAAAAAATATTGATTTGATCAGGTATTTAGTTACTGAGTGGGCAGGAAACATTGATGGCTGAAGATCCACATCTGGTAGAGTTTTATTTCTATGTAAATGGTGGGTTAGTTGAAAAAACAAGAAACCAAATTTGGTGAGTCTTAGCATGACTAAAGATGAGTATGTTTCTGAAACAAAATCTACTACACAACTTATGTTGATGGTGACTCAGTTCTAAGAACTAGTTGTTCATGTAAATATACAAGTGCTATTGGGATGTGAGAGTCAAATATCAATAAATCATTCTTGTAATCCAGTACAACATTATCATTCAATGCATATTAACATCATGTACCACTTCATCAATGATCATTGGGAGAAGAATGAGTTCAATATAGATTATGTTCTTACATAGGAACACATTGATATCATTTTGATGAAACATATTCTTAAGGAACCATTTTTTAAATTGATGTCGAACATGGGAGTACATCCTCATTATCGTCAAGGTTGTGGTATGTGTTTTTACCCCCTCTCTCATCATATCATTGGTTAGTGGTATTAAGTGGAAGAATATTTCATAAATCAATCCAAATGGGAATGCAAAAGGGGGTGTTCTGTGTATGTTGTGAATATAGCATGTTAGTGAGTGAACTTTTCCAACTGCTTTTTGTAGTGGTTATTGGAAAGAAATTTGTCATGTTTTCTAAAAATGATGAATAAGTGGACAATACTGAGGAAGAAATGATGATGATATTTTATAGTCACTAATTTTTCAAAAAAGGTGATGTATGTCAATAATTCACATTTCCTACATTCAGTTAACTTAAGTAGGCTTATAATTTTAGATAAGTAATCTATATCCTGATGTTACAATGTTCAATAATTTATGAATCATAGTTAAAAATAAAATCAAAAGGGAGATATTTTTTGGACCAATTTGGATGGAAAAATAATTAAGAAGTGTTCTCTTTCCAGGTATTCTATTTTTGTTTTCAAGAAAGTTTCATATGAAACGAAATTCCTTCACTCCGTATAATTTGAAGAAAGAATTAATGGAATATAAAATACATTCTACAAAAAATATGATGATGCTTTATTGGTCTGTATTTCATAAAAATCATAAGTAGTTTGGATAACTTGTGATGAAAGCTTTATGATGGAATGTAGGAGAAAATATGATGTCAATCAGCATGGTTGGTTTTTCATGAATTTTGAAAATATGGAAAATGAATGAATTTAGAAACATGGGATTCATGAATTATGTTTGGAAAATACATGAATGAATGTTTATGGTATTATACTTGATTAGGAAGAGAATTACGAATGGAAGATGAAATGAGCATTGCCAGTGATCATTTTTGTAGTGATAGTGAATAAAACTGTAGTGTTGAAAAGAAACAAATGTAATCACAGTTACATAATGGAATTTATTGAATTCTTTTTTATTATGAAAATATATTCGAATCTATAGAATAGTCACAGTGTTTTGAAAAGATATAGTGATTTTCGGCTAAAATCTTGGATCACTGTAATTTTGTGCTACTGTGGATCTGAGGTGTCTAAAATTTTCTATAGTCAGAGGGAAACACCTATAAATAGGCATCGACCACCTTGGGAAGCAAGGATAGACTCAATGATATTTTTTGAACTCTTGAATTATGAAGAAGGTTCATGAAGGAATTGTGCTCTGCAAAGGTAGTAAGCTCTACGACAGAAAAGAGTTTCGCAGCGGGTAGTTGAGCTTTGTTAAAGGTGTGGTATTGGAAAAGACTAACCTACTCTCTACCAAATAGTGTGCGCTGTAAAATAGTGAGCTCTGCGAAATAGAGTGCTCTACGAAGTCGGGATCATCATGATAGAGATATCCAAAGTGTATTTGGGATTTAAAGATATGAGTACCCAATTTATATGGAAGGTGCTTTCAAAGTGCATCATGATTTGATTAGGGTATCAGAATAAGTATCATTATAAAGTTTAGTATCTTCCTATTAGCTTCTGGGTAGGAAAGAGATTTTTTTTTTAAAATCTCATATTTGTGAATTTTTCTCAAGAAGAATAGAAACATTTAATTTCCATATTTGTTCTTAGAGGGGGCACACACACTTGTGGATTTTTTTACATGTGCTACATGAGTATAAGGGTATATTGTAATCATTTTATTTCATATAAATGAATTTTTATTTAGTGGATTGTGTGGTACTAAATTTTTTCATTACCTTTACAAGGACATAACTACTGTTGTTGAGTAGTGATCCTAATAAATCTTGTGTTCCTATGGATGTCTATTTTGATTGTGTTCAGTAGGGAAGTAAATATTTAACAGGAGGTGATTTTTTCTTCAAAAATAAGGAAACATTCATGAAAGGATATCACTGATTAACCCCCTCCCCCACTCAGTGACACATGGATCCTGAGTGGGAAACCTCAAATACTGAATTCGATAACTCTCTTTGTTAGTTTCTCGATGAAGAATTCAGGAATGAAATCTTGTAACAGTTCCACTACTATTGGAAATAAATCTTGACTAACAACCCCTTCATCCAAAAATAGAATAGAAACGTGGTCTATGATCTCTACCATATTATAAGTAATTAGCCCAAGTCATTTTTTCTGTATATCCCACTGTACATGATGAATATACTATCAAACCTTTGGTGGCCAAAAGGTCGCTCTGTTATGGTAATAATCGATGTGTGGTCGGTATGTGACTAGGTAGTTTGTACCCATAATTTTGTTAAAGCACTTAATATCAAAAAAATAGTTATCCCATAGGAAAAACCTTCCATAATCTCTAGATATCATCACTTTCATATACAGATATCTCTTGACCATACTCCAAATGGTGTATCTATAGTAAATGTCCCTCTCAGAACCTCCACCACTAGGCTCAAACTGTTAAAGTGATGTGAAGATATAATGGAATGAGAGGCACTAATATTAAACACGGAACTGGATAAAATAACGTCTACTAAAAAATTGATTCTCGTTGTTGATGGTCCAACATCACTATCCACTAGTGTAGGTTGTACTGCATGTAACAATGATGACCATCTTCCCAATGATTATTTCTAACTCACCTGATTAGAAACACTCATCTAATACAGGAACTCCTTCCCAAAAGAAGCACGTCCACTATCATTACCACCTCGTCTAGTATATCATCAAATGCCTACCCGATATGGTGTAAAATATCCTCTTTCCACACTCTGACTCTGCCCAACAACTCCTTCAGAACATGTCTATCACTTCGACCAGAATACTTTCTCTAGATAAATGAACTTTACTTGATTTCAATACTTAAATGGTGGTTGGGAATAGTTTCGACCATAGTGTACCGGCTTACAACCTCGACAAAATATCACCCTATTAAAGGTCATATGCAACAGAACCTCATATATGTGTACTCATTTTCCCATTTCCATTGCTAAATTTTTCATAACAATGCTTCCTTCTCTTGGAATTTTCATATAATGATCATCCAGTATCATCAATTTATCCAGTATCAGAAGCCTCCCTAATGTTTCATTAAAATATCAAAGTATGATCCACCACTCTTGTAAACTGCTTCAGCCAGAAGATATTCACATGGTATGTAGTATCAGGGTTACGTCCATCTGGAAAACATTTATTTGCACCTTCCCCATATTCAGAATTAGTTAGTGGAAAGAGTTGAAGATATGTGTAGTTTCCAACAATGTGCATCATAGACAAGCTCCCATATTTCAAATGCCTAAACATAATATCCTTCTCATATCTCAGCATCTTTTAATAAATGTTCTCTATGAACCCCTTCACGAAGTATGTCCATAACATACCATTTGTTTTCCCATATGACACCTAAATGTCATACCAGTGCGCACCTGATCCCCAAAGCATATAAGTAGCCCAAACGACCATTATCTCAACATGATCCTCTAAATGGTCAAGAATTTTCTCTATAGAATCAATCTAGAATTCATCCCCCTCGGGTCCTCCCTCTCTACGGAATGTCAGAGGGTGCTATAACTGAATCTTAAATGGAAAATCGTATATAAATTTTTCATCCCACCCTGGGCGTCATTCCGTGTGTTTCATAAAGCAAGCGATGTTATGTTGAAACTTCTCCCCTTCATGTTCAGTTGGCACGATCGATGCCTCAAGTACCCTAATTGGAAATACATTCATATGCATGCATGTTGGTTGTCCCCTCAACAAGAATCAAAGAGTCACACTCTCTACAAATCCATACACACGTCATAGGGCTTATGATGAAACCATATAACATTTACATCAGAGTAAATTATAATCACAACAACACTTCTATCACCACCTCTCAAAATGGTCAAAACTATGGTGCTATCACTGCCCTTAACCGTGTTACACCTAGGTTTTTGTTAACATTTGTAAATTCACTATCATAGACATGTTTCTCATATAGATATGTCATGAACCATCTAGAGTCAACCCTGAACTGGTCACAAGGGCCAGCCCACAACATGTCCAGAGATGTGTTCCCGATTATACTAGGCTGGCGGCAAACACCATGGGAATCAATAGAGTACACAAGGAAATGATTTCCCCCATATATAAATAATCAAACAAACAGAAGAAAGAAATTGACAGCCCAAAATAAATTTATTTAAAAATTGAACTGAACATTATTTTTACGAGAAACTAAAATTAAAACTAAACGAAAAAATCAACTGACCAAACCTGATATCCAACTAACTCCATGTGAACCTGCTGACCACCCTCCAAAATAATGATCAGACGCCAGCCAAGGTGATCGAAATCAATCTGAAACCTGCACAATGCATAAAATTAGAAGAAGACTATGGGCATGAGTATTAAAACTCAGAAGGTTAGACTGATATTATATTCCCAATGCACATCCTTTAAAATAAAAGAAACATCAATTTCAGGTTTTAAATACAAATATAATGTTATTTTTCCCAAATGAGGTCCCTTGCAATACAATAAATTACCATAAAAATACTTCCATGTTTTATAAACAAGAATTCTAGTAACAATTTTCAAATAGGTGCAACTCCAAAATGGTACTAGGTTTCATGAGGGATTATTTAATGAATGTACACTATAAAATAAATCACACACACTACTGAATTTACCATCCAAACACACCATATTATTATGGTGAGTACAAAATAGCCTTACAGCACATGTCACAGGAACACCCCTAGGTACTAGTTAGTTGTGAGCCCTAGGTACATCGTATCTCAATGAAGATAACTATAATAAATATTCATTCTCATGCACACGAGCCACTATTAGGGAGAATTCCCATAACCTGGTGGTCCCCCAGCAACATCATTATCATTGTTTAGTTAGTGTTTTCATCGTCATACTAGCTATGTGAAATAGGGGCCAAACCCCACAAAATCACTAGCATACTAGTACACGTCCTTCCACCTAGATACCTGGGATTCCCTTTGGTGCTCAATCAAGATAAATGTATTATATAATACAAATTCCACATCAGAATTCCATTACCAAACCATAAACAGAAAATCTTCCCACAAACAGGCTTCTCATTTATTTCACGAATCAATAAACCACTAAAAATATTTGTATAACAATTTCGAGGAGTATAATGAGAACATGCACATAAAATCCATTCAAAAATGATCTTTTCTAGCCACAAACCCATAAATAACATAAAAACACAAATTTGACTGAAAATTAAATTTTTATTTCAAAAGCACTTTTGAGGAAAAAGTGGAAAACCATAACAACATCAAAGACTTCATGAACAACCATGCCTCTATGGGCCAGGACCATCAAGACCAAATACACTTCAATTCAAGAGAAAGGAAAAGCCCCACCCTAGCAGATAAACAATACAATCAACGTTCACCTTCTCGTCGCTGCTCGGCTAGCTGTCCCATGCAAGAATGCACGGGCCCGGTACCGATGGCAAACGCCATACCCTCTCGATCATCCAAATCTAAATAGCGATTAGAAGGAGAACGCTCCAAGCTCAAAACCTCATCCGGGCCAATCCCTTGCAAGTAAACAGAGTGCAATGTCCCATTAATCAAGGCCACAGCGGCGAGACCTAACAATTTCAAACCTCACACCAGTGCTGCAACGGATACACATAAAAAATTCCAGAGTTCATCACGGTCAGAAAATACCACCGGTTCAAATTCAACCAGCACAACCACCGTTTCCACTGCTTTGCGTTGATAAACCATATAAAAACACAAATTTGGAAGCCCCAAAACCTATTAATAAATCATTTTCATGGAACATAAAATTTCCAAGAAATATAGAACATGAGATACACATGGAAACCATTTTTTACAAAAAAAACACCATTTCCAAATGAGCCTTTAAGGCTATCTCAAAAAAAATATCTAACCAAGGTATGAATTTCAATTTAATTAAGGAGGTGTATACACACATTTTTCATCATAAAAAACATTCATAAATTCCATAAAACATTCATGTTACATATTTAAAACACCACCATTTTCATAAGGATGTGAGACGGGCCATTTGCTAACAACTCTGGCCAAAACATGTTGTAACCCAAAACCCATTTTTTTGTAAAAGAAAATACGAATTTGAAATCCATACGAGGACACAATATACCTTTTATCATTCTTCTATTTTATTTATAAATCCAAACAAATAGTTTTTATATCATACATAACACATAAAATCCAAGCGTGCAATATACTGAACATATGACATGCCCTTTTAAACAAAACAATTTATTTTAAACACTTCACAAGGAATAAAACACCAATTGCATGAAATATTTTATAAAAGTTACTATAAAATATTAAAAATACCATAAATCAGGTTTTAAAAATCAGAAAAATAGTTTCAAATGATAGTGGAATATTTTAATAAACACTTGGTGTGCACTTTTTTGACAAAACAACACTACAATTCACAAAACAAGGCTTAAACAACCATTTTGTACATCCAAAAAATTATCCATATGATAAAACATAATAGTAAACACATATATTAGTTGAAAAAAATAAGAAAATTATGATACTTAAAACAAAAAGTCATGTTCAAGGGATATCCCACCTCAAATCCTCTACGTAATGCAAACGCACAACCAATATCACCATCTGAGAGTTTACAAACCCTAAACCTAAGATGACCATCCCCAAACATACACAACCACAATAAAAAATATTTTTATTAAATAACTGTAGGTGTAACCACACTAGGGGAGAATATAAAACCAAGAAATAATGAAAGGAGGTGGAAGAGGGAGGAGAAAAGAGAAGAAATCTCACCTTTCCACTTAGAAAATTTTGTGTATTCCACGATATATGCACCCTTAAAGAAAAGGTAATCTCTTCTAACAACATGGAGAAGTTCCTATGGTATTTAAGAACCAGGGGAAGAAGCTTTTTGGGAAAAAGAGTATGAATTCAATGATTTGTGGATGAAACAATTTACCTTCTCAATTATGGACGTTTTGGGGAATCCTGAGCGCATTCGACCTAATATGAGATTCAAATGACCTCCAAAAAGTAAAATTGATAATTGGGGTGTGTCTAGGTATGTTGGATTCGAATGGGTGGTGGAATCACTGATAAATATTAAATAATGAATATGATATAAAAGAAAAAAATTAATTTTTTAAACCTAGAAATGGGCCCACGCCTTGGCCCAATGCCTAAATAAGTAACCCAAATTCATCATGCTTATGAATTTATAAGAGGTCCAAAAGAATATGGTAGGTTTAATATGTCAGTAGAGGATAAGTGGAAAGTAGATTTAATGAAAAATGTTGAAAAATTAAGAAGTTATAAAGGAATCAAAATTGGTTTTAAAATTTTGAAATGGGATCACGGTAGGCCCAAATAATGAAATAACCACCCTTTATCCACAAACTCCTAAACAAGAAATGGGGATCCCAAATTAGTGTGATTAGACAAATAAGGTTGTTCAAAAATCCAAATTATTCTCAACCAACACCCAAGAAAAGGATCAGTATTTTCAATGAACCAGATCAAAACCATGACATGAGAAGAAAAAAAACTATGTGTGGCAATTCTACCCACCATTAAAGCTTTCCACCCTCAGAAAGCCATAACACATTTCAACTGACAAGACAACACATAAGTTTTTTTTATCAACACAATCTAGCCTCTAAAGCTATGTACGTTTCATTCACCAACAATGTGACTTTATAATCATTCCCAAACAAAACACCAACTCACAATCACTTCTGGAGAATCAATGGACTGATCAAGCCCCCACCTCCACAACCAAGCTAAGAACTAGATTGATGGGCCTTCTCCCAATGAACCCAATGATCACCCAAACCATTGTTCACTCAAAAAATACAGTTACATGGGGGTGGAGGCAGGAATGTTCTCCCCATCATTAAATCACAACTACTATCTGACAAATCCTAAAGTAAAGATAATCGAGACCCGTAGTGGTTCTTTCCACCGGTAGAGAACAACTAGAAATGAAAAAAATAATTAAAAATGAACTATAAATCGGCCTCACCTACACAGTACCACCAAAAATCTTGCACAAAAATAGACAAACCAATGTTAATAGGGTTACAAGATGAACGTCTAACCCACCCACTCCTGAACGGAGGGGACAAGAAATGGAACAACATATTCATCCCGGATCTGGACTCCCACCACTCGTGCAGGGGAGGGAAGGGGACCCAATAATTAGGCCAATGAAACCAAATATGAAACCAAATAACTTCCCAAAACTCTCCACCTATGAACATGTTACACTAATATCGCACCGGATTTTCCTAGGTGTTCCACACATGGACATTGATCTAAACCCACATCTGTGATGGCATAACCATAGACATTGTGTGAGGGGTAAGTCCACGATGCTTGTTGTGAAAAATGTAAATTCACTACAATGAAGAACCATAATAAATACATAGAAACTAACATACTATAATTGTGGAGGCAAAAGCCTGGTCAAGCTCCTCACACCTCTGAAGAGTTTCTAACTACGTGAAAAGCTTCACTACGATGCCTATGGATGGAGAGCTGATTCGTGAAGCATCTGTTGCACTGTAGTCAGGTGCTAATGATTACACAACTCAAAAAACTCACTTGATCAACAAAACACATTCATCTTAATAGGAACTCATAGATACATATCAAAATTATTTCTCACTCTGGATGAAGGGAATAAGGGAAAAATGAATACAACGAAACACATCGACATCACCAAACACTACTACTATGTCCAAAATAATTTCCACGACATGGAAGTACTTTTAATCGATCCAAAACAGCTCTCTATATCAACTAACAGGATGAGGAATTATTTTAGGAGGTGGATATAGATTTTGACACATGTGAAAAAATCATTAGGTTTATCAAATAGAAATCATGCAATAATAGATCTATAGGTGTCCACATCACAACATCCAACACATCTTTAGAAACCAACTGAACATTACTCCAAAACTGAGCCACTGAAAATATATCATCTCGAGAGAAAACAATTTTATAACTTCTAGATCAAAAGGAATCTTACTTAATAAAAAACTTATTTATGAACTAGAAAATAACTATCCACATAACCATTGGTTTATAAACAGAGACCACAATTTTTCAGCACAAAACACTTTTGAAAAAGAAACTTATTTTGTGGGTTTCCAAATTCATCAATGGGGTTTCATCACATCTCACCCACATGCACATTTCCTTTCAACTAAGGCACTCAAACACCATTCCATATAGGCCATCCTTCTAGATATCAATAAAACCAGGCATGTGAGCACCCATTTAAACACCAAAGGCAAAACCAAAACAACATCATTCCAAAAAAACATGTACCGTCCAATAGAACACTATCTATAAAGTCAGAAACCCTTTTAATATATCACAAAAAAACAACACTTCATCAAGACACATTTTCTTAAAAAAAATGTAACCATTTTCATTTTAAACAACATTTGGAACAACAAAGATACTTCAAAAAACCAATTCCCATTTTCTGAAATTCACCAAGGTATATTTTCATAATCTAATGTCTATTGAGACCAATCCTCTTTCTAATAAAACGCCAACCTCTCAAAACCAATTTCCAAAACTAATTTATCATATTAAAACACTTTTCAACATCCCAAAACACCACATTTAAAACCAATATTCAGCATCACCTTAAAATGATTCCCACATTCAAAGTGTTTTATTTCAATAAACCACAAGATTATATTAGGTAAAATCCAATCCCTTTAAATCATTCTCACTTCCTTCCAAAACATTGTTTCACAAAAAAAACTTCCAAAACCTTTCTTATATTTAATTTTACAAACCCCATTTTCTACTTTTCAAACACATATAAATCCCTTAAAAGTCATATTTACAATTCTCACATAAGGATTTTCAAAACAAAAAATCATAATTCAAGAAAGGTCCAAGAGACCCAAAAAAAGGAACTAGTGTCAGTGGGTGACTTGACCATATGGCTGGCAGCCATATGACAAACACAACACCAACATAGAGAGACTTATTAGAACCATACTATGCCTCTACATGGCTTTCCTTGCCCTGCATACTCACAGAGGCCATTAGTCAGACTCCCCTTGTCATATCCCAACACAAAATAATCAACAAGAATAAATGGCACTAACAAAACCCTACATCCCATGGAAACAAGAGGATCAGAACGAGAAAGAGTATGTGACACTCTTCCCGCACTTACCCCTCACATCCCATCAAACCTACTCCATCTAACTTGACATCAACAAAATAACAAGGGAAATTTAGAATAACTGGTTTGCTATGTGTCAGCCTCCTTTGATACCATTTATACTTGTCACGAACCAGCCCGAGTCGACCCTGAACCGGTCACAAGGGACAGCCTACGACATGTCCCGAGAGGCACCCCCAATCCTCCTGGGATGGTGATAAGCACCAAGGGAATTAATAGAGTAGACAAGGGATCAATTTCACCTATATAGTAATAATCAAACAAATAACCAAAAGAAATGGAAATCCCAAAATAAATTTATTTAAAAACTGAACTGAAAAGTATTTGTACAAGAAAATCAAAGTAAAACTAAACCAACAACACTACTAACCAAACATGATAACCAAATAACTCTATTTAACCCTACTGGTTACTCTCCAACAGAATTATCACCCACCACCCAAGGCAATCGAACTCAATATGAAACCTACATAAGGGCTAAAAAAATAAGACTATAGGTGTGAGTATTAAAACTCAATAGGTTAGCCCAATATTTTATTCCCTGTGCACATCCTTTAAAATAATTGAAATATAAATTTCATGTTTTAAATTGAAATATAAAGGTATTTCTTCTAAAGGATGTCTCATGCTATACAAAAAATTACTAGACAAAAACGTGCTTGTTTTACAAACAAGAATTCTAGTAACAATATTCGAAGAGGAGAAACTTCAAAATGAAACTATTTTTCAAGAGGATTGATTTATATAATGTAAAATTTTAAATAAATAACTCACACTGCAGAATTAACCAACCAAACACATTGTAGTTGATGATGAGTACAAAATAGTCAATGAGAACAAGTCACATGAACACCCCTAAGAACTAGTGAGTTGTGATCCCATGGTACCTCATATCTCGGTGAAAGTAACCCTAATAAATATTTGTTCTCTTGCACTCGAGACACTAGTAGAGAGAGTTCCTATAACCTTGTGGTCCCCAAACAACATCATAATCATAGTTTAGTTATTTTTTCATCGCCAAACATGCTACGTGAAACAAGGGCCAAACCCAACGGAATCACTAGCATACTAGTACACGTCAGCCCACCAAGATACATGTGATTCCCTTTAGTGTTCAATAAAGTTAGACATATTATCAAATACCCTTTCCACATAAATATTCCATTACCAAATGAGAAACACACAAATATCATACAAACATGCTTCACATTTATTTCACGAATCAATAAACCACTAAAAAGACTCGTAAATCAATTTCAAGGAGTATAACGAGGCCTCACACATGAAATCCATTCAAAAATGATAGTTTAAAGCCAAAAACCCATAAATAACATAATAAACCATACTTGGAAGACCCAAAAACTATAAATAAATCATTTTCATGGACCATAAAATTTACCCAAAAGAAAGAACATGAAATACACATGGAAACTATTTTTTTACAAAAAAACTAATGCAAAACGAGCATTTAAGACTTTCCCGAACCTATGATTTGGATGAGGTATGTATTTAACTTTTAATAAGGAGTTGTATAAAAACCATTTAAATAAGAATAACACATTCATAAATTCCATAAAACATTGAGTTTACATATTAAAAACACAACCATTTTCATAAGGATGTGAAAGAGGCCATTTTACGAAAACTCGGGCCAAAACATGTTGTAAACCCAAACCAATTTGTTTGTAAAACCAAATACAAATTGGAAAGAAATATGAAAAAAATACGATTTATCATTCATAAAATTCATTTATAAATCAGAATAAATAATTTTTAAATAAAACATAACACATAAAATCCATTAGGGCAATTTATAGAACACATGACATTCCCCTTTAAACAAAACAATTTATTTGAAACACTTGACAAGGAATAAGAAACAATTGCATGATATATTTAATAAAAGATAATATAAAATGTTATCAATATCATAAAATATGTTCTAAAACTCGTAAAATTGTTTAGAAAGAAAGTGGATCATTTAATCAAACACTTGTTGTGCACTTTTATGAAAAAACAACACTACATTTCACCAAACTGGGATTCAACAACCATTTTGCACACAAAGAAAATTATTCAATTGATGAAATATAATAATTAACATATATATCATATGAAATAAATGAAAATGATGAACCTTTAATGATAAAGGAATGTTCAAGGGATATCCTACCTCAAATCTTTGGTGTAATGGAAACACACACCCAATATCACCATATGAGGGTTTATAAACCCTAACCATATGAAGACCATACGCAAAAAAAAACAAAAATAAAGAAACATGGAATATCTGAAACCTAGGTCTAACCATAATAGGGGATAATATAAAAATAATAAATAATGAAAGGAGGATGATGAGGGAAGAGAAAGGAGAAGGAATCTCACATTACCACCAAGAAAACTCTTCGTAATCCATTATATATGAACCATTAGAGAGAAGGGGATGTCTTGGAACTTCATGTAGATACTCCTATGGCCCGGAAGAACCATGTAAAAATGTTTTGTCGGAAAAGAGTACGAATTGAATGATTTTCAGATAAAACAATTTACCTTTTCAATTCTTGACGTTTTGAGGAAACTTGAGAACATTCGGCCTATTATATTATACAAATGAATTCCAAAAAGGCTAGAAAATGGAGGTGAGTCTAGGTATTGTCACATATAATGGTAGGTGGAATCACTAAAAAATATAAAAAAAATTAAAAACATACAAATGAAACAATTTATTTTTTAAAACAGTAAATGGGCCCACGGCCTGGCCCAATGCCAAAATAAGTAAACAAAATTAACCGTGCTTATGAATTTATAAAATTTCAAAAGGATATGGTAGTTTTAATATGTCAGGGTAAGAAAAGTGGGATGTGGAATAAATGAATAATGTTGAAAAATGAAGAAGTTATAAAAGAAACAAATTTGGATTTAAAATGTTGAAATGGGCTCATGATTGGCCTAAATCATGGAATAACCACACTATCTAAAAAAACTATGAAATAAGGAATTGGGAACCCAAATTAGGATGATTAGACATATATGGTAGTACGGAAATCCAATTTAATCTAACCCAACACCCATGAAAAAGATTGAGAATTTCATGGAATCAGATCTGAACCATGACATGTAAAGAAAACAAAACCTGGTGGGACAAGAAAACCAATTATTCTCATTTATCATTAATTTAAAAAAATTCCCATTTTATGTGAGGCACCATTTTTCATTATAATAA
This sequence comes from Viscum album, assembly GCA_963277665.1. NCBI lineage: Eukaryota > Viridiplantae > Streptophyta > Magnoliopsida > Santalales > Viscaceae > Viscum > Viscum album. The sequence goes on along the minus strand of OY728150.1, from coordinate 1,137,047,156 downwards.
AATAACAAGGAATGAAGTTCATGTTCAATAGCTTACCCACAATCTATTTCCCCGTTCATGCCTAAAATGATCCATCTAACAATAACCATGAGTCCCTAGAATGATCCATGTAGTATCAAGTCTTGTGCCATTATGGGCTACAAATCAATAGTAAAAATTATCTAAAAAATAATCACATCATACCAAAAGTGTGCCACAAAAGGTAAACTAATATTCAACTATATTATAAAACTACACTAACAGAAATCCTACACTGAGTACTCGGATATTCCATGTACATGATTTTGTATCTCCCATGAATGGGCTCATTACCATGCCTTGAATCATCTAAGTTTCATTTATACCATTACCAAAAAATTAATACAAATGAATAATATAGAAAACACCTTTTGATACCACTTATTAAAATCCAATCTCAGGAACCACCTAACGGTGCCCCAGGTCGGTTGGTCAAATGACCACATGCACAATTCTATATACGCTAGAGGCTTCTAGTTACCAGTGAGGGTATATTAAGTCATTCATGCAGAGACTATACCAACTATTATCAGAGTAAATCACCAGAAAATGTAAATAAACATTAGAAGAATCATATATATAACTAGAAAAATACTTATGTCACATGTTAACGAAACATGAAATACAATGCCCAACTTAAAAGGAAAACAGTTTACGCAATCTTGAGTGTCATGTGTCTATAATGAAACTGAATGTAAAGACACTATGACTCCAAAAATGGGTCCCAAACCATTTATTGTTCCAACCTCCAACCTCCATCCCCCGTCAAAAAATTATCCAAGGGACATTTCCCAAAATTATCACCACATCAATATAATCTATTCTGGTACTGATCATACAGACTGAAGAGGGTGAGAGTAAAAATCAGTAGGCCACCACCAAGGGTGTCAAAATCAAGGTCAGTCAAAATATAGTAAATACATTTCTTTAATGAAATATATACAATGAAATAATAAATAGTTTATCACATTTTCATTTATTATTATCTAACTACATTAACTCCAAGGTCCCCAAGGATACCCATGCCTCAATACTATAATAATCTCTGACCGTAGACTGAACCGTTCCATAGGTAATTCCATTTCATAAAACCTTCTTCTAGAAATATCTTTTTAAGTATTCAATGTTCTATGATATATTAGTACCTGATTTTACTCATTACTGAGTTCAAATATTCTCATGTGAGGCCATAACTAGGAAGGCCATTATTCCCATTCTTTAATTTCACATTTATAAGACACATATCACCTGGTACCAATTTCACTAAAGTAAGTATGATTTTCATGTTACTATACTAACTCCTTAATAAAATTGACATGTTCCCATTCTCGTTACTCATATGTATAATGACAATGTTACCATGAATACTTCTCAATTTAGAATGATTAGGTACCCATTATCTGTATTCATAATTATGATGACCTAGTTACCATTTGTAATTCTAAATTTATAATTATCATTTTCCCATTGTTTATCACAAAATTAATTTACCAAATAATTATCAACCCCAATCCAATTACTAATTCCAAAATTAGTTAAACACATCCATTCCATAATTTAACTCAATAATTAACTAATTTATTTATACTATTAATTAATTCATCAATTAATTAATCCATATCACAATACATATTACATAACTAATTTTATCGAATTAATTATTTCATTCTAATCTCTATTGGATAAAATTTATCCAACAATTAATTATATTGTTTGTTTACAAATTGGAACATAATTAATCCATAATTAATTATATCAACATAGCCATTAAAATATCTAATATACAATCCCCCAACTAATTATATAGATTAAAACCCATACATATTTTAAATAATTTCACTAAATTTATCATTTAATAGTCCATCCATTAGTCTCATAATTAATTTCCCAATAAATCACCTATTTCAATAAGTAATCGACAAAAAAATGTGTCAATCTAATAAAATCGATTCGAGTAATTATATTCCTAATGGATTTTAGCAATTCTAAATTAATTCATATAAATATAAAATTCATGTCTATGTGAAATATATTTTAATCACCCACCACAGTTTTTTGATGAATGTTTTCCCAAAAAAGTACAATAAATTGGAGCTTCACAATGATGAAGAAAATTTCATGGATCTATATCCCTAAATCATGATCATGATATAATGATCTTATCTATCTAGATCTGGATCATTAATCCAAGTTATAGATTTGATCTATTATGTTTATATATAAGGAAACATGAAATAAATTCATTCAAAATATCAAGAAACGAGTGGATGGGCATTAACATGAGTTCTTCTTACCGATAGAGGAATTGATCTTCAATTCGGGATTTGAATCATGATGAATAGAGGTCGAACAGCCTTGGAACCTTTCCAAAAAACAATGTGATCATTCAAAATATATCATGTCTGATCCAAGAATGAAATGTGTTTGGGGGGTAAATTTGAAGATAATTTTTGGTTGAAATGAAATAGATTTCATGATTTTCCCTAGTAGGGGCACAAAATTAGGGAAAACTTGTGCTAACCGTGAATTCCTCTCTATTCGGGGTCGCACAGTTATATCGGTTTTTGTCACATGGTTTATGAAGTCATGCACAAACCCTATATTCTTAAAATTTATTTAAACCAAAACCACAAACACCCAAAACATAACTCCAAATTATGGAGCTTAAAAAATGAAAATTAACAAAATACTTGCCCAAGATGACTCTAATGAAAGTTGAGTTCTTATAGCTAACATGGTGATAACATCGCTTGTGGATGAGGGGATTACTGTCATTACGAAGTGATGGGATTGTCCTTTCATTTCATGACCACTTGGATGATATATATAATTATTTAGATGAAATATATGGTATATATATATGGTCATTTTTATTCTAAAAAAATATTACTTACCACATTTCCATAATGATCATTGATAAAGGGAAATGTTACTCGTGCGTACGTGCGGCCTACCATCTCCAAAATTGTAACATAGTCAATTTTTCGTAACAAAGTACCCGTATTAGTATTAAAAGTATAATATATATAAAGATATTATAATTATTTCAGGATTATTATTTTGAATATTATGGAATTATATAATATTCATAAGAATTTGAACATTCAGAATAATGAATGAATGATAAATCAAGGAAATTAATACCCAAAACAATAAAAATAATAAATAATTATTAATTAATGGGTTATAATATGTTATAAAAGGTTCATATATGATATTAAATATTTTTAATTTTTTATATTAGTATGTTAATAATGATTTTAAAACTACTATGCTAAAATTAAAATCACGTTCAACCAAAATAAAGAGTGAGGTGAGGGTTTTCTCATCTAACACTTATTTATATGAGATGTATGACATATTCCTCACTTAGTATTATTTTTTAATTTATATAATTCCCATGAACATATTTTATCATTTATGTTACTAAAATAATATTTCATTAAATTTATATTTTAGGATATATATTTTTGGGAGATTATAGTTTCAAATATTCCATTGTATTATGGGATTTCTAACTAAATTTTCCTTATTTGAGATGTATGTTTTATTATGCACCTATATTATTTATAAGGTGGATATAATTCATATTTTCCATGTTATATATTTAATATACCTAATTTCCATACATTATATTTTTTATTTAATGTTATCCATTAATAGAGATTATAGCTCAAAATTATTAAAGTGGTATGTGTTTAATGTTACAATCTAATCAGTTATATGGATTAATTATGATTATGTCTTAAATGTTAAAATATTATGATCTAACTCACAATAAATATCATCAATGTTGTATCCTATGGTAATTCATGATATTTTCATGTGGTATTTTCCTTTTTATTATAATTTTATAATTGAAAAAAAACAGAGAAATTGTTTTTAATAATATCTAACATCATTTTTCTCTTTAATCAAAAATCTATTTCATCCAATATAAATTTTCAAAGAACTTTTTTCAAAAAAAAAATTAATCATTTTAAATATTTTTTATTAAATTAACTTTTAATGAATTTATCATTTTTTTTAAATGTATTCAAATGATTTTTTTTATATTTTTGAAAATAATTCCTATTTTCCATTTACTAAAAATGTTAATGGAATCTTTTTATCATTTCCTAAATGAGGTGAATTTATTTCCTTTTTATGGTGAAAAAGGAATTACATTTTTAACATATACAGAATGTATATAATTAACCTTTTTCATTACTAAATTTTAATTAAATATTTTATTAAATGTTAAAATGTATATTTATATTTTCTTTTTTAACAATTATTCTATAAATTCATTGTTTTAAAAAAAATTCAAATTAAATTAATTTAAAGAAAACTAAAAATATTATGAAGAAAGCATATTTCCATCAAAAAAAAATTATTAATATTATTTAAATTAATAATTTATATATATCAATGTTTGTTTAGATAAAAGTATTTTATACAATATTTTATCAGCTTTTATTTTATTAAAATTTTGTCAAACAAAATATTTATTTTCTAATAGGAAAATATTTAAAATATTTTAATAGTATTACAATTAATCAATGAAATGAACACATGTTGTTAAATAATTGTCATTGTTATCCTGAACTAGACTATAATATTTGGTAAACTGATAATTGATATGATCCTAACATGGCACAATGTGTATTCCCGATCGCCATGGGTTATCAACGAGCACATTGCATCCTAAAGGGAAACTGTTGGAATGGTTCTTCCACAAAACAAGTGGATGAATCTGATATAGGTCTTTATGGTAAAAAAACCCCATCAGGATAATATTACTTAAAAGTCAAATATGTCTATAAAGAAAAAGTAAAACCACAATGTACCAAAAAATAAAATGAAAAATCCACAACTCACAATACAAACAACACCACAAAACCAAATATCAACCCCAAGAACCACCTCAAAGTGGTTTTTTACTACTATTCATTCTTGGATGATGAAAATCTACAAACATATGAAGGAACATGTTGGGTCCCTAATAAAAAACTAGTACCACCTCACCATGGATTCCATAATAAAATTCCAATATAATTAACAACATTAATCATTAAATTTTTAAAAAATATCCATGTAAACGAATATCTAAAATAAAAAATTATTTTTATTTCAATCCGTGGAAACATTTAAACAATGTCATAAATAAACATTTTAAATAAAATAGTTTATCTAAATTCACAAGGCATGTGTATATTAGTTTGCAACCTTGGAATATATCCAATTAATAATAAATGAGCAACATGATCGTATTCCAAGAGGTACAATTGTTCTAGTATATTCAATCGTTTCACACTCGAGTATGTGATCATGATAATATGTATACACACATCCCCCATACAATGGTCATAGAAGACTCATCACCACCCCATCAGGGATGTAACCATCTAAAGGATGTTTTATAGAGATATGTAGTGTCAATAATTGATGTCATCCAAATAAACCACTATCTAATAAGTATTTCATGTAATCAAAAAATAATCAATAATGGACAATTTATTTCAAAACTATTAAAAATAAAATTTACCTATTTCTCATTTCCACGTGACAATATTTATTTAAATTATAAATTCTTTTCTAATCTATTCATGCAATTTTTTATATAAAACATAGGGGTTTATATGAAAATTTTGAAGAAATTTTATCAAATAAAAATCTAAAGTTAATTTCACACATCATCTTTAAAATTTAATTACATAATTCTATTTTAAAATTTCCATCAAATTTCAGAATCATTCTAAATTTCATTGGAATTAGGGGTTTTACATAATTTTGATTCCATGGACAAATAAAATCCACAATTAATGTCAATCGTTTATTTAATAATCCATTTGGAATAAATAAAATTTAATTAAATAATTTTAGAGTTAAATCTATTGGAAGTTCTAAAAAAACCACATACCGATGAAAGGAGATCACATATCACAACTCTTGCAACATAAATCTCCATCCAAGAACATTATCAACTCAGATATGTCAATGTAACAAAAATTAAAGATATTAAACAATGAAGATTATATATTATAATTAACAAGACATCTATCAAAACATATTGACGACAGAGGAAGAGAATATGAAAATAACTCTTACGATGGGGAGATAAAATGATGACTTTCTAGCTTTAATAAAACATATATAGTGTTTAGAGGATACAAATTGGGACCTTCATATGTCCAATGAGCTAGGTGGATGTAAAAACCATGTTAGTGTCAAGAGGGGATCCAAAATTGGGTTTCATAAATTTAAAAAGATTTCTTGAAATAAAATAATTTAGCACACGCAGTTTGCTATAAAATGTAAAAATTTTTCCCAAACCATTTGTGAAATCCATAATCCCATATAAAGGGTTTCATGGTATAAATTATGCAGAAATGAAATTTTTCAACACATGTGACAACCGTGAAAACCCTCACTGCCTGGGTTTTTATGGATTTTAATAGCATGGTGGATAGTCTAGGTAAATGGTACACCAAATAGGAATAGCCCAATATCCTTCGATTTTTATAAAAAAATTCACCTAAAACCCCCCTTAATGTTATTTAAAAAATGAATTTTCAAATGAAGGGTTCATGAGTAGATTAAAACAGAAACAAGATGTTACAATCTCACCACATATAATGTATCTATCCCCAGAAATAATGTTTAGAATATTCCATTACAACATGATGTGGCCAATAATCTCTCTTTTGTGCCTCTCTCTCTCATGTTTCATGGGTATTTGATTCATCCTACTATTGCACTCGAATAAAAGTATCAAACTCTAATTAATTAACTTGGTATCATAATAAACAATCTAGACTAAACCTTATGTGTTGGATAAATCTGGCGTAGCATCAATATCGCTCCAGCATAAAACATAATATGGATCAAAACGATACTTTTATAGTTAAGATACATGGAGCAGGTTATGAATCGATGTCAAATTTGGTTGCGTTGTCAAATACTATTCTATATTGCACACCTACTCGACAATTGAGAATTTTTTTATATAAGGAAGAGAATGTTTCCTTACCTCCCAAGCCATCAATTTCTCAATCAAAGTGAATCATGGATGGAAACATGGTCACTCATAAGAAATTACAATCTTTTGTTATAATGATTGGTATAATATTTTTGATAAATTTTATCCATAATCAGTATCTAACATGTCACATGAATCCTTGTAGGCATCTCTTGAAACATTATTGGTCCAACTAAGGAATTTTCACTTGACTACGACCAATATAATGGATATATTCAAGGTCAATTATACATCTCCCCAGAAGGATCCATATAGATCATGGTCTTATAGCTATTTTTATATAGAACCTACATTATCTTATTATGTTCATCCCAATACCTTCTAATGTTGAGAATATAGGCACCAATAATGTCCTCAATAATTATTATAGTTCATTCTATTTGGACATTTGACTTTGGATGATATTTCACACTCAAAAAAATTTAGATCCAAATGTCATCTAATGGACTTTAAAAAAGATAGAAGAAAATCAGGGATCATATTAATGACTAGGGTTGTGTGATATTTATGAAAAAGTTCTATATCATCTACATAGATTTCCCAACTCCTCATTTTTGGTTGTATCATAAATAGGATTGAATTTATCTGATTTAAATATCATATATATCAAAATCTATTTCACGTTATTCATTATATTAGAACATGAACCCCCCCCCCCCAAATTGTTCATATATATCTCATAACATATCCATGTTCTTACTTTATGTAGATAAATCTAATCTAAAGATATCTATTTCCAATCCTTGAACTTATGTAATTTTTAACAATGAATGTAAAAATTATCAATTCCCTTTCACATTCCATGACACTAGAATCGTCATGAAATTTCATATAAAATCATCATTGTTCATGTGTACATTGATTATTTGTAATTATAGAAATTACACATAATATATTTTCATATATGAACATGAATAACATTCTTTTTTCAAAAGAATAGAACACCCTCCTTGTAGAATGATCCCTCATCCACGGTCTCCCAACCATAATGAGAGCTCCTAATGTTATGGAATTTATTATGATGTTGTTCCTCTTGAAGATTCATCATTAAAATAGATGATTTCAACCGAAATATATATAGGGAAACCCCATCCTTAGATTCTCATACTCTTATATTGAACCATTGAAAAAATATATATATATCATGTTCCACTCTTAGGATAATTCATTAACAAATGGGGTAAGAAGTTTCCTACTCAAAGCATCAGTAATGAAATATTAATTCCCTATATTGTTGGAGATTTCAAAATATTAATTTTACATCTATTCCACCCATAACCTAAAGAATATATTCAAATAATTTTGTGGGAATATATAACTCAAGCTCTTGTGGTCAAAAAAGAAGGAATAGTTTTAACAAGAATTTTAATATTTATTGATCATAAGTGAATGTGTCATAGTTGTGAGTTTATGGTCTTGGGTAAGATCATTATTTCCATGTAACTTAATATATATAGTGTAGTAGGAAATGATATGATCACCATATATATGATCAAAACACAAAACCAATACAGATACTTCAGAAAAAAACATATCCCATCACAACCTATGGATGATTTATAAAAGGAGTGGAGGTCAAAAAATATTTTACCTCAACTAATGAAATCTAAAATATTCACCCCAAGTAAAATTTACACCCTTATGTGTTAGAAGATTCATTGAAGAATCATACATCGAGAAATAATTTTTAAATTGGTGATAACAGTATGCTAAACCCATGAGGCATCAAATTAAGAAAACATTTCATGTTTACTAGAATGTCAAAATAGATTTCACCTTCTCATGATTACATGAGATATCATTTTGTAAAAACATGTGTCCTATCAACATCACTTCCTGAATCAAAAAAATCACATTATAGAATCCTGGCATAATGTTGGGGATTTCTAAATAATTATAGAATTGTTCTTAGATGACATATATGATCTTCCTCTAATACAGAGTAAACATGGATTTCATCAACTAAGAGAATCGAAAATGTATCAACATTCCCATGGAAGATCTTATTAATGAAAGCCATAAAATTCTAAAAGATACTTAGTTAGTCAAAATGGAATAAAATGGTACTCATAATGGCTATACCTATTCAAAAAGGTGGTTTTTAGAATTTCAAATTCAATTATTATCAATTAGTGAAAACCATATAAAAGATCAATATTCGATAAAAACATATAATCAGTACACTGAACATAAATATCATCAATCAATGGAATAATATAATTGTTCTTCTTTTAGTTTGACTTATTTTTGGGTAATCAACACATAGTCTATGTAAACCAATTAATTTCATAGAAAATAGTACAAGCACTGAACAAGGTGACACATGTGGGAATATAAAACCATTCTCTAAATGATAATCATTCTGAGCCATCAAACAACTCATTCTATCTTGTTCCATGTGGTAAGAATAAATAGATACTGGATGGGTAACTGATACTAAAGTAATAGAAAAATTTACCTCCCTAACTAGTTGTAAACCTATAGAGGTCAGAAGGAAAAATATTAGGAAATACTATGAAGAATCAATGGAGATCACATAACAATTTTTCACTACATTGATAAAAATTGAACAAATATGTTAAATTCCACAAAATTTGATAATAAGGTTAAATAAATACTTCACATGTGGCACCATTATCTCTGAATGACGTAGAAAATCCTCATCAAGTACAATAAATGAGACCCAGTGAAGATAACTATCAATTTGATATTTATTTTATATGATCTAATCCACCCTAAATATGACATAAATAGGATTATTGAAAAGATCAAGAAAATCCCATGAATGATCAATCATTTATAATTAGAACGAACTACTATGACAATAATGAACATGCTATCTCTTCAATATGATGTGTGTATTAATATTCAGTACATAACATAAAATCTCTATAAAATTTTTATTAGAGACAAAACATGGGATGAAATGAACAAATGAGATGCACTATTTTAAAATATATAATTCACTAAAGATGAAGTTATTGAAATGGTACCAATCATGGTTACAGGACCAATATCTTCTTGCACTAGAGTCTTCCCCATTGTAATGATTCTTTATTTAATGTGGTTGTGTATGGAACCACTTAGTCCTGTTAGCATGTGTGAAACGTAGTAATTTTTGGCACTATGGACCACATGCCACTACTTACTGTAAAATATTTATTACAGATCTTCTTCAAGTGAGTTGATCATCCCAAGAAACAGAATTCCATATGTGTCTCATTGTGAAATCATTTATAGTGCCATGGATTTACACAATTGTTTCATGTCTTCAGGATTCTACCAGGCATGGTAGGAGATATAAATGAAACCTATTAACTAGAACCACCATGAGAGTCAACACAATTTCACTTTATTTTAATGGAAATCACTATACATTCAATTAGAGAAAAATGATGCCCTATCATCCTTTACTTGATAACTTGGTCCATCTCAACATAAAACAATCTATACAAAACTTTATCTTATGATGGTATCTTCACCTAAAAAACCAAAGAAACAATATAATATTGATGCATCATATCTATCCGTTGAGTCATTATCAACTCATTTGATATAATCACATGTGAAAAATCCATAAGATACATAATGATATTTTCTTATTTATTCATGGACCATTCATCCTAATCTTGATTGAAAAATCTATGGCCCTAGAGAACACTATCGCCATTTGATATGGTTCCTAAAATATTAAAATAATTCTAAGAATAAAATAATTCCATGTGCATGGTTTTCTATGCAGGGGAATATGGTTTTACAAATTGTTCAAATGAATTGTGAACCGCTCTAAAGAGGAAAAAAATTATACTAGGTCGGTATATGGTTTATCAATACATCCAACATGAACCAAAATCCTTACATCCTATTATTGCACAGTTTTCACATCCAAGGAACACAGTTTTGGAAATTATGAGCAGATAATGCTTAAACCATGAGAATTACAACATTTTAAAATTTCCACATGAATTACCCCAAGACTATCAAAACTCGAAGAATGAAAAAATATCGGTTGAGAAAAAATTGAAAATAATTATAGGATGTTACAACTAGGGATATCGTGTAATGATTTTATCCGCATTCTTTCTGGTGTTAGACTAATAATATTTCATATATATTATTATTAATCTCGTTCCTTTCCCAATATTTATTCATGTTTCAATGTTATTATTTTAGTATCCATTTCACTCATATGGGATAGACCTTTTTACAATTTATGGGAACGAATATCATTTTTTCTATGGGTTTAGCAGGATAAATAAGAATAATGTTTTTCCATGATTTTAATGATGAAATTTCTATACGCATTGTTTATGATGTGGTTCATGAACGTCATATATGATAGATGAACTCATATAGTGCTAGGTGATGACTTTAATTCATAAATGATGGGTAAGCCCAGATAATCTTCCAAATAATTGAATAAAGACAATTTTATTTGGATAAATATTCATGATTTTAGTCGTATAATAATTCCAATTGTTTGGATTATTTAATTATTCTATAAGTTATCAATCAATATGGTGTGCCATGATACCATAACATTTTTCTATGCATTATATGGGATTATAATATATATTTTGGTCAGGTTGGACATCACAAGGCTCGTGATTATTGATTTTGATATCTATTGCATTTTATATGCTTTATATATTCGCTGATTCAATTATCGATGGGTATGAGTTCATTATGATACAATCTTGCACTCTAATTACGTTGTTATTATTATATGAACATATTTTTCACAACTATTGATATAATTTGTTTCTGAAATATATTATACTTATGGAAAATTTGAGCTAACCCAACCCATGATTCATTCTTATTTTTTAATAAATAATTGATTTTTTTCAAAATATAGATTGAAGTGATTTAATATGTATGATGATAAAGGATAATGTGAAATAATAAATGTTGGGTTAAGAGGGATAAATTCTAATTTGACAACATTGGTATTATTTATGTAGGTTTTTTACTAATTAAATATAATTATAAAAAACTATTATTGACACTTTATGTGATAAATTTTTCTTTTTGATGTTGTAAGGTTTGGATAAATAAATTGGTTCACCATTATTAGTATCAAATATTGAATTGTAATTTTGATGAATTTAGTAATAGATTTGACAGTGATGGTTCGAGGCTGTTACAATTAGTATTTATAGGAAATGTCTAGATAAAATTGGATATTAGGATGTTATCATGTCTGACTAGTTTAAGAGATAAGGATTCAATTATATGTCTATAAGATTAAAGATGATCATATATTCAAATTCGTAAACATAATTTTGGTTTTTGATGCTATTGTGATTAAAATGATTAATAACATAATAGAGGATTTTATATTATGTTTATGTATATGAAAATAATTATCCTAATGAAATGTATTATATTATATTTTCATGATATTAGATTTGTGATATTTTTATCCATTAGGAGTAAATGTTCTTGGATACTGTGGTAATTCTGGGAACAGAGGTTTTATCTTATTAATATCCTATGGATTGAAAAGTGATTTGGTGAAAATTTTATATTGATTATTTTTAAAAAAATCTATATATTTATTATATTGACAGATGATGGTAATGGGATAAAATTTGAGTTTAAAACCCCATTTATTGTTAGGTTATTTAGGAATGGTGTTCTTTTAACATTTTGTTTTGCTAATAAATTTTTATGATTAATGTATCATATTAAGGTATAATAATTTTTATAATTATCTTATAAAATGATTTAATTGGTTTTAGATAATTTCAACAGAATTTAAGAATAAATTTTTACCACATTTATGGTTATATTCCTCTTTAATGTTTGGTTATTAGTGAATCAGGCATGAAGAATTCATCTTAAATACTCATCATTTGGAAAAATTGATGTGATTTTGGTGGACATTAACTTATGAAATATATATTACATATATTGTAATTATATTTAAATATTTGTTTGATGTTCCAAGGATATAATCTCAGATGAAAATGGGTTTAGTGGTTGAATCAATTATTTAAATTTTATAAGGTTCAAAACATTTAGAAACATAACCACAGTAACATGTTTAGATTTATATCCTTTTAAACATTTAGTAAATAATCATGCATGAAAATGTATATATGAAAGGGAAGAACAAAATATTTATTATATACAAATTCATTATGAAAATCTACATGCTTTCCATAGACAATCCTGTAGGTCTATAGAAATCCACTATTATGAATAAGTGAATTCAACTTTTTTCAGCTTCTGTCAGACACCATCTATCATTTGATTTGAAAGATTATACTAACTGCCATAATTTTTAAATTTTTTCAATTAAAATAATTATTACAATCAAAATAATAACTAATTTATTGAAACTACTTCACAAATTATAAATATTAATCGTCAGTCATATTTGGATGGATTTGATTCACTAAATCCGATGATACGTGGTATGATTTTATTTATACAATAAATTTTCATTCTGTATCAGATATTCTAAATACAAAGATGCGGAATTATGTATCTTATTTTCACAGAATTATGGAGATTATTTTAGCAGAGTTATGAATAGATATTTTCAGAATGCCGTTGTAAATTTTTCTAGAATTCTAGATCTGATTTTCACATAATGGTAGTTCCTATTTCTGAAGAGAGGTCGATCCAAATTATCTCAGAGTGAACTAAAAACTCAAAAATCTGATAGAAATCTCAAAACAAATCTTCATCAATCAAATAGTATCATTCACATTAGTTTCTAAAACGCTCCTATTTTTTCATATATATATATTAATTTCCAAATGAAAATGTGATATAGGAAATAATTTATGAGAAACATATAATCAAAGAGTAGGAAACATCAAAACATTCCATGTTTCTTCAAATATCAAAAATCCAAAAATGTCTCACATTTGAACATCATCTTTGACTTCATTAAACCTTCATAGTTATTTCCATGATTTATAAAACATTTAATTTCATGTTTGACCACATTAATTCTTATTTTCAATTGTCTCATTGTGAATTTATGTTTAATAAAAAAAATAATGGATCCTATATTTACAGAATTCTAGTATCGATTTTCTTAGAATGATTGTTTCAATTTTTTTAGGATTACTATGAAAATTTTCTCGAAGAGATAGTTTTATAACATTCTATTGGAGAATATGAAGGGTACAATAAATCAAGTCTATATATTTATATCATTACTGATTAATTGTCAAAATATGATTTTGGTGCCGATTTTATGGATCTGATTTTTGCAAGATTCTAATGTCGATTTTGTGGATTCGATTTTTATAGGATCTGGTGAGGATTTCTAGATCTAATTTTTTCCGGATTATGGTGCTGATTTTCAAGATCAAAATTTTATAAGATTATAGTTCCAATTTATCTCAATATAATTTAAATATCATTATGATTTAATTTTAATTATGATGGAATTACCACTAAAATGGAATTACAATTACGATGAAATTCTTTATTATGATAAACTTCTCATTATGATGAAACTACAATTTTCATCAATCCTCTCCACTATTTCATTAAAGGGTTTTATTATGAATGTTTTCATATTTTTGTAGAAATCTTTGTTTTTAAAAGGATGTTCTACTTTTGTTTTTGATAAGAATGAAAACATTCTAAATACAAACATCCTATTATTCTTTAAAAACACATAAAAAACATTCTTCATTATTTTATTACATCAAATATAGACTCCCTGAAAATAATAAATTCTACCACCGATTGTTTTTTATCTGAGGAATATAATACAAAGGATAAAGATCTGATTCCGAAAAATAAAACCATTATAATACAAAAATGATTTGTTGTCAAAAAAACCATTTTTAAAATAATTTATCATAAAGGTATATGAATCTCCCCCATTTGATTTGTTAACAACCCTCATTAATAACATTAACTACTCTTATAAATTTTCACGACTAATATTTTTTTTAATCAAAACATATCCTTTATCAAAATTAAGTGTATTGAAACCACATTACCGGATAAAGTAATTTTTTGAAGGTATTACATCCCTAAATTACAAGGAAAATCTATGGACATGTAAATATTAATTATGTTCACTTTTTATTTCAAACATAATTTTAATCTCAACCATTTTTTTCATTTATAAAGTTATATTTCTTTACCCCCCCCCCCCCATTATATGATAACCACATCTTCATATACATAAAAAGGTAAAAACATCATAGAATGTATATAGTTTTTTACTTCCTCTCCCACATTGTATGTATTATCCAAATAATGGTGGGGATTCATCCATATGAGATTCCAGAATATATAGGAGGAGGATAAAAATAAAGTTACATCCTCCATTCCGCAAGCCTTACTTTAGGCATTTCTGTTATAAATATATCAGTAATCTGATACATTAATGTAATGTATTCTAATAAATCAACTCTAGTATACACTTTCTTTTTTCAAAATGTGAAAAATTATATCAATGTGTTTTCATATTTAATATTGGAAAAGATTATTAGAAATATCAATTACACATTGATTATCACAATGTATCTTCAATTTTTTTAACATTCACTTTCAATCTTCAAGATGAACAGTCACCCACAATAATTGAGTACAAGCCTCAGTAGTGCTATATATTTAGATTATATTGTTCTCAATAATACTGAACATTGTTTCATACTATAAAAACTCACACAAGATTAAAGAAAGAAAAATGTTCCTCTTGAAGTTTATTTTTTATCATTAAAATCCCCATCGCAATCAGAATCAATATAACAATGAAACCCCATCTCACATTTTATTTTTTATAACAACCCATTTCATTTTTTCTCATTCTCATATGTTAGAATTATTTTTTCTTCCAACATATTTGATTCCTTTGGAATAATTCGATACCTAGCACACAATGTCACAATAGTAATAGTATCTAACCATGAAGTTTTAGGGTAAAGAAAACATCATATCTTCTTTTTAAGGTCTTTCCGATTGACATGTATTCCTGATTCATCATTACTCAATTTTTTTATCATGAAATAGGAGTTGAAATTTCATTGGATTCAGCCATCCTAAACATCTTTAACCATTCCTTGGCATATTTTTCAAGAGATAAGAAAATATATATTTCCTTTTATTCATTTGTAATCGAATCATTAATGTTAATTATATCAACATTTACATTTCCAAAGCATTCCTAATTTCTTCAGAAAACACTTCAAAAACCAAATCTTCATCCCTAAAAAATATATCATCCACATAAATAATTCAATTATGGTTTTGGGGTCATCATATTTCACATAAATTATTTTGTCATGTATTTCTTTTGATATTTTCATCTTTCTCATAAAATTATGAATCTTCCAATACCATCTATGTGGAGCTTCTTTCTTACGATAAAAAAAATTACAATTTAAAAATATTGTTTTCATCCTCATAATGTAGAAACCCACAAGGATTATTAATTTAATATTCCCCTTCAATATCACCATTTAATAAACATGAATTTACGTCCATATGATATAATTTTTAATTTTAATGTCTATCCAATAAAAGAAACATGCTAACTGATTCCAATCATCTAACTGGGGAAAATGTTTCATAAAAATCCAAACCATCCACCTATGTATATCCTTTATAAAAAATTATATTATTGTTTCTTGACATTTCTCCATGATAATTCAATTTGTTTTTATAAAAACACATGGTTATAATGTTATTTTTATTTTCAGTTCTATGAATAAGTTCCCATGTTTCATTCTTCTCTATATGATCCAAATATTCATTCATGGAATCCACCCATTCTTTATGTGGAATAACCTCTAAAACAGATACTGTATCATCACTTGAAGTATGTGAATATTGATTTTAACATCTCAACAATCATTTGGTTTTGAACCGGAGACTTCTAATTCCTAATAAAATTTTTTTATTCAAGACGTTTTAGTAACATATGAAATGTGAATGTTTCATTCCCAACATGAATTTACTCATCACATTATTCATCTTAATCATGATAATAATTTTTTAAATTATGTTCACTATTTATTGAAATATTTAATTTATCATCCACATAATATTATTCAACCTTTTTTAAGGATCACAGACTTTCAATTACATTTACATCATATGAGTCCAGCAATGTTTTTAAAAGTCTTTTCAAATATTTTTATCCTCTACAATTTTTTGAATAACCCATGAACATTCCTTCCCCAAATTTCTCAGAAATCATTCAAAAATCCATATTTTGTAATTTGGGAAAACATGTAATTTTGGTAAAAAAATAATGTATATAAATGAATTCTCTTTATACAACATTGGATAAGGATTCATGTAGGTTTATAATCACAAAAAATGTCTATTCTGAAGAAGTATATCATTACCAACTATTTCTTTCTAATAGAATATTAAATGTTTGTATTGTTCTAACATACATATTTTTATTTCAACCAAGATTATATTCATTCATTGTACTACTCTATTTTGATATAGAGTATTGCTAGCACTATACTGATTCTTGATACCATGCATTCTCATATAATATTCAAATATATTTGATTATGAATTATGTACCATTATTTATTATCTGATTCTTGGTAGAAACCACCAATTATTTCTCAAAAAGTATTTTGAAAAATTTGAACATTTCTATTTCCTTTGACTTGTGATTAATGGACATGATCTTCATCATCATATTGAAATCATAAATAAATGTAATAATAAATAAATCCCATTTTACTGATTGATATCTCATCAACCCACACATATCAGAATATATAATCTCATATTGTCTGGTAGATTGATTCTCATTTCTATTACGACTTTTTCAAGTCATCCTTCCTTTATATCCTATAATACTAAAATCTTCCTCAATTATTTAAAATTATGGAAAATTTTATAGAGTATCATCTTTATAATGTTTAATTATGATTTTCTTCCCATGGTGATCAATTATTCAGTTCCACAATTTGTTCTCATATTTGAAAATCAAGTAACATGGGTTATTGAATTATCATATTTGATACATATTCCTATAGTTCATTCTCCCTTCATAATTACAATTCCATTTTCACGCATTGGATGATACAAGGATCGTTTAAATAGATTAATTTTTCCCTCATCACAATGTTGAATTAAACTACATAGGCTATGTTTTATGCTTTAATTAATAAATCCCTCCTTACATTTCAATTTCTCTATATCAATCACAACCATAATGATTCCTCTGATTTTTTAGGAACTGTCATTTCCAAAAGTAAGTACTCCTCCATCACAACATTCAATATGTTTTGATATTTCTATACAACCAATGATGTTTGAATAACACCCACTATCAATAATCTATGGTTTGAACCTATTACATTCTTTCAAAGTTCTCTCCACAAAAAAATATCTTTCCTCAACATTTTTCTTTTCATATTGATTTTTTTTCCATCCTAAGAACATTGTTCTATATGGTGTGTCATACATCTTTCATCATGATGACTAGACTGATAACATATTCAAAGAACTTCTTACCTACATTCAAATTGATTTATGTTGGAATTATCTAAAATTTTGATTATTTTCCTTTCTAACATCTTATAAGTAAGGAGAGTGTCTAATTCATCCTTCACTATTTATTCTACTTTTATCAATCCTTCATCTAGAAAGGGAAATGGTATGCCAACAATT
This sequence comes from Viscum album, assembly GCA_963277665.1. Taxonomy (NCBI): domain Eukaryota; kingdom Viridiplantae; phylum Streptophyta; class Magnoliopsida; order Santalales; family Viscaceae; genus Viscum; species Viscum album. The sequence goes on along the minus strand of OY728150.1, from coordinate 1,137,028,492 downwards.
ATAAATTCTATGACCATATATTCCACAACATGAGAAATCACTTTCAAATATTGATTTTAAATTCAATAAAGATCATTCTCTATATAAACTTTATTGAGGATGGTAACAAAGTTCATCTAAAATATACCCTTGATGTGGAAAATTATTCCTTTTGAGTGAGTCATCCACTTTAGTGGAGTTGTTAAATTTGCCTCTTTTTTTCTCCACCCAAGCATTCCAAATACTTTTTCTGGAACATGAAATGTTTAAAAAATGACAGGAACACTATTTTTGGTATGAAAATATTTCACCTGATTCTTATATTATGTCATATCGTAAATTTTAGAAGTATCATCTTTTACTTCCATAGCATTGATGAAGTTTTTAATCATCTTTCTCAAGGTACATTCAGACTAAATTTTTTTAGTTAAACTTTTTATCATATTCTTCCTTATATTATAGTTTCTTTCTATGATATTTAATCATCTTTCAATGATCAAAAATTATATTTTGGTAACATTAAATCTCATTATTGTATTGATCCTCCTTCTTGATGATATCTTTTCATCAATCAGCCACTTCTTCACGATCATTGTTAATTACTATAATTTTATTATTGAGAGATTAGTTTTTCTCCAAATATGAATAATCATCGGTTTAGAGCCAAAACTCTTAATATGATTCTTAACCACCATATTCAATCTATGAGGAATATTTTTTTTCTCAACCATGAAAATACGGTTCATAATTTTTTAGAACATTCGTCTTAATATTAATTTTTTTCAATTTAGTGTGATTTTACTTTATTACTCAAGACACATATTTTGTTTCTATTAAACTTTTTTTGTATCTATTGATGGGATTTTATTCGTTATCAATTTTTCTCAACATCTTTGATTAATTAATTTCATTGGAATAATCATGATATTCATTAACATTCGTCTTGGGGAAATTCATAGAAATGTGTCTGATTAACTGACACTCAAAATAATGAATGGATGTTTTCCTTGATAATTTCCCTCTTGAACATAAATAGTTCTTAGATATAACAAACATTATTTCTTTCAATAAACACATCATCATCAATTTCATCAGACTCAAAAGCATCGGCTTCATCAGCATCATGGATTTACATCATTCTCATAGCTTTAAAACAAAATTCATCTTTCGTCATGTTTTAAAGATTGGAGATTTAATCATTTTATAAGAAATATGATTGTTATGCAATAATCATGAGATAAATCATCTTTATATATTAGAGAAGAATTTTTTGAATCAAGATTGTTCATAATTTTTCACATAACTTTTGTCACAATTGTAGTATCTTCCAATACATCTATGATTTCTTCTAATTTTGAAAAAACATTCCTTTACTCTGATGATGTATTCATCAAATGTTTCTTCAAACCACATTATTTTGTCTTCAAGCATTCTATTCCAGATTTGTATTTATCTTTTCATGACATGTGTATTATCTTTGAATCAACTTTATAGCTTTTCCCACAAATCTTTTTAGGTTTTGAGACGCATCACCTTGTGATAGACATTATCTGATAAGGAAATAATGATTGAAGTTCTATAATTTCTATCAACTAATATTTTTATCGTATCAACAAGTGTAATGGAATAATCATTATCAAAAGGTGGTAGAAAAATTTTAGCAGTATCACCATCTTCCAAGCCAATAGATAGGATATAAGTAATCATCCTATACTTTCACCCATAAAATTATATTCAATATAATGATGCAATTCCTCACCTATTGAAAGAATTTATATTATACATGATAATAATTTGACAAGGGAACATAAAACCCCTGATGCTAATAGAGGTTCCCTGAATCATATACCAACTGGGAATGGGGGGTTTGATTCAGTTATTCAATTTTTATATTTTCAAAACATTTAGAATCATAACCCCTTAAACCTATTAAGATTTATATCCTTATAAACATTTCATAAATAATAATTATTTCCAATGATGTATGAATGAAAAGAATATGGATTTAAAATATTTATCCTTATTGTGATAACGTATGTCCATGATATAGAAACTATTATTGGTCTATGGCAATCCACTATTTTGTAGAAGTGAATACAACTTTTTCCCACTCTTGTTAGAAACATTCTATCTCCAAATAGAATTATTATACTGACTCATACCATTTTACAATGTTTGATTTTAAAAAAATTGATCCAATCAATAGAATAAATACTTTGTTGAAACTTCCCATAAATGATCATTATGAATCCTCAGTCCTATATGTCCTCATCTGATTCTCTCATTCCGATGAATCGGGATCTGATTTTCACAATACAATGATGCATGATTCTGGATCATATTTTCTTAATACAATAGTGATAGATTTTGGATCCAATTTTTTGAGAATGATGGTGCTAATTTTTACAGAACATGTTATCGAATTTTCTTTGATTGTTGAGGCTGTTTTTTTCATAATTTTGGATTTGATTTTCATAGAATGGTGGTTTTGATTTTTTCATAATGGTGGATCTGATTTTCCTCAAAATAAACATGGAATATTATATTTTTAAGTAATGATCAATACAATTCTTCTTCTATGATATGGTAACATTCACATACAATTCCCATGAACATCGCATTTTGTGTGCATGTAGAATGTTGTAAATGAATAATTGATCTAAGAAACTAGTAATAGGAACCTCAAAAACCCAGATTAAGAAATCTAAAATAATTCCCCATATCCTATAACCACAAACTCATATGATCTCTCATTTAAACATCCTCATTGACATAATCAAATCTCCTTAAGTTTCACCATTATTTATAAAAAAATTGAATGTAATGTTACACCACTTTAATTATTCTTCATAATCATCTCACATCGAATAATTTCATTTTAAAAAATGATGAAAACAATTTTTTCATAATATTGATGTCTATTTTTACAGAATGTATAATTAGTTTATTGCAAGATTTTGGTGCTAATTTTTTAGATCAGATATTTTTATAAGTGTTTGGTGGAGAATTGAATGGGTATAGTAAATTGGCTCTATCTCATTCTCTCATTACGAATAACTTCTCAATATAGGATTCTAGTGCTAATATTCTGGATCTAATTTTTTAGGATTCTTGTGACGATCAATCTCAATAAAATTTAAGTATCATTATAATATAATTATCCTTATGAGGAAATTCCTATTATAATTGAATTCTCCTTTGGATGAAATTATTATTATGATATAATTCTCAATAAAAAAATTACAAATTTCTTCAAAACACCATACTATTTCATCAATAAAATTTATTATGAATGTTTTCATGATTTATGAAAACATTTTGCTCAAAAAAGATTCATTTTATTTCATTTTAGATAGTGTGAAATCTTTATAACTATTTAATTCATATTCTTCTTTCAAAACACTTCAGCAACATAATTCTTTATCTCATTACAACAAAGATAGAATGATTGAAAAAAATAAATTCTTCCTCGATTATTTTGGATTCAATGTACTGAATATAAAGTAGGAGGAATTGGTTCATAGAAAAAAATCATTCTAATACCGAAAAGGATAGTTGTAAAAAAAATTAATAATGTTATTAAAATAACTTATCACATAGGCACTTTAATATTCAATCTATATGGTGAAATAATTCTTCAAAATTTGGAAAATGATAGAGAAACCAAAATTATATCCTAATAGAATCATATGGAATAAATTATATATTCTACTTGATTATAAAATATTTAGGATTTTGTGACTTGTAACATCCCATTGAAAGTGATGAACAACCTAAAACATTATTTATATTTATTTACTCTTTTATTTCATTCAAATATATGATTTCATATTAGGAAAAAAAATTCTTTGTTATTCCAATTTCATTTTTACATAGTTTAATCTCTTATCAAAACGATTTTTAATTACAAAAATTTACAATTCCAGTTTAAAATAAATTTATTTTTAAATATAATTCCATGGACTAATGTGCTAAAATTTAAAAATTCTAGGATTATATATATATATATATTGTTGTTGGATGTACACCCTATGATTTTAAAAGAATAAAAATAATTTTAGTAGCGTATAAAAAATGAATCACCTAAATAAGATGAAACTATAACTTTTTGATAAATTGTGATATAATTATTTTTAAATAAATTTAATATCATTAATTACATGTATTACATGAAACCCTGATATTTTTATGTTTGATATTGTATTCAATATGCAACCATGACCATAGTCGACCAACCATATATATTACTGTTATAACATAGCTTTTAAATTAATCGGAGTAAATAATATTAGCTATGTTATGATATATATATATATATATCATACTAAATAATAATTAATGACAAATGTTTATTATATTTTAAAGGAATTGTTAGTAATGTTATTTTATTATTAAAAATATGTTTTCATCAATTTCATTTAATGAAAATAAATTTATAATAAATTTATGTAACATTTATAAATATTTTTTGATAAAATTAAAATAATTTTATGAAACAGAATATTAAAAATTTAATTGGGTGATAAATTAGTATTTTTGATAAATCTATATTTTTTGATGAATACTCGAGAATAATGATTTTGGAAGAAAGGTATTTTATTTTCAATATGTTAAATAACTAAAAATTAAAATAATGTTTAAAACATGATTTAATTTATAAATATTATTATGTGTATATATATATATATTTACATTTATAACATCATTATATTTTTTTGTACTATATGTTTTTTAGTGGTTTTCAAATGGTGTTTTTTATGAAAGCTTTTTTATTTTACAGAATGATTCCCTATTTTAATTAACTAAAATTCCCTTAAAAATAAGTAATTAAAATTAAAATGTAAATTTTATAATTTAATACATATTAATTTATATTAATACAATAATTTTTATTAGACAATATAAAATATACAATCATCTTTTTTCTCGAAGAAATAGACATCTCAAAAAAATGGTTTCTTGTCGAGTCTGCTGGTTTTGACTTAAATTAAAAATATAAAATTTTTAGAAAATTAAATTATAAGTTAAATATAATTTTGGAAATAATCATGTTAAAATTTAAAGTGTATAAATTATTTATATCATTATGAATATAAAATTACTTTATGACGAATAGTGAAAAATAATGAATTTTAAATGAAATAAGCATTTTCGTTAATTTATTTAAAAAGATAAATTATATATAAAATTAATTTTATATTAATGTTAGATAAATAATATAACCATTAATCTAGTTTATATCATTGTAATAATTTTTTTATTGAATTTTGATATAAATATAATCAATAAATTTGAACATTTTGTTTTCAAGAAACAATTTTCTTTTCACATTTACAAAATTAATATTAAATCTAATATTTCCACACATTTGAAATAAATTGCTAAAAATGAAATTAATCTTCCAAATAATAATATTTTATATTTTCTATTGAGTTTAAAATAATTTTTTTGAAAAATTAATTATGAAAATAGTAAAAATTATTTCACTACTATTAATGTATAAACTGGTTTATCGGGGAGTCAAATAAAATATTTAATGTTACAAATTTACCAAAAAGTTTTCCCAAAACCATTTAATGTTAATATATCAAAATTAAATCTTAATATATCAATAATTTCTAATTTATCAGTGTCAGGTCTTGAATGAAACATGTCTACAGTTGAATATTTTTCGAAAATTGAAAATGTTCGACTATCATCATTTATAAAAGGACACCATGTATCCTCATCTATTCACATTATAAAACCACATTTATTATATAGATACCTACACAAATAACTCCCAAAAATATATTTATAACCATTTTGTTAATATTTTCGTTATGAATAGTAACTAGGAAGTCTTTTGGTGAAAACATAAGGAAAATATTCAAAGAAAAAGTTACAATCTTCAACGACCGTTATTATTTTATGTATTTATCCTCTTTTTAAAATTATATTTTAACCCTATGGGTTAAATAACTATAGTATTATAAAAATAATGTTATAGTTTTATAATATGTTCAGTCTCTAAAATAATATACACTTATATCAATTATGATTCAAAATCATCCTTCATGTGTGTGAGAGACTACCGCATCATGAACTCATTTTGTATGTATTTCCATCACCACCTCTCACAGTATGGTATGATGATAGATCTAAAGAATATATATATATTATTTATAATATTTTTATAAAAATGAGTCATTATTCCATATATAACTTTTAAATTCCATTTCATATTGGATGTGATAACGCCACACCTTTTAATTTCATATCAGTTCCTCAAAAAGTGATGTAATTCGTTGTTTAGTAACGCATTACATGGAATGATATACATGTTATATTATTTAAAATATATGATATAATTGAAATAAAAATTATTGTAATGGAATATTTATCATTATTAAAGGAATATTTTTATCATTTTCATTTCTAACACTAAAACGATAATAACATCTTTCGTATACGTGTGGACTACCATATACATAGAGCGATATGGCTCTATTTTCATCACTACATCACATGTATGATATATATAAGTATATTTAACTAAATAATTTCATATATATTAAATAATTATTATTATATAAAGATAAAATATTACTTACCTCATGAAAATAATTATCATTGAAAAATGAAAGTGCTACTCATGCGTGTGTATGACCCTTCAATTTCATCATTGCAATAAAGCCCATTTTTCATCACCATATTTCATGATTAGTATAAATATTAAATTTTATTTATAGTTGTGATAATTATTTCATGATTATTATTCTGTACATTTAGGTACTATATACATTTCATAAAAATAGGAACATTCAAAAAAAATCACAAATGTGAAAACTAGGAAATTAACACATTTAATATTGAATATAATGAATGATTACTAATCAATGGGAGATAATTAGTTATAAAAGTATCATATAGCATATTATAAATATAAATTTTGTTCAATAATAAGTGAATAATATGTTAAAAATAGTTATACAAGATGATAAATCATGTTTTTAACACACCATGGATTTACAAATGAATTTATTATAGACGATAACACAAAAAACCATTTGTCTTTAAAAAAAACTTTGTTATTATAAATATGTAAACAATATAGTAAGAAAGTAGGTGTTTAAAAAGTAATATGAATACTAATAAGTAGTATTAAATCTTATTTATAATGGTTTCACATTAATAAATTATATTTATAAAGATATTTATATTTTTTTTTAAATATAAGCATCGTTTTTGAATTTTTATTTAAAAAAAATAACTTACAGTGAATTTTTGGTATTTTAATTAAATGTTTCATTTTTTTTATAAATAATGAGAAATACAGCATTATAGTCGAAAACTGTGTTTTTTTTAGATTATTTTACTATCAATATATTCTAAAAACCACAATAGATCAATTATACATATAATAATCTAACGTAAATCACCTGAATCAGTTTTATATTAAAATATTGAATAAAAACATATTAATATTTGGAATTATCATGTTACTATCCTTTTCACCACATTTTTGATATTATCATTATGTGCAATTTTTCCTCTTCTGTGAATTGAATGTTAAAAAAATAACATACATGGTTTTGATAAGAAAGATATATAGATTCTGGTAGGATCAACATAATTTTTTGGTGAATAGTATTATGATGCATTGGAATAGAAATATTTTCTTTGTTAATAGTAATATTACCAATATAATAGTAACCTCACCTTTGAAATTTTTTATAAAATTTTGGCATCTTATAAGTGACAATCTCATATAACTATATTAGTATATAAGTTAATAATATTTTTTAAAAAAAATTAATTAAGTGTTGTTATTTTTTATGTTGTTAATATTTTAGAAAAATTATTATATAATAAAATAATTTAAAAGAAAATTTATTTTCTGTATGTATACATTTAAATTAACTTTTTCCCTATGATTATAAAACAATTTTATGGAACCATGCTTATGTTTTCCAGGTGCTATAAAATCAGTTAAACTTTTGGAACCATTATTTTCCATAGAAATGATGAATTTAATTAAAAAATTAAATTTTAATATTTTGATTATTAATTTTATAAAATATAGTTAATTTTTTAATTCTACACAACAAAAATGAATACGGTTAATTTTTGGATTTTTCAGAAATAATCAAATATTTGGTGAATATTAAAATATTGTATTTTATGATATTAATTTATTATAAAATAAATAACTATTCTTTGGGTCATGAATGATATTGAAACCATATAATCAAAACAAAATTAATTATTTTAATATTTTTTAGGATAATACTCAAATTATTCATAGTCTAAAAGAAAAATATTAAACAAATGAATAGTATATTAAAAAACACCCCCTCGACTACTATAAATACCACCCCTCACCACCACTTCCTGAAAACTCTAATCCTTGATGGTTGTACAAATTAACCCAAAATAATCTTCTATATTCTCTCTAACATTCTTATAGTAGCTTCAGGTCATAAAAAAGACTCAACTAGGGTGTCGTAAGGATGTTCCTAAAGAAGATAATTCAAGAGGTAAATTCTCTTTTTCTTTTAATCACATTTCAATTTACTTTTTAATTTATATTATTTCATCATATACCTTATCAAAATTTGTATCAAAATACTATTATCATTTATATAAAATAATGATATCAGTTTAAAATAAGATTTGTCAACTTTCCCCTTTCCCTCGTTCTTTTATTTTGAAGACAAAATCATAATATGTGAGGTGTCGATTTACAACCATGTTGGAATAATGATTTATGTTCATCTATTTCCCCATCATGAATGGTAATTATACAATTTAAAAGGTTAAAAAATCTTATAATATATGTATTAAAACTTATTTGATGTTATTTAACTAGTATATACAGTTAATTTTAATTCATATGTGAAAACTATTTCGTAATTATCCAAAATCTGAAAAAATTATCATCATAATTATGAATAATGTTTTATCTAACAAATAAAAATTATACCTTATAAACAAATTAATTATATAACCATTTTATATTATATATTTTCATTAATATTATATAGATTCAATTCAATAAAATGAAACGCATTGCACAAGGACTTCCATACTCATATACAAGTATATCGATCGTGAAAACCAAAGAAAAAAAAATGCTCTCTAGCTATAAAACTGTATCGTATAACTTATAAAAAATCCATAAATTAATTTAATAAAATCCATATAAAAAAATATATGTTTAATAGGTTCAAATTTGTTTTAATGGATTTACTTTTATTATCAAATTCATTAACTGTAAGTGTATAAAACATCCAGACATTAGATAAGGTTTTCCTCAACTCACCTTCATTTTCGTGAGATATTCCTTACTCAGCACTAAATCTTGTGTTTGGTGTATTTATGATTCCCATTTATGTTACAAATCCAAAATATCTATATCTTTTTTGTATTAAATGTATCATTAAATGATTATTAATGTTTTTTCATAAGTTTCGATTGATTACAAAGTGGCATGGGATTCTCCACGAACATCCATTTTTATAAAGGATACCCATTCTATCACACTACCCTAATGTAATGATTCATTAAATTTCCATAATTATTATAAATTATGAAAATAAATTCTAATAACATGTATCACGACTAGTTTATCACTCTTTTATGTGAAAATTGATGTTTTAAAAGGTTCATTTTGTATTCCACGCAATAAAAAAGCAAGATTATAGGAAACCTCATGATCTAGTAACTATTTCAAAGTGGATTTCATAATCTAATTTTTGAAGAAAAAAATTTATTAAAATACTCATTTTACGAGGATGAATATATTTTTTCTTTGTTATTTTTAATAAAAAAAAGTTCCTTTTTCTATTTTAATGACTCTTTAGAGTAATTCCAGTAAACCTCAATAAATCGGGTCATTTATAAAGATTCATAAATTCACTGTTTAAATGTTCTCACTTTAGTTAGAAATAATATATTCATAAAATGTAACTTTATTTTTATCTCAGTTTTCTTCTTTGGGATATACAAACTTATGATCTTATTTTATGATAAATTCAAATAAATTTTAAAAAAAATATTCTTTCCAAAGTAAAAAATGGGGTTTCTCGTCTCACATTTACTTCTATTAGATATATAAATTATTCAAAACTATTTCATTCTATGTGGTGTATATACTATTAATTTATATATTATATAATTAATTCATTTGTTATCATTAAAAAATATGTTTCATTTACAATTAAATCATATTATGATTGAAATGATTTGAGTTGGTATAAGACTGTAGGAATGTTTAAAGAATATTTTCCTCATGATTTTTTCAATAATCTTTTCAGAGTAATTTCATCTATGATAATTAATGTTATGTGGGAAAAATTTATTTGAGGATACAATTTATTGACTTATTAGGAATGTATTAGACTTATTTTCTAATGGGAAGGTTCTACAATAGACCTCGATGATTCAGTAGGTCTCATGAAACATTCTAGACTTGTTCTTTTCAAATTATTTATGGTGTCTTTGAATTCACCTTTATAGTATACCTATGATGTAAAACATTATGCATTCCCACGTTATGAAACTAGTAATTCACTGTTTATGTGATTATTTTACTAGTAGAATATACATTGATATTTTTTATTATGGAATTATTCAATCAACCTTTATTACTACCATTTTGTGATCATTATTATGTATTAATTTATTCTGGTTTTTAGTTATTCAACATTACTTATTGTTTATATTGTCTTATACAATATAAAATACCCTTATTGATCATCTAAGCACTCCTATTTCATTAGTTTTTCTTAATGATGCAATGATGCATATTACGAATGTATTGCCAGAATAATTAAGACGATTATGAGTTCTTACTATGAAATGGATTTGTTTTTTTTACTTTCAATATATATTTTAATGTTCATGTATGTAAACAAATTTCCATAACTTCAAGAATGATCAATTCCATGGGATTCATGTATTCTATCTATAATAGTGTAATAATGTAAAGAACCTGGTCCTGGAAACTACTATCGGGGACTTTACAATAGGAACAAGATAATTTCTATTAGAAATCATAGATTCTATATTTATAAAAAATTGAAAATGGAAAATATCCCTAAGATAGACTTTGATGATAAGAATATAAGAAAATCTTATAAATTTTCCAATGAGGATATTATTTATGTCTTCATGGAAATAAGTCCATGTCTAGATATTATAAGAGGACTTGGTTCTAGAAATAATTTACCTAGTGGTTAAAACTCCAACTTGGTGTCCCATTCATGACTCGAGGTATCCTGGTACATGAAAATAGATCATAATATGCATATTTATTAACCTTACTGGGGGTTATGCTTATGATAAATCATGTTTTACATACAATCCATTATGAAGGATTTAAAAGTAAATATGTCCCTAATGAAACCATGTATATGAAATTGAGTTTAGTTATAAAAATATTCAATTTATGTTTTGTTTGATACTATATATAAATTATGAATAATAGCCTTATCTTATATATTTTATATTTTATAAATGGCACCTATAAGAATGAATTTGAACCTAACCAATGAACATGATCAGAATAGTATGAATGATAATTTATTTTATGATATTAATGAAATATTTCTATGGGATGTAATCTCTGAAATATTCTCATCATAAGAGGAAATGATATCATGTTCTAAAAAATAGATAATTACTTGTCTATGTCATATGGAATCAATGGGATGTATGAGAAGATGATGGTAAAAAATACAAATAAAAAGAAAATGGTAAAGAAATATTTCAACACATGAGAAAAATATAGATGGAAAAACCTTAGTATATGATTATCTGGAAATTTATTTTTCTTCATGTGTGGATAAAAAGGCCATAATGATAATGATTGTATGGAAAGGAATGTGTTTTCCAATGATCAATTCTTTATCTCTAAAAAGACAAATAACTACACAAATCAATTCCCCAACCGTCATGTAAATATAGAATATAAAATTAAAAGTGATCATGGGCATGATTTTTCTATTAGTATATTCAAAATGTAATAAGTAATGATTTTTTATTAGATCCAAGACGAATGTAAAGATTATAAGAGTTATAATATATATAAAGAATTTATTACAATATTGTTTCGTTAAAAATTTAATAATGTATGTTGAATAGTACTATAGAAGATTTACTCAGTAGCAAGTCAATATCATGGGGAAGGATATAGTTAATGGAAAAAACCCCTTAATAGATTCATGATACTATGGTATTTATTTCAGAATAATGAGATTATTTATTTTGATATAGTAATTTTTATATAACTTACAATCTTGGATCTAAACAATGGATGATCGACGTAGTCGGTTATGATCTCATTAGTAGAGTATATAATATTTCAGATTTAAGGAAAATATTAGATTTATAGTGTTTTGTATAAGTGTTAAATAATAATAAACCTGTTCAATAATATTTAATGGAAATTCTTTTTATTACCATGATTTAAGTGAAAACATGGAAAATGAACTCAAATGATTGTATGTGATCATTAACAACATTACATGTTGTTTAATATGTTCATTGTGGAAATTCAGTGACCCTATTACAAAGTCTAAAATCATGATATTCTGGAAAATAACCCATTTATGAAATGATTGAATAATATATTTGGATAAAGTTTTAGAAAATATTTTATAACATCACAATTTTATAAAACTTGTCCCACGAAATGATGTTGGAGTAACTAATGGGACAATCAAAGTATAATATTGTATTTATTTAATAGTATCAAGTAACACAATTTCCATACATTATTATAGAGTATCAGAGATTCTAAGTATTAGAGAAAGGATATTCAAAAAAAATTATCCCATTACCTTCTTTTCTGATAAAGAAAATTGTCCCTCATACCATCATAAATTTAAGGCTTTTTGATTCCAAACATCTCCTAGCTATGTTTTCTAACAGTATCCATAATAACATCATAGCTAGAATTCTCATCCATTTACCTGTTTTAATTTCCATTGGATTTCTCATAATTAATAGAAAAATATAGTGGTGACATTTTCATTTCATTTCCCCTTTAATAAAAGACTATTGTTTAAATCTATTTGAAGTGTGGTTTGTCCAAAAAATTAAATTCTAGAATAAATTATTTTTCATTGTTGAAGTGAAATTTCAAATCTTTTGGACACAATTTATTGAATGAGGGGATAATGTAACACACAAATGATTTAAAATGAGTTTAATATATTCTATAATATAAGAACCATTAAGTCTTTGCAAAAGAACATTTTTTTATAATAACTATTTAAACAAAATGGTTTTAACCTATATGTTAAACATCGTAATATTTATAATAAAAATTCATGTTAATTTTATTTTTTACTTGGATCAAGAAAATAAATAACATTTATAATGAAAATTATATTTTGTTAAATAAACATAATTTTTGAATTTTAATTGACATATTTACTTGGAGTGATTTTTTATTATTTTTCAGAGAATTTTCATTTTTAGGAATATTCAAAAATATAGCATTATAGTTTAAAACTATGTTTTTCATTTAAATATTTATATAGTAAATTTATTATTAATGTCAAAATAGATAAATTATAAATATTTTAATTCAATATATATCATCAAAATAATTTTTATATTGAAATTAGATATAAAAACATTATGATCTTTTGGATGTTATTTTTACCTGTATTATCACCACACTAGCTGGATTTTTATTAAATGCAAATTTTCCACTTTTGATAATTAATTTTCAAAAAAGAGATACACACAGTTTTGATCTGTAAGATATTTAGAGTTTAATATGATCAACTTACTATTTTGGTGAATAGTAGATTGATACATTTAAATAGAAATGTCACCCATATTAATAGTTAAATTACCTATAAAATTGTATTCACGCATATGAATGTATGCATAAAGTCTTGGAATAATATAAGTGACAATATGATATAATTATATCATTATATAAGTAAGTAAATTTTTTAAAAATATTAATTAACTGATTATATTTTTGTAAGTCATACATATTTAATTACCTTATTCTAACTAATATAATTTTATAATGAAAATTTATTTTCATAAATTAAATTTATAAATTATCAGTTTTTATATGATTAAAATATAAATTTATGATTCCTTAAATAATTTTTTAAAGTGTCATCAAATATGTTATAATTTTAAAAACTGTATTTTTTATGTAAATGATTATTTTAATTAAAAATTAAAATCTCATATTAATAATATTAATTTCATTAAATGGATTTCATTTTTTTAATAGTACATGTTAAGAAATTATTACAAAGGAATTATTTTTTTAAATACGTGGATTTTTGCAGAATAGTAAAATATGGTAATTTATGTTATATATACATTATAATATAAATAAATTATTCCTTGACAGATGAATTATGTAAGCACCATAATCTATATCTTCAATTCATTATATTAATATTTTTTTGTGATAATTTTCAAACTATTCATTGACATGTTCCAAAATAAAAAGAAGGTGAATATAATATTAAAAAAACATCTCTACTCCAATATAAATAACACCCCCACCACCACTTCTCTTCAAACCTATAATCCTTAAATACTATTCAAATTAATTAATAATACAATTCCCAAGTCCATGTTCCACTTCTATTAGGATATAGTAAAAACAAAATTCCCAGACATGGTCATTTCTTTATCTCTTTTATTTTGTAAATAAAATCATCGTTCATGAGGTGAGATTTAAAACCTTCGTGGATAATGGTGTTTTAGTCTTCAATTTATCAATAAATAATGGTAATAAAACACATCAATGGTTACAACATTCAAAAAATATATTTATTATAACCAATTTAATGTTTTAGAAGTTATATATATACATAATATTAATTCATATGCCAAAACTAGTTTATGGTGGTTGAAAAATATACTAAACAGTCAAAATAAATGTCACTAAAGTTTTATCTAATTAATAATCATCACACCATATAAAAAATTAATTATTAAAAAATTATTCTTTTATGTTCATTAATATCAGGAAATATAAATTCTGGGTAATTATACCAATTCTACGTGAACAATCATACTCATATATAAGTATATCTGTCATGTAAACTAGGGAAACGAATGCTCTCGAGCATAGAATATTGATATTATAAAATTTTAAAAAATCCATAAATAAACTAAATAAAACCATAATGAATAAAATAAATTTTAAATATAATCTAAATTTAATTTATAATAAATGTAATTTCATTTTTCAGGATCTTAAGTACAAGTGTTGAGCTCTTTCATACATAAGGTAAAAGTTTTCTCAACTCACAATCACATCTATGCGATATTCCTTACTTTCCAGAAATTCATGTATGTGGTATATGTATGATTAAAAATTATGTTCCTAATAATGAATATATTTATTTTATTGGGATTTAATTTAAAAAAAATTATTGATAATTTTTGGTAAAATGATTCGATTGATTATAATGTGGTATGTGATTCTCCATAAAATTACATTTTCATATGGGTAGTACATTCGATCCATTTACCATAATGTAATGCAAAAATACTTTTAAATAATTCCTATAAATTAATTTTATAGGTTTTAAAAAATTTATATATATCATTTCATCATTAATTTATTTTCAAATTTATGTTTTAAATGTTTCCTTTTGATTTCCAGCCTATATGAAATGCCGATTAAGGGAATCTTCACGATTTCATTAAAATTTTCAAAATCACTCCATAATCTATTTTATGAAAAAATTATTTATATCAATACATTCATTTTATTAAACAAATATTTTGACCTATATATTTTTATTTTAAAAAATTCACTAATTTCATTTTTAAATAATCTTTACTATTTTTCCCTTAAACTGCACTAAGGGGGTTCATTTCAAATACTTCATAAATGATGATTTTACAGAATTTCACTATAGTTGGAAATAATTTGTGCATGAAATATTATATCAATTTTGGATACTTTTAATTAGATATAAATGTTATAAATATTATTTTATGACAAACATAATTTATTTTCCAAAATAAAAAATCCTTCCAATGTAAAGATGAGTTTTCTCCTAATATTTATGTTTAAAAAAAACTAACTAAATTTTTTTTAAATGATATATTAAAACTTCATGTTCAACATTAAATAAGACTTAAAAAACATTTTCAATAAAACTACCTACAAAATTCTTTCAATTTTTCCCTTTGGAAAATAAATGCACTTCTCTTTCCTTCCACTAAAAAATCATAATTTTTTATTAACAAGAATTACTAGTTTTGATTATCCCCACATTGAATTATTTTATTACATCATCTCTCTTGGTAAATATTAATTTATACTTATAATTATGAAATGGGAACATGTCACATTCTCAGGGATTATAATTTATTTAAATTCTCCATGTTGTAAAGGAAAAAATAACAAATAATCACGAGGAGTTTTCAATCAAGGTTCTATTGACTCTAAGACATAAGGTTTGTAGTTATTGAGGTTCAAAACATTAATCCTCATATATTTGGTTTACTCAAAATAAAATTAAATGATATTGGAATAAAATATCAATAAAAAAATTTCCTTCAATGCGAAAAATCTCACATCTATGATTTGAATGCATTTTCACGATCATTGTATACAGAATGAACTATGTGAAAGCACATGAATTTCCTATATATTTTAAACCGTTTTATTCACATTAAAATTAATTTTTAGAAATATTTATAATTTTTCAAATTGTATTATTTGATGAAGTCTCACATCTACAATTGAACCCAATATTATAGAAATAATCGGGGTAATAAGGTCTGTTTTATTTTCTTCCAAGTATCAAATAATTATTTTTCTATTTTATTATTATATAGTTATATTTTTAAGTTTGGAAAATAATAAATGTAGAATGAAATTATAAAATCACATGAGCCTCATCCCGAATGCTGATGACCCTTCAAGTGCATCCATAAGACCCATGATAAAAACTATATAGTGGCATATCTCTTGGTTATTGTATCATTTTTGTAGTAGGATCTGAAGAAATGTATTTTATTAGGAACTATAGTATGTATTGTTAATTAATGTAGTAGTAAGAAATATTCACCATCGAGACACCACTTTGGTCATGGAGTTATTCCCGCCTTTGGGCCAACCAATACATTGGGTTAGTAAGGCTTTTAGACCACCTTATGGACTTTAGGCCACCTCATGGAAATTCAGATATCTCAAGGCCTTGATGCGAATTAATATGCATATACAAACCTGACAAATTCAACATGGAACAGGCTTCGTAGTTGGATTCACAGCATGGTGAATTCATCAAAGTAGATATATTATATTTGGATGAAATAGAAATTATGTTATTTTCCATCAGTCCAGGGCCTATGTATCACTCCATTGGAAAAAAAGTTGCACAACCATTTGAAGGTGAAGAGATAATCACAACATAGATGCTCTAGAGGGTTTTTTAAAGTATTCATTATCTAGGATGAATTCCTCTAAGACCTTTAGGTATAATAATATCACCAAGTCTATGGTCCCTAGATAGTTTCCCCTTCACCCCAAAAATGGTGGATTTTCAAAAATGAAAACAAAATGAAGTCTGTTGATCCATTCAGGTGTGAAATAATGAACATTTACCAACACCAAATATTTAACCCTTTCACTTATTCCTTAGATTATAATTCATCAATTCTTCCTATAATTACCTCACCCCAAAATTAATTTTATAAAATAATTATAATAACTAATTTGATATTTGTAATGGAAAATATTTTCTTTTAATATGTCTCATTACTAATAATGTCATTTATAAATTTTATAGGATAAAAAATATTATAATAAAAATATATCACAATTATTAGGGATAAATCAATAAAAATTCCTCAATCATAATCGATTAAAATATTCCATATAAAAAAGATATGAGTTGTATTAAAATTTCTAGTATATGAAAATTCTTATACTCTCTATAAAAATATTCAGATTATAAAATGATAAAATGATAGATTTTAAATCCTCTCATTAATTGGACACAAAATTTGGGATATTCAATATTGGAATTAAATATATTTAACTATTTCATAAGGATTTCAGAAATTAAAATCCTGAAAATTGTACGGAGATATATTTTACCTTAATTAACCAATTCTTATAAATAATTATTCATCATATTAACACATTTTTTACACTAATCAACCAATTACAGAAATTATTTATTTAATCATATTATCATTAATATTTAAAACATTGAATCATCACATTCCTATGTAACTCATATAACATAAAAAAGTCAACTTTTGAATATTTATATATGGGAATGAAAATTCTAATTTAAGGTAATATTCCGTAATAAATATAT
Organism: Viscum album; assembly: GCA_963277665.1. Classification (NCBI taxonomy): domain Eukaryota; kingdom Viridiplantae; phylum Streptophyta; class Magnoliopsida; order Santalales; family Viscaceae; genus Viscum; species Viscum album. The sequence goes on along the minus strand of OY728150.1, from coordinate 1,137,010,196 downwards.
TTTATATTAAAATTTTAATATATTGGAAAGTGATATATTTTTAAAATAAATATATACTCTACTTCATTCTTCTGAGCATCATGTGGGAATTATTATGAAATTTTGTTTAAGAATAATTTAAAATTTATTGGAAAATGAATGTGGGGGGTTTTGGTTCATTATATGACATTCCTATACAAAATTTCATATATATATATATATATATATAATTATATATTTCGTTATTACCCTCTAGTGATCTATGTATATTTACTTCCTCTAGATGGGAAGTAAAAGTTGTTATCTGAAATACAATACTGGGTTTTCTTTAATTCATTTTGATAATAAACACATATTTCTTTAATAATTCATTCCCTCTCATATATTCATTAGGAAAATAGGTATAATTTATAAAATATCCACCACCATGAAAAACATTTTAATATTTATTGGCATGGGTAGGATGATGTTTGAATCTTAATCCTTGTCAGTTTCCACGTTCAAAACCTCTTCTATATTCCCCATTTATATCTCAATGTAATCTTTATCAATGATATAATAAATTTTTATGATAGAATGTTGTATTATTTGAAAAAAAAATTAGAATAGTTAATTAACATATAAATCATCATCATTATAGTAAAAATATTTCATATTAATATCATTATAAAAGGATATATTGAATTCATTATACACTCCCTCCATTAAATTATATATATGTTCATTGATATATATATACATTCTTAATTAGGTACATATTCCTTTTCGTAATTATTATATTAGGGAAAAAATTTCTACCTAATAAGTGAAGAAAAAATACAGGGGTGATATTAATTATATTTCAATTAAATTAGTATTGAATGACATCATTAAATTATCATTTCTCTGGGTAAATACAGATTAAATCCCTTATTCATTGGGAACTACCTCGTAGAATTATCTTTTTATAGATATAGTTAGGTAGTCAGAATCCTCTATTAATTCATAAAATTACCCCATATGTGACGTATCTTCTTCATCCAGATATTGGAAAAGGTGAAAATATGAAAATGATTATACTTTATTATAGTTGTGGGAGATAATATTGTACTAAAGTTTAATTCTTAATTTGCTGTAAATTATATTTATCACCAAAAATTTTCATATAATTAATGTTATCATAATAAATTTCCCATAGAGATTTTTATATAGTTGTAATTGAACTTCATTCATACTCAATTTTTCCTCCTGAGGATGTTCTATAATAAATATGAGTGCAGAATCTTCTTCCACCATTCTCTCATGTTTTATTATTTCTTGATATGCATGAGATATTTATATTATTTTTCTCTTCAAAAAAACGTTTCATTTATTTAACATGTTTCCTTTCATCTCTTATTCCATTTTCATCCACTTTCTCATAATATTTCATATATGAGTAATAAGTACATGTTTATTAATAATAATTTTAACACATCATTAAAAAGATATATAATTCATTTTTATGATACAATGAAAATTATTTAAAATAAAAAATGAAAAACTGATTGAATGTATTAGTATATCCTCAGTGAAGGTTGAATTTTTTGGTATTCTAGACATAGGGTGGTATAAAATACAATTTTTTCATAGTGCATCATATTTTCCTCCCAGAGTAGAATCAAATGATTTGAATTACATTCAATGATATATTATCCATATATTTTTTATTCACCTTTTAAAAATTCCATATTTTATGAATAGAAATAAAATTATTGAATGAATGAAAAATTAATACCAGAACTATCATATTGATGCGGAGTAATTAATTCTAGTTTAAAAGGAAGTACAATATTTCAGAGATTATTGCATGGGTTTTATCATTATTCATATTTTTTTAAAATTCAATTTGATAATTCTTTTAAATAATACATTTCGTTATTTAGTATCCTATTCGTAATTAATTATAAAATCATAATATGATATGAAAATTATATTCCATAACAATATAACCTCTTCAGATTATAATGATTAATTGAACACCACAATAGATAGTTTTTCACTATCTAGGACCTAACACCACTATATTCATATTCATCTATTATAAAAACACAACATCGTTGAATAAAATGAATTTATTTGATTGAATGGTATGAATGAAAATAATTTTACTAATAGAGAATAATTTGTCCATATTTCCATGGGGGAAAATTTCCACATCCATAAACATCCTGATCATTTAATAAAAATATAATTTGAAAAAAGAAAATATAAAATAAGAAATTTATAGTTTCATTGAAAACAGTGGCAACAAAAATACTCCTTTCTGTCACTCTTCAGTGGTTATAAAAGATATCATTGGGGATAAATATAGATTCATGGATATGAATACATATAATGAGAAGGAACTATTAAGTAAAAATCAATGATATTATTAAGAGAAAAAAATCCCAAATATTAATAGAAACAAAACTAAACATCAGCCTCTTCCATTCAGATGTGATCCCAATCCCCCTTAATTGCATTATTTAGTTAAATTTATAGTCATAATTTATTCCATTCATTATTATTTGAATGTTCTAAATAATATATTTTTTAAGAACCCAGATCTTCATTCAAGTATGTTTTTCCTTTTATGGTCATTTTTTAGAAAAAAAGGAAAATCTAGAAATTTTCAACGTACATGTCGTGTACTTTATAAGTACACGCCGTGTACTTCGGTGCTACACAAGGTCGTGTGCTAGCCTTGTCTAGGATATGCACATGGTGTGTAGGGGCGATGTGGATGCCTCTTAAAGAGGAGTGCGGAAAAGCCTAGTATATGTCGTGTTCCCCCAAAGTACACGCCATGTACTTTCTTTTTCTTCATTAAATGGACCAGTGTCGCGCCTAATCGACCGAACCATATTCTTCTCCATGTTCATCGACCGAGAGAGTCATTACGGCCGTGGACACCCTCCAAGCCCCCGATCCTCCATTTGTTTTCTGAATCGACTGTCGTCGATTGCGTTGGAACTATAGTGGTGAGCTCTTCCTTCTTCTTGAGTTTCATTCCATGATTTTCCCTCTTTCTCAAGATATCGTTGGTTGAACATTTTGTGCGTTTTCATAGATCTATGACATTCTAAGGATAATCAATCCTCGTGGTTCAATTATATTGATCTCCTAGAATCAAGGTAGGTGTTTTGGGCCTTACCTTTTGAAGTCTTTGAGTTTTATGTGCAATTGTCCACCAATACCCATGAACGGGGTATTGCGTGTTTATCGATTTTCCCTTGTTGTTTTCTAGGCATGCTTGTATGCTTGTGTAGAGTTAATTTGATCATGTTTGAGGATAATCGATGTTCTTTGATATTTTTCCCATGCCTTGTTTTTTACGTCCTTTGGGTCTTGTTAGTCGTTAGTCGTTGTACCTATTTTCCATGCCTTGTGACCATTGGATGGAATGATATTCTTGACATGCTTGTTTCTATAGAATGGTTATCCAAGTAGCTTTGTACGTTCACTTTGGACTTATAGCATTATTATGCACTGACTAGCACGGGACCATGATAACCTAGTTCTATAGACTACAAGGGATATACTGAGTAAGCTTTCCAGAGAGTCTTGGATGTTACAGACTATATGAGGGTAGACCAAGTGGGCATTCTCAAAGAGTATTGGACATTATAGAATACAAGGGATAGACCGGGTGAGCTTTCCAGAGAGTCTTGGATATTATATAATATAGGAGGGTAGACCGAGTGAGCTTACTCAGAGTGTCTTTTCTTGTTTTATTTTCTTTAAACCATTCTAGGATAGAGGAGGAAATGGCCAAGCAAGCTTCCTCAGAGAGTCTATGATAGATCTAAGACTATATAAGGATTGACCGATTGAGCTCCTAAGAGAGTTTCTATACCTTGGGGCTATAAGAGGGTTATACCGCGTGATCTTCCTCAAAGATTCCCTGACCACCCTAGACTATAAGGGGAATTGACCGAGCGAGCTTCCCCAAAGAGTCTTATATTTTCTTATGACCAAACCAGAGGGGTTAGGCAGAGTGCACTGCCTAGAGGGTTGTTGGTACTTCTTTGATAGGACCAGAGGGGTTGGCTACAAGTAATTCCCAGAGGGGTTCCTGTTTTGTTTAGCTGTTTGGTTCACTATAGCTGGTTGTTCTATGGATTGACTACTATTGTATATCATCCTGTTATAGCTTACTGACTTCTGCCTTCTATTTACTGTTATTGTTTGCTTCTTACTATACTATTACCTACCATATGCTCACTAACTGTTAGGCACAGATCTTCTCTTGGTTTTCTACTGAGATTTAGTCTCACACCCTATTTGGGTCATGCTTTTAGGCCCAAACAGACTATGTTGTTGTAGGTATAGACAAGGGCAAGCACCCTTCGACTTCTGGTACTTGATTTCTTTGGAGTAGGAGAGCATGGGACCAAGCCTAGACTTGCAATGCTGAGGAGCTGTTTATATTTTCTTTTGTACTTGTTTTGGTACTATTTATATTTTCATCATAGTGACATGTTTGGATGTTTTCCTAGATATGTATCATGCATCATTTCATATATACATATGTTCTCTAGTTTTTCATTGTTTTAGTATTCCGCTGTTTACTTGTGCATTTTTTTGGATATTCACTGCTTCCGCTATTGCATGTTTTGTTTAATTCTATTGTGTACTCTTCCAATGAGGTCATAGTTTCCCCAATATCACACCCAAGGCCCTCGCTACTAGTCGGCAGCCTCTGGTGTTTGGGGAAATGCGCTTGAGTCCATGTGACCAACCGAGTACGGGGCGCCTCTAGGTGGCTTCTAGAACCAGGACGTTATAAAGTGGTTTCATAGGAATTCTTTTCTCTTGATTTACTGTTTGGAGCTTTCATCTAGGGATAGGATGGATTCGGTACTTAGTAAAAAGATGTTCTTGGGAGTAGCTAACCCGTGTACAGGGAAAATCCAATCTACCTCGTTTATTACAGTTTTCTGGTTTTGAGATTTTACGGTTGATATGATTTCACCTAGAGTGATTCGCATGCCTTGTGTTGTCATTGTTGTTGCTATTTCGGTTCTATTTTTGTGGCAACCCGATGTGATGAGGGTATGCCATATCATTCATTATATAAGCAATTTTTAGAAATCACATGCCATGCAATCTTGTCGTAGCATCTAGGGTGTATTAGAGATTTCATGTTGTTGTGATAGACGTTGTGTAGATTATGAATGCTGGTGTGATAGATGCTTTGATAGAATCCTTACCGTGGATAGATGAATTGTTTTTACTGTACCTTGCTTAAATGAATGCCAAATTTTGGTTCTTGAGGTGTTATGGGCCCTCATGAATTAGAACATGGTAGATCGTTGACTTTTTTCTCATGTATATGGATTGTATAATATGCCAAGCTTTGATTCACGGGGAGTATGGGCCCTCACGGATCCGAATTTGGCACCTCCATGATTGTTTTTCAGTGTTTTCTAGGCTTCTGTTCAGTTTCAGAGCTACTGCCCAGAAAAACCCAGAATACACAGTGTGTACTTTATGACAACATGCCATGTAGTTTTCAGACCATGTCATTGACTGTGTGAGCAGAAACACGGTGTTGTGAAAAAAAAATTCCCGAACATGCCGTGTATGGTAGGTAAACATCGTGTAGTATTGAGCCGTGTACCCAACCGTGTCACTAACAAAATGGGTCAGGGAAGCTCATGTAGTACACGCTATGTTTGGTACGAACACATTGTGTAGTCTTGTTTTAGGTGCCCAGCCGTGTCATGAAAAACATGGTTCGGTGTTATCTTATTTTATACACGCCTTTCTTGTTCGGAACACACCGTGTAAGGGTCATCCATGTAGCGGGCTATGTTCTTAGTGAACACACTGTGTAGTCTAGGGTTAAGGGGACCATGTGGGTTAGCTGATTAAAGAGACGTGGGCAGGGGAATGTAGTTCAAGTACACACCGTGTGTGGGGACAACACGTTGTGTAGTCTAGGGTGTTACACGACCAAAGGTGGCAGAAGTGCATGCCAATTTGAATGGCCTTAAGAAACATTCTATGTAGTATATATACATGTCATGTAGTCTTGTTTAGTATAATTGATTGTTTCTTTCTCCTATTTCTCATTTTGTACTCTTGTGTTCTCTATCCTTGATAATTTTGATCTAAGGTGTGCTTTTGATCTTTAAGGGTTATTCCTCCGAGATGTCCAATGGTTGTACGCCAACTGCCAGACGGTGATCAGACACTGGATATGGCCGATCAGGGACCTCATGTAGATCCTCCTGCTGTGATAGCCTTGGTACCAGCAGTTATACCCATTGCAGGTGTCGATGCGCAGTTCAGGGATGACTTTCTGAGGATGATGCAGACCATTCAAGGAGTGTCGCCCCTTGCCACGTCGATGGCTGAGTTTACGTGGGTTTTCTTGTAGCAGCATCCTCTAACATTCTCAGGGGATGGAGGACCCCAGGCTGCAGAGTCGTGGTTAGAGGCCACACTGATGATCTTAGAGCACCTGGAGATACCTCCAGAGAAAATGGTAAAGCTGGATACTTATATTCCCTGAGACACAACCAAGAGGTGGTGGGACTTGATATCACAGTCAGGGTGATATCAGAGTATGGCTTGGGATGTGTTTCAGCGCATCTTCTACAATTAATATTCTCCGGAGACATTGAGGGCTGACCGAGATTGGGAGTTTATGAGTCTCGAGGAGGGAAATCATTCTGTTATGGAGTACTCATCTCGTTTTACCGAGCTACAGCACTTCGTGAAAATTCCAGTCGGTGATAAGTTGTTCCTTGCTAGGAAGTTTGAGGATGGTCTCATGCAGGAAATCTGTTCCTTGGTGAATACCTTCAGGTTCACTTAGATATCATCTGTCATCAACCAGGTGTTGATCACTGATCCCAATCGGAGAGATTCTAGAGCAGTGGGCGAGGTCGGTTTGACATCCAGAGTAAGTGTTCCTCCTACTGATAGCAGGAAGCGCCGTAGGGAGTCTTCTCGAGGAGATTAGGGTAGGCGGAGTGTATCTTCGGGCAGCCAGGATGTATGCTACCAGTGTGGTAGGAGCAGGTATACTAGGCCTCAGTGCCAGAGAGACCCGATGGAGTTTCGATCTTGCAGCAAGAAGGGCCATCTTCAGCATTTTTGTCAGATCTTCTAGCCTATAGCTGGTGGTAGGGGTTCTACTATGACCAAGCATACTTGAGATTTATCACCAGTTTCTCACCAGTCTGGAAACTGGAGTACTTCCGGCCGTTCGGACTGAGGTGGAGGTCGGTACTGTGGTGGTCAGTCACCAGGTTACCAGCGACGGCAGAGTGGATCAGCTCAGAGTGGTCAGCCAGGGGCGCAGGGTTGTGGTTCTGGCCAGACTCTCGCTGTGGAGCAGACCCATTAGGGGTAGGATCCCGGCCCTTCCACAGTTCAAGGTACGATCTGAGTAGCATCAGTTTTATCTTCAGCCCTTTAAGATACCGGTTCTTCACATAGCATTATCTTTTTTGCTGTTGTGGACAGCCTTGGGCTCTGTATCTTTTCATCTTAAAACATGTTGTCTCTTGATACATTGTTGGAAATGAGGACGTCTAGCATACGTCAGTGTAGAGAGTTCCCTCTTGAGGTTTTACGGTGTCACTTCGTATGGGAACTCCTTGTCCTAGAGATGACAGGATATGATTTCATTCTCGGTATGGACTGGCAGGTTCCCATCCAGGAAGTCGTCGATTTCTATCACCACAGGGTGAGTTTCGTATCACCAAAGGGCAGATCCTTTCTTTATAGAGGCGAGTGGGATGTCCAGGCGGGTAGAGCTGGACCCGAGCATCATGGGCTTGGAGGAGTTACAGCCCAGATTTCCAGTATTTATATAGATGACCAGGGGACTTCGCAGTTAGACTTTCTTCCAGTGGTGGATCATTTCAGGTATGTCTTTCCAAAGGAATTTTTAGGTTTCCCTTTGGAGTGTGAGGTAGACTTCTTAATTGATCTCATGCCAGGAGCGGCACCGGTGTCCATTCCTCCTTATAGGATGGCTACACCTGTGTTGTAGGAGCTCAAGAAACTATTGGAGGAGTTGCAGGCAAAGGGCTTCATCCGACCCAGTACTTCTCTATGGGGTTTTCATGTCCTATTTTGCAAATAAGGCAGACAGAACCCATAGGATTTGCATGGATTATCGTAAGCTGAACCAGTTGACAGTTAAGAACTAATATCCCTTGCAGAGGATTGATGACCTCTTTGATCAGCTTCGAGGAACCCAAGTGTTCACAATGATTTATTTGAGATCTGGTTATCATCAGCTGTGCATTAGACCATCAGATATACCTCTTATATCCTTCAGGAGAAGGTATGGTCTATACGAGTATATGGTCATGCCATTCTATCTCACGAATGCTCTGGCAGTTTTTATGGCACTAATGAACCGAGTGTTCCATCCATACTTGGATTCCATCATGGTGGTTTTCATGGACGAAAACTTGGTGAACTCTCACACTCGACACGACCATGCTACCCATCTTGATATCATTTTGAGTACATAGAGAGATCATCAGTTATATTTTAAGCTCTTGAAATGCCACTTTTGGATGGATCGGATTCACTTATTGGGTCACGTGATCTCAGAGACATGAGTATCAGTAGACCCAGAGAAATTGAGAGGTGTAGTTTCCTGGGAGCAGTCGAAGAATGTATTTGAGGTGCAAAGTTTTCTAGGGATGGATGGATACTACATGCTTTTCATACAAGACTATTCACCCCTTTCAGCACCACTGGCAGGTCTGACCAAGAATGGGGCAAAGTTCTTATGGTCAGATTCTTGTGAGACAGCTATTCAAGAGCTGAAAGGGAGGTTGATGTCAGCACTGATACTAGTCTTTCCAGAGCAGGGAAAGATCTACACTATTTACTGTGATGCTTCAGGTATCGTTCAGGGATATTTTATTATGCAGGGAGATGGAGTCGTTGCTTACGGGTCTTGATAGTGAGGCCACACGAGAGGAACTACCCAACACATGATCTGGAGTTGGCAGCTGTTGTTCATGACTTATGCTGTTGGAGACACTATCCTTTGGGAGAGCACTTTTTGGTGTTTACTAACCACAAGAGTCACAAGTATATCTTCACTCTGCGTGATCTAAATCTGAGATAGCGCAGGTGGGTCGAGTATCTTCCGTCTTTCATCTCTAAGCTTGCATATACACCTGGAAAGGGCAACGCAGTGGCTGATGTGTTGAGCAGGAGAACACATATTCAGGCAGTTCAGGAGGCCAGCAGTGAGTGGAATCTTATGGATATATTCTTTGAGATGCATTTAGAGGTTCCCGATAGTCAGGGACATACGTTTCTATCTTCTGTAGTTGTTACCTCTACTCTTCAAGATCGAGTACGGATGAGTCATCTATCAGACTCAGAAGGCCTAGTCTTGTAGGAGAGTGTGTTCGGAGAGGACCCACTTCCTGGATGTATAGTCGGTGAGGATTAGATCTTGAATTTCTAGGGACGTGTATGGGTGCCAGTAGACATTCGCGAGGAGCTTATGTGGGATTCTCACTCCTGAGCTTGGGCGGTTCATCTTGGCGTCCCCAAGATGTATCGTGATCTATACAGCCAGAACTGGTGGCCAGATATGAAGAGGGACGTTGCATGGTTTGTCATGAGGTGTTCCACCTGTTAGTAGGTGAAATAGGAGCATCAGCGACCAGCAGGGCTTTTACAGTAGTTACCCATTCTCGAGTGGAATTGGAATGATGTTGCGATGGACTTCATGACCGGGTTACCGAGGTCACCTCGATGGAGTGATGTTGTTTGGGTTTTCATCGATAGGCTTACAAAGGTTGCTCACTTCATGCCAATAAAATAGACCTTCAGTGTTGATGAGATGGGGCGGTTGTACATCTGAGAGATTGTACGTCTACATGGAGTTCCACACTCCATTGTTTCAGACAGGGATGCACATTTTACTTCTCGGTTCTTTCAGGGGTTTTAAAAGGCTTTGGGTACACAGGTACTTTTTAGTACAACATACCACCCCCAGATAGATGGCCAATCCGAGCGTACGATCCAAGTGCCTGAGGATATGCTCCGATCTTGCATTCTAGACTTTGGAGGTTCATGGGAAAAGCATATTCTTCTTTTGGAGTTTTCCTATTACAACAGTTTACAATAGACTATTCAGATGGCACCTTACGAGGATTTGTACGGTAGTCCATGTCAATCACCATTGTGTTGGCTGGAGGTAAGAGACAGCTTTGCTAGGACCTCATCTTGTTCAGGAGACCTTAGAGCAGATAGAGTGGATTCAAAAGAGGATGGCTATAGCATAGTCTCAACAAAATTCTTATGATGATCAGTGGAGGTGACCTCTGGAGTTTGAGGTGGGGGGTCAGGTTTTCCTGGTTGTCGCACTGAGGTTGGGACACAAGAGGATTCAGTGACAGGGTAATCATTCACCACGGTACGTCGGACCGTTTGATGTGTGGGAGAGAGTTGGTCCGGTTGACTTTCGGTTTCAGTTACCTCAGAGATATCGGGCTATGCACGACGTCTTCCACGTTTCTCAGCTCCGATGTTACTTTTCAAACCCGTCTCATGTCTTTCAACCCGAGGAGGTTGAGCTCGAAGCGGATGCGTCATTTGAGGAGCATCCTATCTGGATTGTCGATTGTAGTACAAAGGTTCTCAGGGGCCAGTCTATTTCTATGGTACGGTTGCTATGGCCGCACGAGCGAGTACAAGACGAGACGTGGGAGAGGGGGGGTGATGTACGATCGTAGTGGCCGGAGCTGTTCGGGGTTTTTCTTATACGCCTCGCTAGGGAAATTCGGGGACGAATTTCTTTAAGGGGGGAAGCTTGTAAGAACCCGGATCTTCGTTCAGGTATTTTTTTCCTTTTCTTGTCGTTTTTGAGAAAAAGTGGAAAATCTGCAAATTTTTAAAGTACACGCCGTGTACTTCGGTGCCCTGCAAGGCCGTGTGATGGCCGTGTCGGGGCCACACACATGGTCTGTAGGGGCGATGTGGAGGTCGCTTAAATCCAAGTACGGAAAATCCTAGTACACATTGTGTACCCCAAAAGTATACATCATGTCCTTTATTTTTTCCATTAAACAGACCAGGTTCACGCCTAATAGACAGAACTATCTTCTTCTCTAGGTTCTTCGACCGAGAGCATCCATATGGCCACAAACACCCTCTGAGCCCCCGAGCCTCTGTCTATTTGCCGAATCGACTGTCGTCGATTTCGTTGGAACCGCAGAAGTGAGCTCTTCCTTCTTCTTGAGTTTTATTCCATGATTTTCCCTCTTTCTCAAGATATCGTGGGTTGAACATTTTTTGCATTTTCATAGATCTATGATGTTCTAAAGAGAATCAAGCCTCGTGGTTCAAGAATATTGATCTCCTAGCATGTAGGTATGCTTGTGCCTTACCTTCCAAAGTCTTTGAGTTTTATGTGCAAGTTTCCCCCAATACCAGTGAACGGGGTGTTGCGTGTTTACCGTTTTTCCCCTGTAGTTTTCCTACCTTTCTTGTATACTTGTGTAGAGGTAATTTGATCATGTTTGAGGATAATTTTTGTCCTTAGATGTTTTTCCCATGCTTTTTTTTGTTTACGTCCTTTGGGTCTTGTTATCCTTTGGTGGTTGTACCTGTTTTCCATCCCTTGTGATCGTAGGATAGAATGACATTTTTGACATGCTTGTTTATGTAGAATAGTTAGCCAAGTAGCTCTATAGGTGTAATTTGGCCTTATAGCATTATTATGAACTGACTAGCATGAGACCGTGGGAACCTGGTGCTATAGACTACAAGGGATAGACCGAGTGAGCTTCCCATAGAGTCTTGGATGTTATAGACTACGGGAGGGTAGAATGAGTGAGATTCCTCAGAGATTCTTGGATATTATATACTATAGGGGATAGACCGAGTGAGCTTCCCAGAGAGTCTTGGATATTATATACTACAGGAGGGTAGACCGAGTGAGCTTCCTCAGAGAGTCTTTACTTGTTTGATTTTCCTTAAACCATTTCAGGATGTAGGAGGAATTGACCGAGTGAGCTTCCTCAGAGAGTCTGTGATAGACCTAAGACAATAGGAGGAGTGACCGAGTGAGCTCCTCGGAGAGTTTCTAGACCTTGGGTCTATAAGAGGGTTAGACCGTGTGATCTTCATTCGAGATTCCCTGACCACCCTAGAAAATAAGGGTAATTGACCAAGCGAGCTTCCCCAGAGAGTCTTATTTTTTCATATGACCAAACCTTAGGGGTTAGGCTGAGTGCACTACCTATAGGGTTATTGGTAATTCTTGGATAGGACTAGAGGGGTTGGCAGCGAGGACTTCCCATAGGGGTTCTTGTTGTGTTTTGATGTTTTATTAACTACTGCTTGTTGTTTTGTGGATTGATTACTGTTTTATATCATCCTGTTATAGCCTACTAATTTTTTTATACTATTTACTTTTACTATTTGCTGCTTACTGTACTATTACCTACCATATTCTCACTGACTATTAGGCACAGATCTTTAGGTGGTTTCCTACTGAGATTTTGTCTCACACCCTATTTGGGCCATGCTTTTCATCCAAAACAGACTATATTGTTGCAGGTATAGACAAGGGAAAATGTCCTTCGACTTCTAGTACTTGATTGCTTTGGAGCAGGAGAGCATGGGACCAAGCCTAGGCATACGATGCTGAGGAGCTGTTTATCTTTTCTTTTGTACTTGTTTTGGTACTATTTGTATTTCCAACATTATCACATGTTTAGTTGTTTTCCTATATATGTTCCATGCATCATTTCATATATACATATGTTCTCCAGTTGTTCATTGTTTTAGTCTTTCGCTATTTACTTGTGCATTGTTGTTGGATATTTATCGTTTCTGCTATTGCATGTTTTTTTACTTCCATTGTGTACTTTGCCAATGAGGGCACAGTTTCCCCACTATCACACGCAAGGCCCTCAGTACTAGTCGGCAGCCTCTGGCATTTTGGGAAATGTGCTTAAGGCCATGTGACCAACCGGGTATGGGGTGCCACTGGGTGGCTTCTGGAACCAGGACGTTACATATTTAATCCTTGAAATAGATATAATTTTTAATTGGACAATGATTCTTCAATTAATTCAGTATAGTGATTTGTTTATAATTTATTTATCAATGATAGAGAGAGAATATGGTAATGTATTAACCATATTACCATATCATCATCATTGGATTCTTAAAAATTTAATATTCATTATTTATCCCATTTAGATGTATTCATTTATCTGTATTTCATCAAACTTTTCTTGAACCATGTATAGTAATTGCATGTAATTAGTTGTCTCACGTGACTTTTTGAGAAGGAACATGTGAAATCTGAAGCGATTCTAATTAAAAATTTTGAATTAATTCATTGAGTCATGATGTTTCCGATTTTACAAAAACATAAATTTAGGTAGATATATTGTGATTAATTTTATTAATTCATATTTTCAAAAAAGGATCCATTCTCTTTGGAAAACAAAATAGTTGAATCTCTTAATACATGGAAGGAATCAATGTGTGTTTTTGTAATCAATAGTGATCATTAATAGTGTATTATCCTCTAAACCACCTTATATTGATATACTATAGAGTAATAGTGGTGATAATGTAATCTAATTCTCACACATATGAAATTGATACTAATTATGGGTCTCGGTCATGTCAGTCCTTTTCATTATCTCATTTATCCATAGCATTTTGTTGGGATGAAGTTATATATCCATTATTAATATTGATTTACCCATAGAGTTATTTTTTTACCACTATATAAAAATAATTATATCAGATATACCTTTATAAATCATCGAAATATCATAAAGAACATATATATAATGGTACATACACATACACAGCATGATTAAACCCATTGGTAGCCATATATTAAGATTATTTTTATATCATTTCCCATATGAATTTTCTTACAAAAATTACACAATGTTATTTTCCCATCACACAAAATGTATTATGTTGATGTTATGCTTAAAAAGAACCTAAAAATTATTCCGTGTAGATCTAAATAACATATAACCCCTATACTTCCTATAGGCTAAGAAAAATGGTAAACACAAATTTCAATATTATGATATGAAAAAAGTCAATCATCTATATTTTGAATGTAAATATATTTATATTAATTAATTATCTAAATAAAATTAACATGTGTTATATACATTAACTTATTTAATTGGTAAATGAATTAAAATATTGACAACTCATATTTTTATTTAATGAAATATTGAAAAAAATTATCATAATTGGGTTCTATTTCATGAACTGAGATAATAAACAAAATCATTCTATATAGATTCATGTAACACCTTGGTTGAAACATCTAGTTTTTTATTTATCTAAAGTAACATAACCCTGTGATTTATCAAATTTATTAGTAATTTCTCTGTAGTGTCATGAATATAAAATGGTTTCCCGTTATATAACAATTCATGCAAAAAATATATTCCCTAAAATTTTAGCATATTCATGCATCCAACATGTATTTCCATATTAATATATCATATAAGACATCATGTAATTTAAAATGGTTCGGTAACACATTGCACCATTATGTAACATCCCAAACTATTTCAAGTATATCGAAAGGCCCCTTATGAATGGGGAATATGATACACTTTTTACCCAATCATAAACACCCAATTATGGTGAAAAAATTAATAATATATGATCACTAGTCTTAAATTATATTATACTCATTCAATAATTTTCATTGATGTTTTATCTATATTTAGATCTTTTAATGAGATCCCAAATATACCATATATTAACACAAATATCCTCCAAAAGCAGCATGATAAGTAATATTTCTTATAAAACAACATCAATATATGTTGGTTCACCAAAACAATTTCTAATCAATGGTATTTTATAGTTATATATAGATGGTTTAATGAAATCTACTATTGTATCTATTTTCCACCAAAGGTATAATTTGATCTCAAAAGAAATGAAATTATAGATAACATGGTCGGAGTTTGACTTAAAATGTCTAGATATTCCTTATAGACTAATAATAATTATGTAATGACATATAGTGTGTAAATACATCTCATTATATAGTGCCCATATATTTATATTGAAGAATTTTGTCAAGAAATAAGTATCCCAATCATGTAAAATAAATATTTTTTCACCATATATACTTATGATTTTATTTTTATGGTGTTGGAAATGAATATCAAGCATGTAATATTATTGTTCCTTTTAAAAATTATGAACTTGGGAAGATGATAATTAATGACCAATATAACATCATTTATCGTCATTTTCTTTGGTTTTCCATAGAAAATGTATATTGTAACATTATCCAACATCCAAGTTTCTATATTTAGCTATTTAATTATAACTTAGGATATTTTTTTTTAAACATTACCTACTAGAATACAATGCAGCAAGACACTTATTTAAAAATTATATTTTTTATACCATCTAACATGATATGTTTTCATAAATACGTATACAAATTTGTGATACTTGGCCTAATAGAAAAATTCATGCAGTGTTGATTAACTAGAAGTTTCGTTTTCAACTCTATTGTGGGAGAAACACATGAACTCTTTCCAAATAATAATATGACATTTTTATACATGATGACATTTTATTTTCCATCCTTAACATGTTTAATAAATTTTTAGGTTCCCATCATCCTTCTAAGACATTACTATCCATTCATATAATGGAGATTCAATAATTTATTTGAAAAATAATTATGGACCCCCTGAGTATAAATCACAATACCACCACCACATGATCTCAATCATGTGGAAAATTATTTTTCCTCATCATGGCCATAAATCAAAATAAATTCCTACTAAATACACATTTATCCTTGTTTTCATTTATATGGTGGTAGTATATTCAGAAACGGTGGTCCAGATGTAGTTCCAATCACATTTTTTTCTTTATGATGAGTTCATTCCAAGATAAAATATACATGAAAACTTATTTCCCATATATATATTCTATATTTTACTATAAAGGTTGGCCATCCATTTTTTCAAAAACAAATTACAGCTTCCTTCTAAAGTCCATGTGACAGATCATTCTATTGATGTAAATTCAAAAACATTAATGTATATATAATTAAAATATAATTATAGATAAGGAAAAACAAGGTACATATTTAAATAATTTGTAATAAATTACATGTAATAAATACATTATATTAATGTAAATATTGTTTCAAAACTATATCATTCCCTATAATCTTAAAAACATTCCATATATTTCCTACAGAATGTGAATATGTCACCTTTATTTTCTTTAATATATGGTTCTAATATTAAACGTTACACAATCTTGAGTGAAGTAAAAATATTACAATAATTTTTATCAATAATATTTTCAGGTTTAGAGTTTTAGGGAAGTTGGTCATAACATTTACATAAAAACGTAAAGAATACAAGGTCAATAAGTTTAATCCATAAACATTTGTTTAAAAATTAAAAACATTTTAAAATAAAACATGATTTATTTTTCACGATAATAATCCTCCTTACATTTATATAAAAATATTGTTTTCTCTTACCTATCCTTATACATTGTAAATAATATTTCAAAAACACGGTATGCGCAAAAAAAATATCAGTAATTTTCATAAAATATGGAATGAAACCGTTTTTAGATGAATATGATAAAATAAATATTGAATTATCATAAAATTAATCAATTCAACAATAAAACATAAACACATTAGATTACCTCATGAATATTAAGATTCCAGTAAAACATTTTGAAATTGTAAATCATAAAGGTGTCTTGTGCATCCATAACATTCATACATTGTATTTTTTATGATAAATATGGATTATCCTCCGTGGTTATGTTTGGAATACCCATGATAATATATTCCCTAAATATATTATGGGAAACCCAACAAGTTAACTCCGCCTCATTATCCAATTCATTGGAGATCTATCATATGTTCACCCACCCTTAGTTTATCATAGAATTACTCGTCTAAAAAATAAATTCCCATGAACCAAAACATAAACACAAAACATAAATCATTCAAAAAATTATAGAAAATTTTCCACTTTGGAATCTAATTATATTTTTTACAAAGCCTCAATGTCAAAAATGAAAAACATTGTTAGAGAATAAAATTTTAAACACAAAAATGAATCATGAAAACATTAATGTGACCTATATGCTAGAAAATTAGTTTACTCCATCTATGTTAAATAACATTACTATTTATTTAAATAATGACACCATATTCAAAACATAATAAAAACATTTAAAAAAGAATGATTTTTGAATCAATGTATACCACACAACATTGAGTCTTTTGAAATAAATTGACATTTGAAAACATTAATGTCCATATAAAAAAATACATCAAACCATTTGGAAAACATGGAAATTAATGGGAGTGATTTATAATAAAATATCATTAAAATATTTAAAATGATTTTTTGGTTTGAGGGACCATTACCACTTGAGAATAAAAATGAATAAAACAAGAATATAGAATGAAACTATGCCAAAAAATAATTATCATGAGAATATATTAATTAATGATAAAACATTTTATACAGGTTATATAAACACCTTATAGAATTATAAAGGTTCATAATATCATGATGCGCCTCACTGAAAGGAGATTGAGATGAAGTCCCTTACCATGACTCCAATTCACCACATATGTTCTTTATCTTCATGAATAATAATCATAGGTTAATTTTTAATTTATTCCAAACCTGTTTCATTTTTATTATTCATTTAATATCACTTATTAATATGTTATAACACTACCATAATAATTAAAGTTCATTTAAGATATTTTTTTGATATTTGATAATTAAGTTAAAAATGAACTTGGTATGATGCCAATAGTCCATGTGGTCATAATTCCATCATTTGTGAAATAATATTCATGAAATGATGATGAATTTTATAAACTAATTATACATTTAAATAAAATAATTCATTATTTTTATGAAAAATGAACAACATTTTAGTCATAGAGAAGGTTGGTCGAACATACACATGAGTTACGTTTTCATTCTTCAATGTTCATTATGGAAATGTGGTAATTTTCATTTTATACATTCCTAATGATCATAATATCATAAAAATTAAATTATTCATTTAGATATACAAATATATATATATATATATATCATAAAAGTGATTTATTAAATAAAAAATAATCACATCGCTTCGTGGAGGTGATAGTTCACACCTACACACGAACAACGTTATCATTTTTATGTCCATTGAAAGTAAGAAAGTAATTGATATATTATTATCTTATAATTATTAATAAGTCATGAATATCACAAATTAAACATAATTCCATCATTAAAACTTGTCAAGAGTGATGATTATTGAAAACAAACTAAATCAATTCGGGGAGGTGATAGTAAACATATTCGCACGAACAATTAATTCCCTTTATATTCAATTGAAGTTGAAATTGATTTAGGTGATGATATTAACATAATAATTTATGATTATATTTGTTATATTGAGGTTACTATATAATTATGGTTTGAGAATATTTTAATAACATGAAAAAATAAATAAAATAGAAACACTTAAATAAAAATGAAACATCTTCTTTGGTTGATCACCTTTGATGAACACCTTAACAACTCTAAGGAGGGGTTTATGAAAAAATATAAAACTTCAAGAATGTGTGGTTTGATTATAGAATGAATTTTTTAATTTTAATGGATTATACCAATGTTATTTTAAGTGTATAAAATAGATAAGTGGAGTTCCTTTTATTGTGGATGGGGGCACTCGTGGAAAACTAATTGTATTAAATTAATTTAAATTATGATTCTATTAAAAACGTGACCAAATTTATATATATATATAATATATAATTAATTCATGTTAATATGTAGTCAAAAAATTAAAATTATAAAATTTTGAATATATTTTTAATCCTTATATATTTTTTAATCATTTTAACTCTTTCCATTTTATCATTTGATTTACACATTGTGAGTAAAAATAATTACCATAACATTCCGAAGGACCAATGAATTAGACATTAATTACATTTTGAAACATACCATGACTAACTTCTAGATGCATGAATTTTGATAAATTTTAAAACCTTTAAAAAACTTTTTTTTTATTTTACAATTTGAATTTTTCCAATATTGAAAATATTCATTCCTTAACATTTTTTTGAAAATTATTACATATTGATTCCAAAAGAAACTAAACTAAAACTTGTATAAATGTCAAATCAATCCATAAAATTCATTAATGGAATAAAATATTATAAATTAAATTTATTTTAATATTATTAATATTCATTATTTGATTATTCCTTTAATAAATCTATTACGAGGTCATCATTGTGTGATAATAAAGTATAATTATTTAATGTCTAAATATTATAAATAAATTATCTTGATGTATTTAATCTTTTTATATTATTTAATAATATTTATAGCTAATGATAGAACATACATATCCTCATATTAATTTTTTTTATCTTATTAAAAATATGAGTACGAAACTTTTATCAAACAATAAAATAAAATAAAATAAATGTCATTTTCATACACAAGTGGCATAAAATTGTTCTAATTTATACCATAGGTATATTTTTGTATAATCCACCATTCCAATAGAATTTGGAAATGTTTTATAGTAATATTATAAAATTATAAAATTATAAAATTATTTTTACCTTTAATTACATGATTTACCCATAACTATGGTAAATAAAACTCAAAATTTACAATTCACCAACCTTTTTTTATACTAATAGATTAATTTTCTCCAAATTATTAAAACCATGTATCTACATTTAAAAAAAATAGTGCATAAAAGTGATTAATTAGGTATAACACTCCTCTAATAAAAATTGTGAGAAGATAGTTATAAGAGATGTTCAAAATATCAATATGTTTTTATATTTAATTTCAATTTAAGAATTATTCTAATGAACTGAAATGAATTAAAAAAAGTTTTATTAATCTATTTTTTTTTTTGAAAATAAGTTTAACATATAATAATTATGTAAATGAAAATAATTTATTTAACAATAATGTAATGTTTTTCACAATTCATAAAAAATGAAACTTTTCAGAAAAATACCAAATAATTCTTCAAAAATTTAATTTTTATGTCCCAATTTTAATGAAAATGTTTACTTTGTCAAATTAAACATTTAATTGTTTCAAAAAAATATTTAAAATTGCTTCACTGTCAAAAGGCTGTAAAAATGACATTTTTTGAAAAATACTCTTATTATGCATTAAATTCAATGTTTATTATATTCTCTATTGAAACCACATACGATGAATTTTAAACATCATATTGACCTTATATTTAATTAATATAATCCAAAAAGGTGTATTTTAATGTTTTATAAACAAAATTATTCATTCTGAATTTTTTTTTTCGAAATGCATTCATTATATTTAATTGATTTTTATATTCATTTCAAGTTTAATTATTAACTGATGACTAATTATATAAAAATGTGTAAACATATATCCATAATTAAGAAAAAATTGTTCATTCCCACCATTGAAATGCCTAGAAAATAACTTCCACTCAAAATTATAACATTACAATATATTATTTTTGCAATATATCTCAATCTTGTGTGAAAAAAAAAGACATAATAAACCCATTTTTGTGTGTTGGGTATGATATCATACATAACATCCCATTAATTTATAATTAAAATCTAATTCATAATTATTAATGAATATGAAAAGTTAATATGCTATAATTTTCTGAGATGTAACATCCTTCCCACCTTTCAGATCATTCATCCTCAAAAATTTAAATTTGGGATTTAGAAATAATGATTCACATTTCAAAATTACATCATTGAAATCCCACCTCAGAAAAAGGTTTTGAAAAACCTCCACATTAAAAAATAAAGTGATGTACAAAGGTTTCCATTGATAAAAAATAGTGGGTTTCCATGTAGGAAAACATGGATATAGAAGAGGAATCTATCTAATGTGTTTCAACAGTGAGTGATTGAAAACATTGACCGGATAAAGTTAACACTTAGAAAACCATAAATTTGTGATTGGTAAAAAGGTATTTGATTTTTTAGTTGGAAAATTGAAAAATAGTTTTTGTATTTAGATACATTTTCTTAAATTTTAGGAATTAATTTTATTCATATACTAATTACATAATGACATATAATTACATGAAAAGTAGAGTTTTATCTGTTAATTGATATATACCATAATCTAATAAATTTATCCAAATGATTAGTGATCTAGATGAATCAACTTCTATAAAATCATATAATCTAAAAAATGACTAACTTCTTATTTATCTTACCATGAAATATTATGTAGAATTATTATGGTTAGGATAAGATAATGAAATCTCTAAAAATAAAAAACTTTTATATAATGAAAAACTACATTAATATTCCAAAAAATCATTGGTACACAAACTAAAACATAGACCATTCAACAATAACTATCCCTGAAAATATTGAAAATAAGATAACTAATATTGAATCCCAAATTTTAGAAGGATTTTACCTCATTGTATTGTGAGAAAAATTTTATCATGTATCTCCAAATAACATCAAACACTATTAATGTCTAAATAAAATTAATTCACCTAATAAAATGTTTTCCATTATTGGTTAATAATTTCTATAAATAACCTACTTCCCCATAATTCCACAACTAAAGTTATAGATTCCTACAAAATATAGTTAATCCATTACAACTAAATTAAAATCCCAAAGTATTACATTTGCCTTAGACATTTAAAGTTACCAAAATAGTGAACATCTTACAAAATAGAATTTATCACATACTAATCAAATAATTTTCTAATACAATGGATATCAATTTTATATAACATAATTACTCAAAATAAACTTATTCTTATTCCATTGAATTGTTTAACTAAATATAACGAGTCATACTTACCGTGGACAACATGTAGGATAGTGGTAGCCAATAAGGCCTTGTCACCCTTTGGTTGTGGGTTTGATTCATGTAACCATGTCTGACGTGATGGGTTTATCACCCTTGTGGTGTTACCCTTTTTCTAAAACAATATTATACATATAAAATTATATAAATGAGATAAAATACTAAGAAAAAATAGTACATGTTTTAACCTCATAGGTTTTCTCAGACATCTCATTGGCATCCCAACTTAGAGTTATCCCAAAATCATAATTCATGATGTCTTATATAATGACATTTTTCACACCTCCATATGATTTAATAAAATAATTCCCAAATAAAATAACATAGTACCATGAGGGTGGTGTCCATCGGGTTTCATCATCATCTTATTCACATAGATTGAATTTCTATTAATTTCAATAATGATTTAACAGTTCTTCTAAAATCACTTAAATTCTTTTCCCAAAACAATAATTTTTCAACTTCAGTCATATGGGTGTTCACAGAGAAATCATTTCGGAAAATAATCACATATGACATATAATTACTAAAAAACTAATAATAATGGATTTTTATAAAATATTAGGACTATGTTCATTTTAAATCTTTCAATTATTGGTCTTCTTCAAATACCGTAAGTATGTGCTGATGTAATATATTTTTAAAGTAATAATAAATAGGCTACATAAGGGTATCATTCATCCACATCTTTTTCAATATCATAATATTCTTCGAAATATAGTGATAAGATAAAATGTATAAAAATGAGTTGATAATATTTAACTTTTTAAATATATATATATATTGATAAAATTATATATGATTAAAAATATCCCATGATCTATGATGGAATCGAGGTATAAAGGATTTTTTATATCTCGTAAAACTATATACAACAGATTAGTATGTTAGAAAAAATTTATAATCACCAGTGAATTGATTTTCTATAATTAATATAAGAAAGTAATATTGAAGAGATATAAATGTTGTTTGAGATCCTCTAGATTCAATTTATAAATGACTTTCCTTGATATGATAATATATTATAAAAAAATAATTTATTAAAATAGTATACAATGAATCAAAAAATATTATGAACCCAAATTCTTAATCCTTAAATTTTTCTAAACATTTTCATTGACACCAAGTATAAGGATCCATCGTTAAATGTTACATACTCTTGAGTTACATCATAAATTTTACATTCGTTCACATTAAGGATGTTTTCAGCATTAGATTTTTAGAAAATTAGGCCATAACATTTACATAAATACTTAAATATTACAAATTATACAATTTAACTCATCATCAATTTGTTTCATAATCTAAATCATTTAAAAATAAAACATTATTTCTTTTTCTTGATAGAAGTCATCATAACATTCATGTTGAAATCATTTTTTCTCTTAAACATACTTAAACACTATGAAAAACATTTCAAAAACATTGTATGTGCACAAAAAGTCTAGTAAGGGGCATAAAAGAAAAACGAAACTATTACTCCTTGAATATTTTAATCTTATGAAAACACTTTAAAAAATTTATGATTTTCAACAATACAACTTATACCCATTAGCATACCATGTGAAATAATAAGATTTCTGTAAAAATCATATATCTCAAAAATTAAATTGCTATCTTTTGTAATCCATAACATTCATTCATTATAGTTGTCACGGCTATATTAAGAGTAACTTCCATGGTTACATTTGTAATATCCAATATAGTATTTTCCCTTAATATCTTAGGTGAAACCCTAAAAGTTAACTCTCTCTCAGTAACATATTAAATAGGGAGATATAATTGTCTCACCCACCCAAATTTTATTATATAACCACATGTATAAATAAATAATCCCCATGAACAAAACCATAACCATTACACATAAGTCATTCCTAAAATAATAAGAGCTCTTCCACTATGAAATCACATTTCATTTTTTGAAAGAATCACACTATAAATGACTACAATTAATTTAAAAATACAATTGTAAACATATAAGTAAACCATTAAGACATTAAAGATTCATATTTGTGGTAAAATACATCCATGTTGTAAATGTTAAAAAGTATTCTATGCTAATTAAAAAAATATATTTTCAAAATAAAATTAAAACATTTGAAAAGTGGTCTTTTGAATCAATGTTCTACATATTACATTAGAACATTTAAAATGAATTAGAATTTAAAAACATTAATTTATATAAATAAAAACTTAAATTTTTTTTGAAAAACAAGGAAAATAATGAGGGCGATTTAGATTAATAAATCATTAAAATATTTATCCTGATTTTTTAGTTAAAGAGTCCCTTACCACTTGAGATTACAAATGAATAAAAATCAATAAAGACTAAAATTAAAAAAATAATTAATTATCATGATAATATATTACATCATTATATATCGTGTCAAATTATTTATATATATATACATTATAAATAATAATGGATCCTAACATCATTATACGCCTCAATGAAAGGAGATTTAGACGAAGTCTCATACATTGAGTCAAGTTCCCCATATATTTTGTCTAGATTTCTGAATAATAAATATATGATACTATTTATTATTTTAATATGATTTTTATTTTGTATTATAATTTTATATCACTTATTACCAGGTTATAACATTTCAACACTTTTTATGTTTATGTCAAATATTTTGTTGATATTTAGTTCTTGAATAGAAAATTAACATAATATGATGCCAGTAGTCCATGTGGTCATACTTCTATAATGTATAGAGTAATATTCATGAAATAATTATCAATTTTATACATTAATTATACATTTAAATCAACGATTTTAATATTGTTATAAAATATAAACATTTTCATAATCATATAGGTGATTGGTCATAAGTACACATGAGTTATGTTTTCATTTTTACTAGATCGTCATAGAAAGGTGATAATTGTAATTATATCATTTCATAATAATAACAATGTAATTAACATCATATTATTAAATTATAAATCATTATATATTCCATGCAGTTGACTTAATGAATAATTAAGAATCGCATCATTTTTTGGATGTGATAGTTCACATTTATGCATGAACGACATTTAGATTTTATGTTCATGGAATATAAAAATTTAATTGAGATATTATTATATTATAATGGTTAATATTTCATTAATATCACTTATGAAAATTAATCTAATCATTATAACCAGGAATGATAGATGGTTTTGGAAAAGTAATTAAATCAGTTCTTGGAGGTGATAGTTCACACATAAGCACAAACTATTAATCCAATTTACATTTGAAGGAAGTGGATATGTAATTAGGTAATGATATTAACATAATAAAATATAATTATATTTAGTATAAAATAGTTAATATCTCATCATTGTTGGATAATTATCAAAAGATGTGGAATAATCAGTTAAATAGAAACACTAAAATAAAAATGATACATATTTTTCTTTTTCTCACCTACGATAAAAACCTTGAAACCTCTAAGGAGGTTGTTGTGAAAAAAATAAATCCTCAAAAATTGAGGGAGATATTCTAGTAAGTGTTTTTTGGAGGTATTTTCTTTACAATATGGTCAATTATATGAAAGTAATATAGAAAATGAGTTCCTTTTTATAGGTTTTGGGCTGTAACTATTGAAATTAGGAAAACTTTTAAATTTATATAAATACATTTTCTATTCCAAATGCGACCAAATTGATTTATTTTGAATATGGGATGAATTTGTCTCCAAATGTAATTAATCAATTAAACATTAAATATTGAATATATTTTTAATCCTTATCATTTTCTATCCAATTTTAACTCTTTCTATTTTATCAGGTAATTTAATATATTTTTTATAATCATTACCATAACATGAAAAAATTAAAATTAATGATGAATATATTATATTTGTATAATTGTATTAATTATTTAGAAAAATATTTTTTTTTGAATTTTTGTAAAATTTTATAAAATATTTTTTCTTTTTCCATCTGAATTAAGTCAATATCAACATAGTTCGTTAAATGACATTTTAATAACTCATAAAAACATTATTCTATACGAAAAACTACTTTAACATATCAATAACAAGTGAATTTAATCAAAAAATAGGGTGATCACATAAAATATGTCAAATTATATTTATTTTCGTATTATTAATTCATTTATTTGATTCTTCATTTATTAAATATATTACTACATCATCATCGTCTTATAATTAAAATTAATTATTTAATGTATAAAATGACATACAAATTATCATTATGTAGGTAATAAAATTTGGTTTCTAAATACTATTTTATTTCGATAATATCAATTATTGAACCACATATTAACTTTGTTTTACTTATAAAATATATGATTATGATAATTTTAACATATCATTAAATAATATATAATAAATTTCATTTTTTACCCTAGTGTTTAAAAAAGATTTAATTTCTTCCTAAGGTTTATTTTTGTCAAAAACCACTCATCCAATAAAATTAGGACAAGTGTTAGGGCATTTTAATAATTTTATACTAATATTTATACCTTCAATTGCCCAAATTTTCCATAAATGTCGTTAATAAAATTCAAAAGATACTATTCAAAAAAATAGTTTCTCTATTAGACCAAATTTAACCTACTAACTACCACCATGTGTGTTATTTTATAAAAACTTCAATACACATAAGTTGTTAAATTAGTCTTAAGACTCATTCCTGAAATGTGGTGAGATGATGGGTAAAAGAGACGTTCAAAATATCAGTATGTTTTTTTATATAATATCATTTTAAAAATAATTCTAATGAACTACATTTTATTATTTAATTTCTTATTGATATATTACAAATTTAAAAATATGTTAAATTTATAATAATTATTTAGACAAAACATTAGGTTTAAACTACAATGCATTATTTTTCACTATTCATTCTAAAATAAATCTATTCTAAAATAAATAAATAAAATTATTCAAAGAAAAAAAATTATCTTGATTAAAAATAAAAAGTTAATTTTTTCAAATAGAACTTATAAATGTGTCAAAACTATATTTAAAATGGGTTCACCATCAAAATTTGATAAAATGCCTTATTTGAAAAATTCATATTTTTTTTGCATAAAATTGAATTTGTTCAAATATAATTTCTAGAAAACATATAATATTATATTTAAATATCAAAATAAAGTTATATATCATTAATATAATCTGAAAAGTGTGGTTTTTTTATTTAACAAAATTAATTATTCTCACATAAATTGTTTTTTCATAGAAATGCATCCATTATATTCATTTTGTTTTAGGTTCATTTATAATTACTTTGGTAACCAATAAGTAATTATATTGAAATGTGTAAATAATATTTTCATAGTTTAATTAACATTTTTCATTCTGAGCTTTCTAACAACTAGGAAACAACTTCAACATAAAATACTTATATGAAAACATGTATTTTTTTTATAACTCAGACTTGCATGCAACAAAAGATTTCAGAGAAAACCATTTTTCTGTGTGAGGTATGCTACCAGATATAGAACAAAATTAAGGAATAATTAATATGTAATTCATACAGATTAATAAATATAAAAGTGTCTTATTATATAAATACCTATATTGTAATAATTAACACGGTCTATAGGATTTTCTAATAAGAAAAATCATAAACAATATTATGGTTGAATACTATTCAGACATTGAAACCGCTGATCATGGTTTTGTTCATTATTGTATTTGATTATCTTAATATAGTTTTATTTGATGGGTAAATTGATATTATATACATGGAGACATTATATCAAAAAATTACATTGAGACGAAATTCTCACATACTATACATCACATATAATTCATTTTTTCTATGGGCCTCTAGAGTTGCTTGAAGATTTATTTTGTCATGATCATAAATAAAAAAATAATATCATCATATCTTCTGAAAATAAAACAATATATTTATTAGGATACTCTATGAATACTATAATTAAAAAATACATAAATATATATAGTTTTTACTTCAGCCAAAATTGAATTACTATAAGCTTATATTTTTTATATATTTCTTTAAAAAATTCAATATGTCATCCTTCCACTGTAATTGTTGAAAATACTTGAAACGATTGATCATTGAATCATATAGGGTTCCAGGAAGTTGATTAGTTATGTTTTTAATGAATGGTAAATAATACATATTATTTATAGTCATGACATTGATCTCACTATAATTAATGTATAATCTGAAGGACAGAGCCATAATTATCATAAATAAAAAAGAAGATCCATATATTCAATTACTAAGAAATACTAATATATTTTCCCTAAAATACCTCAAATATTTCACCTACTCCAAAAGATCCACAAGATCTATTCTATTTATAATTTTATATATAGTTCTTTCATCTTGAATGGTTTTTATAGATAACTCAACATCATGCACTTCTAAAAAATATGGAAATTCAAATGTGAATTAATAAAACTATTATACCATAGGTACTTCATATATTCTAGGGATGACTTACTCATCCATAGATGTTACATCCAAAGTAATTAAAGAATATTAAATTTTCATATTTATTAATATTTTTAAATTAATTATTAATTTTACTTTAAGGTTATGCTATGTTTGATTGTGTACCCGATACACGACAATGGGTTTCTTTGAAATCTTACGTTGCACACAACATTGGGTCATACTGAAAAATAATAATATAATATTATTTGAAATTGAAGTTAACACCTATATTTTTTAATGGTGGTAATGAACAGAACTAACTACAAAATTATTATAAATGTTTTTAAAATGTTTTTACATTTATCCAGTAAAATTTAGAGGCATAAAATAAGAAAATAATTCGATTTTAGGCGTGGATACTGTAATATTCACTAAAAGGTAGATTTATGGCCTTTTAATGGTGAACCCTCATTAAATCTAGTTTTGGTCACTTTTATGTGTTCCATTTGAAAAAAAAAAATCTTCTTTAGAATTGGGACATTAAAAGTTACTTAGGGTAAAAGTTTGGTATTTTTATGATAAAATTCATTTTTTTAATGAATAGTGAAAAAACTATATTTTAATTCAAAACAACCTTTTAATATAATTAATTAATATTGATAGATTATCTTTTCAATTGGTTTCAATGTGTAATTATATAATATTTTTACCATTTAATTGAATGGTGGTCATTGGTGTCACGATCCGACCCTACCTAGGCTCGAGCCACAACTACCCCAAGCCCGCCTCTATAGGCCAGGGGCTGGCGCCAAGCGCCGAAGGCTAAACAACTCGGGGAGGCCTTTTCCTAAGTACCTATACACACACACGCATCCCACTCAATGCAACAGTGCAAAGTAAAAGAGAATTTAAAGTACCAACTACTGTAAAAAACCACAAAAAAGTGCATCGACCTCTAAACATTACAAAGCAAGTGCTGAAGGTAAACTGAAAATAAAAAGGAAAAATATGCGCCCAACCAGAAAAGTGCCACAACCCGTCAATAGGTAAAAAAAGTAAACAATTGGGAGAGTCCCAAACCTAGAACCCAACTACGAGCACCACACGTGGTCCAAGCTCCCGAACTCCTAAGATCCGCTGAATTCACGACCAACATGTCCATCGTCTGCAAGGGAACACCATGTGCGGGAAAAACCCAAGCAGGGGTGAGTATAAAAATACTCAGTAGGTTAGCCCGAAGGCTCGTGGGAGTAACAAGTGAGGTACTGAAGAGGTGAGTAGTAGATCGAATAGAGAATATTAAAGGTGTAAAACAGAGAGTTCAGTAAAGAGTACAGTTGAACCCAACAAGAGGAAGGAAATAGACTCGTCCAAACACAAGGAGCTAGAATAGGTGAGAAGTTGAACTTCTAGTTGATTATTTTCTATCTATAGCAGGAGTGTAGACTCATCCAACCACGTGAAGCTAGACACAGAAATCACGTGGCATATCTGGTTTGTGTTTGCCTCTCCTAGAAGGAGAGTAACCAAACCCGAGGAGTGGGTACTGCAACAAGGTATATACATATCCATATGATCATTCAAGAAACCCGAACAAGATTGTAAGGGGATCTCCATCCCATAGCTCAGCCCAAGAAAGTGAGTAGCCAATGGTATCCAAAGTAAACACCATTTATGCCCAGTATCTCGCACGTCTACCCTGAACTACAATTCAAGAGGCTCAAATCACTTCACCTCGACACTATCCACTTTGGGTGGCACTGACTCGCCAGCATGGTTTTAGGTCGCGTCACAAGGACACATCTTGGTAGGGAAAGATCCCCTCGTACTTGAGAGTTCGGGGGAATGTCAAACCACACCTCATCACTGTCACACAGTCGATAGGTCTACTCAAAGTCAAAGTTTCCATATCACTGACCCATACAACCAAGGGTCATGCTCCGGAAGTCACGGAGAAAAGCCAAAGAGTAGCCTAGTAGAAAGGACTGAGTCCGAAAGATTCTTCGAGTAACCCACTGCACAGCCTCACTAGAGGGAAAATCCTAAGAGTTCGTCGAGTAACCCACTGACAAGTCTTTGTTGGAGGGTAAACCCTAAGAGGTCATCGGGTGACCCACAACCCAGTCTCTGCTGGAGGGTAAACCCTAAGAGGTCGTCGGGTAACCCACTACCTTGTCTCTGCAAGAGGGTAAACCCTAAGAGGTCATCGGGTAACCCACTGCCCAGTCTCTACTGGAGGGTAAACCCTAAGAGGTCATCAGGTAACCCACTTCCCTGTCTCTACAGGAGGGTAAACCCTAATAGGTCGTCGGGTAGCCCACTGCCCAGTCTCAGCTGGAGGTTATACCCTAAGAGGTCAATGAGTAACCCACTACCCATCCCCACTGGAGGGTAAACCCGAAGAAGTCGATGAGAAACCCACTTCCAATCCCTGTTGGAGGGTAAACCCAGAACTGCTTTGGCCATCCCAATGGGAAACATCCTTCTGGGTAGAGGATTGGTTCCCTTGTAATGTATTAGTCACACCGAATCAACAAAAACTCTACCAGGGAACATGAAGGTACGTGATAATGAAATCCCACACGGCTAAAGGAAAAAGTGGAACCCAAATAACTCCACCAATCAAACAGTTGAGAACAGAACCAGGGAAACCACTCAACCCTATTGGTCTAAACCATCGTGAACAGGACCAGGGGGAAACCAACTCAACCCTGCTGGTCGAAACTATCGAGAACAAGAGGACCCTCTATGTCACGAGAGGTCAAAGGTATGTAAAGTAGAACACGACACACACATGGGGCCCATAGGATGTGTGGCCCCAACTCATCTCCAAACCACGTGCACAAATGTTCTTAGGTACAAACTACGACATGAACCTCCAAGATTTCCCATATACTCCTAGAGTATGCCACATTTCCATCCCAAGGGCTATCGTACACAAGACACCCAATTTCCACACAAAAAGGCATAAACGCAATTTCTCCAACCTACTTCCTCCATGTCCCTAGCATGGCCAACCACATCTCTTCAAACATTAACTTCACTCACATAGGAGTGAACGCGATCGTACGCCAAGGTTTCTCTTCCAAACACAGCAAGGAGAACCACCAACAGAGCACCTTTCATCCTTCCCCAATTAATGAGATCTCAAATGGGACTCTGCATATCAAAACAAATTTCACCATTGTAATCCCCATAGAAAAACAAGCAAGATCAACTATTTACTCACCTCCAACAGAAATCCAACATAAAATTCTCCAAAACCGCTTTATGCCTGAACGGTGTCCTTTGGTACCGAGCCTCGGTCCCGAAAGAAATCAGGCGCATCGCACTATTGCGATCCCCTCAGAAAATCACGTCAAATTGACTGCTTACTTTCGTGGAATGGATATCCAGAGAAAAAGATGCATTTCATCATACCGTGTACGATCGGTGCTACGTGGGACCGGCATCACAATCCCGAAGCGCTATGAGCGGAATGCACCGTTGCGATCCCCTCAAAAAATTACACAATATTGACTAATCACTTTTCCAAAACGGACACCCGGTGATAAAGATGGAAATCACAACCAACTCCCAAAATGGCCCTCATGGGGCCCGCACCATCGTGCAGAATTAAAGTGGACAGATTGCGCCATTTCAATGCCCTTTGAAAAACACCTAGAATCGACTACTCGCACGCCCTAAATGGACTTCCGATGAACAACTTACAAAACCCTGCTCACAGCTTAAAAGACAGGCCATTCGGCCCATGCCTCAACTCTCGCTTCAAAACACGAAAACACCTTGTGAGTCTTCGCCTCGATGCTAGGGTCACAACGACACTGACGGTGCTCAAAACAGACTATGGATGTGTCTGCACCGCCCAAAACATGAACCTCGGGAAAACACTAAACCACTTATCGTATGTGTTGCGCCATCGAGACCCCCCGTCTCAGGTTTTAAAAATCCTGGAGACCATCTCAAAATATTTTTCTCAAGCCGATGATGACACTACCATAGACAGAACACAAAACAGACACCCGTAGTGGATGATACGGGTGTCTAAAATCAGAGGGGATGAACCCCTTGGGCTAGACCGGCTTGGTCCGACCGGTCCGCCCGGTCTAGCCCGGCCTGCGCTGGCCAGCCCAGTTCGCAGCGCCAGCCCATGGCTCATCCACACGGCCCGACCGTCGACCCATGGTCCACCCTAGCACCAACCGGCCCTTGTGGCCGGTCTTTTTCTCACGCGGAGTCTCGGCGAGCGCGGGTCTCGGTCTACCATGAGGAGTCGCGGCCGCGACACCGGTCCACCCTAGCGCCGACAACCGCCCCGCCTGATGCGCTCCTTCGCTCGGCCGCCTCCTCTGAAGACCTATGTGCCACCCAACTATGACCTCTACTGTCATGGAGATCCCTACCGCCGCCGCTGGAGAGCCCCGCCGCCGATACCCCAGGCCGTCGCCGCCCGGATGGCCGGAACCACGCCGAAAAACACCCAAAAACCCGTTGATCTTCATCGGACGACTGAGGTCACCTAGGAACTCAGATTTCAAATCCAGAATGTGCAGCAGAAATCTCAGGATATAAAATACACAAATATAGGATTTTCTCAAAGTTCAAACAGAATTTATATGCTATAATAGAACATCAAATAAGGGTTCAGAAATTAAAATGCAAAACGAAATCTTCTACCTCTAGGGGCGTAGCCCAAAGCTTCAAACCTTCACTGCGCCACCACCGTTGTCAAATCCGATTGGCTTGGGGGTGAATAGGAGGTTGAGAGGGCTTGATGGAGGTTAGAGAGCTCTTCTTCCAGAGGAAAAAAATGGAAAAGGATGGGAAGGTTTTGTGTTTTAGTTGAAAACTATTTTAACTTTTTAATTAATTTTTAGCCTCCCATATGTAGGCTTGTACCAGAAATCTAGACGGGGTTGAGGATAAGTCATCCATATGGTAAATGCCATGCTCTGAGCAGAATGGAGGCCTCATAATTTTAATCTAAGGCTCCATTCAAAAGTTATAAAATTTAACGACTGAGGCCAATAAATTACGAAAACGCCCCTGGTGGCATTTTTCACAGAAGGCCCACGCCCACAAAAGTTACACCCCTCCTAGGGTAAACGGCATGCTCCATACATAATGGTTCCCTCGGGTTTCCTGTATGAGATACCATTTATGAGTTATTTCATTTACTTGGCATTCCCAGTGTGAACGTACTGAAAATTTAATTCTGGTCACACCGGGGATCGGAATCGTACGTCGTCTGAAGGCGCTACTCTGGAATAACATCAAGTATATTCCAAAATCTTTTATATAAAAAACCAGGTTCTTACATCATTCCCTCCTTCAAGTTTTTCATCTTTGAAATGAAAAACCAGGGAACAACTTAGCGTACTAAGCTCACATCTGGCTCTCCCATACTCAGAAGAACTCTTGTACAGTCCTACGTCACCGCACACAGACCAAAGGATTTGATCTGTTCACGTGAGGTCTTCCCTTGCTGATGATGTGAATAGGAGCACACACACTTCTTCTCAAGTGAGTCATGCAGAAGACTTCATGCACCCAAACCAGCCTTTGGGTTTAGGGTAAGGTGGTAGGGGACCTCACCATCCCTTCGAACAGTCTCAAATGGATCGAGGGCCCTCGGGGGTAGCTCACCTCCCCGGTCGAAACTCTACATCGCACGCCATGACTAGAATCACTATTCACACTTGGGACAAGGCACGGTGATTCCCTCCTTCTGAATATCCATATGGTGAAACACCCAAGGATATCTGGTCACGCAAGATTCACATTCGATGTCCCATGACCAAGACTCTATTACATGCTCGGAAGGAAAATGAGTTGACACCATTGACTAAAGAGAAAGCTTCAACGCCTTCTATTCCACTAACACAGGGTTACAACGATGCCCCGCGTCACCCTGGTAACAACTCACGCAAGGAGCAGCGAGAAAAGAATTCCACACACAGAGTATAAAAATTCTACTACAAAAATTAGAAGAGTCGTAAAGCATACTTCTTATCATCTCATTCTCTGCAGGATCGTAGACATCCAAAGCTTTCGGTTGTCCATGGTCTCAACTGTCTGCTCCCGGAGCCTGACGTGGACTGCCTAGTGGTGATGGGAAGACCTCGCAAAGTCTTCCCCCACTACCAGCCCCCCCTGCTCCTCCACTAGAACCACCTCTCTGGGAACTACTCAGATCACGGCGCTGCCTCTGCCGCGATGGTGCACCTGTTGCCTGCCCGATATTATCGGCATTCCTGGTCGGGAAGTCCCATGCCATGTGACCTCGCTCATCGCAAGCATAACACTGACTCTCTCTAGGATGCACTGGTGCCCTCTAGTGTCACTGTGGTGCATCACCACGCCCCTGAGTCTGGTTATCAGAAATCCACATGTGTCAAGGTTCTGTTTGCCGACTCCCGCTAGCTATGGCAGACGTATCAGCTCCACCGTGCCTACTGCCACCGCCAACTATAGAGCGTTACAGGAAGCTCCTTGTCACCAGTTCATGCTATAGCACCTCGGTAAAATTATAAATTCTCAAGGGTTCTATGATAGCACGAATCTCTCTACGAAGACCCTGCTCGAACTTCTGCGCTCAAAAGTGGCAGTCGTGGACCACTTCCGGGTAAAAAAGTGCATGGTCTACGCAACTAGTCGTGTACCCTGTCTCTCTCATCCCTCCCTACTGAGACTGTAGGAGCTCCTGGATCTGAACGTAGTGTATGTAGGAGGGGTAAAACTCATCATGAAACAGTAGCTGAATGTCAACCCACTAAAGCAACGTCTCATCATGTAACTGAGTCACCAAACTCCACCAATGCCAAGTTGCTCCGTGGAAAAGGTTGGCTTCCAAATCCACCCTCTGATCTACCGGTGTCTGCGCAGGCCTGAAGAGGCAAACCACTATCCTGATCCAAAACTCTATTGCCTGAGGGTCTGGCTCACCACTGAACCTCAGTGGTCTCTGTCGCTAGAACTCACGGAGCATGCTCTATCTGCGCTCATGCTCCATCTGCTCTGTTGGAGCTGTATACTGCTCACCAGGTGGGGGTGCTGATACTGGCCCACCCGGGGAAAGTGACTCGCATAAATGGTTTTGGACTAAGGCCTCGTAGCTCATAGGGTCATCATCACAAACCAACGCTGGTATCCTGGCTGGCTGTCTTCGCGGAGACATCCTGAATGGTATCAAGGAGTGTCGTGATCAGATGAGCATATATGTATAAAACAGTAACAACAATGGGGATCTGACTCAAGAAGGAAAGTCAAAGGCCCAATCCTATATGATGCACAATCCAATTTCCCTCCAACGAGTGTCTCAACATACCGAGTCGAAAAGCAGGTTATCAGGGTCCTGGTGAATGGATATGTCAGTCGTCGCACCATCACTGGATTCACTGGCCTGAGATCCACTCTCGAGACATGTTGCCATTTTTGCCCTAATTCCCAACCAATTCCTTTTTATGGACGTCCGAACAATGTCCCAAGGAACTAACCACCTCTGATACAATTTTTAATGACCGGACCCTACCCAGGCTCGAGCCACAACTACCCCAAGCCCACCTCCATAGGCCAAGGGCTGGAGAAAAGCACAGAAGTTTAAACAACTATGGGTGGCCTTTTCCTATGTACCTATACACACACACGCAACCCACTCAAAGAAATAGTGCAGAGTATGAGATAAAGTACAGTACCAACTGATGTAAACAACCACAAAAAAGTGCATCGACCTCTAAACAGTACAAAGCAATTTATGAAGGTAAACTGAAATGAAAGGTAAAAACAAGCACCAAACAAGAAAAGTTCCACAACCCATCAACTGGTAAACAAAATTAAACTACTAGGAGAGTCCCACACCTAGAACCCGACTACGACCACCTCACATGGTCCAAGCTCCCGAACTCCTAAGCTCCGCTAAAGTCACGACCAACCTGTCCGTCGTCTGTAAGGGAACACCAAGTGCAGGAAAATCCCAAGCAGGGGTGAGTATAAAAATACTCAATAGGGTACACCAAAGGCTTGAGGGAGAAACAAAGTACATACTGAAGAGGTGAGCAGTAGATCGAACAGAGAATAGTAAAGGAGTACAACAGAAATGCGATAAAGATTACATCACAACCCAACAAGAGGAATTATGTAGACTCGTCCTAACACAAGGAGCTAGATGCAGTGAGAAGATGAACTTCTCGTCGAGTCTTTGCTACCTATATCATGAGAGTAGACTCAACCAACCACGAGAAGCTAGACGCAGAAAGCATGTGGCATACCCCACACGTCTTCACCTCTCTTGGAAGGAGAGTAACCAATCACAATGAGTGGGGACTAGAACAAGGTATATACATATCAATATGCTCAATCAAGAAACCCGAACAATATCGTAAGGGGATCTCCATCCCATAGCTCAGCCTAAGAAAGTGAGTAGCCAGCAGTCTTAGAAGTAAACACCATCGATGCCCATTGTCCCGCACGTCTTCCCCAAACTACAAGTCAAGGGGCTCAAATCTGTACACCTCCACACTATCCGCTTTGGGCGGCACTGACTCTCCTGCACAGTTTTAGGTCGCGTCACAAGGACACGTCTTGGTGGGGAAAGCGCCCCTCGTACTTGAGAGTTCTGGGGAAATTCAAACCACACCTCCTCACTATCACACAGTCTAGTGCTCTGCACAAATTCAAAGTTGTCACATCACTGACCCGTACAACCTAGGGTCCCACTCCGGTAGTCACAAAGAAAATCCATAGACTACCCTAGTAGAAAGGACTGAGTATGAAAGAGTCATCGGGTAACCCACTGCCCAACCTCATTGGAGGGTAAACCCTAAGAGGTCGTCGTGTAACCCACTTCTCAATCTCTGATGGAGGGTAAACCCTAAGAGGTAATCGGGTGACCCAGAGCCCAGTCTCTGCTAGAGGGTAAACCCTAAGAGGTCATTGAGTGACCCACTACCCAGTCTTTACTGGAGGGTAAACCCCAAGAGGTCGTCAGGTGACCCACTGCCCAGTCTTTGCTAGAGGGTAAACCCCTAGAGGACGTCAGGTAACCCACTGCCCAGTCTCTACTGGAGTGTAAACCCTAAGAGGTCATCAGGTAACCCACTACCTAGTCTCTGCAGGAGGGTAAACCCTAAGAGGTCAATGATCAACCCACTGCCCAGCCCCGCTGGATAGTAAACCCAAAGAACATGATGAGCAACCCATTACCCACCCCCGCTGGAGGGTAAACCTAGAACTACTCTATCCATCCCAACTGGAAACAAACTCCTGGGTACAGGATCGGTGCCCGCATAATGTATTAGTCACACTCAATCCACAAAAAATTTACCAGGGAACACGAAGGGATGTGATACTGAAAGCCCACACGGCTAAAGGAAAAAAGGGGAACCCAAACTACTCCGTCGATCAAACCATCGAGAACAGAACTAGGGGAATCCACTCAACCCTACTGGTCTAAACCATCATGAATAGGACCAGGTGGAAACCAACTCAACCCAACTGGTTGAAACTATCGAGAACAAGAGGACCCTCTATGTCGCAAGTCATCAAAGGTACGTAAAGTAGAACACGTCACACACATGGGGGCCACGTTATGTGTGGCCCCAACTCATCTCAAAACCAAGCGCAAAAACGTTCTCAGGTATAAACTACAACATGTACCTCCATTAATTCCCGTATACTCCTAGAGTATACCACATTTCCAGCCCAAGGGCTATCATACACACAACACCCAATGTCAACACAAAAAAAGTCATAAACGCAATTTCTACAACCTGCTTCCTCTAGGGCCCTAGTAGGGCCAACCACATATCTTCAAACATCAACTTCACTCACACAGAAGTGAATGTGATCACACGCCAAGGGTTTTCTTCCAAACACAGTAAGGAGAACCGCCACCAGAGCACCTTTCATGCTTCCCCATTTAAGGATATCTCAAATGATACTATGCACATCCAAACAGATCACACCATTGTAATCCTCGGGGAAAAACATGCAAGATTTTCTATTTACTCACCTCCAACGGACATCCGATGTAAAAGTCAGCAACACTGCTTTATGCCCGAACGGCGTCCTGTGATCTAGAGGCTCGGTCCCAAAAGCAGCCGGGCGCGTCACACCATTGCGATCCCCCTGTAAAATCACTTCAAATTGACTGCTTACTTTCTTGGAATAGATATCTAGGGAAAAATATGCATTTCGTCATACCATGCACGAGCGGTGCTACATGGGACCCGAATCCCGGTCCAGAAGCACTACGAGCGAATCGCACCATTGCGCTCCTCTCGGAAAATTACCCAAGATTGACTAATCAATTGTCTAAAACGGAAACCCGGTGATAAATATGGAAATCACCACCAACTGTCAAAACGGCCCTCGTGGGGCCCGCACCATCGTGCAAAATTAAAGTGGACGGATTACTCCATTGCAATGCCCTCAAAAAAACAACCATAATCAATAGCTCGCATGCCCTGAACGGACGTCCAATGAACCAGTTTCAAAACGCTGCTCACATCTTAAAAGACGGGTCATGGGGACCACGCCCCAACTCTGGATTCAATGCCTAAAAACTCCGTGGAAATATTCGTCTCGACGGTAGGGTCACAATAGCACTGACGGCACTCAAAACAGAATCTAGATGTGTTCGCGCCACCAAAAACAAGAACCTCGGAAATACAAAAAACCACTTATCATTCATGTCGTGCCACCGATCCCCCCATCTTGGGATTTACAATTCCTCAAGACCATCTCAAAAGCTTCTTCTCGAGCCTAGGATGACACTTCCATAGACGGCACGCAAAGTGATCACCCGTAGTGGAAGATACGGGTGTCCGAAATCAGAGGGGACGAACACCTTGGGCTGGACCGGTCTGGTCCGGGCCGGGCCGATTCGCAGCGCCGGCCCGCGGCTCAGCCGCGCGGCCTGTCTATAAACCCTCGGTCTACCCTAGTACCGACTAGCCCTAGTGGACAGTCATTTTCTCATGCGGAGACCCGCCGAGCACAGGTCTCGGTCTTCCGCGCGGAGTCGCGGCCGCGACCCCAGTCCCGCAGAGCGCCGACGACCGCCCCGCATGTCGCGCTACCTCACCCGACCGCCTCCAATGAAGACCCGCCGCGCCACCCTTTGCGGACCTCCACTGCAGAGGAGAGCCACACTGCCACCACTGGAGAGCCCTGCCACCGCTACCCCAGGCCGCCGCCACCCGGATGACCGGAACCTCACTGGAAAACACCCAAAAACCCGATGGTCTTCGTCAGAAGACTGAGGTCACCTCGGAACTCGGATTTCAAATCCGGAAACTGCAGCAAGAATCTCAAGATATAAAATAGGCAAATACGGGATTTTCATGAAGATCAAATAGCATTTTGACGCTATAATTGAACTTGAACGAAGGGTTGAAAAATTAAAACGCAAAATGAAATCTCCTGCCTGCAGGGAAATAGCAAGAAGCGTCAAACCTTCATCGCACCATCACCATTGTCGCTTTCGCTTGGATCGGGGGAGGATAAGAGGTGGTTGAGAGGGCTTAGGGGAGGTGGGAGATCTCTTCCGCCAGATGAAAACAAAATGGAGAAGGAGGGGAAGGTTTGGTGTTTAAGTAGAAAACTAATTTAACTTTTTTATTAATTTTTAAACTCCAATCAGTAGGCTCATACCCAAACTCTAAATGGGGTCAAGGTTAAGCCATCCATAGGGTAAACGCCATTCCCTGAGCACAATGGAGTCCTTGGAATTTTAATCCGAGGCTCCATTCAAAGGTTATAAAATTTAACACCTGAGGCTGATAAATTACGAAAACGCCCCTGGTGGAATTTTTCACAGAAGGCACGCACCTGTGAAAGATACACCCCTCATAGGGTAAACAGCATGCTTCGGACTCAATGGTGCCATCGTTTTTCCGGTCTGAGATACCGTTTAGGAGTTATTTCATTTAATTGACGTTCCTAGTGTGATCGCACTGAAAATTTAATTCCGGCGACACCGTGGCTCGGAATCGTACCCTGTCTGAAGGCGCTGCTCTAGAATAACATCAACAATATTACAAAGTCTATTATGGATAAAATCTAGTTCTTACAGTTGGAATTAATTTTAGTTTGAAATTGGACATAAAAAAGTGTAAATATTTTGAGAGATATTGTTTCTTAAAAACACGCTATTTGTTTTGACAATGGGTATTAATTTTAAATAAATTAATGTAACTTCTATGTTGGAATTTTGTGAAATAGACATTATTTTTGAATTCAGAATATTAAATATATCTTAGGCCGAATTGTTTGTACTTTTTTAGAAAAACTTAAATTTTTGAAAAATAGTGATACCACTAAGTAGTAGTTAAAAAACAAACTTATTCTTTTAAATAGAATTTTACTGCTTTTGTGAATTTAATTTTGAAAATATGACATACATGGTTTTTATTAATAAGTAAAATGTGTCTCAATAAGATGAAAATAATTTTTTGGTGAATTGTAACTTTTGACTTTTATTTACCGTAGTCAAAGGTAAATAGGGAAACTCAAGATAGAAAGAATATTATAATAATACAAAATTGCCTTAACCCTTGTCCTAACCTTATTGGATGAGTCATGGACAACCATGGGCATCATTGGGTCGATATTGGGAACTCATGGAGCCACATTGGATTGATAATGACACTTTAGATTAATTAATTTACAATAATGACAAAAATTACAAAAACAAATATCTTTTAGTAATTTAATTTTCACATGGGGTTATACAAGTTATCATTTCAACTATAAATATTAATTGGAAATATAAAATGATTTACTACATCCTGGTAATTTTTTTATGATTTTTAGACATGAAATAAATATATGTATTTACCACAGAAAAATGATGCAGTGTTTACCTTGTTAATAAATTATTTAAATAAATAAGATTATAAATATTAATCTAACTTCCAAACCCTTTCAAATTCTAATTGGATTAATTTATTTCGACCACGAGTAATATTTTATTCGGCCTTAATTAGTTTTTTAACTTTAGAAACCAAAATTCACTATATAATAAAATTATATTTTCAGACTTTCCTAAAGAACCCCCCCTCCCCCTTATAAATGTCCCTCACTTATAACCCATTCTTAACACCTCTCAAGTCCCTTTTCTTGTCCAAACCCTGCCCAAATTAGCTTTCAAGATCCATATCTTCCTTCTAGATGCCTTACCTTAGTTATAAAGCACATCAATAATCATTTTGGTTCAAACAAAGGGAGTTACCTAAATTAAAGTTAACCGTTTCTCTTAAAATGTTTTCATTTATTTTACTTCTCCAACCCCTAAACTCTTTTCATTACATTATTTTATAACCACACCATTATACTCAATATAATAAGATGTTGTTATGATAAAGATTTTAAATACACTTACAAAAACCTCCATCTAATGGGTAAAGAAGATATTGCTTACGTGGGTGGAAAACTAACACCTCACGAAACGATGATTGTTCAATTATCTCCTACCGCCTCTTATGGAAGACATTATGATGACACTATATTTATATATGATATATGTTATTTTTATGTTTTCTTTATTCTTCTGTATTTTTAATTTATAGCATACCTTTATGTTTTCCATTAGGTGTAAACAATATAATTTCATTTGAGGAAGTGCAGACTACCTCCCACTCA
This sequence comes from Viscum album, assembly GCA_963277665.1. NCBI lineage: Eukaryota > Viridiplantae > Streptophyta > Magnoliopsida > Santalales > Viscaceae > Viscum > Viscum album. The sequence continues at coordinate 1,136,968,311 of OY728150.1, read as the reverse complement.
AAGTGTTATGACTCGTTCATACCATAAGTGTGACATATAAAGGATTTAGTTATTGAAATTATATATAATATTATACTGTAATTATAATATAATTATGTATCATTAATTTTTAGTTCAATTAAAATATGAAATTGAAATGAAAGTAGCATTCATGTGTACGTACGTCTTACCGTCTCTATGAACGGTGCATTTCATTTATTTTCTCCAAATTTTGTGTACTGTTATAAATACATATATGTACTGGATATATATGATATATATGATATCTAAATATGAATATCATTCTGGAGATAGTGGAATCCTGACCAAATGGACAACTTGTAATTATAATGTGTTCATTTTTAACTCATGTTCCAAATATTGACAAAATGACCATTATTAACTTAAATGATTAAATGATGTTTATAACATAGTAATAACTGATATAAAAGGTATAATAAACTTGAAAAAGGGTTATTAATAAGGTATAAATTAAATTAAGTTTATTATTCAGGAATAACAAGGAACAAACATGTCCAGTCTGACATGAGGAAAGGGGTTTATTAACTCACTTTTAATTCCCTGAGATTTCCATTATTCACCACTTATTTATTGAACGTTGTGTATTGTGCACTACCATATAATATATATTATTATGATTCTCTTTATATTCATGGTATTCTGTGATTCATTTTTTGTTTATTAACTTTTGGTCATATAACTCGATTGATTACATCGTGGTAAGTGGTTTTCATCTCGCTTTTTATTCCCGTGAGATTCATGCTATATTGCCACTATTTCCTTTTGTGTGGTTTATCTACTACCCATGATTGAATTCACATGGTAATATACTTAAATTTATGGGAATTTACATCTTCTTTTTATGATCCTTCATTCATGGGGTGTGTGTTCTGTATGTAACCAAATCAGCAAGGGAACCTTTCACCCTCCTCTTTTTGAAAAACTTATTTTTGTTATGTCTTTTAATTTGCATCTTCTTATGTAGGGATATATTCTTCAATATCCTTATTGATGTAAATTTTATTTCCATGTGATGAGATACTATTTTTTCTCTCATCAATTCATGTTCTGAATTTTAATGTGACGTCGTTAGGATGTCCAATTTCTATAAGGGAACTTCTTCACCCAATTTCAATTCTTTGGGATAAACATATACTTATGTCCCACATTATTATGTAATTGATTTATCCTTAATCTATGGATACAATATTTATAAGGTATTTCATCTCAAATTGCATTCCATTGAGACTTCATTGTTGTTATGCACCAATTCACTCATTCCTCAACATTTTTCTTTTCAGAATAAATTTCGTTTCCATCATAAGAACATTGTTCTAGATGGTGTGTCATTGATCTTTCAGCATAATGAATAGATTGATAACATATTCCACAAACTTCTTACCTACATTAAAATAGATTTGTGTTGTAATTCTCTAAAATTTTGATAATTTTCCTTTCTAACATCCTTTGAGTAAAGAGAGTATCTAATTCATCCTTAACTATTTATTCTACTTTTATCAATCCTTAATCCAGAAAGGGAAAAGTTATGCTAATAATTATAAGCTATATGACCATAGATTCCACAACATGAGAAATAACCTTCAAATATTTATTTTAATTTCAATAAAGATCATTCTCTATATGAACTTTTTTGAGGATAGTAACAAAGTTCATCTAAAATATAACAATGATGTGGACAATTTTTCCTTTTGAGCGGGTTATCCACTTTAGTAGAGTTGAAATATTTACCTCTTTTTTTTCTCCACCCAAGCATTCCCAATACTTTTTTTGGAACATGGTTTGTTTAAAAAACGAGTTGAAAAATATTTTCGGTATGAAAATATTTCACCTAATTATTATAGTGTGTCTTATCGTAAATTTTAGAAGTATCATATTTTACTTCCATAGCATTGATGACGTTTTTAATCATCTTTCTCAAGGTACATTCAATCTAAATTTTTTTAGTTAAACTTGTTATCATATTCTTCCTTATATTATAGTTTCTTTCTATGATATTTAATCATATTTCAATGATCAAAAGTTCAATTTTTGTAACCTTAAATCTCATTAATGTATTGATCCTCCATCTTGATGATATCTTTTCATCAATCAACTACTTCTTCACGATCTTTGTTAATTACTCTAATTTTACTGTTGAGAGATTAGTTTTTCTCCAGATATAAAAAATCATCGGTTTAGTGCTAAAACTATTAATATGATTCTTAACCACATTCTTCAATATAGGAGGAATCTTTTTTTTCTCAACTATTGGAAAGATAGTTCATAATTATTTAGAAAAGTCATCTTCATATAAATTTTTTTCAATTTAGTATGATTCTAAATTATTACTCAATAAAAATATTTTTTTTCTAGTAAACACTTTTTGTATATATTGATAGGATTTTATTTTTTATCAATTTTTCTCAATATCTTTGATTAATGATTTTCATTGAAATAATCTTGATATTCATTAACATTCGTCTTGGGGAAATTCATAGCAATGTGTCCAATTAACTGACAGTGAAAAAAATGAGGGGATGTTTTTCTTGATAATTTCCCTCTTTCATATCAATAATTATTAGATAAAACAGAAATTATTTCTTTCAATAAATACATCATCATCAATTTCATCAGACACAAAAGCATCGTCTTCATCAGCATCATGTATTTTCATTATTCTCATAGCTTTAAAATCCAATTCATCTTTAATCTTATTTTAATGATTGGAGATTTTATCATTTTATAAGAAATATGAATGTTATGAAATCATCATGAGATAAATCATCCTTATATACTAGAGAAGAAATTTTTAAATCATGCATGTTCATAATTTTTCACAAAACTTTTTTCACAATTGTATAATCTTCCACGACATATCTGATTCATCTGATTTTGAAAAAAAAATCATTCATTTACATTGACGATGTATTCATCAATTGTTTCTTCAAACCAAATTCTTTTTCATCAAGAATTATATTCTAGATTTGTATTTATATTTTCATGACATTAGTATTATCTTTGAATCAACTTTCCATATTTTCCTACAAACCTTTTTATGTTTTGAGACACATCACCTTGTGATAAACATTCTATGATAAGGACATAAGGATTTAAGTTCTATAATTTTCGTCAACTAATGTGTTTATCTTATCAGGAAGTGTAATGGGATCATCATTTTCAGAATGTGGTAGAGAAATTTTAGCAGTATCACCATCTTCCAAGAAAATAGATAGGATATAAGGAATCATCCTATATTTTCATCCATAAAATTTTACTCCATAGAATGATGGAATTCCTCACCTATTGAAAGAATTTATATTATCCTTGATAAAAATTAAACAAGGGAACCTAAACCCCCTGATGCTAATAGAGGTTCCATGTATCAAATACCAATAGAGAATGGAGGGATTGATTAAGTTGTTCAATTTTTATATTTTCAAAACAATAATAATCACAACCCCTTAAACCTATTAAAATTTATATCCTTATTAGCATTTCATAAATACACATGCATTCCAGTGATGTATGAATGAAAAGAAGAACATATTTATATTATTTATCCTAATTGTGAGAATGTATGTGCATGATATAGAAACTCTTATGGTTCTATGGAAATCTACTATTTTTTAGAAGTGAATACCAATTTTTCCAACTCTTGTTAGACACCTTCTATCTCCCAATAGAAATGATTATACTGACTCACGCCATTTTTCAAAGATTAATTTTAAAAAAAATTATCCAATAAATAGAATAAATACTTTGTTGAAACTGCCCATAAATGATCATTATGAATCCTCAATCCATTATGTCCTCATCTGATTCTCTCATTCCGATGAAGCTGGATCTGATTTTCAAAATACAATGATGCATGATTCTAGATCATATTTTATTAATAAAATAGTGCTAGATTTTGGATCCACTTTTTAGAGAATGACAGTGCTGATTTTTACAGAACATGTTATGGAATTTTCTTTGATTGATGGTGTTGTTTTTTGTATAATTTTGGATTTGAATTTCATAGAATGGTGGTTTTGAATTTTTCATAATGGTGGATCTGATTTACCTCAAAATAAACATGGAATCATAGATTTTGATGGAATGATCAATACAATTCTTCTTATATGATATGAGAACATTCAACTAAATTTCTCTAAAACATCGCATTTTGTGTCTTTATAGAATGTTGTAAATGAATAAGTGATCTGAGAAACTAGTAATAGGAACCTCAGAAATCAAGAGTAAGAAATCTAAAATAATTCCCCATATCCTATAACCAAAAACTCTTATAATCTCCCATTTAAACATCATCTTTTACATAATAAAATATATTTAAGTTTCACCATTAAATATTAAAAAAATTGAATGTATTGTTACACCACTTTAATTATTCTTAATTATCATCTCACTACGAATAATGTCATTTTAAAAAAAAGATGGAAACTATTTTTTCATAATATGGATGTCTATTTTTTCATAATTCATAATCAGTTTATTGCAAGATTATGGTGCTAGTTTTTTAGATCTGATATTTTTATAAATGTATGATGGAGAATTGAATGGGTTTAGTAAATTGGATCTATTGTATTCTCCCATTACAAATAACTTCTCAATTTAGGATTTCAGTGCTGATATTCTAGATCTGATTTTTTTAGTATTCGATTGATGATCAATCTTAATAAAATTTAAATATCATTACAATGGAATTATACTTATGATGAAATTCCCATTATGATTTAATTCTCTAAACGATGAAATTATTATTATGATATAATTCTCATTACGAAAAAATTAAAAATTTCTTCAAAACTCCATACCATTTCATCAATAAAATTTATTATGAATGTTTTCATGATTTATGATAACATTTTGATCAAAAAAGAATTTTTTGATTTCATTCTAGATAGTGTGAAATCATTATAACTCTTTAATTCATATCCTTCTTTCAAAACTCTTCCGCAAAATAATTCTTTATCTCATTACAATGAAGATATAATCATTGAAAAAAATAAATTCTTCCTCGATTATTCTAGATTCAATGTACTGAATATAAATCAGAAGGAACTGGTTCATGGAAAAAAATCAATCTAATAACAAAAAGGATAGTTATAAAAAATATAATAATGTTTTTAAAATAACATATCACGAAGGCACTTTAATATTCAATCTACATGGTGAAATAATTCTTCAAAATTAGGAAAATGAAAGATAATCAAAAATTATATCCTATTATAATCATATTGAATTAAATATATATTCTACTTGATAATCAAATATTAAGGATTTTGAGGCTTATAACATCCGATTGATAGTGAAGAACAACATAAAACATTATTTATATTTATTTACTCTTTTATTTCCTTAAAATATATGATTTCATATGAGGGAAAAAATTATTTGTTATTCCAATGTCATTTTTAGATAATTTTATCTCTTATAAAAATGATTTTTTATTTCAAAGATTTACAATTATAGTTTAAAATAAATTTATTTTCAAATATCATTCCATTTACTACTATGATAAAATTTAAATTTCTAGGATTATATATATATATAATATGGTTGGATATACACCCTATTATTTTAAAAGAATAAAATTATTTTCAATAGCATAGAAAAAATGAAACACATAACTAATATGAAAATGTAACATCTTGAGACATTGTGATATAATTATTTTTAAATTAATTTAATATCATTAATTACATGTATTACATGAAACCCTGATATTTTTATGTTTGATATTGTATTCAATATGCAACCATGACCTTAGTCGACCCACTATATATATTACTGTTATAACATTGCTTTTAAATTAATAGGAGTAAATAATATTAGGTACATTATGATATATATATATATATAAATATATATATATATCATACTCAATAATAATTATTGATAAATTTTTATTATATTTTCAAGGTATTGTTAGTAATATTATTTTATTATTAAAAATTTGTTTTCATCAATTTTTTTTTTAATGAAAAGAATGTTATAATAAATTCATGGAACTTTTATAAATATTTTTTAATAAAATTAAAATAATTTTATGAATCATAATATTGAAATTTACATTGGGTGATAAATTATTATTTTTGAAAAATATATATTTTTTTATGAATACTAGAGAATAATGATTTTGGAAGAAAATGTATTTTATTATCAATATGTTAAATAACTAAAAAATAAAATAATTTTTAAAATATGATTTAATTTAAACATATTATTATATATTTATATATAAATATATATATATATGTACATTTGTACCGTCATTATATTTTACTATACTATATGTTTTTTATTGGGTTTCAAATGGGGTTTTTTTATGAAAGCTATTTTATTTTATATAATGATTCTCTATTTTAATTAATTAAAATATACTTAAAAAGGGGTAATTAAAAATAAATGTTAATATTATATATCAATAAATATTAATTTATATTCATACTATAATTTTTATTAGACAACAGAAAATAAAAAATCATCTTTTTTCTTGAAGAAATAGACATCTCAAAAAAATGGTTTCTTGTCGGTTTTGCTGGTTTTGATTTAAATTAAAAATATAACATTTTTAGAAAATTAAATTATAATTTAAATATAATTTTAGAAATAATCATGTTATAATTTAATTAGTATAAATTATTTATATCATTATGAATATACAATAATTTTAGGATGAATAGTGAAAAAATATGAATTTTAACTGAAAAAACATTTTTCGTTAAATTATTAATAAAGATAAATAATATATAAAATTAATTTTATATTAATATTCGATAAATAATATAACCATTAACCTAGTTTATATTTTTGTCATAAATTTTTTATTGAATTTTTATATAAATACAATTAATAAATTTGAACATTTCTTTTTCAAGAAACAATTTTCTTTTCACATCTAAAAAATTAATATTAAATCAGATATTCCCACACATTTGAAATAAATTACTAAAAATGGAATTAATCTATCATTTAATAAAATTTTATATTTTCTATTGAGTTTAAAAAAAATTAGAAAAATTAATTATGAAAATTGTAAAAATTATTTCACAACTGTTAATGTACAAATGGGTTTATCGGGGAGTTAAATAAAATATTTAATATCATAAATTTTACCAAAAAGTTTTCCCAAAACCGTTTAAGGTAAATATATCAAAATTAAATCTTAATATATCAATAATTTCTAATTTATCAGTGTCGAGTCTTGAAAGAAACATGTTTATGGTTAAATATTTTTCAAAAATTGCAAATGTTCGACAAACATCATTTATAAAAGGACAACACATATCCTCATCTATTCACATTATAAAACCAAATTTATTAATTATATACCTACACAAATAACTCCAAACAATATATTTATAACCATTTAATTAATATTTTTTTTATGAATAGTAACTAGGATGTCTTTTGGTGAAAACCTAAGGAGGATATTCAAAGAACAAGTTACATTCTTCAATGAATGTTTTTATTTTATATATTTCTCCTATTTTTAAAATTATAGTTTAACCCTATAGGTGAAATAACCATATTATTATAAAAATAATGTTACAGTTTTATAATATGTCCATTCTTTAAAATAATATACACTTTTATCAATTATGATTCAAAATCATCATCCATGTGTATGAGAGACTACTGCATTGTGAACACATGTTGTATGTATTTCCATCACCACCTCTCATGGTATGGTATGATAATATATCTAAAGAATATATATATATATATATATAATATTTATAATATTTTTATAATAATGAAGACATTATTCCATATATAACTTTTAAATTCCATTTCATATAGGATTTGATAACGTCGCACCTTTGAATGTCATATCAGTGCCTCACAAAGTAATGTAATTAATTGTTCAGAAATGCATTACATGGAATGATATACAATTTATATTATTTAATATATATGATAGAATTGAAATAAAATTTATTTTAATGGAATATTTGACATTATGAAAAGAATATTTTTATAGTTTTCCTTTCTAACACTAAAAAGATAATAACATCTTTCGTATACCTGTGGACTACCATATACATGGATCGATGTGGCTCTATTTTCATCACTACTCCACATTTATGATATTTATAAGTATATTTAACTACTTAATTTCATATATATTAAATGAAGGTTGTTATAGAATGATAAAATATTACATACCTCATTTAAATAATTATCATTGAAAAACGAAAGTGTTACTCATGCATGTGTATGACCCTTCAATTTCATGATTGCAATAAATCCCATTTTTCATCACCTTAATTCATGATTAGTATAAATATTAAATTTTATTTATAGATGTGATGATTATTTCATGATTATTATTCTGGACATTTAGGTACTATATACTTTTCAAAAGAATAGAAACATTCAAAAAAATTCATGAATGTAAAAACTATGAAATTAAAGCATGTAGCCCGAATGGCCCAAAGGCCTTATTTTTATTTTTTTTATGGATAATCCCCCATTAAAGGGTTGAAGGGGGAACCCGTACATGACCCGTATAAGTTTAGTTCAATAATATGTTAATTATAGGTTTAAAATAGTTATACAAGATGATAAATCGTGTTTTTAACACACCAAGTATTTACAAATGAATTTATTATAGCCTATAACGCAAAAAGCCCTATGTCTCTGCAAAAAAACAATGTTATTATAATAATATAAACAATATAGTTAGAATGTAGGTGTTTACATAGTAATGTGAATAGTAATAATTAATAATAAATCTTATTTATAATGGATTCACATTAATAAATTATAATTATAATGAAATTTATATTTTTGTGAAATATAAGCATCGTTTTTGAATTTTTATTTTAAAAAAAATAACTTACATTGAATTTTTGGTATTTTAATTAAATGTTTTATTTCTTTATGAATAATGAAAAATACAGCATTGTAGTCAAAAATAGTGTTTTTTTAGATTATTATACTATCAATATATTCTTAAAATCACAATAGATCAATTATACATATAATAATCTAACGTAAATCACCTGAATCGGTTTTATATTGAAATATTGGATAAAAAAATTAATCTTTTGAAATGTCATGTTACTGTCCTTCTCACCACAGTTGTGATTTTATCATTAAGTGTAATTTTTCCTCTTCTGTGAAGTGAATATTAAAAAAAGAAAATACATGGCTTTGATCAGAAAGATATTTAGATTCTGGTAGGATCAACATTATTTTTTAGTGAATAGTATTTTGATTCATTAGAATAGAAGTGTTATCTTTATTAATAGTAATATTACCAATATAACAGTAACCTCACTTTTGAAATTTTCTATAAAATTTTGGCATTTTATAAGTGAAAATCTCATATAACTATATTAGTATATACGTTAATAAATTTTTCTAAAAATATTAATTAAGTGTTGTTATTTTTTCAGTCGTTAATATTTAATAAAAATTTATAAATAATAAAATTATTTAAAAGAAAATTTATTTTCTGAATTTATACTTTTAAATTAACTTTTTTCCTATGATTATAAGACAATTTAATGGGACCATGCTTATTTTTTCAAGGTGTTATAAAATCAGTTAAAATTTTAGAACCATTATTTTCCAAATAAATGATGATTTTGATTAAAAATTTAATTTTTAATATTTAGATAATTAATTTTATAAAATAGAGTTAATTTCGTAATTCTAAAAAAACAAGAAATGTTTAGGGTTAATTTTTGGATTTTTGGAAATAATCAAATTTTTGGTGAATATTGAAATATTGTAATTTACGATATTAATTCATTATAGAATAAATAACTATTCTTTGGGTTATTAATGATTTAAAAACCATATTATCAAAAAAATTCATTATTTTAATATTTTTAAGATAATACTCAAATTATTCATAGTCTTGAAGATAAATATTAAACAAATGAATAATATATTAAAAAACACCCCCTCGAAAACTATAAATACCACCCCTCACCACCACTTCTCTCACACCTCTAATCCTTGATGGTTGTACAAATTAATCCATAATACTCTTCTATAGTCTCTTTAAACTTCTTATAGAAGCTGCGGGTCTTAAACAAAGACTCAATCAGGGTGTTGTAAGGATGTTCCTAAAGAGGAAAATTCAAGAGGTAAATACTCTTTTTATTTTAATTGCATTTCAATTTACTTTTTCATTTATAATCTATCATCATATACTCTATCAAAATTTGTATCAAAAAAATATTATAATTTATATACTATAATGATATCAGGTTAACATAAGATCTATCAACTATCCCCTTTCCCCCGTTCATTTATTTTGAAAACAAAATCAACATATGTAAGGTGTCAATTTACAACCATCTTGGAAGAACGATTTAAGTTCGTCTATTTTCTCATCAAGAATGGTAATAAAGCAATTTAAATGGTTAAACAATATTATAATATATGTATTAAAACGTATTTGTTGTTATGTAACTACTATATACAGATAATTTTAATTCTTATGACAAAACTAGTTCGTAATTATCCAAAACCTGAAAAAAAATCAACATAATTATGAATACTATTTTATCTAACGAATCCAAATTATACCTTATAAACAAATTAAATATATAACCATTTAATATTATATATTTTCATTAATATTATATAAATTCAATTCTATAAAATGAAACCCATCACACAAGGACTTCCATACTCATATATAACTATATCGATCGTGAAAACCAAGGAACCAAATGCTCTCTAACTATAAAATTGTATCTTATAACTCATAAAAAATCCATAAATTAATTAAATAAAATCCATATAAATAAAATATATGTGGAATAGGTTCAAATTTGTTTTAATGGATTTACTTTTATTATCAAATTCATTAAATGTAACTGTATAAAACATCCAGACATAAGATATGGTTTTCCTCAACTCACCATCCTTTTCGTGAGATATTCCTAACTCAACACTAATTCTTGTGTTTAGTGTATTTATGATTCCCATTTATGTTACGAATCCAAAATATCTATATAATTTTGGTATTAAATGTATCATTAAATGATTTTTAATTTTTTTTGTATATGATTCGATTGATTATAATGTGGCGTGGGATTCTCCCCGAACATCCATTTTTCATATCGGATACCCATTCTATCACACTACCCTAATGTAATAATTCATTTCATTTACATAATTATTAAAATTTATGTAAATATATTCTTATAACATGTATCACAACTAGTTCATCACTCTTTTATAGGGAAATTGAGGTTTTAAAAGGATCCTTTAGGATTCCACCCAATAAGAAAGAAATATTAAAGGAAACCTCACTATCTAGTACACATTTTCAAGTGCATTCCATAATTTGTTTTAAGAAAAAACAACTTTTAATAAAAGACTCATTTCACTAGGATGAATATATTGTTTCACTGTAATTTTTAATAAAAAAATTCCTTTTTATATTTTAAATAATTTTTAAAATTATTCCAGTAAACCTCAATAAATCGGTTCATTAATAAAGATTCATAAATTCACTATTTACATGTTCTCACTTTAGTTGGAAATAATATATTAATAAAATTTAACATTATTTTTCTCCTTGTTTTCTCTTTTGGGATATACAAACTTACAATCTTATTTTATGATAAATAAAAAAAATTAAAAAAAAAATTCCAAAGTAAAAAATGGGTTTTCTCGTCTCACATTTACTTCTATTAGATATATAAATTATTCAAATCTATTTCATTCTATGTGGTGTATATAATATCCATTAGTATATTATATAATTAATTAATTTGTTATCATTAAAAAATATGTTCCATTTATAATTAAAGAAGATTATGATTGAAATGATTTGAGTTGGTATTAGTCTATAGTAATGTTTAACGAATATTTTCCTCAAGACTTTGTCAATATTCTTATTAGAGTAATTTAATCTATGATAATTAACGTTTTGTGGGAAACATTTATTTGAGGAAACAATTTTTTGACTTTTGAGGAATGCATTAGACTAATTTTTGTGATGGGAAGGTTCTGCAATAGACCTCGATTATTTAGTAGGTCTCATGATACATTCTAGAGTAGTTCTTTTCAAATTATTTACGGTGTCTTTGAAGAAACCTTTATAGTATGTTTATGATGTAAAACATTATGCATTCCCTCTTTATAAAACTAGTAATTCATTATTTATGTGATTATTTTACTAGTAGAATATACATTGATATTTTTTTATTGTGGAATTATTTAACAAACTTTTATTACTACCATTTTTTGATAATGATTATGTATTAATGTCATGTGGTTTTTAGTTATTCAATATTAATTATTTTTTATATTGTCTTATACAATATAAAATAGAATTACTGAGCATCTAACCACTCCCATTTCATTTGTTTTTATTAATGATGCAATGATGCATATTACGAATGTATTGCTAGAATAATCTAGATGATTATTGATTCTTCCTATGAAATGGCTATGTTGTTTTTACTTTTAAGATATATTATATTGTTCATATATGTAAAATTATTTCCAAAACTAATAAACTGATCGATTCCATGGGATTCATGTCTTCTATCTATAATAGTGTAATAATGGAAGGAACCAGCTCCTAGAAACTACTATCGGGGACTTTACAGTAGGAAAAGGTAATTTTTATTAGAAATAATATATTATATATTTCTAAAACAATGAAAAGGGAAAATATCCCTAATATAGACTTTGAGGATAAGAATATAAGAAAATCCTATAATTTTTCCAATGAGGATATTATTTATGTCTTCATGGAAATAAGTCCATGTCTAGATACTACAAGAGGACGTGGTTCTAGAAATAATTTACTTAGTGGTAACAACTCTGACTTGGTGTCCCATTCATGACTTGAGGTATCCTTGTACATGAAAATAGATCATAATATGCACTTTTATTTACCTTCCTATGGGATATGCTTATAATAAATCATGTTTTGCTTACAAACCATTATAAAGGATTTAAATGTAAATATGTCCCTAATGAAACCATGTTTATGAAATTGATTTTAGTTATAAATAATTTTCAATTTATGTTATGTTATATACTAGATATAAATTATAAATTACGAATAATAGACTTATCTTATGTATTTTATTTTTTATAAATTGTGCCTATAAGAATTAATGTGAACCTAACCAATGCACATGATCGGAGTAGTAAGAATGATAATGTCTTTTATGAGATTAATGAAATATTTCTAAGGGATGTAATCTCTGAAATATTCTCATCATATGAAGAAATTATATCATGTTCTAAAAAAATACCATGCCATATGGAATAAATGGGAAGTATGAGAATATGATGATAACAAAAAAATACAAATAAAAAGAACATGGTAAAGAAATATTTCAACGAATGAGAAAATTATGGAAGGAAACACCTTTGTATATGATTATGTGGAAATCTATTTTTCTTCATGTGTGGATAAAAAGGAAAGAATGATAATGATTGTATGGAAAGGACTGTGTTTTCCAATGATCAGTGCTTTAACTCTAAAAATACCAAGAACTATACAAATATATTCCCCAAGCGTCATATAAATATAGAATATAAAATTAAAATTGATCATGGGAATGATTTTTCTCTTAGTATGTTTGAAATGGAATAAGTAATGATTTTTTATTGGATCCAAGACATATATAAAAATTATAAGAGTTATAAGATACATAAGGAATGTATTAAAATATTGTTTCATTAAGGATTTAATAATGATTTTGGAATATTACTATGGAAGATTTACTAAGTAGCAAGTCAATATCAAGGGGAATGATATGGTTTATAGAAAGAATCCCCTTAATAGATTCTTGGTACTGAGGTATTGATTTCAGAATAAAGAGATTATTTATTTTGATATAGTAAATTGTATATAACATTCTATCATGGATCTAAACCAAGGACGATTGACATAGTCAGTTATGATCTCATTAGTAGAGTATATAATATTTCATATTTAATGAAATTATCAGATTTATAGTGTTTGATATAAGTAATAAATAATAATAAACATTTTCAATAATGTTTAATGGAAATTCTAGTTATTACTATGCTTCAAGTGAATACAAGTAAAATGAACTCAAAAGATTGTATGTGATGATTAACAGAAATTAAATGTTGTTTAATACGTTCATTGTGGAAATTCAGTGACCCTATTATAAAGTCTAGAATCACGATACTCTGGAAAAGTAACCCATTTATGAAATGATTGAATATGACATTTGGAGATGGTTTTAGAAAATATTTTATGACATCACCATTTCATAAAACTTGTCCCATAAAATGATGTTGGAGTAACTAATGGGACAATCCAAGTACAATATAGTATTTATATAATTATATCAAGGAACACAATTTCCATACATTATTATAGAGTATCATAAATTCTAAATATTAGAGAAAGGATATTGAAAAAAAAGTATCCCATTACCTACTTTTATGATGAATAAAATTGTCCCTGATACCATCATAAATTTAAGGCTTTCTGATTGTTAACATCCCCTAGCTATGTTTTCTAATAGTATCAATAATAACATCATCGTCAGAATTCACATCCATTTACATGTTTTACTTTCCATGTAATTTCTCATAATTAATACAAAAATATGGTGGTGACATTTTTATTCCATTCCCCCTATAATAAAAGAATATTTTTTGAATCTATTTGAAGTGTGGTTTGTCCACAAAATTATATACTAGTTTAATTTTTTTTTCTTTGTTGAAGTGAAATTTCAAATTGTGTGGACACAATTTACTGAACGAGGGGATAATGTAACACACAAATGATTTAAAATTATTTTAATATGTTCTATAATGCAAGAACCATTGAGTCTTTGCAAAAGAACATTTTTTTATAATAATTATTTAAACAAAATGGTTTTAACCTATATGTTAAACATTGTAATAGGTATAATAAAAATTCATATTAACTTTATTTTTTTTGGTTCAAACAAATAAATAATATTTATAATGAAATTTATATTTTTTTTAAATAATCATTATTTTTGAATTTTTGGTGACAAATTTACTTGGAGTGATTTTTTTTATTTATCTGATAATTTTCATTTTTTTGGTATATTCAGAAATATTGCATTATAGTTAGAAACTATGTTTTTCATTTAAATATTAATACAGTAAATTGATTATTAATGTCACAATAGATAAATTATAAATATTTTAATTCAATCTATATCATCAAAATAATTTTTATATTGAGATTAGATATAAAAACATTATGATCTTTTGGATGTTATTTTTACCAGTCTTATCACCACACCAGCTGGATTTTTATTAAATAAAAATTTTACACTTTTGAGATTTGATTTTCAAAAAAGGGATATAAACGGTTGTGATCTGTAAGATATTTATAGTTTAATATGGTCAATGTACTATTTTGGTGAATAGTAGACTGGTACTTTTAAATAGAAATGTATCCCATATTAATAGTTAAATTACCAATAAAATTGTATTCATGCATATGAATGTATGTATAAAGTGTATGAATATTATAAGTGAAAATATGAAATAATTATATCATTATATAAGTAAATTAATGTTTTAAAAATATTAATTAACTGATATCTTTTTTTAAGTCATAAATATTTAATTACATTTTTATATCTAATATAATTATATAATGAAAATTTATTTTCATAAATTAAATTTATAAATTATCATTTTTTAAATGATTAGAATTTAATTTTATGATTCCTTAATTAATTTTTTAAAGTGTCATTAAATATGTTATAATTTTAAAACCTGTATTTTCTATGTATATGATGATTTTAATTAAAGATTAAATTTATCATATTATGAAAATTAAATTCATTAAATGGATTTCGTTTTTTAATAGTACAGGTTAAGAAATTATTACAAAGAAATTTTTGTTTTTTTGAAATACGTTGATTTTTGTGGAAAAGTAAACTACAGTAATTTATGTTATATATACATTGTAATATAAACACATTATTCCTTGACAGATGAATTATATCAGCACCATAATCTATATCTTCAATTCATTATATTAATATTTTTTTGTGATAAATCTCAAACTATTCATTGACATGTGGCAAAATAAAAAGAAGTCGAATATAATATTAAAAAAACCCTTATACTCCAATATAAATACCACCACACCACCACTTATCTACAAACCTAGAATCCTTAAATACTATTCCAATTCATTAGAAATAAACTTCCCAAGTCCCAATGCCACTTCTATTTGGATATACTAAAAACAAAATACCCAAACAAGGTCCTTTCCCTCTCTCTCTTTCATTTTGTAAAGAAAATCATCGTTCATGATGTGAGATTTACAACCTTACTATATAATTGTTTTTTAGTCTTCAATTTATCCATAAATAATGGTCATAAAATACATCAATGGTTATAATATACAATAATATATTTATTATAACCTATTTAATGTTTTAGAAGTTGTATATATACATAATATTAATTCATATGCCAAAACTAGTTTATGGTGATCAAAAAATAGACTAAAAAATAAAAATAAATGTCACTAAATTTTTATCTAATGAATAATAATCACACCATATAAAAAAGGAATTATGAAATAATTATTCTTTTTTGTTCATTAATATCAAGAAATATAAATTCTAGGTAATTTTACCAATTCTACATTAACAACCGTACTCATATATTTGTATATCGGTCATGCAAACTAGGGAAATGAATGCTCTCGAGCATGGAATGGTGATATTATAAAATTTTAAAAAATCCATAAATAATCTAAATAAATCCATATTAAATAATATACCTTTTTAATAGGTTATAAATATAATTTTTAATGAATATAATTTCATTATCTAGGATTTAAAGTGCAAGTGCTAAGCTGTTTCATACATAAGGTAAGGGTTTTCTCAACTCATGATCACATTCGTGAGATATGCCTTACTTTCCCAAAATTCATGTATGTGGTATATGTATGATAAAAAATTATGTTCCTAATAATGAATCTATTTATTTTATTGGGATTAAATTTAAAATTGTCTTATTAATAATTTTTGGGAATATGATTCGATTGATTACAATGCGGTATGTGATTTTCAACAAAATTTCATTTTCATATGGGTTGCACATTCGATCCGTTTACCCCAATGTAATCCAAAAATACTTTTAAATAATTCTTATAAATTATTTTTATGTGTTTTAAACATTTTATATATATCATTATATCATTAATTTATTTGTAAATTTATGTCTCAAATGTTTCCTTTTGATTTCCTCCCTATATGAAATTCCGATTAAAGGAATCTTCACGATTTCATACACAATTTCAAACTCACTCCATAATCTATTTTATGAAACTATTATTTATATAAATATATTCATTTTAGTAAACAAATATTTTTACCTATCTAGTTTTATTTTAAAAAATTCATTAATATTATTTTTAAATAATCTTTATTGTTTTTCCCTTAAACTGCACTATGGAGGTTCATTTCTAATATTTCATAAATGACGATTTTACAAAATTTCAATTTATTTGGAAATAATTTGTGCATGAAATATTATATCATTTTTCGATACTTTTTAATTAGATATAAATGTTATAAATATGATTTTATGGAAAACATAATTTATTTTCCAAAATAAATCATCCTTCTAATGTAAAGATGTGTTTTCTCCTAATATTTATATTTAAAATAAACTAACTAAAATATTTTTAAATGATATACTAAATTATAATGTTCAACCTGGAATAACACTTAAACATAAAATTTTCAACGAATCTACCTACCATATTATTTCAATTTTTCCCTTTGGGAAAAAATGCACTTCTCTTTCCTTCCACTAAAAAATCTTTATTTATTATTAACAAGAATTACTAGTTTTGATTTACCCCACATTGATTTATTTTATTACCTCATCTATCACAGTAAATATTAATATAATAATATAATTATGACATGATAACATGTCCCATTCTCAAGGATTAAAATTTATGTAAATTATACAAGTTGTAAAGAAAAAAATAACAAATAATCAGGAGGAGTTTTCAATCAAGGTTCTATTGACTCTGCGACATAAGGTTTGTAGTTATTGAGGTTTGAAACATTAATCCTCGAAGAATTGATTTACTCAAAATCATATTGAATGATATAATAATAAAATATCAAAAAAAAATTCACGTCAATGCGAAAAATCTCACATATATGATTTGAATGCATGTTCACGATCATTGTATACATAATGAACTATGCGAACGCACATGAATTCCCTATATACTTTAAAACATTGTATTCACATTAAAATTAATTTTTAGAAATATTTATAATTTTTCAAATGGTATTATTTGATGAATTCTAACATCAACAATTGAACCCAATATTATAAAAATCATCAGTGTAATAAGGTATGTTTTATATTCTTTCATGTATCAAATAATTATTTTTCTCTTTTATTATTAAATAGTTATATTTTTATGTTTGGAAATTTATAAAATTATAATGAAATTATAAAAGCACATGAGCCTCATCCCGAATGGGGATGACCCATCATGTGCATCCATGAGACCTATGGTAAAAACCATGTAGTGGCACATTTATATGGTATTGTAGAATTTTTGTAGAAGGATCTACAGAAATGTATTTTAGTATGAACTTTAGTATGTATTGTTCATTACTGTAGTAGTAAGAACTATTCACCATCGAGACACCACTTTGGTCATGGAGTTCTTCCAGCCATTGGGCCAACCAATACATTGGGTTAGTAAGGCTTTTAGACCACCTTATGGCCATTAGGCAACCTCAAGGAAATATAAATATCTCAAAGACTTTAGCCAAAAAAATATGCATACACAAACCTGAAAAATTCTACATGGAACAAGCTCCGTAGGTGGATTCAGATCATGATAAATTCATCAGAGTAAAGATATCATATTTGGATGAAATAGACAGTATGTTATTTTCCATCAGTCCAAGGCCTATGTATAACTCCATGGGAAAGAAAATCGCACAACCATGTGAAGGTGAAGAGATGATCACAACACAGATGATCTGGATGGTTTTTTCAAGTATTAATTATCTAGGATGAATTCCTCTATGACTTCGGGGTCCAAAAATTTCACAAATCCAATGGTCACTAGAAGGTTTCCCCTTCACCCCTAAAATGGTGGATTTTGACAAATGAAAAGAAAATGAAGTTCGTTGATCCATTCAGGTGTGAAATAATGAACATTTCCAAATACCAAAAATAGAACCCTTTAACTTATTCCTTAGATTATAATTCATCAATTCTTCCTATTATTACCTCACCCAAAAAATTAATATTATAAAATAATGAAAATCACTAATTTGATATTTTTAATGAAAAATATTTTCTTTTAATATGCCTCATTCCTAATAATGTCATTTATAAATTATATAGGCAAAAAATATTATAATAAAAATATATCACAATTATTAGGGATAAATCAATAATAATTACTCAATCATACACAATTAAACTGTGCAGTATAAAAAACAGATAAGTTGTATTAAATTTTCTAGTATCTGACAATTATTATATTCTCTATTAAAATATTCAGATTATAAAATGATAAAAATATAGACTTTAAATCCTATCATTAATTGGACACAACATTTGGGATATTCAATATTGGAATTAAATATATTTAATTATTTCACAAGGATTTCAAAAATTAAAATCCTAAAAATTGTAGGGAGATATATTTTACTTGAATTACCCAGTTCTTATAAATCATCATTCATCATATTAACACATTTTTTACACTAATAAACCTATTACATATCTTATTTATTTAATCATATTATCATTAATATCAAAAAAATTGAATCATTACATTCCTATGTAACTCATATATCATAAATAAGTCAACTTTTGAATATTTATGTATGGGAATGAAACTCCAATTTAAGGTAATATTACGTAATAAATATATTTTATATTAAAATTTTAATATTATGGAAAGTGATATATATTTAAAATAAATATATACTCCACTTCATTTTTCTGAGCATCATGTGGGACTTATTATGAAATAATGTTTAATAATAATATAAAATTTATCCAAAAATGTATGTGGGGGGTTTTGGTTCATTATATGACATTCCTATACAAAATTTAATATATATATATATATATATGTATTTAAATCTATAGAATTATATATCTCATTATTACCCTCTAGTGCTCTATGTATATTTACTTCCTCTATATGGGAAGTATCAGTTGTCATCTGAAATACAATACTGGGTTTTCTTTAATTCAGTTTGATAATAAACCCATCTTTCTTTAAGAATTCTTTCCCTATCATATATTCATGAGGAAAATAGGTATAATGTATAAAAGATCCACCATTATGAAAAACATTTTAATATTTATTGGTTGGGGTAGGATGATGTATATATCTTAATCCTAATCAGTTTCCATGTTCAAAACTTCTTCTATATTCACCAGTTATATCTCGTTGTAATCTTTATCTATGATATAATAATTTTTTATAATAGAATGTATTATTATTTGAAAAAAAACTTAGAATAGATAATTAACAAAAAAATAATCATCATTATAATAAAAATATTTCATATTAATATCATTATGAAAGGATATATGGAATTCATTATAAACTCCCTCCATTAAATTATCTATATGTTCATTGATATATATATTCATTATTAATTAGGTACACATTCCATTTATTCATTATTAGTTTTGGAAAAAAAATCTCTACCTAATAGGTGAATAAAAAATAGAGGGGTGATATTAATTATATTTCAATTAAATTATTTTTGAATGACTTCATGAAATTATCATTTCCCTGGGTAAATACAGATTAAATCCCTTATTCAGTGGGAACTACCTTGTAGAGTTGAATTCTTAAAAATATAGGTAGGTAGTCAGGACCCTCTATTATTTCATAAAATTACCCCATATGTGATGTATCTTCTTCATCCAAACATTGGGAAAGGTGAAAATATGAAAATGATTATACTTTATTATTATTGTGGGATATAATATTGTACTAAAATTTAAGTCTTAATTTGCTGTAAATTATATTTATCACCAAAAATTTTCATAGAATGAATGTTATCATTATAAATTTCCTATATAAATTGTTTATATAGTTGAAATTGAACTTCATTCATACTCTATTTTTCCTCCTTGGGATTTTCAATAATAAATATGAGTTCGGAATCCTCTTCCACCATTCTCTCATGTTTTAGTATTTCTTGATATGCATGAGATATTTATACTGTTTTTCTATTAAAAATTGTTTCATTTATTTAACCCATTCCCTATCATCTCTTATTCCATTTTCATTCATTTTTTCATAATATTTCACATATGAGTAATAAGTACTTGTTTATTAATCATAATTTTAACACATCATCATAAATATATATAATTATTTTTTTAGGATACAATGAAAAACATTTACAATATGAAATGAAAAATTGATTGAATATATTCATGGATCCTCAGTGAAGGTGGAATGTGTTGATATTATTGACATATAGTTGTATAAAATACAATGTTTTCCCAGTGCATCATATTTCCCATCTAGAGTATAATCAAATGATGTCAATTACATTCAATGACATTATCCATATATTTTTTATTCCCCTTTTAAAAATTCCATATTTTATAAATAGAAAGAAAATGTTTGAATGAATGAAAAATTTATACGATAACTATCATATAGATATGGAGTAATTAATTCTAGTAAAAAATGGAGTACGATATTTCAGAGATGGTTGCATGGGTTTTATCATTAATCAAATTTTTTGAAAGTTCAATTTGATAATTTGTCTAAAAAATACCATTCATTATTTAGTATCCTATTAGAAATTAATTGTAAAATTTTAATAGGATATGAAAACTATATTCTATAACAATATAACCTCAATAGATTATAATGATTAATGGAACACCACAAAAGATAGTATTGCACTATCTAGGACCTAACACCATAATATTCATTTTCATCTATTATAAAAACACAACATCATTGAATAATATGAATTTACTTGGTTGAATGGTATGAATGAAAATAATTTTATTAATAGAGAATGATTTATCCATAATTCCATGGTGGAAAATTTCCACATCAATAAACATCTAGATCATTGAATAATAATATAATTTAAAAAATGAAAATAAAAAATAAAGAATTTATTGGCTCACTGAAAACACTGAAACAAAAATAATCCTTTCAGTCACTCTTCAGTGGTTATAACATATATCATGGGGGATAAAAAATAGATTGATGGAGATGAATACAGATAATGAGAAGGAACTCCTTAATAAAAATTCAATGATATTATTAAAAGAAAAAAATCCAAAACATTAATAGAAACAAAACTAAACATCAGCCTCTTCCATTTAGATGTGATCCCAATCCCCCTAAATTGAATTATTTAGTTAAATTTATAATCATAATTTATGGCATTCATTATTATTTGAATATTATAAATCATATATTTAATCCTTGAAATACATATAATTGTTAAGTAGACAATGATTCCTCAATTAATTCAACATAAGGATTTGTTTATAAATTTATATATCATTGATAGAGAGTGAATATGGTAATGTATTACCCATATTACCATATCAAATTTATTGGATGCTTAAAATTTTAATATTAATTATTTATCCCATTTAGATATATTCATTTATCCGTATTTAATCAAACTTATCTTGAACCATGTATCGTAATTACATGCAATTAGGTGTCTGACATGACTTTTTGAGAAGGAACATGTAAAATCTGAAGCGATTCTAATTCAAATTTTTGAATTAATTGAATTATTCATCATGTTTCTAGTTTTAAAAAAACATAAATTTAGGTAGATATAGTGTGATAAATTTGTTTAATTCATATTATAAAATAATGATTCATTCTTTTTGGAAAACAAATTAGTTGAATCTATTAATACATGGAAGGAATCAATGTGTGTTTTTGTAATCATTAGTGATCATTAATAGTGTATTATCCTCTACACTACCTTATATTGATATCCTATAGAGTAATAGTGGTGATAATGTAATCTAATTCTCACACAAATGAAATTGATCTGATTAAGGGTATCACTCATGTCATTCATTTTCATTATCTCATTTATCTATAACATTGTGTTTGGATGAAGTTATATATCCATTATTAAAATTCATTTACCCATAGATTTATTTTTTTACAACTATATACACACCATGAAGTCAGTTCTACCTTTACAAAACATCGAAATATCATGGAGAACATCTACATATTGATACATACACATACACAGCTTGTTTAAATCAATGGGTAGCCATATATTAAGATTATTATTATACCATTTCCCATATGACATTTCATACAAAAATTACTCAATGTTATTTTACCATCACACAAAATGTATTATGTTGATATTACGCTTAAAAAGAACCTAAAAATTATATCGTGTGGAGTTAAATAACATATATCCCCAACATAGCCTATAGTCCATGAAAAATGGTATATACAAATTTCAATATTATGATATGTAAAAAATCATTCATCCAGATTATGAATGTAAACATATTTATATTAATTAATTATATAAATAAGAGTCACCTGTATTATATACATTAGCTTATTTAATAGGTAAATAATTTAAAATATTAATAACTCATATATATATTTCATGAAATATTCAAAAAAAATCATAATTGGGCTCTATTTCATGAACTAATATAATAAACAAAATCATTCTATATAGATTCATGTCACTCATTGGTTGAAACATCTAGTTTTTTATTTTTCTCTAAAGTAACATAACTCTATGATTTATCAAATTTATTAGTAATTTATCTCTAGTGTCATGAATATATAATCGTTTCTCATTATATAAAAATTCATGCACAAAATATATTTCCAAAAAATTTAGCATATTCGTGCATCCAACATGTAATTCCATATTAATATATCATATAAGACATCATGAAATTTAAAATGGTTCAGTAACACTGTGCACCATTATGTAACAACCCAAACTATTTCAAGTATTTCGAAAGGCCCCCTATGAATCGGGAATATGATACACCTTTTACCCAATCATAAACACCATTATATGGTGAAAAATTTAATAATATATGATCACTAGTATTAAATTATATTCCATTCATTCAATAATTATCATTGATGTTTTATCTATATTGAGATATTTTAAGGAGATCCCAAATATACCATATATTAAGATAAATATCCTCCAAAAGTAGCATGATAAGAAATATTTTTTATAAAAAAACATCAATATATGTTGGTTCACAAAACTGATTTCCAATCAATGGTATTTCATAGTCATATTTAGATGTTTTAATTAAATCTACTATTGTATCTATTTTCCACCAATGGTATAATTAGATCTCAAAAGCCATGAAATTATAGAGAATATGGTCGAATTTTGACATAAAATGTCTTGATATTCCTTATAGACTAATAATAATTATGTAATGACATATAGTGTGTAAATATATCTCATTATATATTTCCCATATATTTATATTCAAGGATTTTGTCAGGAAATAAGGATCCCAATCACGTAAAATAAATATTGGTCCCCCATATATACTTATGATTTTATTTATATGGGGTTGGAAATGAATAACAATCATCTTATATTATTGTTCCTATAAAAAATTATGAACTTGGGAAGATGATAATAAATGACCATTATAACATCATATATCATTATTTTTATTGGTTTTCCATAAAAAATGTATATTGTAACATTATCCAACATCCGAGTTTCTATATTTAGTGGTTTCGTAATACCTTAGGATATTTCTTTTTAAACATTACCTACTAGAATACAACGCAACAAGACACTTATTAAAAAAATTATTTTTTATACCATCCAACAAGATATGCTTTCATAGATACGTATACATTTTTGTGCTACTAGGGTTAATAGGAAAATGAATGCAATGTTGTTTAACTAGAAGTTCCGTTTTCAACTCTATTGTGGGAGAAACATATGAACTCATTCCAAATAATAATATGACATTTCTATACATGATGTCATTTGATTTTCCATCCTTAACATGTTTAATCAATTTTTAGGTTCCCATCATCCTTCTGGGACATCACTATCCATTCATATAATGGTGATTCAACAATTTATTTGAAAAATAATTACGGACCCCCTGATTATAAATCACAATACCACCACTACTTGATCTCAATTATGTGGAAACATTTTTATCCTCATCATGGTCAAAAATCAGAATTATTTCCTACTAAATACACCTTTATCCTTGTTTTCATGTATATGGTGGTAGTATATTGAGAAACCTTGGTCCAAATGTAGTTCCAATCACAATATTTTCTTTATGATGAGCTCATTCCAAGAAAACATAAACATTAAAAATTATTTCCCATATATATATTTTATATTTTACTATAAATGTTGGCCATCCATTTTTTTAAAAACAAATTGTATCTTCCTTCTAGAGGCCATGTGACAGATCATTCTATTGATGTAAATTAAAAATAATTGATGTATAAATAATTACTATATAATTATAGATAAGGAAAAAATAATGTACATATTTAAATAATTTGTAATAAATTACAAGTAATAAATACATTATATTAATGTAAATATTGTTTCAAAACTATATTATTTCCTATAATCTTAAAAAAAATTCCATACATTTGATATATAATGTGAATATGTCACCTTTATTTTTTTAATATATGGTTTTAATATTAAATGTTACAAAATCTTGAATGAAGTAAAAAAATTTACATTAATTTACATCGATAATATTTGCAGGTTTAGAGTTTTTGGGAAGTTGGTCATAACATTTACGTAAAAACTTAAAGAATACAAGGTGGAGAAGTTTAATAGATATACATTTGTTTAAGAATCAAAAAACATTCTAAAATAAAACATGATTTATTTTACATGATAATAATATTCCTTATATTTTTATAATAATTATCTTTTATATTACCTATCCTTATACATTGGGATAAATATTTCAAAAACACGGTATGCGCAAAAAAATATTAGTAATTAGTATAAAAGATGGAATGAAACTGTTATTAGATGAATATCATAAAATAAAGATTGAATTCTCACAAAATCAAACAATTCAACCATAAAACATAAACACATTAGATTACCACATGAATATTAAGATTCGAGTAAAACACATTGAAATTGTAAATCATAAAGGTATCTTGTGCATCCATAACATTTATACATTGTATTTTTTAAGATAAATATAGAGTAACCTCCATGGTTATGTTTGTAATACCCATCATAATATATTCCATAAATATTTTACGAGAAACCCAACAAGTTAACTTCGCCTCATTGTCCAATGCATTAGAGATCTATCATGTGTTCACCCACCCTCAGTTTATCATAGAATTACCCATCTAAATATGACATTCCCATGAACCAAAACATAAACACAAAACATAAATCATTCACCAAACAATAGAAAACTTTCCACTTTGGAACCTCATTATATTTCTTACAAAGCCACAAACTCAAAAATGAAAAACATTGTCAGAGATTAAAATTTTAACCAGAAAAATGAATCATTAAAACATTAATGTGACCTATATGCTGGAAAATAAATTTACACCATCTATGTTAAATAACATTGCTATTTATTTAAATAATGACACCATATTCAAAACATAATCAAAACATTTAAAAAGAATGATTTTAAATCAATGTATACCACACAACATTAAATCTTTTGAAATAAATTGACATTTGAAAACAATAATTTCCATATAAAAAAATACATCAAACCATTTGGAACACATGGACATTAATGAGAATGATTTATAATAAAATATCTTTAAATTTTTAAACCTATTTTGTGGCTAGAGAGACCCTTACCACATGAGAATAAACATGAATAAAAAATAATTATATAATGAAACTATGCCAAAAATTAATTATCATGATAATATATTAATTAATGATAAAAATTTTGATAAGGGTTATATATACACCTTATAAGATTATAAAGGTTCATAATATCATGATGTGCCTCACTGAAAGGAGATTGAGATGAAGTCCCTTACCATGAGTCCAATTCACCACATATGTTCTTTATCTTCATGAATAATAATCATATGTTATTTTTATTTTTATTCTAAACCTTTTTCATTATTATTATTAATTTTATATCACTTATTACTATGTTATAACACTACCATAATAATTAATGTTCATTTCAGATGTTTTTCTGATATTTGATAATTAAGTTGAAAATGAACTTGGTATGATTCCAATAGTCCATGTGGTCATAATTCCATCATTTTTGAAATAATATTTATGAAATAATAATTAATTTTATAACTTAATTATACAATAAAATAATATAATTAATTATTTTAAGGAAAAATGAACAATAGTGTAGTCATGGAGAAGGTAGGTCGAACATACACAAGAGTTATGTTTTCATTCTTCAATGTTCATTATGGAAGTGTGGTAATTTTCATTTTATACATTCATAATGATCCTAATATCATTAAAATTATCTTATTAATTTATATATTAAAATATATATATATATCATACAAGTGATGTAATAAATAAAAAAGAATCACATCGCTTCGTGGAGGTTATAGTACACACCTACACACGAACAACGTAATCATTTTTGTGTCCATGGAATGTCAGAAAGTAATTGATATATTATTATCTTATAATTATTAATATGTTATGAATATCACATATGAAACATAATTCTGTCATTAAAACTAGTTAATAGTGATGATTATTGAAAACAAACTAAATCAATTCTTGGAGGTGATAGTAAACATATACGCATGAACAATTAATTCCTTTTCTATCCGATTGAAGATGAAATGGATTTAGGAGATGATATTAACATAATAATTTATCATTTTATTTATGATATTGGGGGTACTATATAATAATGGTTTGACAATATTTGAATAACATGGAAGAATAAATAACATAGAAACACTAAAATAAAAATGAAACCTCTTCTTTGGTTGATCAACTTTGAGGAACACATTAACAACTCTTAGGAGGGGTTTATGAATAAAATAAAACATCAAGAATGTGCGGTGTGATTATAGTATGAATTTAGGAATGTGGATATATTATCCCAAAGTTATTTTAAGTGTATATAATAGATAAGAGGAGTTCCTTTTTGTAGGGGATGGGGGAACTCTTGGAAAATTAATTGAATTAAATTAATTTTAATTATGCTTCTATTAAAAATGTGTCCAAATTTATATATAAAAATATATAATTAATGAATGTTTATGTGTAATAAAACAACTAAAATTATAAAATTTTGAATATATTTTTAATCCTTATATATTTTTTAATCATTTTAACTCCTACCATTTTATCATGTGATTTACAAATTGTGAGTACAAATAATTACCATAACATTCAAAACTACCAATGAATTCAATATTAATAACATTTTGAGACATACCATGACTAATTTCTATATTCTTAGATTTTTATAAATTTTAAAACATTTAATAAACTATTTTTTATTTTAAAATTTGAATTTTTCCAATATTGAAAATATTCATTCCTTAACATTTTTTTGAAAATCATTACATATTGATTCCACAAGAAAATAAATTAAAACATATATTAACGTAAAATAAATCTATAAAATTAATTAATGGAATAAAATATTGTAAATTAAATTTATTTTAATATTATTAATATTCTTTGTTTAATTATTCTTTTAATAAATCTATTACGCGGTCATCATTGTGTAATAATAATGTAAAATTATTTAATGTCTAAAATTTATAAATAAATTATCATGATGTATTTAATATTTTTATATTATTGAATAATTTTTATAGCTGATGATATAATATATATATCCACATATTAATTTTTTTTCCTTTTTCAAAATATGAGTATGATATTTTTTACAAACAATTAAAGAAAATAAAATAAATGTCATTTTTCTACACAAGTGGCATAAAATTGTTATAATTTAAACCATAGTTATATTTTTGTTGAATCCACCATTCCAATGGAATTATGAAAAGTTTTAGGGTAATAGTATAAAATTATAAAATTATTAAATTATTTTTACCTTTATTTACCTGATTTACCCTTAACTATGGTAAATAAAATTCAAAATTTACAATTCACAAACCATTTTTTTATACTAATAGAATAATTTTTTCCTCCTTATTAAAACCATATATGTAAATTTTAAAAAAATAGTGCACAAAAGCGATTAATTAGGTATAACACTCCTCTAATAAAAATGGCGAGAAGACAGTTATAAGAGACGTTCAAAATATCAATATGTTTTTATATCTAATTTCAATTTAAGAATTATTCCAATGAACTGAATTGAATTAATAAATTTATTACTAATATACTTTTTTATTCGAAAATCAGTTTAACATATAATAATTATGTAAATGAAAATTAATTATTTAACAATATTGTAATTTTTCACTATTCAAAAAAATTAAACTGTTCAGAAAAATACCAAATAATTCTGCAAAAAATTAATTTTTAGGTCCCAATTCTAATGAAAAAGTTTACTTTGTAAAATTAAACATATAATTGTTTAAAAAAATATTTAAAATTGGCTTACTGTCAAAAGGCTTAAAAACCGACATTTTTTGGAAAAATACTCTTATTATGCATTAAATTCAATCTTTATTATATTATCACTTGAAACCATATACAATGACTTTTAAACATCATATTGACTTTATATTTAATTAATATAATCCAAAAAGGGTGATTTTAATATTTTATAAACCAAATTATTCATACTGAAATTGTTTTTTTATAGAAATTCATTTATTATATTCAATTGATTATTAGATTAATTTCTAGTTTATTTGTTAACCAATGACTAATTATATAAAAACAATTAAACATATATCCATAATTCTGTAAAAAAATTTCTTTCCCACCATTCTAATGCCTAGAAAATAACTTCTACTCAAAATAATTACATTATAATATATTATTTTCACAGTATAACTCAATATTGCATGCAAAAAAAAGACATAATAAACCCATTGATGTGTGTTGGGTATGTTATCATACATAACATCCCATTAATGTATAATTAAAATCTAATTCATAATTATTAATGAATATGAAATGTTCATATGCTATAATTTTTTGGGATGTAACATCCTTGCACCCTTTAAGATCTTCCATCCTCACAAATTCAAATTTGGGCTTTGGAAATAATGATTCACATTTCAAAATTACATCATTGAAATCCCACATAGGAAAAAGGGATAGAAAAACCTCCACATTAAAAAATAATGTGATGTACAAAGGTTTCCATTAATAAAAAATAGTGGGTTTCCATGTAGGAAAACATGGATATAGAAGAGGAATCTGTCCAACGTGTTCCAATGGTGGGTGATTGAAAACATTGTCTGAATGAAGTTAACACTTAGAAAACCATAAATTTGTGATTGGTTAAATGGTATTTGATTTTTTAGTTGGAAAAGTGAAAAATAGTTTTTGTTTTTAGATACATTTTCATAAATTGTTGGAATTAATTAAATTCATAGACTAATTACATAATGAAATATAATAACCTGAAAAGTAGAGTTTTATCCGTTAATCAATTTCTACCATAATCTAATCAATTTATCCCACTGATTAGTGATCAAGATGAATCATATTCTATAAAATCATATAATCTAAAAAATGATTAACTACCTATTTCTTTTACCATGAAACATTATGTAAAATTATTATGGTTAAGATAAGATAAAAAAATTCTCTTAAAATAATAAACCTTTATATCATACAAAACTAATTTAATAATCAAAAAAGTAATTGGTACACAAAGATAAACATAGACCATTCAACAATAACTATCCCTAAAATTCATGAAAATAAGACAACTAATTTTTAATATCTAATTTTAGATGTATTTTATCTCATAGTATTGCGAGATAAATTTTATCATATATCTCCAAATAACAACAAACACTATTAATGTCTAAATAAAATTAATTCACCTAATAAAATATTATCCATGGTAGGTTAATCATTTCTATAAATAACCTGCTTCCCAATAAGTCCACAACTAAAGTGATATATTCCTACTAAATATATTTAATCCATTAAAACTAAATTAAAATCCCAAAGTATTATATTTACCTTAGACATTTAAAGTTACCAAAATATTGAACATCTTACAGAATATAATTTATCACATAATAATCAAATAATTTTCTAATACAATGGATATAAATTTTATAAAACATAATTACTCAAAATAAATTTATTCTTATTCCATTGACTTGTTTAACTAAATAGAACACATTATACTTACCATGGACATCATGTAGGACAGTGGTAGGTGATAAAGCTTTTTCGCCCTTCGGTTGTGGGATTGATTCTTGTAACCATGTCCGACACAATGGGTTTATCACCCTTTTGGGTTTTTACTTTTTCTAAAACTATATTATACATTTAAAATTATATAAATGAGATTAAATACTAAAAAAAATTGCATGTTTTAACCTCATAGGTTTTCTCGGACATCTCCTTGTCATCCCAACTTACAGTTATCCCAAAATCATAATTCATGATGTCTTATATATAGAAATTTATTATTACACCTCCATATGATTTAATAAAACAATTCCAAAATAAAATAGCACAGTACCATGAGGGTGGTGTCCATCGGGTTTCATCATCATCTTGTCCACATAGATTGAATTTCTTTTAATTCCAATAATGATTTAACATTTCTTCAAAAATCACTTACATTCTTTTCCCAAAAAAAATCATTTTTCAACATCAGCCATATGGGTGTTCATAGAGAAATAATTTTGGAAAATTATCCTATATGACATATAATTACTAAACAACTGGTAAGAATGGATTTTTATAAAATTTTAGGGCTAATTTCATTTTAAATCTTTCAATTATTGGTCTTCTTAAAATACCGTAAGTGTAACACCCGAGACCTTTATGGGAAATATTTTGTTTTTATGTTATATAAATAATCAAAGGATTATTTCACTACACACAACACTAGATTGGATTTCTTTACACGCAACTGCGGCCTTCCTCAATAGCTTGCGCCGTACGCAATACCGAGTTTCACTAAACAATGATATGCTATTAAAATATTATTAAAACTAGCCGTTATGAATAGTGATAACCACTTTTTGAAATTTTTTAAACATTATTTTTTCAAAATGGGCTTCATTTTTGGATTCGGAATATCAAAATTAGCTTAGGATGAAATTTTGGTACTTTTCGGATAACTTTCAAATTCTGATGAATAGTGAAAATTACTAAAATTTAATTAAAAACAACTTTTTTAATCGAAATAATTAATAGTGATAAATTATTAATTTGATTGGTATTAAAGTGTATTTTGAATATATTTTTACAATTTAATACAATTTTGTTCATTGGATGTAATTTCACATTTAAACCAGACATAAACAAGTGTCAATCTTTTGATAGTTATTATCTTTTAAAAACACGCTATTTGTTTTAACGACGAGAATTAATTTTTAAATTAGTTAATGTAACTGATATGTTTTGAATTTGGTAAAATAAAAATCATTTTTGAATTCATATTATCAAATATTGCTTAGGCCTAATTTTTGGTATTTTTCTAGAAACTTTCATTTTTTGATGAATAGTGAAACCCCTAAGTTGTAGTTAAAAACACTGAATTTTTCATAAAACGTAATTTTACCGCTTCTGTGAGTAGAATTTCAAAAATCCAAGAGACACGGTTAACATCAGTGACTAAAATGTGGTTCCATGAGATGAAAATAATTTTTGGTGAATAGTAACTTTTTACTTTTTTTACCACGGTTAAAAGTAAATAGGGTAGTTATGGGTAAACATGATATTATTATTACCCTAACACATGTCCTAATTCTATTGGATAAGTTTAATTCGACCAAAAACAACCTTATGAATAAAATATGGCCATTTAGGCCCACTTGGATTATATTAGGACATTTATTATCAATTTATTTAAAGAAGGGTTAAAATAGTTTAAATCAATGTTTAATAACTAAATCATTTTTAATATAGGGTTTTATATAAGATAAATTAGACTATAAATATTCATTTGAAAGCTAAAAAGATTTCCTACATAATTATATTTTATTTTTAATTTTTATACTTTAAATAAGTTAATTTATTTATGACACGAAGATGATGCAGAAATTATCTTATTAATGAAATATTGACATAAGTGATGTTATAAATACCCAAATAAATGTAATTTGAGACTTTTTATGAATTACACTAATTTTATAGGTTAATATAACATTTTATTATTGATTTAATTAACTTCTTTAGAATTAATCATTCTATTATGATTTTCACAAAATCAATTACAAAATAGTGTGAAAATTGACATAAAATAATTTTTAAAACAAATATTATATTATTAATTGTTATTTTATTCCTAAAAATCTATGGTTCGGCCAAATGACTTAGATAAGGTTATATATATTAATAATAAACAACTTGGGGTTCGTTTGGCTTGTTATAGTAAGTTTATTAACCTTATAGTGTAAGAACACAATTGAAGTTTATAATTCTTCTCTGATTGAAGTTTGTGGGAAAGTGCTTCTTGCAAATCTTGTGATCCTTCATATAGTGGAATTTGATGTGAATCTTGGCATGGATTGGCTTTCTTTATATGGAGATCATATCAATTTCCAAATAAGGGAATTCACATTTCATATTCCAGATCAATCTATGATCGTCTATCGATGCAAGGATGAACATAACCTTCCAGTGGAAATTTCTTCCATTTATGGGTCTTGATTCCACTTAAGGAAGGTTATTTATCTCAAATGTTTGATGAGAAACTCATGATTAATAATATGCCCATTGTATGGGAGTTTGATTGTGTCTTTCCAGAGGAATTTCCAGGTCTTCCACCAAATCGTGAAGTTGAGTTTGCAATAGAACTCGTACCGGGTGCTTCACCTATTTCAAAGACACCTTAAAGAATGGCCCCAATTGAGTTGCAGGAATTGAAGAAGCAACTCCAAGAGAATCTTGATAAGGGATTCATACTCCCTAGTGCGTCACCTTGGGGAGCACCTGTTCTGTTTGTTAAGAAGAAAGATGGATCAATGAGTCTCTTCATTGATTATCGAGAACTTAACAAGATCACTATCAAGAATAAATATCCTCTCCCACGTATTGATGACTTATTTGACCAACTACGCGGAGCTCAATACTTTTCCAAGATTGATCTTCGTTCAGGGTTTCATCAATTAAGGGTCAAAAGGGAGGATATACCAAAGATGGCTTTCCGTACAAGGTATGGACACTATGAATTTACAGTGATGCCATTTGGTCTTAGTAATGCCCTTGCTATCTTCATGGATCTGATGAATAGAGTCTTTAGAGACAATCTTGATCGGTTTGTGGTAGTATTTATAGATGATATTCTTGTATATTCAAAGAGCAAGGAAAAACATGAAGATCACTTGAGAATTATATTGAAGACCCAGAGAAAGGAGAAACTTTATGCCAAATTTACCATGTGTGAATTTTGGCTTCACAGAGTTTCATTTTTGGGTCACAAAATCTCAAAAGAGGGGATATCTGTGAAGCCAGCAAAAGCAAGGGTTATCGAAAGATGGTCGAGACCAACAACAGTAACTGAGCTCCGAAGTTTTCTTGGTATGGCTAGATATTATCGACATTCTGTGAAAGATTTTTCACGATTATCTAATCCACTCACCAATTTGACTCGGAAAGGAGTTAAGTTTGTCTGGACAGAGGAATGTGAAGAGAATTTCAAGGAGTTGAAAAGAAGGTTATCCAATGCACATGTGCTCACACTGCCTTATAGTGGAGAAAGGTTTGTGATCTACAATGATGCATCCATGAAGGGATTGGGGTGTGTTCTTATGCAAAATGATATGGTGATAGCTTATGCCTCACGACAGTTGAAAATCCATGAGCAAAATTACCCAACTCATGATTTGGAGTTAGCTGTGGTAATATTTGCATTAATGATTTAGAGGCATTATCTTTATGGAGAAAGGTTTGATATTTATACTGATCATAAAATTTTAAAGTATATTTTCACACAAAAGGAGCTGAATATGCAACAAAGAAGATGGTTGGAGATGATTAAGGATTACGACTTCTCAATTCATTACCACCCTAGGAAAGCAAACAAGGTGGAAGATGCATTAAGTCGATAAGACCATGCTAGTTTATCCATAATGAGGATCACAAAAGATCCAATATTTATGGATTTACAAAGGATGGATCATGGAATTATAATGGAAGGGGGAAAATCGTATCTTTCTCGAATGAATGTTCAACCATCTATACATGTGAAGATTAAGGAGGCGCAGAAAGAATATGTTGAGTTACAAAAGAAGGTGAGAAATATTCCTGAATTCAACCTTGATTGTGATGGGATAATAAAGTTCAGGAATCGGGTTTGTGTTCCTCCCATCCCCGAATTAAAGAAGGAGCTGCTGGATGAGGCTCATAGTTCTTCATTCTCTATTCATTCTAGAAGCACGAAATTGTATAGGGACCTAAAAGAGAACTTCTGGTGGGATGGCATGAAAAGAGATGTTGCTGAATATGTCTCTCGATGCTTGGTTTGTCAACATGTTAAAGCTAAGAGACAGAAGTCTAAGGGGATGTTACAACCATTACCCATACCCGAATGGAAATGGGAAAACATCACTATGGACTTTGTCACATGACTTCCTAAAACATCCAAAGGTAATAATGCTATCTAGGTCATAGTTGATCGTCTTACGAAGTCTACACACTTCATTGCTATTAGAGAGGATTTCTCTCTGGATCAGCTTGCCAGGATATATGTAAAGGAAGTGGTAAGATTTCATGGAGTACCACTTTCTATTATATCTGATCGGGATCCGAGATTTACCTCGATGTTATGGCGAAGTCTTCAGCATACTCTGGATACAGAGTTGAGTTTCAGCACTGCTTATCATCCTCAAACAGACGGTCAGTCTGAGAGAACAATTCAAAGGCTAGAAGATTTGTTGAGAGCTTGTCGTATGGATTTCAAAGGTGGTTGGGATCAACACCTACCTTTGGTGGACTTTTCTTATAATAATTGCTTTCACTCCAGTATTCAGATGGCTTCTTATGAAGCACTCTATGGAAGGAAATGCAGGACTCCAACTTAGTGGGATGAATTTGGGGAAAGAAAGCTATCAGGACCTGATCTTGTTGATGAGATGGCAGAAAAGGTCTGATCTATTCAACAACACATAAGAGCAGCTCATATTCAACAGAAAAGTCATGCCGACAACCGAAGAAAAGACCTAGAGTTTGAAATGGGTGATAAAGTGTTCTTACGAATATCTCCTTGGAAGAGGGTCATGAGATTTGGAAAGAAGTGGAAGTTGAGCCCTGGATATATCGGTCCATTTGAAATATTGGATCGTGTTGGAAAGGTAGCTTACCGATTGGTGCTTCCACCGAATCTCTCTCAAGTTCACGATGTGTTCCATGTATCTCTTCTAAGAAAGTACATACCTAATCCTTCACATGTACTCAGCTCAGAAGTTGTATCACTGGAGCAAGATCTTTCTTATAATGAACAGCCGATAGAGATTCTGGATCGTAGCGAAAAAGTCCTACAAAACAAGACCACTCGATTGGTGAAAGTTTTATAGAGGAACTAATAATTAGAAGAAGCTACATGGGAGCTTGATGATATGATGAGGGAGAGGTATCCTCATCTTTTTGTTACAAAGTGACGAATTTTGCGGGCGAAATTCATTTTAAGGGGGGTAGAATGTAACACCCAAGACTTTTATGAGAAATATTTTATTTTTATGTTATATTAATCATCAAATGAATATTTCACTACACACAAAACTAGCTTGGCTTGCTTTACACGCAACTGCAACCTTCTTCAATAGCTTGTGTCGTACGCAATACCTGGTTTCACTAAAAAACGATAAGCTATTAAAATATTATTAAAACTAGCCGTTACGAATAGTGATAACCACTTTTTGAAATTTTTTAAATTTTATTTTTCAAAATGGACTTCATTTTTGGATTCGGAATATCGAAATTAGCTTAGGGTGAAATTTTGGTACTTTTCGGATAACTTTCATATTCTGATGAATAGTGAAAATTACTAAATTTTAATTAAAAACAACTTTTTTAATCAAAATAATTAATAGTGATAAATTATTAATTTGAGTGGTTTTAAAGTATATTTAGAATATATTTTTACAATTTAATACAATTTTGTTCATTGGATGTAATTTCACATTTAAACCAGACATAAACAAGTGTCAGTCTTTTGATAGTTATTATCTTTTAAAAACACGCTATTTGTTTTGACAACGGGAATTTATTTTTAAATTAGTTAATGTAACTGATATTTTTTGAATTTGGTAAAATAAACATCATTTTTTAATTCATAATATCAAATATTTCTTAGGCCTAATTTTTGGTATTTTTCTGGAAACTTTCATTTTTTGATGAATAGTGAAACCACTAAGTGGTAGTTAAAAAAACTGAATTTTTCATAAAACGTAATTTTACTGCTTCTGTGAGTAGAATTTTAAAAATCCGAGAGACACAGTCAATATCAAGGACTAAAATGTTGTTCAATGAGATTAAAATAATTTTTGGTGAATAGTAACTTTTTACTTTTTTTACCACGGTTAAAAGTAAATAGGGTAGGTAAGGGTAAAAATGATATTATTATTACCCTAACACATGTCCTAATTCTATTGGATAAGTGTAATTCGACCAAAAACAACCTTAGGAATAAAATATGACCATTTAGACCCACTTGGATTAGATTAGGACATTTATTATCAATTTATTTAAAGAAGGGTTAAAATAGTTAATATCAAAGTTTAATAAATAAAGCATTTTTAATATAGGGTTATACATAAGATAAATTAGACTATAAATATTCATTAGAAATCTAAAAAGATTTCCTACATAATTATATTTTATTTGTAATTTTTAGACTTTAAATAAGTTAATTTATTTATGACACAATGATGATGCAATAATTATCTTATTAATTAAATATTGAAATAATTGATGTTATAAATACCCAAATAAATGTAATTTGAAACTTTTTATGAATTACACTAATTTTATAGGTTAATATGACATGTTATTATTGATTTAATTAACTTTTTTTGAATTAATCATTCTGGTATAAGTTTCACAAAAATCAATTACTAAATAGTGTCAAAATTGACATAAAATAGTTTTTAAAACAAATATTATATTATTAATTGTTATTTTATCCTAAAAATCTAAGGTTCAACCAAATGACTTATACAAGGTTATATATATTAATAATAAACAACTTGGGGTTATTTTGGCTTTTTATAGTATGTTTATTAACCTTACAGTTTAAGAACACAAGAAGACACGGTAAAAGTAAAATTATCTAACTTAATGTTAAATCTAAAAGATAAGGTTAAAATAGGAACCTAAACTTGTCTAAATTCTATTGAATGATATGAGTTCGACCCATCCCCACCTTAGCTTCGAAATAAATCAATTTGGGGCTATTTAAAACCGAATTTGGCTATATAATAAAATAATATATTTAGTTTTTCCAATGGAACCCATCTCCTCCCTTATAAAAGGGAACCTCCTCCCCCTCTTCCTCACACCACATTGAGCCTTCATGCTCGGCCAAACCCTCCCAATTGCTTCTCTCCACTTCACTATAGACATCCTAGAGGTCCTGGTCTTCTTCAAAGACCAATTTTAGTGTCCTAAAAGGAAGTCTCTAAGAAGCGCTTCAAAGAAGAGGTAATGTCCTTTACCGATTCTTTCATCTTTATTTCTTCTTCCACTTCTTCATATTTAGTTGTTTCATTATGAAGTAATAACATCGGTATCACTAATATACTGATATGTTATTATAAATATGAAATAACCCTATTTCACCATCTATCCCTCCTCCATAAAATGAAATCACCACGCGTGCGTACGTACGGAATATCGTCTCCACACCGTGGTGTAATCTATTTTCCACCACCACCTTACTTGGATGGGTATAATGGTGTAAATAACAACTATATATGATTATTTTAAAGTTATATTGATTCTTAAATTGTATATATACACTCGATTACAATTTCACGATCATGGGAACGATATCATCGCTCGTGCGTACGTACGGAATACCGTCTCCACGATGTGATGCGACTTGTTCTACATGATCATCATTGCATAATGATTATATAAATGAATTGAATGAATGAATATATTACACTAATACTAATCTGGAAATGAGGTATCTATAACCTAAAATGAAGAATAAGAATTTATTCGACAAAACACGCATAAGAACAAAAAAGTAATAAACACCCGAATAACAAGTAGTAATGAAATATTACTAACAAGAAGCTAAGAATATGACCATATATGATATCATAAAATAAGTATGATTCTGTAATAAGTCAATAACATTATTTAAATCATTATACAGGAGTTTCGGACACTTACGAAGTAAATCAAACCTAAGGTAAGGGAAATATCACAATCTCATTTTTATCTGAGATTGTTTATACTTTGGTATTTATTGGGGTGTATTTTATCATCCACATCAATGTTTCCTAAATATGTAATATTATTTCCATACACCTAAAATTGTTTAAATCCATTTTTACCCTTTGGTGAGTTTATATTAAAATATATGAAAGGAATCTTTTGTCGTTTTTCGTACGAGGTACTTTTTGACTTTTCCAACAAAAGTACGAGAAGAGTGTTTTTTTAACTTATACGGCATGAATGGATTTTTAAAACATTATTTCCAAGAATATTCCTTTACAATTTTTCAAGTTTATTTTTAGTCAAATTATTTTAGTTTAAAATTGTATGACATGTTAAGAATGGAAAATGTTTTTTAAATAGAAAGGATATTTTCCTCAAGAATGGAGTTCAAGTGTTTTATCAAAATTATTTTCCATCTAAGTTAATATAGGGTTCTGTTTCTATCCCTATTATTATATTGATTTGATTATGTAGTGATGGAATTATTTTTATGAATTCCTTTATCTTATATGAATTGTTTTATGATGTCATGTTGTTTAAGAATCTCATTTTTATTACATGGGTTATGAAATAATGTATGATTTATGATTTTGTGGCACACATATGAATGGTATCATTATGAGATGGGTGGGACCTATATCTCCCTCCAATAAATTGGGTAAAGATTTTATATCTCATGAGATAAACATGGCTGGAACGGTAGGTTAAACCAGTTCAGTGAAACATGACTGAAACGGGGAATGAACTCGGTTCAGAAATGGACTTTTTCCACTAAGTTAATCTTGGCAATGAGTCTTGACTAATAAGAAATGATTATCTATGATTATGTGTGTATGCCACAAATTTTAATGTTTTATGTTATGTTTATTGGGATTACATTTCACTACTATGATTTATCCCATGTTATGAAATTATGATCTCTTTTTCAGGTTAAGATTTCCAAAAGATATGTTCTTATGATTATGATGCGATTGATATTTCTTTTGTTTACCCTTACTGAGCATTTGAGTTCACCCTTTTGTATGTTTTTCTTCCCAGGTCAGGAAGAAGTTTATTAAGTAAGATATGCCAAAAGGGACTATAGATATGATGAAATAAATGGGAGAAAGTGTAGACACTTTATGAAACAGTTGTTTATGTTTCCCAGTTTCTAAAGACACTATACATATATGGTCCTTTCATGGTTTTGTTATATTATGTAATAGTATTCTTCAATTTTAAAGTAATAACAACGTATGTAAAGTATGGGTCGTTATAGTAAGTATGTGCTGATGTACTATATTTTAAAAGTAATATTAAATAGGCTGCCCAAGGGTATTCTTCCTCCACATATTTTTCAATATCATAATATACTTCAAAATATTGTAATAATATAAAATGTATAAAAATGATTTGATAATATTTAACTTTTTTAAAATATTAGAATATTTAGAAAATAATATTTGATTAAAAATAGCACATGATCTACGATGGAATCGAGGTATAAAGTATTTTTTTAATATATCGTAAAACTATATACAACATATTAGTATGTTAGAAAAAATTTCAAAATCACTAGTGAATTAATTTTCTGTAATTAGTGTAATCAAGTAATCATGAAGATATATAAATGATGTTTGAGATCCTCCAGATTTAATTCTTAACTGACATTCCTCTATCCGAAAATGTAATATAAAAATGAATTTATTAATATAGTATACAATGAATCACACAATATTATAAACCCAAATTCTTAATCCTTAAATTTTTCTAAACATTTTCGGTGATACCAAGTATAAGGATCCATCTTTAAATGTTTCATACTATTGAGTTACATCATAAATTTTACATTCGTTCACATTAAGGGTGTTTTCATCATTAGTGTTTTAGAAAATTAGGCCATAACATTTACATAAATAATTAAATATTACAAAGTAT
Source organism: Viscum album (assembly GCA_963277665.1). Taxonomy (NCBI): domain Eukaryota; kingdom Viridiplantae; phylum Streptophyta; class Magnoliopsida; order Santalales; family Viscaceae; genus Viscum; species Viscum album. The sequence goes on along the minus strand of OY728150.1, from coordinate 1,136,926,888 downwards.
ACAACTAAACTCATTATCAATTTTTTCCATAATCTAAATCATTTAAAAATAAAACATTATTTATTTTTCTTGATAAAAATCATCATAACATTCATGTTGAAATAATATTTTCTCTTACACATCATTAAACCCTATGAAAATCATTCTAAAATATTGTATGTGCACAAAAAGTCCAGGAAGGGGAATAAAAGTAAAAATAAACTATTTCACTTTGAATATTTTAAATATATGAAAACACTTTACAAAAATAAAATTTCTCAATAATGAAACTTATACCCATTAGTATACCAAATAAAATAATAATAATCCTGTAAAACACGTATATCTCATTTATCATATAGCTATCTTGTGTAATCCATAACATTCTTTCATTATAGCTGTCATGGCTACATTAGAAGTAACATCAATGATTACATTTGTAATATCCATCATAGTATATTCCCTTAATATCTTAGGTGAAACCCTACAAGTTAACTCTCTCTCAGTAACATATTAAATAGGGAGATATAATGGTCTCACCCACCCTAATTTTATTATATAACAACATGTATACATAAATAATTCCCATGAACAAAAACATAACCATTACGCATAATTCATTGCTAAAATAATAAAGGCTTTTCCACTATGAAATCACATTTCTTTTTTTGAAAGCATCACACTAAAAAAATGAATAAAATTGATTTAAAAATACAAGTGTACACATATAAGTAATGCATCAAGACATAAAAGCTTCATATTAGTATTAAAATCCATCCACATTGTAAATGCTAAAAAATATTCCATGTTAATTAAAAAAATCCATTTTCAAAATAATATTAAATCATTTGAAAATAGGTCTTTTGAATCAATGTTCTATATATTACATTAGAAAATTTGAAATGAATTAGAATTTAAAAACATTAATTTATATAAATAAAAACATAAAACAATTTGGAAAAACCCGGAAAATAATGAGGAAGATTTATATTAATAAATCATTTAAATATTTAACGTTATTTTTTAGTTAAATAGTCCCTTACCACTTGAGAATACACATGAATAAAAATCATTAAAGAATAAAATTAAACAAATAATTAATTATCATGATAATATATTACATTAGAATATATCCTATCAAATTATTTATATATATATACATTATAGATAATTGTTGACCTCACTTGTTTTGATAATCTCAATCATGTATTCATATGTGTTGAAAATCCCAATTATGTCTTCATTCTCTATGATATTGTTAAGTATCATTGATCTATACTTTAATTCTTTCAAATCTGTGATCAAACCAATAATAATTTTTAAAATAGTCTTTGGAATATGTTAATCCTCATTTATCCATGTTTATACAAGTTATAAATTGATTCTAACCCAATCGGATGTGTTCTGCATAAAATAGATAAGTAATCTGCCTATAGCTACTGATAAAGAGCTACCGGTACCCAGTCTACCGATAGACTTAGTCTACCGACAGATAGAGTCACCGATAGACTTAACACAGAGCTACCGATACACTTAACACAGAGCTACCGATGTGCTTATAAATACAGCCACCGATACAAGCTTAGAGCTACCGGTGTAAGTATAAATAGCTACCGATGGAATAAGATTCACCGATGGACGAAGCTACTGACAGACTCACAGCTACCGACGCATGGAGCTACGGATGCATGTACCTACCGATGCATGGAGCTACCGATAAACAAAGTCACTGATATAAGCATGTACCAACTGACGCATAGAGCCACCGATAGAGTCAAAGCAACTAATGACATTGAGCTACCGATGTTCAAGCTACCGATGTTCAAGCTACCGATGTTCAAGCTACCGATGTTCAAGCTACCGATGCTGATTACCTACCGATCACTCGACTCACTGTTTGAATTTCTTTATTTCCTATATTTAATCTATCTAACAGTCATATCATGTACATTTTAATGATTTGTCAAATATCTGATAAAGGTTGTCGGATGTCAGGAACCCGTACCTCATACCTGCTGAAAAGAAATCTTTTCTATCCCATGTTGGGAGATAAATACGAGAAGACTATGCTACCCACAAATATACATGAAAATCAACGAACAACAACAAGAAGCGAACTAGAGAAGCGTGTGGTGTATAGAATATACCAAAAAACACACGAACGAGAAGAACACAGAGAAGCACATAGACAATCAAGCATACTCGAGAAGTGTTCTGTGCATACAAGAAGAACACTGAAGAACTTGAACTACTACATTTTTACTGCCTGTGAACCTGGAGCATACGACACTCTGTTTCTCAAACAAAAACGAGAAGAGGACTCAGACTCACTTCTAGTCGAATCCAAAGGAGTCCAGAGCTACACTGAAATCACCAGAACCATCTCTAAACTCTACATCTCTTATTCTATGATTTATTATCATTCATTTCGAGCAGTGTGTGTTATCTGCTGTATCTAACACATACACTGTCTCCTGTACTCAAACTGAAGGATTTGTAAATCCTTACCAAACTCTTTCATTCTTTCTTTCCCACGAATAACAGTGGTAGAGGTCGTGTGTGACCTGGACAGCTGGTTGCTGTTGTACTGTTTCCCACGAAGAACAGTGGTAGAGGTCTTGGACCTGGACAGTTGTAAACTGTTTAACCTCGATCCAGGGTGTGGATCATTTTTATATAAACTTTTGAGAGGACTAAGTCTCGGCTTGAGACTAAACCTCTTGGTTACATTGTTGTGCCATCTCTTTCAAAGTTTTATTCCGCTGCTAATCACTTTAAAACCAATACTGTTTTTAAAGTTACTTTGATAATTAAATTAGCAAGTGTTTATGTTAAGTGTAGATTAGTAAGTTAGTTTCAAAAGATAATCACACACTCCTGTGTTGATTAACTGGGAATTAATCAATCCCTTGGGAATCTAACAGAACCTCTACTTTAATATAAATTCACTACAGTTTAATTTATTATTTTATTTGGGGGTCTTTAAGACACTGTTTTTTAATTACAGAAATTTTAATTGGTACTCAATTCACCCCCCCTATTGAGTAAACCACTCCGACCAACACTTGGTATCAGAGGATTGAAAATACTTTCTAAAAGTACTCTGCTTTTGAACTGTGATTTTAGTTGTATTTTAAAGTTCTTAAAATTTCTGTTATATCTAAATTTTTATCTCTTTAAAATTTTCTCATCATGGACAATAGACTTGAGGGTGCTGCTACTAACCGGCCACCTTTCTTCAATGGAACTAATTATGCTCAGTGGAAACTGAAAATGAAAATTCATCTAGAAAGCATAGGTTTTGATATTTGGACTGCTATTGAATCAGAATACAAAATGCCTACTACTGCTAGATCTACTTGGGATGAACCTACAAAGACTGCTTATAATAACAACTGTAAAGCTATGAACACCTTGTACTGTGCTCTAGGAGATGAAGAGTTTAATAGAATTTCTGCATGTAAAACTGCATATGAAATTTGGGATACCTTAGCTGTTTCTCATGAAGGAACAACTAATGTTAAAGAAATGAGATTGAACACTTATACTATCAAGTATGATAATTTTAAAATGAAGCCTGACGAACCCATTTCTGACATGTATCTCAGGTTCAATGAAATTTTCAATACAATGATATCGTTGGGGATAGATGTATCATCGAAGGAACAAATTATGAGAATTTTGAGATGTCTACCTGATAGATGGAGAGGCACATCTGTCTCAATCAGAGAATCATGTGACATAGCTGCTCTACCTGTCAAGGAACTAATTGGAAAGCTGATGATGTATGAAGAAGAGCTTAAAGTGAACAAAGAGGAATAAAATGAACCTGCAAGAAAGTATGTCGCTTTCAAATCCTCAACTTCAAAGAATAAGGACAAGGAAATGCTTCAAACTGTAGTTGAAAGTTCAAGTTTTGAAGACAGTGAAAGTGATTCTGACAGTGATGCTGAGATGGCTCACATTGCTAGAAGATTTAAGAAATTTTATAGGAAAAATAAGTTCTTCAGAAAAACAAATTATAAGGGTAAGTATGATCACCAAGGAAAATGGAAAAAGGATTGGAAGAAGAATGACAAATCAGATGATGTTGTCTGCTATGAGTGCAAGAGAAAAGGACATATTAAAGCTGACTGTCCAAAGCTGAAATATAAAAAGAAATATGAATATAAGGACAATAAGTTTAAGAAATCCATGAAGGCTACTTGGAGTGCTTCAGAAGACAGCACAAGTGGAGCTGAATCTTCAGACTCTGAAAGGAATCGAGCCAACATGTGTTTTATGAAAAACACTTCTGAGGTAATATCAGAAACTCCTACTCCAAATTCATATTATTCTGGAGATGATTCTGAAGGTGATAACATGTCTAAATCTGAACTGTTTGAATACTGTGATATGCTGGAAGAGACATGTAATGAACTTAAGGATAAATACAAGTCATTAAAGAAACAGCATGCTCTCACCACTACAGTTAAAACCGAACTCACTACTGAAAAAGAGAAAACTTCTCAACTGTTAAAAGAGAACACTGAACTGAAACTATCTAATGAGCAACTCAATAAAGACTTAGAGAAGTTCACCAATGGAAAAAATACACTAACACAGATGATAGGAAAGCAAGTAGCACCTAAATATACTACTGGTATAGGATACCAACCTGGACAAAGGAAAATTGCCAAAACAAGATTCATTTCTAAATCTGGACAGAATGAAGGTAATTCTGGAACTTCATATGCTTCAACCAGTTATATACATAGATATGGATCTAATAAAGTTTATCTTTCAAAGAATGTCAATTCTACAAATTATATGAGACCCATTAGACAAATATGGGTACCTAAAGTGTTATTGGCTAACCTGTCTGGACCCAAGAAAATCTGGGTACCAAAATCATCTCCCACCTGAATCTGTTTTGTAGGGAACTTGCTTAAAGAGCTCCTGTAAAGAGACCTGGTATTTGGACAGTGGATGTTCAAGACATATGTCAGGAGACTTCTCTTGTTTCAAGAGTTTAATAAAAGTTGATGGAGGCTTTGTCACCTTTGGTGATAATTCAAAAGGGAAAATCATCGACCTAGGCCAGATTGGTAACACTGATTCAATTTTGATCTCTAAAGTTTTATTTGTTGATGGCCTTAAATACAATCTATTAAGTATTTCTCAGTTATGTGATGATGGTTTTCATGTTAAATTTGAAAATGATTCTTGCAAGGTTTTTAATTCTAAGAATGTTTTGGTATTTTCTGCCTTAAGAAATGAAAATGTTTATGCTGTTAATCTGAATTCTTTAGCTAAGCAGAATATTACTTGTTTGAATGCGTTTCATAAAGAATCTTGGCTATGGCACAGAATATTAGGACATTGCAACATTCACTCACTTAGAAAACTTTCTAGGAAAAACCTAGTTAGAGACCTACCTAAGTTAGAATTCTCAAATGATAGAGTATGTAACCCCTGTCAAAAGGGAAAACAACACAAAGTTTATTTTAAATCAAAGAAAGAAGTTTCAACTTCTCAACCACTTGAATTGGTTCACATGGATTTGTTTGGACCATCAATAGTTTCTAGTTTAAATGGGAAGCACTATGTTTATGTTCTTGTAGATGACTTTTCTAGATATACTTGGGTATATTTTATAGCTCACAAAAGTGAATCTTGTTCTTACTTTGTCAAATACTCCAAGTCTGTAGAGAACCTTAGTGGACTTAAGATTAAGACCCTGAGAAGTGATCATGGTCGTGAGTTTGAAAATCAAGATTTTGAATCTTATTGCTCACATAATGGCTATACTCATAACTTTTCTGCCCCTAGAACACCCCAAAAGAATGGTGTAGTAGAAAGAAGAAACTGAACCCTTCAAGAAATTGCTAGAACCATGCTCAATGAATATGACCTGCCTATTTATTTTTGGGCTGAATCTGAGAATACAGCTTGTTATGTCATTAATAGAGTCTTAATCAGACCAGTTCTTAAGAAAACCCCTTATGAATTGTGGAACAATAGAAAGCCTAAGGTTAATTACTTTAAAGTTTTTGGTTGCAAAGTATTTATTCTGAATACTAAAGATAATCTGGATAAGTTTGCTTCCAAAAGTGATGAAGGAATTTTTCTGGGTTACTCTATTTCAAGTAAAGCCTATAGAGTATTCAATAAGAAAACCAAATGTGTGGAAGAATCTGTTCACATCAAGTTTGATGAAACTGATCCACATGAGCCTAAAACCTCTCTTGAGAATCTTGAAGAAGATTTGTCTATTCTGGACCTTAATGATAAATCTAAAGAACCTGTTATAAAAGTATCCAGTTCTGGACTTTCTCCATAATCTGCTTCTGTTGAACCCGAACCTATAGATGAACCTGAAATTTCTAGTCCAACCTTTACCAGATCAACGAGGATTCTAAAGAATCATCCTTTAGAAGCTGTTGTTGGTAATCTTGATAGAGGAACACAAACTAGAGCTTCTATAAGAAACCAGGTTGAACATCAAACCTTTCTTTCACAGCTAGAACCCAAAAATATCAATGATGCTATCAATGATGAATTCTGGATAATAGCTATGCAGGAAGAATTAAATCAGTTTGAAAGAAACAAAGTCTGGGAATTAGTTGACAGACCTAAGGACACTTTGACAATAGGCACAAAATGGGTTTTTAGAAATAAAGTAGATGAATCTGGAAATATAGTTAGAAACAAAGCTAGACTAGTTGCACAAGGATATAGTCAAGAAGAAGGTATAGACTATGAAGAAACTTTTGCACCTGTAGCTAGACTAGAAGCCATTAGGATCTTACTGGAATATGCTGCACATCTGGATTTCAAGTTATATCAAATGGATGTGAAAAGTGCATTTCTAAATGGTTTTATAATTGAAGATGTTTTTGTAGAACAACCACCTGGATTTACTAACCCCCATTTTCCAAATCAAGTTTTTAAACTTTCTAAAGCTTTGTATGGTTTGAAACAAGCTCCAAGAGCTTGGTATGATAGACTTAGCAATTTCCTTATTTCAAAAGGTTTTACTAAAGGGATTGCTGATCCAACTCTTTTCATTAAAAGAATTTCTAAAGATGTTTTAGTTGTACAAATATATGTTGATGATATTATTTTTGGATCTTCTAAACACTCTTTATGTACTGATTTTTCAAAAAGTATGCAAAATGAATTTGAAATGAGCTTAATGGGAGAGCTTAAGTACTTTCTTGGATTTCAAGTATTTCAAAATGAAAATGGTATTATTTTGAATCAAAGTAAATATACAAAGGATATTTTAAAACGTTTTGGTCTGGATAGTATCAAGGAAAGTGAAACTCCTATGAGTACTACCTGTAAATTAAATGCAGATGAAACTGGGAAACCAGTTGATCAAACAAATTACAGAGGTATGATTGGTAGTTTACTTTATCTTACTGCTAGTCGAACTGATATTATGTTTAGTGTGTGTATGTGTGCTAGATTTCAAGCTAATCCAAAAGAATCTCATTTGCTTGCTGTTAAAAGAATTTTTAAATATCTCAAACACACGGTTAACTTAGGTTTGTTTTACCCAAAAGGAAAATCCTTTAAGTTAATGAGTTATTCAGATGCTGACTTTGCTGGTTGTAAGTTAGATAGAAAAAGAACATCAGGAACATGTCATTTTCTTGGAAAATCCTTAGTTTCTTGGTGTAGTAAGAAACAGAACTCAGTTGCATTATCTACTGCCGAAGCAGAATATATAGCTGCTGGTAGTTGCTGTGCACAAATTCTGTGGATGAAACACACTCTTTTGGACTATGGATATGTTTTTAAACATGTTTCAATCAACTGTGATAACACCAGTGCAATAAACATCTCTAAGAATCCTGTATCTCACTCTAGAACCAAACACATAGATGTAAGACACCATTTCCTAAGAGATCACTATCAAAAAGGTGATATTTCACTTGAATTTATTGGCACTGAACATCAATTGGCTGATATTTTCACTAAACCTTTAAGTTCGGATAGGCTAAGTTACATAAGACACGAATTGGGAATGTTTAATCACAACTGGTGTGAAAATCCTCACTGATGTGAAAATCCTCACCGATGTGAAAATTCTCACCGATGTGAAATTCTCACCGATGTGAAAATTCTCACCGATGTGAAATCCTCACTGATGTGAAAATTCTCACCGATGTGAAAATTCTCACCGATGTGAAATCCTCACTGATGTGAAAATTCTCACCGATGTGAAATTCTCACCGATGTGAAAATTCTCACCGATGTACAATTCTCACCGATTTTTTTTTCTCACCGATGATTAACTCACACCGATGCAAGGTTTTAAAACTTCTGTCTACCGCCAAGAATACGAATTGTTTTATTTTATTTTATTACTCTATTTTAGTCATTTATTTGGAATTCCTAAATGATAAAACTCAGTCTAAGCCACTTCTTACCTCACCGAGCTCAAAATCTCTCACCTTCGAACCTTAGCTCCCAAATCGGCCAAGAACCCTAAACCCGCGATGGCAAAAACTAAGCTTCCTATCGTCAGAGATGAAAGAGTAGAACCAAACGCTAAGAAGAAGAAGACACAGCATAAAGCCAGTGTTAGTGAAGTCAGAACTAGATCGGGAAGGCGACCAGTGAATCCTCACTTGCAGAATAGAGACATAGTAATCGAGAAGGAACTGTGTGTGGAATGGCTACTGCCTAGCAAATCCTTAGTACTCGAGATTCTAGAAGACCAGAAATGGGTGGATTGTTTCTCGAATAACAATGGCCCATACTACCCGAAGCTTTTAAAACAGTTCTACGAGTTTGTAACCTTCGAGAAGTCTGAAAATGAGAATCGGGTAAGCTCTTTTGTAAATGGAAAAGAGATGTCTTTTTCTTCAGTAGAGTGGGCTGAGAGTTTGAAAGTACCACATGAAGGTGTCTCTGGGTATGTATCAAGAGCAATTCCACCTAGCAGTGATATCTTTGATTATGAAACCGCCTTACAAGAGCTGACTGGTAATGGGAATCAAAGGCAAGTGGTTGCTGCTGAAATGGATGGAGAGAATCGACTGCTTTTCAAGTTTGTTCAGCATGTGTTGATACCGAGGCGAGGAGATTTTGCAAATCTGAGATATCAAGATATCTATCTTCTTCATTTGCTAAGACATGGTGTAAAAATCAATCTGTGCAGATTGTTAATGCTTCAAATGGAAGACATGATTAGACCAAAGTCAAAGACTAATGCTTTATTCTTTGCCAAGCTGATTTTAGTGATGATAAAAGTGAAAGGAATAGCTGAGTCTCAGGATGAGACAGTTGTAGTCAAGAACAATTTCTGCATCACCTCAACTGTTTGTAAGTATATGAAAATTAACTGGAACCCATGGAAGGGAGAACGGGTCATTGATGATCAAAAGATATATGATAGGTTTAATCCAGTGGATCACCCCTCAAGACCAAAGGATGAGAGAGATCCGAGTCTAAGACCTGATGAAGAGGAACCTGTTTATAGTGATGAAATAGAAGAAGAAGAAGAAGAAACTCCTATGGATGTTGGAGGAGATCCAGACTTGCCCCCAAGTCCTGTTTCAGAATTGGTTTATTCTAGGAAAGGAAAGGTAGAGGAAATTTTGCCTACTTATGAGGAAGACCAGTCTGTACCTCACCAAGAAGAAGAGGAAAAGGAGAATGCATCTGAATCGCCTGCTTCTGGTAGGTTAAGTATGAGTCCTTTGATTGGAAACTCAGCTATACCTACTGCTGAAGTAGAAAGAGTTACAGAAGAAGTTGTACCTGTATCAGAAGATCTTCTAGATGCTGCACCTGTGGAACTTGTAGTAGAAGATTCTGATGAAGAGAATCCAGCACTAAATGCTGTTATAATACATGAGAATGCACCCATTGAGGGGGAGCATCAATCTGTTCTTGGAAAGGTTACAGTAGCTATTGAGCTTGGAGACTGCGTAGAAGACCCAGGGTTTATAGTCTGTGGATTGGATTATCCGGATTCTGATAATGAGGTGTCTGTGAATAGACCGAAGACCAATTATGATCTTGCCTCTGAGTTGTTGCCAGATGATGTGGTCAGATTTCATGATCTGAATAAGCTGAAAGAGGACCTCAAAACCACTTTTGTTGAAGAAGTGAAGTTAATGGAAACCTCTCTTGCATCCTCAATTAATTCAATAATGACTACCTCTGTAGTTAATTTGGCCTCAGAAAGGGGATCTGCTGCAGTTGTCCCAAATGATTTTGTCTCTAAATCTGATCTTGAATCCATGAAGAATGAGCTGAAAGAATCATTCAGTGCATCAGTTGCTGAGATGAAGCAAAGCTTTTATGAGGAAATGAAAATGTTAGAGAGATCCTTCGAGCTATCTCTGTCTTGCAATTTATCTTCTTTTATGTCTGAGCTTATGGAAGAAGTGAAAGAGTGCCAGACTCAGTCTTCTAGAATCGAAGCTGATCTTGAAGCTCTCAAGACATCAGTTGCTACTTTGGATTCTTATATGAGCTCCAAGTCTCAAGCTGACAAGGACCTAGCTTATGTGAAGAGTGTAGTAAGCCAGTTTGTCTCAGTGTTTGAAAGTTTCAAAACCTCAGTGAAGGATCATGTTCAATTACAAGACTCTCAAGTTCAAAGCCTAATCAGTGGTTTGTCTAAGAGTTTTAAAGAAACTGTTTCCTTCTCTCTTGGCCCTCTCACATCCAAACTATTAGTTGAACTGAATCAAGTTCGAGCAATGTTGAAGGAGGAGATTGGCTCTATTTCAACCAGTGGCTCTGTGGACTCATCAGAGTTGAGCCGAGTGGTGCTTTCTATAAGAGACTCTGCCAGAGAAATAATGAAGATTGTTCAAGACTATATGAGAGAAGCCTCTGCCTCTCAGGAAGCCATAAAAAGCAAAGTGGACTACTACTTCTCCAAAATTTTAACCAAGCATCAACTCGAACACCACTTCAAGCTGATGTTAGAAAACATGAAGCTCCCTCCAGTCACTCAAGCCTTCAGAGAACAAGTGAGGAAGCTACGAGAATTGACTCCTGCCTTAGAGGAATTTATGGAGAACAAAGATGATTTCATATCTGCTATGGAAAGAGGAGGAGGCATTATTATGGATTTTAGAAATCTGATGCTGCCCTTCTTGCATGTTGATGCCAGACCAGTCATCATCCCTCCTACTTTGCCTGCTTCTGCCTCAGCTGCTTCCACAGTCCAGCTGACTCCTGCTCAAGCTATTCGCAGCCTCACTCCAATGATCACCCAAAGATCTTCAACCTACAGGCCCGACTCTGTGTCAGTGGCCCAGCCTCCTTTGATCTTTTCTGGAATTCCAAAACCTTCACATGTATCCTCACCACCCGAGCCTTCTTCTGATCCCAAAGGGAAATCTCACATTTCAGATGAGGATTGAACCAGTGGCCAGGATTTTTGATAGGAATTCATTTGTAATCTGTTTTTGTACTTTTTGACTACTCTAATACAGAACTTCTTTTACTTCTTATATTTTATTTGTCTCCTATTTATGCTTTCCCACTTTATGATTATCACAAAGGGGGAGAAACATTTTATGAGAGAATAAGGGGGATAACAAACTGGGAGAATAAGGGGGAGAACAAAATGAGAGAATGAGAAATATTTTCAATGGAGAAAAATAAGGAATAAGGGGAGACACATTACCCTTTGTTTTTTCATTTTTACCTCTGATATCTTATGTCTATATAGTACCTTATGATTGTTACCTCTGATAACTTATGTCTATATCATACTATTTCTATTATCTCTGATGTTGTTTTCTCTGAGAAAATTGAATTCAATATTATACTCTTTACTATTATATTTTCACCTATGTTAAATGCCCATATTACCATATCATTAATTGTGATTATCAAAAAGGGGGAGATTGTTGACTTCACCTATTTTGATAATCTCAATCATGTATTCATATTTGTTGAAAATCCCAATTATGTCTTCATTCTCTATGATATTTTAAAGTATCATTGATCTATACTTTAATTCTTTCAAATCTGTGATCAAACCAATAATAATTTTTAAAATAGTCTTTGGAATATGTTAATCCTCATTTATCCATGTTCATACAAGTTATAAATTGATTCTAACCCAATCGGATGTGTTCTGCATAAAACAGATAAGTAATCTGCCTATAGCTACTGATAAAGAGCTACCGGTACCCAGTCTACCGATAGACTTAGTCTACCGACAGACAGAGTCACCGATAGACTTAACACAGAGCTACCGATACACTTAACACAGAGCTACCGATGTGCTTATAAATATAGCCACTGATACAAGCTTAGAGCTACCGGTGTAAGTGTAAATAGCTACCGATGGAATAAGAGTCACCGATGGACGAAGCTACTGACAGACTCACAGCTACCGACGCATGGAGCTACCAATGCATGGAGCTACCGATGCATGTACCTACCGATGCATGGAGCTACCGATAAACAAAGTCACTGATACAAGCATGTACCAACCGACGCATAGAGCCACTGATAGAGTCAAAGCAACTAATGACATTGAGCTACCGATGTTCAAGCTACCGATGTTCAAGCTACCGATGTTCAAGTTACCGATGTTCAAGCTACCGATGTTCAAGCTACCGATGTTGATTACCTACCGATCACTCGACTCACTGTTTGAATTTCTTTATTTCCTATATTTAATCTATCTAACGGTCATATCATGTACATTTTAATGATTTGTCAAATATCTGATAAAGGTTGTCGGATGTCAGGAACCCGTACCTCGTACCTGCTGAAAAGAAATCTTTTATGTCCCCTGTTGGGAGATAAATACGAGAAGACTATGCTGCCCACAAATATACATGAAAATCAACGAACAACAACAAGAAGCGAACTAGAGAAGCGTGTGGTGGATAGAATATACCAAAAAACACACGAACGAGAAGAACACAGAGAAGCACATAGACAATCAAGCATACTCGGGAAGTGTTCTGTGCATACAAGAAGAACACTGAAGAACTTCAACTACTACATTTTTACTGCCTGTGAACCTGGATTATACGACACTCTATTTCTCAAACAGAAACGAGAAGAGGACTCAGACTCACTTCTAGTCGAATCCAAAGGAGTCCAGAGCTACACTGAAATCACCAGAACCATCTCTAAACTCTACATCTCTTATTCTGTGATTTATTATCATTCATTTCGAGCAGTGTGTGTTATCTGCTGTATCTAACACATACACTGTCTCCTGTAATCAAACTGAAGGATTTGTAAATCCTTACCAAACTCTTTCATTCTTTCTTTCCCACGAATAACAGTGGTAGAGGTCGTGTGTGACCTGGACAGCTGGTTGCTGTTGTACTATTTCCCACGAAGAACAGTGGTAGAGGTCTTGGACCTGGACAGTTGTAAACTGTTGAACCTCGATCCAGGGTGTGGATCATTTTTATATAAACTTTTGAGAGGACTAAGTCTCGGCTTGAGACTAAACCTCTTGGTTACATTGTTGTGCCATCTCTTTCAAAGTTTTATTCTGCTGCTAATCACTTTAAAACCAATACTGTTTTTAAAGTTACTTTGATAATTAAATTAGAAAGTGTTTATGTTAAGTGTAGATTAGTAAGTTAGTTTCAAAAGATAATCACACACTCCTGTGTTGATTAACTGGGAATTAATCAATCCCTTGAGAATCTAACAGAACCTCTACTTTAATATAAATTCACTACAGTTTAATTTATTATTTTATTTGGGGGTCTTTAAGACACTGTTTTTTAATTACAGAAATTTTAATTGGTACTCAATTCACCCCCCCTCTTGAGTAAACCACTCCGACCAACAATAATAATGAAGCCTAACATCATTACATGCCTCAATAAAAGGAGATTTAGATGAAGTCTCATACATTGAGTCAAATTCCCCATATATGTTGTTTAGATTTCTAAATAATAAATGTATGATACTAATTATTATATTAAAATTATTTTTATTTTTATTATAATTTTATATCACATATTACTATGTTATAACATTTCAATACTTTTTAATGTTTATGTCAAACGTTTTGTTGATATTTAGTGCTTGAATAGAAAATTAACATAATATGATGCCAGTAGTCCATGTGGTCATACTTCTTTATAATTTACATAGTAATATTAATTAAATAATTATCAATTTTATACATTAATTATACATTTAAATCAACCATGAGAATTTGTTTATAAAATATAAACATTTTTATAATCATGGAGTTGATTGGTCATACGTACACATGAGTTATGTTTTCATTTTTACAAGATCTTCATAGAAAGGAGATAATTGTAATTATATAATTTCATAATAATAATAATGTAATTAACATAATATGAATAATTTATATATGATTATATATTTCATGCAGTTGATTTAATGAATAATTACGAATCACATCGTTTTGAAGATGTGATAGTTCACATGTATGCATGAACGACATTTACATTTTCATGTTCATGGAATATAAGAATATAGTTGATATGTTATTATATTATAATAGTTAATATGTCATTAATATCACTTATGAAAATTAATCTAATCATTATAACCAGGAATTATAGATGGTTTTCAAAAATTAATTAAATCAGTTCTTGGATGTGATAGTTCACACATACGCACAAACGATTAATCCAATTTACATTTGATGGATTTGGATTTGTAATTAGGTGATTATATTAACATAATAAAATATAAATATATTTAGTATAATATAGTTAATATCCCATCATTGTGGGATAATTATCAACGGATGTGGAAGAATATGTTAAATAGAAACACTAAAATAAAAATGATACATATTTTTCTTTTGTTAACCTATGATAAAAACCTTGAAACCTATAAGGAGGTTGTTGTCAAAAAAAATAATGCCTTGAAAACTACGGGAGATATTCTTGTAAGTGTTTTGTGGAGGTATTTTCCTTACAAAATGGTCAATTATATGAATGTAATATAGAAAATGAGTTCCTTTTTATAGGTTTTAGGCGGTAACTATTGGAATTAAAAAAAATTAAATTTTTATAAATACATTTTCTATTCCAAATAGGACCAAATTGATTTATTTTAAATATGGGATGAATTTTTGTCCAAATATAATAAATCAATTATATATTAAATATTGAATATATTTTTAATCGTTATCATTTCTATCCAATTGTAACTCTTTCTATTTTATCAGGTAATTTAACCTTTTTGTTTTATAATCATTACCATAAATTGAAAAAATAAAAATGAATGATGCATATATTATATTAGTATAAATTTCTTAACTATTTATAAGAATAATTTATTTTTATAATGTTTATAAAATTTTAATAAAATATTTTTTATTTTTCAATCTGAATTAATTCAATATCGACAGAGTTCATTACATGACATTTTAATATCTCATAAAAACATTATTCTATATGAAAAAATACATTAACAAATCTATAACAAGTGAATTTAATCAAAAAAATATGGGGATCACAAAAAATATTTCAAATTATATTTATTTTCAAATTATTAATTCATTTATTTGATTTTTCCTTTATTAAATATTCTACTACATCATCATCAGGTCATAATTAAATTTAATTATTTAATCTCTAAAAATTACATATAAATTATCATTATGTAGGTAACAAAATTTTCATTCTAAAGACTATTTAATTTTGAGAATATAAATTATTAAACCACATATTAACATTGTTTTACTTATAAAATATTTGATTACGACAATTTTAACATAACATTAAATAACATATAATATATTTCATTTTTTACCCAACTATTTAAAAAAGATTTAATTTCTTCCTAAGGTTTTGTTGGGTTAAAACCCCCTCATCCAATTAAATTAGGACAAATGTTAGGGCATTTTAATAATTTTGTATTATTATTTGTACCTTAAATTACCCAATTTTCCCATAAATGTGGTTAATAAAATTCAAAAGAAACTATTCAAAAAAATATTTTCTCTATTAGAAAAAATTTAACCTACAGACTAAAACCATGTGTATAATTTTTTAAAAAATTCAATACACATAAGTTGTTAAATTAGTCTTAACACTCATCCCTGAAACGTGGTGAGATGATGGGTAAAAGATATGTTCAAAATATCAGTATGTTTTTATATATAAAATCATTTTAATGATAATTCTAATGAACTACATTGTATTATTGAATTTATTATTGATATATTACACATTTAAAAATATGTTAAATTTATAATAATTATTTATACAAAAAATTAGGTTTAAACTACAATGCATTATTTTTCACTATTCATCCTAAAATAAATCTTATCAAAAATAAATAAAAAAATCATTCAAAGAAAATGTTTATATCCTGATTAGAAATAAAAAGTTAATTTTTTCAAATAGAACTTATAAATGTGTCCAAACTAGATTTAAAATGGGTTCACCATCGAAAGTAGATAAATATTCCTTATTTGAAAAATTCATATTTTTTTGGATAAAATTGAATTTGATCAAATATAATTTCTATAAAACATATAATATTAAATTTAAATATCAAAATAAAGTTATATATCATTAATATAATATGAAAAGTGTGATTTTTTTATTTAACAAACTTAATTATTCTAACTTAAATTATTTTTTCATAGAAATGCATCCATTGTATTCATTTTGTTTTAGGTTCATTTATAATTACTTTGGTAACCAATTAGTAATTATATATAAATGTGTAAATAATATTTTTATAGTTTAATTAATATTATTTATTTTGATATTTCAAACATATAGGAAACAAATTCCACATAAAATACTAACATGAAAATAGGTAATTTTTTTATTTTAACTCAGACTTGCATGCAACAAAAGATTTCAGAGAAAACCATTGTTATGTGTCAGGTATGCTACGAGATAGAGAACCACATTAAAGAAAAATTACTATGTAATTCATAAAGAATAATAAATATAAAAAGGTTTTATTATATAAATACCTATATTGTAATAATTAACAAGGTCTATAAGATTTCCTAGTAGGAAAAAGCATAAACAATATTATGCTTGAATACTATTCAGACATGGAAACCGCTGATCTTGGTTTAGCTCATTATTGTATTTTATTATCTTACTATAATTTTATTTGATGGGTAAATTGATATTATATACTTTGAGACATTATATAAAATAATTTCATTGAGACCAAATTCTCACATACTATACATCACATATAATTCATTTTTCTATGGGCTTCTGGAGTTGTTTGAAGATTTATTTTGTCATGATCATAAATAAAAAAATTATATCATGTTATTATCTGACAATAAAACTATATAATTATTAGGATACTCTATTAATACTCTAATTAACAAGTCCAAAAATATATATAGTTATTACTTTATCCAAAATTTAATTTCTATCAGCTTATATTTTTTATATATTTTAAAAAAAAATTATTCTATATGTCATCCTTCCACTGTAATTGTTGAAAATACTCGAAACGATTGATCATTGAATCGTATAGGGTTTCTTGAAGCTGATTAGTTATGTTTTTAATGAATGGGAAATAATAAATATTATTTATAGTTATGACATTGATCTCACTATAATTGATGTATAATCTAAATGGCGGAGCCATAATTTTTATAAATAAAAAAGAAGATCCACATATTGAATTACTAAGATATATTAATATATTTTTACTAAAATCCCTCAACTATTTTACCTACTCCAAAATATATACAAGATATATTCTATTTATAATTTTATATATAGGGCTTTCATCTTGAATGGGTTTTATATATAACTCAACATCATGCACCTCTAGAAAATATGGAAATTCCGATGTGAATTAATAAATCAATTATGCCATAGGTACATCATCTATTCTAAGGATTACATACTCATCCATAGATGTTACATCGCAGGTAAATAAAGAATATTAAATTTTCATATTTATTAATATTTCTAAGTTAATTATTAATTTTACTTTAAGGGTATGCTATGTTCGATGGTGTACCTGATACACGATAATGGCTTTCTTTGAAATCTTACGTTGCACACAATATTGGTTCATACTGAAAAAATAATAATATAATATTATTTGAAATGGTAGTTAATACCTATAAGTTTTAATGGTTGGAATGAACAGAACTAACTACAAAATTATTATAAATTTTTGTAAAATGTTTATACATTTATCCAATAAAATTTAGAGGCTTAAAATAAGAAAAGAATTCCATTTTAGGCGTAAATACTATAATATTCACAAAAAGGTAGATTTACTCCCATTTTATGGAGAACCCGAATTAAATCTAGTTTTGGTCACTTTTATATGGTCCATTTGAAAAAATTCTTCTTTAGAATCGGTACATTAAAATTTACATAGGGTAAAATTTTGGTATTTTTCTGATAAAATGCATTTTTTTGATAAATAGTGAAAAATACTGTATTTTAATTCAAAATTTCCTTTTAATATAATTTATTAATACGGATAGATTATCTTTTAAATATGTTTTAATGTGTATTTAGATTATATTTTTACCATTTAATCGAATGGTGGTCTTTAGAATTAATTTTACTTTGAAATTGGACATAAACAAGTGTAAATCTTTAGACAAATATTGTTTCTTAAAAACACGATATTTGTTTTGACAACAGGAAATAATTTTAAATTAATCAATTTAACTTCTATGTTTTAATTTTTTAAAATATAAATCATTTTGTAATTCATAATATCAAATATATCTTCGGCCTAATTGTTTGAATTTTTTCTGAAAAACTTCAATTTTTTAAAAATAGTGAAACCACTAAGTAGTAGTTAAAAAACCAACTTATTCTTTTAAATGGAATTTTTCCACTTTGGTGAATTTAATTTTTAAATTATTACATACATGGTTGTTATTGTTAAGTAAAATTTGGTTCAATAAGATGAAAATAATTTTTTGGTGAATTGTAACTTTTGACTTTTATTTATCGCGGTTAAAGGTGAATAGGGTAACTGATGATAAAAAGAATATTATAATAATACAAAATTACCTTAACACTTGTCATAACCTTATTGGATGAGTCATATCCGACCATGGGAATCCTTGGGTCTATTTTGGGAACCCATGGAGCCACATTGGATTGATAATGACACTTTAGATTAATTAATTTAAAGTAATGACAAAAATTAAACAAATAAATATCTTTTAGTAAATTAATTTTTACAAGGGGTTATATAAGTTATCATTTTGACTATAAATATTCATTATAAATAAAAAACAATTTCCTAAATCATGGTAATGTTTTTTTGATTTTTAGATATGAAATAAATAAATGTATTTATGATAGAAAAATGATGCAGTGTTTACCTCAGTAATAAATGATTTAAATAAATAAGATTATAAATAATAAAATAACATCCAAAACCTATAAAATTCTTATTGGATTAATTTATATCGTCCTTGAATCATATTATATACTACATTAATGAGTTTTGGACCTTTATAAACCGAAATTCATTATATAATAAAATAATATTTTCACACTATCCTGAAGAACCCCTCCTCGCCCTTATAAATGGCCCTCACTTATAACTCATTCCTAACACCTCTCAATCTCATTTTAGCATCCAAAACCTTCCAAAATTAGCTCTCAAGATCCATATATTCCTCCTAGAATCCATACATTAGGCATAAGGGACATCAATAATTCCTTTTGGTTCAAACAAAGGGAGATACCTAAATTAAAGGTAATTATTTCTCTTAAATTCTTTTCATTTATTTTACTTCTCCAACCCCTAAAATCTTTTCATTGATTTACTTTATAACAACACCAGTATCATCGGTATAATCATATGTTTTTATGATACATATTTTAACTACACTTACACACACCTCCATCTAATGGTTAAAGAACATATAGTTTATGTGGGTGGAAAACTAACACCTCATGAAACGATGATTGTTCAATTATCTACTACCACCTCTTATTGTGGAAATTATGATGACACTATATTTATATATGATATATATTATGTTTATGTTTTATTTATGATTCTGTATTTTTAATTTATAACATACCTTTATGGTTCCCATTAGGAGTAAACGCGATAATTTCATTTGAGGAAGTGCGGACTACATCCCCTTCAAAGTGATATGACTCATTCATACCATACATGGGACATATAAAGGATGGATTTATAAAAATTATATATAATATTATACTGAAATTAGAATATAACTATGTATCATTAAGTTTTCATTCAATTAATATACGAAATAGAAATGAAAGTAGCATTCATGCGTACGTATGGCTTACCGTCTCTATGAACGGTGCATTTCATTTCTTTCCTCCAAATTTTGTGTACTATTATAAATACATATTTATAATGAATATATATGATATATATGATATCTAAATCATTACTATCATTCTGTAGATAATGGAATCCTAACCACATGGACAACTTGTAATTATAAGGTGTTCATTATTAACTCAAGTACCAAATATTGAAAAAATGACCCTTATTACATTAAATGATTACATGATTTTTATAACATGGTAATAAGTGATATAAAAGGTATAATAAACTTGAAAAGTGGTTCTTAATAGGTTATAAATTAAATTAAGTTCATTATTCAGGAATAACAAGGAACAAACATGTCAAGTCGGACATGAGAAATGGGGTTTCTTATCTCACTTTTAATTCCATGAGATTTCCATTATTCGCCACTTATTTATTGCATGTGGTGTATTGTATACTGCCATTTCGTATATATCATCATGATTATATTTATATTCATTGTATTATGTGATTCATTTTTCGGTTATTAACTTTTGGTCATATAACTCGATTGATTACAACGTGGTAAGAGGTTTTCATCTCACTTTTTATTCCCGTGAGATTAATGATATATTGCCAAAATTTCATTATGTTTTGTTTATATACTACCCATGATTTCATTCACTGGGTAATATACTTAAATTTATGTGTATTTACATCTTCATTGTATGATCCTTAATTCATGGGGTGTATGTTCCGTAAGTTACCAAATCTGTAAGAGAAACTTTCACCCTCCTCTTTTTGAAAGACTTCTTTTTGTTATGTCTTTTAATTTACATATTATTATGTAGGGATATATTCATTAATATCCTTATTGATGTAAAAAAATTTCCATGTTATTAGATACCATTTTCTCTTTCATCAATTCATGTTCTGAATTTTAATGTGACACCGTTAGGCTGTCAAATTTTTGTAAGGGAACTTCTTCATCCAATTTCAATTCTTTGGGATAAACATATACTTATGTCACAAATTATTATGTAATTTATTTATCCTTAATCTATGGATACAATTTTTATAAGGTATTTCATCTCAAATTACATTCCATTGATACTTCATTGTTGCCATGCACCAATTCACTCTTATTTGGTGTATATACTATCCTTTGGCATATTATATCATGAATCCCTTTATTCTTATGATATTATAAAATATTTATTCAATGTTATTCCTCAATTATTTGTATTCAAGAGTCTCTCATTTTGTTAAAAACTATTTAACTAAAATATCTTTCTAATTTTTTAATGATTTATTCTTCTAAATCATTATCATTAATGTATATGTTTTCTAAATGGTTTTAAGGATCTATTTAAATGGACATTAACGTTATCAAATGAATATTTATTTAAAAGTTTCAATGTGGTATGGGACACTTTGATTAAAAAAATCACTTTATCAAATTTTTTAATTGGTTTTGAAAACAGTTTGATAAATCATTGTTTATTTCAATTTCTTGATTTGATATATTGTGAATGGAATATAGATATGTTATATTTACTTTATGCTTATGTTATGTTTAATTATTATGTTATGGTTATTGGGAATTGTTTACATATATGGGTGGTTACATGATAAACCTATGACGGGTGAGCCCGAGATATATCTCCAATGCCTTCGTTAATGTGACAGAGGTCAACGTGAATGTTTCTTCTAAGAGATTTAGGGAATATATTGTGATGGGTATTCCAAATGTGAATCCCTCTGTAGTTGTGATAGCTATAGTATATGTATGATATGGATTCCTCAATGTAACTTTATGATTTATGATTACTATGTTCTATTCATAAATATTATGATTTAAGAAGGTATGTTATGATTGAAAATTTTGGTTTCATTGATTTGTATTTATTGATGGGATAATGTTTTCCTTCCTTATTTTATAACCCTTAATGAGCTTTTTATGCTCATCCAATGTTTTTTGAAATGTTTTCCATAGGACTTAAAGATGAATAATGTCAAGGATGGGATCAATGAAAAGTTATGCAGTCAAAAACACGGAACTAGACATATTTCTTTTTAAGAGTTTTTATTTTATAAAAAAATGGATATTGAGTAGTAGTGTCTACATGTAATTTTCCAGTTGATATGTTATAGTTATGTCCTAATTATATAAAACTCTAAAACTGAAAATATCCTCACTGTGAATTATTCAATTAATTCGAGATTATGTAGTGTTTATTTTTGGTTCCTTATAGTTGGTATCAGAGGTTGATTTAGATAACATTAGAGGTTAGGGTGTTCTTTAACCATATGTGACATTACCATAACATTTAGGATTTTAGAAAGAGTCATAGTAATTTTAGATAATGTGAATGAGTTTAAGATAACATGAATTTGTATATCTTAGTATTTACCCTCCTCATAATATATTATATGATGATTTTATTGATGTACTCACACTGACATTTTTGGTTTTAGTAAATAGCTGGATCTACCAGGCCCCAAAGTAACAGTTGATGTGAAGAAAATTATGACGGTTTTCTGAATGAGAAACTAAATGAAATGGGAGCTGTAATGAGAAATATTATGGTATTCTCAACCAACTATCTGGAGTCATGATTTACCACCTGAACCTTGTTTATTTATATAAGGAATCGTATATATGAGAAACAAATCCCTATGGAAGTTTAGGTAATAATCATATAGGTAAGTATGTTCAATAACCAAGGTGTCATGGATGTGGAAATGAACAATTAGGAAAATTCTTCAAAGGGACAGGAAGATGCTATAGATGTGGAAATGAAGGTCATAAATCATGAACCTGCCATGGAAAAAAGGAAGCATCCAGTTGACTCTAGGAAAGGGAATGAAGTTCTATCTAAGGGATCAATTGAATGTTTCAAATGTGTTGTGCGTGGTCATTATACAAACAGATTTCCTACGAAGAAGTTTTGGGAATGGGATCACCAAGATCGTACAAATGTATGTTTACCAATACCTTATTCCATTCCCATTGAGGATGAAGAAACTGACAATAACAAATGAAATGTATGGATTATTTCATAATATATGTTTTGATATAATTGAATCTTAGGATATGATTCATGATTTTGTTTGTAGGAAAGAACTATTTTGGAATATTTTGGAAAGAAAATGTTAATGGATCATGAAGAACATTTAATTAATAAGTAGTCAACATTTTAGGGATTCAAGTGTTATGGTAGATTTTAGGATGGTGAAAGTCATAAAAGTGTTAATGATCTTTTGATGATGGGATTACATTATAAGAGTTATTCTAGTATGTGTAACCATGAAAATTGATATATGAAACTTTTATTCAAGTAATAATTATCTTTTCTTTTGTGGATATAGTTATAAAGAACCATTTGGGTTTATATGATCCATGAATTTAAGGAAATTACAGGTTAATACATTTTGGGATGCAAAATGAATGTAATTATATAATGTTAGTGGTTAAAAAATGTTATGGTTATTTTGGATGAATTTATCTCTTTTTGGGAATGTTATAAAATTATATAATTTTTTAAAAAGGACAACATGCATACCGCATGAGAAACCGTCATGTCAGACAAAGCTATGGGAATCGAACCCACAACCAAAGTGCGACTGAGATTTATCGCCTACCACTGGACTACGTGAAGTTCATGGTTAGTATGACTAATTATTTTTAGTTATATAATTTTTTGAATCATAAAAAAGTTTATTTAGGGTTATATATGGAAAATATTAACATTTCATAGAAAATATGTGATTAGGTTAATTACACGTCAGTATGAGACTTTAAGAGTTGTTGATGTTTTTGGAGATAAATGTTAATATTTTTGTGGAAGACTATATGATCAAATCCTTTTGAAATTTTTGGTTTCAATCACAGTTTGGGTTACAATAAATAATTTATAGACAGTTTTTTATTGAATGGTTTTTGTTGACATTTGGGAATATTTAGAAAAAATATGGAGATTAAGAGTAGTTTTAATTTTTGTAAAAGATATTATTTTTTGGGTATTATCTAACCTCGCACTAACCATTTTTGTTTTGGTTAGGGTCAAAAGACATGATAAATATATAGTTCTTATTTTGTAGATTTTGTGGTACTCTAGAATTTTCTTCAAGCACTATCAATGTGACCAAGTCATTTTGAATACTCATCGTTTGGAGAAAAGATGTGTTTGTGGTCGATATTTAGTAAAAGAAGAAAGTCAACATGACAAGTATGTATGTTTCCTTAGGTTTTTAGTTATGCTCATAAATAAATTCCTCCACATTATGAAAAGTAACTTAAAAAAACGTTGTCTGTTAACTTTTCCTGTCGGGGAATCATAGACCTTTTAACCCATCACATGTTTCAGATTTTCTGGTGGTTAACTTTCTCCTAATCATGTTTTCTATAACTCTCCTTCAGAACATGACCATTTTTTCTTTCTTCCATATCCATTTTTTCCTGGTTGGAATCCTAGTATGGGTTATCTTGGGTGACTTATGTAATTCTCTTCCTTTATTATAATTTGATAGTTTTATTGACTCTTTTTCCAATGTGGGACTTTCAATGATGTTTACGAGCCCATTTTTAAAATTGTGAAGACACAATTCAGAAATGGGGGGATGGATGTAACATCCCAGGTAAATAAAGAATATGACATTTTCATTTTTTATTAATATTTGAAAATTAATTATTAATTTTACTTTAAAGGGATGTTATGTTTTATGGCATACGTGATACACAACAATGAGGTTTTTTGAAATCTTACATTTCACACAACGTTGGGTCATACTGAAAAATAATAATATAATATTATTTTAAATTCTAGTTAACACCTAGCCATTGTAATGGCAGGAATGAACATAACTAACTACAAATTTATTAAACATTTTTTTTAAATTCTTTTACATTTATCCAATAAAATTTAGAGGATTAAAATAAGAAAAGAATTTGATTTTAAGCATAAATACTCTAATATTTACTAAAAGGTTCATTTTCTACCTTTTGATAGCGAAACCTCACTAAATCTAGTTTTGGACAATTTTATATGTTTTATTGGAATAAAAGAAAATTATTTTTTAGAATCAGGATATCAAAATTTACTTTGGGTAAAATTTTGGTATTTTTCTGATAAAATTCCTTTTTGGATGAATAGTGAAAAATATTGTATTTTAATTCAAAACTACCTTTTAATTTAAATTATTTATATGGTTATATTATCATTTTAATTGTTTTTAAAGTGTAATTAGATTATATTTTTACCGTTTAATCCAATTATGGTCAATGTAATTAATTTCTCTTTGAAATTTGAAATAAACAAGTGTCAATCTTTTGATTGATATTGTTTCTTAAAAACATGATATTTGTTTTGAAAAGGGGAATTAATTTTAAATTAATAAATAAAACTTCTATTTTTTGAATTTTTTAAAATAGGCATCATTTTTTTAATTCGTAATATCAAATATATCTTAGGATAAATTTTTGGTGTTTTTCTAAAAAACATCAATTTTTGAAGAATAGTGAAACCACTAAGTAGTAGTTAAAAAACTGAATTTTTCATTTAAATAAAATTTTACTGCTTCTGTGAATTGATTTTTGAAAATACGACATACATGGATTTTATTATTATGTAAAATGTGGTTCAATAAGATGAAAATAATTTTTTCTGAATAGGAAATTTTGACTTTTATTTACCGCGGTTAACGGTTAATAGGGTAATTCATGGTAAAAAGAATATTATAATAATATGAAATTACCATAAAAATTTTACTAACCTTACTGGATGAGTCAGGGATAAGCATATACATCCTTGGGTAAATTTTGAGACCCCATGGAGTCACATGTGAGTGATAATTACACTTTAGATTAATTAATTTAAAGTAATGACACAAATGACACAAACAAATATCTTTTAGTAAATTAATTTTTACATGGGGTTATATAAGTTATATTTTTTACAATAAATATTCATTGGAAATATAAAAGGATTTACTACATCATGGTATTTTTTTATAGTTTTTAGTCCTCAAATAAGTAAATTTAATTACGTCACCAAAATGATGTAGTATTTACCTCATTAATAAATGATTTAAAAAAAATAAGATTATAAATATTAAAATAACATTCATAACCTATCCAATTCGTATTGGATGAATTTATTTCGACCATGAGTCATCTTATATATTACCTTAATGTTTTTTGGACCTTTATAAACCTAAATTCATTATGTAATAAAATAATATTTTCACACTTTCCTAAAGAACCCCTCCCCCTTATAAAAGGCTCTCACTTATAACCATTCCTCACACCTCTCAAGCCTCATGGCTCATCCAACCCATTCCCAAATAAGTTATCAACATCCCTATATTATTCCTAGATGCCATAACTTAGGCATAAGGTACTTGCACAAGTCCTTTTGGTTCAAACCAAAAGGAGTTAACCAAATTAAAGGTAACAGTTTCTCTTAAATTCTTTTCCTTTATTTTACTTCTCCAACCCCTAAACCCTATTCATTACATTCTTTTATAACAAAACCATTATCCTCAATATACAAGGATTTTTTATGAGAGGTATTAGAACTACACTTACACATACCTCCATCTAATTTCTAAAGAACATATTTTTTCTTTTGTTAGGAAACTAACACCTCATGCAACGATGATTGTTCAATTATCTTCTACTACCTCTTATGGTGGCCATTATGATGGAAATATATTTATATATGATATATATTATGTTTATTTTTTATTTTTTCTTTTGTATTTTTAATTTATATAATACCTTTATGGTTTCCATTATGAGTAAGGACAATAATTTCATTAAGGAAATGCGGACTACCGCCCCCTCAAAGTGATATGAATCGTTCATACCATACGTGGGACATATAAAAGATGGAGTTATTTATATTATATATGATATTATACTGGAATTATAATACAAATATGTATCATTATGTTTTAATTCAATTAAAATACAAAATAGAAATGAAAGTAATGTTCATGTGTACGTACGGCTTATTGTAACCATGAACGGTGCATTTCATTTCTTATCTCAAAAAATAATGTGCTGTTATAAATACATATAAATACTGGAAATATATGCTAAATATGATATTTAAATCATTAATATCATTCAAGAGATAATGTACTATCAAAAACATGGACAACTTGTAATTATAATGTGTTCATTTTTGACTCAAGTACCAAATAACGACAAAATGACCATTATTAACATAAATCATTACATGATATTTATAAAATGGTAATAAGTGATATAAAAGAATAATAAACTTGAAAAAGGTTTATTAAGAATGTATAAATTAACTTATGTTTATTATTCTGGAAGAACAAGGAAAAAACAAGTCAAGTTGGAAACGAGATAAGGGGTTTCTTATCTCACTTTTAATTCTGTGAGATTTCCGTTGTTCGCCACTTATTTATTTCATGTGGTGTATTGTGTACTACAATTTAATGTATTTTATCATGATTATATTTATATTCATGGTATTATATGATTAATTTTGTGGTTTTTAACATATTTTCATACGAATCGATTGATTAAAACTTGGTAAGGGGTCTTCAACTCACTTTTTATTCTTGTGAAATTCATACAATAATACCACTATATCATTTTTTGTGGTTTATGTACTGACCATGATTGCATTCAATATGAAATATACTTAAATTTATGGGCATTTACATCTTCATTTTATGATCCAAATTTCATAGGGTGTATGTTCCGTAAGTTACCAAAACTGTAAGGGAACCTTTCACCTTCCTTTTTTTGAAAGACTTCTTTTTTGTTATGTCTTTTAATTTACATTTTCTAATGTACGGATATATTATTCAATATAATTATTGATGTAAATTTTTCATCCATGTTATGAGATAAACTTATTTCTCTCATCAATTGAATTTATGAGTTTTAAAGAGACATCATTAGGCTATCAAATTTCTGCAAGGGAACTTCTTCACCAAATTTCATTTCTTTAGGTTAAACTTCTACTTCTTGATTATGCCGTGTTATGAATATGTGTGAGTAACCTATGATGGTTTCACACTTAATTTTCAATTATATTGAGTTTATTTATATTTTTCACACATTATTATGTAATTGATTTATCCTAAATCTACATATACAGTTTTTATAAGGGATTTCTTCTCAATTTAAATTTTATTGAGACTTCATAGTTGATATGCACCAATTCACTCTTATATGGTGTATATACTATAATTTATAAAAATATATCAGGAATACATTTATTCTCATGATATTATAATGTTTTTATTCAATTTTATTCCTCAATTATTTGTAGTCAAGAGTCTCTCATTTTGTTAAAAACTCTTTAACTAAAATTTCGTTTTAAATGTTTCAAAGATTTATTATTCTAAATATTTATCATTAATTTCCATTTTTTAAAAATGGTTTTGAATAATTAATATATATAAACATTATTGTTTTCAAATGATAATTTATTTATAAGTTTCAAAGTGGTATGGAACACTTTGATTCAAAAATGTCTTTATTAAACATTTAAAATGGTTTTGAAATGGTTTGATTAAGCATTGTTTATTACATTATCCGGATTTGATATATTGTGATTGGACTATGGAAATTTTATAATTCCATTATTCTTGTGTTATTTGTAATGATTATGTTATGGTTATTGGGAATTGTTTATGTATATGGGTGGTTCCGTGATAAACATATGGTGTGGGAGCCCGAGATAGCTTTCCAATGCATTAGGTAATGTGACAGAGGTAAACGTGAATGTTTCTCCTAAGAGATTTATAGAATATACTATGATGGGTATTACAAATGTTACTCCCTCTGTAACTATGATAGCTACAATGTATGTATGATATGGATGCCCCATGTTACATTTAGGATTCATGATTACTATGTTCTATTCATAAAAATTATGATTTAAAAGGTATTTTATGATTGAAAATTATGGTTTCATTGATTTGTATTTATTGATGGAAAACTTTTTGCCTTCCTTATTTTATAACCCTTACTGATATTTTTATGTTCATCCCATGTTTTTGAAATGTTTTCCACAGTAATTAGAGATGAATTGTGTCAAGGATGGGATCAAGGAAAAGTCATGTTGTATAAAACATGGGACAAGACAAGATTGTTTTTAAGAGGTTTTATTTTATAAAAAATTGGATACTAAGTAGTAGTGTCTACATGTAATTTTCATGTTGATATGTAATAGTTATGGCGTAATTCCCTAAAACTCTAAACCAGAAAAGATACTCAATGTGAATTATTCATTTAATTCGGGATTATTTAATATTTAAGGATGGGTCCTTATAAAAGATCCCGAAATATATTCCTTATAATAATAATTTCATAATATGTGTAAATTATAAGAGGATCAAATAATAATTTTCACAATGAATATTTCACCCTAAATATAAAATATTATATTTCTCCTTCCCAAATTAATATATCTTTTACTGGTAAATAAATGTTTTCATTGTACATTGAATGAAAAAATGTAATGGGGATCATATACATGGATGACTAGACCTTCCATAAATATAATTTGCATCATTTTTGTGATGATCATTTATTACCATGAACAATCACCTGCATAGGGATTGTAAAGATATAGTTCATATGAATACTAGAAACATAATCATCATATTTAATGAATTATCCAAAAAATATACCAAATAGATATTCTCACATACAAAACTGATTAAAAAAATTCATATAACATTTTATCGTACATTGTAGAAGGAAATATAATAATTTTTTTGCTCATATTATCAGTACAAGTAAATGTATCAGACATCACTATGTGTTCATATAATAGAATTTGATTGGAATAAGTGTAGGTGAGCATAAACATAACTCCAAAAGTTCACACCCATCCTATTATAGAATATAAACATGATTCATGTCTTAAAACATTATCATTTGGAAAATAAATATACAATAGATAGAAAAATCAACATAAATAAATCTTGAACCCTAATCTCGTGTCAAAATATTTGTCGACCATTATAAAAATAGAAAATCATTTCACATGGAAGGGATCACAATGACAGAAAACAACATAGTATATGAAGACATATAGCCTATTTTCCAATATGTATTTGGATAGACATGTTTTTCCAAGATGATTAAGACACACATATTTACTATTGAGTATGAAGATCATATACATTATTCCCATTGTTTAAACATAAGATATTAATATTTACCCACTTCATTAGAGGGATTTATTGTTCCCACCCAAAACATAGTTATAATCAATAATACATATTCCAAAATATCATAAAACATTCATCATATCATAATATCATAACCCATGTAAAGAAAATGAGTTTTATAGATATTTCATAAATACACCATATCATAAACCATGAAAAAAAAATCTATCATAATCTATTTATCATCATAAA
The DNA here is from genome assembly GCA_963277665.1 of Viscum album. Classification (NCBI taxonomy): domain Eukaryota; kingdom Viridiplantae; phylum Streptophyta; class Magnoliopsida; order Santalales; family Viscaceae; genus Viscum; species Viscum album. Next base: position 1,136,896,294 of record OY728150.1, on the reverse strand, counting down.
AAATTAAACTAATGGATAATGAATAAGCATGGTATCATTAAATCACATCTCTTGTAATTAATATGTAACAACAAAGGACATCATCTTAGAAATAACATAATTTTGATAGATCATTTGCAACACTTATTAAGGAATATAGGCTTTCTAACAAAAGAAATCATTTTGTACAAAATAATACATTTTCAATATATTTTTTGTTAAAAATAAAAATGAAAACATAATGACAATGATTTTTAAATCATTTCAAACATTTCATGATGAAAATATTATTTTTATTTCAAAAATAACTTTTTATAACAAAAAATTCCTAAAAACAGTGAATAATTTTATTTTAATATTAACTTTGAAACACAGAAAGTAATATATAAAAATTAACGACAAAATTTTATTCATTAAAGTGTCATTCAAATTAGAAAAAAATTTAAACTATAAATAATTTTTAAAATTATTCTCTTTCTAAATAATCATTGATTATTATAAATGAACGAAATAAATAATCTCAAAAAATTCTAGAGGAATGTATCCATTCTAATTTTAAAAACAAAATTTATAATGTACAATACATTCAAAATATGATTCTTTGAAAATGAAATTGAAAAAATATAATTGATTCTTTATTGAAATTAACAAAAATGATGAATAGATTTTTTTTAATGTCGTACATGTTCAAAAATATATGTCATTCACATTCTCAGTTATATTCAAATGGGAATTGTCTTGAAAATTATATGATGATTTCATTAAGAATAGTTTTAAAAAAGTAAAATATGGTTGTTAATGGTCCAATTATTCAAGGGGACGGGGAATGACTATGAATATAAAATTAATCAAGTTAAAATTCAAAATATCCCCAGGGAGAATCAAATTGAGTTTCTGAAATCATCATGAGCATGCACACATGTGCATCCGAAGGCTAACGCAATCCCCCTAGGTGAAATTTAATGGAAGGTCACCCATGTATGGAGCAACATCACTGATATCCTACACACAAGACCTATGCTAGTAGTATCCTCCAACAAGGATCCCCTATTTTCTTATAAATTAGTCCCTTGAGATCCTTAGTTTCATAAATATGAAATGGGAACAATCACCCATGATTTTTTTGCACAACTAATTCACCCAAATCGAAAAAAATCCACAATCAAGTTTTCAAACTCTAAGAGAAAATAATATTAATGGGGATAAGTGATATCAAAGGCTTTTCAGGGTCTGAAACAAATTACACCTACCTGGGGACCCCATCTCCCCATGTATAAAAACACCTACGCGAGGCCACATCCCTTACTAAGGACCAACACAATATCCATTAAGGGACACCGGTGGATATTTTTGGTCCCAATGATAAATCATCCCCCTTGTGTTGTGACCTATGTGTTTTATTTTCCAATGCATACCCAGCTTGCAATGGATTATACTCATTCATGATATATGTCCATTTTCTCTCATTCCATGCATGGGTAACCTCTAAGATCTAATCCATGTATTCATTGAGCCAATCATTGATCCCTCTTCCTAACCACCAATAATAGGGATCATCTTCCTTAGATTCCACAACCAAATGCGGGTTAATTTGAAACCTCAACTGAAAACCTTAGATTATAAATACCATGAATAGTAAAACACTAGCATGTACCCCAATTGGATTTTCATCAGTACTATCATTGGAGTACCCCAGATGTCTTACCAGACAGTTAGGGTCCTCGTGGTGCATGGCGATTTTCGTTCCAATGGACACAAGGAACACCACCTTCAGGTTCGTGTTAGGAAACTCCTCGTCTCATACCCAATGGATATGCCTGTGTCCTTACCTTGAAATCCATATGACACAGAGCCTCTAGTTGTATGTAGGGAGGGTGAGGATCACATTTTCATTTCCTTTTTACATGTAATGATTTCCTCCTCTCACAAATAATAACAAATTTTAGTGAATCTCCCTTGGATTAATACCATATAGTTTATTATGGGAGGTTTCACTCTTTCTCCTCCAAGATTCCAAAGGGTTTTTTCATTGTGGGTATTCATACTTGATTGTACATGATATATCATGAGAAATAATGGTAACATCCAAGTCTTATTTTATGTTCCTATAGGCCCATCATCTTCCACTAGTGAGAGAGTATAATTGAGTGATTTGTGTAATATTAAGCTTTTTCTTGTTTCTCATGTTAATGATTGAATCAAAATGTCTTTTTTGCTATTAGGTGATATCCATGAACACAAAATCCACACGATCAGAGGGATGTTTTGGTAGGGAACCTTCTTTCAGATCATCCTTGCACCTTCATTTAGTGTTCCCCCACACGTGAGGGTCTTTAATGACAGGTTTTTTATATCAAGGAAAATATGATCATGTGGTATCACGAATTATATGTTTCCTCTTGTTTCCCACTCTGAGAATGACTCATGTGGGCATAGAGGTAGAAGGTGTGTGTGACACCCCAAAAAACCAATCCTTATAGGAACCCACTTCAAGAGAAAGCTCTAGTAAACCATATTAATGGTAAACATTCCATGTGTATTTCTCAACTCATCAACAATCCATTTATTATGATTTATTCATCAATAATTAGTAACAACTATGGAATCATGTTCCTGAATAATCCACAATCACATCATTATTTTCATCCATGGACATCCTCCTCAGGAGAAATCCATGAACCATACCCTCAAAATCCATAGGATTTGATTCACTCCACATGGCCCCAAAATAATATATCATGGAATAATATTTAATAATATGCCAAAATTTAATCCTCTAAAAGGGCCATAATTCCCAAAAAGATAAATAAAATTCCCTCCAATGGTATAAGTCCTTATACATGAACTAGGTGAGAATTGATTCCCATCTAAATGGGATACGTAGGAATACTTCTTGTTGTCCAATCCCAGATTTCCAACTCAATCATATTCCCTCTAGTCCACATTCCCATTGGGGTATAATGCATCCTTAGAGTCCATACCCCTTCCACAATTCATGGTCCACATCATCATAATTCACATTCCAAACCTTTACTTGGCATAATTTTCAATGACTTCTTTGCTATATAATGAAAAACATAAAGGCATGGTCCTCATCACATGACCATAAATTTTAAGTTGTAACTATTAATGTGGCACCAAACTATGTGGGTTCTGATCCCATTAATGTTGATATAGATGAAATCCATCTTATGGGTCTAATCATGATACAAAAACATATCGCATATCACTAGATGATGATATACTCGAAGAAACCCAAATATGTGGCTACAAAACTAGCATCATCATAATGAATAAAAAAGAATATCGAATCATAACAAAATAGGATTATATTGATGGAGAACCTCACATTAATTTAGATATATCAAATGATTAAGAACTCAGATATATAAAGATGATTCTAAATTCAATACATGATAGTAATTGATTTTTTATTCTAAGGAAACTAGCATCATAAATTTTAATAAATTATGGTTTCCTAAACATATAGTAAATTTATAAGAGATTACCAAACAAGGAAAAAAACCACAAAAATTATGTGATAATCTTGACCTTCTATCCTTTCAACTAATGTCAATTATGAAGAATCATTTTCAAATCTCCCTGTGAGAACTTTCTATTAGAATGTAGGTACCTATGGATGTTATAACAACCCATACTTTACGTAAATTGTTATTACTTCAAAATTTAAGCATACTTATTACAACATATAACAAAACCCTGAAAGGACTATATAGGTATAGTGTCTTTAGAAACTGGGAAACATAAACAACTGGTTCATAAAGCGTCTACACCGTCACCCATTTATTTCATCATATATATAGTCCCTTTTGGCATATCTTACTTAATAACCTTCTCCCTGACCTGGGAAAAAACATACAAAAGGGTGAGCTCCAATGCTCAGTAAGGTTAAACAAAAGAAATATCAATCACATCATATTCATAAGAACATATCTTTTATAATTCTTAACCTGAAAAAAGAGATCATAATTTTATAACATGGGATAAATCATAGTAGTGAAATGTAATCCCAATAATCATAACTTAAAACATGATACTTTGTGGCATACACACATAATCATAGATAATCATTTCTTATTAGTCAAGACTCATTTCCAAGACTATCTTAGTGAACAAAGTCCATTTTTCAACCAAGTTCATTCCTCGTTTCAGTCCTGTTTCACTGAACCGGTTTAACCTGTCGTTCCAGCCATGTCTATCTCATGAGATATAAAATCTTTATGCAATGCATTGGAGGGAGATATAGGTCCCACACATCTCATAATGATACCATTCATATGTGTGCCACCAAATCCTAAATCATACATCATTGCATAACCCATGTAATAAAAATGGGATTCTTAAACAACATGACATCATAAAACAATTCATATAAGATAAAGGAATTCATAAAAATAATTCCATCACAACATAATCAAATCAATGTAATAATAGGGATAGAAATATAACCCCATATTATCTTAGATGGAAAATAATTTTGATAAAACACTTGAACTCCATTCTTGATGAAAATATCCTTTCTACTTCAAAAACATTTTCCTTTCTTAACATGTCATACAATTTTAAACTAAAAGAAGTTGATTAAAAATAAATTTGAAAACATGTAAAGGAAGCTTCTTGGAAATAATTTTTTAAAAATCCATTCATGTCGTATAAGTTAAAAAAACATTCTTCTCGTACTTTTGTCGGAAAAGTCAAAAAGTACCTCGTACGAAAAACGACAAAAGGTTCCTTTCATATATTTTACTATAAAATCACCAAAGGGTAAAAATTGATTTAAACAATTTTAGGTGGATCGAAATAATAATACATATTGAGGAAACATGGATGTGGATGATAAATTACACCCCAGTAAATACCAAAGTATAAACAATCTCGGATATAAATGAGATTGTGATATTTCCCTTACCTTAGGTCTGATTTGCTTCGTAAGTGTATGAACCTCCTGTATAATGATTTAAATAATGTTATTGACTTATTCCAGAATCATACTTATTTTTATGGTATCATATATGGTCATATTCTTAGCCTCTTATTAGTAATATTTCATTACTACTTCTTATTCGGGTGTTTATTACTTTTTGTTCTTATGCGTGTTTTGTCGAATAAATTATTATTCTTCTTTTTAGGTTATAGATACCTCATTTACATATTGGTATTAGTGTATTATATTCATTCATTCAATTCATTTAAATAATCATTATGCAATGAAGATCATGTAGAACGAATCGCATCACATCGTGGAGACGGTATTCCGTACGTACGCACGAGCGATGATATTGTTTCTATGATCGTGAAATTGTAATGGAGTGTATATATACAATTTCAGAATCAATATAACTTTACAATAATCATATATAGTTATTATTTACAACATTATACCCATCCAAGTATGGTGGTGGTGGAAAATAGATTACTCCACAACGTGGAGACGGTATTCCGTACGTACGCATGCGTGGTGATTTCATTTTCCGTAGGATGGATAGATGGTGAAATAGGGTTGTTTAATCCTTATAATAACATATCAGTATATGAGTGATACTGATTTTATTACTTCATAATGAAAAAACTAAAGAATAAGAAGTGGAAGAAGAAATAAAGATGAAAGAATCGGTAACGGACATTACCTCTTCTTTCAAGCGCTTCTTTGAGACCTCCTTTTAGGAAACTAAAATTGGTCTTTGAAGAAGACCAGGACCTCTAGTATGTATCTAGGGAAGTGGAGAGAAGAAATTGGCAGGTTTTGGACGATCTTGAAGGCTCAAAGTGGTGTGAGGAAGTGGGGGAGGAGGTTCCCTTTTATAAGGGAGGAGAGGGGCTCCTTTGGAAAAACTAAAAATATTATTTAATTATAAAGCCAAATTCGGTTTTAAATAGCTCCAAATTGATTTATTTAGAATCTAAGGTGGGGATGGGTCGAAATAATCTCATACAATATAATTTAGACAAGTTTAGGTACCTATTTTTACCTTATCATTTAGATTTAACATTAAGTTAGATAATTTGACTTTTACCGTGTCTTTTTGTGTTCTTACTCTATAAGGTTAATAAACATACTATAAAAAGCCAAACGAACCCCAAGTTGTATATTATTAATATATATAACATTATCTAAGTCATTTTTCCTAACATTAGATTTTTAGGAATAAAATAACAATTAATAATATTATATTTGTTTTAAAAACTATTTTATGTCAATTTTGACACTATTTAGTAATTGATTTTTGTAAAAATCATAACAGAATGATTAATTCGAATAAAGTTAATTAAATCAATAATAACATGTCATGTTAACCTAGAAAATTAGTGGAATTCATAAAAAGTCTCAAATTACATTTATTTGGGTATTTATAACATCAATTCTTTCAATATTTCATTAATAAGATAATTATTCAATCATCTTTGTGTCATAAATACATTTACTTATATAAAGTCTAAAAATTAAAAATAAAATATAATTATGTATGAAATCCTTTTAGATTTCTAATTAATATTTATAGTCGAATTTATCTTCTGTATAACCCTATATTAAAAATGATTTAGTTATTAAACTTTGATTTTAACTATTTTAACCCTTCTTTAAATAAATTGATAATAAATGTCCTAATCTAATCCAAGTGGGCCTAAATGGTCATATTTTATTCCTAAGGTTGTTTTTGGTCGAATTACACTTATCCAATAGAATTAGGACATGTTTTAGGATAATAATAGTATCATTTTTACCCTTAACTACCCTATTTACTTTTAACCGTGGTAAAAAAAAGTAAAAAGCTACTATTCACCAAAAATTATTTTCATCTCATTGAACCACATTTTAGTCCTTGATATTAATCGTGTCTCTCATATTTTAGAAATTCTAATCACAGAAGCGGTAAAATTAAGTTTTATGAAAAATTAAGTTTTTTTAACTACCACATAGTGGTTTCACTATTCATCAAAAAAATGAATATTTCCAGAAAAATACCAAAAATTAGGCCTAAGCTATATTTGATATTATGAATTCAAAAATGATGTTTATTTTACCAAATTCAAAACATATCAGTTACATTAACTAATTTATAAATTAATTCCCGTCATCAAAATAAATAGCATGTTTTTATAAGATAATAACTATCAAAAGATTGACACTTGTTTATGTCTAGTTTAAATGTGAAATTGCATCCAATGAACAACATTGTATTAAATTGTAAAAATATATTCTAAATATACTTTAAAACTACTCAAATTAATAATTTATCACTATTAATTATTTCGATTAAAAAAGTTGTTTTTAATTAAAATTTAGTAATTTTCACTATTCATCAGAGTATGAATGTTATCCGAAAAGTACCAAAATTTCACCCTAAGCTAATTTAGATATTCCGAATCCAAAAATATTGCCATTTTGAAAAATAAAATTTACAAAATTTCAAAAAGTGGTTATCACTATTCATAACGGCTAGTTTTAATAATATTTTAATAGCATATTGTTGTTTAGTGAAACTCGGTATTGCGTACGACGCAAGCTATTGAGGAAGGCCGCGGTTGCGTGTAAAGCAAGACAAGCTAGTGTTGTGTGTAGTGAAATATTCCTTTGATGATTTATATAACATAAAAACAAAATATTTCTCATAAAAGTCTCGGGTGTTACATTCTACCCCCCTTAAAATGAATTTCGCCCTCGAAATTCGTCACTTTGTAACAAAAAGATGAGGATACCTCTCCCTCATCATATCATCAAGCTCCCATGTAGCTCCTTCTAATTGGTGGTTCCTCCATAAAACTTTCACCAATCGAGTGGTCTTGTTTCGTAGGACTTTTTCACTACGATCCAGAATCTCTATCGGCTGTTCTTCATAAGAAAGATCTTTTTCCAGCGGTACAACTTATGAGGTGAGTACATGTGAAGGATCAGGTATGTACTTTCTCAGGAGAGATACATGGAACACATCGTGAACTTGAGAGAGATTTGGTTGAAGTGTCAATCGGTAAGCTACCTTTCCAACACGATCCAGTATTTCGAAAGGATCGATATATCTAGGGCTCAACTTCCCCTTCTTTCCAAATCTCATGACCCTGTTCCAGGGAGATATTCGTAAGAACACTTTATCACCCACTTCAAACTCTAGGTCTTTTCTTTGGTTTTCGGCATAACTTTTCTGTCGACTCTGAGTTTCTCAAATGTGTTGTTGAATAGATCGGACCTTTTCTGCCATCTCATCAACAAGATCAATTCCTAATAGCTTTCTTTCCCCAACTTCATCCCAGCAAGTTGGAGTCCTGCATTTCTTTCCATAGAGAGATTCATAAGGATCCATCTGAATACTGTAGTGAAAGCTATTATTATAAGAAAATTCCACCAAAGGTAGGTGTTGATCCCAACCACATTTGAAATAAATAGAGAAATCTCTCAACATATCTTCTAGAGTTTGAATTGTTCTGTCAGACTGACCATCTGTTTGAGGATGATAAGCAGTGCTGAAACTCAACTCTGTATCCAGAGTATGATGAAGACTTCGCCAAAACATCGAGGTAAATCTCGGATCCCGATCAGATATAATGGAAAGTGGTACTTCATGCAATCTTACCACTTCCTTTACATATATCTTGGCAAGCTGATCCAGAGAGAAATCCTCTCTAATAGCAATGAAGTGTGCAGACTTTGTAAGATGATCAACTATGACCTAGATAGCATTATTGCCTTTGGATGTTTTAGGAAGTCCTGTGACAAAGTCCATAGTGATGTTTTCCAATTTCCATTTGGGTATGGTTAATGGTTGTAACATCCCCTTAGACTTCTGTCTCTTAGCTTTAACTTGCTGACAAACCAAGCATTGAGAGACATATTCAGCAACATCTCTTTTCATGCCATCCCACTAGATGTACTCTTTTAGGTCCCTATACATCTTTGTGCTTCCAGGATGAATAGAGAATGAGGAACTATGAGCCTCATCCAGCAGCTCCTTCTTTAATTCGGGGATGGGAGGAACACAAACCTGATTCCTGAACTTTATTATCCCACCACAATCAAGTTTGAATTCAGGAATATTTCTCACCTTCTTTTGTAACTCTACATCTTCTTTTTGTGCCTCTTTAATATTCACATGTATAGATGGTTGAACATTCATTCAAGAAAGATACGATTTTCCCCCTTCCATTATAATTCCACGATCCATCCTTTGTAAATCCATAAATATTAGATCTTTTGTGATCCTCATCATGGATAAACTGTCATGGTCTTGTCGACTAAATGCATCTTCCACCTTGTTTGCTTTCCCAGGGTGGTAATGAATTGAGCAGTCGTAATCCTTAATCAGCTCCAACCATCTTCTTTGGCGCATATTCAGCTCCTTTTGTGTGAAAATATACTTTAAACTTTTATGATCAGTATAAATATCACACCTTTCTCCATAATGATAATGCCTCCAAATCTTTAATTCAAATATTACCGCAGCTAACTCCAAATCATGAGTTGGGTAATTTTTCTCATGGATTTTCAATTGTTGTGAGGCATAAGCTATCACCATATTATTTTCCATAAGAACACATCCCAATCCCTTCTTGGATGCATCACTATAGATCAGAAACCTTTCTCCACTACAAGGCAGTGTGAGCACAAGTGCACAGGATAACCTTCTTTTCAACTCCTTGAAATTCTCTTCACATTCCTTCGTCCAGACAAACTTAACTCCGTTCCGAGTCAACTTGGTGAGTGGATTAGATAATCATGAAAAATCTTTCACAAAATGTCGATCATATCCAGCCAAACCAAGAAAACTTTGGATCTCAGTTACTGTTGTGGGTCTCGACCATCTTTCGATAACCTCTGCATTTGCTGGATCCACAGATATCCCCTCTTTTGAGATTATGTGACCCAAAAATGAAACTCTTTGAATCCAAAATTCACACTTGGTAAATTTGGCATAAATCTTCTGCTTTCTCAGGGTCTTTAATATAATTCTCAAGTGATCTTCATGTTCTTCCTTTCTCTTTGAATATACAATAATATCATCTATAAAGACTACGACAAACTAATCAAGATAGTCTCTAAAGACTCTATTGATCAGATCCATGAAGATAGCAGGGGCATTAGTAAGACCAAATGGCATCACTATAAATTCATAATGTCCATACCTTGTACGGAATGCCGTCTTCGGTATATCCTCCCTTTTGACCCTTAATTGATGATACCCTAAATGAAGATCAATCTTGGAAAAGTATTGAGCTCCACGTAGTTGGTCAAATAAGTCATCAATGCGTGGGATAGGATATTTGTTCTTGATAGTGATCTTGTTAAGTTCACAATAATCAAGGTAGAGTCTCATTGATCCATCTTTATTCATAAAAAATAGAACAGGTGCTCCCCAAGGTGATGCACTAGGTCGTATGAATCCCTTATCAAGATTCTCTTGGAGTTGATTCTTCAATTCCTAAAACTCAATTGGGTCCATTCTATAAGGTGTCTTTGAAATAGGTAAAGCTCCTGGTACGAGTTCTATTGAAAACTCAACTTCACGATTTGGAGGAAGACCCGAAAATCCCTCCGGAAAGACATCATCAAACTTCCGTACAATGGGAATATTCATAATTGTTAGTTACTCACCAACCATTTGAGATAAATAACCTTCATTTAGTGGAATCAAGACCCATTAGATGGAATAAATTTCCACTGGAAGGTTATGTTCATCCTGGCATCGATAGACGATCATAGATTGAGCTGGAATATAAAATGTGACTTCCCTTCTTTGGAAATTGATATGAGCTCCATATAAAGAAAGCCAATCCATGCCAAGAATCACATCAAATTCCACTATAGGAAGGATCACAAGATTTGCAGGAAGAACTTTCCCAAAAACTTCAATCGGGGAAGAATTATAAACTTTTGATGTGATTGTTGTGCCATTAGGTGTTGTCACAGCTAACTCAACATCTAATTGTAGAGGTAATATGGTGATACCCTTAGAAAAATCTTCAGAAATAAAAGAGTGGGTGGATCCAGAATCAAATAAAACATTTGCTAATTTAGAGTGGATGGTAAGTGTACCTTTCACCACATCGTTATCTTACTCCACATTGCTGATAGAAATTGCATGTGACTTTCCTTTGTTTTATCCTTAAGATTTTGTTGATGTCGATCATCATCAACAACCCTTGGATTAGAGAATTTATTGGAATAATTCCCCATCTCCTTTCACATGAAACATTGAAGTGTAGTAGGTTCATTTTGTGTGTCCCTTCCTTTGTTTGCATCATTAGACATCTTATTCCCATCATTGCGGCATTAGACTGCCCGATGACCTTCCTTTCCACATTTGAAACATTTACTTGTCCCTTTAAGACAACTCCCTCCATGTTTCGTTCCACACTTTGAGCATAAGGAAAATTTCATCTTCTTTTCAGTGTGCTCTTTAGCTTTTCCTTTGAATTCTATTTTCCTCTTCTTATCAATCCCATATGACTGATGGGTTACATCAATCTCCATCTCAACTTTGAGAGAACATCGAACGATTTCCTCGTAGCTATTGAAGTCCCTTATGGCTAAGGCCCTTCGAAGACTTGGTTTTAAGCCACTAAATAATAGATCGATCTTACTCTAAGGTTGGATAATAATACCAGAAGCGTACCTTAAAACTCTTGTAAAATTTTCTTCATAGGTACCAACAGATTCATCATCCTTTTGCTTCAATTCAAGAAACTCTTTCTCCATCTTTGTTCGGAGAATATGATGGAAGTACTTATTGAAAAATAAGTTATTGAACTCGTCCCACTCCATGGACTCAATTTCATCTCTTTGCCTCGTATTCTTGATAAGATTACACCATTGATCAGCATCACCTTCCAAAAGATACATTGCTAGGATGACTTTATCATGTTCAGAACATTGAAGAACTGAAAATATCTTTTCAGTAGTACTAATCCATTGTTCAGAAACTAATGGATCAGTAGACCCACTGAGTGAGGGTGGATGCTGCCTCATGAAGGATTCAACAGAATGTTGCCCCTTCCTTTTTTCGTTTGGAAGTCCTGCATGATTCATATCTTGAGAAAGTTTTGTGAGCATGGCTACAAGATTTTTCATTCCATCTCCCATAACGTTTGGTTTCTCAGGGAGAAAATCATTGCATTTCCCGTCACATTCCGCATTAACACAGTTCCTTTGGGTTCCAGCCATTGACTAAAACCAAGAAGAATAGTGTGAGCAACACTAATTATAATAGGAAAACCACATAATCAAGAATAAAATTTCACACTTAAGGTCTTATCCTATGTTATTCATGTCCATTTCTAAATCACTAAGATTGTGTTCTATTCTTAGACTTATCCTTAGGGTTCTTACTAAGTCTTTCACATCCTAGTTTCTAAAGGTTGACTATACCTTTTCTCTGATACCAACTATAACGACCCATAATTTACATACATTTTTATTACTTCAAAATTGAAGCATACTTATTACATCATATAACAAAACCATGAAAGGACCGTATAGGTATAGTGTCTTTAGAAACTGTGAAACATAAACAAATGGTTTATAAAGCATCTACACTGTCTCCCATTTATTTCATCATATCTATAGTCCCTTTTGGCATATCTTACTTAATAACCTTCTTCCTGACCTAGGAAAAAAACATAAAAAATGGTGATCTCAAATTCTCAGTAAGGGTAAACAAAAGAAATATCAATCACATCATATTCAAAGAACATATCTTTTGGAAATATTAACCTGCAAAAGAGATCATAATTTCATAACATGGGATAAATCATAGTAGTGAAATGTAATCCCAAAAATCATAACTTAAAACATAAAACTTTGTGGCATACACACATAATCATAGATAATCATTTTTTATTAGTCAAGACTCATTGCCAAGACTATCTTAGTGGAAAAAGTCCATTTCTGAACCGATTTCATTCCTCGTTTCAGTCCTGTTTCACTGAACCGGTTTGACCTGCCATTCTAGCCATGTCTATCTCATGAGATATAAAATCTTTACCCAATTAATTGGAGGGAGATATATGTCCCACCCATCTCATAATGATACCATTCATATGTGTGCCACAAAATCATAAATCATAAATCATTGCATAACCCATGTAATAAAAATGGGATTCTTAATCAACATGACATCATAAAACTATTCATATAAGATAAAATAATTCAAAAAAATAATTCCATCAAAACATAATCAAATTAATGTAATAATAGGGATAGAAACAGAACCCTATATTATCTTAGATGGAAAATAATTTTGATAAAACACTTGAACTCCATTCTTGAGGAAAATATCCTTTCTACTTCAAAAACAATTTCCTTTCTTAACATGTCATAAAATTTTAAACTAAAAGAAGTTGATTAAAAATAAACTTGAAAACTTGTAAAGGAAGCTTCTTGGAAATAATTTTTTAAAAATCCATTCATGTCGTATAAGTTAAAAAAACATTCTTCTCGTACTTTTGTCGGAAAAGTCAAAAAGTACCTCGTACGAAAAATGACAAAAGATTCCTTTCATATCTTTTACTATAAACTCACCAAAGGGTAAAATTTGATTTAAAAAAATTGTAGGTGGATGGAAATAATAATACATATTGAGGAAACATGGATGTGGATGATAAAATACACCCCAGTAAATACCAAAGTATAAACAATCTCGGATAAAAATGAGATTGTGATATTTCCCTTACCTTAGGTCTGATTTGCTTTGTAAGTGTCTGAAACTCCTGTATAATGATTTAAATAATGTTATTGACTTATTCCAGAGTCATACTTATTTTTATGATTTCATATATGGTCATATTCTTAGCTTCTTATTAGTAATATTTCATTACTACTTGTTATTCGGGTGTTTATTACTTTTTGTTCTTATGCGTGTTTTGTCAAATAAATTCTTATTCTTCTTTTTAGGTTATAGATACCTCATTTCCAGATTGGTATTAGTGTAATATATTTATTCATTAAATTCATTTATATAATCATTATGCAATGAAGATTATGTAGAACGAGTCGCATCACATCGTGGAGACGGTATTCCGTACGTACACACGAGCGATGATATCGTTCCCATGATCCTGAAATTGTAATGGATTGTATATATAAAATTTCACAATCAATATAAATTTACAATAATCATATATAGTTATTATTTACACCATTATACCCATCCAAGTAAGGTGGTAGTGGAAAATAGATTACACCACGGCGTGGAGACGGTATTCCGTACGTACGCATGCGTGGTGATTTCATTTTCCGAGGATGGATAGATGGTGAAATAGGTTTGTTTCATACTTATAATAACATATCAGTATATGAGTGATACTGATGTTATTACTTCATAATGAAACAACTAAAGAAGAAGAAGTGGTAGAAGAAATAAAGATGAAAGAATCGGTAATGGACATTACCTCTTCTTTGAAGCGCTTCTTTGAGACCTCCTTTTAGGACACTAAAATTGGTCTTTGAAGAACACTAGGACCTCTAGGATGTCTATAGGGAAGTGGAGATAAGAAATTGGAAAGGTTTGTCCGAGCATGAAGGCTCAATGTTGTGTGAGGAAGAGGGGGAGGAGGTGCCCTTTTATAAGGGTGGAGAGGGGCTCCTTTGGAAAAACTAAAAATATTATTTTATTATAAAGCCAAATTCGGTTTTAAATAGCTCCAAATTGATTTATTTCGAAGATAAGGTGGGGAGGGGTCGCAATCCTCTCATCCAATATAATTTAGACAAGTTTAGGTTCCTATTTTAACCTTATCATTTAGATTTAACATTAAGTTAGATAATTTTACTTTTACCGTGTCTTTTTGTGTTCTTATACTATAAGGTTAATAAACATACTATAACAAGCCAAAAGAACCCCAAGTTGTTTATTATTAATATATATAACCTTATCTAAGTCATTTGGCCGAACCATAGATTTTTAGGAATAAAATAAAAATTAATAATATAATATTTGTTTTAAAAACTATTTTATGTCAATTTTGACACTATTTAGTAATTGATTTTTGAGAATATCATAACTGAATTATTAATTACAAAAAAGTTAATTAAATCAATACTAACATGTAATGTTAACCTATAAAATTAGTTTAATTAATAAAAAGTCTCAAATTACATTTATTTGGGTATTTATAACATCAATTATGTCAATATTTCATTAATAAGATAATTAATGCATCATCTTTGTGTCATAAATAAATTAACTTATTTAAAGTCTAAAAATTACAAATAAAATATCATTATGTAGGAAATATTTTTATATTTCTAATGAATACTTATAGTTGAATTTATCTTATGTATAACCCTATATTAAAAATGTTTTATTTATTAGACTTTGATTTTAACTATTTTAACCCTTCTTTAAATAAATTGATAATAAATGTCCTAATCTAATCCAAGTGGGCCTAAATGGTCATATTTTATTCCTAAGGTTGTTTTAGGTCGAATTATACTTATCTAATTGAATTAGGACATGTGTTATCGTAATAATAATATCATTTTTACCCTTAACTACCCTATTTACTTTTAACCGTGGTAAAAAAAAGTAAAAAGTTACTATTCACCAAAAATTATTTTCATCTCATTGAATCACATTTTATTCCTTGATATTAACCGTGTCTCTCGGATTTTTGAAATTCTACTCACAGAAGCGGTAAAATTAAGTTTTATGAAAAAATCAGTTTTTTTAACTACCACTTTGTGGTTTCACTATTCATAAAAAAAATGCAAGTTTCCAGAAAAATACCAAAAATTAGGCCTAAGCTATATTTGATGTTATGAATTCAAAAATGATGTTTATTTTACCAAATTCAAAACATATCAGTTACATTAAATAATTTAAAAATTAATTCTCGTCATCAAAACAAATAGCGTGTTTTTAAAAGATAATAACTATCAAAAGATTGACACTTGTTTATGTCTGGTTTAAATGTGAAATTACATCCAATGAACAACATTGTATTAAATTGTAAAAATATATTCTAAATATACTTTAAAACCACTCAAATTAATAATTTATCACTATTAATTATTTCGATTAAAAAAGTTGTTTTTAATTAAAATTTAGTAATTTTCACTATTCATCAGAATATGAAATTTATCCGAAAAGTACCAAAATTTCACCCTAAGCGAATTTTGATATTCCGAATCCAAAAATGAAGTCCATTTTGAAAAATAAAATTTAAAAAATTTCAAAAAGTGGTTATCACTATTCATAACGGCTAGTTTAAATAATATTTTAAAAGCATATCTTTGTTTAGTGAAACTTGGTATTGCGTACGACGCAAGCTATTGAGGAAGGCCGCGGTTGCATGTAAGTCAAGCCAAGCTAGTGTTGCGTGTAGTGAAAGA
The DNA here is from genome assembly GCA_963277665.1 of Viscum album. Lineage (NCBI taxonomy): Eukaryota > Viridiplantae > Streptophyta > Magnoliopsida > Santalales > Viscaceae > Viscum > Viscum album. The sequence continues at coordinate 1,136,879,976 of OY728150.1, read as the reverse complement.
TTCCTTTGATGATTTATATAACATAAAAACAAAATATTTCTCATAAAAGTCTCGGGTGTTACAGATATAATAACATTAGGTGTATCCGATTCCACAGACAAACACATTGGAGTCTATTAATAATCATTGAACCCAACATAAATTAATGAAAAAAACTCAAACACCCTTAATAGATCATTAATACAACATTAATCTCCATTACAAACAAAAAATGGTGAACCATATGGGAATTCTTATCCATGACGACAGTACGACCAACCTATTAGGCCTCCTTTGCACTTGAAATAATAGACGGACAAATAAGACAATCAATCATGCATGTGCTCATTCAAATGTGATACTTATTTGATGGGTTTTTTTGTTTTTGATTTTCACATGTTCAAAAAAATTCTTTTATAACTGCATTACATCCATTGGTTTCCTTCTATATTTCATGAATGCATGGCCAGGATACTTTTCACACTATGTCCTAATCCAAGAAAATGACATATTCACCAACCCAACATCTCCTACATTGGGTCTCTAACATGTTGATCCTATATTTTCATCCTCACAGTACCATCCCAATATAAATACATCCCAACATGATCTCCAGTGTTCGAACCACCGTCGATTGTCTTATTAGTGAGCATGAGTGGTCTAGAAGAAGACCGCACCAACAACTGAATTCAAATGTTCATGGAGATTATCCAGAGAATAGGAAAACCAATTCCCCCAGTTTATTATAGATTTGGGTATAGAGGAAACATATTGCTTTATCCTAAAGAAAAGGGGTCCTTCCAAAGGTCTCCTACCAGCAATCACTTCCACCAACACCACACAGTATTGATCCCCCAATATTATGAGTGTGCATTCCTCATCCTACTAGCCTAGGTCCACCAGAACTTGGAATTCAAGATGTACTAATGGGGGTTGAGAATTTCCAATAGAGAGTAGATACAAACCCCTATTCCATCCAAATAATCTAACCAATAATATTTTGTGACCAAGGAAAAGTGGGAACTTACACCTTTCTTCCCTAATTTAGCAATCCATCAGACTCTCCAGTCAAGTTCCTGGGAATCCCACTACTAAAATACAAAAACACACCATGATAAGGGACATGCACATACATAAATCAATCTAGCCTTCCATAGGACATTATAGCATCACTCTAAGAATACCACCACTGATTTTTAGTGTCTAGTAATAAAAAGTCACCCTCACCTGCCTATAATCATCAATCCATCTTGCATTTTCTTCTGGAAGGACCAATACAAGTTAGTTAAAATTTCATGATGATGAATATAGAGAATACCTAACTCTCTTCCCTTAAACATGATTAAATTAAGTATCCATCGATAGAAAAAGAAGTAATAGAGTAGAAACATAACCCTTCTATAGATATGGATTGAGAATATATCCATGTTCTAACTGCTAAAGTTTCCATGAATATCCAAATAATGGTGATAAAGAATATGAAAAACCCATCCCAAATCATATAGGCAATATTAGGTCATTATTATTATGTAATAATTTTTTATGGAGAGATATATAGAAAACACAATCCCCAGAAATTGGGTTCTCCTCAACTAGCCACCTCGGAGCATACACACACACACCATCTCCCATCCAGGATGGCTGTGGGGAAAACTCAACAGTGATATACATAAAACTGGATAATTAAGATAAACATGCTATAATCCGAGTCAATCCAACCATTGAAATGTATTTGTGGAAGGTACAAACCCATACCAAAATTCTATAATCATGTTGGAAAATTTTGTTCACAACACAAGAGGTGGTTAAAAAAGATTCTGTGTCTGAAAACTTATTCCCCCATTAAGTTTTCGTAGTCCCTCCCAATAAGGATTCCACAACATGGCATCACCAACTAAAACTAAAAAACTGAGAGCCAAACTATGATATATATATATATACTTAATGCTTCAATTATTTATGTTCTTAGATATTTATATATTCCTTCTCAAGATCCTAATATCATGTTACAATATTTTGAGAGTATTAGTAGTAATTTTGAAGGTCCTTCTCAAAAAATTCATAATATATGTTTCTTTTAGGACATAATCACATCGATCTAGAGTGATAATAACCTAATTAGAGTCATGAATTACCTTCTCATAGACAAATGATAATGGAGAATGAAGGTATTCACATTTCTATACTCCACCATGGTGGTCCATCCATTGATGTTCGTCATGGCTAATGTTGTCTCCATAATAATATTCTATGTTATATAGAGAATCATCCACATCGAAATGTTGTGATGGTAATTGCCTCCTATTGTGACACACTTGAAAAGGTAAGGAAAGAATTTTATAATTAATTTAAATTGATTAGTGAAACTCTTTCTCATATAGAAGAAAACACATGGTTATTATATTTATATGAAACACCCTTAGGATACCTAAATTCCAATGTAATGGATGGTGTCCCTATAAATAATTTTTATTATAATATGGTGGATGGATAGAATCTACATGATTCAAAAAATGTAAAGGAGCTCCCAAAAAAAGAATAATATAACCTTCCAAACACAATTAAATATTTAGATAAAGTTGGATTAATAGTCATGTTTTTTCATTTATCCACCCCTCAATAAATCTTTCTAGAGGCATTATAGAAGTTTTGTGTAAACAAGATCATCCTCATTATATGTAAAACTACTTTTTACTTGATATAAAATTTATTTCCATATGAAGAGTATGAAATTCAAATAATTGTAATAGATGGTGTGCTATAAATAATTGACTTGGAAACCCATCAATATATATTATATCTATAGAAATAACAAGGATACCTGTAACTTAAATGACTAAACAAATTAAAAATCATAGATTCCCAATATTTTGTTCATATCAGAGGATGGGGAACAAATAGAGTGTTAAATTTCACCATGGTCCATAAGGAATGAATCCCAAATAATGTGGTATACTATAATGTCAAATCTCCATGCCTCCTTTTTTAAATATACCTTGTTCACAACTAATTTAGTGCACAAAAAAACAGGCTCATACAACTCCCATCAACATCATGAAAGAAGGGATTAGTCTATTAATAGAATTTTTCACATAGTCTCTCAAAGGATCAATAACGCATATTTTTTTAAAGAAGTTAGCCATCATATAGCTCATGTGATGGAAATAGCACAATGGATATTTGGAAGTGGTTTAACTGAGTTCATAACACATGATTCAACTAGCACAAATTCATAAAAAAATCTATCTAAAATCAGATGCAAATCCATGTATGTAGAGACCATGGTAGTTCAGGAGAAACCTCTTTCCACAAGGCTTGGGGATTTTTTACCCATCCTTATAGGTCACCAATCTAGTCCCAAAGAGTTGTAAAATAGGAATGGGAATAGCCCCAACACATTGGGATGAGGGATTTTAATCCTCAACAACAACCCCCTCAGTGGAAATTAGTCTTATCAAAATTATGGGAAATTCCAAAAAATGGTTTTCTTAGTTTTTTCCACACCATGATTTGGTACCCTTACTATGGACACACACAACTGAACTGTCTAGAGATTCCATTACGATTTTAATCCACCAAATAGATCTAATATTACTGAAAAAAGGATAGTAAAAGGAAACAAAGAGGTAATATATTATTATAGAATTGCAAATACAATCATAGTATTGTTTCCATGAATTACGTATATGTTTATTTCATTAGTGTCGCCCCTATAAATTTTATAGAATACTAGGTCAATTAAAAGTAGGAATTAGATGATAATGATATAATTCATAATGTGGTCTATATAGAAAATATTAAATGTGGTGAAAGTGCCTAGAGTTATAAGATTTCCCTAAATCATAGAATTCCTCAAATTATATAGCATTACCTCCTCAAAATACATCCAAAGATGAAAATGAAATGGTTCTCATTTTTCCTAAACAACATTCTAATAGTGTTTATGTCCCTTTTTCATGAGAAAATATTTTATTTAAACAAGTAATTGATGAATGAATTGAAGAGACAATGATGAAATACACAAACACATCCCTCCTACTATACATACCCTGAAATAAGATCCTCAAAACACACCCCCCAACCAGAGTACATCAATAAAGAGGGTTCAATGAAATAAATAACTCAGAATTGTAACATAAGATAAGAATATAATATTAACAACCAATATAATTTGACCCCACAACTACTGAATAGGAATTCCATCTATAGGGTGAACAATTAGAATTAGGACATGAAAAACCTTATAGACTTACCCATATGGATACCTATAGTAGATACCAGTAGGTCCACCACATATGGCCAAACCTGGTGTTTCACCTGATCAAGATGTATCCTAAACATGTATTTCTTAAGGGATCGTGAACACTCCCGATTCTCTGATGACTCAATTGTAGATATGGAAGAATGGAGAGTGCTGATGAAACTATAAAATATTATTTACACTGAATGGGTAGATTTGACACCTCCTCCTCCAAACATTGGGACACTAACATTTCCCAATTTTAACATATCTGGAGACCCATATCTATATTTGAAACATTTCTTATTTTGTTGTGATCTCATGATGAGGACCCCTAATCAACATAAACTTGTGAAACTCAAGTACTTTGTAAAATCTCTTTGTGATCCAACACCTATATTGTACAGTAGTTTTCAATTGCATTCAACTACATGGTGGAAAGTCCTCCATTAGATGTTTCTCATCTAGTTTTGTTAAATGTTGTGGAAGATAATTATACTCAATATATCAAACTGAAAAAAGAGGTTTAATTAAAGTGTCTTAGATTTCATTTCCCTATTAAAGTGATTGACATTCTCTTTAAACATAACGATACCTTAAAATACAAATTTCCAATCTGTATATTGAATCATTTCAATGATTTATTGGCACAATTGATCCAACTGAAATATAAAGGAGGGTTTTAGGACCCTTACACACATTATATGAATGTTTAGGAATTTATGAAAGTGTCTAAATAAATTTACCTAGTAATTCCATCAACTCTAGAAAGGTGGACATGAAAATTATAGGCATCCACTATCACACAAAAATAGACCATTGTACCTGCTCATCGTCCAAATCATATGAACTGTCATGAAGATATGTCTATTGAGCTTAAAAATACCCCCAAGTATGTTACGATGATCAGATATATAATATGAGGAAAATTCATTGAGGATAAGAAAAACAATGTATCCTTTTTCTAAAATAAAAAAATCCATATCTCTATTGTATCAACATCTAAATAAAGATGATCATGATTGAAAATCACTGTAATTCCAATAAGGATGGTGATGTGGATCTCCAAAATTATGTCCCCTTACATTATGTACTAAGGAACAAGATCCAATATTGTTTTGTTTTTAATAAATTCCCTCAAAATATTTTCGAATCTTGGAATGTGAAGAAGAAATTTTCTCATGGCCATGTGGGGTGTGTCTCAATAACGGAACTAGTGAAGAAAAACAAACAGTATGAAGTAAATAGAAATGGTATGTTGAATTTTAGTGATTGGGTGGTAATAAAAATGAACTACCAAACTCATGAAATCCCCAAGCATATTTATTGTAGTATATTGTGCCTCCAATCTCATTAGCTACAACACAACAAATTGAACCAGCATCTTAGTCCCCGGAATGCGAGTCGTCGAATAAAAAAGATGGCCAAATGATTATGAAGAAAACATAGTATGAGGAGCATATGTGAAAGAAAAATATAGTCATTAATTTTTCTGACATCATGTGGAACATCTAAGAATATTTGGCACCTCCCCAGCATAAGATACAAATGGGTTCCACCCATTAAATGGAATATCCCTATGATGAGGAGTTGATCTTTCGATCCATTAATGTTATTAACATAATGGATCATTACTCAGGTGATGATCATTAATATAATCATGGATTACCTATAAATTATTAGAGAAATAAGGTAAAAGATCATCAAATTTGTGGTTACATATGGGAGAAGTTGTTGTGCTAGGTGACACTACATTAACTAGTCCGCAACTCAATCAATTTACATAGCTTGAACTAATGGGATAGATCTTGGTCGAGCATAGTTAAAGAAGGGGTATTCCATGACACATGAATGATTCTTCCATGAACTGAATATCTAAGATTATCATTTAGAGGATATTAATCTTTCTAATCATCCTAAATGAGTATGAATACATATCCATCCTAATCTTACAATAGTGGATGTTATATAAGCTCGTATTCCAAGGGATGGTCCATCAATATCAGGAATATCAGATCCCAAAACAACCAGAGAAATAAAATAACCATCTTTGGATAGGAAAACCATTGAACCATAAATATAATTTTTATGATGAAATTAGACATGGAATTTTTTTTATTTTTTTAATACAAGATTCCTAGAGCATATAAAAAGATATCTGAGAAACACTCCTCAAGGCCTTGTCAAGACCTAATGAATTCAATGTTGAGGTCACTACTACTGAAGTGTATAGTGAAAGGAATGATCCTACAAAATCCCATATAGTCATCCCTTTCATAGAATTGGATGAGGAATCCATCATATTGTGTTATGTAATACCTTTTAATATTTATATGGCAGTATAAATGAAAATGATATATGATGGACCTTCATTAGATATGGATGAAGAGTCATACAGTCCCTAAACCATACTCTTCTTCAACTGAGTTTCAATGAATCTCAAGTATCCCTTATACCATAATGTTACGAGGTTATGGTAAGAATTATTGAAATTCTTTGGGAGAAATAATACACATTACTCAATTCATTAATATTTTTTAAAACTCATAAATCATAGTTGTTATGTAATCTATAACCTTCAATGTTTTGTTGGTTGGAACATGGCTATATAAGAACATGAAAATCCCCTCATAAAACTAGAAATGCCTCAAATACTGTTTCAACTGTCAAATTGGTACATTTCACTATGAAAAGGACACATTAAAATCAGATTATTCAGAGTAAATTGAATCAATTAAAATGGTCCAATTTCAAGAAAACATTCAACCAAATTGGTGATTTCAATTACAACAGATGTGTTTGATACTGTTGGAGAAGATGTCACATATCTTTGAAATAATAAATTCCTAGATGAAAATGTATTCATTCCATCCACTTTTCTAAAACATTCCTTTTAAAATCAGTTGGAATGGAAGATGTTTCCATACCAATGGGTGAAAATGTAGATACAGATCATCAGTCCAACACTTCCAATTTAGAGCTCTACGAAGTCCCCATACCATTAAGTGATTCTAAAATAACTTCTTCATATTTCGGATGTCCAAATATCGACTTCTATAATAATTATGAGAAACATGATCTGTCACATAAATACATGGATGAGTCACAAGGAGAAAATAATGAGGAGTAGGAATGAGGGGAAAAGCATTGGGATGTACTTCAATTATTTGAGGAAGGTTTCTACGCTACTATATAATATCATAAGGAAAAAAATATAGGTACTTTAGAAGATCCACAACCCACTTCGATTAGTACATCCAAGACTCCCAAAAAATTTGAGGTGTATACATGATTCTTGATGCAACAAAATGATGTGGTCTCTTTTTTCAATAGAGATTATAGGGTTTGACTAAGATTTGGCCAACCATCACTTGTGTTTTCCAGAAGACCATCGAGGATACAAGTAGGTAGCTAGAAGGACACAACTGACTCACGCTTAAAATTTTTGACCGAAGTGGATAAAATCATCAAGTTTGATATCATATTATAGGTAAAATATATATGATGTATAACCAAAATTATCACTATGAAGAGGGAAAAAAAAGGAAAACTAGAGTTTTCATTGGCTTGAGAGATGTCAAATGTAATTGTTTGAAATATGACTTCCTGATTCAAATCACGTAACCCATGATTGGTGTAATAGATAGATACAAATACCTCCACTTAATTAATAGATATATACGACCCAAACAAGTATGGATGTCCATAAAAGATGAATAATCCATAGCCTTTAGATCCACCATAGGTGTATTCTATTATCGGGTAATTCCCTTTGGTATGAATGAATCATGTTCCACATACCAACCTTCCATTCATCACACCATCTAACCCATCATGTGGAGGATTATCGAAGACCATGTTGACGATCTAAAGGTCAAGGACTGAAAAATTTATGACTACCTTGATTTAGTAGAGACCTTCATAAATAATCTAAAAATATATATAATGTAGATAATCCATTTGTAATGTTTTTTTGGAAAACCCATGGAGATTTTTAATGGCCCCATTATACGGAACCACATAATAGAAGTTTAAACTATGAAAAAAAATATCCATAGAAGGTCACCTATTGGAAACCATTCTGAGTTTAGAGTACATCAAAGACATGTGACCTATATATGGAGCTACATAGTATACCTTGTAGAATATTTTTTCCACTTGAATATACTACTGATGAAGGGAGTCACATATCAATAGACAAGTGACGTCCTGGAAGCAATTGACTCCCTCAATATTTTACTCTTAATCCTACAATAATTATTTCCACTATTTGAAGGAATTACACACATCCTATATGTGACATACCTAGAGAGTTGAATAGATTAATTCAATGTAAAAAAAGAAAAATATTGATATTGAAATCAAACATTATTATCACAGTTGAACCATGCCCATCACTAAGACTCATTATATATATATCGAGAATAGATAAATAAAATTAATCATTTTGGTTAAGAAAATGAATCACAAATTGTAGAACCTTGAAGTATGATTGGTCTATTATAATTACCAGAAAAAATATATCCTATACCATCCTATATTGATTGGATTTCTGTATTAGTTTGTGGTTATCTTGCACCTGTTTGATAACCAGTTAGTTCCCTAAAATGAAGTGAAATTAAGGGCCTTGGATGATTTCCATATGTAACACTCATCTGTATAAAAAACATCGTTAAATACTGAACTACATGATGAGGATATATTTTCTTTTCAATACACCCACATATGTGGTAAATAGATTTTGACGACGCATCTCGGATCCCAATAGCTTGGGTATTTGATGACCTTAAATTCAACTATTTTAGGTTAGGGATCATGCCCATTTCCACGAAAATCCAATTTTACCTTATTCCTTCTTACTATCAGAAGGATATTCTATAAAAATATATAGTAGAATGCCCTCATTTTAGTCCTGGGGCATGAACTCTGACAACAGGTGGGACACATTGAGGTTAAAGAATAATTAGGTTTGGTAAGCATACACATTAATAGAGATTACATTACCAGAAAAGATGAGATAACCCAAATGATGGTTGTTCCCAACGGTTACAGCCAATGTTCCCCTCAGAGCCAATATTGAATCAATATGCAATCATAGAATTCCTAGTAATGTGCATTGTTAAAGGAAACTACATCTATTGTAGATCGAATGATAGATGATGTAATCATCAGAATTTCCCATCACTGAATGGCTCCATCATTCATTTAACATAAATCAAAATAGATAAATAATGTCACCCCTCTACCTAAATTGTATGATCATATCATGAGGTGAATGGTTTCAATCGTAGAATACTTTCAAACTAGAGTACTTCCATCAGATAGAGCTGGAATTTTGAAAATACAACATAGAGTAGTAATAATTACTTGTTATGGTGGCCCAAATCACCAGAAACTCCTCTATAGTTGATAGATTAATAGAGTCCTTATCAGATGTATTGATGTAGTAGAGATTGTAGTTATTATGGAAGAAATACATGTGATAGAATGTGGTTCCCAGTAGTCAGTGAGCTTGCTTTTTGATCAAATGTGATGGACTGGAAACTTTTGACCTTCTATGACACATGATTTCCTAGAATTCACAATGAAGTATTTTTCTTTTAAAGTGAATGAAAAAATAATTTGATTAACCCCTACTTTTTTATTATATAACAATGTAATTGTAGAAATTTTTCATATGAGAAATGGATATTGTGGGATCATACAAAAAAAGGAGTCGGGGCCACGAGAATTGTCGTCATCATGAAATCCAACATCATAACCATATTAGGTGATCCTCATACAATACTAAAAAACAACGAATCAAATTTATATTCATATAAGGATAATATCTATATCCAGAGTACAATATAAAATCCAACCATTCATACATTAATCATGCAGCAACTAAAGGACAGATAATCCCCATTAATAAGACCTTGTAGAACATTCACTATAACATGGTGGATATAGATAAAATGTATTGGCCATTAAATATCATTCATGACTTGTGGGATTACCATAATAACCTGTACTGCCACAAAATGTTTCCCATAATCACTATTATATGGATTATAATTAGTCATTCCTAGGGATATCCATTTTCCATTGGTCTATGTTTCCCCATGGAAACAACTATCCACAAATGATAAATTTGAGAAACTAATTTTATAACTGGAGGGGATCGATGAAAAATTATTTAATACTATGCATCGTATGGATTAGTATCGAGATAAGGCAACACTTTACATTAATAATAAGTCTTTCCCCAATTCATTTCTATAACGAGAACTTGTATTGGTCTTCTGGAACCCAATGTTGCCAATATGGATGCCTAAAAACATGAACCAATGATGGTGGGACCTTAGTTCCTATACAAGGTCCACTATGATGGATCTTATTACATCATATCAATTGATGGAGTGATCATTATAACCCCACCCAAAGTAATCATATCAAATAAATGTTTTTCGTAGTCACATAACTGATGTCCCAACTATAAGACATTAATCTATGTAGTTGGTCTTCATAACAAGACCTTAAATGGAATGAAATAATGTTTGCATTGCATGGAATTAAGATATGTGGGTCCATAAATATTGTCACATGATGACAAAATTCATGATATATGGTCCTAGTCATTTGACCACTAAAATGAAAGACAACATTATTTCCCATCATATGGAATTAAAATTCATGGTTAATGTCCTACTTAGTCAATGTTCGGACGCCCCCAATGTACCATGAGCTGAGACACAAATTATAGTTACCTTAAATATGGACCTTCATCTCTTTTTTATTTCTCTTAAACATCATTTAAAGTCAATATTAGAAATTTGTCCCCCATTATAGACATAATTTTGATAATTATTACATTGTTATCGGATGACATAAAACGACATTGCCAATGTCTTTATTGAATGAAATTAATCTTCCTGATCCTTTCAAGAACTGTGTGTGGCTTGATACACATTCCAATTAGATACATATTAAAACCCAAACTCTCATCATGGGTCTATTCATGATTAAATAACTGAACACCCCCCTCATAGTGTACGAATAAGATCTATAAAGTCGTCTTTTCCAAATATCATATGGCCTAATTGTCATTAAAATGAGAGGTGCAGTGACATGTAGACCTTATTTTCTTCCACCCAACCATCATTCAAGAAAATATTTAATCCACTTTCCTCTTAACAAATATAAATTTATGTGGGGTGGGTTTCAAGAACTACATGAGAATTGATTCTTGCTACTACGATATATATAGTTATTCCTTGACCACATATCCCAGTCCAACTGCAATATTTCATTCAATTTGGGTGACCTATATCCTTACTGCAACACATTAATCATCACATTAAACATCCTCATAGAATAATGATAAATGAAAAAAAAATAAGTAAATAGTGTGTCTTGGTTCTTATTCCAGTGTGATTTATAGGGATTCTCATACCTCTAATATTCAAACTAAGAATAAATATAAACAAATTCTATCGACCAATTCATGGGTAAGGCATGTAAAATGATATTTTTTCAAGAACTGTGTATAACTTAATGTTTTTTCAAATGAGATTCATTGTGACTAATTTACCTCTGGTCTTATGTGTATCTACCATATAAAAAATCACCCACTCCCTTTGTGTGGATTATAAATGAATAGGGGCCTTCAAAAACTATGCATGGATTGATTATTTCTTCAAAAAGTTACATAGTGACGCTCTGGGGCTATCCTTCTGTCCATCCATAATAGTCCTTTTCACATCACAAATCCTATTTCCTCTTCTCATGACATTAATATATAAATTTCATCATGATGTAAAATAGGATTTATTCCCATTTTCATCAGATATATATTGACACTCATATTTCCAGCCTTGGACTCATCAATAACATTTCAGTTCATCCATTTTAGTTCTTCTTCTTCATATTTGAATAAAATTAAATTTCATGGGGTTTCCTGAAATATGAATGACTTGAATCTCATAACAATAATATGTGTATAGAATATTGTATCATATCTCCCAGAACAACGACCACAGAATCTAAATACCCATATCCATCACATATGTTTCTATTTAGTAGAGGATGAATCCATTTCACTCCTTTTTTCTCATATAGAGCATAGCTCATGTTGGAATATGATTTTTGGTAAACCAATTCTCTGCATAAGTAAAGAATATCAATTCAAATTGTGGTTTCCATGGTCCTAGTTTCAATAACATATTACATAATAAAAAACTACATGATTTCCTCAATAAGGACATGTGGATAGATTCTCATTTCAATGAAATATGTACTGATTTTTTTATCTTCAATCCCAAGTAAAGATGTATAAAATAATGGGAAATTCCTTCACTATTCCATGTATTTGTTAGATCCATATCGGGGAATCCAATATGGGTTCTCACCCTATGATTCAACCAATATTTAAAAACCCACATTTTTCCTCAACTCATGAAATCATTCAATATGGGTTCCATTTATTTTATAACTACTCATGTCTTGATTCTTTCTTAGACATGGTTAATAGTGATGATCAGGTCCTATAACTTTGATCATATACATTATCCCATTTCTCTTGATGTAGAGATAGCTTTATCCTCACTGCATAATGATATTATACACAGATAATGTCCTGATAGGATGAAATTAAAAGATTGGTACCTTCATAACTACGTATGGGTTGAATCTAATTCCAATTAGATACATAGTGACACCTAGGCCTCATGTATTACTCCCAGTAATAGGGTAAAAAAATTGTTATCCCTATATTTTTTAAAAAACAAAGATATATGTAGGGGATCTTGATGGAGGTCCCTCATTTGGGGATATAATGAGGAAAATGATATATACACCTTCAATATATGAGTCTGATATACACATGGGACTCTACATTTCATGGAAAATATTAGTCCAAATGCTTTATTTTCCTCATATATATCGCTTCTATATGTCATAATCCTTATATTTGGAACTATCATATCTTCATAATATTTCTCCAGCTCCCAGTGATAGGATTTTTAATAAATGGGGACTTCATTTCCTAAATATGGTGTATCATACCCCCTTTGAATTTGCATAATGTTTCCCAAAAAATAGGTTTTTCCACTATAGGATTCCAAAATTCACTATTTAGTAACATTGAAAAATTGAATAATCATGAAACAACCCAGAGAATTGGTTTCTCAAACCGCATTAACATCTTAGTTGGTTTGATCCACTGATATTTTTGAAAGCATTGATGAAAATATATAGGAATCCATGATTATGTTTCTATCTATAGTAAAAAACATAAGTTTCCAATATTATTTCTCCAGCGTTTAAAACCCCCAAGACCATGTTTTATGATTTACACTATCATGTTCGAAGTGTGCATGAATTTTCTTGGCCTGGAAGGACACTTATCACCAATAGTTTCCATTTTTCGATCGTCCTAGGCATATGACCTAAAACTACATGCACCATATTTACCATGCATGGATCATAATGGTGTAGAAAATAGTTTCCTCCAATACATGGGTAATTTTAAATAAAATATATACTCTCATATTCACGTAGCATACATATACAAGCTATACAATATGCATGTGGAAATATGAATGTCATTAAACAACCTTCATCCATTAGCAACAGAATGTCGAAATCTATAGAACATATTTTATTGACTATTTAGTAACATTCCCTATATAGTATTGAATAATGTATCCCATAAAATGGTATTGTTAACCAAAGGATTAAATCTTTATAGTATTTATCACAACATATTTGTATTTTCAAAATGTATCCAACAAAATGGTTTTTCCAATCAATTTCAACATATTCATTATGAGAGGCCACCCCTACTATCAAATGTAATATCACCATACAACTTTTTGAAACCTGAAGTCAATATATTACAACTTATGGAATTTCCTTCATCATATATGAATATGAAATTAATTTAACAAATAAATTAACTAGAATAAGATAATTATAAAATGCCTACTCAACGCTAATGACCTTAAATTATAGCCCCCATAATGACCTCATAGTATGAATTTTAACAAATAAGAATAATGTACAATGTGTATGAATTTAGAAATCAAATAAGAATATCTTAGGCAAATGATGTTAAACTATACAATAATTTACTCACAATATAGTAATTAAACTACACTGTCGACATCATGGTCACATGATATTAAAATACATGATACCTGAAACCATTCTAATGTTGGACCTTTCCCTCACAATGTTCATTTTACAAAATATACCCTCATGCACACAAGTGGAATTTTGTGTATGAGAAGATTCCCATTCAAGACCTGTTCTAATTGAGATTCTCTCCTTACTCTCAGACATTTTCTCATTGAAAACCCACCCTTCATGATCTTGAGAAATCAAAATAACCATAAACTCTATTCATCCATTAGTAATATAATTTCATAGTTAATGAGAACTAATTAAATTTTCTATGATATAAAAAACCCATTTGGATTTAAATATAGTGTATCTCAGAATGGTTTTTTCATCTAATGGATGTTTCTACAGGATAAGTAGTAACACATCTTAGTTGACATTGTATAATGAATCCCACAAAATGGGATTTTCAACTAGGGGTAACCACATCCTCAGGAGAGACATCCTCTATTTCAAAATAACATGTCTATGATTTGGAATCCACAAAACCTTGAATCATGATTTCCAATTAGGTATTTGGTGAATTTCAGAACATTCTTGTACCAATGCCCTTTGGATTATAATTTCGAAATATTTAGTCAAACCTAATCGGCCTAATATACATTTCTCTTCATTTCAAATTTTTAAAATTTAAAATCCACTTAAATAGATATAGTAATCACTAGATTGAAAAATAAAAAAAAAAGATACTCTGAAAAAAGTATTGTATCATCTATCTAGACCATAATTCTATGTGGTTTAGTAAAAAAATAAAATAATGTAATGAAATATGGGCGACACTAGTTAGACCGAAAACCAGAAAATGGTGGTATAAGAAAAATCCAATAATCTCCCTCCAGGTCTCCCTCATGATGAACATTGGGAATTTTTATTAGGTTGATGACATTAAAAGACGCAATGTTTATAAAGTTTTTCATATAAGCTTATGAACAATATAATTATTCTCTCTAGGCCCCATGATGTAGTAAAAAAATAGTACCCTCTCGCATCCTGGTAATTATAATTATAACACAATTACATTCAATCGAAGGAATAATTTTTTAGTGCTTTATTGTGATTATATAAAAAACATAAATTCAAGAACAAGTAATTCGTATAAAAAATTCATTTTATTTATGTTTCAATGTGAATGTGAATTTACATATGATTGAGCCTCTCTACTTAGTGTTACATTCTATCCTCAACAATAGATTTGAAAGACAGAAATGTACCTAGATAAATTTTCACACCTTCCCATCGAACAAATAGTTGAGAAGAAATATCCTCTTCAACTCCATTGAGATTCTCCTATTATGCACCAATGATGTCAATTTTTTGTTCCAAATCACATGCCAAGTATCAGTGGAGTTGTAATTCATCTTCCTTCTTGGAATTTAATTTATCTTCAAGAAAAATTATTTGAACATACTTTTCATCAATGTGGTGTTTGAAATACTTCACCTTATTGGTGTGAAAAAACACATATTATTCACTTTAAATTCATTTTTAAAAAATATATATGTTACCAAAACATTAAAATAAATGATATTTTTTAATACAAGTAAATATATTTTGATTTTAACTGATTTGTTTTCTTTTCGTAACACTATAAAATTTCACACTAAATGAATATTAAAATGATGAATAAAATAACTTACTTTATGTTAGGTAAATTTTCAAAATGTGTCAAAATTATGATTACAAAATAAGTGTGAAAAATGCGTCAAAACTTATTTTTTTAAAAATATAGTTTTAACTGTTAAATTAGAAAATTTATTATATATTGCCTTGAATTCATATAATATGGATGTTAAAATTTTATTTATTAAATATTATAAAAATCTAATTCCTCCAAACTGGGTGTATTAATTTTTTTATGTAAAATGTATTTTTTTATATTAATATTAATTGAGGAAAAAATTATTTTATATTCAAATAGTATTTATTTTAATATATAATTAATTATCCATCCATGAATTAAATTTATATACATTTATAAACCATTTATATATGTTATTTAGTTAATCCAATTTATATAATCCATTCCAGATTCTATGTGATTATTTTCAAATTTAATATTAATACCTTAATTGAATTCCACGTTTTGTTTAAGATTGGTTTTGTATGTAACATAAAATATAAAAAAGATTAACTTTTTCATGAGAAAATATATATCTATTAATAATGTGGTGTAACAGCATACACCCATCAAAAAAATATTTCATCTAAATTTGATTTTTGTTCTTTATAAGAAGGGATTAAACATTTTAAAGCACTAATTTGGGAAACACACAATGTAAAATGGGTTTACCAAACATCTTATTATAAATACATATAGTTATTTGAAATGTTAATGGGGCATAAATAATTATGGGTTTTTGGGTAGGAGAAAAATAATGTTATTAGAAAACATAGAAAAAATTGAATACTAACGCCCCAATACGGGTGGATTGTGATAAAGATCACAGGATGGATAATGTTTACAACCAAAAATACATAAACAAAATAGGTGTAAAGAACAACATTGATATGATAAAAAATGATGACAATTAGCAAAACATTTTTTGATGATCCTTTTCCTAATTTTGGTATATTTTCATGAGATTATGTTATAACATTATTTCATTTGACATGACGTGAAAAATATGACCCATTGGTTGTTCCTTGATCAATTTAAACTTCATATCATACAATAAAATATTAATTTTTCATGTTTGCGGACCAAAAAATATCCATAAAAATGAACAGGCATTACTTCTATAGTAATTTATTATAAAAAAATATAAATCATTTTATTCATATATATTAATATGTTGGAATAATATATTTATATTTGACACATAATCTAATATTCAACATAAAACATTGTATGAATAGATAACTTTATTACCGTAAAAATTTAAATTATAATAATCATGATTAGTAAATGTCTTAAAAAATATTATTAATCCACCAAATATCCAAATATTTCTCTTGATTATTAGTTTCCAAATATGTTAAACCTTATTCATATTTTTTCCTGAATCATTATAATAACCAATATTTTCATAAATAATTAATGAAAATATACAAAGATCCTCATTCCGTGAATATAATAATTGATTATTTATTTAATTATATACATCAAATATATTTTTTTATACATGATCAATGTTAACATAAAATATTTTTTCCAAATAACATAATCAGTTTCTAGGTCATCAATACTACCCATTTTACATTATTTATATTAATCATTTATATATCCAAACTAATCACCACTTTTTCAACATCTGGATCATAGTATAGTTTTATCTTCCATTATTTTAAATATCAACTTTTCATTAAATCAATTTTCTAGGCCATCATCATATTTCAATATATTTCTACGGAAAATTAATAATAAAATTATTATGAAAAAATCAATACATTGTTCATGATATAGGAAAAATTATTATTTAATTCCAATACTTTAGAACTAGAATATTAATAATTCCTTCCTAGAGGATGAACAAGAATTCCAAATATTATTTCATAATACCTAATTCCTAAAATATGGAATATTATAAATGTATTAACATTTATCAACCTCAATTTAATTATGATTCTCACTTATAACATAAAAAACTACTATTAAGACAATAAATAAAAATCATATGTCATTATTTCCATGTCATTATATCTATTATAACCACTTCTCGTACCAACATACTGATTCTCTTCCTTTTCATTATTATTATGACATAAATTTTCATTATTTTCTTGATTTCCACATTCAAAACACTCAATAATATATTATATAATAGGGATACCATTCTTCACCATCTATTTCATTAACCGAAAATTTCATTTTTCCTCTATAATGACCTTATTGGTATTATTTTCCACCCTCAAAACATATTCTAATTCTTTAAATAAATCTTATTGGGTGATTCATCCAATATTATCGATATATAGGATATTAAATCATGTTTCATCTATGTTATCCCCCACATAAACTCTCAAAAACTATTTACTTCTCTTAAATGTTGATTTTGAGTGTTAGTTAATGTGATATTTTTTAGTCATATATCTTGATAGATGATTTGGTATGATCATAATGTCTATTACACCAGTTATTAGTTATTTTGGTTTCTCGTTAATAAAATTAATTTAACATTAAATCTTTATCTAGTTCTTTATTTTTTCCTCCATTAACAGAAACAAAAAAAACACAGTGTGAGTAACACTATTCATAGAGGGAGACTAATAAATCAAGAAAAAATCAATAATAGGATGCCAAAATTAGGACTCCATGTATTCAATCTATGACACGTTATTCTTATAATAGGTCATTAAAGGTCATTATTTAAATTACACATGATTATTCATAATGAGTTTATGAATTTTGAAATTATTTCCTGTATGTGCGTCAAACCAGTTGTGAAGTAAGGCTAAATATCATGCGCAATGTGATGATAAACTACATCTCGAAGTTAAATTTTTGTATTTATTACCCCTTGGTACCATTTTCATAGATCCATACATCCTTTATGAATTCATAAAATTATGTCATTACATAGAATCCAATTTTCATGTCCATTTAAAAAAATTATAGGATTCTTTTCTATACTGTTACTCATGTATAGAATGATCCTTACAGATATCACTAGACATGTGATTACAAATATAACTATGGATATCAATAATTTATTATCAACCTAATATCCATAGGTTAACTAACCATCTCCTCTAATTCCAACTATAGTGACCTTGTCTTTTTATACATATACATTATGTTAATTGTTGAGGATATTTTATTACATTACACAAACACATACCTACATAACATAATGGTATTACTCCTTTAGATACTACAGATATATTACTCAATCTTCGTGATATAACTTCCCCATACCCCCAAATTTATTCTATTGTTTTACTCCTATTTGGCATACCATAATTAATCGTTTTATCACAATATGGAAAAGGAAACATTCGATTGAGTGAGCATAGATTCACAACAATGGTAGAAATAATTGCTATAAATATATGATCATATGAATGAAAGATATTATAATACGTGTATGTGACCATGAACATAAATTAAAACATTCATACACAACCTATCATATATCTTAAAAAAATAGTTTTGGTATAAAACATTTTTATCTCATAAAAAATGGTCTATATGAGTGAGAAATCGACATAAATCATCCATCATCCATAATATAAATCTATAAATTTTTGAACCTGTATTAAATATACTAACCAATTAAATATGTCAATTATAACTACCTTTACCATAAATATATTGGATCATGACTTATCACATAGTTCCAATTGTGGATTACGACACACTTTTCTCACATAGTGGAACTTGATGCACATGTTTACCATAATGAATCAAGCCCATCCACTTATTTCCAATTGATATCTCTTACGACATAATGCTTTACCTATCTTATATTAGTGAGATATATGTCTAACCCATCACATAATGGAAAAAATACATAAATTTTCCAAATGATCATAAAACATTCATCATACCATCCAATCATAACCCATGTAAACAAAATAGGTTTCAAAAAACATCATCAATTCACCAAACTATAACCCATGAATGTTTAATTGGTTTCACAAAAAATTCATCAACATAAAAATTACGCTTCAAAATAAAGAATTAGGATATTATCATGACATATTATCCTTAATAAAGCATAAATATCATGAAAGGATGTCATCATTAAATGAAAATGATTTTGAAAGATGAATAGGAAAATTTAGTGAGGAAAATAGATTATCCCCATCTAAAAATAATTTTAAAAACCTAAAACATTTTTAAAAAAATACATTGAAAATATCCTTTTAAACATATTAACAAATCATTAAAAATAATTTAAATAATTTATTAAGGAAAAATCATTTCTATTTTAATTTTTTTTAATAAATAAATAAGGAATCATTTTTTAAATCGTTTTATTTTTAAATAGTCCTTGAATCATGTCAAATATGAAATAAAAATTAATTTCAAAAATATCATGAGGAAAATAACATATATAATTAAAATAAATTCACATTTAATGAATTATGAAAATACATTAAATTGAGTATATTCAATTAAACTAATAATTTGATACTTAATTAATATTTTAAAAATTTTATTAAGGAAAATAGCATTTCCTCTTTTTAATAAACATTTTTAATCATATAAAATTATGTTAATAATTTTAATTGAAAATAAATATGAAAAAAAATATAAAATATTATTCAAATAATATAATTTTTTGATGGTGGAAACCCTATTCATGTCATATAAATAAACACAATGATTCTATTCACCATTTTATAGATGCCAAATAGTAATTATTAAGAAAATTGACAAAATATTCCATTTTATAAAATTTATAAATAATAAAACATGAATAAAAATTTCAATAATAAATCATTATTATAAATCTAAAAAATATTATTGTTTTTTTAAACGTCAATTCTTTAGAAGAAAAATTTTTTTGACTAAAGAGAAAACTATATACCATTTCATAAAAATAGTCTTTTGAACTATTATGTAATCAAGAGTGAAAAATGATGGTAATAAATGAATTAAATTACCATAACTATAGGATATAAAATTAATTTAGTTTATATAGATATTGTTCATAATATTTCATCGTTAGAAGAGTAATCATAATCCATCTAATTGAATGAAGAAATTTTTATATAATACTATTACCACTTTGGTAAAATTGAGTCAAAATACCCAAAATATAATTACATTAAAAGAAACATTAAGATAATTAACATAATTAGATTCATGATATAAATTCTAAAATGGTAATAATATACACCTCATAGAATAAGATAAGTGAATAATATTACTTTTTCCTTCAAGAAGGAAATTTGAAAAAAAAATCACATACAGTTTTGGAAACATTGGAATAGGTTACCCAATGAAAGTGAGATATTTAAATATATATGTATATACCCATAATTATATAGGTAATAATGATTAAATATTTTCATGGTATTTATATAAAACATATATAATAAATTGGCATTGAATATGGCTTGTGTCTCACAAAAGTAAAATGTGAGAAAAATATTCTTATAGACTTCTCTCAATGAAATTTTAACCTCATAAATATTTTATAGAAGTTTATAATATGAATGATAAATAATACTATATATATATAGCCCCATATATGACTTTTTTATGATGGGTTATTTGTTGTTTATTAATAATTTCATATTAAAGTCTTTTTTTGGAAATAACCACTTTTCCATGTATGTTTTGATTAATTATTTATGGTAAAACTATTTTGATCATTTCTAAATCACCTACATATTTAAAAATGATATAAATATCATATTTATTCTTCATAAATTCTAATAGAGTAGTATATATGATATATATACAAAAATTAAATAAAACATTCATTAAGTTATTGGGTTATACGTTCACATTTACATTGTTTCCATTTTCTCGATAAAGAGAGAAATAAAATTAAGATTATTTAATAATATTTCTATCATATATATCTCTTATATTAATTAATCCTATTATTTTACAATCCATAAAGACGGTGAATCAATTACATCACTTTGCGATGCGGTTGACCATAGTACACACGAGAAACGTTATCATATTCCCACAGAATGGAAAAATGTAGGTATAAGTGATAAAGTAATTGGAGAAGTATAATAATATCATCAATATCATATTAAATCATTTAATACAGCAATATATACATCCATGAGTGAATATGATATAAAATAATTAATATCATTTCACGAGGCGATAGTCCTTTATACACATGAATTATGATTTCTTATCTCATATAATGGAATAAGAGATGGTTATAGGTAATTTATATATTATCCTTGAATTAATTTACATATAAATTACATAACTTTGTTGGGATACATATAACACTATAAAATATAATTCTAATGACTATATTAGTATAGTGCCTTTGAAATCATTGAATCATAAACACTGAAAGATAAATGAATTACATTATCTCATAGTTAGTTCCTCTTAACAATCATTTTTCTCTGAAACATAAAACATAATACATACCTTCGTAAAAATGGGACAAAACATAAAACATGGTGATATAAAATTATCAATAAAGGTATTCAAGGGAGGTATGTGAGCATAATCATGAATATAATCGTATTATAACATGATTGCCAAAATATCGAATCATAACATATAAATCAAAGATCATATACATAAATCATGGAATAAAGAAAGGGTGTTCATAATACATGAATCATATGTAAATAAATAACATAATACATGAAATAATAACATATAAATAACACATTTAATTATGGAAAACACATAATCATATAATATTATTTCCACAGTATCCAATCAACTACTTCCAAGGCCATCTTAGTAGTATTAGTTCACTCCACATATAATCTTCTTAGTCATAGTTGACTATAATGGCCATATTATTAGCATTATTTCAGTCCTCATACCATATTGGTAGTCTGGTTTTACTTTAATGTCCATCTTAGTAACATGAGTTCAAACCTCATACCAACGTGGTAGTCATGGTTCACTACCATGGCCATCTCAGCAGTCAAGGTTCACAACCAAGATCATCTCAGTCATCCTCATGAGTAATAAATAATTACCCAATAAATTGGAAAGAGATATATATCACACCCACCATGGAATGAAATGATACATTTTTACAAAAAATAATAATACAAAATCCTAAAAAAACCCACAAATAGAAATGGACTTTATAAACCTGTAATAAAATCATAACCCGTGGAAAAGAGATATGTTATATAATCATTATTTACTAATCATAACTTGTAAAAAGAAGTGTATTTCAAAATAATATGACCAATTCATGTAAATTTGGTGTCATAAGCATCATTACATGAAAATATAAACCATTAATGAATGATTATGAATAGAACTACTATATCATGTCCAACAAGGAAATGAGTAAGATCAATATTTGTCATACTTTATTAAAATTAACATGGAATGCTATATAAAAAACATTTCATAAGTAAAATATTCATTTTATTCAAATACAATATCTTTATAACATAATTCCATTTGAGAACCATATCCTCTTAAAATTTATAATATAATATTGAAAACATTTTGAAAACTATTTTCCCTAAAGACTTATAAAATTATCTTGAAAATATTTTGAAAAACATTTTCCAATAAAACTTATAAAAGGATATGGATGACTTCTTGAGAACTAGTTCCCATTAAAACATAAAAACATATCATTAAATTAATTTTAAATACATTTTAAAAAATAAAACCATTATTAATAACCATTTTATTTAAAAATGGATTTAAAATCATTTAATGGAATCATTGATGACCATAAAATTTCTAAAATCATTTTTCATTGAAAACCACCTAGAAAATTAATTTACAAAATAATAGGAAATAAATTTATTTCAAGAAGACGAAAATTAAATCATGAAAATAAATATTTAGTGGAATATCTTTCATTATGAGAGGTAAAATCCGTACATGCTGAACATCCCTTTTGTGCCATAAAATTTTAGAAAAGAGCATCGACTAGAAAAATACACAATGATTCCTTTTTTAGACCCCATTTTTTAATGTTAAATCATTTAAATAAATTTCTTTTTCATATAATTGTATAATAATAGAATATTTTTAAAAACATTTCTTTTGGAAAACATGGTTTTAAGGTAACACTAATTTCCTACCAAAGAGAGGGATATATTAAGAATCCTTAAAAACTCTTTCATAAATATATTATGTACTAAGGAGGGGAGAAATGGTCACAATGAATTAACATATCATGAATAAAAATAGGAGAATAAAATTCATGTATTCTATTGATGTATGAATCATAATAGTTCATCAAAGGATTCGAAAACATTAATAATCTCGAAAGGCAGTGAGATTATTTCAATAAGCTATTACAATTGGTAACAATGAACTACACTCTCTGTGTAATAATGTGAAATTATATGAATCTTAAAATATAATTAAATTAAGAATATTAAATATATAAAATTTATAAGGTAGTATGAAAACTTAATATGAAAATAAATGTTCATAACATGGAACATGTCTCAATAAAGGTAAACTGAGGAAAAAATATCATACCGATTTGGTAACTTTTGAAAACTAAAATCCATTAGACGAATATTATATAATGGATATGTAATTACACTTAAATTTAAGAATAATAATCATAGAACACATTCATGGTATTTATATAAACCATTCAAAATTAATAGGTGGTGAATAATACATATATCTCACTAAAATAAAAAGGTAAAATTAAATCCTCATACCTTGTCTCTTGAATCACATCATACTCATACAGACCACTTTTATAATAAATAAATATTTATTATAAATATTTTATAAGAACCATATTATTATATATAATACCATTTATGGATTTATTATGACCTTATATTATGTAATTTTTAAAAATCATATTATAAGGTTTCACTTCAGGTAATATTAAGGTTACTCTCAACACGTATCTTAATTTGTAATATATTTGGTCATTATAAAAATATAATGATTTAATGAATGTAAAACATGATATGAATATAATATATATTCAGTGTGTTTATTTTATGACAATCAATAAAATAGAAAAGTATGAAATATAATACACTATTAATGGACACAGTAAGTCGTACGTACGCATGAACACATTTTACGTTATTATTGTAGTATTAATTAAATGAATGAAAAGGAAATATATGATTAAATATTAAATAAATAGAGTAGAATTATTATTTCATATGTATCATATACTTTAACAAAACAAATATTTAATAAATTACATGTACTGTGTGAATGAATCACATCTCTTTTTGTTGGTGGTAGTTCACACATCCTCATAAGAATTTATCATATTAACAAAAAATGAAAAGTATAATGATATGTGTTCTAAATAATTACATAAAACTAAAGACATAAATAATATAATATATAAACTATTTAAATATATTATCCACCATAATAACCACCATGAGAGGCAGTAAATGAAAAAGTAATAATCATCATTTAATTTGGCAGTTGTTCACACACAGATAAACTACATGTTCGTTACATGTTATATGGATGTGTGGGAAAGTGTAGGTCAATACATTAGTATATAAAAATCCAAATATATCTATTATTATTTTAATCAAGCAACTTATTTAGGTTTGTGAAATAAGGAATCCTTGGATTATTTCTACCCAAATGGATGCATTAAGGAGTAAGGGATGTATGATGGGAAGTTTATTGGGATGATCTTGGCCAATCCTAATTTGATTGGGATGTGTGAAGAAGAAGTATAGTTGGTGGAGTGTTATTGGGAACGTAATGGAAACACAAATAATTTTTTAAAACTAGTTTTGTGTACCCAAAATTTCTCATAAAAATATTCATTTAATACCAAATTTACTCAATCATGTAAGGTTGATAGCTGAATAATGGCCCCAAAATGGGTTTTGAACAAGTATCAAGTTCTTTTCGGATCATAGTATTATGGTTTATTAATTTATTAACCTATTTCTTCTCTTAACCATTTTAATTAATCTTAATCACTTTCAAAAATATTTTTGGTCAAAAAAATGTTGACATTATAAGAGATTAAAATTATTATGATTCCTAATATGTAATCTTTTTTCCAAAAATTTTATCATATAAGTGTTATAAAATTAATTTAAAATTGATCTCGTAGTATGGCCAACAATGAATGTAAAGATATTGAAAAGTCTTCTACATTTTTATTCACAATTTAATAGTGAAATTGATCTAAAAAACCAAAATTTTACTAATTGATACAAATTATATATAATTATACATTTGTTAAATTTTAAATAAAATTTATCATTCTAAATACATTAGATTAAAATATAGATTCGAAAAAAATTCAATATTTTTAACTATTCATTAAAAATATTATACCATAAAGAAAAGTACCAAAAAATTATCCTAACTTATTTATTAAATTTAAATTTTAAATATGAAGTTTATTTTTAAATTATTATTATATAAAATTTCCATTAAAGTTATTGAAAATGGGTTCTCTATTAAAAGGCCTTAAAACTATATTTACCAAAATATGTGCATTTAAGCATAAAATTGGGTTTGTTCATATCTCTTGTCTATCAAATATATTGAATGAATATAGAAAATATTTAATTTAATATATAACATATATATTAAATAAAAATCACTAACTAATTTTATTTAATTTTTTATATTAGGGTAATACAACTTTGTGAACATAAAAATAATTATGTTTTCTTTTATATTTAACTGTTTTCTCATATAAATTCTTAATTAATTAGTTACCAATAGATTAATATTATATTATACAAACCATATATTTTCAAAAATTATTTAATACTATTCATATCCTATAATTTAATGTCAAGGTTATATCTTAGTATATTAAATAATTATATTTTAAAAATATATTATTCTTCGGTAATCCAATGTCTTATAATTTATGCATGAAGTAGTGGAAAGGCATTTTTTCCATTAACATAATCTAACCCTGTTGTTCCATGATGATAAAGGTATAGTTTTTATTGTATTTTGGGAATTATTATCAATGTGTTGCATATAACTCGTACCAAACAAAATGTTTTAATTTAAATAAGAAATCTTTATAGTTGCGTAAAATGAAAAATTTTAAAAATGATAAATTAATTAGAAAAACAAAATTCACAAAATCTCAGGCTGTTACATTCCACAACCTATACAATTTATTTCATCTTGAAAATTCATATGGGTATTCAAATGTTTAAAATTTTAAATATTCATTCATAAAAACCGACATTTCAAAAAATTTAGACTAAAAATTCACTTAAATGGGAATGATGGAACCACAACGATTACCCAGAGTAACATATAACTAGGTTTCTACATAGCAGAACATAGTTTGGGAGTGAATATATGGAATATAAGAAAATGTTAGATGTTCATAGGGAATTATAGAGGACATAAATAATCAAATTTTAATGATAAATGAAATTTAAGGGCCTCAATGTCATAAAACATTCATTAGTAAAAAGGCCATCAGTTAAAAAATTAGGGTATTAGGATAAAACATTTTCATTTGATATTTATGAAAATGTTGATTAATTATTTTATTCACCAAAAATATATATAAATATATTTACTTGATATATTTATATAATTATATTTATTTATTTTGATTTTATTAGTTTCATATTCATCCAATACATTTCAAAATGTATGTTATGTAATTAACATCGATGGCTGATGTTTTAAAATACACATTTTTAATATTTTAAGGCCCATAAAAATGAAAATTATAACCAGTTTCAATTCAAATTTAATATTTATTAATTTATAAGCATAAAAAGTAACACTACGGATTCTTCAAAAATGTTTATTCATTATAGAAAGGTATACATCAACTGAAACATGGTGTAGGCCAGTGGCCAAAGTAAAACCCTTATTGTCCAACATTAATGGTTTTATGACCTACATACATTCCAAACATGATTTTTTGTCACCCAAAAAAACATTATTTCCTTTTCTAAGACCACAATAATATAACATTCAAAAATAATAATATAGGCATCCTTGAAATATGCTTAATCACTAATAGCCATTTAAACAAGGTTTTCAAGAGAACTCATATAATAAATACTTATTTTGATGTTTAACTTATAATTTACATGAATTTTAAATGTTATAACCATTATGAATGTTGGAAATAAAAAAATTAGAAAGAAAGTTATGAAACCAACTTAACATTAATTCCCCCATATTTGAAAAATAACTCTTGGTTGTCAGCTTTCAAACATTTGAATACTGTCATCATAAATTCTCAAGAAACACAGTAATAACACGAGTTACTATATATACTAAGGACGAACATTCATTCTTCATTATTGAAAATTTTACTAGATATATTCCATAAATACAAGTTATAAACTTTGTCCATGATAACATAAACTACACATTAATGTTGACCTTTATTAATTTTGAGGTGATCAATACCGTCCAATTAACATGTTCTTATACAAAATTTATTTATGTAGACAAAATTATCATAAAATTAGTAATATATTAAGGGTTATCTTACCTTCTTTAAAATATCACCTAGTAAATAAATCACTTTTCTAGGCCATCAGAAACATTCAAAATAATCAATCAAATATTTATCAAAAAACAAAAATAGAAAATACTTGTTTATTTCACCATTCACATAACATAATTCCTAAATCCTTAATACATCAAAAAATAATTCAACATTATCCATATGTCATAATAATACTGCCTCTTCCTTTTTACTTAATACCTATTTCCTTTAATATTACATCTATAGTCTCATCATCAACATCAATTTAAAAATTACACAAATGGCCTTGTGGATTCTCTCTTAGAGAATTACTCTTGGGAAATTGAGTTTCATAATGATCATTTCTTCCTCCCATAAAACTTGTAACATTTAATTATTAACTAGATAGGAAAATATTATCATCCATTTTGTTAACCAACCTCTTCATTTTTCCCTTCTATTCACTTTCTTTGTGAACTTCTTTTCCATAGTCAAAACATCTTCTTTTTTCTTATAAGACATTTAATTAAGAAATTATTTCCAAATTCAGGAAAAATAGGAAACTAAATCCTATTTAATCAGGGGTCTCAATTAACCAATTTCTCATAAAACTCTATATTTATATTCTTTGGTGAGTTTGAGTGTTTCTTACGGCACACATTTTTAATCAGGATCCATGAAAACTGATTATGCATTATCACAACATCATTATCTCTTGTGATCATCGCACTCGACTGGTCATCAGTAAAATTTAAATCACATTAATAATTAATCATATTTCATCTAGTTCTCGTGATTGAGTAAAAAATCATTGTATGATCACTTTACATCATGGCAGAAATAATCATAGTGATGATAATAATTACCTTTATAATGTCTAAATCATGACACCATACATAATCTATGACACCCTAGGTTCATCCTAGGTAATTCATAGAAAACATATTTTTAAATCCTACATGATGGTTCATTAATTTTTTTCAAAATTACCCATGCATATCACATGGCTGTGTCAAACCTAATGTGTATCAATCCCATAGATGCGTATAAGATTACCACAATTCTAACCTGAAACAAATTTTTAGGCTTGTTAACACGATATAAATATGGTCTGGAGCCACATAAACTTTTAGTTTCTTTAAAGGGATTTATTTCAATAAAACCATTCACTTTATCATTTTCCAAATTTCTAAGACATTTTCCTAAATGTTAACACATTATTATACTTATCTATAGAGAAATATATAAACATATCCTTACAAATATACATATGGATCTCACTACTTTTTTATCATCCTAGAATCCAATGGTTATCTATTCTTTTTTATGATACTAACTATAGGGAAACAATATTAAAATAAATATAAATTAATTTAGTTTTTGTGAAAGACTTATAACATTATTCAAACAAGCACCCAAAGACCAAATTATTTTAGTGCCTTTGGAGATATGTAATAAAAAACACAGGTACATAAATGATGTAAATTATATCTCACTATGTTCATATTGATTATCACCCTTATTAGAAACATGAATAATAATAAAAATATTCATAACTAGGGGAAAGGAAACATAAATAGGGGATCCAAAATACACGGTTAGGGTAAACAAGGGATATATATAAGTATAATCAATAATATAATGGAATTTTATAATGATCAAGAAAATAAAATATCATACCCTGAAAATCAAATATCACATAAATTAATCCCGGCATAAAGCAAGGAAAATTCTTAAGAAATGACTCATAAGGAAAAAAAGAACAGAATCCTTGAATGCATGGCATTTGAATAAATTATATAGTTGTTGGAAAAACATACGAATATAATAGGATTTCCATAGTACCAAAGGAATCAATTACAAGACCATCTAACTAGTTTGGGTTCACTCCCCATACCATCATGGTAGTCATGTTTCACTCTCATAGATATATTAATAGCATGAGTTCATTCCTCATACCATCTTGGTAGTCATTGTTCACTCTCATGGCCATCATAGCAGCATGATTTCACTCCTCATACAATCTTGGTAGTCATGTTTCAATCCCATGGCCATCTATGTAGTCAAGGTTCACTCCAAATAACTTCATAGTCTATCTCAAGATAAATAAATCATTATCATATTCATGAGTGTGAGATATATATATCCCCACCATCAGATAATGAGATAACACATACATGTTCCAAAAAAATGAAATCAATGCATAAACAAAAAAATGAAATGGTTTTCATAAACATGTAATAATATCTAAACCCTTGGAAAATAGACAATATTATTTACTATTTTTCATAATGATAACCAATGAAAATAAGTAGGTTTATAAAGAATATTACACCAAAAACTGAAAAGGGTGTCATGAGAATCATTCCATCAAATAATAACCTATTAAAGAATTAATATGAATTAAACCACGATATCATTTCCTATAAGATAATGAGTAAGATCAACATGTGTCAACATTTATGGTAAAAAACATGGAAGAATATTTTGAAATTATTTTATGCGGAAAATATAATTTCTACTTTGATATAATAATCCATAAAACAATAAAAGTTTATAAAACCATATCATTTGAAAACATATACAATAAGCATTAAAATATTTTCAATACTAATTTCCTTAAATGATTATACAATAATCTTCAAAAAATTTACAAAATTATTTTCCATGAAAACTTATGAAGAGGGCATGAATTCATTTTGAATACCATTTTATTTAAAATTATATTAAAAGAGATTGATATTTTTTGAAAACAATTTACCTTGAATGAATATATTATTAAAATTAAAAAAAATTGTAAAATATTTATAAAACATAAAACATTATTTTAAATTATTTTTAATTGAAAATATATTATAACAAAAATAACGGAACTATTGATAACAATAAAAGATTTTTCGAAACCATTTTAATTGAAAATATCCTTATAAAATTATGAATTTCAAGAATACTATGAAAAGAATTATATGAAAATAATAACATTTTAATCTACAAAATGATGCTTCATGATTTTCTTGATCATCACAGTGGGTAAAATCCATACATAACAAACATTGTTTTTTCATGGTTAAATTGATTGAAAAGTGCTTTGGCTAGAAAAAAAAAGCAGATTAAATTTTATGAAAACATTTTTTAAAAGGTAAGACATGGGTAGAGATGTCTTTAAATGTTATTTTTCAATATTAGAATATATTTGTTAACATTTTATTTGGAATACATGGTTTTAAGAAACACAAATTTCTAATCGAAGATAGGGTCATGCCAGGCTTTCAGGAAAACAATTTAATAATAATATATTTCCCCAAAGTGTGAAACAATGGAACCAATACATTAATATATCATTAATAACTACTGTATTAGAAAAAATTAGCAATTATCATGAGTGTTGGATAATAAAATTTCATCAATGGATGAATAAACATAGACACACTCTAAAATCGATGAGAATGATTCATTAAACTCTTACCACTTGGTAACATTCAACCATAATATACATGTAATTAATTGAAATTTCATGATCATAAAATATCATGACAGGAATGATATTTATTATGTAAAATTACATTGGTATTATTTAAACCACACATATATATATAGGTGCATAACATGAAACGTGTCTTAAAGAAAGTAAACTGAGAAAAAACTATCTTATCGATTTGGTAACATATAAAAAATTGACCCCATGAAATTAATATAAAAGGATTGATGTGTAATAACCCATAACATTAAAAATATTAATCATAAAACTCATTCATGGGATGTATATACAACATGAAAAAGTAATTAGTGCTGAATAAAGAATATATCTCACAGAAGTGAAATGTGTGATGAAATCCCTTTACCTTGTGTCTTGACTCTCATTATAATCATACAATTCAACTATATAATAAATATAAATTTACTATAAATATTTTAATTAACCGTATTCTTATATATAATACCAAATATGGTATTATTATGACCTTATATTACCTTAATGTTAACAATCATACGTTAAGGGTTCACTTCGGGTAATATTCGCTTTATTTTTTGAATGCTTATTAATTCGTCATATCACTGGCCCTTATACATGTATCATGTTATCAAAAAAGTACACCATGATATAGATATCTTTTTTATTAAGTGTATTTTTATTATTATAATCAATATTATATATTTTTATGAAATGGAATACACTGTTCAATGAGATGGAATCTCGTACGTACGAATGTACGATGTTTCTGTTTTTATTATCCTATTAAAAGAATGATTGAAAATGATATATATATATATATATATATATTAAAAATAAATTCCAATTATTATTTCATACATATCATATTCACTAACTAAACTAATCCTTAATACATTCCATGTAGTGTGTGAATGAATCACATTACTTTGAAGTGGAAGTAGTCAACACTTCCTCAAATGAAATTATCGTACTAAAAAATTATAAAGATACATTTTTTAATATACTAAAATAATCTTATAGAAATAGTAAATATAATATATAATATATATTTTATATTTTATATCATAATTTCCACCATTATAGGAGGTAATGGATAAATTATCAATCATCATTTTGTGATGTCGTAGTTCGATGCACAACTAAACAATACATTCAATACCCATTAGATGGAGGTGTATGTATGTGTAAGTAAAACCAAGAATAAGAAAATAATTTTATACTTAATATAATTTTTGTTATACATTAATGGAAAAAGGTGAGTGGGGGTGTGGACATGAAAATAACAGGACAAAATCTGGAGAGAAGGTGTCACATCTTCATCCGGTAACTCATTTAGGATTGTGCCAAAAAGCTTTATTGGATTAATTTATTCAGAAATTGTGGAATCAACTAATAAGGGAGTGATTTTTATTTCATATTGGGAAGGTATTGCTCAAACCTATGTGGTTGGAGTTGTGTGAAGAAGAGGTTGAGTTGGTATCCATTACAGGGAATGGAATGGACACAATTGAAATTTTTAAGAATAAGTTAGTTGTACCCAAATTTTTACATAAAAAAATACCAAACCCAAAAAATAAAAAAGGGATGGTTAATGGAAAGAAAATTATAAAATGTATTTTGGAAATGTTTCTAGGACTTTAGTGTCTTAAATTTATGGTTTAGTACTTTATTAACATATCTTATCTCTTATCCATTGTAATTAATCATAATAAAAGTCACTAGTAATTTTGGTCAAAAAGTGACATAATTATACAATATAAATTTTTATGATTACAAACATTGAATTTATTTTTCCAAATTACAATCAGATAACTATCATAAATTCATTTAAAATTAATCTCGTAGTCGTTTCTACAATATGGGTTTTTAAAGTAAGAACATTAAAAAGTTTTTTATATATTTATACCCAATTTCAAAGTGAAATTGATCTCAATGAACTACGTTATATTAATAAAAAAATATATTATCAAATTAATCTTTAAACCAATCTATACTATAATTTATCTATATAACTAAATTAGATGAAAAGGTAGTTTTGAACAAAAATTCAGTATTTATAACTATTCATTGAAAAGTAAAAATTTACAGAAAAATACCAAAACAATTTACTAAAATAATTTATATGTATGTTGATAAAATATATTTAAATTTTTAAATATTTATTTTTGATATTTTTAAAATTTCATATAAAATGTATATTCTATTAGACGGTGGTAAAACAACATTTATAAAAATATAAGTTTTTAAGAATAAAGTTATGTATGCTCTTATCTTATGCCTATAAAATCTGTTGAATAAAAATAAAAAATATTTAATTTAACATATGACATATATATTACACTAATAACAGTAACTATTTTTATTTAGTTTAATTTTTTAGGTTAAAATTGCTTGGTGACAAAATAAATAATAATATTTCCTATTATATTCAATCAGTTTTCATAGTCATTTATGATTAACTTGTATCCTATGAATTCATTATATATTTTATTAAAAACATAATATAATCAAGTAGTTAATACTATTTATATCCTATAATTTTATATCTACGTTATATAAAATTATTATAAATAATAATATTTTAATAATATATTGTTGTTTGGTAAACAATGGTTGTCCATATTACACAAGCCATCGAGAAATGTCATTATTGGAAGTAATGAATCCTGAACTCGATGTTACATATTGAGAAAGCCAATTTTTATGTTCTGTTATGTGCATTATTAATTTGGTGTTGAATATAATGCATATCAATAATACTTCTTAAAAATAATATAAACTATGTGTTGTGTAAAAGGAAAAATATCAAAAAGTATTAATTAATTTGAAAAATTATAATTCACAAAATCATAGTTTGATATAGTCTCTATAACATAAAAAATATAAGTATATATAATATACTGATGTTGTTATATTATCATGTTTCTATAATAATTTTATATATTGGAGGAATAAATCAATTAAAATGCTTGATTAAGGATATAACCTATTATTCAGACAACCTCGTTTGGTTTTCACCAAATGGATTCATATGTTACACTTCATAACAAAAAAAGGATTCGTTGATCATATAAGGATGATTAGAAGGAAATTTTATTATGTATTGGATTAACTAATATGTTTTGTTAGTGTGAATTATAGAGGAGATGGGTGGCCTTTATTTGTGCGGTGAGAGGGATACATGTCATTTTTTAAAAATTTAAATGGTTTATCCTGGTTTTATAAAGTATAAAAGGACTAAAAATGTACCATTATTGATAAAATAATTTAAATCGTTTAAAAATTTCCATAAATGGGTGTTGATGAAGTTTTGGTTATTTTTAGACCACATACTTTTAATGTTATAACCCCTTAAACAAATTTTTATCTTCACCATGGTAAAAAAATTCGATTTTACACTTCATTAAATTGAAAAATAATTTTTAACTTTTTAAAAAATATAATTTATTTTAATTAAAAAGTGAAATCCATTATTCTAATTTCTTCTCAAATATGTTGAAAAATTTTCAATTAAACCCTCATATGCAATGAGCAAAAACATTTTATAAATGAACAATTTTAAAAAAGTACCATGTTTAATTTAAAAATATAATACTTAAATGATTATAATGACCTAATATATATATATATATATTTGAACATATTTTTATTTTGACACCATATTTAAATAATTTTTATTTTTTAAAATCATTGAATTGAATGCAAATTCTTAATAAACAAGTATTTTAAACTATTCATTGAAAGCATTATGTTTCAAAAAAAAATTAATAAAATGTTATTATAAGATAAAATTTAAAAAATTAATTCTATTATGAACATAATGTTGTGAATTTTTTTTAAATTTTCAAAAAAATTAATAATCATTTCCCAAAACATGATAAATCTTATTTTTAGAAAAATAATATTTTTCAAAATAAAATTGGATTAATTATTATCTCTTATATAGAAAACATATATGATCAAAAATAATATTTTTATATAATATATAATATAAAAATATCATTCACTAAAAATATACTTTTTAAATTATTTTTGAAAATCATGTTTTTTTCATAAAAAATATTGTAAATGAATTCTATTATTTTTTAATTTTTTTTATTTTTATTTTAAATTAATTGGTCAGAATATATATAATTATATAACATTTGTAATACAAATATATTAATAATTTATTTATTTATATCCACAATATCCATTGAATTTTTTAAGCGACATGTATTATAATTTATTATAATGTGTTAATAGTGTGGCATTGTTCATTAATATATATTGTTCCATGTGGCACAATATATTGAGTAAATTAAATTTATTTTAAATAAATATTTCACAAAATATTTGGATGTTACAATATAAAAATCCACCATCATAAGTATAAAAATAATTTTTAAAATTTGGTTTTCTTCAATATTCATACTGGAACTAGAATACATATCATTTTTTTATATAACACCATCTCATTAAACTGATTGGTAACACAAATACTTAGTTTCATGGGATTTGGATAATGTTTTTGGTAGGCATATATGATATAAAATGTGTGATGATCAAAAATAAAATTAGCAAGTATAAAACATGATGGTAAAGATTAAATAACCATCCACAATGTAATTACGAAATTTGACTTCAATTATGGTAATAATTTACTCTTGGCTTATCTCCATGGCTAGTTCACAAAATAAATTCAATTAAAAATTATTGTATTAATTTTCATAATATACCATATCCTTAAAATTAATTAATTATAAATATAAAACATATACCATAACCTTGAAATGGTTATAATTATTGTCACTTTTTAAAAAATTGTTGAAAAATTGATTCCCTTACTAAAATTCTACGTGTATTTGTTCCCACAGTTATCCAATGTTGAAATCTACTCTTTCCAATCATTTTGTTTTCCTTATTTTTATTCCATTAATACTCTTAAGATGCTACATTTCTTAATATCCCTCCTATATATTATGCATGGATAACTCCTTTTATTTATTAACATCACTCAAGACTATATCCTTATATGATTAAATGGTCTAAGCAGCCAATGTATATCAATGGATTAGTTTTAAAAACTCAATTATATGACCAGTGTTGTTTTATTATTTACATATATAATCTTAAATGATCATATATTTCCATATTAATGTATTATATTATTAAATATCATTTTCCTATTATTTATGAACATTTATTATATTCATGTACATTTCATAATAGTATTTTAGTTTTTATGATGTACATCCTTGAAATTTTCCAATTCAATGAACTATATCTTGACGTACTCTATAGAGTTTTGAAATAGTTTCCCCCATTATTCCACATATCCCTCTAGTTTATAGACTACCATGATGTAATATCATATTTTACTACATCCCAAATAATTTATGATTTTTATAGGGGATTAATCTATTTTTTAGTAATTATAAAATTACATGTTCCAAAAAATGTTGAATGTTATTGTCACATTAAGCAGTCGAACATAGTTTAACCATGTTCTATATTACTAGTATTCTCTATAAGGGAAATATTAATTTTAATTAACATGATTAACTTATCTAATATAGTTATTTTCTAATAATAATCAACAACATCATCATTAACTTATTCATAGAAAATATCTCTTAATTGACTATATGTGTTGATATGTTTTCTATTCTTTAAATAGCCTACATATTTCTATAATGTCTAGAATATAATTATATTATAAAATTGAATTATCAAACAAATCTCATATTATTTTTTCTATAATGTTTTCAATATATTTTCAGGGTTTTTTCATAGAACATGTGTTATCTAACTGGGAAAACATAACAGAAAACTCAGATGCTCATTAATGATTAGTATAAAATGAAATCATTCATTACATATATAATGAATAAGTGATATGTCTTGAATCAATGAAAATCATGAATTCATAATCAACTCAAACTGAAAGCATCCAATATCTATAAAATAAATGAAAACATAGAATCCAATAATAATTGATTTCATACTAATTTAATAACTAATTATAGAAAACAATAACATTCATTTAAGGACTTAGGCCATGAAACGTTCCTATCATGGAAAGATGAAAACACAAATTCCATGTTTCTCTCCCTATTCATACAAATCCTTGCTTCGTGGGGAAATATAATTTCATCCCATGACCATCATCTGGTAAATTCAAATGAATTAACTGTATTTTTTAACAATTACATTATTAAATATCATTTTTCTATGATTTATAAACATTTATTATATTTAAGTACATTTCATATTGTATTTTAGTTTTTATAATGTACATCCTTGAAATTTTTCAATTCAATGAACTATATCATGACGTACTCTATAGAGTTTTGAAATAGTTTCCCCCATTGTTCCACATCTCCCTCTAGTTTATAGTCTACCATGATGTAATATCATATTTTACTACATCCCAAATAATTAATGATTTTTATAGGGGATGAATCAATTTTTCAGTAATTATATAATTACATGTTCCAAAAAATGTTGAATGTTATTGTCACACTAAGCTGTCAAACATAGTTTAACCATGTTCTATATTACTAGTATTCTCTATATGGGAAATATTAATTTTAATTAACATGATTAACTTATCTAATATAGTTATTTTCTAATAATAATCAACAACATCATCACTAACTTATTCATAGAAAATATCTCCTAATTGCCTATATATGTTGATATATTTTTCATTCTTTAAATAGCCTCCATATTTCTATAATGTCTTGAATGTAATTATATCATAAAATTTAAATGTCAAAAAAATCTCATATTATTTTCTCTAGAATTTTTTCAATAGATTTTCAGGGGTTTTCATAAAACATGTGTTATCTAACTGGGAAAACATAACAGAAAACTTAGATACTCAGTAATGAGTAGTATAAAATGAAATCATTCATTACATATACAATTAATAAGTGATATGTCTTGAATCAATGAAAATCTTGAATTCTTAATTAACTCAAACTGAGAGAATCTAATATCTATAAAATAAATGAAAACATAGAAACCAGTAATAATTGATTTCAAACTAATGTAATAACTAATTGTAGAAAACAATAACATTCATTTAAGGACTTATGCAATGAAACATGCCTATCATGGAAAGAGGAAAACACAAATTCCATGTTTCTCTCCCTATTAATACAAATCCTTGCTTCGTGGGGAAATATAATTTCATCCCATGACCATAATCTGGTAAATTCAAATGAATTCACTATATTTTTTTTAACAATTACATCCTTACAATTCATAGAAGGAATAATTTATATATAAATATTTTATGTATAATTACCGATAAATACTGACATCAAATACTTTCCCATCAAATATAATAATATGTATTTACATGATAACATCCCTTAATTAATATTTAAGTAAAAGGGTATCGTTAATGTAATAGGTAGTTACCATATAAATAAACTATATGTGATAATTTACCATAAATTTAATATGTTTTCCATATTTTTTTGTAAATTTTATAAATATATTATTTTGGTAGGAGACCAATTTGATAGTATGATGAATACTTTTATTTGGTTCATTATGAGTGTGTGATTATTGAAAAGCATATCCCTTAGGTGTGTCCTTAATGTTTTTTAGATTTAGTCCCACACACCACGTTTGTGGGTCCGGATTGGGTCAATTATCTACTAATACATTTCATGGTGATTGCACTAACGTGTGTATGTTTTACATTAGGGTCTAATATTCATAGAAAAATGTGTATTTCTTTTATATGAAAGTCCACACACACATTTCCAAAAAAAAGTGATCAGGTTTTCTCCCAGGGAAAATATTCCCCATTTGTAAAAAGAGAGGTATGTTAATATATATATATATATATATATTAATATGTTAAATTTAATGTGTAAAATGAAATAAATTCTTCCCTGTAAATGTATAAAACACAAAAAAGAAAATATGTTATGATTATAACATGACTATCATTTAAATAAAATTGAGACCGAATAAACCCCACTAATGAATAGGGTTTAGTTAAATCATAAAATATATAAATATAGGTCTTAAAATTGATCATCCAAAATCATTAAAATTTAATTTCATCATAAAATGTCACATTTATGTATTATATAAACCACACATTGTAAATTAGGTTCATATAATAATATATACATCAAATTGAGAAATATGATTCAAAAACCCCTTACCTATTCTCATATCAATGACAAACATATATTAAGTCCATATATCATATATAAATATATATATATATATAACCATTTTTATTACATTATTTATCAACATTTTCATTCATACTATTAAAAGATTGTCATTATATAATGAAATTTATCCGATTTTCTACAATGGTGTTTTTAAATTTGATCCTTTGTACTTGTAGCATCGTAAAAAGAATTTGTATTCTTTATTCTACCAAATAAAATTATTATAATTAAAATAATGATATATTTTACAGGATTAATATTAATTTTTTACATTTAAAATTCCTTTCATGGGTGATTTAGACTATATCCATGAAAACAAAGTCGACAATAATCTTGTTTTGGTGATTTTTTACGAACAAAGGGTGCTTCCATTATTGAAGAATTAGATTTTGATATAACATATCCATACCAAAAAATAAATAATTATTTATATTTGAACATAATTTTATATGTGAGAATATTTTTATCATATTCATCTATTATATAAATTTATAGTCTTGTTCAATTAGGTGATAAAATATACTCAGGCATGGTAATTTCCAAATTTAATGAATGATTAAGAGATGGTTTTTTTAATATCAATATAAAAATAACATTATGATATAATATAATGTCTTTTACTATAAATCAAAATTATTTTTATAGAATTATAAAATTTATTAATTGTTATTAAAATAAAACAATATATGAATAAAACGTTACATTTGAGGAATGCATATTTTAAATGACAAATTAATGTTGATCGATTATAGATATTATCGTACTATTATTATCTAATTACTCAAACAGTAACCCAAATGTTTTCATTAACATTATATTTATCCTTCAATTAATAATAACATATTCTTTTACCCATATAATAACATGATTTAAAGCATAATTAAACAAAAAAATTAATGGCCTTGCTTCATAAAGTATAGTGTCTTGGAAGACTACGTACATAATACTAAACACATGTACCCAAATAAAAAATTTATTTATTTATCATCTATTATGACCCCCTAATATCCATTGGACTCTTACATCTCCATTTTATTAAATAGAGATAACAAGAAAAATGTAATGAGTGAAAAATCCTAATAAGGCAATAAAAATAAAAATAAAGTATAACACATGGGTTAGAATGAATAAGAAAAGATAAAAAAAATCAAGGAACATGATTAAACACAAGGAGTAAAACCACGGGATCATGTAATCTTGGATTCATAGTAATGTGGATGAAACATAAAAATGATTATACCACAAGTCAAGGCTTGTTTCACATAGATGTGCACAAGTTGAAGCTTGTTTCACCTTTAGAATCATGATTCATGGCGAACCACTGAGGTTGTTGCACATAACCTTTCATTAGACAAAAAATAAACCAAATAATTAGAGTTCTATCAAGGTACACCCAACATTACAGGTTCATGAAAATTCATTCCATATAAATTACCATAGATTAGTAATCAAACATAATCATAAGGGTTAGCCATAGAAATAATTGGGTATCAAAATTGTGCCAAAAAGATAATAAAAGAGTGAATCCTAAAATTTTCATGAATGAAATTAATTAAATCATAAATGGAAATTTAAAGATTAATATAAGAATATATCATGGTATGTGATGTCAAACTGATGTGAAAATAGTGTTTAATAATCATTACAAATAAAAGAAATTAGTACGGTTTAAGGAAAAACATTCAATACATTAAAATAGAAATGGAATAATTGTTCATAAATATCTATAATTAAATCAGTGTAGTCTTTCATGAGAAAATTAGTAATTTTTGAAAAAAAACTATTCAAATATATTAGGGGGAAAACGTTAAAATGGTTTAAAATTCGGGAAGATTCTTTCAATATGGCTTGCTAATCAAGATGAAATGAGTAAGGAACATTTTAAAAAATATATATCCACAAATGATAATGATTATGGGATCATGATAAATTATTTTGGAACAAATAAATATAATTTAGAATATGTAATTAAAAACAAAATAGAATTTCATTTGGGTAAAAAAAGTGAATGATTAAACAGATAGAATAATGGATGATCAGGTAGAATCCTCTCCCTTATGTCTGAAATGATTATTCACTTTATTTAAATTTAAAAAATAATAAAATTATATTGATTAATTAATGAATTCTGAAATTATTTTTAATTATATTATTCATTATAAATTTATTATGTTTATTATTGGATTTTTTTTATTGGTTTAGAGATTCAATTTCATCAATTAAGAGTGTTGATTTCATTATTTTTCATGATCGGTTTACCAGTATATGTGTTTGGAAAATTAGGTTGAATGATGATATTGGACAAAAAATGAGAGTATATGTTATTAATGGCCTTATTGAATGTTAAAATACCTTTTTTCATTATTGAAAATGAATTATTAGATAAATATGTAATGATAATCATTTAGATTGATTTAGAATTTTTTGATGTCAACAAACTCATATTTTTTATAAATTTTTACCGACGTAAAAAATGATTTTAGATCATAAAATGAGATATAATACACATATTATAATATGGTTCAACTGTAAAAATGGTTCCATTACCATATTTGAAGACATAATTTAATGATAAAAGCACATAATCTACAAAGGTGGTAAATCGACATCTCACTAACGATGTTTTCATTCTTAAAATAAAAAAAGAGTGGAGAAGTGATTTGAAGAAGAATTATTAAATCAACATGATAAAATTCCAATATATTTTATAAAATGGAATTTTCATTCCATTTGAATGAGCGGAGGTTTTGAGATAAAAATAAATGAAAGGAAAATGAAATAAAATTCAATGAAAACAGAAGATCGTTCTACCACACGATTCATTCTTCTTGATAACCACCCTAGGGGGTTTATTTTTCATTTATTAATACCAAAATCTCCTTTTATTGGGTATGGGTCTCAAGAGTATATTTGAATATTATTTATACAGGGATAAATTCTTTAGAGGAATGAGGAGAAGAGGTGGTGTTGTATGGTATTTATAGTGGAGGAGATGAATGTTTTTTTAATATTTTAAATTTTATTTTATAATTTTTCAAAGGGAAATAAATATTTTTTATTTTTGTGAATAAATAAAGTATCATGAACATGTGAGTTCAAGATAGTTGTCTTATAAAATTAATGAATCACATATTACTCCATATTTCAAGTATTTAGCATTTATGGTAAATTATTATATTTTACAATTCCCCAATTATAAGTATTTCTGAAAAAAAAAATACTTAAAATTATCTCTAACCATTTTTTGATATGTATAATTAAAAAATGATATGAATTTTACAAAAATAATATTTTAAATTATAGAAATTTAATTTCTAATTGAAAACATAATTTACTAAAAAAATAAAAAATTTAAAATAATAAATAGTTTTATATCACTTCCAATAAATAACTAGTATTTCATAACATTATCTTATAATTATATGAAATAAATATAGTTATTTATTAATACCTTTAATGAATATAAATTTTCATTAATATTATTTCATTTTCAATACTATTGTAATTAAATATTTTCGTCTTACAAATGTACCAATTCTTAATTCAAAAGTTTTTATATAGTTTTCTACATATACAATGATATAATTATATCATATTGTCACATATAATATGGATAAATTTTATTCATACTTTCATTGTTGTGGTTATTATTCAATTGGCTTGTTTACAACTCATAATGGTCAAATTACTATTCCATTGTTCATGTTATTATTTCATCAGTATATATTGTAGGATCGAAATATAATATGAGATGCTCAATATACAAGAGGGGGGTGAATTGTATACTTTAAAAATTCCTTTGGAACCTTTAAAGTTAGTTATGAATAACTAAAGTTTCCTTAAGAAAAGGAAAGGGCTAAGTTTAACAAAGTTAAACTAAGTAAATTCACAACACCTCTAACACCGAACTAAACTTGGAAAGAGATTCCAAAAGTAGGTTCCGGAAATATGATTCCGGAAATTGAAACTTAACAAAAGTTACAATATGAGATTCTACCTTAAAGCGTATAGAATCTAAAAGAATCAGAGTAAGTAAGGAAGTATAAGAAAGTTATACTTTCCTTAAGATACAAATTGCAGCGGAATAAAAACAAGTAGTAAAACTACTAGTAACAAGATATAAGTCTTTTAACCCAAATAGAAGGGTATCCAACAACCTTGGATAAAGGTCCCTTGATTTATACTTTCAAGCAAGTCTGTCTTACCCACACTAGGGTAAGCCCTTGATACGAAGATCGGAGTCTCGGTCTTGCTATCCCCGCAAGCCCTCAACTTCAAGGTAGTTGGCAACCTCTGTCCTCCTCAGCAAGGAAGCCCTCGAACTTTAAGGTAGTCGGCACCTCTGTCTTCCTATCCCCGGAAGCCCTCGAATGTAATCACCAACATTCGGAGTCGCACGAAGCTTTGAGAGTTTTAATAAGAGTCTCTCTCTAGAATTCACTTCAACAGCATGTAGGCACAAAACTCAATCGTTTTTCCAACAACTCTTTCAAATGAGCTCCTATTTATAGGTAAGGTCGGCTCCTTCTCCAACGGTCATATTTTCCTTAAAGTTCGGAGGGACCTGTACATGTGTCACTTAGACAACGGTTAGTTTATAACAAAATGGACGACATCGTTTTATAACAAAACAAGTGTAACAGAATGCACGACATCGTTTTAAACTCTAACATAAAAGTTCGGAATAGAAACTTCGGAGTGAAGGTTCGGAGTGAATATATTCAGAGTGTATAAAACAAAGATAATCAGATTCTGTTTAATAGGTGAATTCGGAATGAGAATTCGGAATAGGAATTCGTCATCAGAAATCGTAATGAGAATTCATCATCAGAATTCATAATGAGAATTTGTCATCAGAATTCGTAATGAGAATTCGTCATCAGAATTCGTAATGGGAATTCAGAATGAGATTTCTTC
This sequence comes from Viscum album, assembly GCA_963277665.1. Taxonomy (NCBI): domain Eukaryota; kingdom Viridiplantae; phylum Streptophyta; class Magnoliopsida; order Santalales; family Viscaceae; genus Viscum; species Viscum album. The sequence continues at coordinate 1,136,835,024 of OY728150.1, read as the reverse complement.
ATTAGAATTCGTAATGAGAATTCTTCTTCAGAATTCGTATCCTGAATCTGGAATAGAACTTAGTCAGAGTTCATATCCGGAATTCAGAATGAAACTTCCTTATAGTTATTATCCAGAATCCGAATCCTAAAACAGAATGCTTTAGATCAAAGTTTCAACGATTCTGAGAAAATGAATCCGAATCTCATACATAAGAAAAATATGGATGAAAATATGATAAGGATAATTTTTCTTATAAAAGTGATTTTTCCTTAAGAAAGAAATTTTCCTTATAAAATCAATTTTCCTTAAGAAAGCAATTTTCCTTAAGAAAGAATTTTTCCTTATAAAAGCGATTTTCCTTAAAGATAAGGTGTTTGTGATTTTCAAAACAAGAAGGAATGGCAAAGTCATAAGGAAAACCTTATTGACTCAACAATCTCCCCCTTTTTGGAAAGCACAAACATCCTTACGAAAAATCTATTCTAAGAAGAAAGAAACATATTAAAGCTTATCTCCCTTGGTTTAAGAATATAGATGAATACGACTAACTCCCCCTTAGGCTTTGAAACTCTAAGGATTGTATTCATATTTCCGGAGTGATGTTTCATAAGAAGGTATTCTTTAAGAAAAAAAAACTCCCCCTTAAACAAACTCTTATTAGAGTTCTTTTTCCTTGGGTATTTTTTCTTTCTACCCCTTTGATAAACTCTTATTAGAGTTCCTCTTTTTCTTAAGGATCTTTTCCTTCTCCCCCTTTGTGATTTTCAAAAAGAATTGGAGGGAATGGAAAAAAATAACAAAGTACCTGAAAGATTAGTAATGACAACAATAGAAACAACAAGCACAATTCTCATTAGATTTGAAATGTCAGCAACAAAATAATTACAAAAAAAAGATCGGATTGGTTTATTTCGGATCTTTCTCCTTCGACATGAGCCCCTTAAGAATCGTCTTGATCTTCTTTAAGTCTTTGTGGTCTTCTTCTGCTTGCTTCTCTAAGACGACTATTCTTGCAGACTGAGCTTCAATTATTTCTTCCTGAGCCTTCAACTTTTCTTCTTGAGCTTTCATCTTCTCTTCCTGAGCCTTCATTCTTTCTTCAAACTCGATCCGATAATCCCTTTAATATTTCCAATTCTGAGAAACAGAATTCAACTTCCCATTCAGATCCCTGACTACTTGGATCCGGAAGTTCTTTTCCTCTGTCAACTTTTCTTCGAATGATGCAGTCAGCTCATGAAACTTCTTGTCCTCGGTTTCAAATGCATCTTTAACATTATCCTGAAACTCATCGAAAAGCCTCATCTCTTCCACAGTTTTCTTAGACCAGCTTGTCATCCTCTTGCAAGATCTTTTATGAGCTTCGTAACCAATAAAGAAATTTTTGAACTGGGCTTCAATTTCAACACACTTATCCATAACCATGGATACGGAGTCTGTTTTCTGATTCAACGCATGTTGGAGCATCTGGCATCTGGAGTCTATACTAGAGAAGGTCGGAATGGTTCCCACCAACTTCTTCAAAGACTGGACAACAAAATCATGCCCCAACGAAGATGACTCCGAATCTGAAAACTAGCTCGGAGAGTTTTCTTCCTCAATAAGCTCCAACTTTCTTTTCAAAGAACTATCAGCTTCCTTCCTCATCCTCTTTTCTGAACTCGGGGTATCAGCAAGAATTTGTTTCCCCTTATCTTTTTTCGGAATAGAAACCTGTTCCGGAGATTTATTCTCGCTATCAGAGACTTGTACAATAAAATCTTCCTCATCAGAAACTTCCTAAACACCAACCTCTACATTTTCCATCTGAGCAATATCATGTAAGAGTTTTTCTTCTTCTCCATGATAGGAAACTTCTTCTTCCTCTTTCTCTTCTTCCATTGTCGGAGTAACAATCTTCGAAGATTGAGCTTCAGATGTTCGGAGCGACAAGTGTTCCGAAGGAGTTCCCTCGTATTCATCTACTTGTTTTAGCACATCTCCTGTCTCACCACTTCCTTCAGCAGCCTCTTCAACTTGTTCCAATTGCTCTACTTATTCAGAATTCTTAGCAACATCCTCTTCCGGAGCAACAAGATTTCTTCCTGGAGTCTCAGGTAGAGATTCCAGAGAGAAAGATCTTGGAACTGGAATTGTTGCTGAAACCATTTCATTGAATTTTAACAACGCTTGCACAGCCTCGGCTTCTGACATTTTCTTCTTAAGTTTCTTCTCCTTTGCTTGCTTCTCAAGATCATCAGCGGTTTTCTCTTTCAGAGCCTTAGCCTCCGCAGGATCCAATCCGAACTGCGGATCCCCTTCTTTCCTCTTCTCTTTGTCAGCTCTCCACTTTGTAACAACCTCATCAGGATAGGTCTTCTTCTTTTTAGGCTTTGGTGGTGCGGAGTGGACTTCCTTAGACATGGGTTCCTCGGCTTCGACTACCACTTCTTTCAGCTTTCTCTTACTTACTGGCTTGGATAATTCCGGATCAGCAACTTTCGAAGCCACTTCTTCTTGAGGAGGTAGATCAATAAACATTCCAGACTTCTTGTCAAAAGCTACATTCATTCTCTTAAGAGTGGCATCACTGACTAGCATGATCTTGCACACCCTTGGTTTAGAACTGCAAGCTACCTTGAAAGATTCTAGGCATCGAACTATGAGCTTTGATAATATTGCTGGGTACATTACGATCTGAGCTCTCAGATTCCCCTTCTTCAAATTTTCAATATTAAGAAGAATATGCTTCATCAAGTTGAACTTTCTTAAATTTATCAGGAAATCTAAGATATATATCTCACTCTTCTTCAGGCTATCCTTATCACCTTTTCTCGGTACGATAAGCCCTTGTACCCATAACTCCAGCATCCGGAAGTTTGTAGATAGGCTTGCAATCTTTGGAGCCTTGTCATCATCCAATTCGAGAGTTTCTAAGGCCTTTTCCTTGTTGAAACTACCCATTGAGTCTGGCAATACGTGTGAAATAAACTCGGCTTCTCCTTCATAGGATAGCCCTACCAAGTTTGCAGCCTTGGTGTGAGAGAGTTTGTAAGTCTTGCCATACGATTTGAAAGAAAACTTCTCTCTATTATCTTCCTTGAAGAAAGCAACTGACTCATAAAACTCAACAAGCAAATCAGAGTAGACTTCATCTTGGTTGCCGGTTTTTGATACCGCAACATCTTCCCAGCCATTCAACTTGATATTCTTTGAAATAATAGAATCGTAGTTGCTGAAGAAAGTCGGATGGACTAACCTTTCTCTGTAGACTAACCACTGAGAAATGGGCTTGGTTGAAGACATTTCCTGAGAAGCTAACTCTGCAGACATTCGGATCTGAAATCTCTGAGAAGTTCGGAATTGAGAAGACTGAAGTTCGGAATGGCCTTAAATCAGAGAGTCAGAGCTTCAGCACGCAAAAGCTTGAAACCGATGTGGGACTAGAAAATAGGGTCCCCTTCATATAGGAAATGGGATGACGGTTCAACTTCCTCGGTTGATCTAACGGTTTAGAATGATCTGAGATCAAATCTGACGGTTGAGGGCTTAAATCCGATCTTTTTGAGGTTTTTATTAAAGTAAAGAATTACGAAATCCAAAAACCAAAAACAAAATACAAGAAACTGCCAGCAAGTAAAATACGATTACGAAAACTTCATTAAGGAAATCATACCTTTCGGATTAGCTTAGGAAAGTTATTCGTAATGGGTAATATAAAGACGACTACGAAAAACTCAATACGAAAAACTAAATACGAAAAACTCAAAAAGTAAATACGAAAAAGTCAATACGAAAAAGTCAATACGAAAAAGTAAATAAAAGAAAACTTGGAAGGAAAATCTGGTTATGAAAGTCCCAGTACGAAAGTTGTCCATTCCGGAAATTTTCAATACGAACACTTTCATTCCAGAAGTATTCTGTACGAAAATATCCATTTTGGAAAATGGTAGTTCCGGAAGTTCCATTCCGGAAATCTTCGTTCCGAAAAGTTTAAAAACAAATTTTGAAAAACTTTGTTATACAAACAATCAAATGTACTCCCCCTATGAAAAGGAGTTTTTTACTGTAAGGAGATTTTTTCAACAGAAAGTTAATTAGGAAGATTACCTTATGGTTATCATTCCTAACTTCTGTTTAATATATTCAAATCTATTAGACGGCAAAGATTTTGTGAAAGTATCAGCAAGTTGATCTTGCGTTCCGATAAACTGAAGAATAATATCTCCTTTAAGTGTGTGATCCCTAAGAAAGTGATGCCTAATATCTATGTGTTTTGCACGGGAGTGATGTGCAGGGTTTTTTCTTAGGGCAATGGCACTTGTGTTATCACACAAAATTTGAGTTTTAGTAAAACTCAGGCCATAGTCTGTGAGTGTGTGTTGCATCCACAACACTTGTGCACAACAACTTCCAGCTGCTACATATTCAGCTTCAGCAGTGGAGAGTGCAACAGAATGTTGCTTCTTGCATGACCAAGAAACTAATGAATCTCCTAAGAAATGACAAGTTCCGGATGTACTTTTCCTATCCATTCTACATCCACCAAAGTCAGCATCAGAAAATCTTTTTAGAACAAAATCATTTCCAGAAGTATAAAATAATCCTAGATCCATGGTTCCCTTAAGGTAGCGAAAAATTCTTTTTACTGCCTTTAAGTGGGATTCCTTAGGATTGGATTGATATCTTGCACATAAGCATACTGAAAACATTAAGTCTGGTCGACTAGCTGTTAAGTAAAGTAGACTTCCAATCATACCACTAATAGATGTTTGATCTACTGGTTTCCCAGCTTCATCAAGATCTAAAGAGTTTGAGGTACCAATGGGAGTACTTATACTCTTAGTGTTATCATAACTATACTTTTTAAGAATATATTTAATATACTTATGTTGGGATATGTAGGTTCCTTCTGGTTTTTGAAAAATTTGAAAACCAAGGAAAAATGTTAACTCACCCATCATACTCATTTCAAACTCAGATTTCATTAGACTAGCAAAAGAGTCAGTCAAAGATTGCTGAGTTGAACCAAATATAATGTCATCAACATAAATTTGAACAATCAAAACATTTTTCTTATCCTTCTTTATAAAAAGGGTTGGATCTGCATTTCCCTTAACATAGTTATTTTGAAGCAAAAATCCAGTGAGTCTATCATACCATGCTCGTGGGGCTTGTTTAAGACCATACAAAGCTTTGGTAAGTCTAAAAACATGATCTGGATGTTTTGTATCTTCAAAGCCAGGAGGTTGTTCAACAAAAACTTCCTCTTGAACATAACCGTTAAGAAAAGCACATTTCACATCCATTTGAAATAGTTTGAAATTAAAGAATGCTGCAAAGGCAAGTAGAATACGGATAGATTCAAGTCTAGCTACTGGAGCATTGGTTTCTTCATAGTCTATTCCTTCTTGCTGATTATAGCCTTTAGCAACAATTCTAGCTTTATTTCTAACAATGACTCCATTTTCATCACATTTATTTCTGAAAACCCATTTTACTCCAATAACAGAAGTTTCCTTAGGTCTCTCAACCAAGGTCTAGACTTTATTCCTCTCGAATTCATTTAGTTCATCTTGCATTGCTTTGATCCAATCATCATCACCTAAAGCTTCATCAGTGCTTTTAGGATCTAATTGGGAAAGAAATGATAGATGTTCTACTTCATTTCTTAAGGAACTTCTAGTCCTTACAGGTTGATTTACATCACCAATGATACTATCACTGGGATGATTCTTAAGAAACACCTGATTTGGGTTTTGTAAAATCTGTTCATCAACATAGGGTAGAAAGTCTTCTGGGGTAAATGTTTCAGAAGTATCTTCTAGAACAATTTCCTTATCAGAAGGTTCTTCTATCAAAGGTTGACAATCAGTTTTTGAAAACACATCCGAAGATGTAAGTTGGGAGGTTTTAAAAACAAAAGGATCTGACTCATCAAATTTTACATGTACTGTTTCTTCAACAGTACAAGTATTTTTATTAAAAACTCTATAAGCCTTAGAGGTTGTGGAATAACCTAAGAAAATTCCTTCATCTAATTTTGGTGCGAATTTATGTAAGTTATCTTTAGTATTCAAAATGAATACTTTGCAACCAAAAACCTTGAAATAGGAAAGTCTTGGTTTTCTACCATTCCATAACTCATAAGGAGTTTTATTAAGAAAAGGTCTAATCAAAACTCTATTTATAGTATAACAAGCAGTACTTACAGCTTCAGCCCAGAAATGTCTAGCAATAGAATATTCACTCAACATGGTTCTAGTTATTTCTTGAAGAATTCTATTTCTTCTTTCAACTACACCATTCTGTTGAGGAGTTCTAGGTGCTGAAAAATTGTGAGTAATACCTTTCTTACTACAAAAAGTTTCAAAATCTGAATTTTGAAATTCTCCTCCATGATCACTATGAATAGTTTTCAATGGAAGGTTTTTCTCATTTTTAACTTGAGCTCTAAAACTTTTGAAATAAGAAAAAGCTTCAGATTTCCTTGCTAGAAAATAGACCCAAGTAAATCTAGTGTAATCATCAACTAGAACAAACACATAGTATTTTCCTCCAATGCTTCCAGTTTGTGTTGGACCAAAAAGATCCATGTGCACTAACTGTAATGCATCAGTTGTTGAGACTTCACCGATTGACTTAAAACTAGATTTATGTTGCTTGTCATATTGACAAGGATCACAAACCTTATAAGAATCAAATCTAAGCTCCGGTAGATCATTAACATGTTTCTTCTTAGAGAGTTTACACAGGTTTCTAGGATTACTGTGTCCTAATCTTCTATGCCATAACCAAGAGTGATCTTCCATTGCACTTAGACAAGGTAAATCTTGGCTTCTTAGGTCTTCTAAGTTTAAGGTGTAAACATTCTCTTGCCTATTGGCAGAGAGAATAAATTCTTCCTTGGAATTGTGACCTAAGCATTTATCATTCCTAAAATTCACAAGGTAACCTTCATCACATAACTGACTTATGCTGATGAGGTTGTGCTTAAGACCTTTAACAAAAAGAACATTTGAAATCAAGGTTTTACCTAAATGAACAATATTACCAATACCAACAATCTCTCCCTTAGCATTGTCTCCGAAAGTTACCTTTCCTCCTTTCGTTTTGATAATCTTTTCAAAAAAGCTTTTGTTACCAGTCATATGCCGGGAACATCCACTATCCATGTACCATATATTGTTGCTGGAACTTTCTTTATTTTCCTGAAATTAAGAACAAAGTTAGATTTTCGGAATCCAAACTTGTTTGGATCCGAGATTTCCAGACAATAAAATTTTAGGAACCCAAATTTTCTTAGAAAAATAAGATTTATGAAAACCTAGAGATTGGGTTTTGTTTAAGGAACAACTTCTTACCCAGTGACCACCACATTGACACTTGGTACAAAATGGGGCACTTTGAGGAACAAAATAATTGTTACTGAAAATAGGTTTTGCATGAGTATAACCAAATCCGGATTTATTTCTTAAAGGTCGTATTTGAGAATACATCTTATAAAAATTTTCTTTACCATGGGTAAAGTTTGATAAACACTTCTTTAAGGAAAAAATTTCGGACTTGAGTTTTACAACCAAGTTTTTATCCTCAAAATTATTAGTTTTGGAACTAGAGTTAGGCTCGAAAACATTTTTATTAGAAATTACTTTTTCTAATTCTTTAGAAAGTTTATTCTTCTCAGAACTTACTTCCTCAAGATTTTTTGAAATATTTTCAAAATCAGCATTTTTCTTATCAAGATCTTTAGAAAGATCTGATATCTCTTTAGTAAGAATAGAATTCCTAGAATTTGCCTTATCAAGTTTCTTGTTGAGTTTTGAATTCTCAATCTCAAGAAGCTCAGCAAACCTAGAGACTTCTTCAAAAGTAGGTAAAGTATTTTCCTCATCAGAAGATAATTCTTCATCAGAAGAGTTGTAATACTTACTATCATTAGAATTTAAAGAAACATTGGTCAATGATTCAGCATTTCGTACCTTATCCATAAGACAATGATTATCAATAGGTAATCTGGCTATAAGACCAAGATTCTTCTGTCCTGAAGATTCATAATCAGAAGATTCATCTGAAGAGTCACCACCACTGGCACTCCAGGTGTCATTAGCTTTCAGAACTTTCTTAGCTTTAGCTTTGTAATACTTCTTTCTGTTCCTGTCTGAATGTCTTTCCTTCCTTTCTTTCTTTCTGAGCATAGGGAAATCTGGTCTAATATGTCCAGCTCTTTTACATTCATAACAAGTAACTTCTCCATCTTTCTTATCTTTCCTATCCTTCTTCTTATACTTGGATTGAAAGTTTCTTTGCCCAGCTATCTTGTTCATCCTTCGAGCAAGATTGGCTAATTCATTTTCTGAAACTTCACTCTCACTAGATTCAGATTGGAAAATGACTTTCTTCGACTTGGATCTGGTTAATCTCTCAGGAGTCTTAGCTTTCATCTGATTTGAAGTTGTAGTAAAAGCAACAGTTCCATTTCCATTCTTCTTCTTGATGTTGTCAGCATCTCTCTTCATTCTTGTTTCATGTTGTAGAAGAGTTCCAAATAATTCATCAAGAGTAATTTGAGTAACCTTCCTGTTCTCATCTATAGTTGTTCTCTTAGATTCCCACTCATTGGGCATAATGTCAATTATCTTGTCCACAAGAGCTTCATCATCTAAACCTTTTTCTCCCATAGATTGTAGACTGTTGACGATAGTCATAAACCATTGTTGAACTTTACAGATAGGTTCTCCATAAGGAAAATTGAAGCCATGATATTCAGCTCTAAGCATAGCTCTTCTAGTCTCAATCACTTTAGAAGTCCCAAAGTGTGTAACCTCTAACTTCTTCCATATACAGTTAGCTGCTTCACAAGAAGAAATTTGGCTATATATATTTCTAGTCATTGAACATAGTAAAGTATTGCGTACCTTATAGTTGAGTTGATATTCTTGCTTTTCCTGGTTAGTAAAGGTTCTGACTTCCTTGTCATGAATTTTATAGTCACCAGTAAGCATGACAAAGTTGTCTACTCCTCTATTGATAACAAAAGTCTTCATACGATCTCTCCAGTATTCATAATCATTACCATCAAAGATAGGTGGTCTTGTAGGATTCAGATTGTCAATAGATCCAACATTAATTCCTGCCATTCTTAATATAGCTTGGATACAAACTTGTTAGTAGCAAAAGATTCGTAATAACAAAGTTCGGAATGGAAAAAGTTCGGAATGGATAAATCGGAATGACAGAGTTCGGAATGAAAAAGTTGAGCAAGAAAAACTTGTATGTGAGTACAAGTATTTCAGTAACCTGCTCTGATACCAAATGTAAGAATGGTAGAGTAAGAGGTTTCCAACCTCTGATACCAATTGTAGGATCGAAATATAATATGAGATGCTCAATATACAAGAGGGGGGTGAATTGTATACTTTAAAAATTCCTTTGGAACCTTTAAAGTTAGTTATGAATAACTAAAGTTTCCTTAAGAAAAGGAAAGGGCTAAGTTTAACAAAGTTAAACTAAGTAAATTCACAACACCTCTAACACCGAACTAAACTTGGAAAGAGATTCCAAAAGTAGGTTCCGGAAATATGATTCCGGAAATTGAAACTTAACAAAAGTTACAATATGAGATTCTACCTTAAAGCGTATAGAATCTAAAAGAATCAGAGTAAGTAAGGAAGTATAAGAAAGTTATACTTTCCTTAAGATACAAATTGCAGCGGAATAAAAACAAGTAGTAAAACTACTAGTAACAAGATATAAGTCTTTTAACCCAAAGAGAAGGGTATCCAACAACCTTGGATAAAGGTCCCTTGATTTATAATTTCAAGCAAGTCTGTCTTACCCACACCAGGGTAAGCCCTCAATACGAAGATCGGAGTCTCTGTCTTGCTATCCCCGCAAGCCCTCAACTTCAAGGTAGTTGGCAACCTCTGTCCTCCTCAGCAAGGAAGCCCTCGAACTTTAAGGTAGTCGGCACCTCTGTCTTCCTATCCCCGGAAGCCCTCGAATGTAATCACCAACATTCGGAGTCGCACGAAGCTTTGAGAGTTTTAATAAGAGTATCTCTCTCTAGAATTCACTTCAACAGCATGTAGGCACAAAACTCAATCGTTTTTCCAACAGCTCTTTCAAATGAGCTCCTATTTATAGGTAAGGTCGGCTCCTTCTCCAACGGTCATATTTTCCTTAAATTTCGGAGGGACCTGTACACGTGTCACTTAGACAACGGTTAGTTTATAACAAAATGGACGACATCGTTTTATAACAAAACAAGTGTAACAGAATGCACGACATCGTTTTAAACTCTAACATAAAAGTTCGGAATAGAAACTTCGGAGTGAATAAATTCAGAGTGTATAAAACAAAGATAATCAGATTCTGTTTAATAGGTGAATTCGGAATGAGAATTCGGAATAGGAATTCGTCATCAGAAATCGTAATGAGAATTCATCATCAGAATTCATAATGAGAATTTGTCATCAGAATTCGTAATGAGAATTCGTCATCAGAATTCGTAATGGGAATTCGGAATGAGATTTCTTCATTAGAATTCGTAATGAGAATTCTTCTTCAGAATTTGTATCCTGAATCTGGAATATAACTTAGTCAGAGTTCATATCCGGAATTCGGAATGAAACTTCCTTATAGTTCTTATCCAGAATCCGAATCCTAAAACAGAATGCTTTAGATCAAAGTTTCAACGATTCCGAGAAAATGAATCTGAATCTCATACTTAAGAAAAATATGGATGAAAATATGTTAAGGATAATTTTTCTTATAAAAGCGATTTTTCCTTAAGAAAGAAATTTTCCTTATAAAATCAATTTTCCTTAAGAAATAAATTTTCCTTAAGAAAGCATTTTTCCTTATAAAAGCGATTTTCCTTAAAGATAAGGTGTTTGTGATTTTCAAAACAAGAAGGAATGGAAAAGTCATAAGGAAAACCTTATTGACTCAACATATATTACATATCATTTATAAATGATTCTTATTACATTCCTTAATAAGCAATAAATGTTTTATTGTGTTGTATTATGTATTTATACCATATAACATAATTTTAAAAGGGGAATTTGTATTGATAAAACATTGGGTTATTAAATTCTTCCACCCTTATAAAATTTGCCCCTTGAAATTTAATTTTAAAATTTTAGTAGAATTTAGGTGTGGGTTCTTTCACTATTGGAAATTCAAGCTATTGCCACGGTTTTAAACCATGGCTATAGGTCCTCAAACCATGGCTATAGGTAATAGCCACGGTTTGAGGAACTGTGGCTATATTTTCCGTGGATATAGGCCTAGACCTATTACCACGGTTCCAACCGTGGTAATATCACTATATCCATGGTTTAGAACCGTGTCTATACAACAGGACAGACACACATTATTGCCACGGTTTTAAACCGTGACATTGGACCTATAGCCACGGTTAAAAATCATGGCAATCAACCAATATCCATGGTTTAAAACTGTGACTATAGGGTCTGAAAATCCATAAAAGAAATACCCCCCACCCACCCCCCCCCCCCCCCACTCCCCTTGCAGCCCCCCTCCCCCCTGCAGCCCCCCACCCCCTGTAAAGCCCCCAGGATAGCCCCCCCCCCCCAATCCCCTTATAGTAGACACCCCCCTGCAAAGCCCCCCTAGACCCCCCCCCCCCCCCCCCGTAAAGCCCTTTCGGGATAGCCCCCCCCCCCCCTCCTTGATAGCCCCCCTCCCCCCAAAAAAAATAGCCCCCACCCTCTCCCCTGCACTGCCCCCTCACCCCTGCAAAGCCTCCCCTGGACAGCACCCCTCCCCTGCAAAGCCTCCCCTAGACAGCCCTCCCCCCTGTAAGGCCTCCCCTGGATAGCCCCCCCTCCTCCCCCAACAAAGCCCCCTCTAGAAATCCCCCCCCCCCCAATTTAATAATAGTTTAATCATCTTATTCCAACATGAGAGATTTATGAGTGGTTGTAAAAAGTTTAAGTCATAATGATATTTAAGTTATAGTGGAGCTGAATAGAACTATGGTTCCCAAAAAAATTTATATACTGATTGATGTTGAAAGGAGAGATATATGATTTCATTACAATAATCAATATGTGTAGTTAAGAAGTTATTCTGAATGGAATGAAGAAATCATCTAATGTGGTAGCTCACCCACCCCCCTACAGCACCCCCCCCCCCCATCTTGGACACCTCCCCCCCTGCCTGGACAGCCCCCCTCCCATCTGGACACCTCTCCCCCTGCCTGGACAGCACCCCCCCCCCCTCATGGACACCTCTCCCCCTGGACACCCCCCCCCCCCCTTCCTCGACAGCACCCCCCCTCCCTCCCTTCTGGACACCTCTCCCGCCTACCTGGACAGCACCCCCCCTGCTGGACACCCCTCCCCCTACCTGCACAGCACCCCCCCCCCTCTTGGACACCTCTCCCCATCCCTGGAAAGCACCCCCCCCCCCTCCCCCCACCTGGACAGCACCCCCCCCCCCTCCCTCCCTCCTAGACACCTCTCCCCCCAGCCTGGACAGCACAACCCCTACTGGACACCCCTTCCACCTACCTGGACAGCACACCCCTGCCTGGACAGCCCCCCCCCCCTCCCTTCTGGACACCTCTCCCACCTGCCTGGATAGCACCCCACCTCCCTCCCTCCTAGAAACCTCTCCCCCCTTCCTGAACAGAACCCCCCCCCCCCCCTTCTTAGACACCCCTCCCCCCTGCCTCGATAGCACCACCCTTGCTGGACATCTATCCGCCCTGCCTGGACAGCACCCTCCCTCCCTCCTTCCTAGACACCTCTCCCCCCTGCCTGGACAGCACCACCCATGCTGGACACCACTCCTCCCTTCCTGGACCCCCCCCCCCCCCCCCGACCTGGACACCCCCTCCCTCCCTCTTGGAAACCTCTCCCCACCCTACCTAGACAGCACCCCCCCCCCCTCCCTCCTGGACACCTCTCCCCCCTGCTTGGACATCACCCCCCTCCCCCCCCCCCCCCCCCGCTTCCTAGACACACCTCCCCCCTACCTGGATAGCACCACCCCTGCTAGACACCCCTCCCCCCTGCCTGGACACCACCACCCCTGCTGGACACCCCACTTCCTGGAAATCCCCCCCCCCCCATCCTGGAAACCCACCGGGACAGACCCTCCCCCGAGGACAACCCCACCCGGACAGCCCCCCCCCCCCCCCTGTTGGACAACCCTTTCACCACCCCTGTTGGACACCCCCCCCCCCCTCCTGGACACCCCCTCCCTCTTGGAAACACACTTGGACCACCCCACCCTAACAGCAGCCCCTCCCCCCTCCTGGAAACACTACACTCTTGTGCTGCCTTTGGGTCCATTGTGGGTTTTTGGTGCTGGAATTATCCGTTGGAAAGGGTTAGAATGTAGAGTTTATTTTTTGGCTGGTTCTCAGCTTGTGTGGTTCATGCGGGCGATGTTCTTGTGGGGGTTCTTGTTTCTATTATGGTGTTGCGTGGGTGTGGGATCTTTGTAGTACAAGGATCATGTGCATATGATGCCTGATTTTAGTGTGTGGGGATGATTCAAGAGGTACTTCAGTGTGGTTTGGATAGAGGGTCTTCTAGTGTGGTTGCAGGTGCTGGGGGGATGGTGCGGGATGATTCGAAGGTGGCAGGGGGGCTGTTGCGGGCTAGAATGCTGGTGACAGCGGGCTGAAATGAAGGTGGAAGGGGGCTGGTGTGGGCTGGATGTGGCTGGAGTAGGTCCAAATCACGGCATTACTGTGGTGTGACCACGGCGTGACCACGGAGTGACTACCGCGTGACCGTGGCATGTTGGCCCGGTCCAGCGACATCCGCGGGGCAGCATCTTCCGGCCAAGAGCGAAGGGAATGAGAGGAGGCGGGGAAACATTCCGGTCGTCGCCCCGCCAGCAAAAATTGTGAATAGTCAGTCTCAACATTGATCACAAGACTCATTGAATACTATCACTGCGAACCGCTGCACGGTGTCGTTCTAGAGCAGGGCCAAATCACGGCATGACCGCGGAGTGACCGCGGCGTGACCGTGGCGTGACTGCGGCCTGACCGCAGCGTGTTAACCCGTTCCAGCGACATCCGTGGGGTAGCATCTTCCACTTGGATTCAAATAGGATGATATGGATGGAATGAGAGGATGTTTTCTCAGAAGATTTAAAGAAATGAATGCAAATATGTGATGACTAGAGGATTGGATGACCCCTAATATACCTAATTCGGTGGGGGCTCAAATGCATGTTGAAGGGGGATAGAATGCTGGTGGAAGGAGGCTGGTAACATGTGGTGGGGGGATGGTGCGGGCTGATTCAAAGGTGGAAGGGGGGCTGTTGTGGGCCGGAATACTAGTGGCAGTGGGCTGAAATGAAGGTGGAAGGGGGATAGTGTGGGCTAGATGTGACTTAATCAGTACCAAATCACGGCATTACCGCAGCATGACCGCGGCGTGACCGCGGTGTGACCATGGCGTGACTGCATCGTGACCGCGGCGTTACCGCAGCGTGAATGTGGCGTGACCGTGGTGTGACCGCAGCGTGACCGCAGTGTGTTGGCCCGGTCCATCGACATCCATGGGGCAGCATCTTCCACTTAGATTCAAATAGGATGATATGGATGGCATGAGAGGATTTTTTTTATCAAAAAATTTAATGAAATGAATGTTAATCTGTGATGACTAGAGGATTGGATGGTCCCTAATATACCTAATTTATTGAGGTTTGGAGATCTAGAAATGTGTAGGAATACCTAGAGGAATACCCCATGGGATCAGGAAAATCACAGGTTACATAACATATAATCTGACATTACTAGTATTATGGGACCATGGGCTGTGGAACCGGTCTTTTGTTTGGATTTAAATATCACATGCCATGTGACGCGATCACAAAACATTGGACCCATATTAAAAGTCTAATGACACTTAAAGAGTGTCTTGGTTCAAACAATTGTTTTAATAAAAAGAGGGAAACCCCCTACAGGGATATAAAAAAGGTCAAGTACGATGTGTGCTTTATGACAAACAAAAACATCAAGTATAAGGTGAACATCAATGCAATAATGTTAAGTAAGGTATACCCCTATGATTTTTCACAGACAGCACACCTCATTTGGAGGGGTTTTTTTTACAAAACCATTACTTATTTATCAAACGAAACAATTATCTTAACTAACACTTATTCAAGAATTTCAATTTAATATAAAAATGAAAAATTAAGAAGGCAACTAAATGCAATTTAAAACATTCTTGAATTAAATAGGCTAGGAGAGGGACCCTACCTCAACCTCAAGGCGCATTTGTTTTTTGATGACGACAACTTGAATCTTCCTTTTTTCCACTTGCACGCATATGAAACTTAACATATATATAAGGACACCTAGCCCCTATGTACATATTTGCATGGCCAAATATGCACAAGGGGGTCCTTAGATATATGTTTATACTTGCATATACCCCTTTACACTTACACGCATATACATTCTTCATATCTCTATATAAGCACACCTAGCCCCAATATATATATTCCTACTGCCATGAGTGAATATTTATATAGGGGGAACTTATATATCCATATGCCTACCTATGCATACACATGTAAGCATTTGTCAATGGCGACTCGAATCCACCTCAACCAACCTGTTGATAGGGTAGGAACCTAGTATCCCAAAGAACCCATGGGTTATAATAAATAATCATATAAAGAGTAACTACAACCTGAACCCACTCATATATATTAGGAGATCTAAGAGTTAATGAACTAAATCCATAATATTTTTCATGCACAAACAATCTATTGAGGTCAACTATAATCATACCTAATCCATGAAATTCAAAAATATCAAGGGATACTGATGGCCCATCGGTGCATGAAACCTTCCTAAATAAAATGTGATTGAATCAAACTTCAATCTTTTATTACTTTCCCTATAAATTTTCCTCAAGAGAAACCTAACACCCGAACTCAATTGCATGAAGAGAGATAATCTTTTTCCTACAAATGGTGAGACTGCTGAGTAGAGGTCGTCAGGGAGGAGGGCGCCACTGTGGGAGAGTTCTTCGGGGAGGAGGGTGCCACTGTGAGAGAGGGCTGCATAGTGAGATCATTGAGGAGATCGTCGGGAGGAGGATACGCCGTCGGGGAGGAGGGCTGCACGGTGATAGGGCTGCGAACTGGTGGAGGAGGAGGTGGGTTGCGGGGTGGAGGAGACGCCGTCGGGGAGGAGGGTTGCGCGGTGATAGGGCTGCGAATCAGGGGAGGAGAGGAGGGCAGTGGGGAGGGGGAGATGTCGTCAGGGAGGAGGGTTGTGTGGTGTGCGAATCGGGGGAGGAGGAGGAGGGATGTGGATCGGGGGAGGAGGAGGAGCCCGATACAGATCGGAAAAAAAATGATGCTCACTGATTTAGCCACGGGGATGGAGTTTAACCGTGGAAATATAAAAGCTATAGCCACGGACCTATAAAACCATGGCTATAGGTCCGTGGCTATAGACAAAATTTTTAGTAGTGTTTTCCACAATTGCTTCATCTAGATCCCATATTCTATCTTCTTACATATGGTCTTCCATTTTACTTAGACCAGGTGAGTGGTCATGTTATGTATAACTTATTCTCTATGTTCTAAGATCATCACTGGCTACTACTCATAAAAAAGATCATTCACTAACTATACCTCCTATGAAGTTAGTACATGTGAAGGATCTAATATGTATTTCCTTAATAGGGATCCATGGAATACACCATGCACATGATACATGGTTGGTGGATGTTCTAGTTGATATCCAACATCTTTGACAAGATAAAGGTTATACAAGGGGCTCATATACCTAGGACATAGCTTCCCTTTTTTCAAATCTTAGGACCCTCTTCCCTGGAGATATGAGGAGGAATACCATGTCTCCAAATACAAACTCCAGGTATCATCGATGATTGACTATATAGATCAATTGTCAACATATGCGTTCTTTCATGTGTTGCTAAATGGTTTTCACCTTCTCCAATATTTTGTCGGCCATTACATGCCCATTGATCTTATGTTCACTGACTTCGTCTCAGCATACTTGTTTTTTCACCATTTCCCATAAAGGGATTCTTAAGGATCCATTTGGACGCTCGAGTGGAAACTATGGTTGTACGAGAATTTTACTAGTGGAATATGTTTGTCTCATCATCCATTAAATTCAATATAAAATTCCCTCAACATGTCTTCCAATGATTGAATAGTATGCTCTGATTAAACATCAGATTGAGAATGATAGGTCGTAATAAATTTCAGATTAGATCTTAGATAATATTAGATATTTTTATATAACCTGGAGGTGAATCTTGAAACATGATTGAATATAATACATAGTTCTACTCCATCTAGTCATACCACTTATTTGATTTATATTCGTGCATGATATTCAATAGATATGTCCTCTCAAATTGTGAAATAGTGATCTTTCATTGTAAGACAATCCATAATAACCCATATAGAATTGTTTAATATGGATGTCTTTAGATGTCGAGTGAAAAATTCCATGCCGATGTTTTCCTATTTCCATGTTGGTATGGGTATTATTGGAATCATCATTTTGGGAATTTCCCATACATACATCAATTGCTAACATTCCAGTAACATTAATGTATTTTTAACGATCTTCTTTTTCCTAATGTCCTACCAAATGTCATACTGGACATATTAATACATTATTGTGATCCATTGGTGAATAGAAAATGGTGTGTTTTTTTGTCATTAAGAATATATTTATTTATCTCTAGATTGGATGTTACACGTAATCGTAACCAAATATTATTAATCTATCATCACTGCTATAGAACTTAGATGATTTTCCATTTCAAAATGATTCCACCCATGTATGAATTTCCACATATTTTATTTTATAAATAATTATTTTATCCACAAGGGGTGGTTGAGAAATATTTTGAGAAAGGATTGATGATTTTCCTACCTTAATGATTTCAATTTGCATCCTTATTTTGTGCATAAAGAAAGGATCCTTGTAAATTCCCATCATTGATAACGATGGAGGATTATTTCTATTTAGAGAATCTTCACCCTTATTTTCCATAGTAGTATGGCAATGGATTGAGAAGTCGTATTCCTTAATGATCTCATAAAATCATTGTTGTCACATATTAATCTCATTAAATGTTAATATATATGTTAAACTGTTCTGATAATTATATATCTAACACTTATCCCCATAGAGATAATGACACCATATTTTTATTATGGGATCATAGCCGCCAACCGCAGATCAAGCATAGGATATTTGTACTTAGTAATTTTTAACTTCCTAGAGGTTTACACTATCACATTATCATTTTTAATCCTCACATATCCTAATTTATTCAATTATGCACTGATACATACCACAAAGACTTATCAACTTGTTGCGAGAGTGAGTACTTGCATAGTGATAATCATTTTTTGACCTCCTTAATGTTTTCCTCACATTATTTAGTGCATAAAAACATCACCCACTTTCTTATCATCTTGGTTATTTGATTTTAGTATCATGATATGTTCAATAAAATCATTGGTAATACACTTATAGACCACGAAATCAATGGATCTCTGTTATAGATGTTGGCATGGGAAACTCATTGACTGACATTATCTTGGAAGGGTCTACAGATGTCCCTTTTCATCTGACAAAAAGCCCCATGAAAGATGCTTACTCCATCCATAACTCACATTTTTTGTACATTACATATTGTTTCTCCAATGTTAATGTCCTCAACACAGTTTTCCAATGCTCCATGTTTTCCATAGTTCTCATAGAGTATATTAGAAAATCATTGATAAATACTACCATAAATTGGTCAAGGTAAAATCAAATTAATCTAACCATTAAATCCCTGAAATTGACTAATGAATTATTGATTCCAATGAAAATCACTATGAACATTATGTTTCAATACCTAGTTAAAATTATTGTCTTGGGAATATCATCATTCCTCACACTAAATTTTTTATATCCCGAATGAATGTCCACCATAGAGAAATAAATCTCCCCACATAGCTGATCAAACAAGTCATCTAGGAAATACTTGTTCTTTATCATGATTTTATTGAGCTCATTACAGTATTTGGAGAGGTGCATTGACCCATTCTTCATCTGGATGAAGAGGACTGGCTTACCCCATAGTGAACCCCTTAGACATATAAAATTAGTGTCTAGATTCTCATGTAACTTCTTCATTAGTTATTCCAACTCTATAGTGGTCATTCAATAAGGTGTATTTTATATAGGAATTGATCCATGAATATGTTCTATATAGAACTCAATTTCTTGGTCCAGAGCAATTCCATGAAACTCTAATCTCTCGCGATGGATATAACATTGACCATGATCATCTCCTTTGTCTCAATCATTTATGCAAGATATGCTTGCTCATACTATAGTAATGTCCACACTTGAGATTGTGATTTTATTCGAGATTAATATTTACCCTTACACCTATAAATAATTGGAGTATTCTTTAGGATGTGTAGACAGATCGGCATTTATGAATAGTTTATGTTGGATTTATATAATGATAGCCAGTCCATGCCTAAAATACTGTCAAACTCTACCAATGGAAGTATGAAAATATTTTTTGGGAGGTTGGGTCCATAAAAATTAACCATGCATTAGTTATTTAATTTGTACAAATTAATTTCCCAATTATATATTCTCATAGATAAATCAACCTATAAATATTGAGGTTGTTTTTTGAATAGTTATATTGTACATGTAAATTATGAATGAATGGGTACAACTTGAATCATATATTATGATTGCTATTATTTAATGAATAACCTGCGTACCTATCACCACATCATTGTATTATTCCACATTATAAGTATAGATCGCATAATCTATTCCTTGTTTCCTTGGATGTTGTTGTTTATTTCCACTGAGAACCATGTTCTTAGGGAATTAGTTTTAAATTATAGCCATATTCCTTGTAGTTGAAACATTTCAATATTGGTTGTGAATTTATATGAAACATCCTTTTATTATTACATGTTACTAGGAATCATCATATCCCTTTGGAGGTTCATTTAAATATTCCCTATTCTTCTAAATTTTTATATTTTCTAGGTTCCATTTAGACAATTACGATGTCGATTCTTTGCTCAATTTTGATATTTCGAATATTTATTCTTTTTTCATCATGGGATTTATTTTTCGATCCATGAATATTAGACTCTATTTTTTTATTTTTCATTAAAAGGACCCATGAGACCATTGAGAGTTTTTTATTTTCATTTCATCCATATGGTCTAAATAAAAAATATCCCCATAAATTTCAATGTCTCAAATTTATATTTCCTTTCATGGACTCAGATTTAGTTTGATAAAGAAGGAATACATCGTTGTTTCATTTTTCAGGACAAAGCTAGAGGTGTATCTTGAAAACATAGTAATGTTTTCTTCATATTCCTCTAATTATTTACCTTCCTTCAACGTATGTCTTGGTAACTCTTTTTCTATATTGAGATACATGGTTTGGGGAAAATAATTATTGGAAAACTTTATCATGATTTCTACTAGATCTATATAATCAATTTCTTTCTAAGAATTTGTATTTTTTATCATTTTCTACCATCGATATGATTCCCCATCAAAACTATAGACCACCAACACAACTTTATCTACATTTAAGCACTATTGGATAGAGAATATCTATTTAATAGATTTAATGCATTGTTCTGTTTGTATGGGATCAGAAGATCCATAAAAAATGGGATTCATTTTCCACATGAACCATTTGATGAACATTTTCTATTTCATTATATGAGGGTGTTCCATACTATTCCTGTTATTATTCAACACATGATCCATTTGAGAAAGTCAACTCATGGTGTTTTGAGTCCACTCCTATCATATTTATCATTTCATTTGGGAAATCATCACATTCCCTATAACATTGATTTTTGGAACGTTTTCTCCTATTTCCCACTATTAATTAAGAAATAGATATTGCAAAAAAATATTTTGAATACATAGATAACAATCATAAATCAAAAAACATTAAAAATATAAGGATAAACTATTAAAAGAATGTATATCCTAACATGTCATTCCCTAGGATTCAATCATGGTCATCAATGATATGTTACCTAATATATATTATTATGGGAAATGTTTTACTTAATAATTTTTCTTAATGAGCCTGTAAATATAACGCAGCATATCTATAAGGATTTTACTTAATATTCTAGAACCATGTCTACCTATAGTATATACATAGGGTAGTGTTTTATTGATATACCACATACTTTATAGTATCCAAAATTTAGGGATATTTTATTATACATATTCTTATCATTATGGATCTTACTAATGTTTTGTGTTCATAATATCCAAAAAAATAAATTTTTCCTCGGATACTGACTATAGTAACCATAGTCTTTTACACATATCATTAAATCATTTTTAGCATAATTAATCAATAAATTAGTAGCAAATAATCTTAGTTTCTTGTGTCTTGGATGAATATGTACATAAAATAAAAAACATGTAGTAAAATAGATCATTTCATTTTTTATCATCCATTAAGATGTCCTAACATCTTTTTTGCCATTTCTTCTTCATTGGATAACGTGAGCATATCATGAACAAAAGGATTAAAAAAAGCCTAGTAAGGGAACAACCATTAAAATAAAGATCAGAACATTTTTTAGAAAGAATAACATAAAGAAATAAAAATTCATAGAACATAATTAAACATAAGGAATCATAACATGGGATCCTAGAATCTTTCATTCATATTAGTTTGGGAGTTTTATGAAACCTAAATTTAGAATGAGTCAAGGCTCACCACCAAGATAGTCGCACATAATATTTGATGAAACTAAATAGTACCAAATTTATTAGTGCACTATCTTGGATCATCAATCCTAACCTTTTCATGAATTTGAATTCCACATAATTAATCATAAAAATACGGGTTATACATTGAACTAATTGGGTTTCAAAATCATGTCAAAAGGATAATAAATGTGTGTACCATAAAAGTGTCAATGATTCAGTGGAATTAAATCAAACATGAAAATTCTTAAAAGACTATAACTATATATAATTATATGTTATTTAAAACTAAGGTTAATAGATTGTTTATGTATTTTTAGTAATAAAACACTTAATATGTTTAGGGAAAACATAAAATATTATTTAAAATAGAAAATTCATAATTGTTTGTATAAAACATGAATTGAAACAAGGTAGTTTTTAATGATATAATGTGTGATTTTATAAAAATAATGTTGGAATAAACTATATTATTTGACAAACGTGATAAATGGGTAACAGTTTTGGAAGTTCTCTTCAATTGGGATTTTTTATTGGGAAGAATAGAGTATGGATACTTTTAAAACAAGTCTATCCCAGAAAAATAAGGATGAAATGATCATGATACATGAGTTCAGATAATATACACTTTTATTAGAATATGTACATAAAAATAATATATATTTTCAGTTGTGTAAAAAATAGAATTAATAACATTAAGGAATAATAGAGGTTCAAGTAGAATCACTTACTATATGTTTTAAGTGGCTCTTCCCTTGATCTAAATGTCCTAAATAATAAAAATAGATTCATTAATTAATTTTTCCCGAACTATTTATAAATTTAATTTATTTATTATAATTAAAAATTCATTTATGGCTTTTCTTGTGGTAATCAATTGAATTTCATAATTTCGGTCTGTTGATTTCCCTGGTTTTTATGATCGGTTTACTTCTATATCGGTATGTAATATCTATTATAATGAGGATACATTCACATAAATTAACTTATATGTTATCAATGAACATATAGAATACTAAAATTTCTTTTTGATTCCATTAGTGAGGATGATTCCTTAGATAAATCACTAATGATAATCATTCAGATTAATTTATAATTTTTGGATAATGATAAACTCGTCTTTATTTATAAATTATTATCATGAGTAAAAAATGATTCCAGTAAATTAAATAAGATATAATAAATTTATCAAAATTTGTTTGACCTTTAAAATTGGTCACGTCCATCCTTGACTATAAAACTGATATATGAAAGCATGTCATCCATGAAGGTGGTAAATTAACACCTCACGGATGATGTTTCCATTCGTAAAAAAGAGAGAGTATAATATATTTGATCAATAATTCTAGCATAACCATGATAATATTCTAGTATATTTATGATACAATAGTTTTCATTCCAATTGGATGATGGGAGGTGAGGAGAGAAAAATAATTGAATGTATCTTGAAAATAAATTGAAAGAAATCAAAAGACGGGTTTACCTCTTGATTCCTTCATATTAAGAACTTTCTTAGAGGATTTATTTATGTCTTTTATGAAGAGAAAAATAATCTGGTTTTAGGGATGGGTCATGGGGTATTTTTCAAATATTTTAACCATTATTTTATTATTATTCTCAAAAAAAAATCAGTGATGATCCATGAGAATAAATACAATAAAATAATAATGTTAGGTCTTGATAATGGGCTTACATCAGAACTAGATACCCTATGAATCCATAAACAATGTATTTAACATTTATCATAAATTATTATATTTTATTATTCACATAAAAATCATGTATTTTAGAAAAAAAAAATATCCCAAACCATTATTTGACATGTAGAATTAAATAATGAACTCTATTTTATGAAAATAAGTTAAAAAATATAAGAAATTTAATTGTTAATTAAATTCATAATATACACAAAACATATAGATTTTAAAATATTTTTCGATTATATATCACATTGAAATATTAATTATGGTCTCATAAAATTGTGTATTATTTATAAGACATTAAAATACATATTTATGAATAAATTATATAAAAATTAATTTTATATTAAATCATTAAATTAGTCATAATATTATAATTAATTATTTTTTACTTACTAAAACACCAATAACTAATTAGTAATTTTAAATATGATTATTTAGTTATAGTATGACATAATTATATAATACATTCACTTATAATATGGATAAATTTTATTCATTATTTCATTGTTGTGGTTACTATTCAATTGGACCTTCTACTATTTATAAGGTTCACATTACTGGACAGGGCATGTTGGGCCATGGGTCTAGCCCGCCGGGCAGCTCGGCGGCCCAGTCCTCCTTTGGCCAGGCCCGCACTGGTGGGCCGCTTTTAACCCACCTTTGCTAGCCAGGGGCCTGATATTTCCATGGACAGGCCCCGTGTTAGCATGAATGTATTTTCCATACTGGAAGTGGAAGGCTCTACGTTACCCCTACATCTTACATCTGCCTCGGCCGACCATATCCCCCGTACGCGGTGCCGAGTTCCGTATGCCCGTACAAACCCACATACCGACCCTGAGTATCCTGACTTGATGTAACTCCCTACACTTTCCATGATACTGCTCCATCATAGCCTCCTCTAATGTGTTATTCCACCACCAGTTATTTTATTCACGGGCTAGCAGACATGACCTGGTGGTCAGCTTTCCTATCCGTGAGAACCTCTAGAATGCTCAGTTCATCCCTGCCACGATTACGTCACCCACGTTGTCTCCCCATCGATTAGGGGGTTTGTCCATTCTCAGAACCTCATATAAATGTATGATGAATCCATGTGGTTATGTCGGTGAAGAACGATAATACAGGGCTAGGAAAATCACTAAGAACACCTGAGGGACAGACGATGGCCTTGTTTGTTCGGCCTTCATTTGTTCCATTAAAAGGAAATTGGGAAGGGAGTAATTACCCAGTTCCAATCTTTCAATTCCCACAATATTTAACCCTTCCTTTATGACTGAATGAACCATGAATCAACTTATTGGTGGTTTTATCCATGTTCTTCACATGAATGTAAATAATGGAAAATGAGATCAAAAAGAATAAAACCCCTTCCTTGAGGATGGATCTTTCATTGGTAAAGATTACACCACTTTCGTTCATCTTTTCTCAATCCATCGTTGGTGGGGGGATTCTTCAAAGAGGATAGAAAGAACATATGGTAATTCACTATTCATTTCCATTCACAATGAATGTTCATTACACTGATGTAACATCATTACATTGTTTCATTTATGAAATGAAACATTTATCTCAATGTTGTATTGTAGAGACTTATTTTTTTGAATAAAATATAAAAATTTGAGATTATTTTATTTTTATTTAAAATGAGAAAAAAAATTAACTTTTACCCTTGACCTGCGCCGGTCGAGGATAGGCCCCACTAAGGGAAATCACACCTTCAAGAGCACAAAAAAACTCTGTGATTTACGATACGAGTTATCATTTATGTGTTATAAGGATTTGAAATTAAAATAATATATATTTTATTATTTTATTTATGGTCACATCCCAAAAAACTATGTCCACATTTGGCCCACGTCAGCCAATGTGATGCTCTACCTAAAGGTATAATTCCATCATGGTTTCAACGGTACTATCTTATTTCCAATTTGAGTTACCTTTTATGAGTTATAAGGAATTTAAAAAAAATCATTATTTAATTATTTTACTTATAATTATGTCCAAAAAAAACATTCCATATTTGTCTCGCACCGGCCAATCTTAGGATATGCATAAGAAAATAATGCCCTAATGAGCTCAATGATTCTCTAGGATTTCCAATCCGAGTTAACTTTAATATTTATAATGATCTGAAAATAAAATAATCTTTATTTAATAATTTTATTTACGGTTAGCAATTTTTGGGTTTTCTGGTTGGACACCTGCGCTAACTAAAATTAGTTCGCACAAAGGGTAAACTGACCATTCTGAATGCAATAGTGCACTCATATTTCTAATCCAGGTAACCATTTAATAGTTATTCCACATTTTTTAGAAAACTACTCACACAATCTATTTGAAAATATTAAATTATTCAATGCACAATTCCGAACATACAAAGCCTCAGAATCGCATGTCATCTCAGCTCCTAGTCTCAAAAGCTTCCCAATAATTATTTAAAAATTAATCTAGGAAAATCAATGTCATTACATATTCCCCACCTCAAGGATTTAATTCCTTAAATGCAAGACCCTGAGATTTCAAAATAATTGAGGGTAATGGAATGAACCTCAGTCTCCCGCTCCCACGTGATCTCATAGAGATTCCAGTTCTACAACCGAATTCACACTAGATGAATCGATCACCCACATACGGTACTCTCATATCGATCCTTGATCTATATCAAAACTCTGAAAAAGTTTCCCAATCGTCAACATCCTTCTCTCCCTAGATAATGACATGTGAAGGTTTTTTTACGAATCTCCTACATGTAGAGGTATCCCAAACTCTCTGTGGGATTTCGTTCTCTAAAAGCTAAGAAGTGATTGTCATGTTGAGTTTTCAATGATCACTGAGATGTTACAATTTCTCCTATAGGTACGTGATAAACCTCTCACAAATACTGTCAATATTATTTATCACTCCCTTCATGAGACCCACAAGGAATGAAAATAGAAAACCATTCCAAGAATAGGGGATCGACACGGTGTGTTAACAAACCATCAAAATGATTAAACAAGTTATAAACATTTATATAAATAATTAATCCCTACTTCAACCTATTCAGTCATCCCCAGTGTCTACCTTGACACCCACATTCGTACCCCCACCGCATCTTTCCCCCCCAGGCATCCATTTCAACTATCATCTATCCAACAAAAGGGACAAAGTTCTCCAACACATTTGAATATCCATAAGGGGAATACCGCATGGACTTCTGAGCAAGTAATGTCCCACTATCTGCATTGATTTGTGCCTCTCTGCCTAACTTTTTGAGTGGGGGGGTATCAACAACTTGTTAGAGGTTAGATGCATCATCTTGATCAACAAAGGATAATTATAACAAGTCGAAATGTTCTGTTTCCTCATTCAAAAACTATGAACTCAGTCTCATACTGGGAAGAGTAGCTACAACATTTCACATACCAAAAGAATAGACAACATCGAATTTATATCCCTATAAGAACTCTAGAAAACATCTTTGTATCATGTTTACATGCTTTTCAGAGGAATATACATGTGACTCTAGTGTTTAGAGTAGTCATTAAGAAGTTTTCCCAAAAGATAGTGTCACCACATACTCAATGCGATGACTACCGCTGCCAACTCAAAATCATGGGTTTCATAGTTATACTCATGTGGGATCAACTGACATGAAACATGGGAAATCACCATGTTCCTCTACATCAGGACACAACCATGTCCAGTCCCATATGCATCACATAACACTACGTACTCAACTCCAACCTATAAAAATATTATGATGGGGGAGCTCTTTAATCTCTATCTTAACTACAGAAAGGAATAAGGGCCCCATTTAATCCACAAAAATGGATGCCACTTTCATGTAATGGAAGTGTTCTTTAATATTTTTGTAGTGGATAATCATTATCCACGATCACTTGATTAAATCACTGGTAATACACACATAACCTTGAACATCGGGTGTTGCTGAGACCTTCTTCTTCTAGTCATCCCCATTAGCCCTCTGCTAGAAAAGCTCTGAAAAATACATTTGATATACTGATTATTATATTAGTTCCATATTGGGGTGTAGAACAATATATTAGTATAACTCCCAATGGAGAGGTAAACATGGAACTTCTTTAGGAAAGAGTTTATCATATTCCACCACTACTTCTGGGAACTATAAAACTCATAACATCCACTACACCAAGGGTAAGGATTGTTGACTAAACCATAATTGGTTGCATCCTCCTATGCATGAGACTATCCCCAACTACCTGGGTTACTATTCTAACTGACCAAAGAATATACAATTCTATTTCTATGGATATACCTCACACTTTTTCCGAAAACAGTCAATTTGAGCATGAAATGTGGATGACAAGTCTATATCCAAACTAACGTCATAAGGCCTCGATGCTTCCACTGTGAGGTTCCAACCTAAAATATCACCTCAAAGGGTTTGATCACACAGTTGAAATAATTTTTATTATGTATTATCCTCCAATGGGTATCTCCATATATAAGGCTAATGATTACAATATCACCTGAAACTCTAGGGCTTAAAAAATATTCATGACCAGAAGGAATGTTTAGAAACTATTTCTGCTAATACAATAGCTAAAATTAGACACAGACTATATGTTTAATCACACCTAGAGCCCTTGGGTCATATTACTTGAACACATGTAGCTACTCCATTCCCCTATCTTCGAGCTCTTAGATCCTAATGTGGATCACATTTGGTTGGCGGTTGTAACATGTTAAAATGTATACAACCTCCTACTACTCTACCAGCTCCTCTTCCACGTGTACCACCCTGATGATTCATCGATTCCTATCATTGTATCTACCCTGGTGACCAATCCATTATTTCACTGTCAGCACAACCGAATGGAAAATCTCTTGCAAGATGTCCCCATATTTCGAAAATCATTACTAATTTCTAGGATGAATATACTCACCCAAGGATCCAAGAGCTTTTGATCCCATGTCTCGGGACATATTCTCAGAATGTCTCACATGTCCAACTCTCGACAACTTACATCATCTTTCTCCTTTCCCAGTGCTGACATCCCATGGCTATATCTTCTCAATAAAAGGACCTCCAACCATAAAATTAATCTCTACCAAACTATAACATCAATGAATGCATAAAAGAAAAATTATGTCTTAGAAGTCCCTAAACACACCTTGCTTGGAGGTCTGTTCACTAGAGATTTGGTCGTATCATATTCATAGAATACCTAGAATAGTTGGAATGCCTCTATAATGACTCATTTGTCGACATGTAATTAGGAAAAAGCTATAAAGGCTCTTGAGAACACATAGCCATTATAAATTATGGAAATATCCCCTTTTCTGAGAATGATTCTCATGCTCTATCGACAAAAGAGTCACATCATCTTATGATCAGTTAATCTAAACTCATCTATGCCCAACTGAGCCACATAGAAGGCTCACTGCTAGGACCACCATCAGATCTAATGGTTTCCTGAATATTTGGAAAACCAAGTCACCACCTCATGATAGTCCATAGATGCCTATGAGTTGGGTTCACCTTAGAACATGAGTATTCTCTGTCGCTGAACTCAGGAAGTTTGCTCATCCCACGCATCTCATTAGTAGGTACTATGAGTACCATGTGCTAATCAATAGGTGATGGTATTGTTGGTGCACCACCATATGGTGTTTTTTCTAGTACAAATCCATGTACCCATCTAATCACCCAATAGATCACCCTCATGATCATGATGTGGAATCATCGCTAGCTGACTGCGTGGAAGCTTCTTGAAAAAATATATATTCCACGCTTAATAGAGTATACATGTTGAGATGAATCAATAAGGACATGGAAAACTTAACATATTCCTATAAGATTAATGTACTAGCATTTTTCCTACAACTAGTGTTTTCATGTATCAATTTGAAAGAATAATTCAGGGTCTGGGTGTTCGGATACATCATCCACCACACCAAAATTGGATTCATTGTTTGGATAGATGAACTTGAAACAAATAACACTAATTAACCAATCCAAACCCATGCACTTTGGGAATTAAGTTAGAACCTACCTCCTCTAATACCAATTTTGCATGACCTATCCCCCAGGGCCTTGGTCGTGACTACCCCAAGATCACTTATAATCGGTCAGGTGTTGGTGACTAGTACTGAGTACTCATATCCCACAAATGGGAGGAATTTTCTAAAGAACATATACACACACAACCAGCTAAAAGCCACATGGATGAATAGGGAAAAAATAAGTAAATAAAATGTATGCATACCACTACAACCAAAAAATAGAGTATGATATAATGTAAAGTAGTAAACTACATCCAGGCTAGAAAAAATATCCCAAAAAGAACGACAACTATAACGCCTGACTTGAAAACAAGGTTACTGAAGCTACTGTATAAGTTGTGGGAAACACCTCATATCATTAGATCTCACAAGGCACTGTTTGGTCCTAGTCCTTGTCCTACTCTTCCTTGGACTCCACCAAAAGAGTCGATCAAATTCACAAGACACAACATTTGTGGGAAATTCCCCTGAAGGGGTGGTTAAAAAAACAATAATTAGGGGACCCTAAAAGACCCAACGAAAAATACCACAAAAGAAAACACCTCCACTGAGGTACAATCAATAGAGTAACTACTATTTTCTCAAACATTTATTACATAAAGTGTAGAAATTAAGACTATCAGTCATAAGGATGGCCACCATGTACTGTTGAGGTACTCATCCTCGATGAGTCACTATGGCCTATTGGGATAGTTAGGTTTGGTTGTCTGTCGGGCCACTAAGGTATGCATGGCTATTGGGCCACTTAGGTCTGGACGGCTATCAGGACACTGATGTCCAGTCATCTATATGTCCACTAAGGTTAGCTCGTCATCCAGGTTACTAAGGTCTACTCTACTACTGGTCCACTGAGTTCTGCTTGTCACATGATTCCCTTCATAGTCAGTCGCATGATTTCTCCTCGTAGAATGATTGAATCTAGGAGAATATACCCCTTAATTAATAAGCTATAACTCAACATAAATAAAAAATAAAATGGGGTATGCCATGATGATTTTCTCTTCACAAGGGTCCCAATTCCGCAAATGTCGCTTCCATCAGACACACTGTTCGGAAGGTATTCTTGATTTACTGAAAAGTTGGCCATATGGGGCCAAATCCTGTTCGGCCCAGTCAGACTAACCCCACCCGACCCAGCCCGACCAGGTCTATCTAGTACCATTGGACATGTTATACCCTTCTTATTGGGGGGCGTCTCTAGCACACCGGGCCGCTCGGTGGCCCTATCGTCTTCAATCCCAACCCGCGCTGAAGGGTTGATTTCTGCCCAGCTAGGCCCCCAAGCAGCCCAGTATCCCCCTGGATCAGACCATGGTAGTGGGCCTGTTTGGTTTTTCGTGGAGGTGGAAGGTTCTGCATCCACCATAATTCAGGCGGTCGTCTCAGTCGGCTACCTCCCCTACACGTGGTATCATAGACCTCTTGCAGACACCAACCCACGGCCCGACCGTCAGTCTCCCAAACTGACACGACGCCCTACTGGTGTTGTGGTTCCACACCAACACGACATCCTCCACTATCACATGTCGCATCCAGCACGTGGCTTCCGCCACATTCCTCCACCTCTACAGTCCACTAGAATATCATCAGTGGTTCGTTTTCCTATACACGAGCACCTTTTCAATCCTCAGGAAATTGTTGTCACTACTATGTGATCCATGTTGTCTCTCGTTAATCATGGGGCCTGGTCATTCTTGGTACCTCATGGAAAAGTCTAAGATGACCATGTGGGTCTGTCGATGAAGAACATAGGGTGGGGGTTGGAAGAGCACCAAGAACACTCGAGGTATGGACACTAGTATTGTTCGTTCGTTCATAGTTCTTCCCGTTAGAAAGAAACCAGGCAGGGAGTACATACCATGGTCATACCGTTCATGTCCCGCAATATTTAACCCATCATGCATGATGTAATGACCCACAGATCAACCTGTTAGATGGTTAATTCATTTTCATCATTTGGAAATAAATAATGGGAATCTAGATCATAAATAATAAATCCCCTACCTCATGGTTGGATCGTTATTTTGGGAATATCACACTGTTGTGGTTCATCATTTCTCAATCCATTGATGGTGGTTGGATAAACAGATGGGGAATGATGGAACATATGGTTATTCATTATTATTAACCATTCTCTTATTTCCAATTCCACTCCTACAAAGTCACAAAGTAAATGTTAGTTCGTGCCAACGATCCCATATCTCTGTTAAACAATTTAATGGAGGAAATGAGTTTCACAGTTTCTTTTAAACTAATTTGTGGTGTCAATATGTTGTTTCATTAATGAAACAATGTTGCAGTTATTCATGATTTGTAGTATTGTTATGTTGTATTATTTAAGAAATGAAATAACAGGATCAATGTTTCATTATAGAGAAATGTTTTTTGGAATTAAATAAACATTCAGAAGTTTATTTTTTTTCATTAAAACACCAAATAATTAACTTTTACCCTTGACCTGTGCTGGACATTATTAGTCCCCACATGTGGAAATCACACCCTCGCAAACTCATCAGTACTCTTGTATTTCCAATTTGAGTTATCATTTGTGAGTTATAAGGATTTTGATATAAAATAATCATTATTTTATTATTTTATTTACAGTCATTCCCAAGAACTATTTTCCACAATTGTCTTATGCCTGTCATGTTAGGCTCTTCTTAAAGAATGCACTTCCTCGTGATCTCAACAGTACTATCATATTTCCAATATGAGCTACCATTTATGAGTTACACATATTTGAAAATAAAATAATATTTTTTTAATAATTTTATATACGGAAAGTCCCAAAAACTAATTTCTATAGTTGGACCATGCCAGCCAATGTTACTCTCTATATATGGAAAGAATTTCCTCATGGGCTCAACGGTACTCCGGTAATGACAATTTGGTTATTGTTTATCACTTATAAGGGTCTTAAAATAAATTAATTTTTATTTTATAAATTTATTTATAGGGATTCCATTTTAGGCTTTTCTCACTGATGGCCCAACCTGACTAAACAGAAGCTGTGACGACGATATACTCACCATCCTGAATGTAGTGGTGTGGTCAGATTTTAAATTTGGCCACCCATTTGAGAGGTCTTCCACTTTTTCAAGAAAACTACTCACATGATGTATTTAAAAAATAATATATTATGAAGGACCCTTATAGGCACACAAGGCCTCATAATCGCACACCTTCTCTCCGCCTGGTCATAGAAATTTCCCAAAAATATTCTAAAAATAAAACTGAGAAAATCAAAATAATTACAATAGATTATTCAAACAATTATTGGCATATGGCCTATGTTAATGGGAATGGGTTATAAGTATTTCAAAATGGACTAAATGGAAGGAGAATTTTAATTATAGGTGCTTCATTATCTTGTACATATGTTAATCATTTCAAGTGATTAGAAGGGTAGTTTTTGGATTAACCATTCTATTTAGTATATTATATAGTTATTATTCATGTTTCAATGCTTAGAAGGAAAAATATTTTGCAGACAATTTTTAAGGTCCATACAAAGCTTAAAGTTTCCATTAATGGATCATTTTTACAATATTCTAAGACATTTCATATTGGTTGTACTCAATATTCCTCATTAACATTTGAAAAAAATAAATTTTGAACAATATATATTAGTTTTAATAGAATATCTTAATATTTAAATTTTAAATAAGTTTATAAATATTTATAAAAACATTAATATCAAATTGTCAATTAATTTTATAAACATTTGAAAATTTTATTATAAAATTAACATAAATTATCCCATGAAAAATCAATGTAGATAATTATATTTTAAAGAAATATAATCACATATAAGTTATTCATATTTGTGAAATTTTTTTATTGATAGAAATTAATTTATAATAAAAAATAGCTATTATGTGACCATCAAATAAAAAAAATGTCCCTTCAAAATACATGATTTTAATAAAAGGGCAAGATTATTATTTTTTAAGTAACATTACATTGATTTCAAAAATCATTGTACATAGGATTTATAAAATTGTGTAATATTTTCAACTGAATAAATTAATTAATTAAATTATTATTTTTTAACAGTAAATGTATTAAATTGTTATAAGTATTTCATATATAATTGTAATAATGTGATGCCCCAAATATCTAAAGTAAGAACCTTCTATTCAAGCGTATGTATGGGAAACAACACCATGTGTAAAAAAATAATATAATAACATGATACTTAACAATATATATACTATAACAAAATTAATCATATATCCTATGGCTTCTGACGAATGCGGCCTTACAAAATATCATGTGTTACATGCTAGAGAGTGTTTTACCAAATAATATTATATTATTAAGAAATTTTTATTTAATATAATATGATATAAACTAGCTATTTGTTAGAGGTTATGAATTGTATTAACTAACAGATGAAAATCATTGGTTTATATAAATATAAAAATGATATCATGGGTTACAAATTAATGATAAAAAAATAATAACCAATTGGATATAAGAATATTTTTCTTTTCTTCCAAGGATATTTTTATTAATAAACATAATTAATTAACATTATTATCTATTTTAAGGAAATATATATTTTTTATTTTAAATAAGATATTTTATTCCATTACGTTTGATGTGCATAACATAAAAACACCCTATTTCACACATAAAAACAAATTTTTTGATATATAAATAATTACTAATTTTTAATGGAGAACACTTTTTATAAATGAATTTATAATACATTATTTATTTAATATGTTAGATAAATCATCATATTTTAAATAGAAACATAATGATTTTTTTGGGAAATTTTTGGTATTTTTCTCAAACAATTAGATTTTAATAAATAGTTAAAAATACTTAATTTTAGGTCAAAACTGATCTTTATCGAATTTAATTGTAAGGATAAATTATGTTTTATATTGGTCATAAACTTTAAATATATAATATTTTTTAAAATTAATATAATTTATGCCATTGGAATCAATTTCATTGGAAAAATGACTATTAAAACATAAGAAATTGTTATACATTTTTACCCTAAAAAGAATTATTGTCATCTCGTATGTGAGATTAAATTTAAATTAATATATCATACTTCAGTTATTGTAGTTTTTAAAAATGGGTTCTATATTTGGATTCAGAATAATATATAATTTCTAATATTACTAAAATTTTTACCAAATAGATTGGTGAATGCAATTAAAATTAATTACAATTATTAAGTAAATAATTGAGATTAATAAAGGACTATTCCTTTAACATAGGAGGTGGAATGACCTAGAAACTTATACAACACGATGTTAATGGCCATAAATAATCCATAAATCAAAAATTATTATGTTTGGTTGGTTTTCTATGACATTGTTAGTTAAAAACATGTAAACACCTAACTTGTTTCCAAAACATCCATGTGAGTCCCTTTCATTATCTATAAAATGCCACCACCTCTCCCAATTCAAAAACAACCCTAAAAAACTATGGATCAGAAAATATCTTCCCCAATAGCTTCCCAACATCCCTACTCTCATCCTTGAAGCCTAATTGCAATCATAAATCTTTCCAAGAATTTTTTTTGGAGTAATATCAATGTAGTTACCCGATTAAGATGTAACATACTATATCCATCTTTTTATTTTCATTTCCTTTATCTATTACTTAAAATATATATTTTTAATAATATATAGCAAAAAAATTTCCTTATTTTTCTAAGATCTTTTAATGTAATGTTTTCAACCAACACTAACACACACCTCCATCTAATAAGTAACAAACATATTATTTCTATGTGTCGAGTACTACTGCCTCATGAAATAAAGATTGTTCAGTTTTAATTTTCCATATATAATTGTGGCCATTTTTATGGGAAATATTTTTATATATGATATTTATGATTTTTTTATATACTTATACATTCATAATCGTTTAGGAACTCACACATTTAATACTTTTTATTTTATGATAATACGATAACGTTGTTTTAGGAAGTGTAGACCACCGCCCCCTCAAAGCGATGTGATTCAATCATTGAAAAAATGGAATGTATAAATTTTGGTTATAATTAAACATATGAAAAATAAATGAAATATATATCATATTCATTATATAATTACCTATATATATAATTTTCTTTTATTATCCTTTCACGCACTAAAAAATGATAATGTCGGTCATGGACGTGTAGACGACTTCTCCCATAACATTATGTTATTATTTTTTACATGAATATAATTATATATATATAAGTTAATATGACTAATTAACATGGTATTTTTGATATAATTTTCATTCCTTAAGGATATCGTGTTACATACCTTTTTTCAATGTCGATCATTGATAAATCAAAAGTAACTCATGTGTACATATGGACAACCATCTCCATGATCGTAATGTTGATTCATTTTACATGACAATAATTAATTATTTAATTTAAAATATTTAATGTTTTTTTAATATGAATATTTTGACATTATTATTCGAGAAATGTTATATGATGAGCCCTTTGTCCATATTTGACCTACCAAAGTCATTGTTAACACATAAACAGAATTTTGGTAATAAATCAACAAAAAAATAATTTTTTAAGTTGTTGTATGAATCATTGTAACAAGTGAAACAAATTAATGATATCGAATACATTTTTTCGAAATAATGTAACAAAATTTAACATAATTTTATTATACAATAGATTAAAGGATGTTCAACCAAAATGAAACAAAATATAAGGGATTGTCATATTACTTTTTATACACGTGTGATAAATGTCTTGTTAACAATATTCATATTTTGATTGGTGTATCTGATAATAATTTTTTTATATTTTATACAATTAATTATAATAACATAATTTTATTTATGACTTTCATTTAATATTTTCCCTTCATGATGTTTTTTATTTAAAATGATTCATTGTTCTATGGGAAATATTTAAATGTTGAAGGATTATTTTCCATAATAATAACATTAATGATCATTCAATGGTATTAATATTTAAGGAAATTATATTAATATTGTTCAATAAACCATCTCATTTTACTCTCCTAGGATAATTAATAATATTTTTCAGGTATTAATACCAGTTTTCCACTCTTTTTAACTGATGGTGTTTTAGATAATGTTTTTCAGAAAATTGGACATCATTTATATCATTTGTTAGAGAAAATGTTTTTTTTCGAAAAACCATTTTTTATTAAAATGTGTTAAAATTTTAATTTAAACATATTATGTATAGATTTTTTTTTCTTTTTTGTAGTTTACCAATTTTTTCAAATCAATAATCTTATCTATTTCTATTCAAGGATTATTTCTAACCATTAATCATAAAAATGGGGTATTATTTTTACCTTGTATGGCTTATACAAATTTACCCACTATCATTTCATTGAAGCTTCCTTTCCATGTTTAAAATGATAAATTTTAAAAAAATATTCTAAAAACATATTTTCAAAGAAATGTATTTTCAAAGGGTTTTTTCATAATTAAAATATTTTTTCGTCAAAAATGTTTTTTAAAATATTATTGTATAATTTTTCAATTCATTAGTGATAGAAACCCTTTATTTTACATCATTATTGTTTTTTTGTATTGATTACATCCTTAATATTCATTTAGATGGTTTATGATTGATTTGGACAAGTATGTTATTCTAGTTCACTTCATTGATTCGTTTTTTATTCTCCTTGAAATATTTTGTCTTCTATGATCATTAAACATTGAATTTCCCTTAACTAAACATTTCATTTTCATGTATAGTATTAATTAATAAAAAATATATCATTTTATGGGTGGTGTCTACTTTGATAGTTATAAATATTGTTTCGGGATATATTAATATTACTATATTATTTATGAAATATTGATATTTGGTCAGGAACATTGTTAAATCAATCAATCGATATATGTGTAATGTTTTTCACTTATACGACATGAATTTGGAACAATTATTATGTTTAATGAATGATCATGTATTTAATATACCATATTTACATTTCACATAGATTTATTATCTCATCCTCTATAGTTTTTTCATACTGAGCTTTTGGGATCACCCTTATTCTATTTTTTCCAATGAATCCAAGAAGCATATTATAAAAGATATGTAGGGATTATTAAGATTGATTAGAGTTATACTCTATGTTATTTAGATATAAATAATGAATACATTTGAATAATGAGTGTATTATTAACTCATTTATATATCTAGTTTACCAAGACTATTAATATATTTTTTCTTCGTGATTTGATTCCATAAAACTATGCCAATGTAATTAGTAGATGAAATTTTTTCTAGTATATATGGCAGTAAAATTTTTATTAGAGTATGTTTACTAAAATCATTAGGAACTCGATTATAGAAAAAATAGATTAGAGATCCTAACACTTTAGAGTAATTGCAGTATAATATATAAATACGCTAGGATCTTGGTTGGGTATATATTATGTGGGTCTTCCACGAAACTACATCCTTTTCATGATACTGCATTTGGATT
The DNA here is from genome assembly GCA_963277665.1 of Viscum album. NCBI lineage: Eukaryota > Viridiplantae > Streptophyta > Magnoliopsida > Santalales > Viscaceae > Viscum > Viscum album. Next base: position 1,136,797,078 of record OY728150.1, on the reverse strand, counting down.
TGGTCTTGGGATATATGTACATAAAAGTAATAAGACTAACATGGTGTTCTAGGCCTAACTCAAGGTTACCTGGTAAATTCTAATGGGGGTTACTACGCACCTACATTGACACTCTCGGGGGATATGCTTATGATAATACAAATTCTCTTTGAACGCTAATTGAATAATTTGAGTATATAAATAAAATGAGTATTCTAGGTTAATCCTAAGGTTTTTTTTGATTGAAAATAGGGTTTCATGATTTAGAAATCCAATAGAAGATATTATAGAAAATCCCTAGACTAAGGATGAACCTATCTGAAACTAAATTGATGAAGTTTTTTTTAATGAGGTTGAGTAGATAATCATAATTAAAATTCTATTAAGTTAATAACATTATTTCAAGGTTGTCTATCATATTTTTTGGAAATTATGTTAATATGGTTTTATAAAAGGACAACATATAATCCAGGTGACAACCAATCAAATTTGGAATGGCCGTAGGTCTTGAACCCATAAATGAAGGACAATAAATGTTTAATCCCAACCACTAACATATGCAATGTCATGGTCATTTTTTCATTTTTTTTAAACATGATGAATAAATTTTTATAATGAACCATTAATAACAATTTTGATGATTATAAATTAATCTATTAATAATATTGTTTTTGGGTATACTTAATGAAAACTATAGTTAGACTTACCACTCATTTATATCCCTTATGATCCATTAAATGTTTCAATTATTGCATCAGGAATAAAATAAATTCATAAATGACAACTAATTTTTGGTTGCAAGGGACATAATTAAAAATTGATCGAAGCACAAAATAATGTAGTATTATTCATATAAAATTGAACCGTATCAAATAATAATATTTCCATATATTATTAGGTAGTAAAAGAATTTTACAACATTATATAAATAACATGGAAGTAAAATTTTGTCTCAATATGTTAATTTCAAAGGAATTTATGGTCTATAAAATCATCTAAGATTTATAGATTATATTACCTCAACATTATATTGATAATTTATTTTTATTTATTAATCCCCTCATTCAATCTCAGTAAATATATTCTCTTTACCTCCAAGTATATATCTCTAATTTCTATTTATTTTCTCTTACATAGAAACTTAGTTACATGGTTGTCCATGTGACCATTGTATTTCACATTATATATATTTTAGAGGATAATTTATGAACACATATCATGATGTGAGATTTCATAAATAATATGTATCAAATAATCTATCACTATGATGGTGTTTAAATTGAGAGAACACAATTTATATAAGGTGGGGGAGAATGTGATGCCACAAAAAAACTAATATAAGATCCTTGTATTCAATGGCTCTTATAATATTAAACACCATGTGTATAATAGAATATAATATCCCAATACCATGGAATATATGATTTATCATAAATAAATATAATAAATCATATGGCTTGTGATGAAAATGGCCTTCCTCGGTAGCTCGTGTTACACATAAGAGAGGGTTTTACCAAATAAGAAAGTATTTTTAAAATAATATTATTTAAAATAATATTATATAACAGAGATGTTATATTAGGGGTTATTAATAGTATTCAATAATTTATGAAATTATATCATATATTTAAATATAAAATTAAATCATGGGTTAGAAATTAATGATAAATAAAAACAAAACCAAATTTCATATAAAATGAAATATTATTAATCTTATTCTTCCAAGAGATTTTTCTATTAATAAACATTTTTAATTATAATTTTATAATAAATAAATATCATATATACTTTATATATTTTATCTAATATTTTTTATATTTTTTGATTATGTTTGGGAACATTTTATATTGATATAAATTAATTTATAATAAAAAATAGCTGTTATATGACCATGAAATAAAATAAAAAACTATTGTCCCATCAAAATACATAATTTTAATAAAAAGGTCAGATTAGTTTTTTAAGTAACATTACATTGATTTTGAAAACCATTGTATATAAGATTTATAAAATTGTATAATATTTTCAACTGAATATATTAATTACTTAAATTATTTTTTTTAATAGTAAATGTGTTAAATTATTATAATTATTTCATAAATAATGGTAATAGTGTGATGCCCCAGAAATCTAAAGTAAGAACCCTCTATTCAAGGGTATTTATGGGAAACAACACCATGTGTAAAAAATTAATATGATAACCTCATACTTAACAATATATTTACTATCAAAAAGTAATAATATATTCTATGGTTAGTGATGGATGCAGCCTTATAGAATATCTTGTGTTACACGTTATTGAGTGTTTTACCAAATAACATTATATTATTAAAATAAATTTATTTAATATATTATGATGTAAACTAGATTTTAGGTTAGAGGTTATGAATAGTATTAACTAACAAATTAAAATCATTGGTTAATATAAATATAAAAATGATATTATGGTTTACAAATTATTGATAAACAAGTATAATAACATTTTGGATATAAAAATAATTTTTTTATGATTCCAAGGATTTTGTTATTAATAAATATAATTAATTAAAATTATTAACTATTTTAATGAAATATATATTTTATATTTTCAATAAAATCTTATTTTTTCCATTAATTTTTATGCGCATAACATAAAAAACTCTATTTCATACATAAAAACTAAATTTTTTATAAAGAAATTTTTACTACTTTTTAATGGACAACACATTTAAATATGAATTTATAAACTTTTATTGACTTAATATGTCAAATAAAACTTCTTATATTAAATATAAACATAAAAAAAATTGGGTAAATTTATGATATTTTTCTCAAACAATTAGTTTTTAAAAAATAGTAAAGAATACTTAATTTTAGGTCAAAACTGCATTTTATCTAATTTAATTGTGAGGATAAATTATGTTTCAAATTGTTCACAAGTTTTAATTATATAATATTTTTTAAATTTAATATAATTTTTTTCATTGGAATCAATTTTTTTTTGAAAATGAAAATTAAATCATAAGAAATTGTTATACATTTTTACACTAAAATGATTTTTTGTCGTCCCATATGTGAGATTAAATTTAAATTAATATATCATACTTTAGTTATTTTAATTTTTAAAAATGGGTTCCATATTTGGATTAAGAATTATATATAATATATAATATTACTGATTTTTTACCAAATAGATTAGTGAACACAATTAAAATTAATTATAATTATTAAGTAAAGAACTGATATTAATAAAGGAATGTACGATTAACATAGGTGGATAAATGACCTATAAAATTTTTCAACACTATTTTTTTGTCCATAAATAATCCATAAGCCATAAATTATTATGTTTTGTTAGTTTTCTTTGACTCTGTTAGTTAAAAACATGTCGTCACCTTACTTGTTTCCAAAACATCCATGTGAGTCCTTTTCGTTGCCTATAAAATGCCACCACCTCTCCCAATTCAAAAACTACCCTAAAACAACTACAGATCAAAAAATATCTTCCCCAATACCATCCAAAAATCCCTACCCTCTACCTTGAAGCCTCATTACTATCATAAATCATTCCAATTTTTTTTAGGAGTTATCTGAATGTAGTTACCCGATTAAGATATAACATACTCTCTCCATATTTTTATTTTTATTTCCATTATCTAGCCATAAAAATATATATTTTTAATAATATATAACAATAAAATTATCATAAATATACTAAGATGTTTTAAAGTAATGTTTTCAACCGATACTAACACACATCCATCTAATGGGTAACAAACATATTGTTTCTGTGTGTGGGGAACTACTACCTCATGAAGTAATGATTGTTCTGTTTTAATTTTCCATATATAATTTTGTCCATTTTGATGGGAAATATTCTTATATATTATATTTATGATATTTCTTATGTCTTTATACATCCCTAATCCTTTAATAACTCACACATTTAATACTTTCTATTTAATGATAACATGATAACATTGTTTTAGGAAGTGTAGACCACTGCCCCCTCAAAGCGATGTGATCCGTTGAAAGGATAGAGGGAATGTATAAATTTTGGTTATAATTAAACATATCAAAATAAACTACATATATATCATATTCATTAAATAATTAGCTATATATATAATTTTCTTTATTATCCTTTCATGCACTAAAATGTGATAATGTCGGTCGTGGACGTATGGACGACCGCTCCCATAACATTATGTTATTATTTTTCAAATGAATATAATTATATATATAAGTCAATATGACTAATTTACATGGTATTTTTGATATAATTTTCATTATTTAATGATATCGTGATACATACCTTTTTCAATATCGATCATTGATAAATCGAGTGTTACTCATTTGTACATAAGGACTACCATCTCCATGATCATAACGTTGATTCATTTTTCATGACACAATTTAATTATTGAATTTAAAAGATTTATTGACTCTTGAATATGAATATTCTGTTATTATTATTCGGGAGAAGTTATATGATGACCCCTTTCTCCATATTTGACCTACCATAGTCACTATTTACACATAAACTGAATTATGTTAACAAATCAACAAAAAAACAATTTTTTACGTTGTTTTATGAATCATTGTAATAAGAGAAATAAATTAATTATATCGAAGAAATTATTTCTAAATAATGCATAAAATTATAATAATTTTATTATACATTAGATTAAAGGATGTTCAACCAAAAGGAAACAAAATTTAAGGGATTTTCATATCACTTTTTACACCCATGTGATAGATGTCATGTTAACGACATTCATATTTTTATTGGTGTATCTGATTATAATTTTTTTATATTTTATACAATTAATTCTAATAGCTTCATTTTATTTACGAATTTCATCTAATATATTTTCTTCATGCTTTTTTTTATTTAAAATGATTCAAAGTTGTATGGGAAATATTTAAATGTAGAAGGATTATTTTCCTCAACAATAACATTAATGATCATTCAATGGTGTTAATATAAAAGGAAATTATATTAATATTGTTCAATAAACCATCTCATTTTTCTCTATTGGGATAATTAATAATATTTTTCAAGTATTAGTACCAATTTTCCACACTTTGTAAATAATGGTGTTTTAGATAATGTTTTTTAGAAAACTAGACATCATTTATATATTTTGTTGGATAAATTTATTTTTTTGGAAAACCATTTTTCATTAGAATGTGTAAAACATTTAATTTAAACATATTTGCTATATAAATTTTTATCTTTTTTGATATTTACCAATTTTTTCAAATGAATTATCTTATCTCTTTTTATTCAATGCGTATTTCTAACAATTAATAATGAAAATGGAGTATTATATTTACCTCGTATGTCTTGTACTGATTTACCCACTATATTTTCATTGAAGCTTCCTTTATATGTTTAAAATGATAAATTTTAACGAAAATATATTAAAAATATATTTTCAATGAAATGTATTTTCAAAAGGTTTTTTCATAATAAAAATATTTTTTCTTCAAATATGTTTTTGAAAATATCATTGTATAATTTTTCAATTCCTTATTGATAATAACCATTTATTTTACATCATTAGGGGTTTGTTTTATTGATTATATCCTTAATATTCATTTAGATGGTTCACGATTGATTTGGACAAGTTTAGTATTCTAGTTCACTTCTTTGATTCGTTTTTTATTCTGCTTGAAAAATTCAATCTTCTATGATCATTAAACATTGGATTACCCTTAACAGTACATTTTATTTTCATAGATTGTATTAAGTCCTAAATAATATATCATTTTATGGGTGTTTTCTACTTTTACAGTTATTATATTATTTGGGGATATAATAATATTACTATATTATTTAGGAAATATTGAAATTTGGTAAGTCACATTGTTAAATCAATCATTCGATATATGTCTAATTTTTTTTACTTATACGACACATACGGGGAACAATTATTATGTGGAATGCATCATCATTTATTTAATATAACATATTTACTTTTCAAATTGATTCATTATCTCTTCCTCTATTTTTTTTCATACTGAGCATTTTGGCTCACCTTTATTTTGTTTTTCCCTAGGAATCCTAGAAGCATAATATAAAAGATATGTATGGATTATCAAGATGGATTAGAGTTATACTCAATGTTATTTAGATAGAAAGAATTAATACATTTCTGTATTGATTATATTATTATCTCATTCATATATCTAGTTTACCAAGACTACTAATATATTGTTTCATCATTATTTGATTCCTTACAATCATGCCAATGTAATTAGTTGAATAAAATTTCTCTAGTATATATGGGGTCTATTCACTAATTTTTTCATTAAAGTGTGTTTACTAGAATCATTAGGAACTTGATTATGGAAAACATAGATTAGAGATCCTAACACCATAGTGTAATTATAGTATAATATATAATCGCGCTAGGATTTTGGTAGGGTATATATTATGTGGGTCATACCAGAAATTACATCCTTTTCTAGATACTGCATATGGATGTGGTCATGGGATATATGTACATAAAAGTAACAAAATTGACATGGTTTTCAAGGCCTAACTCAGGGTTACCTGGTAAATGATAATGGGGGTTACTACCCACCAACATTGAAACTCTTGGGGGATATGCTCTTGATAATCCACATTTTCTTTAAATCCTAATTGAATAATTTAAGTATATAATGAAAATGAATATTCTAGGTTAATCCTAACTTTTTTTTGATTGAAAAGAAGGTGTCATGATTCAGAAATCCAATACAAAACATTATAGATAAACCCTTGAATAAGGACGAACCTATGTGAAAATAAATTGATGAAGTAGTTTTGTAATATGGTTGAGTAGATAATCATAATTAAATTTTCATTAAGTTATTAACATTATTTCAAGATTTTCCATCATATTGTTTTTGGAAATTATATTACTTTGGTTTTTGAAAAGTGGAACATGTAATCCAGGTGACAACCAATCAAATTTGGCATGGCCGCATGTCTTGAACCCATAAATGAAGGACAATAATGGATTCATGCCAACCACTGACATATGAAATGTCATGGTCATTTTTTCATTTTTTTAGCATGATGAATAAATTTTTATAATGAACCATTAATAACATTTTTGATGATTGTAAATTAATCTATTAATCATATTGGTTTTGGGTATACTTAATGAAAACTATAGTTATACTTACCACTCATTTATATCCCTTACGATCCATTAAACGTTTCAAATACTGAATCATGTATAAAATAAATTCATAAATGAAAATTAATTTTTGGTAGTAAAAAACATCTTTATAATTTGATTGAAGCACAAAATAAAGTGGGATTATACTTAAAAAATTGAACCATATCAAATAAGAATATTTCCTTATATTATTAGGTAGTAAATGAATTATCCAACATTATTAAAATAACATAGAAATAAAATTTCGTCCTAATACGTTAATATCTAATGAACTGATGGTCTCTAAAATCATATAAGATTTATGGATTATAATACATCAAAATTATATTGATAATTCAATTTTATATTTTAAGCCCATCGTTCAATCTCTATAAATATATTATCTTTTCCTCCAAGTACATATCTCTAATTTCTATATATTTTTTCTTACATAGAATCCTAGTTACATGGTTGTCCATGTAACCATTGTACTTCGCATAATTTATATTTTAGAGGATAATTTATGAACACATATCATTATGTAGGATATAATACATGATATGTATCAAATAATCTATCATTATGATAGTGTTTAAATTGATAGAACACAATTTATATAAGGTGGGGGAGAATGTGATGCCACAAATAACTAATCTAATATCCTTATATTCAATGGTGTGTATAATATTAAACACCATGTGAAGAAATAGAATATAATATCCCAATACCATGGAATACATGTTGTTTCATAAATAAATATAATAAATCATATGGATTTTAATGAATGTGGCCTTCCTCTATAGCTTTTGTTACACACAAGAGAGGGTTTTACCAAATAACAATGTATTATTATATTATTATTATTTAAAATAGTATTATATAAAAAAGATGTTATGTTAGGGGTTATGAATAGTATTCAATAATTTATGAAAATATATCATATATTTAAATATAAAATTAAATCACGGGTTACTAATTAATGATAAACAAAAAGGAAAAACAATTGGATATAAAAAGAAATATTATTAATCATATTCTTCCAAAGGAGTTTTCTATTAGTAAACATATTTAATTAGAATTATATAATAAATAAATTAAATATATACTTTATATATTTTATCTACTATTTTTGATATTTTAATATTATGTTTGATATGCATAAGATAAAAACAAACCCTATTTAACACATCAAATCTATATATTTATAATGTCAATTTTTATACCTTTTAACTGCTATCCATAATTAAATCTACATTCTGATATCATTATTTATTTAATATGTCAAAATAAACTTCATATTTGAAAGAGATTCATAATAAAGTTGTCATACTGAATTTATTATATATTGCATAAATCATTTCAAATTATTATGAATTTTTAAAAATATGGAATTTTAGTTCAGAACTTCATTTCCATATAATATAATTATATGGTTAATTAATTTTTAGATTATTTTTAATTAATAATTAGATAATATTTATATCAATTAATAAAATTTATTTCATTGTATTCATTGTCACATTGAATGTGATTGTTGAATCATTTCAATCTTTTGGTTGTTTTAACCATATAAACAATCATTGTCATCCTGCCAGAAAAATTAAAAATTAATTAATTTATACCACTTATGTGATTGGAATTTGTTTAAATGGATTCAATATTTTGAATCAAAAATATATAATTGAAATTAATACCAAATATTTTTTATCTAAAATAATTACTTAGTGTAATTAGGATTATTTAAATTGATTTTTGGAAAAATTAAGCTTAAAAATGACTAATCCATTATCATAGTGAGAAAAATGAACTTGAAACCATTAAAAATTTTTAATATCAATTAATTGATATTAAACATACATTATTATTATTTGTTGTTTTTATGACATTTTATGTAATAATATGTTTAAAACAAACTTATTTCTAAAAACTCAATGTGAGTCCTTTTCTTTCCCTATAAAATCCCATCACCCCTCCACATTCCTCACACCTCTAAAACCAAATATTATTGTCAATGAAATTTCCAAATAGATTCCTAAAATATATCATCTATAACTTCACTCTTCATTTTGGTCATAAATACTTCTGAGGATTCTTTTCGGTACAAACCAAAAGCAGTTACCTGATTAAGGGTAACATCTTCTCTAAAGCTTATAATTTTCATTTCCATTATCCACCCTTCAAATAGATTTTTTGATTATTAAATAACAATTACAATATCCAAAATATAATATTACTTTTTATGTGTTGTTTATAAACTATTCTTACACACTCCTCTATCTAATGTGTAATGAACATATTGTTTATGTGTAGAACGAACTACTGCCTCACTAAACGATGACTGTTAATTTTTCCTTCATCACCTCTCATTGTGGACATTTTCATGAAAAATATACTGATATTAAATATATATGTATATATTATGTATGTATATTTTTTAATCCTTTTATAATACATTCATAAAATTCATTCCATTTAATAAGAATATGATCATTTGAGTATGTGTGGACTACCACACCCTCAAAGCGATGTGATTCATTCACATGATACATGGAATGTATAAATGATGGATATAAATAATAATATGATACATACATAAAATAAATATGATATATATTGAATAATTACATTTTAGAGAAATATATATATATATATATATTTATATTATTTTATTTATTATCCTGTGAGAAACTAAAATGTGATAATGTCGATTGTGGAAGTGTGGACTACCTATATATATGTTTATAATACTAAATAATATTTTATGTGTGATATAATTATATTTATTGAAATATATAAGGTTACATAACTTCATTCCTAATCGATCATTAAAAATATGAAATCTACTCAAGCTTACATGTGAGATACAATCTCCATGATCGTAATAATGATTCAATTTTCATAAACATATTTAATGATTTCTTTTAAAAGTATAATTGGTTTAAAATTATCATTATTATTTCATGATTAATATTATGGAGTTTTATTTAATGACCCCATTGACCATATATGACATACCAAGGTCGTTTTGGACACTGAAACTGAAGTTTCTCAAATCACCCATTTTAAACATAGTTTTTTATGTAGTTTTAAACAAAAGAGTGATAATTAAAATTGAATTAATGTTAAAAATGAAAATATTAATTAATAAAGTATAAAATAAAAATAATTTTATTGTACATGTGGTTATAGGATGTTCACCTGAAAAGAAAAACATGGTAAGTTATTCTCATCTCACATTTACACCTGTAAGAAAAATTTCTTGTTCACCACTTACATCTTTTGTGCAGTGTATCGAATAAAAAAATTATATATAATATATCATGAATATATTTATATTTTTGTTATTTAATAACTTAATATAATATTATTTTTTATTATGGTTTATTATTTAAAATGTTTTAAAGTGGTATGGGTCACTTTAAAATGTTTAAGGATTATTTTACTCAATGAAAACATTAATAATAACTCAATGGTATTTCCATTCGAGAAAATTATATTACCAGTTTTCATTAAGCCCATTAATTTTCATCTCATGTGGTAATTCATGAAAATTTTAAATTATTAGTACAATTGTTTTCACTCTTTGTTACTCACGGTTTTTAGAAAATGTTTTTACCAAAACCGAACATCATTTCCCTCTTTAGTTGGAGAACATGTTTAATTGTACAAACCATGAATTATTAAAATGATTTGAAAAATTACAATAAAATGATTTGTTATAGACATATTTATAATTTTTTTCATTTACCAATTCCTTCCAAAGAATTTTCTTGTCTCTTTTTGAATGAGTCAGCTTTCATACCATTAATCGTGAAAAAAGTATATTTTTTTACCCCATAAAACATGTACAAATTTAAACAATATAATTTTTTGAAGCTTCCATTTCATGTTTATAGAAGTAATTTTTAATGTAAGTATTTTAAAATTTTATTTTCAAATAAATTTTTTTTCAAATGGATATTCATAAGAAAATGATATTTTTATTAGGAATGTTTTTTAAAAGATCTTTTTATAATAGTTCAATTCATCATTGAATACAAAACATAATTTTAGTTCACTAAAGGTACTTTTTATCTAACCCATAGTCTATATTCCACTTTTTTTATTATGATTTATTTGTCTATGGATAATATTCTTGTTAGTTTCCTTGATTCTTTTTTAGCCATCTTGAAATTTTATATCTCTTTTTATCATCGATCATTGAATTTCCCCTAATTATCCCTTACATTTTTCATGGATATTATTATTTGCTAAAAATTATACCACTCAACATATAGATTCCATAATGATAGTAATTTGATAAATTATTGAAATATTTAAAATTTTATTATATTTATTCAATATAGATATTTGATAAAGAACATTGTTAAATTGATTTTTCAATATATGATAAAAGTATTAGATTTGTATGACATGGGTGGGGTCAGGATATAAATTTCCCCTTGATGAATTAGTAGTCTCATGGGATGAGTCATTTTTGTAGCCTCCATAGATAGTTTTTTTACCATATATTTTGTAAACTGTCTTGTGAATGTTCTTGGTGGTAAATGTACCATGTAACTAAGAAAATTGGAATCCAATAATTAATAATTTTCATTATTTAGTATTAGTTATTAATCATACATGACATATTTCACTGACATATCTATGTATACATTTCTTTTTTAGTTATTTTGATGGTATGTGTTTCAGTTTATTACATTTCTATATTTATTTTTACTTACCTACTTATTTAATAACATGTGTTTCTATTTATTAACATTCTATATTTTTTAAGAAATTTCATTCTGTATATTGATTATTTGGAATGTGTGTTATTTTCTTACCATTCAATATTGATGATTTTAACTTATTCTTTATCACTTCCTTTATATTATTCCCAAACTAAGAATTTGAGCTGAACCTTATTTTTTCCCCCATGAATCTATAATGTATACTGTGAAAGATATGAATGGATTTACTTGATGTATCAGAGTTATTCTCAATTTTGTTTTTTTAGAATGAATAAATAAAAAAAAATTTGTATTTATTGTATTAATTATCATGTATTTGTCTAGATTAACAAGACTACAGAATTCATGTTCCTTTGAGATTTGATTGATTGAAATCATGACAACATAATTAGTAGAAGACATAGCCTCCTAGTTATCTTTGGATGAGTCACTATAGTTGGAATCAGTGGAAGATTATCAGAAACCTTCATATTGAGATTTAAAAAAATATATAATAAATAACATAACCTTAATGTAGAATCTGAGGACAATATATGAACACCATATAATTTTTTCAAAGTATATATTCTATGGGTCTTCTTTGAAAATGCATCCCTATGTAGACACTACATGTAGGAGGGGTTCTATAAAATATGTATGTAGGTGTAATAACTAAGACATGGTGATTCAGGCCTACCTCTGGGTAACTTGGTACATGACAATAGTCTTTACTACCCACCTAGTTGGACACTCAGATGAATTTCTTATGATAAAACATGTTTTCATTACAATCCAATATGAGGAATTTAAATAGATAATTAAAATTTATATCAAATTTTAAAGATAATGTGTTTTATATTGAATATAAGTAGACATGATTTAAATGTCCTAGAGAATATATTATGAATAAACACTAAATAGAGAAAGGAACTATGTGAAAATAAATTAATGAAGTATTTAGGTGTTGAGGTTTTATTGAAAACCTTAGTTAAAACCTTATATAGTTATTAACATATTTCAATGATTCCCATCATATATATTTTGTATGTTATATTAATTTTGTTTTAGAAAAGTAAAACATATAATCCAGATGACAACTAATCAATTCCAGAAAGGTCAGGTGTCTTAAACCCATAACGAAGGACGATAATGGTTTCACGCCAGCCATTGACAAATGCAATCTCCCTGTAAATTCGGAACTTTTTTAGTTATAGATTTGGATGAATAATTGATAATGATGAACAAGTAATATAAATTTTTATTACTATATATTATCATATATACCATATTGGTTTTCAAAGATATATAATTACCAATAGTTTTACTTTTTACAATTTTATAGTCATTATGATCCTTTAATTGTTTCTTTTAGTGATTCAAGCTTAAAAAATCATTAATGGTAATTAGGTTTTGGTAGTAAAGGATTGAATTAGTATTTGATCAATGTAAAACCAAAAGATATGATTTCTCATGTGAAATATAATCCAATTAGGTATGATTATTTCTTTATATTCGTAAGTGGTAAACGAATTACCCAACATTAGTAAAATAACATAGATATAAAATATTTTCCTAAGGCATTAATTTCTATTGAACTAATTGTATCATAAATTATATTATATAATTTTATTTTATACCCTTATCATTATAATGATAATTAATTTGTTTTTGATTGATTTCTTTATTCAGTAACTATAAATATTTATTCTTTTCCACTATGTACATGTCTCTCCTTGCCATTGATGTTCTTCTACATATAAACCATGTAATAGGGTAGTCCATGTGACCTTTGAACATCCCAGTATCTAGTTTCAGTAGGATTAATAATGAAACCTTCTCATGATCTATGATTTCAAACCTAATTATTATCAATGAATCAATAACCTTGATTGAGTTTAAATTGCGAGGATGCAATATAAATAATGTGGGAGAAATGTGTCTCCCAAAAAATACAATGTAAGGACCTTATATTCAAAGGAATGTATGGCACATAACTCTATGTGTGTCAAGGAAATATAATAACCAAATACATTATAATATATTTACTATCACAAATAAATAAAATATATCGTATGGCTTGTAATTCATGTGACCTTTATTGATAGCTTGTGTTACACCCAAGAGCGTGTTTTCCAAATAAATATTTATTATTTGAATTTTATTATTTAGTATAATCTTATATAATGTATAATTTTTTATAGAGGTTTTAAATAGTATTATCTATCTTTTGAATATCTGTGGTTTATATTAATATAAAATTAAAAAATCAGTTTCCAATCCATGATAAAGAAAAATAAGAGCCAATTTGATATAAAAAGTAATATTATTTTTTTTCTTCCCTAAGATTTTTTTCTTTATAAAAAATTACTACAATTTATTAATTATTTTAAAAAATAAATATTTTATATATTCAATAAATTATTTATAATATTTTCCCATAAGTTTTTATATGCATAATATAAAACCCATCCATATTTAACACATAAAAACCTATATTTTTATAAAAGGAATTTTATATCCTTTTAATAGAGAACACATTTTAGATATGATCATTGAAAAATTTATTGATTTAATATTTCAAAAAAACATTTTAATTGAAAAAGTGACATAATAATTACTTTAGGGTTAATTTTTATATTTTTAGGAAATATTTAATTTTTTAATAAATAGGTAAAAATACTGAATTTTAGTTCAAAGATGCTTTTTCACCAAATTTAATTATAATGTTAAATTGTGTTTTATCTTAGTTTTAAATTTTATATAGATAATATTTTTACCATTTAATTCAATATATAACATTGGATTCAATTTCACATTGAAATTATCTACTAAAATATAGTAAATTGTTTGACGTTTTTACGTTAAAAACCAACATCTTCATCCCATCTCCGGGATTAAATTTATATAAATTTCTCTAAAATATGTGATGTAATTTTAAAAATGGAACAAATATTTTGAATAACCAAATTTATAATATCAAATATGTCCAAAATTGATTTTTTTTAAAATATTTGTTAAGTTTATTAAATTTAATAATAATTATTAAGGCACAATTAAACATAATAAATGACTAAATCATTAACATAGCATTCCAAATGATATATACACATATTCAACACAAATTGTAGGGAAATAATAGGGCCATTAAACTTACATTATTTTCTTTTTATTTTTTGGTACGAATTGTTTATGTAAGAACATGTGTATATCTTACTTGTTTCCAAAAATTCCAAGTGAGTCATTTTTCTTCCATATAAAAGTCCACCAACTCTCCCGATTCCTCACACAACAAAAAACTCATAGGATAGGATATTATCTTCCAAAATATCTTCCCAAAAACCCTAACTTCTACATCTATGCCTCACATTTTTCATAAATTCTTCCAAGAAACCCTTATGGTACAAAACAAATATAGTTACCCAATTATGAGTTAAAGTCTCCACTCAAGATTTTGAATTTAACTTAAATTATCCACACCTAAAATATATTTTTCAATTGTTATATAAAAAAAATTAAAATAAATATATTATTATGTTTTTATTTAATTTTTTCTCCAAACACTTACACACACCTCCATCTAATGGGTATTGAACATATTGTTTCTGTGTACGGTGAACTACTCCCTCACGAAATGGTGATTGTTCATTTTTTCAGTTACCATCTTTAATGGGGGCCATTATGATTAAAAATATATTTATATATGATATATATGATATTTATTATGTGTTTATATTTCTGTAATAATTTTGTATCACATAAATTTAATTCTTTCCATTTTATATTAATAATATATCATCATTTGAGGAAATATAGACTATCACACCCTCAAAGCGATGTGATTCATTCACATGATATATGGAATGAATAAATGATGGTTATATTTAAATATTTTAGACAAAAAACGTATAAATTATATTAATTACATAATTACATTTTTGTAAATATATACATAAATCATTTTCTTTATTATCCATTCACACACCAGGTAGTTATAATATTAGTTGTGGACGTGTAAACTACCGCCTCCTCGACATAATGATATTTCATCCTAAATTGAAATAATTTTATATATATGTATATATGACTACATAATATGGTATTTATGATATAATTAACATTATGTAAGGATAATGTGTTGCTTACCTTCTTTACATGACAGTCAATGAAAAAAGGGAATGCTACTCACGCATATGTAAAGCCTAAAATCTCCATGACCGTAACATGGATTAAATTCTCATAACCATATTTAATGATTGATTTATTATATATAATTTATGTATAAATATTATTATTATGTAATTATTATTTTTTTGGATATGTTATATAATGAACCATTTGACCATACATGATTTACCAAAGTCATTTTTGACACATAATCTAAATTCTATCAAAACAGCTAACATAAATTTATTTTTTCAAGTAGTTGCTTAAAAAATTAATAATTTAAATAAATTTAATGAGAAATATTTAAAATTTTATCAATAATGTTTAAAATTAAATTAATTTTAATATAATTTATGTTAAAGGACGTTTACCCAAGAGGAAACAAAAGGTAAGGGGTTCACATTTCACATTTTACACCCGTGAAATAAATGTCATGTTAACCACTTACATCATTTATGTGGTGTATATAATACCCATTAATATATATATTAAAGGATTAATTAATTTATAATTAATTTTATATAATACATTCATTTATTATTATTCTATCGTGAGGATTATGATTTAAAAAATTTCAAGGTGGTATGGGACACTTTGTAATGATTATGTTTTATATTACTAATCAATAGCATTAATAATCATTCAACGGTATTCCCATTTGAGGAAATTATATTACCATTTATCAATAAACCCTTTAATGTTCCAACTATATTGTGATTTTATACCCATTTCGTGTATTACAATCAGTTTTCCAATCTTCAGTACTGAAGGTGTTTTAGAAAATGTTTTTAGGAAAAGCCGACTAGATTTATCTCTTTATTCAGAGAACATGTTTTCTTATAAAAACCATTTTAATATATATGTTTTCAATAATTCTTTTAAAATTATTTTTTACAAAAAAAATGTACCCTTTTTTCTTTTAACAAATTTTCAAAGGAATCTTCATGTCCCTTTCTGAACAACGCATCATTCAAACAATTATTCACCCAAAATGAATGTTCTTATTACATTGAACAGCTTGTACAGATTTACCTTCCCTAATTTTATTGAAGATTCATTTTTATGTTTAAAAGTTAAATTGTGGAAGAATATATATTCAATATTTATTTTCAATGAATATGTTTTTTCAAAAGGTTTTAAACTATAAATGTATGTTTCCACCATTTTATAAAATTTCCTAAAAATTAATATTT
The DNA here is from genome assembly GCA_963277665.1 of Viscum album. Taxonomy (NCBI): domain Eukaryota; kingdom Viridiplantae; phylum Streptophyta; class Magnoliopsida; order Santalales; family Viscaceae; genus Viscum; species Viscum album. Next base: position 1,136,779,897 of record OY728150.1, on the reverse strand, counting down.
TCTATTAAGTCGTAATTTCATTAAGAACTTATTTTTTGGCTAATTCCCTAAAATTTTATTATAATCTACATTAAAAATAATGAATTAAAAATAATGAATTAAAAATAATTAAATTATTTTATTAAATTTAGTAATTAATAATAGTTCTTTAGCATATGGTTCATGTGAGAATCACGAATATCATGTTTACATTTTACCATAGAGTATCAGGTGTCATATAAAATCACAATTCAAGTTTTTTTATACCATTTAATATATTTTTTCAAATCATTAAATTATTAATATTTATTATATTTCTATATATGGTTTACATAATCTTCAATAACATTGACTATATACCAAAATTTCTTAATTTAATATCACATCACTAATAAATAGAGCTATGAGTATCAATAATTAATTATTATTATAATATCAACATCATTACGATAAGTAGGACTACGATGTTGTCCTTTTCAATCATATCTTTCATATAATCTTTTTTACGTATGCTATTTTTTCATTTACAAGGAATAAAAATTCCTAAATATATATATTTCTCACAATCATCATCTTGATCTTGTTCCAATCAAATACTAAATCTAATATAGTGTTCAAAATATCTAGAATATGAGTTTGAAACATGAATAAAAATTTGGCATCTATTACCAAACCTTTGTTTTTAACATATGATTATTTAGGATCATGATTTGAATCCCTTTTTCACTCAATTGTTATCAATTGAAATTATTATATTATATTATATAACTTAAATATAATTCATCAGTCTTACATATTTGATAATGGATCTTAAAGAAAATATAATTTCCCAGAAAATATCCAATGGGAGTGACAACAAAAAAGTCTAATCATAGGAATGTTCATCCTAGATGTGAATGATAATTTATTAAATTATTGACAACCCAGTTTTGAGGCTATTAACCCAAGGTGGATGTCCTCCACATACACAACCACTTTCCAATATAATAATAGATAAATTTATATGGGCAACAATATAATATTTTTTTTGAGAAACATCAGGTTGTTATACAATGGTTGTAATTGTTCCAATATTTTTCATCATTATTCACTCACTATAATCAAATTTTTTTTACTTATTTTAATAATATTAAATCATATACTATTTTAATTTATTATCTATACGTTTAAAATTTTGATCAACCAAAAAATTTTAATCTATAAATATACCTCAACAAACATCCTACATTGAAATGTTATAATTCCATCCATTGATAAAAAATATCATTACATATTTTTACTCTCAAAATTAGTTATCAGAATCATATACTTCTTATAATCACAATGATACTAATAGTAATATCCATGATTTACCCATCCGTATTTAAAAAAATATTTCATTTCATATATCTCATGGATCATTTATGGTATAGAGATGTAGAAAATAATGACACATCATAAACTAAAAATTTTCATTCCATTCTCATCCAACTGTCAATTTTTCCATTATATCTATAATTCTCGATAATTAATAGTAAATCATCATAATAACTTATAAAATATTTCACATGTGTTATCATTCTAATAATGGCACATGTATTACATTTAGTCAAATCACAGTGAATGAAATCATTGAAAATGGATGAGTATAAACACTCAATAATGAAAACATATAACTAACAATTTCAAAACATGGTCTTGTTATATTAACATGGAAAGAATAAACAACCTAAATAAGGTCCTAATCTAATGAAAAAATAATATTTCTATATACATAACTATAAATAAAGTCAAGTCAATCAATAATATTTATCTCCATCTAATGGAGTACATATTTTTTGGAATATAGGACATGTTTTAAATTCCATTTTATACGAAACAATATCATTAAGGGAAGTTTTACACACTAAAACACATCAAATTTTGTCCCATGATACTAATTATTTAATCAAGGGGATATATAATTTCATTCATCACCAATCAGTAGATTATGTCCAATGCATTCAAAATATATGTAAAAATGTATTTAAATACAAGTACCCCATAAAACCTTTACTACTTAATGAAATGGATATCTATTTAATCATAAATATTAAATATCAATACATCATAAATATACATTAGTATTCATGAAAAATGAATAATATCAAAAACATCTCCCCATTTAAAAAAGAGATAACATGGTCATAAGCAATACATATAAATAATATAGATGGTTAAAAATACACATAGTCAATGTTTTAATAATCATTAGTATTAGAATATCAATGTCATGGCCCCCATCCCAAAACATGTACCCCACGTCTTCTGTTAATGTAAGAATAGTTATAGTGAAAGACAATTCCCACCTTTATTACGCTATAGGTAGGTGACTAGAACTGGTTGTATAATAAACACATTGATCAGAGGAATTACCCTATAAAGAGAACACATGAAAAAGGAATATATAAGATCGACACAAACCTAATCATTCCCAACCCTCAGTATAAATTAAAATATAAAATGCACATATGTAATGTCATTTAAGAACTACTAAAACTAATTGGAAAATTTGACATACCAAAATAAAAGTTAATATGACAGCCACCACCAACCCCAAATAGCTCATGTTAATCCCTAATATAGTAGTGACCAATGTGATCTAAAACCTACTATAACTAAATGAAGAATATTTTAAATATACATAGAGTTAGTATAACGATATAATTAGTAGGATCCTCTCATGGAAAAAATAAAGAAATCATGTTAAATCACAGTGAACTGGAAGTGAAACAAACTAATCACTTAAAAAGGTAAACTATGTTCCCAGCCTAACCATGGCTACTATCACCAAGTTTAATAGAAAAGAGAATATAATATATTATTTATATAAAGGGTACCTCACTACTGCTTCTACACTATTTTTCCACTCTACACTAATGTCACATGTCCTGAGTATCTATATACAAAAAGGCTATACCACATACACCTAGATAAAGAACCATAACATTTACCTCTTGCAACACACCACCACTCCCACATCACCATAATTAACTCAAAAGATTCTAAGAACCACCACATTCATTATAACGTGTATCATACATCAGGTATTATACCTTAATCCATCACATCCCATATACTGAGTAGGGATCCTCAATCCATCACAACCTATTTTTGTCATATATATAGTATCACTTAGAAAAATATAGCTATAATACATAAATAATAACACACATTACATCCCTCTACACACTTAAAATGTGAAACAAATTTTTGTGAAAACTAGTATATCTAACTACCAAAAGAATAGAGCAGGTCCAAAGGATGAATTTAGCCATCCATCATCCCACTAGGTTATTTGATAGAACACCTACAGGGCTCAAAATTCTTGTAGTGTTAGTATCTTTAAATGACATGGTGAAGTAGAGTATAAAAAATTATACAATGTATAATATACCTCACATTCACACTATATGAATAACCTTTTCTCTGAATCAACTACTGATAAAATCTCTTAGACTACCGAGTTCCACTGATATGACTAGATATCAAATAATCTAACAACCATTTATGAGATAAAATAAAACTAAATAATCTTTTTTATCTGTATAACTTTCAACTAATTCATTAATTTGACATTAATTAACCATTAACACTTCCATATTATATTTCATTATCATTACTTGAAATATTCATTCCAACCATGAATAAGAAAACTGAGTTGATGACTTCTCAAAATTATAACATCAGAATTGCATATTAGAAATTAGCAAACCCATGGGTTAACGAGTTATTCATTTATTAACATAATAACTTTCCATATTACCTGGTACTCTAGGAAATAACCCTAATCTACAAGACCCGATCCATAATAAAGAACATATGTCTACCTTAACCAATGGTGAAACAAAAGCATATAATCGAAAACATGTATGTATACCAATCAATATACTCAAATAAGATCCGTCATTCAAATTCTCAAGAACCAAATTAGGTCACCATCAAATGAACGCCCAACTGGTCTGTGACAAGGCCCTAAGCGGATGCCTAATCTTGACGAGCTATCACATGTTCCCATGTATCAAAAAGAAAACATGGGAATGATTAACCCGGATAAATAAATATAAAAAAATAATATAAATAAAAAAAACTAAAACTAAAATTCATACATCCAAACAGACCCTTATACAAATTTCAGATGTAATGTTTAATACATGAATTGAAAATGCACAAGGAACAACATAAAAGGAAAAAATAAAAACACAAACTCAACCCTCCAAGCAACAAGAGGTGCAACAACCTCAATACGCGTTCACCAAACCAACGCGAGGACGTCACTGACAAACTGAACCACCCATTCCACGCTCGATGCCTCAACCTAAAATACAAAAGAAACAGTATCTACATACACCAAAGGGTTTTTTTATGATGTGAGCCAAAATCCCAGTACGATGCCACTGAGAAAATATTCCACCCAAAAATTATTAAATCACAAATACAATTAAAATTTTATACAAAAGAAATGAAATAAAAGTTTGAAATGTTTTAGTGAAAACAGTTTTTTTATAAAATTTGTTTTAATGGAATCAAATTAAATTAAAAGGCACACTCAGACACTTAAATTCATGGTAACCCCAATGTCATGTCATGTGCCGATACTGAGCACAAAGAAAAAGAGAAGCACAATACATTGGAGAGGCTCTAAAGATAATATAGATAAGTGGGACACTAGTACACCGCGTCTCAATGAACAGTGGTATAAGAACACAAAAATATACAATCTTGTGAATGGGCCAATAGTAGGGAAACACATCCATAACCTAGTGGTCACCCAACATTATCCAAAATTTTAGTTAGTGTTGTAGTCTTCAATCTAGCTAAGTGAAATCTGGTCGATGCCACCTCCTTATCACTAGCACACGAGTCCTAGTCCGCCCATCTAGTATCCAGTCTTCCCATTTGTGCTCATGTGGTTTAGAGTTTGTTGCATATGTCATAATCATATACTCAAAACAAACTAGACACTACACATGCCAAAACCACCATTTTCACACACAAAAGCCATTTGAATTAATATACACACTGAAAATATACCAAAACAAAATCCACATAAATTACACATCAAGTCAAATGACTGAACAGTCAAAGAAATCACATTCATCATCAAAAACACCAAAAAAAGAATTTTCTATAAAAAAAATCACACATGTCGCATGACTCTAATCACCAAAAACCTTTACACAATTTAACGAAAACAATTTTTCACCATGAATATTTATTTAATAGAACAATTTAATTTTTCACAAATAAAATGTTATAGATCCTAACACTACATTACACACTAGGCTGACCCAAATTCACTTACAAGACCATATGCACACAACTCTGCGCATTGAACACAATATTCATCACACACACAATTAAAGAAACCTCCCACAAAGTTAAAAATACCATTACTATATTTATACGAACTGTCAAAAAAATTACCAAAAAATTTCGAAATATGACGCATGACTTTAAATTCCAAAAACTCATTCAAGTGATTAGTTCTAAATAAATACAAATAGACGCAACACCAAATCCCCAATTTCACCCTTTGCACATCTAAACAAATTAACTACCGATATTTGAAAAAAACTAATAAGCAGTTAAACATGGGATTTCACAACAAAAACATACTTATATCATGAAACACCCTACTAAACACATCAAAAAACAAAAAACTCTAGTAAAATAATATTCGCACCAAACTAACTGTTTAATAAGCCTACCACGCAACAAAAAAATATTACGAGAAATTACCTACAGATGAGATTTCAACTAAAAGTGAACACATAATATAAACATGCTACCAAACAATTGAACACCAAATCAAACTTTATATAAGATAAGATTCATACTAAAATAATTAATTAAAAAATATTCTAAATTAATTAAACATTCAAATTAATTAATCGAATAATAATTAACCATGGAACCACCTACCTCAGTGTAGACAAACATTATAAATTTTTTGTGCAAAGTCTACCACACTTCTATCACACCCCAAAAAAAACATAGTTAGACCATAATAAAAGAATTTATACTAATTATATCACTCTTGGACCCAAAAATAATAACAGAATACCATTATACCCAAAATCTTACCAAAGAAACACAAAAAGAAAAACCCCTATGGAGATCAGAATTAAAATTAACAGTGCCAGAAAAATAGGGGTGAAAGGGGGGTGTTGGAGTTGTTGTGTGCTTGAAAATAAGGGTGGAGAACGGCTATACAACGCGAGGCATTTCCTGACCAAGGGCGATGTCATGCGACTATTGTGGATCGGAGAAGAGGCATTATGATAGAGGTTGTGCGCATAGGTGTGGAGGTTGGCAAGGCTATGGTGTGTTGGTTTGATGTCCGACAGGAGAGGGGGGCTGGTTCGAAGTCCTACTCTGGTGGATTGAGATGCATGGTTGGCGTGGTTAAGTGCATGTTGGGATATAGGGTGGCGCAAGGCGAGCTAGAAGGAGGTAGGGTAGGGCGGCGCCGGTCCGGCAGAGAGAGAGGAGATGATCTGGAGAGGAAGAGGAGAGAGCAGGGGAGATAACCAGTGCCACACTAGTGTTCCGAGGGAAAGGAGTTCCGTCCAGGGAGAGAGGGGAGAGAAAGGAAGGGTGGGAAAAAAATAAAAAAAGAAATAAAAGAAATTAAAAGAAATCAGGATGAGGATTTTGTGCTTACCAAATTATGATCAAGAGCAACAACTATTACGAGCTTTAAACTGATTGTTCGACACAACCTCTATGGATCATGAAACTAGATCATCAGAAAGGTCAACACACCTCATTATCCACCTGTTTACTGGTTGATCACCTACATGATCCACAACTTTCTATTTCCTTCACTTCCTTATGTACGAAATCGGGATGGGGATAGTCTTTTTGATCTCTCAATACATCCCCACTCACAACGAAAACAGAACATTCCATGTTTACCGGTCTAGTCCTACACTGCAAGACATACTCGAGAGGACCTACACATACACTGCTATTGGAGTTCCTCCAAATCCAGAGACACTTATAACTTTCTTAAATCATTCAATGATATCAAACCGACCTCGATGTCTATAGATAGTCGAAACAACCATGTAGAACTCAACTCCAACACTCCACTGGGAGTCTCAGCTGAGCCAAAAACTGAGAGTCTTACTAGAAACCCATGGGAAATTTCTAGGGGCATAACCCAAAAAATAAATAGAAAACAACCTTCCAAAAAACCAAACACCTCACAAAACAAACAACTACATGGTGGAAAAAAATCTAGTAATTCCAATTTAAAACATTAATTTGTTCTTAACAAAAAACACCCTCTTGAAAAACCCAGTACTGCAAAATAGAGCCCAACAGCTCTTTTGAACTCATTTTTTTGCTCCAAAATCAAAATAATTTTCCAATTCAAAAACCATTTAAGAAAAAAACCTTATTTTAGAGAAAACCCCACTTTTTAGGAAACAAGATTCAACCTTTAATATCAATAACTCACCACTAATATTCCACAATGCCTCAAAAATATTCATTTTTGTGCCACTCAAGCACCCATCCACACGATCCAAAAAACTATCCATTAATCACGACCACATTCACATGGGATCACCCATAAGAATACCACAAGACCAAACAAAGATATTTTTCTTTCAAAAAAACATTCCTAATATTCTGAAAATACCTTTTTTCAAAACCATTTCAAAAAATCAAGACAGATTTTCAAAATGCATTCCATTTCCAAAATAACATAATTAAATTTAATATAACCCAAGACATTCTTTCATAAATTCAACATCACCAAATCAAATTCCAAATTCTAGAAATAAGTTTAAAAAAAACACACCCCTAGAATCATGCCAAACACACACCAAAATAAAATAAGTGCAAGTAAAAAGTCCATATTATTTAAAAAACACATTCAAATCGACCATAAACTAAAGTGGGATATCACAAACATTAAAGCACCTAGACAGAGTACTAGTGGTCCTATCTAACCTGGATACATGGTTTAGCATACCATTCCCTAGACAAGCACAAACCTTTATGAGTGTCAAACTGTACTCTCGGTCATCACATGGGTTTCTTCTCCATGAGATACATTTATCAGTACCAATTTACTCCAATTGTCATCCCCAATCAACAAGAACCAAATCCAAAAACATAAATCATGAAATACCCCTAGTTACTCAAGGATCAGAACGAGTAAGAGTTCGCGACGCTCTTCCAGCACCTACCACTCCAGTACCAACAATCCAATATCGGATCTACTTGAAACCCAAAATAACAAGAACAAAACCTTACAATTGATACCATTTTATCACGAACCAAATCAGGTTTCCATCAAACCGACACCCGAACCGATCCCTGGCAAGGCCTGAAGGGAGTTCCTGATCCCCATGGGCTGGAACAAGTGCCCGTGTATAAAAAATAAAACTTTTGAATGAATGAACCGAATAAATAAATATAAAAAACAAATAGAAATCCCCAAAAATTAAAACTAAAAATCAAACAACCAAACTGTACCATATATTATGTTCGGATTTAATGATTACAACATGAAATAAAAACCCAAAATGAAGAAAAATAGAGGAAAATCTAAAAACACTAACTCAAACCTCCAAGTAACACAAGGTGAAACAACCTCAATCCATGTTCACCAAACCAGCACGAGGACACCACTGAAAACCTGAACCACCCATGCTATGCTCGATGCATCCACCTAGAATACAAAAGAAATAGGATCTACATACACCCAAGGGACTATGTAGGATGTGATCCAAAATCCTATTAGGATGCCACCGAGAAAATGTTCCACGTATAATTATTAAATGACAAATATAGTTGTATGGTTAACCAAAAAAAGAAATAAATGCTTGAATAGTTTTAGTGAAAATTTTTGTTATAAAATTAGTCTTAAAGGAAACAACTTAAATTAAAATGTACATAGAAACATTTTCATTCATGGTAACCCCAATGTCACACCATGTGCCGATGATGAGCGTAATGTAAAATATGAATACAATACATGGGGGACACCCTATTGAGACAAGTGAGATGTTGGACCCAAGAACATCATGTCTCGGTGAAAAATGATATAAGAATAAAACAATATACATTCTCATGCATGATCCTACTCTGGTGGATTGAGATGCATGGTTGGTGTGGTTAAGTCCATGTTGGGATGTAGGGCGGCGCAAGGCAAGCTAGAAGGAGGCGGGGTAGGGCGGCGCCGGTCCGAGAAAGAGAGAGGAGATGATCTGGAGAGAAGAGGAGAGAGCAAGGGAGATAACCTGCACCACGCTAGTGTTTCGAGGGAAAGGAGGTCCGCACTGGGAGAGAGGGGAGAGAAAGGATGGGTGGAAAATAATAAAAAAAATAAATAAAAGAAAAGAAAAGAAAATATAGAATATATAGAAAATGAAATGGAAAAATAAAAATGATATGAACTTTAATAAATGAAAAAAAATAAAGTAGCATATTCATAAAAATAACTGTAATCCAATTAGATTGTTAATTATTTTATAATTGTTTCATTAATTTAATATTAATGTAAAAATCCATATATTAATTGAATAAAATAATAATAATAATAATAAATTAATTAAAATATTAACTTACGTAATGATATTATGAATAATAAAAATAAAATAATAAAACAAACCAAAATAAGAATATCATTATTAAGTGACATTGGACACCATGAAAGGTCGCGTGTCCGGTCACACATACGGTCGTGCGCCTGTATAATATCCAAATTTATTTCAAAATAAAACTAATTCATTCCGAAGCTCAAAATTATGACAAAAATAATTAAAATAAAATTAAGTGTCGGATGAGGTGTGACAATTATACCCACCACGAAACATTCTGCCACCAGAATGTCCCAAATTACATGACCATCCCAAGATTCCAAGTAAGACTGTAATGGTCTTAAATAAAACCTAAATCAACCAAAGGCCAAGTAGTCAAAACACCCATGACCTAAATCATCAATGATCTCAAAACTAGAATCACCAAGAAGAATAGACAACAACAATGAATTCACCTATAAACACAACTACAAAATAGAACATCCCAACCCATAATGTAGGGATCACTGGGGCCTCTTGATATCTTTTAGAACACTCGTCAAAAAAACCACTATCCAAGTTAACAAATTTCTATGGTAAATGTTAGGTGGAGAATAATTAAGGGGTTTCCCCGCCAAGGGCACTTTCCAAAGATTGTTTTCTGTATGTTCGTCCAATGGAGGTATCCCCAACATATTAGGTTTCATACCATATATTGGTTCTCTAGACAACCTCTAACACTGGCTTGACCCACCAAGTTATATATGATTTACCAACCAACACATGAGGATATTACGACGACATCCGCACTGGGTCTCCACCCCCCCCCCCAATTTGAAATATTCATAGCACTACGACACTAACATGGATATTTCGAGTTTTCCGTGAGTGATACAGATTGAACACCTCATTAAGAACCCACTAATACAGGCCAATATGCATGGAAAATTCCCACATTGGACAACACTCCACCACATGAGATGGTTTTGATAGCAGAAACCCCTGAATTAGTGGAAAACTGGACATCCTCACGTCACTCACACAATACAAGAGCATCTCTGAAATGCATACTATTTCAATCCATAACCAACCACAAGAAGGATCACAGAGCACACCCGCTGGCTTTATAATAATTAGGATTCTCCAAACCTCCTTATGGCCCAAGAGGAACTCCCATAAATTAAGTCCACAACAAGGATACAAGGTCTTTATGCTCATCAGAAAAAATTAATCATTCAAAGATGACCCCGCTATAAGGAAATTTAAGCCATCCACATCATGTTAATGATCACTTATGTCGGACCAAGCTCATCAAACGTTCAACAAGTTTTGACTACGTGAAAGCTTCACCTTGAGACATATGGTTGGGGCCCAGATGTCTGATGCATCTACCGCCTCACAGTTAAAAGCAGACCACCACTATCTATAACTTCCTTTACTAGAAAAACAACCTACCTACTTTTCCCCGTGTACCAAGCGGCCACTTTGTCGACATACTAACTAATAATTGCAGAGAATTACTTAGAGTACCCAACTTACCACACTAGAGATAAGATTTTTAGCGGTCTGTTTGACACGCGATGCAAACTGATAGAAGGGAAACACTATGAAAAGGTCCCTTTGGTTCACACTCATCGGATGAGGAACCTAAGCTTACCAAAATATGATCATGACCAACAACTATTACGATATTTAAACTGATTTTTCGACACAACCTCTGAGGATCATGAAACTAGATAATCAGAAAGGACAACACACCTCTTTCTCCACCTGTTGACTGGTTTAGCACCTATGAGATCCACCACATTCTATTTCCTTCACTTCCATATGTATTAAATCGGGATGGGGATAGTCTTTGGGATCTCTCAATACATCCCCAGTCATAACGAAAACAGAACATTCCATGTTTACCAGTCTACTCCTGCTATGCAAGACATACTCGAGAGGACCTACACCCACACTACTATTGGAGTTCCTCCAAATCCAGAGACACTTCTAACATTTTTAAATCATTCAACGATATCAAACCGACCTCGGCGTCTACAGATATTCGACACAACCAAGTAGAACTCAACAACGCCACTCCACTAGGATTCTAAGCTGAGCCAAAAACTGAGATTCCTACTAGAAACCCATGGGACATTTCTAGGGGCATATCCCAAACAAGAAATAGAAAACAACCTTCCAAAAAACCATAAACATCACCCAAAAAACAACCACAAGCCAGATAAAAATCTAGTAATTCCAATTTAAAACATTAATTTTTTCTTAACAAAAAACACCCTCTTAAAAAACCCAACACTGCAAAATAGAGCCCAATAGATCTTTTGAACACATTTGTTTTGCTCTAAACTCAAAATAATTTCCCAATTCAAAAACCATTTAAGAACAAAAACCCATTTTAGAGAAAACCCCATTTTTAGGAAACAAGATGAAACCTTTAATATCAATAACTCACCACTGATATTCCATGATTCATCACAAATATGCATATTTGTGCCACTCAAGCACCCATGCACACGATCCAAAATCTATCCATTAATCACGTCCACATTAACATGCGAGCACCCATAAGAGTACCACAAGACAAAAAAAAAAGATATACTGCGTTCAAAACAAAACGTTCCTAATATTCCAAAAATACCTTTTTTCAAAACCATTTCAAAAAATCAAGACAAATTTTCAAAATGCTTTCCATTTCCAAAATAACATAGTTAAATTTAATATAACCCATGAAATTCATTTAGAAATTCAACATCACCAAATCAAGTGCCAAATTCCCGAAACAAGTTTTAAAAAAACACACCCGTAGAATCATGCCAAACACACGCGAAAATTAAATAAGAGCAAGTCCAAAGTCCACATTCATTAAAAAACACTTTCACACCGACCGTAAACTAAAGTGGGATATCACAAACATTAAAGCACCTAGAAGGAGGAATAGTGGTCATGTCTAACCCGGCTTCATGGTTTAGCATACCATTCCCTAGACAAGCACAAACCACTATGAGTGTCGAACCGTACTCTCGGGCATCACATGGGTCGCTACTCCATGAGAGACACTGCGCAGTACCGATTTACTCTAATTGTCATCCCCAATTAAAAAGGACCAAATCGAAAAACATAAATCCTGGAATACCCCTAGTTACTCGAGGATCATAACGAGTAAGAGTTTGCGACGCTCTTCATGCACTTACCACTCCAGTACCAACAATCCAATATCTGATCTACCTGACACCCCAAATAATAAGAACAAAACCTTTCCATTGATACCATTTTTTCATGAACCAAATCAGGTTTCCATCAAACCGACACATGACCCGATCCACGACAAGGACTTAAGGGAGTTCCCAATCCCAATGGGCTGGGACAAGTTCCCGTGTATAAAAAATAAAACTTGGGAATTAATGAACTGAATAAATAAATATAAAAAAACAAATAGAAATCCCCAAAAACTAATATTAAAAATCAAGCAACCTAACTATACCATATATTATGTTCGAATTTAATGATTACAACATGAACTAAAAACCCAAAATGAACAAAAATAGAGGAAAAACTAAAAACACTAACTCAAACCTCCAAGTAACACAAGGTGCAATGACCTCAAACCATGTTCCCCAAACCAGCATGAGGACGCCACTGAAAACCTGAACCACCCTTGATATGCTCGATGCCTCAACCTAGAATACAAAATAAATAGGATCTACATATACCCAAGGGAGTATGTAGGATATGATCCAAAATCCTATTAGGATGCCGCCAAGAAAAGGTTCCACGTATAATTATTTAATGACTAATATAGTTGTATGGTTAACAAAAGAAAAGAAATAAATGCTTGAATAGTTTAAGTGAAAACAATATTTTTTTATAAAATTAGTCATACTGGAAACAACTTAAATTAAAACTTACATAGAAACATTTTCATTCATGGTAACCCTAATGTCACACCATGTGCCGACAATGAGCGTAATGTAAAAGATGAGTATAATACATGGGGGACACTCTAAAGAGACAAGCGAGAATCGGACCTAAGAACATCATGTCTCAGTGAAAAATGATATAAGAATACAACAATATACATTCTTGTGCATGATCCACTAGTAGGAAAACACATCCATAACCTAGTGGTCTCCCAATATCATTGAAAAGGTTTAGTATTGTTGTAGTTGTCAATCCAGTTATGTGATACCTGACCGATTCCACTTTTGTATCACTAGAACACTAGTCCTAGCCAGCCCACCAAGTACTCAGGCTTCCCGTTTGTGCTCAATTAGTACAGAGTTTTTGTCATATGTCATAATCATATAATCAAAAAAAAATACACTACACATGCCAAAAACAACATTTGCACAGACAAAATCCATTTGAAATAATCTTCACTCTAAAAATTTCCCAAATCTAAATCTGCATCACATAAACATCAATTAAAACAACTACACTGTCAATGAAATCACATTCATCATTAGAAACACCGTTAAAAGAATTTATTAAACAATTTCCTCTCACGTTTCATGACTTTAAGCACCAAAAACCTTTAAGAAATTAAACCAAAACCATTTTTCACCCTTAATAATTAATTAACAAAACCATTCAAACTTTCACAAATAAATTTTAAAAGATGAGAACACTAATACACACACTAGATATTCCAAAATCCCCTTACCAGGCCATACTCACACAATGATACCCCAGAAACATAATCTGCATCACGCACATAATTAATGAAACCACCTACACAATTAAAAACACTATTACTATAATTAAACGACCTGCATGAAAAATGTTCCAATCAATTTCAAAATATGCTACAAGACATTAAATGCCAAAAACTCATATAAATATTCATTTCTAACTAAACACAAATATAAACAACCCCATAACACCAATTTCCCCCTGTGTAAATCCTAATAAATTAACTACCCAATTATTTAAAAAACTAATAAGCAGCTCTATATGGGTTTTCACCACAACAATATACTTATATCATGGAACACCCTACTAAACACATCAAAAATCACTAAACGTCAAGTAAAATAAAATTTTCACATGTCTAATGAATTAATAATCTAAACACACAACATTAAAAAATATCACTAACAATTAATTAGAGATTAGATTTTAGCAGAAAGAATACATATAATATAAACATGCTACTAAACAATTCAAATGAAAATAAAAAATCAATAAAGATCAAATTCATACAATACAAATTAAAAAAAAATATTCTAAATTAATTAAACATGACAGATTAATTAATCAAATAATAAATAAACATGTAACCAACTACCTCAGTGTAGACCAACATCATAAATTTGTTGCGCAAAGTCCACCACACTTCAATTACACACTAAATAAATCAGATATACCCTAATATAAGAATTTAGACAAATTATATCTATAATAGACCCTAAAATAATAACAGAAGACCATTATAACCAATATATAACCAAAGAAACACAAAAATAAAAAAGCCTATGGAGATCAGATGAGAAAATACCAGTGCAGGAAAAACTGGGAAGAAACTAGGGGGTTGTTGGAGGTCCAGCGTGATAAAGAAAAGGGGTAGTGCGTAGCTATACAATTAGACGTGGATGAGAGGAGGTCTTCCACACAATTGAGGAGGCTGGAGAGGCCGCACTGGATGGGAACTGGATGGGTGCGGCTCGAAGGCGGTTCGGTAGAGTGGCTTGACGCGGGTATCTGACCGGAAGATGGAGGGCATGACCAAGGGTGATGTAGTGTGGTTGTTGAAGATCATAGGGGTGGCAGTGTGAGGCAGGTTGTGCATTCGGGTGAGGAGGCAGATGGGTCTGTGGTGCTTTGGTTCGAAGTCTGGATGGGGGGTGATGCTAGTTCGATGTCTGATGCTGGTGGTTCGAGCTGCATGGGTGTCCTGGTTCAGTGCAAGGTGAGATGTAGGGTGGCGCAATGTGAGATGGAAAGAGGAAGGGCAAGGCGATGCCGGTGCAGGAGAGGGAGCAGTGGCAATACTTCTAGGAAGATGAGAGAGAAGGGGAGTGCACTAAAAGCGCTCTAGGGTTTCCAGGGGAAAGGAGTATGCATGGGGAGAGAGGGGAGAGCAAGGGAGGGGGGGAAAAGAAAAGGAGAAATAAAAGAAAAGAATATAATATAATGAAAATATAGAAAAATAAATGGAAAAATAAAAATGAAATGAACTTTAAAAAACTACCATAATCATAAAAATAAGAGAAATCCAAATAAAAAGTAAATTATTTTATAATTATTAATTTAATTTAACTTTAACAACCAAATAAAAATATTTTTAAAAAAAAATAATCATCATCATCATAATGTAATTAAAATATTAACTTCAGTAATGATAATATTAATAACAATACTAATATAATAAAACCAACCAAAATAGAAATATCATTATTTACTGAGGTTGAACATTGTGCACGGTCACGTGCATGGCCACGTGTACGGTCATGTGTGCGGACATGCATACGGTCCCATGTGTGTCCATGCAAACAGTTTCATGCCCATATAAGATCTCAATTTCATTTAAAATAAATCTTGTTCAAGATGCATCTCAAAAGTATGACCCAAAATAATTAAAATAAAATTAAGTGTATGTAAGGGTTTGACACATTTCCATGGGTAAGAATAGATTCAACATGTTTCGTCAACTCTGGTGTCCTCCCTAAAACCCAAAAGAATATCCTGATGCATTTTTTCCATCAATGGAATCAATTTTTTCCACAACAACTAGTCCTCCCTCCAAATATAAGACAACATCCCTCTAGGCTCAACCATCTGAGTATCATGTCGCATCTAGTCCTCCTCACCCCACGCACGATTATAGACATCTAGGCTCATCCATCCTAGGCTCACATTACATCATATGTTGAATGAAACAAATCTAACAATCTGTCTCTTGGCCCTAAACAAGGAATTCCGACTTCATGCACAAAGAGATATCATGTGTCAAATGAACAAGTCACTTGTCCTATACAAGAAATCGGGAAACTCAGGCCCCCAAGGCATTATCATTTATCAAAAAAATAGTTCTTAATCAATAATTAATTAATTAACTAATTAATCATTGATTTCATCTATGAGAAACAAAACCATCAATCTATCTCAAGCTATCACAAATAATGTAAAAAATTAATATTACATGACTTCTAAAAGATTTTATCCAATTTATTGTCAATAAATTACAGATTTATGGTCATTACCAATTTTAAATGATAACTTAAGAGACGAATAGATATCACACTCTAAAGAATATATTAGAGAAAACCATTATTAGTGTAAAAGTATCAACATCACAATGTGATCGATATAATTTCATTAATCCACATGAAATGACTATTGGGTTAATTTCATTACAATCCATTGGGATAAATCATTTTTACATTATGATTTCATGTTAATATAATAGAATCATAAAATCCCCAACCTTAAAATTGTGTCAATATTCTTCAAAGGATAACGAACCACACAATAAACCTTTATATCCTTTCCCTCAAGAACTAAATCCATCGAAGGACATCATGGAATTATCGCACCAGCAAAAACCAAGAGAATCCCCATTGGAAACATGGGTACAAAAAAACAATAAAATAAAATGATTATATCAGATGAAATGTAATCAAAACTAGAGAAACATTAAGAAACAAAATGAAGTACATACCTTTGGCTACCTTGGATCACAACAGAATGTATATAAAACCCAAGGATCGATTGTCCTTGATGGGAATCCTTAACTCTAAAGGGGAGGTCTTTTGTAATTCATCACCATGGAAGATATCCACTAATGTCGTAGTGTTCTGGAAAACCCATGCTATTGAAAATTCTTAATACACCACTATAGGGGGAACTACATGATGTGTAATAACATTTCACAACATGTAGTCCTTAGGGTTTGGTTTCTGTAAAAAAATTCATCACATCATTATTTTATTTATGTTTCTAACCTCAATTAATTTAACATATAGAATCCTAATTTCACATCTTGTAATATTATTACACATTATGAAACCATCATGATTCCGTATTTTGGCAGTTGAGTCCTTACTAACTTCCTTCGATCCTCAATTGATCACCTCAGTCATCTAAAGAGTTAAAATGGTGGATCCATGCAGATCAATACCCTTACATTAGAAACCTATAAAAACATCATAATCCTTTAGATTCCTAAACCAACCAAGAGAGGAAACCCAAAATGGGGTCTTCCGAATAGCCACCAGATAATATACCTTTCAAAATCTATCACCAAAAGAGGTTCTCAACCACCACATAAAATAACACTAGGCTTTAAATAGTTAGTAGATGTACTAATAATCAAGTCTTCACCACCTATAGTGATATCGTAGATCCATATAACCTCAAGAATCTAGATACGAAAATGAAATGGTGTACCCCGCATGTATTCACCATCCATGGTAAGAGAGTAATATAAAACATGTAATAAGAGAGATATTCATATCATAAACCAGAAATATGACTAAAAAATAAATGATTAGCATTGCAAGAGAAGTGATAAACATAAATAACTTAGGGTACTGTTAAGTCATTGATGATTAAAATTCCATGTTTCTATCCACCCTATCATCATGACGTCACTGGACACAAACCAATAGGATAACATGTCCACACAACACATTCTCCCAGTGGTATTGTGCCTCTACCAGATGTTCCTAGATGGTTGGATCCTCATCAATATAGATATCTCTAATATAGATGATGTGATATTCATAATTAAGATAATGACAGATCAACTACATGTGAAAAACATTTTGTATCATGTTCATATGTGGTAGAAGCACTATTTGATACACCATGGATTTAACATGAACCAATGCTATGATTGGTATAATAACTAGGAAGAAGGCATACTCTTACACCCAAAAACTTTATTACCATTTTGGGTACTTGCCATCTAGAACACATGATCCCCAATGTTGAACACAATAGGTATTCTACTATTATTATCATATGATTTATAAAGATCAGGAAGTACCTTCATCCTCCCATGAATCTATTTCACCATCTCAACCATATTCTAAACCAGTTATAGCTCATGAATTACTAACTCTACAACTTCAGTCCCGATAAATGGATAACATAAACATGGTCCATAAAAGGAATCAAATGGCTCTATTCTAATGGTAGAGTGAAATCTATTGTTGTCATCTAACTTGACCATAGGAAAGTGCCTCATCCAAAAACCTCCAAAATTCTGGACATAAATTCAAAACATGTCTTTAATATTATTAATTTTCGAGTCCATATAACCATCCATCAACATATGAAAACCAGTTCTCATGATTAGTTAAGAACCAAAAGAATGAAAGATAACTCTTTACCTCTTGGACTCAAAACAATGATCTCGATAAAAAATGGTCATCATTGGGACCACATTGAGTCTCACCACCATCTCCAGATTTAACCTCAACAAAACATCAACTAATCTTGACTCCATATTTTATATAATTTTGGAAACATTCTTCAATGGTTCCACTACACCCATATCACATCATATCCTCCCCATCCTCGAGAAAAAACAATAACAATTTCTGTTGATATTTTATCCCACTTCTACTAAGGAACATCTACCATATGTGGAAAACCAACAAGAACACGATGATCATCCTTCACCTTCTAGAAGACCACTTCTAGAGACACAATCCCTAAAAATGAATTTATTAAACCAGGACACCAAAAATGTATTCTTGGACATTGCTATGTATTTTCCATTATAGGATGTACCACAAAAAGAAAACTATGGAAGTCTCTAACAATCATCTCATGAAATTCCATTAGAATGAAAATCCTTCCTAAATCAATACTCAGTGTCATTCATCCTTAGAAAAACTATTAGGTACCTCACCACAAAAATTTGGGTCTCTCCAAATCTACAACTCAAGATCCTAGAATTTGGATTCATCCACCTATTACACAAGATAGACTACGAAATCACCTTAAAAAGAAAACACCTACCTCCATTATCTCCCATATCCTTATGTAATGTTGAATGTTATTCCATCACCTTCCAAGAATCACCAGATTCATGAAAAACATTTCTAAATGACTTCTAACTCATCATATCAGCAAAAACATTCCACTTCTTAGGAGTATTTGAAATCATGATGTTGTAAGCCAATAAGATCACCTTACATCTATGATGACACAAGTTTATGTCATCCTGGGTGAAAGAATACTCCATGCTCTTATGATCGTTGAAGATCCCTAAATACACATTGATGAGGTAATGCCTTTAGAATATCAGGGAAACCACCTCCACAACCAACACGAGATTATTGGTACTATAGTTATGATTGTGGATACTTAACTACAAATTCCAATAAGAAATGACTGATCTCTTAAACATATGAAGAAATTAAAACCCATGATGTGGATCATCAAATAAAACATAAAACTGAACTCCTTTTATTATAATAAAATGAACTGGAACACTGACCAAAGTCTCATTCATATACTCAAAAGTTTCCTGACACTATTCCTTCTACATAAATGCCTGCTCATTTCTGGTCAATGATTTCATAGGATTGTGAACAAGAGAGAAATAGGCTAGGAACCTCTTATAATAGACTGAAATACCAATGAATATTTTGACATCATTCAATGAATTGGGTGCTTCACAAGACATAACTACTTATATATTCAATGGATCAATATATGATCTCTGTTAGGGTTGAACATAACCCATGAAACCAACTTCTAGTGCCCAAAACTCACCCTTCAAAAACATCCAAAGTAGTAGTTGATGGCTAATAACACCCAAAATGGCATGTAGATGACTATCATGTACCTCCTCGGATGCAGAGTTCAAAAGGATTTTCATCAATGATGTGAACCATTACGTTTTATTGGATCTCAAGGAATAGAGTTTTTATTAATCCCATGAAAACAACAAGAGAGTTCGTCACTCCAAATGGGATCACAAAAACTCTTAATTCTCAGGATAACAGTGGAATGTTTTCTATCGTATATTCTAATACTTCGTACACATTTGATGATATATTGACTGAAAATAATTCTTCTATAACCATCTTTCACCCATAATTTTATCTAAAAATCATCGATCCATGGACGAGGATAGCAGTTATTCCTTATCACTTGGTTCATGCAACAATAATATATACAAAACCACAAATTACCATCGTCATAATTCACATTGAAAACTAGTCCA
Organism: Viscum album; assembly: GCA_963277665.1. NCBI lineage: Eukaryota > Viridiplantae > Streptophyta > Magnoliopsida > Santalales > Viscaceae > Viscum > Viscum album. Next base: position 1,136,759,176 of record OY728150.1, on the reverse strand, counting down.
CCACACAGTAAGATAGTCGCCCAAAAATACACATTGCAACATACCATCATGTTGTATTCATATCTCTCGCAACTCATAAGGGTCATTCCTATATGGATTCATGGGGATAGAAGACACGCCTAACTATAGTTCGATTCCCAAATTATATCTATCATTGAATGGGTTAACACTAAAACATAATCTTGAAATAATTAAATGTACTGTTATATTACAATGGAAAAATCAATCTCTTTAACCTCTGATGAAATAAAAATAAATGTATCTGTTAATGATGATAAGTATAGAATAGTCTTATAGCCCATCCATGTCGATAATGAAATCATGTTGTTGTATCCTTAAACATATGAAATATACCCAATATCGGTTTTTACCAAGAAGCTTCTCATAGTCACTGCATTCATCAAACAAGACAGCTCGACCTAAAACTGGCATAGTTAATATCAATGGCACTGGATTTCTCTCTACACTAAGTCCTAAATAATGGAAAAGGATACGTGATGTAATGGATTATCTCTATAGTAGATAAAAAAACATGTAACCAAGAAAAAAACTATAAAAGAGTACCTCAAATGACGTTTGGGTTGTACACTGCTTGCAACACTAAAGCATGAAGCTGACCACGAGCTGATCCACATACTCTCTGACCATGCTAATGACCACCACTATGGATTATCTCTTCTCTCCATGTATGGGGAGTGTACCATTGTAATCATCTTCCAAACCCATATACTTTATACAATCCCAAACTGGAGAATCCCGCTGTTGATTCCTCGACTGGAACTATTACTAATAGAGGATCATGAAGCCAAACTACTGGGGCACATTGACTAATCTAAACGGTCATGCACTCTATTCATTTAGGACGTCATACTATATACGAAAATCATGTTATGATCCCTTGTAATATTTCTAAGATCTATCAGCCTTGGAGAAATGAGACATTACGGGATGGGACCCACTCTTAGCTTATCATAAACACCTCAACCCTGAAAACATCAAAAACCATGCCACAACACTACTTCGTGGTGAATCCTGTAGACTCACCTCATGCGATTATCAAGTTAAGGCTAATGTTCTATCGATGACTTATTTCATCACCAAAACCTCAAGATAGATATTCAATATAAATGGGATGACTTCGTATTAGATCTATGGATCCAAACAGTCCTCAAAATTCATATCCCTGGCCTCAACATCTAGAAATTGCTCTGAAGCATATCGTAGTAGTTTCCAAAAACAGATAATATACTCTCACGCACTAGATCTCCCACGAGTAAGGTAAATAGATCTGAGTGACTGTATAAATTTGTTTCCAAATAACGAAACTAGACTCTTAACTAGTCTTGGAACTACTCCCACAACACCTCTGACTCTTCACAATCTCTGATGAACAAGAACCACTGCTTCCTTGCTACCCTATGAAAAATCTTCACAAAGTATAACATCCACTGCTCCATCATGAAAATGGAGAAAACAGAATGATATCTCATCCTCCTCCAACCCATCATCCATGATTACATCTGAAATAGAACCATCATACCTCTATAGAATGGGTTACTGAATCTCTTAATGTGCCATCCTATGTGTGTCATCGTCTACAACCTCTAATCTATGACGAAATTCTAGCGCAACCTATTAATAATATTTTTCCCAAACCTAACAAGGATTCTAACCTGGAACCATACCTAAAATGTTAAAAAAATTACATGCCTTCAACTTGGAATATAGATTAAAATACCATTAATTATTATCTTATTATTATTCATTTTCAGTTAACCTACCCCAAGGTCTACCCATTCAAACATAGCCTCAATGAAAAATGATGGATGATACATTCCTAGTTCTCTAGACAAAAAATAGTATCAACTTGTTTAGAATTTATTATATTGTTATTGGTATATGAATCAGATCATTATGGGATAGAAATACCAATGTCTAAACAGGAGGATCCACTTATGATTTATGATAGCTTGCATTATTTTCCCCTTGATTGTCTTACTTTGGTGCAATGGGATACCCTTGGGCTTCATCATTTTCATCCTCCTTGAAGGGTTTTTCCTTGTTTTACTTGATCGATTTTAAATAGTAATAAAAAATAACTTTCAGTCACTAATGGTATTATAAACACACAACTGGGAGGCATTACCCTATAAAGATAACACATGATAAAGAGAGAAATAAGGCAGACACCAACCAACTCCATATAAAACCTAAATATAAATTAGGATATGAAGTTCACATTAGAAATGTCATGCAAGAACTACTACAATTTAATGATAAAACTTCCAGTAAAAAAATAAAAATAATGAAAAATACATCCAAAAAGCCCAACCAAGTCCTACTAAACCCCAATCTAGTAGTAACCAGTGTGATCTCCAATCTGTTACAACTGACCGGACATATATATATATATATATATATATATATATATAAGTGTCTGTGTGTGTGTATGTGTGTTCCTGTGTGTTGGGTGATTATAAATATATACTGAGTAGGATCCTCCCTGGAGTCTGTCATGAAAAAGATAATGAAACCACACAAAACCACATAAAAAAAGTAAAACTAACTCATACCAGAACAGGTTTACTGAGTTCCTAGACTCAGCATGGACAGTATCAAAAAATATCACATACAATTTCATATAATATGGTAATGAATATCATGGGTACCCCTCTACTACATACATACTCATTTTCTTATATTCTACAACATTTCACATCCTGAGAATCTTTCTCCAAAAAGACACTCTTGCAGGCACCTGGGATAAGAAAAACAACATGAACCCCACGAAACGTACCACCACATCTGTGTAACCTAATGTAACCAGTTTTCTATTAGGATCCACCGCAGGTGGTGTAATGTGTATCATAAATCAGGTATTATACCTAAAGCCATCATAGCCTATGCACTGAGTAATGATCATCAACCCATCAAATCTTATAGAACTTATACTTGTAGTTTTTCTGGGAAAATATATCTAGAATACATATGTGTGAAAAAAACATAATCCATTACAACCCCCTACAAAAATATATGTAGGAAACCAACCACTGTGTATACTGGCACAACTATCTACCAATATAAGAGATTGGGGCCAAAGGTAGTTGTTTTCCAACCATCCTCCCATTGGGATGTTAGGGAAAACACACCCAGATATTAGAGCCCCTGAAATTTCAGTTTTCTAAACCAAATGGGTGGAGTAGTCTATAAAGAAAAAAAAATTAAATGATATTATATATCGAAAAGCCATACTATGTCCATAACCTAGTCTTGAAATAAACTACAGATATTGTCTCTTGGACTCTCGGATGTCAATGTTATGACAAGATATCCTATAAGCACACAACAATTAATGATCAATAATAAATTAATTAATTATTTTTTATTAGCTGCACATTAATATAACTAGTTAATTAACAATTAATAAACAATAATCATTTTCAAAATTACATTTCATTAGATTTATAACAAAGATGCATGCCCGCCATGAATAAGAAAATTGATTCCACTACTTCTCAAAATAATAACTTTAGCATTGCATCCCAGTAATCTTCAATATAATGGGTGATACGTTAATTATTTTATTAACATTATTACATTAAGTATTACATGGTAATCTAGAAAAACATCATATGCTAGTAAACAAGGTTAATGACAAAGAACATCCATTTCCCTCATGAAGTGGGGAAAATAATGTTAATAAACATCAACCTGGCCCTCGACTGATCAATATATTCAAACAAACTTCAAGCTTTCGTATCAATTGGTAAATTTAGATTCAACCCATTTAGTCCTCTATAGTGTCTTCCATGATACCAAAAAGAATATCTCAACCAATACTAGCATCCTGAGTGTCAATAGCTACAACAAAAACCAATCCTCTCCACCCCATATACTATAACACCCTTCCAGGCTCACCCATATAAGGCTCACATCAAATATGGTCCTCCTCACCCAACACACCACAATATCCCTCTAGGATTTTCCATCCCAGGATCACATCACGTCACAATAAGTTAGAAATTAATATAGGAACTTGGATCTTCACCCCAAAATAAGGCATTTATCCTTATCATGCAACATTCTCTCACACATCCAAAGAAAAATGAACTAGGATTTTAAATGGAATAAGTAATATCATTACCTACATATAATTACTTTTTAACACACAGATAGTTCTTATTCTATATTTTATTAACTTATTTATTAATCAAATGTTTATATTATGAAAATTCTATCAAGATAGTTATCTCATGCTATCAAGAATTAATTAAATAGATTATTTATCATGTGTTGATAAATCTTTTAGAATATTACATTTAACTAAATTTATATTATACATTCATTAAAAATTCCACATGATACTCTATGAATTTCATATATATCACACTATCATGAAAATCAAGAGGCAAACTATCATCGTGGTAAAAAGAAGAAACATCACAATGTGGTTGATACCAATTATTTAATCTGGTTAAATTAATTATTAGGTTAATTTAATTGTGATCCAATGGGATATATCATGATATATATATGTGATTTTAAATAATAAAAACATAAGCCTAAAATCCCTTACCTCAATTGGGTGTCCACATTATTCACTCAAGAATGAACAACACAACAGATTCAGATGTCCTCTTACGCAATATCTCCATCCAGTTATGGATACTAAGGCACAACGGGACCAATAACAACCAAGAGATACCACATCAAAAAACTTGGGTATGAAAATACCATGGAATAGGGAGAAGATACTATATGACATAAGATAAAACCATAAGAAACTACTAGAAAATTAAGGAAGAACACACCTTCGACCACTTTGGATCTCCATAGATTGGAGACAAAAGTACAAGGATCAACCCTGTCAATGTGAATCTAAAATGATAAATTAAAGGGTTTCTGAATTCCTTGATAGATGAATACATATACTGAATACATTGGTTTATGAATAATACAAGAAATTTTAAATGTTTAATACATCATTATAGCTAGGAATTATAAAATCTTTAATCCCCTATCATGTCGTGTAATCATCCGTGTTCAGTTTATGCCAGAAAAAGAATTTCCACCTCATTATATATATTTTTATGACACTAATTCAATATACTTTTTTAAACCTACATTCATTTCATGTAAAATTATTACATGTCATGAAATCTCCCTACATTTAAATTTTAGCAGCCGAGTCCCTCCAAAAAACCTATAAGCCTCCTACAATATCATCGATAATAAAAACCCTGCAGTGGTTTGATCCATGAGGATCCATGATTTTAAAATAAAAATTTAAAATTATTATAAATTTCATAGTATTAATTGAATCACATTATTTCTAGGAGAAAATGATTTCTGTTTAATTATATAAATCATTGATATTCACAATATATAGAGAACTGAGTATAGAACTACATCAATATAAAGATAACATGATCATATCATATATATATATATATATATATTAAAAATAGATTATTTTAAATGAAATTTACCATAATATAACAATATAAACATAGAATGGTGTTTATATAGATTAGAAACACCCTTGAGAAAATAATGGTTTTAACTGCATCAAAAAGAAGGAATAAATATTTTAATTGATTGATTCACTTTGTAAACTAACAAAAAATTTATATATATTTATAGGGTATTCATGAACCATATAACCCCTTAGATTATAAAATAGTTTCAAAAATATAGAAGAATAATAATAGATAAATTAATTTAGAAAAATTAATAATTAATAAACACTCAAATTTTCCAATTTCGTTCAAAAGAATTTTCAAAAAAATGTGATTTTACATATTTTTAAAAAAATGTAATTTTACTATCCAATAATAGATTCATTAATTTAAGAGAAGATATTTTTTATAAATATGGAGACAAGTACACAATTTATTAATGTTAATGAATTTTTTAAAGTTTTTTAAACATGTTTTTCAAAAGAAATGTTGTTTTTATAGTGGAATGAAATTCAACTAGATAAAAACATAATTTTAAAATAGTGTAATATAATATTCAATAAAATATAATATTATAGCTTGATAAAACATGTATGAATCAATTTTATTCTCAATTAAAAAAATATAACTCCAATGAAAGAGACTTGTGTTGTCATATCTCTTATAGTAAACCTACTTTATTTGGCTTGAAGCATTTGTAAAGGTATTTATATAGTAAAAAATTAAAACATAATAGTAATATAGATAATATAATAATGTTTCATAACGATCCAAATATATATAAAATATATTTTTATGAATTATCATAAAATAATTAATTAAAATTTAATTTAAAAAATATTATAGAATTGGAGTAACAACTATGTCAAAAAGAGATAGAATAAAATATATTTATTTATATTCGATTATTCAAAGAATTTAATGGGAAAAAATATATTGAAAATTCATATATTATTAAGTCAATACATCATCACTCAATATAAGAAATATTCATGACATGTACTCTCAATGAAACATAACTCTATGATATAAAACTCTTACTATTTTAGTTACTCATTAATTGAATCTCATTGAAAAGAGTTATTCCAAATGAAATCAAAATACAATTGAATGAAACAACATTATACTATATCAAAAAAAAATTTATATAATCAAATCATAATATAAATAGGGGTAATAATACTAAACATTTCACAATTAGGTAATTTTAGGTGAAATCTATTCCTAGATCCTTATTTGTACTGAACTTGAACAAAATGTCCTAAAACATTAAACACATCACCTTAAATATAAACAGTTGACCATTTTTTTTTAAATTAACTATATATAAAACTCATTTTTAATCAATATACACTTAAAAACAAACACACACACACACACACACACATATATATATATATGTTTTATTTTTTAAAAAAAAATACACCATCTGTATGTAATCATTATCGATTGGAACTAGTTTCTTAATAGTTGTTTTGGTATATATAATATTTCATAATTGTATTAATCAATGGTTTTATAAAGTACTATAATATATGATCCATGTTAATTTTTAATTATATTATATCATTTCATGTAGTCTTTGGTTAGTATCCATGATACTAAAATCAATGGAAACCTTTTTTTCTTATTAATAATGAATGATGGTGATATTATAAATAATGAGATAAATTTTTATATGACCTTTCCATAAGAATGAAAAAATTATTTAAAAAAAACACACACAAACCCACCCACACACACACACACATATATATATATATATTATTTTAATGTTAAAATTGTTTTAATAATATTCTATTAGATATACTCATTGTATTGTTCATGTAGGTGGATAAACTAATCGAAATATGATAATTATGTGATTAATGGACAATTATGATATGGTTTAGTAGTAATATACTAATAGAAAATATATATTTATAAAACCATAGTTAATTATAATCTCTCATTTAATGATTATTATTGTGTTTACTACATTCAAATGGTATCTAGGATGATCTAATGAGTTCATAAAGTCTCTTATAAGTGTTGTGTTGGGTGATGGCTATATAGACTTCCCATGTTGTGAACATGATTCACATTGAGGGTATATATTAGGCCAGTATCTATTAAACTTATAAATTATTTTAAAAATAATATATGTTTTCAATTTTTTTAACATCATTAATTGGTGATTATATATTAATTAACGGAAAAAACCACTTTTATATATATTAGAATCATATGAATCAATTTATGAATTATTAATTCATTAATTGAATAATTTATTTAGAGAACAATTTATTATAGTGGATTACTCAACTGCTCTCATTGGGATTGTGTTTATGTTCATTAAACCAATGGATTACGCATTTTTTCCTTGTGTTGTTTATACGCATCTTGGTTTCATCATTAATTTCCTGATCATTTTTTGAGTTGGTTACTCTCTTTATATAAGATAAGTGTATTTCTTCATGGTTTTCATTATTCTACAGCTGGCAGTATCATTTTGAATTATGTTATTTAGATATAATTGTATGGTGGTTCTTCTTATATCCCTTCATCCTTCATTCTTTCAACTGCTTATGAGGGTTTTCCATGTGATAATTGTGTTTTTACACGTGAGTTTATCAATATAGTCGTTATTATAAACCTAAAATGTTTTTTACATAATCAGATTATAATATTTTAGAGTGATTATGTCATCTTCGGTTCATGGTTTCCACACCCCTTTTTTCTTGAGTTTCCCAATATAATTAGAGTTTTTACTGAGTGTGAAATAGGTGGTTCATCTCTAGAATATGTTTTTAGAACCATGAATGTTTATTATTTTATGAAATTTTTTCTAAAATGAATGACCATGATTGATTGATTTTTTTTTCAAATTATTATTGAGAGAAGGTGAGTCTTATCCTATTTTTATGAAAACAATGGTGTCTTTAGAATCAATTTTAGATTTATTCTAAAAAGTCGTTTTCAAAGAATGATACTATAAATTTCAATTTTTTAAACTAATTTATTAAATGTGATCATCAATCTGATATTTTTTTAAACAAGTGACATAAGAGAATCATTTGGTACTTATGTGAGACATTAAATATTGGTCACTATATATTTTTATTTTGAGGGGTTCGCATATATTTTTAATCTATTACACAGGAAAGGTTCCATGGTTCGTGATTGTGATAATATATGGGGGGTCACCCATAGGGTGTTCCAATGATCCAAATCCATATTTCTTTGGGAGTGATTGCACGCTAATAATAGATAGTTGTATTTCTGATTTATATAGAATAAATTATGTTATAATTTTACATTATTATCCATTTTTGATGGATTTTATCTTCATGTTTCAGAATGATGTGATTAATGAAATAACTAGTGAAATTAGATATCTAAAATATTCTTTGTACCTATTGTAACATCCACGACCCAGAAGCCACTAAACCGGTGCTCCAAGCCGGGTGGTTACATGACCTTAATCACTCCTCCCCATACGCCAAAGGCCGCCAACTAGCAGCGGGGGGTCTATAAAGTCAGGTGGGGAGACTATACCCCCTTTTTATCAGAGTAAGCCACAACAAAAATAAACCAAATAGCATAAACAATAACCAGTAAACACAGAACAAGATTAACAATCATATCCAACAATAATTATTCCATGCCATACTACAAGTGAAAGAGTAAAAAACACTCAAAATAAGGACAACGGCCAAAATCACAAAATGGTCCCGACTCCAAGTTTCGATCCTCCACCAAGTACTACCAATGTCCACTCAGCTAACTAGTAAGGACCCTTGCCCTTGTCCTGACCTGCAAACATGAAGTCTGTTCGGGTACCCAACGGCGGCCTGAGTAGGGTGTGAGTACAACTTAGTAGTCCACCACCAACGGTGTCTACAAAATATCCAGTATAAACAGGTAGTGCATGAAAAAGGAAAATGAATGATAAATGACAAGTAATTATTAAGGTTCCATTAACTAGTTCAGAGCCAACGCCATTGCCACTTCCATTCCCATTCATTTCACACCAATTATCATCACTTACCATTTCATCATAATTCCATGGGTTAATCACATACATTATGTTACATGGGTCTAAGTCCAACAATCACATGAAAGAGGGTAAACACATCGTTATCATGTCTCACTAGGACTAACCCCTCATAGCAACCATATCCTCACCTCGAAGCCTCAGTCCGGGTGGATGCAACTGTTAAGAGAATAGACCCGCAGTCACCTTTCCTAACCCGTGCATTTAGGGTGGAGTTTAAAGCCTCAGTCTTCACTCGACCCGTGGGCGTAGATCCTCAAGTCATACCTCACTCAACCAAGACATGTTGACATGCTTATATATAAGTAAACATCAACCTTCCAACCATTGCCCATCAGCAAACATCATTCACAACAACCCACATGGGAAACCAAATCATGCCTTAACCCATTAACACATTACCATTCCACATCATTTAACCATTCACCCAATTCCCATGTGTTATGCCTATCTCAGTAAGCATTCCATCATAGACCTATAATCTATCCCATTATGGTCTTTAATCAATATACACATTAACCATTTAACTCGTTCATCATTTCCATGAATCAACCATTCTTTCCATTTCAAATAACCCCTTGATTATTACCAAGTATAGGTGCATCACCTAACTTCTATTCCACGTTCTACCAATCATGCCAACATATTCATCGAGGGCTCTACCATTTACCACAACAAGTTCACTTGTTTAATAACAATCCCTAAACCCGGGGAAAGCCGACACATCCAATGGATGGCCCTAATTTAGGTCAACTCAATCCCAACAGATCCCAAGGGGATCGTGAGGTTTCCTATTTGCAATTTTAAACACCTTTATTCTCAAACATGACAAGGTTATCCAAACATAACCAAGAAAAAGATAGAACACAATTTAACATGCACTAAACCCTAAATAACCATGGGATATAACTTGTAGACCACCTACCTTGAATCTGCGGTTGAACGCACTCTCAATCAAGTCCTCCGACCACGATTCGACCAACCCTTTTAGCTTCAACCTAAAACTCACCCAAAATATTGGGTTTTAGGGCTTCGGAACAAGAGGGAGAGAAGACCCAAACCCTAAACCCAGAAAAGAACTAAGGAGGAGATTAGCCTTACTCGGAGCTTCAATCCGCAACCAAAGGCGCCCTTAATGGCCAAGAATTGAAGGAGTTTGATCTCTTGGAGTCCTTTGGAGGCTTGGTCTGCACCTGGGGTGAAGAGGAGAAGATGGGAGGAAAATCCCGAGTTGGGTTTATAAAGCCCAAAGTGGAAATTTTTTAAATTTTCCAACTATATGTGGCCGCACGGTTTGGAAAACTGTGCACAAACCGTGTGCACGACACTGCCCGGAGGAGGGGGAGTCGCACAGTTTAGCCGCACAGCTTTGAAAACCTTGCGCAAACCATGTGCACACTTCTGTCCAGAGGAGGGAGGGTCGCACAGCTTAGTTTGGGCAGGCCACACGGTTTGGCTGACCGTGCGTAGGCCGTGCGCCATGGTCTGCTTTGCCCAGACTTCCCTTCATCCGTGCCCCAAGCCCTCAGAACACCCCCAAGGCCTTTCACACTTCCAAGATACCTTTTAAAGTCCCAAAAGAAAAGGTTTCAACCCAAAAACAACAAAACATACCTTTCCAAAAAACGGGATCTTACAACCTCCCCACCTTATAACGGCTCGTCCTTGAGCTGAGCTTCCAATCCTCATTGCTCCACTGAAGAGAAGTGTTCAGGCCACTGGGCCCGCATATCCGATTCCCGGTCCAAAGTTTCTTCCCGAACATTCCCATGCTGCCATAGTACTCTCACTAATGGCACAAACTTTCCTCACAAGACCTTTTCACTACGATCCACCACACGAATCGGATTCTCCTCAATGGACGCATCAGCCTTAAGCTCCACATCCTCAACATCATCCACATGAGATAGGTCAGGGTGATACTGTTGAAGCTGCGACACATGAAACACATCATTCATCCTACCATACCAATGTGGAAAAGCCAATTGGTAAGCCACTGGTCTGATCCTCTCCATATTCTCAAAAGGTCCCATATATTTGGGGGCCAACATACCCTGCTTTCGAATCCGACGGTGACCCAACCTTGGAAACACCTGAAGGAACACTTTATCACCCACCAAAAACTCAAGAGGTCTACACCTCCGATCTACATATTACTTATACCTACTCTGAGTCATAGCCTTTCGCTTCATGATCAACTTGACTCTCTCAGAAGTCTCCTGCACAAGACTTGGCCCCAACAACTCAGATTCACTGGCCTCTAGCCAACACAGCGGAGATCTACATGGCCTCCCATAGAGTGCCTCAAAAGGTGTCATCTGAATCGTAGCTTGAGAACTATTGTTGTAGGAAAACTCAACCAACGATAGGTGTCTCTCCGAAGAACCATCAATGTCCAAGACATAAGCACTTAACATGTCTTCCAACACTTGGATCGTACGCTCCGACTGCCCGTCCGTCTGCGGGTGGAAGGCCGTACTCAAAAACACCTACGTACAAAGTTCCTTCTGCAACCCTTTCCAGAAAAGTGATGTGAAACACAGATCTCAGTCCGAAACTATTGTCCACGGTACCCCATTTAACCACACTATTTCCCAAACATACAGCTCACCAAACTAGTCGACTGTAAACATCTCCTGGATCGGTAAGAAATGAGCAACATTCGTTAATCGATCCACAACCACCCAGATTGCATCATTCCTCCGCGGCGTCCTTGGAAGACCCACAACAAAATCCATCGTTACATCATCTCACCTACATTCTGGAATGGGCAATGGATGCAACAAACCACTTGGGCGTTGATGCTCAGCCTTTACCTACTAATAGGTAAGACACTGCGCCACAAATCCCACAGCTTCCTTCTTCATTCCAGGCCACCAAAACTGCCATCAAGGATCATGGTACATCTTGGTCAAACCAATATGCACTGCCCACTTTGATTCATGGAACTCACGCATCAACTCTTCCTGCACACACTTTGGCACAACCACACGATCACGAACACGAACAACACCATCCACACTGACGACCCAACCAGAAGGTAGCTCCCCACCTTTAAGCTCCCTGACCCGGTGTGTACACCAACTCAAAGTCAAAAGATTGGAGATATTCAACCAATATTCACTACCGAAGATTCAGATCCCGCTGTGAGAAAATGTACATTAAGCTCGTATGGTCTGTAAACACTGTAAACCATTCTCCGAACAGATAGTGCCTCCAGCACTTCAAGGCATACACTACTTCAGCCAACTCAAGATTATGATTGGTATAGTTCCACTCATGGGGTCTCAACTGTCTCGACCCATAAGCCACAACCCGCTCATCCTGCATCAACACAACCCCAAGTCCAGTTCCAGATGCATCACAAAACACGACATAATTCTTACCCGGCTCAAGTAAGATCAGGAAAGGTGCGGTCATCAACCGCTTCTTCAACTCTTGGAAGGCATCCTCACAAGCCCACGACCACTCGAACCTAATTCCCTTCTTGGTCAAGCCCGAGATTGGTGCAGCCAAATGAGAGAAATAATGACTGAACCTTCGGTAATACCTGGCCAAACCTAGAAAACTCCAAACATCAGAAACAATCCTGGACTGCTCCCAAGATACAACTGTCTGCACCTTTTCTAGATCCACTAACACACCTTCCTCCGAGATTATGTGACCCAAAAAATGAACCTCACCTATCCATAATTGACACTTTGATAGCTTGGTGTATAGCCAGTGCTTTCTTTGCATACCCAAGATAATGTCAAGATGTTGGGCATGATCTTCGTGAGTTTTCGAGTACACTAAGATATTGTTAACAAAGACAACCACAAATTGATCTAGATGGGGATGAAAGATTCGGTTCATCAGAGCCATAAACACCGTCGGTGCATTGGTCAAGACAAAAGGCATTACCACAAACTCAAACAACCCGTACTGACTTCGAAAAGCAGTCCGTGGTACGTAAGAAGACCTCAACCTCAACTCGTGATAACCCGAGCTCAGATCAATTTTAGAAAACACTGATGCACCCCTCAACTGATCAAACAAGTCATCAATTCTAGGAAAAGGGTACTAATTCCTCACTATCATCTGATTCAACTTTTGATAGTCCATGCACAGCCTCAACGACCCATCATCCTTCTTTGGAAAAAGCACAGGAGATCCCCAAGGAGACGTCCTAGGGGGGATAAACCCCTTACGCTACAAATCCTCAAGTTGTACCCTTAGTTCCTGGAGTTTTGTCGCTGATATTCAGTATGGCGGAATAGAAACTGGCTCTACTCCCGGCAGCAACTCAATCGTGAACTCAACATACCTCTCGTGTGGTAACCCTGAGAAATCTTCAGAAAACACGTCCTGAAACTGATCCACCACAAGAGAAAAAACAATATTTTCCCCTCTTTCATCATCACCAAGCATGATACATGCCACATGAGCCATGAGTTCACTCATCCGTTGACCCAACGGTCCTACAAGACCTACTCGAACATCCCACTCTCCACGGTGGACATAAGCATCACCCTCAAGTGACCTGAACGATACTCTGCGATGATAAATATTGATGTGTGCTCAATATAGCACCAACCAATCCATTCCCAAGATTAGATCGAACCCAGACATCTCAAGGATAAACAAATCCCACAGAAAATGATACCCACCAACTTCCAAGGCACATCCCTTATACTTCTTGATATCCTCATCCCGTACCCCCAATAGAGTGTCAATTGAAATAACTCTACACACCCCTTCCACAGGTAAACCCAGCATTAGAAAAAGTTGAGCAGACATAAAAGATTGTGTGGCACCTATGTAAAAAAACACACTAGATAAAGTAGAGGCAACAAGGATCGTGCCTCGAATAGTCGATGGTCTAGCCTCATCATCACCAGGCGCAAACTGAACTGCCTGAAGCTGACTTTCCCCTCTGCCTTGGGCTCATGCCTGAACACCTTGCGATGTACTGCCCTACTGGCCTGAGCGATCTTTCCCTGGAGTTCCACATCCACTGCCCCTACCAGTACAGCCTGTGGAGCTCTAACTTACTGCCTGATACGGGCAAACTAATCCCTTTCTCGTATCCGGTATCTTCATTCCACCATAATGCTCCCCTGCTTGTCGAGGATTCCTGCAGAACCTCTACACATGCCCCATGCAGCCGCACGAACGACACTCAATTGATGGTCAAGGACACTGACCACACACATGCCCCGACCTACCGTTCTGATAACAGAACACCTGATTCTCATTCTAAGAGGATGAACCTCTCTTCCAACTGCTTTTCATGCTACCGATATGCTGTGAGCTCTCATGGAGTCACTTCCGACCCTCATAAGTTGCACCGCTCATCTGCCCCACCGGCACCACAAGCCCACTACCCGAAGCTCCCTTCAAGCTTCCTTCCGACATTAATGCCTGATCTATTACCTCTGTGAACCTCTTCTAGCAGAAGATCTTTACATGAGACCTGATCTCGTGTCTCAACCCATCCTGGAACCGCCTTTCCACCACTTCCTCATTCCCTGCTAACACTGGAACGAAGCGTCTCAAATCTGTGAAGCGACTAGCATAGTCCATCACCGACAGCGATCCCTGAGTCAGCCTCATAAACTCTACATCCCGCTCCTACCTCAAAGTCTCTAGGTAGAAACGCTCTAGAATCTTTTCCTGAAAAACATTCCACAACATTCCCTTATCATGTAGGAAATATTTTTATATTTATAAAGAATATTTATAGTCTAATTTATATTATGTATAAGCCTATATAAAAAAAATTAGTTATTAAACTTTGATTTTAACTATTTTAACTCTTTTTTATATAAAATAACAATAAATATCCGAATCTAATCCAAGTGGACCTAAATGATAATATTATATTCCTATGGTTGTTTTTGGTCGAATTATACCTATCCAATAGAATTAGAACATGTGTTAGGGTAATAATAATATCATTTTTACCCTTAATTACCCTATTTACTTTTAACCTTGGTAATTAAAAGTAAAAAGTTACTATTCAACAAAAATTATTTTTATCTTATTGAACCACATTTTACACCTTGATATTAACTGTGTCTCTCAGATTTTCGAAATTCCACTCACAGAAGCCATAAAATTAACTTTTATGTAAATTTTCAAATTCTTCTAGGAGGTGGGTAAAAGACGGTGAAAAGTTCAATAAAATTTTATATATCTAAAATTATTATAAAATGACTCCAATGAATTACATTGAACATATATAGGTATTATGTATAAATTTTTACCTAAAATAAATTTAACTAAAATAAATAATTATTTAAATAAAATGTTGTGTTTTAAATAGAATCCTAGTGTTTTAACTATTCATCAAAAATTGAATGTTTTTAGAAAAATACCAAAAATTCACCCTAGGATAATTTCAATATTCCAAATCCAAAAATGAAGTCCATTTTGAAATATAAAATTTATAAAATTTCAAAAAGTGGGTATTACTACTCATAACGGGTAGTTCATAATAATATTATAATTATATCTCGTTTAGTGAAACTTGATATTGCGTACTAAAAATGCTATCGAAGAACGTCTTGATTTCGTGTAATTCAAGCCAAGTCAGGGTTGCGTGTAGTGAAAGCTCTGTTTGGTGTTGCGTATAACATAATCAAAACTTATTTCATTTATACATTAAACAAAGTATATACTTAATGTTGCGTAGATTAATTTCCACCAAACAAACATGAAATTTTGTATAACACGAGCCAAGAATAGTGTTGCTTATACTGCAAGATAATACGGTGTTGCGTATAGTACAAGATAATCTTGGTGAAGTGTACAAAAAAATACATCAAATAAATTAAAAATAATAATTCTCATAAAATCTCAGAATGTTACATAGCTACTCCCAAGCACGAGCTCATAGCCAAGGCCCGACACATCCTAACCCTTCGCTACCAATCCCAAATAACAAGACCTCAGAGAAGGTGAAGAAAGACCTCCTTTGATACCACTTTGTAACATCCCTGACCCGGAAGCCACTAAACCGGTGCTCCGAGCCGGGTGGTTACATGACCTTAACTGCGCCTCCCCGTATGACAAAGGCTTCCGACTAGCAGTGGGGGTCTATAAAGTCAAGTGGGGAGACTATACCCCCTTTTTATCAGAGTAATCCACAACAAAAATAAACCAAATAGAGGAAATAATAATGAGTAAACACGGAACAAGTATAACAATTATATCCAACAATAAATATTCCACGCCATACTACAAGTGCAAGAGTGAACAAAACTCAAAATAAGGACAACGGACAAAATCCCAAAATGTTCTTGACTCCAAGTCTGGATCCTCCTCCAAGTGCTACCCATGTCCACTCAGCTAACTAGCAAGGACCCTTGCCCTTGTCCTGACCTGAAAACATGAAGTCTGCTCGGGTACCCAACGGCGGCCCGAGTAGGGTGTGAGTACAACTCATTAGGCCACCACCAACGGTGTCTACAAAATATCCAGTATAAACAGGTAGTGCATGGAAAAATAAAATGAATGATAAATTACAAGTAATTATTAAGGTGCCATTAACCAGTTCAGAACCAACACCATTTCCATTTCCATTCCCATTTATTTCACGCCAATTATCATCACTTACCATTTCATCAAAATTTCATGGGTTAATTACATACATTATGTTACATGGGTATAAGGCCAACAATCACATGCAAGAGGGTAAACACATCATTATCCTATCTCACTAGGACTAACCCCTCATAGCTACCACATCCTCACCTCGAAGCCTCATTCCGGGTGGATGAAACTGTTAGGAGAATAGACCCTCAGTACCCTTTCCTAACTCGTACATTTAGGGTGGAGTTTAGAGCCTCAGTCTTCACTCCACCCATGGGCGTAGATCCTCAAGTCATACCCCACTCTACCAAGCCATGTGAACGTGCTTTTATATAAGTAACCATCAACCTTCCAACCATTTCCCATCAGCCGACATCATTCACAACAACCCACATAGGAAACCACATCATGCCTTAACCCATTAACACATTACCATTTCACATCAGTTAACCATTCACCCAATTCCCATGTGTTATTCTTATCTCACTAATCACTCCATCATAGACCCATAATCTATCCCATTATGGTCTTTAATCACTTTAGACATTAACCATTTAACCCATTCATCATTTCCATGAATCAACCATTCATTGCATTTCAAATAACCCTTTGATTATTACCAATTCTTGGTGCATCACCTAGATTCTATTCCATGTTCAACCAATAATTCCAACATATTCATCAAGGGCTCTACCATTTACCACAAAAAATTCACTTGTTTAATAACAATCCCCAAACCCAGGAAAAGCCAGCACATCCCATGGATGGGCCTAATTTAGGTCAAGTAAATCCCAACACATCCCACGGGGATCGTGAGGGTTCCCATTTTCAATTTTAAACACCATTCTTCTCAAACATGCCAAGGCTATCCAAACATAACCATGGAAAAGCAAGAACAAAATTTAAAATGCACAAAACCCTAAATAACCATGGGATATAACATGTAGACCACCTACCTTGAATCTGCGGTTGAACATACTCCCAATCGAGTCATATGACCTTGATTTACCAACCCTTTGAGGTTCAACCTAAAACTCACCCACAAGATAGGATTTTAGGGCTTCGGAACAATAGGGATAGAAGACACAAACCCTAAACTCGGAAAAGAACCAAGGAGGAGATTAGCCTTAACCGGAGCTTCAATCCGCTTCCAACTGTGCCCAAAACGGCCATGAATATAAGATTTTGATCTCTTTGAGTCCTTGGGAAGCTTGGTTCGCACCTAGGGTAAAAGTGATAAGATGGGAGGAAAATCCCGAGTTGGGGTTATAAAGCCCGGAGTGGCAATTTTGTAAATTTTCCAACTTTAAGTGGCCACACAGTTTAGCCGCACGGTTTGGAAAACCGTGCACAAACCATGCGCACTCGCCTGCCCGGAGGAGGGGGAGTCGCATGATTTAGCTGCACGGTTTGGAAATCCGTGTGCAAACCGTGCGCTCGCTTCTGTCTAGAGGAGGTAGGGTCGCACGGCTTAGTCTGGGTAGGCCGCACGGTTTGGCTGACCGTGTGTCGGCCATGCGCCTTGGTCTTCTTTGCCCATACATCCCTTCTTCTGTGCCCTGTGCCCCCTGAACACCCCCAAGGCCTCTCACACTTCCAAGAAACCTTTTAAAGTCCCAAAATCATAGGGTTCAACCCAAAACACAACAAAACATACCTTTCCAAAAATCAGGATCTTACACCTATTTTGACTTATCTTATTTTAGAACTATATAAAAAGATGACACTATCATCCATGATTGTAAATAATAATTAATAACTTTTATTATTCCTTATTTTATTAAAATTAAAAATATTTGGATTTTTTTAAAAAGACTTGATGTTGAACAATAGGTTAGGATCAAACATTTCTTATTTAAATTAAAACCTATAAATTACCTCACAATAATTTATACAGTTTTTATTATGTTGAAAAATATAAGGGGTTATAGTTAATTGGTGAGGTATATGCCAGTTGTGTATGGGTAACATTTCATGAGATGGTGGTTCATATCCCACATATCACATGGATTAGCTGTTTATTATTTTTTATTTACATTTTTCTTGTTGGAATTATACATTTTGGTGTTTATCATGTTACATTATTTTTTATTAGTATTTATATTTCATTTTTTAATTAATACATATATACTGTTCATTTTTATATTTCATTCTTCAGTTTTCATATTTCGTGAACATCGTTCAATGTATGGAAAAATCATACCACCATATTTTTTTTCTTATGTGATTCTCTCTATCACATTGGGAATGGGGATACCCTTAGGGTGTATGGTGAAATGTTAATTTTTTTTGTTTCATAGTGTATTATAGGTTAATTCATTAAAAATATTTATTTTAGGTTTTCCATTTATCAGGATACTTGTCATGGATCATTTTTTAGAGAGGTGATATGATTTGTGGTACATGAATGTTACATTACATTAGTGTATGGCCATGAAATTTAAGGAAGATCCTCATGTTTCATTGTTTTATTTGGATGTGTGTATAATGGGTTATGTTTTTACTTCAGTATGAGTTTGTACATATGACTTTTTCATTTAAACTACCATTATCATGTTGAATAATCATTTTATTTAGATTCTATTCAATAATACATTCCCATTTAATTGACTTACATGTTTTCCAATGAATTGTTTGTGAGAGATTCTACTAAGGGGAATACTCTTTATCATCGTAATATTACAGAGGATTAAATTTAGCTAGTTTGTGTTAGGGATAAGAATGTAATACTTTTTCAAAACAATGTTGTTGATGTCTAGCCAAATGATGGAGGATACATGGACTATGAATTAAATTAATTATGCATGAAACCATCATATTTTTAATGTATAAATAATCCAAAAGTGGTCAAGGTATTATTTTACAAGATTTATCTGGTTTTGGAAACACAAGCATAACCAGAGTCTATCAAGGTGACATGAATAATGTTCAGACCTATTTAACTACACGAGTGGTAGTGGAATTCCATGGTATAAGAAAATTGAAATGTGGGATTGGATTAACTAGTTTTAAAGACACTTTTTTTATCAATTTTACTTCACATATTCTTTGATATTGGAGAACTATCTCGACTTACTCAATATATAGAAGTTAGAGTATTCATTCATGGAGTAAATAAATCAATATGAGAAGATTATTTTATTTGAAAACGAATTGGTGATGAATTGACCTCAAAAATATCGTTAATAACTGAATGGACTGTGAATAGTAATTCAACCATAGTTATAAATTTTAAATCATACCACATAAAATAATAGTGTATATAGTGATATTATGATGAAATAGACTTGTAAAACATGATTAGGTAGATTTACCATTTCTTCCACCAAGAGATTGTTTCAGTTGAAAACATTATTAAAACCCCAACACTAGTAGCATGGACCTAGGGTCTTACATCATTTCAAAATAATAGAATTTGGTTTTAAATCCCAATGTACCATAAAAGTTTTTAGTATTTTGAACAATATATACAGAGGATACTCATTTTACTTTGGAAATATAATATAAAACATAATACTTAGGAAAATATAATAAACTCATTCCATGAAAAAAAAATCCAATATCACTTCGTCACCTCATATGTATATGAATGTAATTTGGGTGAAATAAATTGACTGGTATGGTTTATTTATACTGGAAGATATCATGAACAGGTATGAATAATCAGCATTTAAAGGTAGATAAATAAAGAAAAATTCCAATTAAATAACAGAACTATCTTGGTGAGATATAGTAGAATAAATATATCATTAGAAATAACTGAATAAACCTTCCATATAATAAAAAAATATTATGAAATTCATCCATTTATTAATTCATAGAGAAAAAGTACTAGATAATAAAATCGACAATTTTAATGAAGGAAATTATTAATTATTTAACATCATGTCTCCCAAGAATATGATAATATTCTATCCAGAACCATTCTCAATATTGTTTAAAACTATTCGATACAAAAGTATATGATTTTGTAAACTGATTCATCTCATGAGAAAATAGATGAAATGAGGGTCTATCATTTACCTGGACCCACCCATGTGTACAGATATAAATAATTCCTCAAATATTGATTATTATATTTAGTTCATAAAAAATATGTCTTATTATCTAATATCTGTATTTAGATAGGGATAGATATTAGTCTTTATTACCCCAATTAATCAAATTATGTAGAAAGTAAAATCCATATATCCAAATATTAAATGCTTAAGTATACAATCATATCCATTATAAAATATTTTCTATATGTAATGAAAATATAAATTTTTAATGAAACATGATCACAAGGAAGTTGTTGTTTTATGTAAAAGTTAACAATATCATAAGTGGGTGATATTTTATAATTAATATTACACACATTGTAATTTTCATGGAAAAATACTTGAATGATATAATTCGAATTAAAACTCAAAATACACTAAATAATTAAATATTCATGATATTCCATGTTAATGGGGATGTATATTCACCTCATAAATGTGTATTGGTGTATAATAACTACAATGAATAAATGGAATGTAAATTGATATGAAATCTCTTACCTACACATCCTTTTGGTTTTATAGGAATTAACAACCATTTAAGTTGTTTTAATCAATTTATTATCTTATAATAGAATCATAGTCCTATTTTTAATATATTATATTATCATATTATAACATTTTGGAGATGTTTTTCAATAATATTTCATTATATTCATTATTTTGGGAGTTAATTACCTTGTTTTCATCATTGTGTTTTGTTGTGAATTTTCAGGTTCTACAAAATATTATATAATTTCAAAATATGAATATTAACATAAATTTTAAAAAAAATATTATTTATAAACCAATTTAAATTTTAATACAAATCATTAATGATGTGTATGAATAATTATGTATGTTATGATCATTGAGATGGTAGGTCGTATGTATGCATACCTAACGTTTACATTTTCTAAAGACCATTATGGAAATGATGTAGTTAATATTTTATATTTATATAATTATCATTATTTAACATATAACATATTATAAATTTAAATATATAATACATTAGTTTTTTTGATGAATGTATAGTCACAACACATCATGAATGTGGTGGTCCACACGGACAAGAACGACGTAATAATCATTACATGAGTGAAATTGAATGAAAAAATGATATATTTTATATTTATAGAATGATAATTATTTTATGAATATCATAATTATTTTATGTATATTATTTACAATAATTAAATTTATTTTCATCACATTCCATGTGATTAATCTATTAATGACAAATCATATGGTATGATGAGAAGATAAACTTCATTAAAAATGAGTGATGTTATCATGTGTCCTATTGAATGGAAATTAATAAGGTATATAAGATATCGTGAAACCCTATGTATTATAATGTTTTATATATCATATATATACTCTAAATCTATCAGAATAAAAAATCATGACTGGTGATAACAGAAAAATTAACGACCTCTATTTGCGAGGAGGTAGTTTTCCATACACACTAATGACAATTTTGTAACCAATTCGACGGTACATGAAATGGTTTAATGTGATTCCATATTTATAAAAAATTCCTATTATATGTATGATAATGACTTTATTATATAATTACTATTTAATAAAAATTTAATGAGGTGGAGATATATGTAAGACAATGATAATTATTGATGAACATTACATATTCTTTGGTTATCATCCTTATGTTTTGGAAAAAGCATTAAAACATTTTATTTATATAAAAATAATTATTCTAGTATTATGAAAAAACTAGGGAATTTATTTGGGTAGGTATTTATCAAAACAAAGTGGTTTTATGGTGTGAACAGGATAGGGGCGTGAGTTCCATATTATAGGTGAATCTTAATGACATTCTTGTCAATACTCTGATTTATTCACTAACTGGGAGGTCAATATTACACAATGTGGCTCTAAAATTCCTAATTAACGTTGGGTAGTTATTATGTGTTCAATCTAGACAATAATAAAAAATTAAACACATGTTTTGAATACTTTGTTTTTTAACGTCAATGTCTCCATAATTTTAAAATATTTGTTTTAACTGTGTTAACTAGGTTTCCAACATATCTAATTTAAGATTTAATCAAATATTAAAGTGATAATTATTATAAAATCTGATACAATAATTATAAATATTAAATAGTATTTATCCAATTATTGTCATAGGTTTATTATAAATTTCATTTAACCTATGAACATGTAACATGTAAAATCACTACATTAATCTTAACAAATTTAGCATAGTTTTTTATAATTATGGGTAAATATAATAATAATAATACATGAAAAAAGTTTCCATGTGTGGGAAAAGTATAATATTTATAACCAATTAAAAATAAATTGTATGATTTTTTGAATTTATATAATTTCAAATAATTTTAGTAAATTTTCATTTCATATAAAATAACATTAATCTTAATTTTTTACATTATTAATTTAAATAAAATATAAAAACATCAAGAAAATGATTTAATTCAAATATAGTATGTAATAACCTATTTAACATGATATAATAGTATATATTTATTACGTAACATAATAATTCAATCAATTTACTTCAATTTTATTATTTTTATCACCATTTATTTAATTAAAATATTAACTAAATAATTAATCCTTGAACATTTCTTAATCATTATAAGTAATTTTATTATATCTAAAAAATAAAATAAATCATCGTCAAATGTACAAATTTATCTATAAAAATATTATTTATAACTAGATATATTATGTTTTGTTCGTTATCCCAAATAATTGTATATATTAAAAGGAAGAAAGTTATTTCTTTTTCTTTTTCATTACATTAAATATTTTATGGTTCACATTCAAAGAAAAATGGATAGGAATGTCCATATTTCATATATAATGATATTAATGGTCAATATAACATCATATATTAAAATTTTGAAAATATATGAAGTCATATTAATTCTTATAATTCTATTTGAATCACTAGAAAATCATGTTTTACCATTAACATGGTAATTAATTTTTACTACATGAATTTTTTTATAAAAAAATAAGTTTTTAAAAATATAAATTATAAATTATTGTGATTAAAAATATGGAATCTGTTATTTGAAATTCATTTCAGAGTATTGGAATAGATTAATTTAAAACTAATCAAATATATACGACGAGAAAGAGTATTTTTAATTAAAAATGTATAAGACTATACAAAGTTGTTATAAATAAATTCAATATGAAAATTATTAAATTACAAAATATGAATTAATTTAAATAAAATTTATCAGTTGAAACATTAATATAAATTCCAAATATAATTTTACCATATAAATTATTTAAATGAACAGCCATTTTTTGATTAAAATTTATAATTTTTCACTATACATAAAAATTGATATATATCAGAAATATCAAAAACATTTCCCTAATATAATATCAATGTTTTGATTTTAATAAATGAATATTATTACTTCAAATAAAATTTCTAATATTTTAACAAATTAATTTGAAATTAACTGTGCAAAGCATAATTAAGAAAAACATTTTTAAAAAATGTTTTGCCAAAATAATTATATCATTTTAAATAATTCTTATTTTATTAATAATATGTGGATATATTTTAAACATGCATAAAGTAATTATTTGCAATATTTATCTAATATAATTCATAACTATAATTCCAATATAATTTTGATAACTTATTTATTAAATAATAATATCATATAGTATTTTGTTGTTTCGTAAAACTCTGTCTTACATGAATCATAAGTTATCAAATATAATTTTTATTTCAATTAATGAATGATAAAATCAATGTTTAATAAATAATAAGATATAGAATATATATAATTTATATATAATATTAAATATATAGTAATTTCTGAGGATGTTATATTCACTTCTACGCTAGGGGTTTCATGTCATAAAATTTGTCAGGTATAATGTTAATATTTTGAAATTTCTAGGAGTTATATCCTCCCATAATTAAATATATTTATTCTTAGCACTTTAAAATTTACCATGGTAATCAAAGGGGTGACTCTTTAATATTTAATTATTGAAAAACCCACATCATATTAGTGTTAATAATAAACCCCCTTAATAAGAGAAAAAATGAAAATACAAGGTTGACATCGATTAACATGCAAGTAGATATCTACATAGGATAACATAGATAGAATGTGAATATGTTCCCCTAGGTGAAGGTTATAAATATTTTTGGAGAGTTATATTGTCCACTAATAACATGAAACTTAATGATCATTGTAATGTTACGGGCTTCAAAACCATAAATCGGAGATGATTGAAAGGACCATCTAATTAATCATATATGCAAGTAATTGGATAAAATGTTATGTTTATGGGTTTTTTACAAAATTTTATATATTGATTTATTGTATATTACTATAATAAAATTAACTTACATTATACATTTCTACATTATAAGTGTTATATATACCGTTGTTTGTTCTTAAATAAATTTTGAAATCAATGATTATAATTATATATGAATATCGAAAACAACATTTTTTATTCATGAATAAATATAATTCAATAATAATTGATCTTCTGATCTAGAAAATTGTATAATGTATTTCAAAATGTCGAAATATTTTCTAAGACCAATATTTATAAAAAACATTATCCAATATTATAACTTAATCTCTAATACAAAAATGTAACACTATCAGTTTATCATTAATATGTGTTTTTTAAAATAATTTATTTGAGGACATATTAAATAGGACATCATGAAGCCTAGTTATATGAAATAATCCATTTTCTTCCTTCGATCATGAGTCAATGCCAACTTCTTTGCCAAAAATGATGGGTTGTCAAATGGAATATGAGTTGATCATTTTCAAATCCTAATTACTTTAATTCAAATCATGTTCCCAAAAAAAATTTATGGAAATCCATGATAAATTATAATAATTAAATTACATTTTATGAATTGTTTTCATAGAACTATATATTATTTTACACAATGTAATATAATCATATTTGACTACTATTACAATTCCATTAAAGATCATATTAACACTAATGATTATCAATAATTTTAAACATGTGTATATGAATTGTAATAGAATAATTCCAAAAATATATTTTCCACCAAAATATATTACTCCAAAAAATTTATCCTAGAATGTTATTAATCTTGTGACTCTCGTGATACACAAAATTTTAAAATTAATTTTCATAAAATAGAAATATTGACAATATTAAACACATTATACCATGATTATATTCATGAATCTTATGTTTATAAGGATAAATATTATAAAAAAATGTACACAATTTCAAGATGTTTCATAATTGTATACCAAAAGACTATTAAAACTACATTTATAATTTAAATCTTCAATGGCCTTAAAAAACATTAATTTTACATCAAAATAGTTCCTTACATAATTTAGGCATTAACAATAATTTTATTTATCAGATGTATATGTCCTCATAAATTATCTTCAATATAAGACATATTATGTTTTACTTAGGTTATCAATTTTCATTATTTATAAATTCAATTCAATGTGGTATATAATAAAAATGTGAACAAACCTAATAATATTGCCTAGGTGTGTCATAATAAGTGCACAGTAAGGTCTGTTATCATGTAATGGTTAATTATTTATTCAACACTAAGGCACCCTTAATGGAATTATTATCCATTAGTAAATTGATTCTATAACAACACCACTTGTTGTATCCTTATAAAGATGCATTTCAAGGAAAATCGCATAATCTCTACCTTAAAAAAACATTTTTATTTTATTATATATTTATCATAAAATTATTCCTTATGGTTATATTCCCTAATATATATTTTTCCTAATATAATTCCCCAAAATTATATTAAACATTATTTGATACCAATTATACGGACCCCAACCCCAGTATCCCAGATGTGCTTCCTTAAATTATTACATTGGTATAAACACAATGAATAAATTCCCAAAGACTAATCATCATAATAGTTTTGGAGTACCATATAAATATTAGATACCAATTTTCCATTAGGAATATTAAATAAAACATAGTACATAACAACATATAATAAACTACATCATTGAAAACTCATTAAAAGATATCATATTATAAACCTTGTGAAATGAAAAAAAAAGGTGATCTCAAGTGACCGGTAAGGGTTAAATATAAATGAAGATATCCCGAATCAATAATCATAATAAATATGTAATGGTAGGTAACAAAATTCAAATTCCATTTAAATAACATGACTATAATAGTGATATATGAAATAATTAAAATGAAAAGATAAATAAATGAAAAACATAAAATTTAATCAATATATTTAGAATTAAATGCATCCATATATAATTTGAAAATGAAAATAACAGATATAATTAAAAAAGTATTATTAATGATGGAAATTATTAATTAATATATTTCATTTTTTATAGGCACATGAAACTTTTAGAATCAAGATATTTTCTCATGAATGTTTAAAACACCTTGTAGAACCCTATAAGGGAAATAGGTTCATCTCCTAAGAATATTGATGCATCTAAGTGATATAATTATTAAAGACCCGCCCATTTTTACAGGACCATGTAATTTCTCATATATCAAATAATCAATTTGTTTAATGAAAAATATTATTTATAATCAAATATCTGTATTGATTAATAGATTCGAATTTGTCTTTATTTCAACAGTTTTTCAAATAAATTACTCTGTAAACTCTGCATGTAAAAATGTTATATTGTATAATAAATAAACATATATTTCATACAAGAATAATTATATTTTTGATAAATTTAATTTATAATGAAAAATAATCACATTGATTTTATTGATTTAAAATACTAATTTTAATCAAAAAATAATATAATATTGCCTAATAACATTTACCACATTGTAATTTTCATGTAAAATTAACATAAATGATATTTTTCAAATTTAAATGTATAATATGATTAATAATGAAGTTTTAATGATATTACCGGTCAATAGGTAAGTATATACATCATATAGAATTTAATTGGTTCATAATTATAAATTATGCTCTATTGAAAGTTTATTGAGATGAAATCTGTTATTATATGATTCATTTTTGGTATACATTAATTAAACACATGTATATTGGTTTGAAAAATTATAAACTAATAATATACCCATACTGATATTTATAATATCATATATCTCCCAATTATAACATTTTACCACCTGTTTGTTAATAATATTTCATTTTTTTATTTTATCATGTGTTAGTCACCTTGTTTTTTTATTTATGTTTGTCATGAATTTTTTTGTTATTGTATATATTATATTCTTTCATAATATCCAAATTAATAATTATATATTAATTATCATATTTATATATGAAAAATTCTTTTAAAACTAATCATTTATGATGCTTAGGGGAAATGATTTACATTACAATCATAGAGACGATATGTCATACGTATAGATGAGAATGTTTCCAATTTCCACTGACCATTTTAAAAAATCATTATATAATATTCTACCTTTATATAATGATCATAATATGATATATACCATATTATATACAAACATATATATATTTATATTATACAAGTGGTGTGGTGATGAATATTGAGTCGCATTGCTTCATGATGGTTGTAGTCCTCGCATACCCAAACAATGTTATCATCATAACGTGAGAGAAAGGAAGGAAATAATATTATAAATATCATCATTACATATTTATAAATATTTCTTGAATATGAAAATCATTTCACATATTTTATTTATAATTAATTACATTATCTTTATAACTATTCCTTGTATGTGTTAATGAATGACAAATCACACCGCATCACAAGAGAGTAGTCTATCGTACAGAAGAGGGACATTGTATACTATCATAGAGAATTGAATGAAAACGTATATATTATATAATTTATATATAAGATTAATAATTTTTTAAATATCCTATTATATTCATCATTATAACCAACCATGATTTGTCATAATGGAGAGACAAATGACATCAGTACGTAAGCCTATTGTCCACCATACCTAATAATTATGATTTTTTTACCATTTTTATGGCAGTGGATATAGTCTTAGGTCACAAAATTATTATCAAATACCTTTTATATGGTATATAATGAGGAAATTATTCAATCATGGATTAAAAAAAGGTAAGTATGTGGTGAATAAACAAAAATAAAGATGAATGCTGAAGAAAATTACCTCTTCTTCTAGTTTTCCTATTATAATTGCAAAAATACATAAAAGGATGGATTTATAAACAAAATATTTCTCCTAATATTATTGGAAGGATTTTGGGAATTTATTTTTGGATGTATTGGTCGATAAATAGTGGTTTATGGTGTTAATAAAACAAGATTGCGAGTTACATTTTATAGATGTGGATGAGTAGAATATATGTAAACAATCAAATTTATTCTTTATTGGTAAGTCAACAGTTATGTATATGAATAAAAAATTTATAATTAATGTTTATTAGTGACAATATGTTCTTTAAACACCTATACCACAAAATAAAACACATTTTAAAATATTTTTCCTCAACATTTATGTTAACATCTTTTTAAAAAAATCACTAAGGTTACTAGTTTTATAACGAATGTAATGTATCCATTAAAAATGAGCTAAAAAATAAATAAGATATAATTTTCAACAATATATTAGTAATATTTAATCCAATTTATCGTTGAAAAATATAATTTTTTTTGAAAATTAGTTTTAAGAAAATGCATGTAATTTGGAGAAGCACCACTTCTATATTAAATAGCACGAACAGTGGTTTTGCAGATTAAGAGTCAATATATTCAATATAAATTAAAAATAAGTGCCTGAATAGAAACTATTTTATAATAATAAAAATATAAAACACACTTGTAATATGGAGGATTTTTTTACATTCTAAATAATTTTATAAAATATGATTTATTATAAAATGTTGGTCAAAAATCCATCATGTTATCATTGAAGCATTTTTTTAGGTGACTATGTTTATTTAAAATGTGGGCTATTGGAATTTTGAGCACCATGCATATTTCAAAATCAAACATCAATATGGGAAAAAGGAAAGAAAGTGGCGCGCAAATGACGAATTGGCACGCAAGTCTTTAAGTGGGGTGTATATCCTCAAGTGGCGTGCAAGTCTTAATGTGGTTCATAAGTCATATTTCAAAATGAGACATAAAAATATGACAAATAAAAGAATGTGGCGTGTAATTTATGAAATAGAGAACATGTCATTAAGTGGCGCACAAGTACTCAAGGGGTTTACAAGTCATAAAGTAACGCGCAAGTGAAGAAGGGGCACACAAGTGAAGAAGGGGTGTGCAAGTGATATTTAAATTTTAATGCACCAAAATATTACAATGGAAATAAAGCGGTGTGCATGATAACAAGTAGTGTGCAAGTCATCAATGGGTGCTCAAGTCAAGAATGGGAGCACATGTTACGGAGTGGAGTTCATGTTACGGAGCAGAGCATAAGTTACAAAGTGGCACGCAAGGTGAGCGGTGCACCTCACATGGAGGGTCCCCAAAATTCCTATAAATATAGGGATACCCATACTCATTTTAAATGAAGCTCAATACATAGAGAAAATCCCAACTCTGATCATGCAAGTAGAAATGGTATGCAAGTAGTCTGGTGCGCATGTATTGTGGCACACCAGTATATTGGTGCACGAGTATCTTTGCACGTAAGAAGCGCGCACGCAAGTAGTGGAACATAAGTAGTGGAATAAAAGAAGTGGCACTCATGTATAAAATTGTCATTCAAGTGGGTTTTTCTATAAAAAAGGCAGTTGTTTCACACTAATTAAAGGGGCTCATAAGCTAGCCTTAGGTTGTGTGAAAGTGGGAAGTTTCTCTATACACCTGCGGTAAAGGTGTATTCCTTAGTGGAAGAAAATTGAACTTCAATAGAGCATCTACACACATTGGAGGATGCATTCATTTGAGACAATGAAGGGACCTACATGTCTATAAACTATGACTGGATATTTTCTAGAGCTATGAGAAAAGTAAGATGAATATGGTGATCATATCCACTAGTAGTGAGCTAGAGAGAGAGAGAGACATGAAGTGACCCTTGGGAAATAAGTGAGATGACCCTAAATGTTGTAAAGGCAGTGAACCTGGGCATATAAGTGATCTAGCCCAAACATTGTAAATTGGATGTGAGATTTAGTGGATTTGGTACATCAGCACATCATCGTGGTATGCTTCTTGGACGTAGCCAAATAAAGGTGAACCAGGTAAAAATATGTGTGTCAGCCTAATTCCTTCTCAAAATTTCATTCAAATCGTCATCATAAGATAAAGAAAGAAAGAATAAGATCAATAGTAATAAATAAATTCAAACAATGTGACCCTTATAATAAAGAGGTCAAGATCTAGTGGTGCAGGAATAATCATGAAAATAGTATCCATAACCTGATTCACCCCCCCCCCTCTCAAGGTATTTAGGACCCTTTTCATTCCAACAATTTGTATCAGAGGAAGGATTATTTTATAAGATTTGTTTTCTATAACACAGTTCAGTTGATTGTTGATAATAATGATTCAGTTTTCTTTTATCTTATTATTCCTTGGAAAAGGGAAAAACATCAAAGAATAATCAGAAGTCAGATTGTGTTCCTCAATGTTGAAGTGTTTATTGAAGAAATGTGATTCTACTAAAGGAATCAAACGGCTTGCAGAAGGAATTCTTAAATGAATCAGATACTGAAAAGAAATATTCACTCAATAATGATGTAGGAATGAGTGAATCATTTGAAATTCAAAGTGATGCTGAAATAAATTAAGATGAAACAGTTTAAAGGAGGCCACTAGTAGATGATATCGACATAAAAATTAATTGGATAAGAAATTGGATGAAGAAGTTAAATATAAAGATATCCAATTCCAAGTTCAGTAAATTGAATTCAAAAACTAAGAGGCTAAAATCAAAGGCTTATTGATGTGGCTACTAACCTAAGGGAGAAGAATGATTCTCAAGATGAAAAACTTAAAAAGTAGTCTATAAATAGAGAAAATCATAAAGCTGATGTCAAGTGAATGATTATGAACTCCAATGAAATTCAGAATCTGAAAGCCAGAAATGAAGATCATGCTACATAGATATCTGAACTAGTTCCTCAGAATCAAGGGATTCAACAAGAGAATTCATTCTTCTCTAGTTATATTTCTCATGAAAAATTTAAAATAAAAGAGAAACGTTATATGGTATATATGCTCACACGAGAACTGGAATATGAGATGAGTTGTTAGAGGAATCTCAAAAGGGAACTCAATGGTCCAATTTATTCAAGATATATGAAGATTCAGAAACTGGAGGAAGAGAATGAATCATTAAATAAAGAAATAGAGAAATAAAATAAAAAAGGAATGCCTAAGTTGATGGATTCACTGCACTTACTATTTTATTTTCATTTTTTAGGTGTTGATAAAATTAAAACAAAATTATGCTATTTCTATAGTGAAGAAAAAACATATTTTCTTATCTCAAAGACCACATAGTATGGGAATGTCTGGAATTAGATATGATGATCCCCCTTTTATGCATGTTAGGATGAGAATAGTAAATAGTTCCATAGAAATGAAATCCATTGTAGGTGCTGCAGATAGACCTAATAATCTATTACAGGACGTAATGATAAAATGTGTTATTTTTGTGGGATTCATGGTCATACATCAATCTTTTGTTCAAAGGCCCAAGAATACATTTCATACTGTGAAAATATAAATTCTACTAAATCAAATAATTATAATAAGCATCGTGAAATGTTTGAATGGAACACCTCTCAGAAGAAAGCATTCATCAGATGCTATTACTGTGAAAGAATGGGGCACACTATGAGAATGTTTCAGGAATCTCAATATATCATTATCATAAGAATAACTCTAGATGAATCAAAATCGATGTTGAGAAATGATGAAACGAGTTATGACATTGATGGAAGATGTTTTATATGTTCTGATCTTGGGAATTTGGTAAGATATTGCTGTAAGAAGAAAGCGGGAATGACAAATAACCAAGAAAGGTATTCTGGAATCTAGTGATGTTTAATGAGAAATCGTACATTTAAAGACAAATATGTAAGTTAAAAATAGGTTTACTACCTCAGGGGAATCACAAGGAGTTGAACAAAAGCTGTATCAATCACCTTCTCTTTCACAATCAGAACAGCTCTCTTGGAGATAATGTGAACAAACCTGGAAGATTAATGGGTGATCTACTCTAGCCGTGAGTAAGAAGAATCTAAAATTAGTGGAAAAATCAACCCCAAAATAAGGTGTAGTATGAACCAAACAAATTATTTAAGAAAATTGAATAAATAATGTCTTATAAAATCCACATATAATTCCACATATCGATAATTGAAGACAATTTGAGAGATTCCTACCCAAAAAAGTAATCATAGGATGTGGAATATTGGTGGAACATCAAAGAATGAAATGCCTAACAATGGGTCTAAACCGCAAAGTGTGATAATGGACAAGAATATAGAATCTTGGTACCTAAAAAAAGACTCAGCATGTGGGAAATAAATTTCTGGTCTTATGGCTAGAATGCATGAAGATGGCTATGAAATTTGAGTACGCAAAGACAGAGTGTGATTCTTTGGAAGAAAGAATCAAAGGTTTGACTCGTCAGGATAAACCAAAATACTCTTCTTGAAAATTCTAGAAAGTAACCTTTATTTATTTGATTAAATGATACTAACTGATGTTCAAGGGTATTAGGTTTTTTGGGAGAAATGATACAAGGTGAAGTTACATCAAAAGATGCAATGTAGTGACGTAATGTGCTCCGGAATGTGGAATAATTCAAGTTTATTACCAGAGTTGAAGAATAAATCTAGAATAATAACTTAAAAGGGGTAAATTTTTAATGTATACATAAGGGGTATGCATGTAATTGAGTGCAATGGATTGTGGTGGTGATATTAACATTATATATGGTTTCCTACACCGAGTTCCATCATTGTATTCATAGAGGTTCTTTTGATGGATTATTACAATGTTTTATATCATAGGGGGTGATTCTATATCATAATCACGTGTAATATATCAATGGAAAAGAAATGATGAGAGTATATCTTTAAGAAGACTAATAGGGGGATGAGAAAAAACATTCTTTTATTTTAGGAATATTTGTTTTTTAACAACATGATATCATTTGACTATTTTCGGGATAACAAGATTCTGCGAGAGAATGGAAATAGTGTTTTAATGTGAGGCTACAAATGTAGTTGAAAGAAATGATTTCACTGTAGTAGAGAATGAAAATAATATTTAATATAATAGTGAATAGTTTCCTTATTGAAGAAATGAGGAGGTGAGAAACTCAAGGTGAGTTGAAGTGGAGAATGATGATTCAAATTAAGATACTGATGATGAGTAGGGAGAAGAAGATGAAGATGATAACAGTTTATTTCATCTAAAAAGGATATATATTGTTTGAAGCAGGAACCAAGAGCATGGTGTTCAAGGATTGATCTATTTATGAGGAAGTTTGGTTTTCAACGTATTGGAGTTGATTAAAATTTATATGTGAAAAAATAGTAATCAATGGATGGTGGTGATGTTTTATGTCAATGAAAAAATATTTTCCTGATCAGATGAAGCTCAGTGCAGACTGTTTTCTGAATTCATGAAATGTGACTTCAAAATATCAATGATTGGTGAGATGATGTTTTTCCATATATTATAGGTGACACAAGGAAGGAATTAATCTTTCATTTCTCAATCCAAATATTCCAAGGCATTTTTGAGAAGATTTGGATTGGAAAATTACAAGGAGATGAAAAAACTGGTTTGTAACACCCGAGATTTTTAAGAGAAATATTTTTTTTATGTTATATACATAATCAAAGGAATCTTTCACTACACACAGCACTATCTTGGCTTTCTTTACACGCAATCGCGACCTTCCTCGATAGCTTGCATTGTACACAATACCGAGTTTCACTAAACAACGATATGCTATTAAAATATTATTAAAACTAGCCATTATGAATAGTAATATCCACTTTTTGAAATTTTAAAAATTGTATCTTTCAAAATGTACTTCATTTTTTGGATTCGGAATATCGAAATTATCCTAGGGTGAATTTTTGGTATTTTTATGAAAACTTTTAATTTTTGATGAATAGTGAAAACACTGGGTTACTATTTAAAAACCGACTTTTTATTTAAATAATTATTTATTTTATTTAAATTTATTTTGGGTAAAAATTGATCCAAAATACCTATATTAGTTCAAAGTAATTAATTGGAGTCATTTTATAATAATTTTAGATATATAAAAATTTTATTGAACTTTATACTGTCTTTTACCCACCTCCTAGGAGAGTTTGAAAAATTACATAAAAGTTAATTTTACCACTTCTGTGAGTGGAATTTCGAAAATCCAAGAGACACGGTTAATATAAAGAAGTAAAATGTGGTTCAATAAGATAAAAATAATTTTTTGTACATAGTAACTTTTTACTTTTATTTACCACGGTTAAAAGTAAATAGGGTAATTAAGGGTAAAAATGATATTATTATTACCCTAAAACATGTCATAATTCTATTGGATACATTTAATTCGACCGAAAACAACCTTCTGAATAAAATATGACCATTTATAAGATTAGTACATTTAATATTATTTTATTTAACGGAGAGTTAAAATAGTTAAAATCAAAGTTTAATAACTAAAACATTTTTAATATAGGGATATAAATAATATAAAATCAACTATAAATATTCATTAGAAAGATAATAATAGTTCCTACATAATTGTATTTTATTTATAATTTTTAGACTTTAAATAATTTAATTTATTTATGACATAATGATAATGTAGTAATTACCTTATTAAGGATATATTAATATAATTGATATTATAAATACCCAAATAAATGTAATTTCAGACTTTTCATGAATTAAACTAATTTTATCGGTTAATATGACATATTAGTATTGATTTAACTAACTTTTTTCGAACTAATCATGCTGTTATGATTTTCACAAAAATCAATTACCAAATAGTGTCAAAATTGACATAAAATAGTTTTTAAAACAAATATTATATTATTAAATGTTATTTCATTCCTAAAAATATAAGGATTGGAAAAATTACTTATTTGAGGTTATATATATTAATAATGAATCACATGGGGTTATTTTGGCTTGTTATATTAAGTTTATTAACCATATAGTGTAAGAAAACAAGAGGACAGAGTAAAAGTTAAATTATTTAACTTAGAGTTAAATCTAAATGATAAGGTTAAAATAGTAACCTAAACTAGTCTAAAATTTATTGGTTGAGAGGATTTTGCCTCATACCCACCTTATTTTCGAAATAAATCCATTTGGAGCTATTAAAAACAGAATATTACTTTATAATAAAATAATATTTTAAGTTTTTTCTAAGGTGCCCCTCTCCTCCCTTATAAAAGGGCACCTCCTCCCTCTCCTCCTCACACCACTTTGAGCCTTCAATCTCGGCCAACCCCTGCCAATTTCTATTATCCACTTCCCTAGAAACATCCTAGAGGTCCTGGTCTTCTTTAAAGACCATCTTTAGTGCCCAAAGAAGAGGTTAAGAAGAGACGCATCAAAGAAGAGGTAATGTCTGTTACCAATTGTTTCAAATTTATTTCTTCTTCTACTTCCTCTTCTTTAGTTGTCTAATTATGAAGTAATAACATCAATATCACTAATATACTGATATTTTATTATAAATATGAAACAACCCTATTTCACCTTCTATCCATCCTACGGAAAACGAAATCATCGCGCATGCGTACGTACGGAATACCGTCTCCATGTCGTGGTGTAATCTGTTTTCCAACACCACCTTACTTGGATGGGTATAATGGTGTAAATAATAACTATATATAATTATTGTAAATTGATATTGATTCTGGAATAGTATACATATACTTCAATACAATTTCACGATCATGGGAACGATATCATCGCTCGTGTGTATGTACGGCCTACCGTCTCCACGATGTGATGCGACTCCTTCTACATGATCTTCATTACATAATGATTATATAAATGAAATGAATGAATAAATATGTTATATATTACACTAATACCATTCTGGAAATGAGTTATATATAACCTAAAAATAAGAATAAGAATTTATTCGACAAAACACACATAAGAACAAAAAGCAATAAACACCTGAATAACAAGTAACAATGAAATATTACTAATAAGAAGCTAATAATATGACCATATATGATATCATAACAATGTGTAAGATTCTGGAATAATGAAATAACATTATTTAAATCATTATATAGGAGTTTCAAACATGTAAGAAGAAAATCAGACCTAAGGTAAGGGAAAATCTCACAAACTCATTTTTAGCCGAGATTGTTTATACTTTGGTATTTACTGGGGTGTATTTATCATCCACATCTAGGTTTCCTCAATATGTAATATTATTTATATCCTAATTTAATTTTTTAAATCCAATATTACTCATTGGTGAGTTTTTAGTAAAATATATGAAAGGAAACTTTTTTTGTTTTTAGTACGAGGTACTTTTTGACTTTTCCGGCCAAAGTACGAGAAGAATGTTTTTTTAACTTATACAGAATGAATGGATTTTTATGATTTCATATAACATTATTTCCATGAAGCTTCCTTTAAAAGTTTTCAAGTTTATTTTTAATTAACTTCTCTTAGTTTAAAATGTTATTACATGTTAAGAAAGGAAAAATGTTTTTGAATTAGAAAGGATATTTTCCTCAAGAATGGAGTTAAAGTGTTTTATCAAAATTATTTTCCCTCTATTATAATATAGGGTTCTATTTATATCCCTATTCTTACATTGATTTCATTATGTTATGAGGGAATTATTTGTATGCAGTCCTTTTATGGATTATGTTATGATGGAATGATGTTTATGAATCCCATTTTTATTACATGGGTTATGCCATGATGTATGATTTATGATTTTGTGGCACACATAAGAATGGTTTCATTATGATATTGGTGGGACCTATATCTCCCTCCAATGCATTGGGTAAAGATTTATATCTCATGAGATAGACAAGGCTGGAACGGCAAGTTAATCCTGTTTAGTGATACATGACTGGAACGAGGAGTGAAATCGGTTCAGTAATGTACTTTGTTCGCTCTGATAGTCTTGGAAATGAGTCTTAACTAATATGAAATGATTTTCTATGATTATGTGTGTATTCCACAAAGATTCATGATTTAAGTTATGATTATTGGGATTACATTTCACT
This sequence comes from Viscum album, assembly GCA_963277665.1. Lineage (NCBI taxonomy): Eukaryota > Viridiplantae > Streptophyta > Magnoliopsida > Santalales > Viscaceae > Viscum > Viscum album. The sequence goes on along the minus strand of OY728150.1, from coordinate 1,136,720,893 downwards.
ACTATGATTTATCCCGTGTTATGATATTATGATCTCTTTTGCAGGTTAAGATTGTCAAAATGTTATGTTCTTATGAATATGATAGGAATGATATTTATTTTGTTTACCCTTACTGAGCATTTGAGCTCACCCTTTTGTATGTTTTATTTTCCCCAGGTCAGGAAGAAGGGTACTAATTAGGATATGGAAAAAGGGACTCTAGATATAATGAAATAAATGGGAGACAATGTAAATGCTTTATGAGCCAGTTGTTTATGTTTCCCAGTTTCTAAAGACACTATACCTATATGGTCCTACCATGGTTTTGTTATATATTGTAATAAGTATGCTTCAATTCTGAAGTAATAACAATGTATGTAAAGTATGGGTCGTTATAGTTGGTATCAGATGAAAGGTATAGTCAACCTTTGAAAACTAGGATGTGAAAGCCTTAGTAAGAACCCTAAGGATATGTCTAAGCATAGAACATAATCTTAGTGTTTTAGAATTGACCATGAATAACCTATGATAAGACCTAAAGTATGATATTTTATTACTGATTATGTGGTTTTCCTATTGTAATTATTTTTGCTCACACTATGCTTCTTGGTTTTAGTCAACGGCTGGAACCCGAAGGAACCGTGTTAATGCTAAATGCAACGGGAAATGAAATGATTGTCCCCCTGAGCAACCAAACATCACGGGATATTGAATAAAAAATCTTATAGATATGCTCACATAACTTTATCAAGCTATAAATCATGCAGGACTTCCAAACGAGCAAAGGAAGGAGCAACATTCTGTTGAATCCTTCATGAGGCAACATCCACCTTCATTCAGCGGGTCTTCTGATCCATTAGTGGCTGAACAATGGATCAGTACCACTGAAAATATATTTTCAGTCCTTCAATTTTCTGAGCATGATAAATTCATCTTAGCAGTATATCGTTTGGAAGGTGAAGCTGATCAATGGTGGAATCTTATTAATAATACGAGGCAAAGGGATGAAATTGAGTCCATGTAATAAGATGAGTTCAAGAACATATTTTTCAATAAGTACTTCCCTCGTATTCTTCAAAAAAAGATGGAGAAGGAGTTTCTTGAACTGAATCAAAAGGATGATGAATCGGTTGGTACCTACAAAGAAAATTTCACAAGACTTGCAAGGTACGCTTTTGAAATTATTATCCAACCTGAGAGTAAGACCGGTCGATTCTTTAGTGGTTTAAAACCAAGTCTTCGAAGGGCGTTATCCATAAGGGACTTCAATAGCTACGAGGAAATCGTTCGATGTGCTCTCAAGGTTTAGATGGAGATTGGCGTAACCCAACAATCATATGCGTTTGATAAGAAGAGTAAAATGGAATTCAAAGGGAAATCTAAAGACCACACTGAAAAGAATATGAGTTTTCCTTTATGCTCAAATTGTGGAAAGAAACATGGAGGGAATTGTCTTAAAGGGACAAGAAAATTTTTTAAGTGTGGAAAAGAAGGTCATCAAGCAATTGAATGTCGAAATAATGGGAAGGATATGTCTAATGATGCGAACAAAGAAAGGGATACACAGAATGCACCTACAAAACATCAATGATTCAAGTGCAAGGAGATGGGGCATTATGAAATTCAATGCCCAAATCCAAGGGTTGTTGATTATGATCGACGTAAACAAACTCTTAAGGCCAAAGACAAAGGAATGTCACATGCAATTACTATCGGCAATGTGGAGTATGATAATGAAGTGGTGAAAGGTTCACTTACCAACCACTCTAAAGTAGAAAATGTTTTATTTGATTCTGGATCCACCTACTCTTTTATTTCTGAAGAATTTTGTAAAGGTATCTCTGTATTTCCTCAACAATTAGATGTTGAGTTAGCTGTGACAACCCCTAATGGAACAACAGTAACATCAAAAGTTTATAATTATTCTCCGACTGAAGTTTGTGGGAAAGTGCTTCCTGCAGATCTTGTGATCCTTCCTATAGGGGAATTTGATGTGATTCTTGGCATGGATTGGCTTTCTTTATAAGGAGCTCATATCAATTTCCAAAGAAGGGAAGTTGTGTTTCATATTCCAGATCAATCTATGATCGTCTATCGATGCAAGTATGAACATAACCTTCCGGTGGAAATTTCTTCCATATTATGGGTCTTGATTCCACTAAATGAAGGTTATTTATCTCAAATGGTTGGAGAGAAACTCACTATTAAGAATATTCCCATTGTATGGGAGTTTGATGATGTCTTTCTGGAGGAATTTCTAGGTATTCCACCAAATCGTGAAGTTGAGTTTTCAATAGAACTCATACTGGGTGCTATGCCTATTTTAAAGACACCTTATAGAATGGCCCTAATTGAGTTTCAGGAATTGAAGAAGAAATTGCAAGAGAATTTTGATAAAGGATTCATATGCTCAAGTGCATCACATTGGGGAGCACATGTTCTGTTTGTTAAGAAGAAAGATGGGTCAATGAGACTCTTCATTGATTATCGAGAACTTAACAAGATCACTATCAAGAACAAATATCATCTCCCATGCATTGATGACTTATTTTACCAACTACACAGAGCTCAATACTTTTCCAATATTGATCTTCGTTCAGGTTATCATCAATTAAGGGTCAAAAGGTAGGATATACCAAATATGGCTTTCCGTACAAGGTATGGACACTATGAATTTTTAGTGATGCCATTTGGTCTTACTAATGCCCATGTTATCTTCATGGATCTGATGAATAGAGTCTTTAGATACTATCTTGATCAGTTTATAGTAGCCTTTATAGATGATATTCTTGTATATTCAAAGAGCATGGAAGAACATGAAGATCACTTGAGAATTTTATTAAACACCCTGAGAAAGGATAAGATTTATGCCAAATTTACCAAGTGTTAATTTTGGCTTCAAAAAGTTTCATTTTTGGGTCACATAATCTCCAAAGAGGGGTTATATGTGGATCCAGCAAAAACAGAGTTTATCAAAAGATAGTCGAGACCAGCAACAGTAACTGAGATCCGAAGTTTTCTTGGTTTGTCTGGATATTATCGACGTTTTGTAAAATATTTTTCACGATTATCTAATCCACTCACCAGGTTGACTCGAAAAGGAGGTAAGTTCGTTTAGATGCAGGAGTGTGAAGAGAATTCCAAGGAGTTAAAAATAAGGTTATCCAGTGCACCTGTGCTTACACTACCTTGTAGTGGAGAAAGGTTTGTGATCAACATTGATGCATCCAAGAAGGGACCGGGGTGTGTTCTCATGCAAAATGATATGGTGATAGTTTATGCCTCATGACAGTTGAAAATCCATGATCAAAATTTCCAAACTCATGATTTGGAGTTTGTTGTGGTAATCTTTGTATTAATAATATGGGGCATATCTTTATAGTGAAAGGTGTGATATTTATACTGATCATAAAAGTTTAAAGTATATTTTCACACAAAATGAGCTGAATATGCGCCAAAGAAGATGGTTGGAGTCGATTAAGGACTACAACTGCTCAATTCATTATCACCATGGGAATGCAAACAAGGTGGAAGATACAATACGTCGACAAGACCATGCTAGCTTATCCATGATGAGGATCACAAAAGATCCAATATTTATGGATTTACAAAGGATGGATCTCGCAATTATAATGGAAGGGAGAAAATCTTATCTTTTTCAAATGAGTTTTCAACCATCTATACTTGTGAAGATTAAAGAGGCGCAAAAAGAAGATGTTGAGTTACAAAAGAAAATGAGAAATGTTCCTAAATTCAACCTAGATCGTGATGGGATAATAAGGTTCCAGAATTGGGTTTGTGTTCCTCCCATCACAGAATTAAAGAAGGAGCTGCTGGATGAGGCTCATAGTTCTTCATTCTCTATTCATCCTAGAAGCATGAAGATGTATAGGGACTTGAAAGAGTACTTCTGGTGGGATGACATGAAAAGAGATGTTGCGGAATATGTCTCTCGCTGCTTGGTTTGTCAGCAAGTTAAAGCCGAGAGACAAAAGTCTAAGGGGATGTTACAACCATTACCCATACCCGAATGGAAATGGGAAAACATCACTATGTACTTTGTCACCGGACTTCCTAAAACATCCAAAGGCAATAATGCTATCTAGATTATAGTTGATCATCTTACGAAGTCGTCACACTTCATTGCTATTAGAGAGGATTTCCCTCTTGATCAGCTTGTCATGATATATGTGAAGGAAGTGGTAAGATTGCATGGAGTACCACTTTCCATTATATCTGATCTGGATCTGAGGCTTACCTCAATGTTTTGGTGAAGTCTTCAGCATACTCTGGATACAGAGTTGAGTTTCACCACAGCTTATCATCCTCAGATAGATTGTCAGTCTGAGAGAACAATTCAAACTCTTAAAGATATGTTAAGAGCTTGCTATAAGGGTTTCAAAGGTGGTGGGATCAACACCTACCTTTTGTGGAATTCTCTAATAATAATAGCTTTCACTCCAGTATTCATTTGTATCCTTATGAAGCTCTCTATGGAAAGAAATGCAGAACTCCAACTTGCTGGGATAAAGTTGGGGAAAGAAAGCTATTAGGACCTGATCTTGTTGATGAAATGGCAGAAAAGGTCAGATCTATTCAACAACGCATAAGAGCAGCTCAGAGTCGACAAAAAATTTATGTCGATAACTGAAGAAAATACCTAGAGTTTGAAGTGGGTGATAAAGTGTTCTTACGAATTTCTCCTTAGAAGAGAGTAATGAGATTTGTAAAGAAGGGCAAGCTAAGCCTTTGGTATATTGGTCCTTTCGAAATACTGGATCGTGTTGGGAAGGTAGTTTATCGATTGGTGCTTCCACTTAATATCTATCAAGATCACGATGTATTCCTTGTATATCTCATAAGAAAGTACATACCTGATCCTTCACATGTACTAAGCTCAGAAGTTGTACCACTGGAGCAAGAACATTCTTATTAAGAACAGACGATAGAGATTCTGGATCGTAGCGAAAAAGTCCTACGGAACAAGACCACTCGCTTGGTTAAAGTTTTATATAGGAACCACCAATTAGAATAAGCAACATGGGAGCTTGAGGATACGATGAGGGAGAGGTATCCTCATCTGTTTGTTACAAAGTGATGAATTTCATGGGACAAATTCATTTTAAGGGGGGTAGAATGTAATACTTCCGATTTTTATGAGAAATATTTTGTTTTTATGTTATATACATCATCAAAGGAATATTTCACTACAAACAACACTAGTTTTGATTTCTCTACACGCAATCATGACCTTCCTCGATAGCTTGCGTTTTACGCAATACCGAGTTTCACTAAACAACGATATGCTATTAAAATATTATTAAAACTAGCCATTATGAATAGTAATACCCACTTTTTGAAATTTTAAAAAATTTATCTTTCAAAATGGACTTCATTTTTGGATTCGTAATATCGAAATTAGCCTAGGGTGAATTTTTGGTATTTTTTCTAAAAACTTTTAATTTTTGATTAATAGTGAAAACATCGGGTTACTATTTAAAAACCGAATTTTTATTTAAATAATTATTTATTTTATTTAAATTAATTTTAGGTAAAAATTAATACAAAATACATATATAAGTTCAAAGTAATTCATTGGAGTCATTTTATAATAATTTTAGATATATAAAAATTTCATTGAACTTTTCACCGTCTTTTACCCACCTCCTAGGAGAGTTTGAAAATTTACATAAAACTTACTTTTACCACTTCTATGAGTGGAATTTTGAAAATCCAAGACACATGGTTAATATCAAGGAGTAAAATGTGGTTCAATAAGATAATAATAATTTTTGGTGAATAGTATCTTTTTACATTTATTTACCACGGTTAAAAGTAAATAGGGTAATTAAGGGTAAAAATGGTATTATTGTTACCCTAAAACATTTCCTAATTCTGTTGGATAAGTTTAATTCGACCAAAAACAACCTTAGGAATAAAATATGACCATTTATATCCACTTGGATTAGATTAGGACATTTAATATTTTTTTATTTAAAGAAGAGTTAAAATAGTTAAAATCAAAGTTTAATAACTAAAACATTTTTAATAAAGGGTTATAAATAAGATAAATTAGAATATAATTATTAATTAGAAATATAAAAAGATTTACTACATAATGATATTTTATTTATAATTTTTATACTTTACATAATATAATTTATTTATGACACAATGATGGTGCAGTAATTACCTTATTAAGGAAATATTAACATAATTTATATTATAAATACAAAAATAAATCTAATTTGAGACTTTTCATGAATTAAACTAATTTTATAGGTTAATATGACATATTAGTATTGATTTAATTAAATGTTTTCGAACTAATCATGCTGTTATAATTTTCAAAAAAATCAATTACCAAATAGGGTCAAAATTGACATAAAATAGTTTTTAAAACAAATATTATATTATTAATTGTTATTTTATTCCTAAAAATATAAGGTTCGGCCTAATGAATTAGATAAGGTTATATATATTAATAATGAACCACTTGGGGTTCGTTTGGCTTGTTATAGTATGTTTATTAACCATATAGTGTAAGAAAACAAGAAGACACGGTAAAAGTTAAATTATTTTACTTAAAGTTAAATCTAAATGATAAGGTTAAATTAGTAACCTAAACTTGTATAAAATCTATTGTTTGAGAGTATTGCGACCCTCACCACCTTAGATTCTAAATAAATCAATTTGGAGCTATTAAAAACCGAATACGACTTTATAATAAAATAATATTTTATGTTTTTTCTAAGGTTCCCCTCTCCTCCCTTATAAAAGGGCACCTCCTCCCTCTCCTCCTCACACCACTTTGAGACTTAAATATCGGCAAAACCCTTCCAATTTATCTTCTCCACTCCCCTAGAAACATCCTAGAGGTCCTGGTCTTCTTCAAAGACCATCTTTAGTGCCCTAAGAGGAGGTTAAGAAGAGGCGCTTCAAAGAAGAGGTAATGTCTGTTACAGATTGTTTCAAATTTATTTCTTTTTCTACTTCCTCTTATTTAGTTGTTTAATTATGAAGTAATAACATAAGTATAACTCATATAATTATATGTTATTATAAATTTTAAACAACCTGATTTCACCTTCTATCCATCCTACGGAAAACGAAATCACCGTGCGTGCGTACGTATGGAATACCGTCTCCACGTCGTGGTGTAATCTTTTTTCCACCACCACCTTCCTTGGATGGGTATAATGGTGTAAATAATAACTATTTATGATTATTGTAAAGTGATATTGATTCTGAAATAGTATACATACACTTCAATACAATTTCACGATCATGGGAACGATATCATCACTCATGTGTACGTACGGTCTACCGTCTCCACGATGTGATGCGACTTGTTCTACATGATCTTCATTACATAATGATTATATAAATGAATTGAATGAATAAATATGATATATATTACACTAATACCATTCTGGAAATGAGTTATATATAACCTAAAAAGAAGAATAAGAATTTATTCGAGAAAACACGCATAAGAACAAAAAGTATTAAACACCCGAATAACAAGTAACAATGAAATATTACTAATAAGAAGCTAAGAATATGACCATATATGATATCATAACAATGATTAAGATTCTAAAATAAGTCAATAACATTATTTAAGTCATTATACAAGAGTTTCGGACACGTACGAAGCAAATCGTACCAAAGGTAAGGGAAAATCTCACAATCTCATTTTTAACCGAGAGTGTTTATACTTTGGTATTTACTAGGGTGTATTTATCATCCACATCCATGTTTCCTCAGTATGTAATATTATTTATATCATCCTAAAATTGTTTAAATACAATATTACTCATTTTTTACTTTTTAATAAAATATATGAAAGGAATCTTTTGTCATTTTTAGTACGAGGTACGTTTTGACTTTTTCGGCCAAAGTATGAGAAGAATGTTTTTTTAATGTCTACGGCATGAATGGATTTTAATGATTTCATTGAACATTATTTCCATGAAGCTTCCTTTACATTTTTTCGAGTTTATCTTTAATTAACTTCTTTTAGTTTAAAATGTTATGACATGTTAAGAAAGGAAAAAAAATTTGAAGTAGAATGGATATTTTCCTCAAGAATGGAGTTCAAGTGTTTTATCAAAATTATTTTCCATCTAAGATAATATAGGGTTCTGCTTCTATCCCTATTATTACATATATTTCATTATTATATGATGGAATTATTTTTATGAAGTGTTTTCATGGATTATTTTATGATGGCATGATGTTTATGAGTCCCATTTTTATTACATGGGTTGTGATATGATGTATGATTTATGATTTTGTGGCACACTTAAGAATGGTTTCATTAAGAGATGGATGGGACCTATATCTCCCTCTAATGCATTGGGTAGAGATTTATATCTCATGATATAGACTTGGCTGGAATGGAATGTTAATCTGGTTCAGTGATACAGGACTGGAACGAGGAGTGAACTCGGTTTTGTAATGGACTTTGTCCACTATGATAGTCTTCGCAATGAGTCTTGACTAATATGAAATGATTTTCTATGATTATGTGTGTATTCCACAAAGTTTCATGTTTTAAGTTATGATTATTGGGATTACATTTCACTACTATGATTTATCCCATGTTATGATATTATTATCTCTTTTTCAGGTTATGATTATCAAAATGTTATGTTCTTATGAATATGATAAGAATGATATTTATTTTGTTTACCCTTACTGAGCATTTGAGCTCACCCTTTTGTATGTTTTCTTTTCCCCAAGTCATGAAAAAGGGTACTAAGTAGGATATTCCAAAAGGGACTCTAGATATGACGAAATAAATGGGATACAATGTAGATTCTTTATGAACCAGTTGTTTATATTTCCCAGATTCTAAAGACACTATACCAATACGGTCCTACCATGGTTTTGTTATATGTTGTAATAATTATGCTTCAATTCTGAAGTAATAACAATGTATGTAAATTATGGGTCATTATATGGTTTTTATGTGGATGAAACGTTAAAAAATGATAATGGCATGACAATTAATTTCGTAGAATACAGGCAAATCATTCGAAGCTTATTGTACTTGATAGAGACAATACATGATATCGTATTTTCCACCTAATAAAAAAGTGATGTATCAAATAAATCCAAAGTATATCCACATGCCTGCATTGAAAAAATACTTCAGTATATCAATGGAATGGTTGAATTCGGCTAATTATATAGTAAAAAATCTCAACCTGGGCTTTTGTTATATATATTTGCAGATCGGGCCGGTTCAGTAGATGATAGGAAATCAATGTCTAGAAGTTCTTTTTACCTTTTTGGATTGTGTATTTCATGGTTAATAAAGAAAAAATATTTCATTTCATTGAGAATCGTAGAGGCTGAGTTTATTGCTTCCACGTAACCATGCAAGTAGTTATTATAGATGAAGCATAAACTTGATGACATTGGTTTGACAGTGCATTCTCCGATGAGAATTTTTTGCGATAACTCATGTTGTATAAATCTTAGAAAAAAAATCTTTCATCATTATAGGACCAAGAACATTGAAATCAAATATCATTTTATTAAGTAGAAGGTAATGCAAGGGATATTGATGTTAGAAGATGTGCCAACAGAGCTACAGGTTTCTGATATTTTGACAATGGCCATACCCAAAGAAGAATTGGAGAGGCATCGACTGGCTCTAAGAGTTCAGTTGACTCCCCACACTTAAAAGAGTGTGGATGTGGAATCACCCTCTCCTGGAGGTATGGTGTGTTTTTCTACACTATGATAATATGTCTTCCTTCTAATGTCTTAGACCACAAAATAAGGATCTTTTCATTCATTGACAAAGGGGTAGAAATAGAGACTCCTTGAGGGTGAGAAAATATGGTTAAGAAAGGGAGAAAATGTATTATTCAAAGACATGGGGAGAAGTTTATGGGTGGAGCAGTGAGATAGGGGGACAAAAATGAAATAGTGGGAGATTTTTTAATCTAGCGATGCATGAAGTGATAGATCAAAGAAGATATATCATGATAGCTGAGGTTTGTGATGAAAGTAGTTTATTTGTTTCATTGTCAAGAGTAAATAGATTCATTGATGAACTTTTCATTATACTGTTGTTTCTCACACCGAGTACTACTCATGTGGGATTAGAGTATGTGTTTAGTAAATCATCGATCTCTATCAAAATTTCATGATTCAAATGGTGGTTCTGATGGAAGAAGCATTAACATGGTATCAAATTATGATAGTGTTGTCAAAAAATACAAAGGGGGAGATTTTTGGTCAATAATTCTCAAGGTATCATTGATTCATTTTTTATGCAATTCTATTTGTTGACATAGTGGGCGATTGGAGTTTTTTGCACTAGGAAAGTTTCAAAATCAAACATAAAAATATGACAAATGATAGAAAGAGTCACGAAAGTGAAAAATTGGCACACAAGTCATTAAGTGGTGCACAAGTCCTCAAGTGGCGTAGAAGTCATAACATTGTGCAGAAGTTATATTTCAAGACGAGACATCAGAATATGATAAAGTGAAGAATGTTGTGTGCTAGAGAAGAATTGGCTCAAAATTCATTAGGTTGGGGGAAATCCTCAAGGGGAGTGTAAGTCATAAAATGGTGCTCATATGAAGAAGGTGTGCACAAGTTATATTTCAATATCATCACCCCAAAATATCTCAATGGAAATAAAATGGTGCGCAAGTTAACAGGTGGTGCACAAGTCATCAATGGGCGCACAAGTCCAGAAGGGGTGCACCAGTTTCGCAGCGGCGAGCAAGATACGATGTGGCTCCCAAGGCGAGCGATGCACCTCACACACAGGGTCCCCAAAATTCCTATAAATAGAGTTCTACCCATCCTCATTTTCAAGAAAGATCAAAAATCATAGAAAATCTAAGATCTGATCGAGCATGTAGAAATTGTGCACAAGTAGTGTGGCGCACAAGTATATTAGTGCACAAAGAGGTCGGCGCGCAAGTATCTTGGCACGCAAGTAGTGGATGCACAAGTAATGGTGCGAAAGAAGTGGTGCAAAATTAGTGGTGTGCGAGTATAAAATTTTCACGCAAGTCGGTTTTTCTGCAACAAAGGCAGAGGGTGTGTACTAGTTTATGGGGCACCCAAGTCACCATAGGGTTGCATTAAAGTTGGAATTTTCCCAGTACACCCTCGATAATAGAGTATTCATTAGTGGATGAAAATTGTACTTCAACATAAAATCTACAGACATTTAAGGACGCATTCATTTGAGATAATGAAGGGACCTACAAGTCCATAAACTGTGAGTGGATATTTTCCAGAGCAGTGAGCAAAGAAAGAAGAAGAAGGTGATCCAGTCTACTGGTAGTGATCTATAGAGAGTGACACATCAAGTGACCCTTGGGAAAGCAATGAGATAACCCTAAAAATTGTAAAGGCAGAGATATGGGGCACAGAAGTGGTCTATCCCGACCATTGTATATTGGATGTGAGCTTTAGTGTATTTGCTACATCGGCACATTGACATTGTATGCTCCTTTCACATAGCTCAATATGGATGAACCAATTAAAAATATTTGTTTCTGAATTCTTGATTCTATGAATTGCATTCAAATCATCATCATCAGATAATGAATTAAATAATAAGATCAACAGTAAAAAATTAAATGCAAACAAAGTGACCCTTATAATAAAGAGGTCAAGATCTACTGGGGTAGAGAAAATCTTGAAAATAATATCGATACCCTGATTCACCCCCCTCTCAGAGTATTTAGGACCTTTTTGGTCCTGACATAAAATAATGATAATCTGAATTTTAACAGTATTAATATAAATTAAATTCTCAATATCAATAAAATGAAGGAATTTGAATATGTTTTTTCTAACCTACGTAATATTGTATATATATATATCTTAAATATTAATGTAACATAATTATTCATACAATTTTATTCCAATTAATTGTTTTTTGTATCATTTAATTTATTAAATTATTACCTAAATGATAATTTCAATAACCTATCATAATCATTTATAGAAATTATTTTCTCACAAATAAATTAAAATATCATTCCTACAAGAAAATATTTAAATTATTGAATAGTATTTATATAAAAACATATGATTTTTTTTCTTTATGCAAAAGATATAGATATATTAAAAGGAATAATGTTTTATTTTTGGTGTTTACCTTAACTTAAATTATTATATTGATCATATTCAAATGAAATTGGAAAGGGTTTTCTATATTTGAGTGATTTTGGTAAAAAAAGGTTGAAGAAACAGATTCATTAAAATTTAGGTTATATTTTGAGTTATTTTAACCCTTATCATTTTAGTTCCCCCCCCCCAAAATGAAATTCATTTTTACATTAACTCTGAAAATTAATTATTAATTTATTGAGAATTCATTATAGTCAAAAAAAAATTGAAAATATTATAAATTGAAATTTATTTAAATACCAATTATGTAATACATTTATGAAAATTCAATTCATAGAATTATATATTTTAATTTAAAATTATTCTCACATATGTGATGGGAAAGCATGTTATTAAATTGAAAGTATATAAAACAATGTAATGTTTGTAAATATAAATTCAATATGAAAATGATAACAATGAACTAAATTAAATTTATTGATTTTATATTGAAATAATTTTCTTTTAAAAATAATTAAAATAATAATTTAAGCTTTTGATTTATTTATGTGAAAATTCATTTTTCAATTAAAATCCCTCTATTTTTCCTATTCATTAAAAAACGATATATTTTGGAAGAAAAAGAAAAAATTCATGATAAGATAAATTTCAAATAATAAGATCAAAAATTAGGTTTTATTTTGAAAATATATTTTATAAATGTATTAGAAATTATTTATTCATTTATTTCTCAATGATTGACTATACCACTTTTGGAAAAAATATTATATTTCAAGAAATATGTATTATTCTTTTAAATGATTATATTTTTATTATTATTAAATAGTAATGTAATAATATTGTATAAAATATATTTTTTAATGAGTGAGGTAATACTCTTCAATTATTAAATTTCAGTGGCTATGTGATAATTATCATATTAAATAATAATATTAAAAATACTTGTTTATTCGATAAAAATAAAAAATTTCTATAATGTAAGTAAAAGAAAAAACTCATTTTTACATGTCACACAAGATAAACATATTATATCTTTAATTTGAAGATATTGAATTGATTGAAATTATTTATAATAGTTAATATATGTTAAATTCTGTGGATTTTATTATCCCTTATATTCTTGATTTTGTGTGGCGTACATGTTATCAAATCTGATGCTCGTATTTCAAAATTTCGAGGTGTTAGACACATGGGAAGAATATAAAGTTTTATTATATCTATAAGGGTGGTGGATGTGGGTCTTAATAGAGGGAATCCTCTACACCAACATTATCATCCATAATTATATCTTTATATTAATCTTTAGAGGTTGGTTAAACATGATGTACATTTCCCATACCACTGATCAATTTTAATGATTTTTTGAACAATTGTTATTTGAAGATAAACTTCTTAGATTGGTGTATGCTCTATAATGGTCAATTATATTTAGAACAAAAGTATATTTTGACATACTAAGATGATGGATAGTACATAGTGGTCCATTTATAAGGATAATGAGTGAACCAACTTCATGTATTCGATGGGTCTCTAAAAGAAGTTAATATTGTCCAAATGATTTTGAGATGAACTCTCATTATTGAATAATATATAGAAAACAAATTTATATAAATATTTATCACACTCATTTATATATTCTTGTTTTATTGATACAGTGGATCACCCAACAAATCAAATGTCAATTTTGAAGGAACATGGGGCACCTTTTAGAAAAGAGAAATAACATGTTTTTATGTGTCTGTCATGTTCACTGCTGATAAATAGTGTGGTTCATGTCTGATGTATACCAGATCCTTATCTAGCTCAGTTTTTCATCATCATTAGGATGTGTTGTCAATTTAATCACTATGGGGAGGGTTATTGTTATCATAAACAAGAGTTGTAATTTTCTTCTGATAGGGGAGGTTTAGTATTCTATGGAGAGTGTAATTTGAGGTCAGGTCATGCAAGACCTTTCAAACTTTTGATTGTGAATCGATCATTTTCAATTTTAGTTGACCAAATCGGGTTTTATCATATTCTGATCAATCCATGGTTGTTATTGAATCTTCTAATTTCATCATAGATGAATTCTATATTTCTCCTCCAAAAAATGAAGGTAGACTTCACATTTTTTTTTTGTTCATCAAGGTATTAATCTTATTCATATACCCTTATATCTCATTGAACTATAAAGATTTCATATCTTATGATATATTTGATTGAGAGGATTGAAAATATTTTTGTTCTTATTCTGATTTTACCCGTTTTTCTTCCATTATCATTACCAAGAAGGACGATGGTTCACATTTTTTGTTCAGGGAATTTTGGGACATGAATATGGTGAAGTTTAAGAATATGTACCATTTTCTAAGTGTGGATAACCTATTTCATCAATTTAATGGATTGAGGAATCTCTAGAAAATAATTTATTAGTTTGGTTACAGTCATATCTGAGTATTACAGTATGATATTCTGAAGACTTCTTTTACATGACACTATGTCCACTATAAAAATATTGATATGCATTTTATCCCTATTTCTCTAGATTTTTTATTGATATGATGAACATGATATTCAATCAGTATCACAAATCCATTATAGTTGAATTTGGGATAGATATTATGTTTAATTTGAGATCCGATCCTGATCATGAGATTTATGTGAACATGGTTTTTGTCATATTGGGAATTCATTGTTTTTATATTAATATATCAAAATGAAATTTATTGGCCAATGAAAGGATGTTTTTGGAGAGCATTTTTTCTTTTCATTGAGTTTTTTTCATTTGTTAGAATGATAAGGCTACCATGTCATTGGAAAACCCTTTAATTATACTTAAGATGTAGAGCATCCATCATTATGATGGATATTATTGATAGTTCACTATGGACCTCTCATAGTTGAGTCAATTATGAATATTCAAACTATGATTTAGTTGAGATTCACAAGGAATGAAAATTTTCTAAATCTATTAGATTAGATGAAATGAATTCTAACATCGAATATTATTTTGATCATGCCTTATCCAAATAATGATTATTTGGTATACTATGATGCTTCCCGTATTGGTCTGGGATTAATTATTATATAGGATAATGACACTAAATACTATGGTTTTCATTAGATTTCGTATAATGAGAAAAATTAAAACACCCATTACTTTGATCATTATACAATTATGTTTCGTCTTATTTTATGGTAATAATTTCTTATTATGGATATGTTCACAATCCATTCTACCCATAAGATTCTGAGATATATCTTTTATCCAATGGTCTTGAATAATAGGAATATATGATTATTGTAATAATTTTGAATGCTTCCCATAAATAATCACATACTCCATGGGGAAGAGGAATGTGATTGCTTAAAATGTTAATAGTAATGTTTTAAAACATTTACTTTTAGAAACAAATGAGGAGTGAAACCTGATTGAACTTTTCATATAGTTTCATATAGATGTGTAGTAGGATAGTTCTTGTATGTTGATAACAAGATAAAATTTAAAATCTTCTCTCCATCAGTCTATTATATATGGGGTGAGTAGAAGGATGGTGAGTTTATAAAAATTATTGCAATATTTTATGGTTAAGAGACCTCCTCAATTTCATATATCCTTTATAACAGAACTATTCATTAAATGACCTGGAAATTCCAAGATTTTTTTAAATTATATGGAGTTATTATGAGACCACACACTTTGAGAACACATGATTCTGATGCCTGGTGATCCCAAAACAGAATATTGAACTTTATAAGTACGCTTAATTAAAAGTTCAAGCAGGTTATTCTAAATTTTGAACTGGTGTTCGGATCGAAAATCAAAGTGTACCATTGAATTCAGAATGGTGGGATTTTCTAAGAAATGACTTAACTTCTATAGGAAAGGGTCGAACGAAAATGTTAATTTTTAGACATTTTGAAAAATAAATAATAACTATGAAAAGTTATTTTATTTTTTTTCTCATTCGTTGAGTAGTGGATGGAGACACTATTGAGCAGCGAAAAGGCACATTGATGAAGATAATTAATGCCTCGTTAACTCACAATGAAACAATTCTTTGGTGACCCTTAAATGTGATAATGTTTCATAAATGATACAACATAATGACGCGATGACACAACATAATAGAAATTATGCACCTAGGTTTCCTAAAATTTTGGATTAATCATTTGTGGATGGAGAAATTAAACTTCAAGGATTCTCTAAAGAACCTATGAAAAACATTCTCTCCAACCAATAATGACATACTCTAATGAATTTCAAACATCATCGATGCACCTCGAAGAATAGGGTTAGATGAAACGAACAACGCTGACACCTTGAAACTTGAAGGAAAAAATGCTACGACATTGACCCTAAATTAGGTAAGGTTTATTTGATTTTACTGTTATTCCTTACTATTATTCTAGAAATAGTGTATACTGATCAACCCATTAATAGGTTTATCCAAAAATCGTGCAGTTATGGGGTAGGGTGACTTTTCTATTTGGAGTTATTATCTGGGATTAGTCTATCTCTAGTTTGATTGAGTCAACCCCCCCCCCCAAAGATTATAAACCTCTAAAGCAGAGGTCATGGGCCAACACGAACAAGGCCTGAGCCCCTTCTTCAGGTGCATTAATTGGGGTTACACCCTCAATGTGGCGGCAATATGATTCTATAACCATTGTGGTGATGAGGATGTTCCCCGGAGAGCGCCCGTGCAGGAGGGGGGAAGAACCGACCACCAGAGCGTGTTTGATGGTCTGCCGAACATGTTCCAGCAGTGGAGACCATGGGCGAAGGTGACAACATGGCCAGAGGCTTTCCACGGCATTATGAGGCCACAACTAGTTGGTCATAATGGCAGCAATGAGGCTTGGCACCCGACTGGTGCCACGTGGAGGGATAGCCCACATCCGGGCCATCCAGGTGGCTCGACGAGCTGCGGTCACTCGACCGTGGGGTCAGCGGAGGCCGAACACGGTATCCGACCACATCCCATCTAGGCAATGAACCACCATCCCGCACCGCGTGGGCCCGAAATAGAGATGGTGGGACTCTCCCACAACAAATGGGCCGGGTTGGATGAGACTGGTTCACTGGACAAGACCGGGTCGCCTGGTGACCTAGTGGGATGAACCCTCGACCAAACTTGGTTGGGCCCAGTGAGGCCCTTTGGGCATGGCCAATGGGCCATGCCAGACTAGACCGACCCAGACCTAAATTGGGTCTGGTCGAGTCAGTCTGATCCATACATGGGTACGTGGGACACCAGGGCCATGTTGGTCAGGTCGGTCTGACCGTGTCGGACCTGACCCAGACACAACAAACCCTTGTTTACTAAAACACTAGTAACATAGAATATTAGCATCTGATTGATGATCTATTTGTAGCATTGTTACCCTATCAATGAGTATTATCTTTTATAATTCCCTAAGGAAGGTCTCTTGAATGCTGAGATGTGATGACCGACTTGAGGAGTGGTTCACCGATGTGAACTATGTAGAGTACCCTGCGGTTGGATCAGACATGACGACTCCTTGCTTTCGATCTGTGAGACTCAAATATGACCCAGTGGTAAGAACTTGTATATGACTATGCAATCCCACTGTGGGAATCACTTCTGTTTGAAATTTTAGGACCATGGTACGTGACGAGGAGAAGTACCTCAGTTGGACCTTATTAGTGGGAAGAACTTTTGTGTGACATTGAATACCCACGATACATGATGAGTATGTATACCTATGTATTCCAAGGTTAGTGGGAACCACATATGTGTCAATTGGAAGGCCCAATCTACTCGATAGAGGAGCAGTTCTCTAGCAGCCGAGGTTCTCTATGATGTTACCGATGTATCTAAAACCACTACCAAAAATGTATACATGGTTTGATCTATCTTGTTCAAGGGTCATCGCATTGAGGATTTTTGTGTGGTATTTACATTTTGTATTGGAATCTTTACTGTGTATTTTTTTACTCACCCATGCATGGGGTTCTCCCGCATGTATTGTGTCTGGTGATAACAATTGGCATTTCGACGGAGACTTTGGGGGACCATGACCTAGAGGTGCTCAGGGAGATGAGACCAAAGAACACTATAACAACTGACATGGTTCCTTAGGACCAATAGAGGCCTAGTAGGATCGGGTGTATGTGATTTTATACTTCTGCTTTCAATAGCTACACTACTCTCACGACCAGGAGGGGTTTTCTGTGGATGACCATCAGAGTTCCCTTTCTGTACATTGCAGTATTCAGCTCCTTTTTTGGGTTTTTATTAGGGCCTACATGTATTGGTTGTACTTGTACTCTACTTTTTTTTACTGATACATGTTTCCTTTTTAGTGTGTGGGACTTGGTATGTTATGTGTGTGCGTAAAGGTACTAAGGATAATTCCTCCCACTTGTAGGTTGATGCCTTCAGCTCTAGTCACCAGCCCCAAGCCTTCGGGAGGAAGGCTTGGGGGTAGTCACGGCACGGGCCCTGGGGGACGGGTTATAAAATTGTATAATATTTTCCACTGAATATATTAATTCCTTAAATTATTATTTGTTAATAGTGAATGTATTAAATTATTATAAGTATTTCATATATAATGGTAATAATGTGATGCCCCAAAAATCTAAAGTAAGAACCTTATATTCATGGGTATGTATGGGACTCAACCCCATGTGTAAAAAATTAATATAATAACCTGATACTTAACAATATATTTAATATCAAAAAAATAATAATATATCCTATGGTTTGTGATGGATGTGTCCTTAGAAAATATCTTGTGTTACATGCTAGTGAGTGTTTTACCAAATAATACTATATTATTATAATATTTTTATTTAATATAATATGATATAAACTAGTTGTTATGTAAGAGGTTATGATTTTTATTAACTAACAGATGAAAATCATGGTTTAAATAAATATAAAAATGATATCATGGGTTACAAATTAATGATAAACAAATATAACAACCAATTTGATATAAAAATATTTATTTATGCTTCCAAATATATTTTTCTTAATAAATGTAATTAATTAACATTATTAACTATTTTAAGGAAATATATATTTTATATTTTTGGGAAAATATTTTTTTCCATTAGGTTTGATGCGAATAACATTAAAAACCCTATTTCACACATAAAAACTAATATTTTTATATAGAAAGTTTTACTACTTTTTAATGGAGAACACATTTTAAATATGAATTTATAAACCATTATTGATTTAATATGTCAAATGAAACTTCATATTTTAAATATAATCATAATAATTTTTGTTGGGAATTTTTTTTATTTTTCTCCAACAATTAGTATTTAATAAATAGTTAAAAATACTTAATTTTAGGTCAAAACTGCTTTTTATCTAATTTAATTGTGAGGATAAATTATGATTCAGATTGGTCTAAATTTTTAAATAGATAATATTTTTTAAAATTAATATAATTTATGTCATTGGAATCAATTTAATTTTAAGAATGACTATTAAAAAATAGGAAATTGTTATATATTTTTAACCTAAAAAGAATTATTGTCGTCCCATATGTGAGAATAAATTTAAATTAATATCGCATACTTCAGTTATTGTAATTTTTAAAAATGGGTTAAATATTTGGATTTACGAAGATATATAATTTATTATATTGCTGAATATTCTCCAAATATATTAGTGAATGCAATTAAAATTATTTACAATTATTAGGTAAATAACTGAGATTAAAAAATGAATATGCCTTTAACATAGGAGAAGAGATGACCTATAAACCTTTACAACACTATGTTTATGTACAAAAATAATCCATAAACCATAAATTATTTTGTTTGGTTGGTTTTTTATGACTTTGTTAGTTAAAAACACATGAACACCTAACTTGTTTCCAAAACATCCATGTGAGTCCCTTTCATTAGCTGTAAAATGCCACCACCTCTCCCAATTCAAAAACAACCGTAAAAAAATGGATCAGAAAATATCTTCCCCAATAGCTTCACAACATCGCTACTTTCAACCTTGAATCCTCATTGTAATCATAAAACATTCCAAGTATTCTTTTAGAAGTAATCTAAATGCAGTTACCCGATTAAGATGTAACATACTCTTTCCATCTTTTTATTTTCATTTTTTTTATCTAGACCTTAAAATATATATTTTTAATAATATATAAAAAAATTATCTTTAATATACTAAGATGTTTTAATGTAATATTTTCAACCAAAACTAACACACACCTTCATCTAATGGGTAACAAACATTTTGTTTCTGTGTGTGGGGAACTGCTGCCTCAGGAAATAAAGATTCTTCAGTTTTAATTTTCCATATATAATTGTGGCCATTTTGATGGGAAATATTTTCAATATGATATTTATGGTATTTTTTATTTCCTTATACATCTCTAGTCTTTTAATAACTCACACATTTAATACTTTACATTTTATGATAATGCGATAACATTGTTTTAGGAAGTGTAGACCACCGCCCCCCAAAAGCGATGTGATTCGTTCAAAGGATAAATGGAATGAATAAATTTTGGTTATTATTAAAAATATGAAAAATAAATGACATATATGTAATATTTATTATATAATTAACAATAAATATATATATATATAATTTCATTTATTATCCTTTCACGCACTAAAAAGTGATAATGTCGGTCGTGGACGTGTGGACGACCGCTCCCATAACATTATGTTGTTATTTTTCACATGAATATGATTATATATATAAGTCAATATGAATAATTATTATTTTATTTTTGATATAATTTTCATTATTTAAGGATATTGCGTTACATAACTTTTTTTAGTATCGTTCATTGATCAATCGAATGTTACTCATGTGTACATATGGACCATCGCCTCCATGATCGTAACGTTGATTCATTTTACATGTCCATATTTATTTATTTAATTTAAAAGATTTATGGATTTTTTAATATGAACATTATGTCATTATTATTTGAGAGATGTTATATGATGATCCCATTGTCCATATTTGACCGACTAAAGTCATTGTTAACACATAAACTGATTTTTTTTTAAATCAACCAAAAATTAATTTTTTAACTTTTTGTATGAATCATTTTAACAAGTGAAATAAATTAATGATATCGAAGAAATTATTTATAAATAATGTATAAAATTAACATAATTTTATTATACATTAGATTAAAGGATTTTAAACCAAAAGGAAACAAAATATAAGGGATTGTCAAATCACATTTTATACCCTTGTGATACATGTCAAGATAACGACATTCATATTTTGATTGGTGTATCTAATAATAGTTTTTTTATATTTTATAAAATTAAATATACTAACATCATTTTATTTACAAATTTTATCTAATATTTTTTCTTCATGATGTTTTTTATTTAAAATTATTCAAAGTGGTATGTGAAATATTTAAATGTGGAAGGATTATTTTCCTCAACAATAACATTAATGATCATTCAATGGTATTCCATCCATTCAAAGATAAATTTTTATAAAAATCACCTTTAAGGAAAACGTATGAAACCATCTGGTTCATCCAAAGCCATCAAACACAATAGTTGGAAGCAAAATTATTAAAGACCAGCTAAACCCATTAGCCCCAACCCCCCTATATAATTTCCAGGAAAGATCTTTTACCTCTTTGTTCTCCTTTCCTCCAATAATAACTTCAAATTGAAGGGCCAGTTGATCCCATGTGTGTAAGAACTACTCCATTATTATCTTCTTAGCGTTGAAGCCTCTGGTAATAATTAAATGTTTCTTGAAAATCCAGTCGCACTGTTCCATATTTTGTGTCCACTGGGATTGGGAGCTCATTTATCTTTTCTACATCCTCCCTAGAAGCAAAAATAGGCAAGACCTTTTCCAGAATCTCTTCATCAGAGTTCATAAGGAGGTCCCAAGATTTATCTGAGTCCTCTACATCTGTTTCCCGCTGCGGTCCTGCAAGGCTAGACAATGAATCTTCACCTGGTTCAGCCTCCATACCACCCATCCCCGGCAATCCAATCTTGGAATGATGAACCGGTTCCAAGGTTTCCTCTCTCTCAGCTCCCAAAAGGCCTCCCTCCCTATCTGATCCATCAACCAGCATTGAACATGCTTTCACCTCAGCTCCACCCTTCGGATATTTATAAAACTCCACAGAATTTTGCTTAAATGCCTTGCTAGAGGCCGATTTCACACTTTTGGACAATGAAGAATCTCTTGACATGCCATCTGTACCCTTGCATGGTGCTTTGCCTGATGATTTGGTTACAATTGTCTTCGGGGTGTTTGAGTAGTCTTTACGAGGTCATGATTTTTTGTCCCCCTTGGAAACCGAAAAATTCCTGGTCAGAATATTCCCTTATTTCCCCTTCCTTGATCCAGTCCCTACCAAGACATCCTGCTCATAGTCCATTTCGGGAAGGGAGCCCAAATCTTTGTCACTTGGTTCGTCATCTTCCGACTGTCTAGACCCAAACTGTTTTTGCTTCCATTTTGGAATGAAGGTTGTTGTCATGCCCCAACCTTTCCGTAATTTCTATTTTTTTATTATTTTTTTGGTTTTAAAAATTTCTGTCGAGGTTCGGGTTGAACACCGAACAATAGTTTTTATGTTTTATCGAAAATTCATGTTTTTGAATTGACGTTGTGGGGTGCATGGGTGGAGCACGTTTCGAAAACCCAGCGCGGCTTCACGCCATGCAGCGGCACTGTCCGCTGGTCTTCATAAAAAAAATTAATTAAACAAATAATATTTTTTTTATTTATTGTGGTTATGGTTAATAATTTTAATTATTATTATTTTTATAATTAAAGTTATTATTATTATTATTATTATTATCATCATTATTAATATTATTATTATTATTATTATTTTATTATTTATTTACTTGTACTTTTATTTTATTCTTTTTTTATATATATTCTTCTTTCTCTTTTTTTATTCCACGCGGCTATCCCACACGCTTTCCTTCTTCTTCTTTTTTTTTTCTCCTCCTCCCCTTCTTCTTCCCATAGCAGCCGCGCCTCCTTGCTGTTCCGCCTCCTGTGCGGATCCCTCCCGCCTGGTTCGTTCCCCAGCCACAGTGGCCCCTGCCTTCTTCGGCTCCCTCACACCATGCCTCGCCTACGCCTTCTGCAAAACTAGCCGACTCACTGCCAGCTCCCCACGCACCGCCAGCCTTAGTACGATGCCCACTGGCTTCAGCGCTCCAGCAGCGCCCCCACGCACCCCTCCGCACTGCACCACCGCACGGTACCCACTCCTGCTCCCGCACACAACAGTTCCTCCGGTCCGCCGCACTGCACAGTTGCATGGTTCCCTCTCCTGCTCCTGCCGGCCTCCCTCCTCCTACGTGCTACCTGCAGCCGCATCCCTTTTTCCCAGCGCCGCTGACCACTCCGCGTCCCAGCCACCCTCCATATCTGGATTCCTACTCGCACCCCCCCCCCCCCCTATTCTCCTCACACACCAGCAGCAGCACCTCTTCCGCCGATGCGCCCCTGAATAGCAGGTTTTTCGGCCTCCGACGCACCCACCTTCTACACCAGAGCACAACCTGTAGTCGGTGACCCTCCTTCAGCAACTCCCAGACGCGACCCAGCGCTCCCCTCCAGCCGCACCTCCTGTAGGACCCCCTCCCTCTTATCTTCATGCGGCACGAACTTCTCCTGGTTGCACCCAGTCTGGTGACCCCCTTGCAACAACCCGTGTCCAGCTGCTCCCCCCTGCCGGTGTGCCTAGTCTCCAGTCCAGACCCCCTCCCTTCTGCCCAGTGTGCGCACAACTCTGGTTGAGCCTCTGTCCGACTCATGCTCACCCCTCGGCCTACACTACACCGTGTCGTGCGCCCCACCTCATACCGACGCGTGCCCTCCCTACTAGACAGGCCCCTCACCAGCCTCGCGGCCAACTCCCCCTTGCTTGCGCACCCTCTGGCGTGCCCCGCTTCTCACCTGCTATCTGGACAGCCCCCGTCGGTGCAACTTTCACGTTCTCCTGGCCTGCGATCCGCCTTTCCAGTGCGTGTCGTTGCCTTCCGACCATCGTGCGACCCCTTTTCTGTCCCTCGATCATAGTGTGATGCATCGCAACCCCCCAGCTGCTTCGACCAGGACTGTCGTCATCCGCCCAACTCTTTTCCCTATCGTTGACGATGTCGGTGACCTTTCCAGTGCACCGCAGCACCGCACCCGACCATTCACCCTTTCGTGCGACCCTGTTGGTCAAGGCCGGCCCCACACCGAGGTAATGTTTGTGTGGCTTATTTTTTGGTTTATTGTGAGTTTGTGTTTTTATTTATCTTTGTGGATGTTGCAGCACATTGGAGACGTATTTCCGCAGTACTGTAGTCGTCGGCTTACGCGTACTTGTGCGCGAGTGTGAGACGCGCCGCGTCATCGTCGTAACCGAACTGTAATTCGAGGTAGGTCCCCCACTTCACTCACCTTTAAATTTATAATTTATTAATTTTTTGATGTTTTATTAATTTTAATGAATGAGAAATAATATATGATAATTAATTTTTAAATGATTATTTGGTGTGAAAAGAGCCATTTATTTTATACCAAACACTTGAAACATTTTCTTGACGAGCAGACACCCAGTATTGAAAGAATTCCCATTTGGCCTTTAAACATAATTCACGTAATTTCAAATGTGGTTATGGTTTTAAAGATAAATGGTTTTTCTGAACATGTGTTTCGAGTTTTCTTGAGAAATAAGGTTTTTCTTTAAAATTGGTGAAGGCCCGTTTGACACTTTAATAAAATAAATTATTTTGAAAAACCCACCTAGGGGTGACTTTTAGTGTGTGTTGATTGTGTGAGCTGCATGGGATTTTTGGGCATCGTGACTGATTGATTTACATTGTGGACGTACCCCTTTTTATTGTATGTGTTGACATGGGAACCTGTCATAGTGAGTGAATCTTCTGAGAACGATTGCTGCACTAGTTTAGATTACGCACTGGCTAGTGGCCCCATAGCAGGGGAATACTGAGTTATTGCTGCTATGGGGATTGGGCCCCTCGGTTAGGCCATGCAGGGCTATGACGGGCGTTAGGGCGTTATGAAATCATCGAGTTAGGGCATGCCTTCAGGATGAGTCAGATGTATAGTACGTTCTGGATTGTTCACGATCTCCTAGGTTTGACCCATGTTTCCATTATTGTGTATTTGTGTGTAGCGGACGATCGAGAGGTCAAGTTCGGTTGCTGGCCTATGTGCACCACTTTTCCCATTGCCCTTTGTATGTGTTGTTTGATATGTGTGCAATATGTGTTTTTCCTTTTGGTTAATAACTGAAGTCTAGATTTGTAAATTGTTCGTAGAAAAATGCTTTAAAAATGAAATGTACTTATTCCTTTCAAACATTAAAAGTGTTTTTAAATTAAAAAGGGAAATGGACTGATACTTGTTTTAGAAATGGAAGTTCTTGTGTGTGAAAACCAATATTTTTTTATATTTAGTTCAAACCTGTAATTGGTAAATTCTTCATTTAAAAGTAGTGTATTGGGAATAGTTCGTTGGACACGCCTACTGAGTTTTAATACTCACGCCTATAGCGTTTTATTGTTTTTAGTTTTGTTGCAGGTTGGCTCGAGCTTGCTCGCCGTGGGCGAGAGTTGGATGTGGTCTGGTGAGGAACTCTTGGAGTCGCAAGAGTTTTTGGTCGAGACGAGGACAGCGTGTTTTTGTTGGTCGTTCTTCCTTTTTCGTGACATTTATTTTCCTTCCGCTGCTTTGTTTATTTATTTATTTTTACTGGGCGAAATGGCTCCCACTTTTCCTCTATTGATTCCCTGGCGCTTGTCGCCAGCCCGGGAGGATCGGGAACTCCTCTCGGGTCATGTCATGGACCAGCTCGGGTGATCGGTTCAGGGTCGACCCGGAGTGGTTCGTGACAAAATGGTATCAGAGCAGGTCGGCTCCTGAGCGGACCTTGTTTTTCAGAGCACCCATTTCTATCTAGGGTTTTCATGGTAGAAGGTGTATAGTTATCGGGACTCGAGGCATACGGACGAGAAGGACGTCATGAACCCTTGCTTGTTCCGAACCTCGGGTTACCATGGCATGTTTGGGTTGTCGATGTCTTTTGATTCTTATGGTTTGTTTGATATTGGAAAATGAAATGAGAGTTAGGCAAGTGACCTCTATGAGCTCGCATGGTCTGGCCAGCCATGTGGAGCTGGAGAGTTTACCCTAGAATTCTCTCAGTGACGGTGGTGTGACTGGCGTATGGCCGCCAACCATATGGTCGAGTCACCCATCATCACTAGTTTCCCTATAGTGAATCATCTGGATTTTCCTTATTTATGAAAAAAAATCGTTGTGAAAAGTGTTATTTTTGGTATTTGAAATGACAATGACCATGTTTGACCCATCTTTTTGTTTTCTTGCTCCTTAGTGTTTTCCCCCCCATGAAGGTTCGATGGATTCCCAAGGTGCAGCTTCAGGTGGTGCATCCTTAGAAAATCCTCCAGTTGATCATCCCAAGGACTACGTCCTTGGGTTTCGGAAGTTGAACCATCCCCTCTTTTTTGGGCAAACAGATCCTCTTGAGGCAGAGGAGTGGTTACGGAAGATTGAGAGGAAGTTCAGTTTCATTGGGTTACATGAGTCGTTAAAGGTGAAGTTGGCTACCTTTATGCTTCAAGGTCCAACCTGGAAATGGTGGAAGTACGTGTCTCGAAATAAACCTCAGAAAGATCTCACTTGGGAGCTCTTCAAGTCATCATTCATTCAACAGTACTTCTCTGAAGTGACAAAGGTGAGGAAGAGGATGGAGTTGTGCGGTCTCCGGCAAGGTGTCGGATCGGTGTTGGAATTCTTTCGTCGCTTCCTGGACCTGGCTCCATTAGAACCAGGTTATGTTAGAAATGATCCCATGAAAGCTTGGCATTTTGAGCTTGGATTACGTCCGGAGCTGTAGTCGAAGGTGGGATAATTCAACGTAATCACTTTCCCTGATGTGGTGAGACAAGCTTTCCTCGTCGAAGCTGAGTTAGCAGGAGGACATGAGGTGACGAATCCTCCTCTGGCATTGGGATGTGGTGAAGAAGATAGCGATTAGAAGAATGGGAAGCGACATGATGGTGGTGGAACTAGTAGAGGAATCAATAGGCCTTCAGACCTTCAGTCATCTTCCTCACAGCACAATGCCTTGATCGGTCACCAATGCGGTAAGTGGGGGCACAAGAGGCCAATGTGCCCGAATGATCTGAAACCCTTCCACACCTGTGGACGTCTAGGCCACTTACAACGGTTCTGTCGAGGTGTCTCCAAGAAGTGTGCTAAATCCATACCTGGCTCGTTGAAGGTCACCTCAGCCCGTCCGTTGGAGTAGGATGGTGTTTGGAGATCATTTTGGGGTTTTCTCTTTATAGTGTTTCTTGGATGTAGTAGTCGTCACCTGTACCATTTTGTGGTGTTTCTTTTCTTTCAGTTGTAAGAATGGTTATGGCTGAACGTCTTTGAAACCTTTGTTCTAATGGATGTGTGTTTGGTAAAATTCTTGTTCGTGTGTTATGATTGGGAATGTTTGAAGCCTGACTGCAAGGCAGGAGATGCTTCAATCATCAGAGCTCCAGCCATAGGTCCCGGAGTGAAGCTGGCGCGTAGTCAGGTGAACTCTAGCAGTGAAGAAGGGCCTTGGTTTAATCTTCATCCTTAGTGTGGTATGGTTTGTGTTCTTCCGAGGGTGTGACATCGTTGGAGTGAAGGTGATGGTAGTTTTGATGCTCTACCCATAGGGCCCTTC
Organism: Viscum album; assembly: GCA_963277665.1. Taxonomy (NCBI): domain Eukaryota; kingdom Viridiplantae; phylum Streptophyta; class Magnoliopsida; order Santalales; family Viscaceae; genus Viscum; species Viscum album. Next base: position 1,136,693,083 of record OY728150.1, on the reverse strand, counting down.
CCTTCTCCCCCTTGTGGTGGGGGGTTTTTGGACTGTGTGGAAAATCTTCAAGCTCGGTTAGCCTCGTCTGTCCTTATGGTGGGAAGACCCATCACGGGTCTCATTGAATTCAGTTTGTTTGTCTCCTATGGTGGGGAGTTCGTTCGGGCCTCCCCGTGTCAGTATTAGAGTTTCATTTCGGGGTTCTTTTTTTGTGGCGTTTAAAATTGTTCGGGTTTTCAGGATAGTTGCACGTTATGAGAGTTTTCTGTCTGTGTGGATCGATAAACTGGAGGCGCTTATACTTTTGGGGGTGAGTGACACTTACAAAGTTTCTTCTTGGGTCTAGGTCTTGTTGTGGCTTCCCAGGGACGGGAAGTTTTATGGTGGGGAGAATTTTCACGCCCCGACATTTCCATAATTTCTATTTTTATTTTATTATTTTCTTGGTTTTAAAAATTTCTGTCGAGGTTCAGGTTGAACAACGAACAACAGTTTTTATGTTTTATCGAAAATGCATGTTTTTGAATTGACGTCTTGGAGCGCACGGGTGGAGCGCGTTTCGGAAACCCAGCGCGTCTTCGCGCCATGCAGCAGCACTGTCCGCCGGTCTTCAGAAAAAAAATTAATTAAACAAATAATATTTTGTTTTTATTTATTTATTTATTGTGGTTATGGTTAATAATTTTAATTATTATTATTTTTATAATTAAGGTTATTATTATTATTATTATTATTATCATTATTATTATTATTATTATTATTATTTTATTATTTATTTACTTGTACTTTTATTTTATTCTTTTTTTTATATATTCTTCTTTCTCTTTTTTTTATTCCACGCGGCTGTCCCCCACGCTTTCCTTCTTCTTCTTCTTTTTTTTATCCTCCTCCCCTTCTTCTTCCCGTAACAGCCGCGCCTCCTTGCTGTTCCGCCTCATGTGCGGCTCCCTCCCACCTGGTTTGTTCCCCAGCCACAGCGGCCCCTGCCTTCTTCAACTCCCTCACACCCTACCTTGCCTATGCATTCCGCCAAACCAGTCAGCTCCCTGCCGGCTCCCCACCCACCGCCAGCCTTAGTGCGACGCCCCTGGCTTCAGCGCTCTAGCAGTGCCCCCTCGCACCCCTCCGCACTGCACCGCCGCACGGTACCCACTCCTGCTCCCGCACACAACAGTTCCTCCTGTCCGTCGCACTGCACCGCTGCACGGTGCCCTCTCCTGCTCCCGTCGGCCTCCCTCCTCCTACGCGCTACCTCCAGCCGCAGTCCTTCTTCCCAGCGCCGCTGACCACTCTGTGTCCCAGCCACCCTCCAGATCTGGATTCCTGCTCGCACCCCCCTTATTCTCCTCGCGCACCAGCAGTAGCACCTCTTCCGTCAGTGCGCCCCTGCATAACAGGCTGTGCGGCCTCCGACGCACCCACCTTCTGCACCAGAGCACAACCAGTAGCTGGTGCCCCTCCTTCAGCCACTCCCAGACGTGACCCAGTGCTCCCCTCCAGCCGTGCCTCCTGCATGACCCCCTCCCTCTTATCTTCGTGCGGAACGAACTTCTCCTGGTTGCACCCAGTCTGCTGACCCCCTTGCAACAGCCTGTGTCCAGCTGCTCCCCCCTACCGGCGTGCCTAGTCTTCAGTCCAGACCCCCCTTCTGCCTGGTGTGCGCACAACTCTGGTTGAGCCTTCGTCTGACTCATGCTCACCCCTCGGCCTGCCCTGCACCGTGTCGTGCGCCCCGCCTCATACCGCCGTGTGCCCTCCCTGCTGGCCAGGCCCCTCACCAGCCACGCGGCCAACTCCCCCTTGCTTGCGCACCCTCTGGCGCGCCCCGCTTCTCACCTAATATCTATCCAGCCCCCGTCGGTGCGATGTGCACATTCTCCTGGCCTGAGATCCTCCTTTCCAGTGCGTGTCGTTGCCTTCCGACCATCGTGCGACCCCTTTGTCATCCCTCGATCATAGCGCGACGCATCGCAACCCCCCAGCTGCTTCGACCAGGACTGTCGTCAGCTGCCCAAGTCTTTGCGCCGCTGTTGACGACGTCGGTGACCTTTCCAGTGCACCGCAGCACCGCGCCCGACCATTCACCCTTTCATGCGACCTTTTTGGTCAAGTCCGGCCCCACGCTGAGGTAATATTTGTGCAGCTTATTTGTTGGTTTATTGTAAGTTTGTGTTTTTATTTATCTTTGCGGGTGTTGCAGCACATTGGCGACGTATTTCTGTGTTACTGTAGTCGTCGGCTTGCGCGTACTTGTGTGCGAGTGTGAGACGCGCCGCGTCATCATCGTAACCGAACTGCGAGTCAAGGTAGGTCCCCCAATGCACTCACCTTTAAATTGAGTATTTATTAATTGTTTGATGTTTTATTAATTTTAATGAATGAGAAATAATATATGATAATTAATTTTTAAATGATTATTTCATGTGAAAAGAGCCTTTTATTTTATACCGAACACTTGAAACATTTTCTTGATGAGCAGACACCCAGTATTGAAAGAATGTCCATTTAGCCTTTAAACATAATTCACAGAATTTCAAATTTGGTTATGGTTTTAAAGATAATTGTTTTTTCTGAACAAGTGTTTCGAGTTTTCTTGAGAAACAAGGTTTTTCTTTAAAATTGGTGAAGGCCCATTTGACACTTTAATAAAATAAATTATTTTGAAAAACCCACTCAGGGGTGACTTTTGGTGTGTGTTGCTTGTGTGATCTGTGTGGGATTTTTGTGTGTCGTGACTGATTGATTAACATTGTGGACGTACCCCTTTTATTGTATGTGTTGACATGGGAACCTGGCATAGTGAGTGAATCTTCTGAAAACGATTATTGCACTAGTTTAGATTACGCACTGGCTAGTGGCCCCATAGTAAGGGAATACTGATTTATTGCTGCTATGGAGATTGGGCCCCTCGGTTAGGCCATGCAGGGCTATGCCCGGCGTTAGGGCGTTATGACGTCATCGAGTTAGGGCATGCCTTCAGGATGAGTCAGATGTATAGTACGTTCTGGATTGTTCATGATCTCCTAGGTTCGACCCTTGTTTCCATTATTATGTATTTGTGTGTGGCGGATGATCGAGAGGTCAAGTTCGGTTGCTGGCCTATGTGCGCCACTTTTCCCATTGCCCTTGGTATGTGTAGTGTGCTATGTGTGCAATGTGTGGTTTTCCTTTTGGTTAATAATTGAAGTCTAGATTTCTAAATTGTTCGTAGAAAAATATTTTAAAAATGAAATGTACTTATTCCTTTCAAACATTAAACTTGTTTTTAAATTAAAAAGGGAAATGGACTGATACTTGTTTTAGAAATGGAAGTGCATGTGTGTGAAAATTAATATTTTTGTATATTTAGTTCAAACCTGTAATTGGTAAATTCTTCATTTAAAATTAGTGCATTGGTAATAGTTTGTTGTACATGCCTACTGAGTTTTAATACTCACTCCTATAGTGTTTTCCTGTTTTTAGTTTTGTTGCAGGTTGGCTCGAGCTTGATCGCTGTGTGCGAGAGTTGGTTGTGGTCTGGTGAGAAACTCTTGGAGTCGCAAGAGTTTTTGGTCGAGACGAGGTCAGCGTGTTTTTGTTGGTCGTTCTTAATTTTTAGTGTCATTTATTTTCCTTCTGCTGCTTTGTTTATTTATTTATTTTTACTGGGCGAAATCATTCCCACTTGTCCTCTATTGATGCCCCGGCGCTTGTCCCCAGCCCGGGAGGATCGGGAACGCCTCTCGGGTCATGTCGTGGACCGGCTCGGGTGATCGGTTCAGGGTCGACCCGGGTTGGTTCGTGACAGTTGTCCATCCTCCAATGTCCTACAGTAGCATAGTCAAGCAAGCTGGCTGCTCAAACCCACGACCCATGGATCATTCAATGGTATTAATATTCAAGGATATAATATTAATATTGTTCGACAAACCATCTCATTTTACTCTCCTGGGATAATCAATAAAAAAATTCATGTATTAATACCAATTTTTAACTCTTTGTAAGTTATGGTGTTTTAGATAATGTTTTTCAGAAAACTAGATATCATTTATATCAATTGTTGGAGAAGATTCTTTTTCAGAAAACCATTTTTTATTAAAATGTGTTAAAAATATAATTTAATCATATTTGGTATAGAAATTTTTATCTTTTTTGAAGTTTACCAATTTTTTCAAATGAATAATCTTATCCCTTTCTATTCAAGGCTTATTTCTAACCATTAATCACCAAAATAGAGTATTATTTTTACCTAGTATGGCCTGTATGAATTTACACACTATCATTTCATTGAAGCTTCCTTTCCATGTTTAAAATGTTAAATTTTGAAGAAAATTTTTTAAAAATATATTTTCAAAGAAATGTATTTTCAAAGGGTTTTTTCATAATAAAAATATTTTTTATTTAAAAATGTTATTTAAAATATTATTGTTTTATTATTCCATTAACTAGTGACAATAAACCATTATTTTACATCATTAGTGATGTGTTGTATTGAGTATATCCTTAATATTCATTTAGATGGTTTATGATTTATTTGGACAAGTTTAGTATTCTTGTTCACTTCTTTGATTCATTTTTTATTCTACTTGAAAAATTATATCTTTTATGATCATTAACCATTGAATTTCCCTTAAATATCCATTTCATTTTCATGGATAGTATAAATTAATAAATAATATATCATTTTATCCGTGGTTTCTACTTTGACAATTATTATATTGTTTGGGGATTTATTAATATTACTATATAATTTATGAAATATTGATGTTTGGTAAGGCACATTGTTAAATCAGTAATTCAATATATGTGTAATGTTTTTCACTTATACGACACGGACATCGAACAATTATTATGTGGAATGCATGATCATGTATTAAATATACCATATTTACTTTTCACATAGATTCATTATCTCTTCCTGTATAGTTTTTTCATACAGAGCTTTTGGGCTCACCCTTATTCTGTTTTTTCCAAGGAATCCTTGAAGCATACTATAAAATATTTAGAGGGATTATCAAGATGGATTAGAGTTATACTCTATGTTATTTAGATATAGATAATGAATACATTTCAATAATGAGTGTATTATTATCTCATTTATATATCTAGTTTACCAAGACTACTAATATATTGTTTCTTCATGATTTGATTCCATACAATCATGCTAATGTAATTAGTAGAAAAAAATTTCTCTAGTATATACGGGGTCTGGTCACTAAAATTTTTATTAGAGTACGTCTACTAGAATAATTGGGAACTTGATTATGGAAAACATATATTAGAGATCCTAACCTTATAGTGTAATTATAGTATAATATATAAAAATGCTAGGATTTTGGTAGGCTATATATTATATGGGACTTCCATAAAAATACATCCTTTTCTAGATACTGCATTTGGATGTGGTCATGGGATAGATGTACAATAAAGTAACAACACTAACTTGGTGTTCTAGGCATAACTCAAGGTTACCTGGTAAATGCTAATGGGGGTTACTACACACCTACATTAACACTCTCGGGGGATATTCTTCTAATAATCCACATTTTCTTTAAACCCTAATTGAATAATTTAAGTATATAATGAAAATGAATATTCTAGGTTAATCCTGAGGTTTTTTTGATTGAAAATAAGGTGTCATGATTTAGAAATCGAATAGACAATATTATAGATAAACTCTAGACTAAGAACGAACCTATGTGAAAATAAATTGATGAAGTATTTTTGTAATGAGGTTGAGTAGATAATCATAATTAAAATTCTATTAAGTTATTAACATTATTTCAAGGTTTTCCATCATTGTTTTTTTGGAAATTATATTAATTTGGTTTTTCAAAAGGACGACATGTAATCCTGGTGACAACTAATGAAATTTGGCATGTCCGCAGGTCTTGAACCCATAAATGAAAAACAATAAGGGTTTCATACCAACCGCTGACATATGCAATTTCATGGTCAATTTTTCATTTTTTAAACATGAAGAATTAATTTTTATAATGAACCATTTATAACAATTTTGATGATTTTAAATTAATCTTTTAATCATATTGGTTTTTAGAATACTTAAAGAAAACAATAATTAGACTCACCACTCATTTATATCCCTTATGATCTATTATACGTTTCAATTATTGCATCAGGTATAAAATAAATTCATAAATGACAATTAATTTTTGGAAGTAAAGGATATAATTAGAATTTGATTGAAGCACAAAATAAAGTAGGATTATTCATATAAAATTGAACTGTATCAAATAAGAATATTTCCTTATATTATTAGGTTGTAAAGAATTATGCAACATTAGTTAAATAACATTGAAATAAGATTTTGACCTAATATATTAATTTCTAATGAATTGATGGTCTCTAAAATCATCAAATATTTATATATTATACTACCTAAATATTATATTGATAATTTCATTTTATTTATTAATCCCCTCGCTAAATCTTTATAAATATATTCGCTTTCCCTCCAAGTACATGTCTCTAATTTCCATGTATTGTCTCTTACATAGAGATATAGATAAATAGTTATCCATGTATGTAACATCTCATGTAAATAAAGAATAAAGAATTTTCATATTTATTAATATTTACGAATTAAATATTAATTTTATTTTAAAGGGGTTGCTATGTTCGATAGCGTACCCGATACGCAACGATGAGTTTCTTTGAAACTTACGTAGCACACTAGTAATAAAATAATATTATTTTAAATGTTAGTTAACGAGTAGTCGTTGTACTGGAGGGAATGTATAGAAATAACTAAAATATGATTAGATATGTTTTTAAATGTTTATACATTTACCCAATAAAAGATAAAGGCTTAAAATACGGAAAGAGTTCAATTTTAGGGCATATATACTCTAATTTTCACTAAAGGTTCACTTATCACCTTTTAATGGTGAACCGTCATTAAATATAATTTTGATCACTCTTATACTTTATTTTGGACCAAATATAACTCTTCTTTAGAATTGGGACATCAAAATTTACTTTGTGTAAATTTTTGGTACCTTTCTGATAAAGTTCATTTTTTTATGAATTGTTTAAAATGTTGTATTTTAATTCAAAACCTCTTTTTAATCTAAATTATTTATATGATTAGATTATTATTTTAATTGGTTTTAAAGTGAAATTAGAAAATATTTTTACCATTTAATTCAATGGTGGTCATTGGAATCAATTTCACTTTGAAATTGGACTTAAACTGGTGTCAATCTTTTGATACTTATTGTTTCACAAAAACACGCTATTTGTCATGACAGCGGGAATTAATTATTAAATTAATTAATGTGACTTATATGATTTTAATTTTGTAAAATATACTTCATTTTTGAATTCGTAATATCAAATATAGCTTAGGGTCAATTTTTGGTAATTTTCTGAAAAACTTCAATTTTTGATGAATAGTGAAACCACTAAGTGGTAATCAAGCAAACTGATTTTTCAGTTAAATGAAAGTTTACCACTAATGTGTATTGAATTTTGAAAATCCGACATACATGGTTGTCATTAAGAAGTAAAATGTGGTTCAATGAGATTAAAATAATTTTTTGGTGAATAGTAACTTTTTTCATTAATCGCGATTAGAGGTAATTAGTGTAGTTTAAGGTAAAAATGGTATTATAAGAATGTGAAAACACCATGACACTTGTCCTACACCTATTGGGTGAGTCATGGCCGACCAAGACAAGCCATGGGCCAACTTGGGGACCCCATGTAGCCACTTTAGTTGGAAAATGACATTAATATATTTTTATTTAATGTTAAAGTGAAAATGACACTAACATAAATTGTTTTACTAAAATAATTTTTGAGTGTGGTTATACAAGTCCAAATTTTGATTATAAATAGTCATTGGAAATCTAAAAAAATTTCCTACATCATAGTATTTTTTTATAATTTTTATACATTAAATAAATTAAATTATATATGACATAATAATGATGCAGCGATGACATCATTATTTGACGATTTAAATAAAATGGAAAGATAATGAAAAATCTAAAACCTACACATGTACAAAACCAATTGGATGAGTGGATTTCGAACCATTATCACCTTATCCACGAATTCTACCATTGTGGGACCTTTTAAAACCTAAACACATTTTCAAATAAAGTAATATTTCTTTACTTTCCAAAAGTTCCCCTCCTCTCCTCTTATAAAAGGCCCCCACCTCTACCTCTTTTCACACACTTCTCAAGCCTTTGGCTCAGCCAACCCCTTCCCAATTACTCTCTCCACATCCCTCTCCTCATCCTAGAGGATTCCCTTTGGGCAGAATCCTTTCAAAGGAAGCCTTTAGGCTCAAATCAAAAGGGAGTTACACTTTTAAAGGTAATTCATTCTCTCTTGTTCATTTGTTTTATTTTGCTTCTCCAACCCTCTAAACTCTTTTTATTTACTTCTTTTGTAACAACACCAGTATCTTCAATATACTAGGATGTTGTTATAATATTTATTTGAGCTACACTCTCACACAACTACATCAAATGGTTAAAGAACATACGGTTTCCGTGGATGGCGAAATTCTGCCTCCCGAAACGATGATTGTTCAATACTCATTTAACACCTTCAAGGGTGGCCATTATGATGTCACTATTTTTATATATGATATATAATATGATTATGTTTTCTTTAATCTTCTGTATTTTTCATTTTTGGCATACCTTTATGGTTTCCATTATGGGTAAACACGATATCTTCATTTAAGGAAGTGCGGACTACCGCCCCCTAAAAGTGATGTGATTCGTTAATGCCATATGTGGGACGTATAAAGGATGGATTTAAAGTTATTATATATTATGTTATACTGGAATTATAATATACCTCTATATAATTATTATTTCTTTCCATTAAAGTATGAGATAGAAATGAAAGTAGTGTTCATGCGTATGTACGGCTTACCGTCTCCATGAACGGTGCATTTCATTTATTATCCCCAAATGTAATGTACTATTAAAAGTACATGTATATAATGGATATATATAATTAATGATATATCTAAATGATGAATATAATTCAGGAATTAAAATATACATACCTCTCATTTAGTTTTAATTCCATTAATATGACAAAGAAATGAAAGTAGCGTTCATGCGTACGTACGGCTTACCGTCTCCATGAACGGTGCATTTCATTTCTTACCTCTAAATGATTATGTAATATTATAAATACATGTATATGCTGGATATATATGATAAATATTATATCCAAATCAGTAATTTCATTCTGGATATAAAGAACTATTGACCACATGAACAACATGTAATTGTAAGAAGTCAACTTTCGACTTAAGAACCAAATATTGAAAAAACAAACATTATTAACTTAAATGGTTACATAATGTTTATAACATGGCAATAAGTGATATAAAAAGAATAATGAACTTTAAAAAGGTTCTTAATCAATTATAAATTAACTCAAGTTTATTATTCAGGATGTTAAAGAACGATCGAGTCAAGTCGGACCCAAGGTAAGGGACTTCGTCTCAATCTCCTTTCATTGAGGCATATTTCGTTTTATACACAACTTTCTTTTATACGGTGTATAAACTCCTTTGACTTTTACTTTTATACAAAATGAATATTCTTCTACGAAGCGTTTTACTAAATGACAAAAAGGAATGTTTTTTTTAACGTACGTGGTGACAACGACCTTTTCCGCCGCCGCGAGTATTATTTGATCTTTGGCTTTCTCAACAAGCCGTAATGTTTTTAGAATAAAATAAATACCATATACTCTTTTATGTATTTTGGTATTGAAAATGGTTTTGATAAAGGATTCTATTATGTCAATATATTTATGATATATTGTGATTGAAATGTGGAAATGTTATCATTCCTTTATATTGGTTTTATGTTTTATGATTTTATACTGGTACTTGGACATTTTAACGGGTGGTTACGTTATAAACCATATGACGGGTGGTGTCGTGAATACCAGGATGGGTGGTTACGTTATAACCTCCAATTCATTGGGTATGGAAGTCGGCCGTATGGCTATTCCATTAAGTATGTATGGAAATTGGCCGTATGGCTATTCCATTAAGTGATATGTGTGGAAGTCAACCGTATGGTTATTCCACTTAAGTATGTTTATGTCCCAAGTTACCTTTATATATTCTATGTGTTCTTTATATGGGTTTTATGGTAATCCTTTGGTTACAAAAAGGTAAGTAATGATACTTTATTCAGTGAAGATTTTTTTTACTACTTCATGAAGGTGAAGGTATTACTTTGATATAGTATACATGGTTTACTTGATGTTTGAAAAACTAACAGTTTTCATTCTTTTTGTATCCCTTACTGAGCTTTTTATGCTCACCCCATGTTTTTCGAAATGTTTTTCACAGGACTTAAAGTGGAATAAGGTCAAGGATGGGATCAAGGGAATTTCATGCTATCTAAAACATGGAATCTAGACATCTTTCTTTTTAAGAGTTTTTATTTTATGGAGACTTAGTAGAAGTGTCTACTTTGTAATCTTTTAAGATGTAATAGTTATGTTCTAATTCTCTAAAACTCTAAACCTGAAAAGATCCTTAATGTGAATTATTCATTTAATTCAATATTAAGTAAGGTTTAAGGCTGGGGCCTTATAGTTGGTATCAAAGGACGGTTTAGACAACTTTAGGAGTTAGAAAAGTGTTAAATTATAATATGATTGAAATGATATAGCATTTACGGATTACCATGTTGCTTCACCTAAGATATTTCTGTGTTCAGAATGGTTTTCCGCAGAGGAAACAAAGCAGCTATGTTGGGACGACATCAGGAGGAAGATAACCTTCCAAATCAGCAACCTGAGATGGTCGGAATCGGAACTGAACAGTTTGTTGCAGTGATGGCACAGTTGACTCAGGCTATAAATGGTGGTGGTATTCATGCACAAGATCAGCCAGATCAACCGCAGAGGAACATGTCAGTGGTGGAACATTTCATGAGGCAACATCCCCCATCATTCAGAGGATCATCTGACCCTGTGCAAGCTGAAGGGTGGATTAAAGCACTGGAGAAGATTTTTGATGTCATGGGGTGTTCAGAACATCAAAAGGTTAGTCTTGCTGTTTACCGTTTTGAAGGTGAAGCTGATCAGTGGTGGTCGATGGTGAAAAATGTCAGGGATAGTGATGAGATTGAGGATCTTCAATGGGACGAATTCAAAGGTATGTTTCTTGAGAAATATTTTCCTAAGTTGGTTCGTCTTAGGATGGAAAAACAGTTCCTAGAATTGAGGCAGGAGGATAATTCAGTGGCTGCTTATGAAGAAAAGTTCACTCGATTGGCAAGGTATGCTCCAAACTTCATACGAGATCTTGATAGTAAAATAAACCGTTTTTACTCAGGGTTAAAGCCAAAGTATCGAAGGGCTTTAGCTTCTCGTGAGTTCAAAAGTTATGAAAAACTTGATCGATGTGCGGAGAAGGTGGAAATGGAGTTTGCCGATGATCAGGTGTTCTATGACAAACAACAGAATAAGAGGTCTAGTTGGCAGGAAAAGGGGAAGAATTCATCAAAGAAGAAAGGAGGTAAGAAAACCAAATATCCATCCTGTGAGAAGTGTGGTAAAATGCATCCTGGAGAATGTTTATCCAAGTCTGGTAAGTGCTTTCGGTGTGGTAAGTCTGGTCATATTGCTCGTAACTGTAAGGAAGATGATCAAACAGGAAATGAAAAGCCAACGGTAAGATGTTTTAAGTGTAATGAAATGGGTCATTATGCAAATGAGTTTCCAACGAAGAACTCAACTGGGGGAATGTAGTTAGACTACAAGCAGAAAGGGGTGCTAAAATCATTTGCAACATCTTCAGCAGATGTTGGGCCATTGAATGAAGTGGTATCAGCTCTAGGGAGCTCAGTATTTTTCGAAGATTGACTTGAAGTCGGGGTACCATTAGTTGGAAGTAAAAGAAGCAGACGTTCCGAAAACTATGTTCCGTACTAGATATGGACATTATGAATTTGTAGTTATGCCTTTTGGGTTAACCAATGCACCTGTTGTATTCATGGACCTTATGAATAAAATTTTCCATGAGTTCTTGGATAAGTTTGTGTTTGTGTTTTGAGGTTTGTGAAGAGGTTATGTGTGCCTTGTGATTCACAGTTGAAGAATGAGTTGTTTCTTCATCCTGGCAGTACTAAGATGTATAGAGGTCTGCGGGAGTATTACTGGTGGGATGGAATGAAAAGCGACATTGCTGATTTTACTGTGAAGTGTTTGACATGTCAACAGGTTAAAGCAGAGCAGCAGTTACCGAAAGGGATGCTTCAGCCTTTACCAGTGCCAGAGTGGAAATGGGAAAACATATCCATGGACTTTGTTGTGGGATTACCGAGGACATCTCGAGGTAATAATGCAATCTGGGTTATTGTTGATCGCTTGACCAAATCTGCTCATTTCCTTTCTATACGAGATACTTTCTCTCTAGATCAACTTTCCCGTCTGTATCTTAAAGAGATAGTCAGGTTACATGGAGTTCCCCTCTCCATTTTATCAGATCGTGATCCCAGGTTTACTTCTAACTTTTGGAAAGGCCTTCAGAAGTCGTTGGGTACGGAATTAAATTTTAGTACAACTTTTCATCCTCAATCAGATGGGCAGCCAGAACAAACAATTCAGACATTGGAGGATATGCTACGAGCTTGTTTGATGGATTATCAAGGAAGTTGGTACCAACATCTTTCTTTGGTTGAATTTTCTTATAATAACAGCTTTCATTCCAGTATACAGATGGCACTATTTGAGGCATTATATGGGAAGCGGTGTCGAACTCCAGCATTTTGGAATGAAGTGGGTGAAAGGAAGTTGATGGGACAAGAATTGGTAGAGGATATGGCAGAAAAAGTTCAATTGATTCAGAAAACACATGAGAACAGCTCAGAGCAGGCAGAAGAGTTATGCGGATAACCGAAGGAAGGATCTATCTTTCGAGGTAGGTGATCATGTTTTTCTCAAGGTTTCTCCTTGGAAAAGTGTGATGAGATTTGGTAAGAAAGGAAAGCTGAGTCTAAGGTTTATTGGACCATACGAAATTCTAGAGAGAGTTGAATCAGTTGCATACCGAGTGGCTTTACCTCCGAGTTTATCTCAGGTACACAATGTTTTTCACGTTTCGATGTTGAGAAAGTATATGCCAGATCCATCTCATGTTTTGAGTCCAGAGGTAGTTTAGCTGGAAGAGAACCTATCTTATGAGGAACAACCGGTCCAGATTCTTGACCACAGGGAGAAAGTGTTACGGAATAAGGTGATTCATCAGGTAAAGGTTTTGAGGAAAACCCATGTGATTTAAGAGGCAACGTGGGAATCTGAAAATGCTATGAGGGATAAATACCCCCACTTATTTTGATAAGTGAATAAAATTGCGAGGACGCAATTCCCAAAAGGGGGGAAGGATGTAACATCCCATGTAAATAAAGAATAAAGAATTTTCATATTTATTAATATTTATGAATTAAATATTAATTTTATTTTAAAGGGGTTTCTATGTTCGATAGCGTACCTGATACGCAACGATGAGTTTCTTTGAAACTTACGTAGCACACTAGTAATAAAATAATATTATTTTAAATGTTAGTTAACGAGTAGCCGTTGTACTGGAGGGAATGGATAGAAATAACTAAAATATGATTAGATATGTTTTTAAATGTTTATACATTTACCCAATAAAAGATAAAGGCTTAAAATACGGAAAGAGTTCAATTTTAGGGCATATATACTCTAATTTTCACTAAAGGTTCACTTATCACCTTTTAATGGTGAACCGTAATTAAATATAGTTTTGATCACTCTTATACTTTATTTTGGACCAAATATAACTCTTCTTTAGAATCAGGACATCAAAATTTAATTTGTGTAAATTTTTTGTACCTTTCTGATAAAGTTCATTTTTTTATGAATAGTGTAAAATGTTGTATTTTAATTCAAAACCTCTTTTTAATCTAAATTATTTATATGATTAGATTATTATTTTAATTGGTTTTAAAGTGAAATTAGAAAATATTTTTACCAGTTAATCCAATGGTGGTCATTGGAATCAATTTCACTTTGAAATTGGACTTAAACTGGTGTCAATCTTTTGATACTTATTGTTTCACAAAAACACGCTATTTGTCATGACAGCGGGAATTAATTATTAAATTAATTAATGTGACTTATATGATTTTAATTTTGTAAAATAGACTTCATTTTTGAATTCGTAATATCAAATATAGGTTAGGGTGAATTTTTGGTAATTTTCTGAAAAACTTCAATTTTTGATGAATAGTGAAACCACTAAGTGGTAATCAAGCAAACTGATTTTTCAGTTAAATGAAAGTTTACCACTAATGTGTATTGAATTTTGAAAATCCGACATACATGGTTGTCATTAAGAAGTAAAATGTGGTTCAATGAGATTAAAATAATTTTTTGGTGAATAGTAACTTTTTTTCATTAATCGTGATTAGAGGTAATTAGTGTAGTTTAAGGTAAAAATAGTATTATAAGAATGTGAAAACACCATGACACTTGTCCTACACCTATTGGGTGAGTCATGGCAGACCAATACAAGCCATGGGCCAACTTGGGGACCCCATGGAGCCACTTTAGTTGGAAAATGACATTAATATATTTTTATTTAATGTTAAAGTGAAAATGACACAAACATAAATTGTTTTACTAAAATAATTTTTGAGTGGGGTTATACAAATCCAAAATTTGATTATAACTAGTCATTGGAAAGCTAAAAAGATTTCCTACATCATATTATTTCTTTATAATTTTTATACATTAAATAAATTAAATTATATATGACATAATAATGATGCAGCGATGACATCATTATTTGACGATTTAAATAAAATGGAAAGATAATGAAAAATATAAAACCTACACATGTCCAAAACCAATTGGATGAGTGGATTTCGAACCCTTATCACCTTATCCACGAATTCTACCAATGTGGGACCTTTTAAAACCGAAACACATTTTCAAATAAAGTAATATTTCTTTACTTTCCAAAAGTGCCCCTCCTCTCCTCTTATAAATGGCCCCCACCTCTACCTCTTTTCACACACTTCTCAAGCCTTTGGCTCGTCCAACCCCTGCCCAATTACTCTATCCAAATCCCTCTCCTCGTCCTAGAGGATTCCCTTTGGGCATAATCCTTTCAAAGGAATCCTTTAGGCTCAAATCAAAAGGGAGTTACACTTTTAAAGGTAATTCATTCTCTCTTGTTCATTTGTTTAATTTTGCTTCTCCAACCATCTAAACTCTTTTTATTTACTTCTTTTGTAATAACACCAGTATCTTCAATATACTAGGATGTTGTTATAATATTTATTTGAGCTAAAATCTCACACAACTACATCAAATGGTTAAAGAACATACGGTTTCCGTGGATGGCGAAATTCTGCCTCCCGAAACGATGATTGTTCAATACTCATTTAACACCTTCAAGGGTGGCCATTATGATGTCACTATTTTTATATATGATATATAATATGTTTATGTTTTCTTTAAGCTTCTGTATTTTTCATTTTTGGCATACCTTTATGGTTTCCATTATGGGTAAACACGATATCTTCATTTAAGGAAGTGCGGACTACCGCCCCCTAAAAGTGATGTGATTCGTTAATGCCATATGTGGGACGTGTAAAGGATGGATTTAAAGTTATTGTATATGATGTTATACTGGAATTATAATATACCTCTATATCATTATTATTTCTTTCCATTAAAGTATGATATAGAAATGAAAGTAGCGTTCATGCATACATACGGCTTACCGTCTCCATGAACGGTGCATTTCATTTCTTATCCCCAAATGTAATGTACTATTAAAAGTACATGTATATAATGGATATATATAATTAATGATATATATAAATGGTGAATATAATTCTGGAATTAAAATATACATACCTCTCATTTAGTTTTAATTCCATTAATATGACAAAGAAATGAAAGTAGCGTTCATGCGTACGTACGGGATACCGTCTCCATGAACGGTGCATTTCATTTCTTACCTCTAAATGATTATGTAATATTATAAATACATGTATATGCTGGATATATATGATACATATTATATCCAAATCGGGAATTTCATTCTGGATATAAAGAACTTTTGACCACATGAACAACATGTAATTGTAAGAAGTCAACTTTCGACTTAAGAACCAAATATCGACAAAACAAACATTATTGACTTAAATGGTTACATAATGTTTATAACATGGCAATAAGTGATATAAAAAGAATAATGAACTTTAAAAAGGTTCTTAATCAAGTATAAATTAACTCAAGTTTATTATTCAGGACGTTAATGAACGATCGAGTCAAGTCGGACCCAAGGTAAGGGACTTCGTCTCAATCTCCTTTCATTGAGGCATATTTTGTTTTATACACAACTTTCTTTTATACGGTGTATAAACTCATTTGACTTTTACTTTTATACAAAAGGAATCTTTTTCTATGAATCGTTTTACTAAACGACAAAAAGTAATGTTTTTTTTAACGTACGCGGTGACAACAACCTTTTCCGCCGCCGCGAGTATTATTTGATCTTTAGCTTTCTCAACAAGCCGTAATGTTTTTAGAATAAAATAAATACCATATACTCTTTTATGTATTTTGGTATTGAAAATGGTTTTGATAAAGGATTCTATTATGTCAATATATTTATGATATATTGTGATCGAAATGTGGAAATGTTATCATTCCTTTATATTGGTTTTATGTTTTATGATTTTATACTGGTACTTGGACATTTTAACGGGTGGTTACGTTATAAACCATATGACGGGTGGTGCCGTGAATACCAGGACGGGTGGTTACGTTATAACCTCCAATGCATTGGGTATGGAAGTCGGCCGTATGGCTATTCCATTAAGTATGTATGGAAATTGGCCGTATGGCTATTCCATTAAGTGATATGTGTGGAAGTCAACCGTATGGTTATTCCACTTAAGTATGTTTATGTCCCAAGTTACCTTTATATATTCTATGTGTTCTTTATATGGGTTTTATGGTAATCCTTTGGTTACAAAAAGGTAAGTAATGATACTTTATTCAGTGAAGATTTTTTTTACTACTTCATGAAGGTGAAGGTATTACTTTGATATAGTATACATGGTTTACTTGATGTTTGAAAAACTAACAGTTTTAATTCTTTTTGTATCCCTTACTGAGATTTTTATGCTCACCCCAAGTTTTTCGAAATGTTTTTCACAGGACTTAAAGTGGAATAAGGTCAAGGATGGGATCAAGGGAATTTCATGCTATCTAAAACATGGAATCTAGACATCTTTCTTTTTAAGAGTTTTTATTTTATGGAGACTTAGTAGAAGTGTCTACTTTGTAATCTTTTAAGATGTAATAGTTATGTTCTAATTCTCTAATACTCTAAACCTAAAAAGATACTCCATGTGAATTATTCATTTAATTCAATATTAAGTAAGGTTTAAGGCTGGGGCCTTATAATGTAACCATTGTACTTCACATTATATATATATTAGAGGATAATTTATGAACACATATCATGATGTGGGATTTCATACATAATATGTATCTAATAATCTATCACTATGATGTTGTTTAAATTGAGAGAGCATAATTTATATTAGGTGGGGGAGAATGGGATGCCTCAAAAAACTAATCTAATATCCTTGTATTCAATGGCGTGTATAATATTAAACACCATGTGGATAAATATAATATAATATCCCAATACCATGGAATTTATGTTGTATCATAAATAAATATAATAAATCATATGGCTTGTAATAAACAAGGCCTTCCTCAATAGCTTGTGTTACACACAGGAGAGGGTTTTACCAAATAACAAAGTTTTATTAAAATATTATTATTTAAAATAATATTATATAACAGAGATTTTATGTTAGGGGTTATGAATAGTAGTCAATAATTTATGAAAATATATCATATATTTAAATATAAAATTAAATAATGGGTTACCAATTAATGATAAATGAAAATAAACCCCAATTAGATATAAAAAGAAATATGATTAATCTTATTCTTCCAAATGAGTTTTCTATTAATAAATATATTTAATTAGAATTATATAATAAATAAATTAAATATATAATTTATATATTTTATCTAATGTTTTGCATATTTTTCTATAATGTTTGGGAATAAATTTTATTGATATAAATTAATTTATAATAAAAATTATCTATTATGTGACCTTCAAATAAAATAAAAAAATAATATCCCATCATAATACAAGATGTTAATAAAAGGCCCAAATTAGTTTTTTTAAGTAACATTACATTGATTTCGAAAACCATTGTAAATAGAATTTATAAAATTGTATAATATTTTCAAATGAATATATTAATTCCTTAAATTATTTTTTTGTTAAAAGTAAATGTGTTAAATTATTATAAGTATTTCATAAATAATGGTAATAGTGTGATGCCACAAAAATCTAATGTAAGAACCTTATATTCAAGGGTATGTATGGGAAACAATGCCATGTGTAAAAAATTAATATTATAACCTCATACTTAAAAATATATTTACTATCAAAAAATAATAATATATCCTATCGTTAGTGATGGATGCGGCCTTACAAAATATCTTGTGTTACACGCTAGAGAGTGTTTTACCAAATACTATTATATTATTAAAATATTTTTATTTAATATATTATGATATAAACTAGCTATTATATTAGAGGTTATGAATATTATTAACTAATAGAAGAAAATCATTGGTTAATATAAATATAAAAATGATATCATGGTTTTCAAATTAATGATAAAAAATATAATAGCCAATTGGATATAAAAATATTATTTATGATTCCAAGGATTTTTTCTGAATATATATAATTAATTAACATTATTACTTATTTTAATGAAATATATATTTTATATTTTCAATAAAATATTATTTTTAATTTTCCATTAGGTTTTATGCACATAACATAAAAAACTCTATTTCACACATAAAAACTAATGTTTTTATAAAGAAAGTTTTACTACTTTTTAATGGAGAACACATATTAAATATGAATTTATAAACCTTTATTGATTTAATATGTCAAATAAAAAGTCATATTTTAAATATAAAAATAATAATTTTTGTTAGGTAAATTTATGATATTTTTCTCAAACAATTAGTTTTTAATAAATAGTTAAAAATACTTAATTTTAGGTCAAACCTTCTTTTTATCTAATTTAATTGTGAGGATAAATTATGTTTCACATTGGACTTAAATTTTAATTTGATAATATTTTTTAAAATTAACATATTTTATGTCATTTGAGTCAATTTCATTTTGAAAATTACTTATAAAACATAGGAAATTATTATACATTTTTACCATAAAAAGATTTATTGTCGTCCTGTATGTGAGATTAAATTTAAATTAATATATCATACTTCAGTTATTGTAATTTTTAAAAATGGGTTCCATATTTGGATTCATAATTATATATAATTTATAATATTACTGATTTTTTACCAAATTGATTAGTGAACACAATTTAAATTAATTACAATTACTAAGTAAATAACTGGTATTAATAAAAAACTATAACATTAACATAGGAGGACAATTAACCTAGAAACTTTTACAACACTCTTTTTATGGCCATAAATAATCCATAAACCATAAATTATTATGTTTGGTTGGTTCTCTATGACTTTTTCAGTTAAAAACATGTGAACACCTAACTTGTGTCCAAAACACCCATGTGAGTCCTTTTCATTACCTATAAAATGCCACCACCTATCCCAATTCAAAAATAACCCTAAAACAACTATGGATCAGAAAATATCTTCCCCAATAGCTTCCCAACATCCCTACCATGTACCTTGACGACTCATTGTGATCATAAATCATTCCATGTATTTTTCTTGGAGTAATCTGAATGTTGTAACCCAATTAAGTTGTAACATACTCTCTCTGTCTTTTTATTTTTATTTCCATTATATAAAACTTAAAATATATATTTCTATTAATATATAACAAAAAATTATCATAAATATACTAATATGTTTTAATGTAATGTCTTCAACCTACACTAACACACACCTCTATCTAATGGGTAACAAACATATTGTTTCTATGTGTGGGGAACTACTACCTCATGAAATAATGATTATTCTGTTTTAATTTTCCATATATAATTGTGGCCATTTTATGGGAAATATTTTTATATATGATATTTACGATGTTTTGTATGTCCGTATACATCTTTAATCCTTTAATAACTCACACATTTAATACATTCTATTTTATGATAATACGATAACATTGTTTTAGAAATTGTAGACCATCACCCCCTCAAAGTGATGTGATTCATTCAAATGATAAATGGAATGTATAAATATTGGTTATAATAAAAAATATGACAAGTAAATGACATATATATCATATTCATTATATTCATTATATAATTACCTATATATATAATTTTCTTTTATTATCTTTTCACGCACTAAAATGTGATAATGTCGGTCGTGGACGTGTGGACGACCACTCCCATATTATTATGTTATTATTTTTCACAGAAATATAATTATATGTATAATTTAATATGACTAATTAACATGGAATTTTTTATATAATTTTCATTCTTTAATGATATCATGATACATAACTTTTTCAATATCGATCATTGATAAATTGAATGTTACTCATATGTACATATGGACTACCATCTCTATGATCGTAACATTGATTCATTTTGCATGACCATATTTAATTATTGAATTTAAAAATATTTATTGACTTTTAAATATGGATATTATGTCAATATTATTTCGTAGATGTTATATGTTGACCCCTTTGTCTATATTTGACCTACCAAAGTCATTATTAACACATAAACTACATTTTGTTGAAAAATCCACAAAAAAATAATTATTAAAGTTATTGTATAAATAATTGTAACAAGAGAAATAAATTAATGATATCGAATAAATTATTTTAAAATAATGTATAAAATTAACCTAATTTTATTATACATTAGATTAAAAGATGTTCCACTAAAAGGAAACAAATTTTAAGGGATTTTCAAATCAATTTTTACACCCATGTAATAAAGTTCATGTTAACGACATTCATGTATTGATTGGTGTATCTGATTATAATTTTTTTATATTTTATACAATTAATTCTACTAACATCATTTTATTTACGAATTTCATCTAATATATTTTCTTCATGCTGTTTTTTATCTAAAATGATTCAAAGTTGTATAAGAAATATTTAAATGTTGAAGGATTATTTTCCTAAACAATAACATTAATGATCATTCAATTTTATTAATATCTAATGAAATTATATTAATATTGATCAATAAACCATCTCATTTTACTCTATTGGGATAATTAATAATATTTTTCAAGTATTAGTACCAATTTTCTGCACTTTGTAACTCATGGTGTTTTAGATAATGTTTTTCATAAAACTGGACATCGTTTATATATTTTGATAGAGAAAATGAATTTTTTTCAGAAAAACATATTTTATTAATATGTGTTGAAATTTTAATTTACCCATATTTTTTAGGGAAATTTTAATCTTTTTTGAAGTATACCAATTTCTTCAAATGAATAATCTTCTCTCTTTATATTCATGGCGTATTTCTAACCATTAATCATGAAAATAGAGTATTATTTTTACGACGTATGTCTTGTATGGATTTACCCTCTATAATTTCATTAAAGCTTCCTTTACATATTTAAAATGTTAAATTATAAAGAAAATATTTTATAAATATATTTTCAATGAAATGTATTTTCAAAAGGTTTTTTCATAATAAAAATATTTTTTCTTCAAAAATGTTTTTTTAACTATCATTGTATAATTTTTCAATCCATTAGTGACAATAACACTTCATTTTATATCATTAGGGGTGTGTTGAATTGATTACATACTTAAAATTCATTTAGATGGTTTATGATTAATTTGGACAAGTTTAGTATTCTAGTTCACTTCTTTGATTTGTTTTTTATTCTGCTTCAAAAATTCAATCTTCTATGATCATTAAAAATTGAATTTCCCTTTACAATCCATTTCGTTTTCATGGATAGTAATAATTCCTAAATAATGTATCAATTTATGTGTGGTGTCTACTTTCACAGTTATTATATTTTTTGGGGGTATAATAAAATTACTATATTATTTAGGAAATATTGATATTTTCTAAGTCACACTATTAAATAAATCATTCGATATATGTGTAATGTTTTTCACTTATACGACACAGACGAGGAACAATTATTATGTAGAATGCATGATCATGTATTTAATATACCTTATTTACTTTTCACATAGATTCATAATCTCTTCATCTATTGTTTTTTCATACTGGGAATTTAGGCACACCCTTATTTTGTTTTTCCCTAAGAATCCCAGAAGCATACTATAAAAGATATGTATGGATTATCAAGATGGATTAGAGTTATACTCAATGTTATTTAGACAAAAAGAATAAATCAATTTCTATAATGAGTATATTATTATCTCATTTATATATCTAGTTTATCAAGATGACTAATATATTGTTTCGTTGTGATTTGATTCCTTACAATCATGCCAAAGTAATTAGTAGAAGAAAATTTCACTAGTATATATGGGGTCTGGTCACTCCATTTTTTATTAGAGTATGTTTACTAGAATCATTGAAAACTCAGCTATGGAAAACATATATTAGAGATCCTAACCATGTAATGTAATTAGAGTATAATATATAAACACGCTAGGATTTTGGTAGGGTATATATTACGTGGGTCTTCCTTGAAATTACATCCTTTTTTGGATACTGCATATGGATGTGGTCATGGGATAAATGTACATTAAAGTAACAACAATGACATGGTGTTCTAGGCCTAACTTAGGGTTACTTGGTAAACACTAATGGGGGTTACTACTCACCTACATTGACACTCTCGGGGGATATGCTTATAATAATCCATATTTTCATTAACCCTAATAGAATAATTTTCGTATATAATGAAAATGAATATTATAGGTTAATCCTAACTTTTTTTTGATTGAAAATAAGGAGTCATGATTAACAAATCCAATAGAAGATATTATAGATAAACCCTTGACTAAGGACGAACCTATGTGAAAATAAATTGACGAAGTATTTTCGTAATGAGGTTGAGTAGATAATCATAATTAAAATTCTATTTTGTTGTTAACATTATTTCGAGGTTGTCAATCATATTTTTTTGGAAATTATATTAATTTGGTTTTAGAAAAGGGTAACATTTAATCTAGGTGACAACCAATCAAATTCGGTATGGCCGCAGGTTTTGAACCCATAAATGAAGGACAATAAGGGTTTTATGCCTACCACTTACATATGCAATGTCAGGGTAATTTTTTCATTTTTTTAAACATGACGAATAATTTTTTATAATTAACCATCAATAACAATTTTGATGACTGTAAATTAATCTATTAATCATATTGGTTTTGGGTATACTTAAAGAAAACTATAGTAAGACATACCACTCCTTTATATCCCTTACGATCCATTAAACGTTTCAATTATTGCATCATGTATAAAATAAATTCAGAAATGACATTTAATTTTTTATAGGAAAAAAATAATTATAATTTGATCAAAGCACAAAATAAAGTAGGATTATTCATATAAAATTGAACAATATCAAATAAGAATATTTCCTTATATTATTAGGTAGTAAAATAATTATCCATCATTAGTAAAATAACATAGAAATAAAATTTCATCCTAATATGTTAATATATATTTAATTAATGGTCTCTAAAATCATATAAGATTTATGGATTATACTACCTAAATATTATATTGATAATTCAATTTTATTTATTAATCCCATCATTCAATATCTATAAATATATTCTCTTTCCCTCCAAGTACATATCTCTAATTTCCACTGATTCTCCCTTACATAGAGACCTAGTTACATGGTAGTCCATGTGACCATTGTACTTCACATTAAATATATTTTAGAGGATAATTTATGAACACATATCATGATGTGGGATTTAATACATATTATTTATCAAATAATCTATCACTATGATGGTGTTTAAATTGAGAGAACACAATTTATATAAATTGGGGGAGAATGTGATGCCTCAAAAAACTAATCAAAGATCCTTATATTCAATAGAGTGTATAATATTAATCCCCATGTGGAGAAATAGAATATAATATCCCAATACCATGGAATATATGTTGTATCATAAATAAATATAATAAATCATATGGATTGTAATGAATGTGGCCTTCCTCGATAGCTTGTCTAATACAAAGGATATGGTTTTACCAAATACAATGTATTATTAAAAATATTATTATTTAAAATATTATTATTTAAAATAATATTATATAAAATAGTTTTTATGTTAGGGGTTATGAATAGTATTCAATAATTTATGAAAATATATCATATATTTAAATATAAAATTAAATCATGGGTTACCAATTAATGATAAACGAAAAGAAAACCCAATTGGATATAAAAAGAAATTTAATTAATCTTATTCTTCCAAAGGAGTTTTATATTAATAAATATATTTAATTAGAATTATATAATAAATAAATTAAATATATACTTTATATATTTTATCTAATATTTTTGATATTTTTCTATTATGTTTGATATGCATAAGATAAAAACAAACCTTATTTAACACATCAAACCTATATATTAATAATGTCAATTTTTATACATTTTAACTGTTATCCATATTTAAATCTACATTATGATGTAATTATTTATTTAATATTTCAAAATAAACTTCATATTTGAAAGAGGTGCATAATATAGAGGTTATAATGAATTTCATATATATTTTATAAATCATTTAAATAATTATGAATATTTAAAAATATGTAATTTTAGTTCAAAACTACATTTTCATATAATATAATTATATGGTTAATTAACTTTTAGATTATTTTTAATGATTAATTAGATAATATTTATATCAATTAATAAAATTTATTTCATTGTATTCAATGTCACTTTTAAATTGATTGTTGAATCATTTCAATCATTTGGTCGTTTTAAACATATAAACAATCATTTCCATCCTTCCTGTAGAATTGAAATTTAATTAATTTATACCACTTATGTGATTGGAATTTGTTTAAATGGATTCAATATTTTGAATCAAAAAAATATATAATTGACATTAATACCAAATCCTTTTTATCCAACATAATTAGTTAATGTAATTAGAATTATTTAAATTTGAATTTTGGAAAAATTAATCTTAAAAATGACTAATCCTTTATCATAGCAAGCCAAATGACCATGAAACCATTAAAAAAATTAATATCAATTTATTGGATATTAACCTTCCATTATTATTATTTTTAGTTTTTTATGACATTTAATGTAATAATATGTTTAAGACAAACTTGTTTCCAAAGAACTCAATGTGATTCCTTTTCTTTCCCTATAAATGCCCACCACCCCTACACATTCCACACACCTATAAAACCAAATAGTATTGTCAATGAAATTTCCAAATAGATTCCTAAAATCCACCATCTATAAAATTATGCCTCATTTTGGTCATAAATCCTTCCAAGGATTCTTTTTGTTACAATCAAAAAGTAGTTACCTGATTAAGAGTAACATATTCTCTAAAGCTTATAAATTTCATTTCCATTATCCACCCTTAAAATAACTTTTTAAATTATTATATAACAATTACAACATCCAAAATATACTATTACTTAATATGTATTGTTTATAAACTATTCTTACACACTCGTCCATCTAATGAGTAATAAACATACTGTTTATGTGTAGAACGAACTACTGCCTCACGAAACGATGAATGTTAATTATTCCTTCATCAACTCTCATTGTGGACATTGTCATGAAAAATATATTGATATAAAATAGATATGTATAAATTATGTATGTATATTTTTTAATCCTTTTCTAATACGTTCTTAAAATTCATTCCATTTTAGGTCAATATGATAAGTTGAGTATTTGTGGTCTACCACACCCTAGAAGCGATGTGATTCATTAACATGATACATGGAATGTATAGATGATGGTTATAAATAATAATATGCTACATACAAAACATATATATGATATATGTTGAATAATTACATTTATGGATATATATATATATATATATATATTATTTTCTTTATTATCCTGTGAGAAACTAAAAAGTGATAATGTTGATTTTGGACGTGTGGACTACAGCCTCCAAGACACAAAGTGAATTTTTTAAATAAAAAATTATATATATAAGATAATAAGACTGATTAATATTTATGTGTGATATAATTATATATATGTAAATATATAAGGTTATATATTTTCATTCCAAATTGATCATTGTAAATCTGAAAGCTACTCAAGCATATGTGTGACATACAATCTCCATGATCATAATATTGATTCATTTTTCATAACCATATCTAATGATTGATTTTAAATGTATAATTGGTTTAAAATTATCATTATTATTTCATAATTATTATTATTGAGTTTTATATAATGACCCCATTGACTATATATGACATACCAAAGTCGTTTTGGACACTGAAACTGAAGTTTCTCAAATCAACCATTTTAAACATAGTTTTTTATGTAATTGTATACAAATTAGTGATAAGTGAAATTTAATTAATGTTAAAAATGAAAAGGTTACATAATAATGTATAAAATAAACATAATTTTATTATACATGTGGTTATAGGATGTTCACCTGAAAGGAAAAACATTGAAAGTTATTATTATCTCACATTTACACCTGTGAGATAAATGTCATGTTCACCACTTACATATTTTATGTGGCATATCGATTAAAAAAAATTATATATAATATATCATTAATACCTTTATCTTTTTGTTATTTAATAATTTCATATAATAGTATTCATTGTTATGGTTTATTATTGAAAATGTTTCAAAGTGGTATGGGTCACTTTAGAATGTGTAAGGATTATTTTCCTCAACAATAACATTAATAATAATTCAATTGTATTTCCATTCGAGAAAATTATATTACCATTTTCTAATAAGCCCTTTAATTTTCCTCTCACGTGGTAATTCATGACCATTTAAAATTATTAGTACCATTTTTTTCACTCTTTGTTACTCCAAGTTTTTAGAAAATGTTTTTACTAAAACCAAACATCATTTCTCTCTTTAGTTGGAGAACATGTCTAATTCAACAAACAATAAATTATTAAAATGATTTAAAAAATTTCTTTAAAATGATTTGTTATAGACATATTTATACATTTTCCTTTTACCAATGCCTTCCCTATAATTCTCTTGTCTTTTTTTGAATGATTCAACTTTCTAACCATTAATCGTGCAAAAAGTAAATTTTTTACCCCATACTACATGTACGAATTTACACATTCTAATTTTTTGAAGCTTCCATTTCATGTTTTAAGAGGTAATTTTTAAGGTCAATATTATAAAATTTTATTTTCAAATAAATGTTTTTTCAAATGTATGTTCATAATAAAATGATATTTTCATTAGGAATGTTTTTTAAAAGATCTTTTTATAATGGTTCAATTCATCAATGAAAACAAAACATAATTTTAGTTCACTAAGGGTATTTTTTATCTAATACATCGTTAACATTCCACTTTTTTATTATGATTTATTTGTATATGGATAATAATATTGTTAACTTCCTTGATTCTTTTTTAGTCATCTTGAAATATTTAATCCTTTATTATCATCGATCATTGAATTTCCCCAAATTATCCATTCCATTTTTCATGTATATTAGTATAGGCTTAACATTATACCATTCTACATATACTTTCTAAAATGATAGTAATTTGATAACTTATTGAAATATTTATAATTTAAATATATTTATTCAATACAGATATTTGATAATGAATGTTTTTAAATTGATTTTTCAAAATATGATAAATGTATTAGATTTTTACGCCACCGGTGGGGTTAGGATATAGATTTCCCCTTGATGAATCAGTTGTCTCATGGGATGAGTCATTTTTTTAGCCTCCATAGATAGTTTGTAACACCCCAAGATTCCATGGTATGCTTCACTTTGAATAATACAGTAGTGTGGGTTGTACGCAACTTTGAGTTCTAACACACCACAATCAATCAAACTAGCCGTCATGAATAGTAATACCCACTTTTTGAAATTTTATAAATTTTATCGTTCGAAATGGAATTAATTTTTGGATTTAGAATATCGAAATTAGCTTAGTGAATTTTTGGTATTTTTCTGAAAACTTTCCATTTTTTGATGAATAGTAAAAAACACTGAGTTATAGTTTAAATCCAGATTTTTATTTAAATATTTATTTTTTTATTTAAATTTATTTTAGGTCAAAATAGATACATAATAGTTACATAATCTCAATGTAATTAATTGGAGTTATTTTATAATGATTTTAGATATGCAAAAAAATTATTGAACTTTTCACCGTCTTTTACCCACCTCCTAGGAGAATTTGCAAAT
Organism: Viscum album; assembly: GCA_963277665.1. Taxonomy (NCBI): domain Eukaryota; kingdom Viridiplantae; phylum Streptophyta; class Magnoliopsida; order Santalales; family Viscaceae; genus Viscum; species Viscum album. The sequence continues at coordinate 1,136,664,648 of OY728150.1, read as the reverse complement.
TCACATTAAACATTATTTTACCGCTTCTGTGAATGGAATTTAAAAATCCGAGAGACATGGTTGATATCAGTAAGTAAAATTTGGTTCAATGAGATGAAAATTAATTTTGGTCAATAGTAACTTTTTTCTTTTATTTACCATGGTTAAAAGTAAATAGGGTAATTAAGGGTAAAAATGATATTATTCTTCACCTAACACATATCCTAATTTTATTGGATAAATATAATTCGACCATAAAAAACTTAGGAATAAAATATTCACCTCTTCGGTTCACTTGGATTAGATTAGGACATTTATTATTATATTATTTAAAGAAGAGTTAAAAGAGTAAAAATCAAAGTTTAATAATTAAAACATTTTTAATATAGGGATATACATGAGATAAATTCAACTATAAATATTAATTAGAAATATAAAAATATTTCCTACATAATGGTATTTTTTATATATTTTTAATACATTAAATAATTTAATTTATTTATGACTCAATGATGATGTAGTAATTACCTAATTAATGAAATATTAAAATAATTGATATTATAAATATCCAAATAAATGTAATTTGAGACTTTTTATGAATTAAACTAATTATATAGGTTAATATGACATGTTAGGGTTAGATAGAAGATTTTTTTTTTGAAGTAATAATGCTGTTATTAATTTAGCAAAAACAAAATACCAAATAGTGTCACAAAAGACATAAAAGAGTTTTTAAAACAAATATAATATTATTAATTGATATTATATTCCTAACAATATTAGGTTCGACAAAAGGACTTATAAAATTATATTTGTATCATTAATGAACCGCTGAGGGTTCTCTTGGAAGTATATAGTAAGTTTATTAATCATATAATATAAAAATACAATGAGACATGGTAAATGTCAAACTTTTTATCTAAGAATTAAATCTAAAAGATAAAGTTAATATAGTGACCCAAACCTGTATAAAAACTATTGGTTGAGTGTTTTTCGACCTATACCCACCATTTACATTAAATAATTCATTTTTGAGCCATTATAAACCGAAAATGATTTTATTATAAAATAACATTTCTATCTTTTCCTGAGGTGCCCCTCACCCCTCTTATAAAAGGGCACTCCCCCTTCTCTCTAATTCACACATTCAAAACCATTTGGCTCAGCCAACCCCTACCCAAATACCCTCTCAACTCTCCTCCCTTCATCATATAGGACTTCAATTAGTCATAAATCCATCCTAATAAGCCCTTTTGATCAAATCAAAACGAAGAACCAAAAGAAGAGGTAAATATCTCACCATCTCTTTTAAGTTTATTTCTTCTTCCACTTCATTTTTCATTGTTGTTTCCATTATAAAATAATAACTCCAGTATATTCTATATAGTTTTATGTTATTAGAAATATGGTATAACTAAATTCATTATTCTATCAATCCTTTGAATGACATGTCACCATACGTGCATACGTACGGCTAACTGTCTCCACGTCATGGTGTAATTGTTATTCAATACGTTATTATTTAGATGGGTATAATAATGATGTGTAATTGATGTAAATAATAAATATAACATGATAATGATTCTGTATATATGATATACCATCCAATTATATATTTTTTTAATATCAAAAAAATGATATTTTCGCTCGTGCGTACGTACGGATTACTGTCTCCACAACGCGATGAGATTCATTTCCACATTCACCATTCATCAAAGATTATAAAAATATATATATTACTAATAAGTATGTAATATATGACATAGTAATTCTACTATATATATATATATGTACTTACATATATCTTATTCACTTAGTTACGTTCAATACGATATGAAAACAGAAACAACTTTTATGTGTGTGTACGGACTACTGTCTCCCTAAATGATGTTTTTCATTTTGTATATATGTCTATTAGACATATTTATATTCAAAATATATGTGATATATAAATCATGTTTTATATTCTATAAGTATTTAAATCTTGATCTAAGTGATACAATCAAGAGTAACAAGTTAAAACACATACGATAAAGAAAGCGATTATTACCCGAAATGTTAATTTAACATTGAAATTATTATTAAATGGGTAGTATAAATTCATAAATGAGTCATGTATGATATCATAAATATTAACATGGTTCTGGTATAATTTAATAACATGCTAATATATTCACACAATAGGTTAAACGTACCCTCGACTAAAGGAAAGTTCAAGGTAAGGGTTAATTCTACAATCTCTTAATTATCTGAGGTTGTTTATATGTAATTATCTTCTGGGACCTCTTTATCATCCACATCCATGTTTCTTAAAAATGTATTTCAAAACATTCTTACTATTTTATAGACTATGGGTTAATGTCATTTATACCCTTTTTTTACTTTTTATAAGATGTTTATAAAGGAATCCTTCCGTCATTTTCCAAACCAGGTCCTTTATAACCTTTTCGACAAAATGAAGGTAAGAATGTATTTTTTTAACTTATACAGTGGGTGCGGCTATTTTCCACCATTATATCATCATCAAATCTTCCCTTAAAATCTTATAATAATATTTTCAAAATAAATGTTTACTCTATAATTATGTGAATCTTAAATGATTTCAAAATAGAAAGATATATTTCTCCAAAAAAATGTTTTGATTTCATCTATGTCAACATCCATCGATTGATTGTAAGATTATTTGAAGTTGATTTATTATGATACAAAACTTCCATATTTTATTTAATGTTTTTTGTTTTTTTTACTGTGGATGTGTTATTTCATACCATTCAGGGTTTATGGATAATGTATTGACATTTCGTATACTAGTTTTAATACGAATGTTTATGTTATATTTCAACCTCTTCTTATGATGAATGTATTCGACTACTATATTCTGGGTTGGGGACTAGTAAAAGTAGGCACTCTGGGTTGGGATCTGGTTATAGCAGACACTCCGGGTTGGAGTCCAGTTACAGAGGTTGTTCGGGTTGGAGTCCAGTTACATAGGATCTCTGGGATGGAGTCTGGTTACAGAGGCTCTCTGGGATGGAGTCTGGTTACAGAGTCACTCTGGGTTTGGGTCAAGTTACAGTTAACTCCTAGGTCGTGGCACTCATCCATGACACAGAAATTAAATTCTAGTACTGTAAATTCCTTGATTATGAAATTAGTTATTACATGGGATTATTTGACTAGTATAATATCCATGTGAATGTTTATATGGTAATGTCTAATTTATTTTCCCATATTATGTTCATGTTTATATTTAAAATTTTATTGTTTTTATTACATGTCTTGCCATAAAATTTTATAGCTTCAACTAAATTATTTACCCTTACTAGGAATCTGACCTCGCCCCTCTCTATGATTTATTTTTCCCAGGATGTGAATAATTATTTTATGACTGGCCTGTAGGGATAGTCTGAGGGGATATGAGTGTGGTCTATGGAAACAATGTTGCTGTAGTTTTTCATTTTATGATGTAATGTATACCTTTTGAATATATCTAGTACTTCCAAGGCGTCTAAACTAATCGGTCTTGCGAGACTTGATCTTTTTTTATCATGACAATGTTATGTAATAATGCATTGACTCTGCGCTTTTGGGGTCGGGGCATTATAGTTGGTATCATAGGAAGTTTAGCAATAACCTTAGAAACTATATTTAGATAAACTTTGATTAGATAACATTACCCTAAGATAGATTTTGAGGCTTAGTATAGAAGAAGTTCCTAGAATTTTGGTAATGTGGAGATTTTGGGATTTTTCCAAGCAAAGACATCCCTGTCTAGATACGAGCAGGTAGAGGCAGCTCTGGCACATATGTACCTAGGGGTAAAACCCAAAAACACCCCTTTGAGCTAGACTTGAACGAGAACTGGTGCAAAAAAATAGGCTTTGCTGCACTCTTGGTTACGAAACTCCCAGGGGATATGCTTAGGATAATTCTCATTTTCATTACAAATCATTATGAAGGATTTATGAGTATATACCTCCTCAAAGAAAATATTTTTATGGAATATATCCATAATCTATTCAATTTACGTTAGGTATTTAAGAAGTTTTTAATTATTCATTTCAATTCATAAACTGACCTGGTGTATTTCATTGTATAGAAATGGCACCCAATAGTAAGAATGTGAACTCTAGAAATACATATGATCTAAATAGTAAGAAGGATAATATCTTTCATGGTATTAATCCAACATTTAGAAGGGAAATTGTCTCCCATGTATTATCAACATATGAAGAAATAATATCATGTGTTTATAAGATAAGTAAAGAATTCTCTGAGTCCTATGGCTTTAAAGGGAAGCAAGAGAAGAAAAGGATAGAAGATGGAAATATGGATAAAGGGAATTGAGAAATGAAGGATTTTCCCATATGTGATAACTGTGGAAAGAATAACCTTGGTAAATGCTTGAGGTGAATGGGAGTTTGTTATAACATAGGAGAAAAATGAAACCAAGTACGTGATTTCAAGGGTAAGAAAAAAAGTTTCAAATGTACAATGCTTCATCTGCAAGGAGTTGTGACACTACACGAATCAATGTCCAAATCATCAGAGTATACCCCAAATGCTTCTATTTGATAATAATAAAGTTATTATTATATAGAATATGAAGAGGAATGATTATATTTCTTAAACTGTTATTAAAGTATTGTGTCATTTGAGTATTGTATTAATGATGTACATGTTATAAGAATTATATAGTATATAAGTATTGTACTACAGTACTATTTCATTAAGGACTTGAGATTGTGTGGAACCAATAATAGTGACTCAGTAGTAGGGTAAATTTTTGGAAAATACATGGTTGAAGGAAATTTAATCCTTAATATGGTCCTGATAATGAGGTAGTGATTTTGGAATAAGAGATGGTTGATTTGGATAAATTATATTGGATATTTTTGACTTCCTTGGAACTGATTAATAGTTTGTTTGTTTCATCATTGTTGAATATTCAATATTTTTTTATATAAGGAATATATCTAGTATTATATAAAGGATAAGGGAGCATGAATGTAATAAATAAGGTTTTATGGTAATTTAGGGTGTTACCGTGTTTCAAAATAATACATGATGAAGGTGTTCACATGTTATTACGTGGAAAAAATGATCTTCATTGTGTTTAACTTCCTTATAAATTTTGGAATGTGAGTTTGGATAGAAGTATTTTGGATAAGTATAAAGTTTGGAATGAATTAAGTTTGAAATTTGATAATATTGTTAATGTTATTTTTTAATTTTTATAAAAAGGACAACACACAGATTATGTCACAACCTGTCATATCGGACAAAGTTGCGGGAATCAAACCAACCCCCATAGTGCAATTGGGATTTATCACCTACCACTGGACTACGTGAAGTCCCTGGACTGTATAATGTAGTTTATTTTTTTAAAGTGTTTGATAGGTGAATTATAAATTCAATTTATTTGGAACCCTATACGAATAGGATAAATATAATATTTTTTAAAGTTCTATTATCTCTTAGAGTGAAAGATGAGTTTGTGGTAGAAATTAGTTAAAGGATAGAACTCTACTGGTAAAGTATATATTTTTTTTTCTTCTCTTATTCTATGAAGAAATTAATTCTTAAACTTTAGTTAATGTATCTTAAAACTAAAAATGTGTTATCCAAATACCTTTTGTTTTGTTGAACCAATGATATTCTAAATCATCATAGATTGATCGATTTGAGGGCCCCAATTCTACAATTGTTTTTTGACTGATTACCTCAATCACTCCCTATAAATATGTAGATTTTTCCTCCAATTATGTGTCTCTAATTACCATCAATGTTCTCCTAATAGAGATCATAATTTGGTGGTGACTTTTTCATTCCCATTTTCCTCTTATTAAGACTAAATTTTATTAAACCAATTTTTGATGTGGGTTTTCCCACAAAGGTATTTTCTATTTTAAACCATTTATTTTCTAAGAACAATTTCAAATTACAAGGACACAATTTATTGAAGTAGGGAAGAATGTAACACCACAAGCTTCCATGGTATGCTTCTCTTTGAATAATATAGTATCATGTGTTGTACGGAACATCGAGTTCTAACACACCACAATCAATCAAACTAACTGTCACGAATAGTATTACCCAGTATTTGAAATTTTATAAATTTTATCTTTCAAAATGGACTTCATTTTTGTGTTCGGAATATTGAAATTACCTTAGGGTAAATTTTTGGTATTTTTATGAAAACTTTCAATTTTTGATGAATAGTGAAAAACACTAAGTTATCGTTTAAAACTGACTTTTTATTTAAATAATTATTTATTTTATTTAAATTTATTTTAGGTCAAAATAGATACATAATACCTATATATGTTCAATGTAATTCAATTGAGTTAGTTTATAATTATTTTAGACATATAAACATTTTATTGAACTTTTCACCGTCTTTTACCCACCTCCTAGGAGAATTTGATAATTCACATAAAACATAATATTACCGCTTCGATGAATTTAATTTCAAAAATCCAAGAGACACAGTTGATATCAGTAAGTAAAATGTGGTTCAATGAGATGAAAATAATTTTTGGTGAATAGTAACTTTTTACTTTTATTTACCACAGTTAAAAGTAAATAGGGTAATTAAGGGTAAAAATGATATTATTATTACCCTAACACATGTTCTAATTCTATTGGATAAGTATAATTCGACCAAAAACAACCTTAGGAATAAAATATGAACATATTTGGTCCACTTGGATTAGATTAGGACTTTATTATTATTTTATTTAAAGAAGAGTTAAAAGAGTTAAAATCAATGCTTAATAACTAAAACATTTTTAATATAGGGTTATACATAAGATAAATTAGACTATAAATCTTCATTATAAAGTTAAATGATTTCCTATATAATGGTATTTTCATTATATTCTTTATAAATTAAATAATTTAATTTATTTTGATACAATGATGATGCAGTAATTACCTAATTAATGAAATATTAAAATAGTTAATATTATAAATATCCAAATAAATGTAATTTCAGACTTTCTATGAATTAAACTACTTTTCTAGGTTAATTTGACATGTTAGGGTATGTTAGATGAATATTTTTCGAAGTAATAATGTTGTTATGAATTTAGGAAAAACAAAATACCAAATAGTGTCAAAATTGACATAAAAGAGTTTTTAACACAAATATAGTATTATTAATTGATATTCTATTCTTAAAAATATATGGCTCAACCAAAGAACATATATAATGATAGGTGTATCATTAATGAACCACTTGGGGATCTTTTGGAAGTATATAGTACGTTTATTAACGATATAATATAAAAATACAATGAGACAAGGTAAATGTCAAACTTTTTATCTAAGAATTAAATCTAAAAGATAAAGTTAATATAGTGACCCAAACCTATCTAAAACCTATTGGATGAGTGGTTTTCGACCCATAACCACCTTATACTTTAAATAATTCATTTTAGAGCCATTAGAAACTTAAAATTATTTTATTATAAAATAATATATCTAGATTTTTCTAAGGTTCCCCTCACCTCTCTTATAAAAGGGCACTTCCCCTTCTCTCTAATTCACACCATCAAAGCCATTTTTCTAGGACAACCCCTTCCCAAATACCCTCTCAACTATACTTCTTTAATCTTATAGGCCTTCATTTAGTCAGAAAGCCATCCTAAGGAGCCCTTTTGATCAAATCAAAAGGAAGAACCCGAAGCAAAGGTAAATATCTCACCACCTTTTTTAAGTTCTTTTCTTCTTCTACTTCCTTTTTCTTTGTTGTTTCCCTTATAAAATAATTAATCCAGTATCTTCTATATAGTTTGATGTTATTATAAATATGGTACAACTGAATTCATTATTCTATCAATCCTTCCAATGACATGTCACCATAAGTGCGTACGTACGGCTTACCGTCTCCACATAGTGGTGTAATTGTTATTCAACACGTTATTATTTGGATGGGTGAAATAATGAAGTGTAATTGATGTAAATAGTAAATATAACATGATAATTATTCTATATATATGATATACCATCCAAATATATATTATTTTAATATCAAAATAATGATATTGTCGCTCATGCATACGTACGGATTACCGTCTCCACGACGCGATGAGATTCATTTCCACGTTCACCATTCATCGACGATTATAAAAATATATATTACTAATAAGAATGTAATATATGACATAATAATGCTACTAGAAATATATATATATATATATATATATATATGTACATACATTTATCTTATTCACTTATTTCCGTTCAATACGATATGAAAACGGAAACAGCGTTTATGTGTACGTACGGACTACCGTCTCCATAAACAGTGTTTTTCATTTCATATATATGTATATTATTGATATTTATATTCTAAATATATATGATATATAAATCATTTTTTATATTCTGGAAGTATTTAAATTATGATCTAAGTGATACAATCAAGAGTAACAAGTTAAAACACGTACGATAAAGAAAGCGATTCTTACCCGAAATATTAATTTAACATTGAAATTATTATTAAAAGGGTAGTATAAAGTCATAAATGAATCATGTATGATATCATAAATATTAATATTGTTCTTTTATAATTTAATAACATACTACTACCTTCATACAAAAGGTTAAATGTACCATCGACAAAAGGAAACTGCAAGGTAGGGGTTAATTCTTGAATCTCTTCATTATCTGAGGTTGTTTATACGTAATTATCTACTGGGACCTCTTTATCATCCACATCCATGTTTCTTAAAAATGTATTTCAAAACATTCTTAGTATTTCATAGACTATGGTTTAATGTCATTTATACCCTTTTTTTACTTTTTATTATATGTTTATAAAGAAATCTTTCCGTCATTTTCCAAACAAGGTCCTTTATAACCTTTTCAAAAAAATTAAGGTAAGAATGTATTTTTTTAACTTATACGGTGGGTGCGGCTATTTTCCACCATTATAAAATCATTAAAGATTCCCTTACAAGCTTATAATAATATTTTCAAAATAAATGTTTCCTTTATAATTATGTGAGTCTTAAATGATTTCAAAATAGAAAGAGATATTTCTCTAAAAAAATGTTTTGATTTCATCTATGTCAATGTCCTTTGATGGATTGTAAGATTATTTGAAGTTGATTTATTATGATACAAAACTTCCATATTGTATTAAAGGTTTTGTGATATGTTTTACTGTGGATGTGTTATTTCATACCATTCATGGTTTATGGATAATGTACTGGCAATTCGTTTTCTTGTTTTAATACGAATATTTATGTTATATTTCAATCTCTTCTTATGATGAATGTATTAGACTAATATATTTTGGGTTGGGGGCCAGTAAAAGTAAGCCCTCCTGGTTGGGTTCCGGTTACCGCAGACCATCCGAGTTGGAGTCCGGTTACAGAGGCTCTTTGGGATAGAGTCCGGTTACAGAGGCTCTCCGGGATGGAGTCTGGTTACAGAGTCTCTTCGGGAAGGAGTCCGGTTACAGAGGATCTCTGGGTTTGGGTCTGGTTACAGTCATCCCCTAGGTCCTAGAACGAGGCCTTGACACAGAAATTAAATTATGGTACTGTAAATTCCCTCATTATGAAATTAGTTATTACATGTGATTATTCGACTAGTAGAATATCTATGTGCATGTTTATATTGAAATTTTTTATTTATTTTTCCATATTATGTTCAAGTTTATGTTTAAAAGGCTATTTTTTTATTACACATCTTGCCTTAAATGTTTATAGCTTCCGCTAAAATATTTACCCTTATTGGGCATCTGAGCTCACTTCTTTCTATGTTATATTTTTTCCAGGACGTGAAGAAGTATTTTATGACTGACCTGTAGGGATATTCTGAGGGGATATGAGTGTGGTTTATGGAAACAATGTTGTTGTAGTTTTTCATTTTATGATGTAATGTAATCCTTTTGAATGTATGTAGTACTTCCAAAGCTTCTAAACTAATCTGTCTTTCGATACTTGATCTTTTGTTATTATGACAATGTTATGTAATAATGCCCCGACTCTGGGCTTCTAGGGTCGGGGAGTTACATATTTGTTTACCATATATTTTGTAAAATGTCTTGTGAATGGTCTTGATGGTAAATGTACGAGGTAACTAAGAAAATTGGATTCCAATAATTAATAATATTCATTATTTTGTTTTACTTATTATTCCTACATGACATATTGCATTGAAATATGTATGTATAAATTTCCTTTTTAGTTATTTAGATGGTATAAGTTTCTGTTTATTACATTTCCATTTTTATTTTTACTTACCTACTTATTGAATGACATGTGTTTATATTTATTACCATTCTATATTTTTTCTGAAATTTCTCTCTGTATATTGATTATGTGGAATGTGTGTTAATTGTTTACCATTCAATATTCACTATTCTAATAGATTATTTATCACTTCCTCTATATTATTCCCAAACTGAGAATTTGAGATAAACCTTATTTTTTCCCCCATGAATCTATAATGTATACTGTGAACGATGTGCATGGATTTACATGATAGATTAGAGTTATTCTCAATTTTATTTATTTAGTATGATTAAATAATATTCTTTTTTTTAATTACTATATTCTTTATCATGTATGTATTTAGATTAACAAGACTACTAAATTCATGATCCTTCGAGATTTGTTTCCTTGAAATCATGACAACATAATTTGTAGAAGATATAGCATCCTAGATATTTTTGGATGAGACAATATAGTTGGAATCAGTGGAAGTTTAGCAGAAACCTTCAGATTGATATTTAGAAAAACATATAATAAATAACATAACCTTAATGTAGAATGTGAGGACAATACATGAACACCATATAATTTTTGAAAATTATATATTATGTGGTTCTTCTTTGAAAATACATCCCTGTGTAGACATTACATGTAGGATGGGTTCTATAAAATATGTATGTATGTGTAATAACTTGGACATGGTGATCCAGGTCTGACTCAGGGGAACTTTGTACATGACAACGGGCCTTACTACCACCTGGTTAGACACTCTCGGTTGAATTTATTATGATAATCCATGTTTTCATTACAATCCAATATGAGAAATTTAAATAGATAATTAAAATTAATATCATAGGTTAAAGATAAGGTGTTTTATATTGAATATAAGGAGTCATGATTTAAAGTTCCTAGAGATGATATTATGGATAAACACTAGACAGAGGAAGGAACTATGTGAAAATAAATTAATGAAGTATTTAGGTATTGAGGATTTATTGAAAATCTTAGTTAAAACCATATATAGTTATTAACATATTTCAATGATTCCCATCATATATATTTTGGATATTATATTAATTTTGTTCTAGAAAAGGAAAACCTATAACCCGGGTGACAACTAATCAATTCCAGAAAGGTCAGGTGTCTTAAACCCATAATGAACGACGATAATGGTTTCATGCTGTAGAGACTCGGGTTTTTGGCCCTGTCAGACTTTGGAATATTTCTATGAATAATTCCAGAGCTAGGCGAGAAGACGGCGTGCGATTCCGAGGCCCGGTGTGCCCAGAATTAATTTTATAAAAATATTAAGTATTTTTATACTATGCACGTGGCGGGGGTGTGATATCTCCTAAAAGGTATCTCAGAATGGAAATCTGAGGGCACGGTTGTGTCCAGAACGTTCTGTTTACCCTAGGTGAGGTGTAAACATTGCTGGCGCGGGCCTGCGGTGAGAAACGCCACCAGGGGCATTTTCATAATTAAATGGAGAAGTTAGTGTGCGAGCATCGGCTCGAATAACTTTTGAATGGAGTATCGGATTGCAAATCTGAGTCCGTCGTTGCGTTCAAAACGGCGCGTTTACCCTAGGGGTGACCATACCTTTGTCCGCATCGGGAGCAGAGTCGGGAGCGTGGTTTTAAATGAAGGTTTTTAAATAAAAAAATAGGAAAAGGAAAAATCATTTCCTCTCCCCGCCCTCACCTCCTACGTGCAACGCTGGACGAACCCCTCCCCACCTCCTCCGTTCTTCACCAAATCGAGCTCCGGGAGTCCATTTTCAGTGCCAATCGTCAGCAGATCGAGCTTCAGGGAGTCCCCAACATCGTTTTGCACCCGAAGCTTCGGCGTTTCGCCCGCGAGGTAGGCAGTTTGAGTTTTAAAATCCCAGACCCCGTTTATGCGTTGTTTTACTTCAAATTGTCATAAGGGTTGTGTAGTTCGGTTCCTGAGCTTTCCGAAACTTATTTTGGATCTGAATTTGGAGCACCGGGGTGCTCCTGGTGGCTCCCAGAAGTTTTCCGGCGAAAAGTCGGTTTTCCGGCGAGACCTGCGGCGGCCAGGGCAGAATCTGGCGAGTTCCACGGCGGCGTGGCAGCGGCGCGGTGGTTTCGGGCGACCCTGCGGTGGTCCGGCCAGATTTTTCCGGGGGTTCTTTAAACCCCCGTAACTCGCAAATCGTAACTCCGATTTGAGAGCCGTTTGCGGCGACGTGTTCCTTACGTCGAGACATACCTTTTGATCTTACTTTGAGAATTTTTTGAGTCTGGATTTTGGTCCGAGGGCTTGAAATGTCGAATAAAATAATAATATTTTATTATTTTACGACTTCGGGCCGTTGTAACTTCTACCCGGACCGTCTGAATGACGTGCCGTCAGTGGCGTTGAGACCCTGATGGTATGATGGACTTTTTGAGATAGTTTCCGGGTGTTGGGACTGATTTTGGGGTGCGGGCCCCACAAGGCCAGGTTTTGGAGTTTGCGGAGAAACGCAGCTTTCGCACCAGGAGTCCGATTTTGGCGGATGATTAGTCGAACCTGTGTGTTTTTCCGAGAGGATCGCAATGGTGTGATCCGTTCGATGAGTTTCGGAATCGAGGCGTGGGCCCCACCTGAGTTGGCTTTGGTGAATAGTACCTTTTTAACCGGGTGTCTGTTTCGGTCGAGCGAGTAGTTGATTCCGCTTGTTTTTCTGAGGGGATCGCCGTGGTATGGTCCGCTCGATTGGTTTCGGAATCGTTGTGTGGGCCTCGCACGGGCTAACTACGGTGAATAGTGCTTTTTCACCGGTAGTCCGTTTCGGGCGAGTAAGCAGCCTATACTGCATGTTTTTTCGCGTAGATCGCGATGGTGGCCTCGGTATTGGCCTTAGAGGTGCGCAGTGTGGCGTTGTTGTGGGTCGCTCGGGTTAGCGACGTTTTGGACCAGCAGTGGTTGAGGGTACTCCCTTGGTTCATTCCCTCGAGGGTTTGTGTGGCATCACAACCTTCGTATAGGTTTGTGATCCTCTCGATAATATGTTTAAACTGTTGGAGTTATGGAATATCTCTGGTGGGCCCGGAGTGTTATCTTATAGCATCTTCTCCCTAGATCGGGTTCTTGGTATCATTGTGACCACTTATTCATGGGCGGCGATCCCCTTTCTAGCGGGTTAACCCCGTAGGTTTTGTGGAATCATCAGGAATATGATCCCCTATGCAGTGGGTCGTGCTCAGTAGGGTTGTGGCATCCTCGGGTATACGATCCCCTACTCAGCACGTGGTTCTAGTAGGGTTGAGGCATCATCGGGTATATGATCCCCTACTCAGCGCTTGGTGTCGGTAGGGTTGCGGTATCGTTGGTTATGTGATCCCCTACTCAGTGCGTGGTTTCGGTAGGGTGGCGGCATCATCGGTTCGATCCCCTACATCGTGAGTTATACCGGATAGGGTTTCGGTATCGTCGTGACCACCTTTATATGGGCGATGATCCTCTATCTGAGTGACGTGCTTCTGTCGAGCATCAGATCGGGTTGTGGTATCCCCCAGCAGGTCCTGGGTGTGATCCCCTATCTGTGAGAACTGCGTATGCCAGATCGGGTTGTGGTATCCCCCAGCGGACCCTGGGAGTGATCCCCTATCTGTGAGCTTCATATTCCGGAGTGGGTTATGGTATCCCCTAGCGGACCGTAGGAGCGATCCCTTATCCGAGGAGTTTGGTGGTTTTTTGTTTTAGCGGGGTTTTCCTCAGTGACGGTAACCGACGAGCGTGATCTCTCGGGTGAGCGTATGAGAGGTTTGGGAGAAACCTGATGGAGTGTATCTCTCGGATGAGTGTCATCTGGGATAACAGTGATCGTGTGGTGTACTCTTCTGGTTGTGGACAGTTGCTGGTGTTGAGGTCGGTACCTCATGTGGCTGGTTGCGTGAGCTGATTATATCTGGATTGTTCATGTTGTATGTATGGGCATACACCTGAGCTGAGCTGGCTAGTTGTGTTTAGCCGAGGTTGGTCACGAGAAAGAGTTTCTCTCTCATCTGGGTTCCCTCTGGCTGGGATGAGCAGACTGTTGTCTTCCAGTTTCTCTCTTTGGTTTTGATATTTTGGGGTGCCTAGTGAGTATGTTTATACTCACCCCTGCATGGGCTTTTCCCGCACATGTTTGTGTCTTGTGCAGACCACAGGCCTTTCGATGGAGTCCCAGGGGGGACCCGAAGCAGGTGGAGCTGAGTGAGTGAGACTGACCGGGGTGTTTGTCGGTGCGGTGTCGAGGGAGCTTTCCGGAAGGTGTTTTTGGCAGTGTTTCTCTTCTTCAGAGTAGGTTGGACGCGCTTTTGTAGTTTAATTTTGGTGGGCCCTATTTTCCCCTTTTAAACTTTTGTTGTTGCACTCTGGTTTGGGATAGATTGTATGCATGCATTTACTTTTCAGTTTTATATATCTCTGCACTATTTCATGGAGGTGTTTTTGGGTGCGTGTGTATAGGTACCTTAGGCTAATGCCTCCCATGTGTGTGATAGCTTACTCGGCGCTAGTCGCCAGCCCCTGGCCTATTGGAGGCGGGCTTGGGGAGTCGCGTCTCGAGCCCCGTTGGGTTGGGTCGTGACAGAGTGGTATCAGAGGAGGTTCCACCTTTGGGATCTCATAGCGTATCTCGTCTAGCTATGAGTTTGGTTTGGGTTGCATAGAGGCAGCGTTAGGGTGTTTCGACCTTGGCTTTCAGGCCAGGGACTCCAATGATGGTGCGACGGCCGATGTATCCATACACCAAGACTCTGATAACCTGTCTTTCGACTCGGGACATTCTTACACTAGTCACAGGGACATAACGGTACATGCATCATATAGGACTGGGTTTTTGGGTTTTCCTTGTCCTTCTTGAGTCATCTCTCCAGATATACTCTTTGACTGTGGTGCGTCTTGAATATATTTCAGGATGCTCCATGATGACAACCAGTGAGGGTTTCACAGTAGGATTGTGGTGACGATCCTCCCCGTGCAGAGGCTATGGACCAGGGAACAGGTTCTGAGGCTGGATCTCCAGGTGGTCCACTAGTTGAACCACCACCTGTCGAGCAGCTGGTTGTGCCGGCAGTGCAGGACGAGGTTGCGCGCAGGCTGAGTGCGCTGCACGAGTTCCAGAGGCAGCGACCTCTAAGGTTCCGGGGTCATACAGACCCCCAGGCAGCTGATGACTGGCTTGAGGCAGTCACCCGAGTTTTACACCTAGCGAGGACACCTCCAGATCAGATGGTAGTCCTTGCGGAGAGCCTTCTGCATGGTTCGGTCGGGAAATGGTGGATCCTGGTGACACAGTCCCATGACGAGGAGACGCTCACGTGGGCAGAGTTTGAGCGGCTCTTCAGGGAGGAGTTCTATCCGGTGACGCTGAGGTCAGTGCGGATCGAGAAGCTTCTACAGCTTCGACAGGAGTGATGACCGTGTTGGAGTACTCAGCGAGGTTTACAGACCTATCGTGCTACTCCCTGGATATTGTTTGAGACCCATTCTCAAGGGATCGGACCTTCGAGCAGGGCTTACGTAGGGACATCCAAGCAGGTGTGGTTTTCTTGTGCCTGCCCACCTATGCTGGAGTGCTGGAGCGAGCATTGGTGGTGGAGAGCTTTCTGGCTGAGCAGATTCCCCCTGTTAGTACTAGGAACGTGAGAGCTGATACGTCGGCATCTGGTAGCCGACAACAGACTCAGGGTTCTGGACGTGGCCGACGTTTCAGGAGGCGACCCCAGGATGAAGGATCTGCAGCTTAGGGCTCACAGGGCTCGCATTCCAGTTTTGGGCAGCCGCAGGAGAGGCGGTGTTATACTTGCGACGATTGGGGACATCTTGCTAGAGATTGTCCGACCCGATGTGCTGCTGAGAGGGAGTCGGTCGACGGACCGCCTTGGTAGAGGCAGCGTCTCGAGCAAGGAGGTCCGTAGGGTGGCGGACGTGGCGGCGGAGCGGGTGCAGCAGGAGGAGGCGGTAGGCGGTACCAGTTTCCACCACCCCCACCCCCAGGTGGCCCACGCCAAGATCAGGGAGCTGGTGGCTGAGTGCGAGGACAGCTGCATGCCCTAGAGGCTATTGACCTGGAGGCCCCGTGGATGGATAGAGGTACGCCTTGTGTCCTTTCTACTTTATGTAGTAGTTTCTTAGAAACTTTTTTGCGGTACCTTTCTTTCTTGTTGCTTGATCAAGTTGTGTTCAGGGCGTTGGTAAAACCATGTGTGGATGTTGTCCGGCATGCTTCGAATGCGTGAGGAAGAGAGATCCTTCTCCCACCGAGACGCATTTTTTGTGACGCGATTAAAACTGTGCGGGTGAGTCAGTGCCGCCCAAAGCGGATAGTATCGAAGTGTGGTGGATGAGTCCCTCTGAATTATGTGTTCGGGCATGGGCGTTTGTGGTCGAACTCGCTGGTGTGCGAGACCCAGTTGAGAGTCCAGTCGCTTTCCTTGAGCTTAGGGATTTTCGGGGATGAAAAGTTCTAAGCGGGGGAGGGTGTAGCGACTCGGGTTTTTGGCCTTGTCAGACTTTGGAATATTTCTACGAATAATTCCAGAGCTTTTCGAGAAGACGGCTTGCGATTCCAAGGCCCTTTGTGCCCAGAATTAATTTTATAAAAATATTAAGTATTTTTATACTATGCACGTGGCATGGGTGTGATATCTCCTAAACGGTAGCTCAGAACGGAAATCTGAGGGCACGGTTGCATCCAGAACGTGCCGTTTACCCTAGGTGAGGTGTAAACTTTGTTGGCGCGGGCCTGCGGTGAGAAACACCACCAGGGGCATT
The DNA here is from genome assembly GCA_963277665.1 of Viscum album. NCBI lineage: Eukaryota > Viridiplantae > Streptophyta > Magnoliopsida > Santalales > Viscaceae > Viscum > Viscum album. Next base: position 1,136,647,666 of record OY728150.1, on the reverse strand, counting down.
TTCGTAATTAAATGGAGAAGTTAGTTTGCGAGCGTCGGCTCGAATAACTTCTGAACGGAGTGTCAGATTGCAAATCCGAGTCCACCGTTGCGTTCATAACGGCGCGTTTACCCTAGGGGTGACCTTACCATTGTCCGCATTGGGAGCGGAGTCAGGAGCGTGGTTTTAAATGAAGGTTTTTAAATAAATAAAAAAGAGGAAAAGGAAAATCATTTCCTCTCCCCTCCCTCACCTCCTACGTGCAGCGCCGGATGAACCCCTTCCCACCTCCTCCGTTCTTCACCAAATCGAGCTCCAGGAGTCCATTTTCAGCACCGATCGTCAGCAGATCGAGCTTCAGGGAGTCGCCAGCATCGTTCTGCACCCAAAGCTTCGGTGTTTCGCCCATGAGGTAGGCGGTTTGAGTTTTATAATCCTAAACCCCGTTTATGCATTGTTTACTTCAAATCGTCATAAGGGTTGTGTAGTTCGGGTCCTGAGCTTTCCGAAACTTTTTTCGGATCTGATTTGAAGCATCGGGGTGCTCCCGGTGGATCCCAAAAGTTTTCCGATGAAAACCCGGTTTTCCGGCGAGACCGGCGGCGACAGGGCGGAATCTGGCGAGTTCCGCGGCGGCGTGGTGGCGACGCAGTGGTTTCCGGCGACCCTGCGGTGGTCCGGCCAGATTTTTCTGGGGGTTCCTTAAACCCCAGTAACTCGCAAACCGTAACTCCGATTTGAGAGCCATTTGCGGTGACGTGTTCCTTGCGTCGAGACGGACCTTTTGAACTCACTTTGAGAATTTTGTGAGTCGGGATATTGGTCTGGGGGTTGAAATGTCGAATAAAATAATAATATTTTATTATTTTACGACTTCGGGCCGTTGTAACTTCTACCCGGAGCGTCTGAATGACGTGTCGTCAGTGGCGTTGAGCCCCTGATGGTACAACAGACTTTTTGAGATAGTTTCCAGGTGTTGGGACTGAGTTTGTCGTGCGGGCCCCACGAGGCCAGGTTTTGGCATTTACGGAGAAACGCAGTTTTCGCACTAGGAGTCCGATTTTGGTGGATGATTAGTCGATCCTAGGTGTTTTTCCGAGAGGATCGCAATGGTGCAATCCATTCGATGAGTTTCGGAATCGAGGCATGGGCCCCACCCGAGCTGGCTTCGGTGAATAGTACCATTTTCACCGGGTGTCCGTTTCGGTCGAGCGAGTAGTCGATTCCACTTGTTTTCCCGATGGGATCACCGTGGTATGGTCCGCTCGATTGGTTTCGGGATCGTTGTATGGGCCCTGCACGGGCTAGCTACGGTGAATAGTGCTTTTTCACCGATAGTTCGTTTCGGGCGAGTAAGCAGCCTATCCTGCGTGTTTTTCCACGTAGATCACGATGGTGGCCTCGGTATTGGCCTTGGAGGTGTGCAGTGTGGCGTTGTTGTGGGTCACTCGGGTTAGTGAAGTTTTGGACCAGCAGTGGTTGAGGGTACTCCCTTGGTTCGTTCCCATGAGGGTTCGTGTGGCATCACAACCTTCGTATAGGTTTGTGAACCTCTCGATAAGATGTTTAAACTGTTGGAGTTGTGGCATCCCTCCGGTGGACCCGGAGTGGGATCCTCTTGCATCTTCTCCCTAGATCGGGTTCTTGGTATCGTTGTGACCGCTTATTCACGGGCGGCGATCCCCTATATAGCAGGTTAACCCCATAGGGTTTGTGGCATCATCGGGAATATGATCCCCTACGCAGTGGTTCGTGCTCAGTAGTGTTGTGGCATCATCGGGTATACGATCCCCTACTCAGTATGTGGTTCCAGTAGGGTTGAGGCATCGTCGGGTATACGATCCCCTACTCAGCGCTTGGTGTCGGTAGGGTTGCAGTATCGTTGGTTATGTGATCCCCTACTCAGCGCGTGGTTTCGGTAGGGTTGTGGCATCGTCGGTTCGATCCCCTACATCGTGAGTTATACCAGATAGGGTTTCGGTATTGTCGTGAGCACCTTTATATGGGCGATGATCCTCTATCTGAGTGACGTGCTTCTGTCGAGCATCAGATCGGGTTGTGGTATCCCCCAGCGGATCCTGGGTGTGATCCCCTATCTGTGAGAACTACGTATGCCAGATCGGGTCGTGGTATCCCCCAGCGGACCCTGAGAGTGATCCCATATCTATGAGCTTTGTATTCCGAAGTGGGTTATGGTATCCCCTAGCGGACCATAAGAGCGATCCCTTATCTGAGGAGTTTGGTGGTTATGTTGTTTTAGCGGGGTTTTCCTCAGTGACGGTAACTGACGAGCGTGATCTCTCGGGTGAGCGTCTGAGAGGTTTGGGAGAAACCCGATGGAGTGTATCTCTCGGATGAGTGTCATCTGGGATGACAGTGATCCTGTGGTGTACTCTTCTGGTTATGGACAGTTGTTGGTGTTGAGGTCGGTACTTCATGTGGCTGGTTGTGTGAGATGATTATATCTGGATTTTTCAAGGTGTATGTATGGGCATACACCTGAGCTTAGCTGACTAGTTGTGTTTAGTCGAGGTTGGTCATGAGATGGAGTTTCTCTCTCGTCGGGGTTCCCTCTGGCTGGGATGAGCAGACTGCTATCTTCCAGTTGCTCTCTTTGGTTTTGGGTTTTTGGGGTGCCTACTGAGTATGTTTATACTCACCCCTACACGGGCTTTGCCCGCATATGTTTGTGTCTTGTGCAGACCACAGGCCTTTCAACGGAGTCCCAGGGGGACCCGGAGCAGGCGGAGCTGAGTGAACGAGACTGACCGGGGTGTTTGCCGGTGCGGTGCCGAGGGAGCTTTCCGGCGGGTGTTTGTGGCAGCTTTTCCCTTCTTCAAAGCAGGTTGGACGCGCTTTTGTAGTTTAATTTTGGTGGGCCCTATTTTTCCCTTTTATACTTTTGTTGTTGCACTCTGGTTTGGGATAGATTGTATGCATGCATTTACTTTTCAGTTTTATATATCTCTGCACTATTTCATGGATGCGTTTGTGGGTGCGTGTGTACAAGTACTTTAGGCTAATTCCTCCCATGTGTGTGATAGCCTACTCGGCGCTAGTCGCCAGCCCTGGCCTATTGGAGGCGGGCTTGGGGAATCGCGGCTCGAGCCCCATTGGGTCGGGTCATGACAGAGTGGTACCAGAGGAGGTTCCACCTTTGGGATCTCAGAGCGTAGCTGGTCTAGATATGAGTTTGGTATGGGTTGCATAGCGGCAGTGTTAGGGTGTTTCGATCTTGTCTTTCAAGAGAGGGACTCCAGTGTTGGTTCGGAGGCCGACGTATCCATACACCAGGAATCTGATAACCTGCCTTTCGACTCAGGACATTCTTACACTAGTCGCAGGGACATAACGGTACATGCATCATATAGGACTGGGTTTTTGGGTTTTCCTTGTCCTTCTTGAGTCAGCTCTCTAGATATACTCTTGGACTGTGGTGTGTCTTGAATGTATTTCAGGATGCTCCACGACGACAGCCAGTGAGGGTTCCGCAGCAGGATTGTGGTGACGATCCTCCTCGTGCAGAGGCTGTGGACCAGGGCGCAGGTTCTGAGGCTGGACCTCCAGGTGGTCCACTAGTTGAGCCACCACCTGTCGAGCAGCTGGTTGTGCCGGCAGTGCAGGACGAGGTTGTGCACCGGCTGAGTGCACTGCACGAGTTCCAGAGGCAGCGACCTCTGATGTTCCGGGGTGATCCAGACCCCCAGGCAGCAAATGACTGGCTTGAGGCAGTCACCTGAGTTTTTTGCCTAGTGAGGACTCCTCCAGATCAGATGGTAGTCCTTACGGAGAGCCTTCTACATGGTTCGGTTGGGCAATGGTGGAGCCTGGTGACGCAGTCCCATGACGAGGAGACGCTCACGTGGGCAGAGTTGGAGCGGCTCTTCAGGGAGGAGTTCTATTCGGTGATGCTGAGGTCAGTGCGTATCCAGGAGCTACTGCAGCTTCGACAGGAGGGATGATCGTGTCGGAGTACTCAGCGAGGTTTACAAACCTATTGCGCTACTCCCTGGATATGGTTTGAGACCCATTCTTTAGGGCTCGGACCTTCGAGCAGGGCTTACGCATGGACATCTGAGCAGGTGTGGTTTCCTTGTGCCTGCCCACCTATGCTGGAGTGCTGGAGCGAGTATTGGTGGTGGAGAGCTTTCTGGCTGAGCAGATTCCCCCTATTAGTACTGGGAATGTGAGAGCTGATACGTCGACATCTGGTAGCCGATGACAGACTCAGGGGTCTGGACGTGGCTGACGTTTCAGGAGGTGACCCCAGGATGGAGGATCTGAGGTTCAGGGCTCACAGGGCTCGCATTCCAGTTTTTGGCAGCCGCAGGAGAGGTGGTGTTATACTTGCGACGGTCGGGGACATCTTGCTAGAGATTGTCCGACTCGATGTGCTACTGATAGGGAGTCGGTCGATGGACCTCCTTGGCAGAGGTAGCGTCTCGAGCAAGGAGGTCCGTAGGGCGGCAGACGTGGCGGCGGAGCGGGTGCAGCAGGAGGAGGTGGTAGGCAGTACCAGTTCCCACCACCCCCACCCCCAGGTGGTCCAGGCCAAGCTCAAGGAGTTGGTGGTTGAGGGCGAGGACTGCTGCATGCCCTGGAGTCTATTGACCCGGAGGCCCCGCAGATGGATAGAGGTCCGCCTTGTATCCTTTCTACTTTTTAGAGTAGTTTGCTAGACACTGTTTTGCGGTACCTTTCCTTCCTGTTGTTTTCTCGAGTTTTGTTCAGGGCGTTGGTAAGACCATGTGTGGATGTTGTTCGGCATGATTCAAATGCATGAGGAAGAGAGATCCTTCCCCCACCGAGATGCGTTTTTTGTGACGCGATTAAAACTGTGCGGGCGAGTCAGTGTCTCCCAAGGCGGATAGTATCGAGGTGTGGTGGATGAGTCCCTCTGAATTATGTGTTCGGGTATGGGCGTTTGTGGTCGAACTTGCTGGTGTGAGAGACCCATTTGAGAGTCCAGTCGCTTTCCTTGTGCTTAGGGCTTTTCAGGGATGAAAAGTTCTAAGCGGGGGAGGATGTAGCGACTCAGGTTTTTGGCCCTGTCAGACTTTGGAATATTTCTACGAATAATTCCAAATCTAGGCAAGAAGACGACATGTGATTCCGAGGCCCGGTGTGCCCGAAATTAATTTTATAAAAATATTAAGTATTTTTATACTATGCACATGGCGGGGGTGTGATATCTCCTAAACGGTAGCTCAGAACGGAAATCTGAGGCCACGGTTGCGTCTAGAACATTCAGTTTAACCTAGGTGAGGTGTAAACTTTGCTGGCGTGGGACTGCGGTGAGAAACGCCACCAGGGGAATTTTCGTAATTAAATGGAGAAGTTAGTGTGCGAGCGTCAGCTCGAATAACTTCTGAACGGAGTGTCGGATCGCAAATCCGAGTCCGTAGTTGCGTTCATAATGGCGCGTTTACCCTAGGGGTGACCTTACCTTTGTCCGCATCGGGAGCGGAGTTGCGGGCGTGGTTTTAAATGAAGGTTTTTAAATAAAAAAAAGAGGAAAAGGAAAAATCATTTCCTCTCCCCTCCCTCACCTCCTACGTGCAGCGCCGGACGAACCCCTCCCCACCTCCTCCGTTCTTTACCAAATCGAACTCCGGGAGTCCATTTTCGGCACCGATCATCAGCAGATCGAGCTTCAGGGAGTCGCCAGCGTCGTTCTGCACCTGATGTTTCGGCGTTTCTCCCGCGAGGTAGGAGGTTTGAGTTTTAAAATCCCGGACCCCTTTGATGCGTTGTTTTACTTCAAATCGTCATAAGGGTTGTGTAGTTCGGGTCCTGAGCTTTCCAAAACTTTTTTTGGATCTGAATTTGGAGAATCGGGGTGCTTCCAGTGGCTCCCGGAAGTTTTCCGGAGAAAACCCGGTTTTCTGGTGAGACCTGCGGCGGCCAGGGCGCAATCCGGCGAGTTCCGCGGCGGTGTGGCGGTGGCGCGGTGGTTTCCGGCGACCCTGCGGTGGTCCGGCCAGATTTTTCTGGGGGTTCTTTAAACCCCCGTAACTCCCAAACCGTAACTACGATTTGCGAGCCATTTGCGGTGACATGGTCCTTGCATCGAGACGGACCTTTTGAACTCACTTTGAGAATTTTGTGAGTCAGGATTTTGGTCCGGGGGCTTGAAATGTCAAATAAAATAATAATATTTTATTATTTTATGACTTCGGGCCGTTGTAACTTCTACCTAGAGCGTCTGAATGACGTTCCGTCAGTGGTTTTGATACCCTGATGGTACGACGGACTTTTTGAGATGGTTTCCGGGTGTTGGGACCGAGTTTGGGGTGCGGGCCTCATGAGGCCAGGTTTTGGTGTTTGCGGAGAAACGCAGCTTTCGCACCAGGAGTCCGATTTTGGCGGATCATTAGTCGATCCTGTGTGTTTTTTCAAGAGGATTGCAATGGTGCAATCCGTTTGATGACTTTCGGAATCGAGGCGTGGGCCCCACCCGAGTTGGCTTCGGTGAATAGTATCTTTTTCACCGAGTGTCTGTTTCGGTCGAGCGAGTAGTCGATTCCGCTTGTTTTTTCGAGGGAATCGCCATGGTATAGTCCGCTCGATGGGTTTTGGGATCATTGTGTGGGCCCCGCACGGGCTAGCTATAGTGAATAGTGCCTTTTCATCGGTAGTCCATTTCGGGCGAGTAAGCAGCATATCCTGCATGTTTTTCCGTGTAGATCGTTATGGTGGCCTCAGTATTGGCCTTGGAGGTGCGCAGTGTGGCGTTGTTGTGGGTCACTCGGGTTAGCGACATTTTGGACTAACAGTGGTTGAGGGTACTCCCTTGGTTCGTTCCCACGAGGGTTCGTGTGGCATCACAACCTTTGTATAGGTTTTTGATCCTCTCGATGGGATGTTTAAACTGTTAGAGTTGTGGCATCCCTCCGGTGGGCCCGGAGTGGGATCCTCTAGCATCTTCTCCCTAGATCGGGTTCTTGGTATCGCTGTGACTGCTTATTCACGGGCGGCGATCCTTTATCTAGCAGGTTAACCCCGTAGGGTTTGTGGCATCATCGGGAATTTTATCCCCTACGCAGTGGGTCGTGCTCAGTAGGGTTGTGGCATCATCGGGTATCGGATCCCCTACTCATCACGTGGTTCCAGTAGGTTTGAGGCATCGTCAGGTATATGATCCTCTACTCAGCGCTTGGTGTCGGTAGGGTTGCGGTATCGTTGGTTATGTGATCCCCTACTCAGCGCGTGGTTTCGGTATTATTGCGGCATCGTCGGTTCGATCCCCTACATCGTGAGTTATACCAGATAGGGTTTCGGTATCGTCGTGACCACCTTTATATGGGCTATGATCCTCTATCTGAGTGACGTGCTTCTATCGAGCGTTAGACCGGGTTGTGGTATCCCCCAGAAGATCCTGGGTGTGATCCCCTATCTGTGAGAACTACGTATGCCAGATCGGGTCGTGGTATCCCCCAGCGGACCCTGGGAGTGATCCCCTATCTGTGAGCTTCGTATTCCGGAGTGGGTTATGGTATCCCCTAGCGGACCGTAGGAGCGATCCCCTATCCGAGGAGTTTGGTGGTTATGTTGTTTTAGCAGGGTTTTCCTCAGTGACGGTAACCGACGAGCGTGATCTCTCGGGTGAGCGTCTGAGAGTTTTGAGAGAAACCCGATGGAGTGTATCTCTCGGATGGGTGTCATCTAGGATGACAGTGATCGTGTGGTGTACTCTTCTGGTTGTTGATAGTTGTTGGTGTTGAGGTCGGTACCTCATGTGGATGGTTGCGTGAGCTGATTATATCTGGATTGTTCAAGGTGTATGTATGGGCATACACCTGAGTTGAGCTGACTAGTTGTGTTTAGCTGAGGTTGGTCACGAGATAGAGTTTCTCTCTCATCTGGGTTCCCTCTGGCTGGGATGAGCAGACTGTTGTATTCCAGTTTCTCTCTTTGGTTTTGGGTTTTTGGGGTGCCTACTGAGTATGTTTATACTCACCCCTACATGGGATTAGCCCACACATGTTTGGGTCTTGTGCATACCACAGGCCTTTTGACGGAGTCCCAGGGGGACCCGGAGCAAGCAGAGCTGAGTGAGCGAGACTGACCGGGGTGTTTTCTGGTGAGGTGCTGAGGGAGCTTTCTGGCGGGTGTTTGTGGCAGCGTTTCCCTTCTTCAAAGCAGGTTGGACGCGCTTTTGTAGTTTACTTTTGGTGGGCCCTGTTCTTCCCTTTTATACTTTTTTTTCACTCTGGTTTGGGATAGATTATATGCATGCATTTACTTTTCCGTTTTATATATCTCTGCACTGTTTTATGGAGGTGTTTGTGGGTGCGTGTGTACAGTTACCTTAGGCTAATGCCTCCCATGTGTGTGATAGCCTACTCGGAACTAGTCGCCAGCCCATGGCCTATTGGAGGCGGGCTTGGGGAGTCACAGCTCGAGCTCCGTTGGGTCGGGTCGTGACACATGCCAACCATTTACATAAGCAATCTCCCTGCGAATTCTGCATTTTTTTAGTTATAAATTTGGATGAATTATTGATAATGATGAACAAGTAATATAAATTTTGATTATTATAGAATATTATATATTGCATATTGGTTTTGTAAGATAGATAATGACCAATAGTTATACTTTTTACAATTTTATAGTCATTATGATCCTTAAATAGTTTCTTTTAGTGATTCAGGCTTAAAAAATCATTAATGGTAATTAATTTTTTGTTGTAAATGATTGAATTAGTATTTCATCAATGTAAAAAAAATGACATGATTTCTCATATGAAATATAATCCTATTAGGTATGATTATTTCCTTATATTCGTAAGTGGTAAACGAATTTCCCAACATTAGTAAAATAACATAGAAATAAAATATTGTCCTAATGCAATAATTTCTATTGAACTTATTGTCTTATAAATTATATTGTATTATTGTATTTTAGACCCTTATCATTATAATGATCATTAATTTGTTTTTCATTGATTTCTTCATTCAATAACTATAAATATTTATTCTTTTCCTCTAAGTACATGTCTCTACTTTCCATTGATGTTCTTTTATATAGAAACCATGTAATAGGGTAGTCCATGTGACCTTTGTACTTACCATTATCTCTTTTCAATAGGATGAATAATGAATCCTTCTCATGATCTGGTATTTCAAACCTAATTATTATCAAACAATCAATAACCTTGATGGAGTTTAAATTGAAAGGATTCAATATAAATAAGGTGTGAGAAATGTGTCACCCAATAAATATAATGTAAGAACCTTTTATTCAAAGGCATGTATGGCACGTAACACTAAGATTGTAAAGAAAATATAATAACCAAATACATTATAATATATTAACTATCATAAATAAATATAATATATCGTATGTCTTGTAATTCATGATACCATCATTGATAGCTTTTGTTACACGCAAGAGCGCGTTTTCCAAATAAAAAATTATTAGTTGAATATAATTATTCAATATAATCATATATAACATAGAAGTTTTGTTAGAGGTTTTAAATATTATTATCTATGTTATGAAAATCACTGGTTTATATTAATATAAAATTAAATCATTGGTTTCCAAGTCATGATAAACAAAAATAAGAGCCAATTTGATATAAAAAGTAATTTTTTTGCTTCCTTGGGAGTTTTTTATTTACAAAAAAATTAACTAAAATTTATTGATGATTTTAAAAAAAATTAATATTTTATATATTCAATAAATCATTTATGATAATTTCCTATAGGTTTTATATGCATAATATAAAAACCAACCGTATTTCACACATAAAAACCTATATTTTTATGGCCGGAATTTTATATCCTTTTAATAACGAACACATTTTAAATATTATATTTGAAAAATTTATTGATTCAATATTTCAAAATAAACACTGTAATTGAAAAAGTGGCATAATAATTAATTTAGTGTGAATTTTTATGTTTTTTTGGAAATATTTAATTTTTTAATAAATTGGTAAAACATCTGAATTTTAGTTCAAATATGCTTTTTCATCAAATTTATGTATAATGTTAAATTATGTTTTATATTAGTTTTAAATTTTATATGGATAATATTTTTACCATTTATTTCAATATATAACGTTGGAGTATATTTCACATTGAAATTATCTACAAAAATATATAAAATTGTTTGATGTTTTTACATTAAAAACCAACATCTTCATCCCATATGCAGGATTAAATTTATATAAATTTCTCTAAAATATGAGATGTAATTATAAAAATGGAATACATATTTTTAATGACCATAATTTACAATATCAAATATTTCCAGCATTAATTTTTTTCAAAAATATTTGTTATATTTATTAAAATTAATAATAATTATCCAGGCACAATTAAGCATAATAAATGACTAAATCATTAACATAGTGTTCCAAATGATATATACACAAGTCGAACACAACTTTTATTGCAATAATATGGCTATTAAACTTAAATTATTTTGTTTTCCGGTTTCGGTACGAATTGTTTATGTAAGAACATGTGTATATCTTACTTGTTTCAAAAAATTCCAAGTGAGTCATTTTCCCTTCCTATAAAAGTCCACCAACTCTCCCCATTCCACACACAACTAAAACCTCATTGGATAGGATATTATCTTCCAAAATAGCTTCCCAAAAACCCTAACCTCTACCGTTATTCCTCACATTAGTCATAAATTTTTTCAAGGAACCCTTATGGTACAAGACAAATATAGTTACCCAATTAACAGGTAACGTCTCCACTCAAGATTTTGAATTTAACATAAATTCTACACACCTAAAATATCTTTTCCAATTGTTATATAATAAAACCAGTCCAATAAATATAATAGAATGTTTTTATGTAATTTTTTCTACCAACACTAACCCAAACCACCATCTAATGGGTATTGAAGATATTGTTTCTGTGTACGACAAACTACTCCCTCACGAAATGATGATTGTTAATTTTTTCAGTTTCCACCTTTCATGGGGGCCATTATGATTAAAAATATATTTATATATGATATATATGGTATTTATTATGTGTTTATATTTCTGTAATAATTTTATATCACATGAATTTAATACTTTCCATTTTATATCAATACTATAACATCATTTGAGGAAATATAAACTATCACACCCTCAAAGCGATGTGATTCATTCACACGATATATGGAATGCATAAATTATGGTTATATTTTAATATTTTAGAATGAAAAATTATATATTATATTAATGACATAATTAAATTTCTATAAATATATACATATAAATTTTTCTTTATTATCCATTCATACACCAGATAGTTATAATGTGAGTCGCGGACGTGTGAAATACCGCCTCCTCGACCTAATGTTATTTCATTCTAAATTTAAATAATTATATATATATTTATATAGGACTAAATAATATGGTATTTATGATATAATTAACATTATGTAAAGAGAATGTGTTTCTTACCTTCTTTACATGAAAGTAAATGAAAAATGGGAATGCTACTCACGAATATGTACAGCCTAAAATCTCCATGATCGTAACATGGATTAAATTTTCATAACCATTTTTAATGATTGATTTATTAAGTATAATTTATGTATAAATATTATTATTATGTAATTATTATTTTTCTGGATATGTTACATAAAGAACCATTTGACCATACATGATTTAACAAAGTCGTTTTTGACACATAATCTAAATTTTGTCAAAACACACAACATAAATTTAATTTTACAAGTAGTTGCTTAAAAAATTAATAATTTAAATAAATGTAATGAGAAAGATTTAAAATTTTATCAAGAATGTTTAAAAATAAATTAATTTTATTATAATGTATGTTAAAATACGTTCACCCCAAAGGAAACAAAAGGTAAGGGATTCACATCTCACATTTTAAACTTATGAGATAAATGTCATGATAACCACTTACATCATTTGTGTGGTGTATATAATATCCATATATTTATCTATATTATAAAATTAATTAATTTATATTTAAAGTCATATAATACATTCATCTATTATTATTCCATCATGAGGATTATGATTTGAAAATTTTAAAGGTGGTATGGGACACTTTGTAATGATTATGTTTTATATTAATAATCAAAAGCATTAATAATAATTTAATGGTATTACCATTTGATGAAATTATATTAAAATTTATCAATAAACCATTTAATATTTCTACCGTATTGTAATTTCATACCATTTTCATGTATTACAATTACTTTTCCAATCTTCGGTACTGAAGGTGTTTTAGAAAATGTTTTTAAGAAAACCCAACTAGATTTCTCTCTTTAGTCCGAGAACATGTTTTCTTATAAAAACCATTTTAATAAAAATGTTTTCAATAATTATTTTAAAATTATTTGTTACAAAAAAATGTGCCCTTTTTCCCTTTTACTGAATTTTCAAAGGAATCTTCATGTCACTTTCTGAACAACGCATCATTCTAACCATTAATCAAGAAAAATGAATGTTCTTATTACATTGAACATATTGTACGGATTTACCTTCCATGATTTTATTGAAGATTCATATTCATGTTTGAAAGCTAAATTGTGGAAGAAAATATATTCAATATTTATTTTCATTGAATATGTTTTTTCAAAAGGTTTTAAATAATAAATGTATATTTCCGTCATTTTATTTAGATAATCCTTTTATAATATTTCAATTCATCATGGACAAAAAACATTTAATTTACTTCATTAGGGATTTGTTGTACTGATACCATCCTTAAACATACATTGGATGGTTTATTATTGATTTGTCCAAGGATATTATTCATGTTTAATTTCTAGATTATTTTTTTATTCCTATTGAAATATTCAATCTATTATGATCATAGAACATTGAATTTCCTCTAATAATCCATATCATTTTTCATCGATATTGTTATAGCATAAACCATATAAAATGATATATATTGTTTATACCTTGATAGTTATTTTCTCATTTGGGGAAATATTAATAATATTTTATTCATTATTCAAAACTAATATTTGAAAAGGCACATTGTTAAATTAATTATTTGTTAAATGAAGAATTTTATGGATGGGTATGACACCACAGAGGCCTCATTATAGATATCCCCTCGATGCTTTAGTAGCCTTATAGGACTAGTTATTTTCCTAGATAATTTTTATGGGTTTTTTACCATATAATATTTAATGTTTATTGTAAAAGGACTTTATGGAAAACAGACCATGTACCTAGGAAACATTTCGTCCAATAATTAATAATATCCCTCATTTGGGTTTATTTAATGTTCATCCATGAAATTTTTCATCAACATAAATATGAATATATTTCATTTTTAATTAATTAGATGGAATGTTTTATAGTTTTTTAGCATTCCATATTTATTTTAACTCATCTAATTAATTAATGGAATGTGTTTCTATTTATTACCTTACCATAATGTGTCTGAACATTCATTTAGACTATTGATTACATGGCATGTGTGTTCATTTATTTTCCTCACCATATTTAACATTCCCATAGATTCCTTATTGCTTCTACTTTATTTTTTCCCTTACTTAGAATTTGATCTCACCCTTATTATTTTTATTTACCCATGAATCCATGAAAAATACTATCAAAGATATCCTTGAGTTTACTAGACGGATTAGAGTTATCCTAGAAGTTATCTATTTAGAATTTTTTATGTAATTAGTTAATTCTTTTATCATATATGTATCTAGATTACAAATACCACAAAACTCTCGTTCATTTTATATGTGATTCATTTCAATCATGACATCTTAATTAGAAGCTGAAACTTGCTCCAGGATATCTGCGGTCAAGTCGCTAAAAATTTCCTAAAATTAAAATTATCAATTATGTCATAATTTCATTAAAAACTTATTTTTTCCAAATTTACTAAAATTTTATTATAATCTACATTAAAAATAATAAATTAAAAAAAATTAATAATTTTATTAAATTTATTAATGAATAATAGTTCTTTAACAGATTGGTCTTGTGAGAATCACTAATATCATGTTTACATTTTACCATAGAGTATCAGGTGTCATATAAAATCACATTTCTAGGTTATTTATACCATTTAATATATTTTTTCAAATCATTAAATTATTAATATTTATAATATATCCATATATGGTTTACATAATTCTCAATAACATTGACTATATACCAAAATTTCATAATTTAATATGACATAACTAATATTTAGAGCTTTGAGTATCAATAATTAATTATTATTATAATATCAACATCACTACCATATGTAAGACTGAATTGATATCCTTTTCAATCATATCCTTCATATAATCTTTTTTACATATGTTATTATTTCATTTACAAGGAATAACAATTCCTAAATATCTATATTCCTCATAATCATCATCATGATTTATTTCAACCAAATACTAAATCCAATATAGTTTTCAAAATATATAAAATATGAGTTTGAAACATGAATAAAAATTTTTCATCTATTACCACACCTTTGTTTTTGAACATATGATTATTTAGGATCATGATGTGAATCTCTTTTTCACTCCACGGTTATCAATTAAAAATATTCTATTTGATTCTATAACTTAAATATTTATCATCAATCTTACATATTTGATAATGGATCTTAAAGAAAATATAATTACCCAGAAAATACCCCATACGAGTGACAACAAAAAAGTCTAATCATAGGCATGTTCATCATGGATATTAATGATAATTTATTAAATTATCAGCAACCAGGTTTCGAGGCTATTAACCCAAGGTGGATGACCTCCACATACACGACCACTTTCCAGTATAATAATAGATGAATTTATATGGGAATCAATATAATATTTTTTTTCAAGAAACATCATGTTGGTATACAATGGTTGTAATTATTCCACTATTATTCATTATTGTTCACTCACTATAATCTATTTTTTTTACTTATTTTCATAATATTAAATCATATACTATTTTAATGTATTATCTATACATTTAAAATTTTGATAAATCAAAAATTATTAATCTATAAATATACCTCAACAAACATTTTACATTGAAATGTTATAATTTCATCCATTGATAAAAAAATTCATTACATATTTGTACTCCCAAAATTAGTTATCATAATAGAATACGTCATATACTCAAAATTGATACTGATAGTAATATCAAAGATTTATCCATCCACATTTAAAAAATATTTCATTTCTTGTATCTCATGGATCATTTATGGTATAGAGATGTAGAAAATATTGACACGTCATAAACTAAAAATTTTCATTCCATTCTCATCCAACTGTCAATTTTTCCATTATATATATAAAGCTACATAATTAATAGTAAATAATCATAATAACTTATAAAATATTTTACATGTGTTATCATTCTAATCATGGCACATGTATTACATTTATTGAAATCATAGTGAATGAAATAATTGAAAATGGACGAGTATACACACTGAATAGTGAAAACATATAACTACCAATTTCAAAACATGGTCTAGGTATATTAACACAAAAATCATAAAAAACCTGAATAAGGTCCTAATCTAATGAAAAAAATAATATTTATATATACATAACTATAAATAAAATCAAGTCAATCACTAATATTTTTCTCCAACTAATGGAGTGCATATTTTGTGGAATATAAGACATGTTTTTAATTCCATTTTATATGAAACAATAACAGTAAGGGAAGTTTTACACACTAAAACAAATCAAATTTTGTCCCATGATACCTATTATTTAATTAAGGGGATATATAATTTCATTCATCACCAATCAGTAGATTATGTCCAATGCATTCAAAATATATGTAAAAATGTATTTAATTACAAGTACCCAATAAAACTTTTACTACCTAATGACATGGATATCTATTTAATAACAAATATTAAATATCAATACATCATCTATCTACATTAGTATTCATGAAAAATGAATAATATCAAAAACATATCCCCATTTAAAAAAGTGATAACATGGTCATAAGAAATAAATATAAAGAATATAGATGGTTAAAAATACACATAGTCAATGTTTAAATAATCTGTAGTATTAGAATATCAATGTCATGGCCCCCATCCCAGAACGTGTACCCCTCATCGGCCATTAATGTGAGAATAGAGATATTAAAAGACAATTCCCACCTTTAGTATGCCATAGGTAGGTGACTAGAACTGAGGGTATAATAAACACACAGATAGGAGGAATTGCCCTATAAAGAGAACACATGAAAAACGAATATATAATATCGACACAAACCTACTCATTCCCAAACCTCAGTATAAATTAAAATATAAAATGCACATATGTAATGTTATTGAAGAACTACTAAAACTAATTGGAAAAGTGCACGTACCAAAAGAAAAGTAATTATGACAGCCACCACCAACCCCAAATAGCTAATGTTAAACACTAAGCTAGTAGTAACCAATGTCATCTACCACATACAGTAACTAAATAAAAATAGTTTATATATACATAGAGTTAGTATAACAGTAAAATTAGTAGGATCCTCTCATGGAAAAGATAAAGAAATCATGTTAAATCATAGTGAACAAGATGTGAAACAAACTATTCACCTAAAAAGGTAAACTATGTTCCCAGCCTAACCATGGATATTGTCACCAAGTATAATAGAAAAGATAATATAATATATTATTTATATAAAGGGTACCTCACTACAGCTTCTCCACTGTTTTTCTACTCTACACTAATGTCGCATGTCCAGAGTATCTATATACAAAAAGGCTATAGCACAAACACCTAGATAAAGAACCATAACATGCACCTCTTGCAACACACAACCACTCCCACATCACCATGATTAACTTGATATACTCTAAGAGCCACCACAGTCATTATAACATGTATCATACATCAGGTATTATACATTAATCCATCACATCCCATATACTGAGTAAGGATCCTCAAGCCATCACAACCTATTTATGTTATACATATAGTAGCCCTTAGAAAACTATAGCTATAATATATAAATAACTAAAACACATTACATCCCTCTATGCACTTACAATGTGAAACTAATTGTTGTGCATACCAGTATAACTAACTACAAAAATAATGGAGTAGGTCCAAATGTTGAATTTAGCCATCCATCATCCCACTAGGATATTTTATAGAACACCTATAGGGCTCAAAATCCCTAGGGTGTTTGTTTCTCTAAATGACTTGGTGGAGTAGAGTATAAAAAATATACAAGGTATAATATACCTCACATTCTCACTATGTGAACAACCTTTTCTCCGAATCAACTACTGATAAAATCTCTTGGACAACCGAGTGCCACTGCTATGACTAGATATTAAATAATCCAACAACCATTTATGAGATAAAATAAAACTAAATAATCTTTTTCATCAGTATCACTTTCAAATAATTAATTCATTTGACATTAATTTACTATTAACAATTCCATTGTATATTTCATTATCTTTACTTGAAATATTCATTCCCTCCATGCATACGAAAAACAGAGTCGATGAATTCTTAGAATTATAACATCAAAATTGCATATTAGAAATCGGAAAACCCATGGGTTAACCAGTTATTCATTTATTAACATAATAACTTTTCATATTACCTGGTACTCTAGGAAATAACCCTAGTATACCAGACACGGTCCATAATAATGCACATCTATCTACCTCAACCAATGGGGAAACAAAAGCATATAATCAACATACATGTATGTCGACCAATCAATATACTCAAACAAGATCCATCATTCAAATTGTCAAGAACCAAATCAGGTCACCATCAAATGAACACTCGACCGGTCTGTGGCAAGGCCCTAAGGGCATGCCTAATCCTGACGAGCTGGAACATGTTCCCAGGTATCAAAAATAAAACTTGGGAATGATTAACCTGAATAAATAAATATAAAAAACTAATATAAAGATAAAAAAACTAAAACTAAAATTCAGACAACCAAACAGACCCTTATACAATTTTTGGATTTAATGTTTACAACATGAACTGAAAACCCAAATGAAATAGCATAAAACGAAAAACTAAAAACACAAACTCAACCCTCTAAGCAACAAGAGGTGAAAAAACCTCAAGACACGTTCACCAAACCAACGCGAGGATGCCACTAAAAACCTGAACCACCCATTCTGCGCTCGATGCCTCAACCTACAATACAAAAGAAAGAAGATCTACATACACCAAAGGGTGTTTGTAGGGTGTGAGCCAAAATACCAGTATGATGCCACTGGAAATGGTTCCACACATAATTATTAAATGACAAATACAATAACATGTTTTACAAAAGAAATGAAATAAATGCTTGAACTGTTTTAGTGAAAACTGTTTTTTTATAAAAAATGTTTTCATGGAAACAAATTAAATTAAAAGGCACACGCAGACATTTAAATTCATTGTAACCCCAATGTCACATCGTGTGCCGACGGTGAGCAGAAAGGAAAAGAGGAGCACAATACATTATAGAGACCCTAAAGATACTGGAGATAAGTGGGACCCTAGAACACCACGTCTTAGTGAACAATGGTATAAGAAAACAAAAATATATGTTCTCATGCACGGGCCAATAGTAGGGAAACACATCCATAACCTAGTTGTCTCCCAACATTGTCCAAAAGTCTAGTTAGTGTTGTAGTCGTCATTCCAGCTAAGTGAAATCGGGTCGATGCCACTTCCTTATCACTAGCACATGAGTCCTAGTCCGCCCATCTAGTATCCAGGCTTCCCATTTGTGCTAATGTGGTTTTGAGTTCATGTCATATGTCATAATCATATACTCAAATGAAACTAGACGCTACACACGCCAAAACGACCATTTTCACACACAAAAGCCATTGGAATTAATATGCACACTAAAAATATACCAAAACTAAATCCACATCAATTACACATCAATTAAAATGACTGAACAGTTAAAGAAATCACATTCATCATCAAACACACCATAAAAAGAATTTTCTAAACAATTTCCTCACTCCTCGCATGACTATAATCACCAAAAACCTTTACACAATTTAACCCAAAAAAATTTCACCATTAATAATTATTTAATAGAACAATTTAAATTTTCACAATTTTTTTAAAGATCCGAACACTAATTCACACACTAGACCGACCCAAACCCTCTTACAAGACCATATGCACACAACTCTATACATTGAACACAATATGCATCACGCACACAATTAAATAAACCTCCCACAAAGTTAAAAAGACCATTACTATATTTAAACGAACTGTCAAAAAAATTACCAAATTTTTTTGAAATATGATGCACGCCTTTAAATGCCACAAACTCATTCAAATGATTAGTTCTATCTAAATACAAATAGATGCAACACCAAAACACCAATTTGACCTTTTGCACATCCGAACAAATTGACTACCAAGTTTTTTAAAAAAACTAATAAGCAGTTCAACATGGTATTTCACAACAAAAACATACTTATATCATGAAACGCCCTACAAAACACATCAAAACACACTGAAACTCAAGTGAAATCAAATTCTCAACAAACTAACTAATTAATAAGCCAACCGCAAAACAAAACAAAAAATATTACGAACAATTAACTATAGATGAGATTTCAACAGAAAGCGCACACATAATATAAACATGCTACCAAACAATTCAACAACAAATCAAACTTTAGATAAGATAAACTTCGTACTATACGAAGTAATTAAATAATATTCGAAATTAATTAAACTTTCAAATTACTTAATCAAACTATAATTAATCATGGAACCACCTACCTCTTTGTAGGAAAACGTCGTAAATTTGGTGTGCAAAGTCCGCTGCACTTCTTTCACACCCCAAATAAACTTAGTAATACAATAATACAAGAATTTATACCAATTATCTCTCTCTTGGACCGTAAAATAAAAACAAAATACCTTTATACCCAAAATCGTACCAAAGAAACACAAAAAGAAAATTCCCTATGGAGATCAGAATAAAAATTAACATGCCAGAAAAATAGGGGTGACGGGGGGGGGGGCTGTAGATGCTTTGCGCGAGAAAATAGGGGCATTTGAGGGGAGGTCGTGCACGTAGATGAGGAGGCCAGATAGGCAGCGCCATATGGGAACATGAAAGGCGTGGCTCGAAGGCGTTTCAGTAGGGAGGCTGGGCGCAAGTATCCGGTCAGAAGGAGGAGGGCGCTACCAAGGGCGATGTCATGCGACTATTGCAGATTGGAGAGGAGGCATTGCGAGAGAGGTTGTGCTCGCAGCTGTGGAGACTGACAAGGCTATGGTGTGCTGGTTCAATGTCCGACCGGGGAGGGGTGGGGTTCGAGGTCCTACTCTGGTGGATTGAGATGCATGGTTGGCGTGGTTCCGTGCATATTGGGATGTAGGGCGGCACAAGGCGAGCTGGAAGGAGGCAGGGTAGGGCGACGTCGGTCCGGGAGAGAGAGAGAGGAGATGATCAGAAGAGGAAGAGGAGAGAGCAGGGGAGATAACCGGCGCCACGCTAGTGTTCTGAGGGAAAGGAGGTCCGCGCATGGAGAGTGGGGAGAGAAAGGAGTGGAAAAAATAAAAAGAGAAATAAAAGAAAATAAATTAAAATAAAGAAAATATACAAAACGAAATGGAAAAATAAAAATGATATGAACTTTAATGAATGAAAAAAACTTAAACTAGCTTATTCATAAAAATAACATTAAACCAATTAGTTTGTTAATTATTTTATAATTGTATCATTAATTTAGTATTAATGTCCAAATCCATATATTAATTGAAAAAAATAATTATAATAATCATGATCTAATTAAAATATTAACTTATGTAATGATATTACGAATAATAAAAATAAAATAAAAAATCCAACCAAAATAAGAATATCATTATTAATGTACATTGGACACCACGCACGGTCACGTGTGCGGTCACGCAGACAGTCGCACGCCCGTATAAGATCCAAATTTATTTCAAAATAAAACTGATTCAGGCTGCATATCAAAAGTATGACAAAAAATAATTAAAATAAAATTAAGTGTCGGATGTGGTGTGTCAATTCTACCCACCATGAATGTTTCTGCCACCAGAATGTCCCAAAATACTTGACCATCCCAAGATTCCAATTAGGGTTGTAATGATCTTAAACAAAACCTCTATCAAGCAAATGCCAAGTAGTCAAAACATCCATGACCTAAGTCTTCAATGATTTCAAAACTTAATCACCAAGCAGAAAAGACAACAGCAAGGAATTCACCTGCAAACACAACTAAAAAATAGAACACCCCAACCCATAACATAGGGATCACTGGGGACTCTCGAGATCTTCAAGAACACTCATCAAGAACCCCACTATCTGAGTTAACCAATTTCCATGGTAAATGTCGGGTGGAGCAGAAGTAAGGGGTTTCCCCGACAAGTGCACTTTCAAAAGAGAGTTTTCTACATGTTGGTCCAATGGTGGTATCCCCAGTATATTAGGTTTCTTACCAAATATTGGTTCTCCAGACAACCTCTAACACTGGCTTGACCCTCCATGTTACATATGATTAACCAAACAACACATGAAGAGATTCCGACGAGACCCGCACTGGGTCTCCCCCCCCCCCCATTATAAAATTTTCATAGCACCACGACACTCACGTGGACATTCCGAGTTTACCATGAGTGATATAGATTGAACACTTCATCAAGAACCCACTAATACAAGCCAACATGCATTGAAAATTCCCACCATAGAAAACACTCCACCACATGAGATGGTTTTGATTGCGGAAATCCCTGACCTAGTGGCAAACTGGACAACCTCACGTCAATCCGACAAGGCAAGAGCATCTATGAAACACGTAGTATTTCAATCCATAACCCACCACAAGAAGGATCACAGAGCATGCCCACTAGCTTTATAAGAATTTAGATTCTCCAAACCTTCATGAGGCCTAAGAGGAACTTCCATAAATCAAGACCACAACCAAGAGACAAAGTCTTTATGCTCCTCACAAAAAAATGAATCATTCTTAGATGACCCCGCTATAGGGAAATTTAAGCCATCTACATCATGTTACTGAGCACTTAAGTCGGACCAAGCTCATCCCACGTTCAACAAGTTTTGACTACGTGCAAGATTCACCCCGAGACATATGGTTGGGGCCCTAATGTCTAATGCATCTACCGTCTCATAGTTAAAAGCAGACCACCACTGTCTAGAACTTCCTCCACTAGAAAAAAAACCTACCTATTCACCTCGTATACCAAGTGGCCACTCTGCCATCATACTAACTAAGAATTACAGAGAATGACTTTGAGTACCCAACTTACCACACTACAGATAAGACATTGAGCGGTCTTTCAAACACGCGATGCAAACTAACGGAAGGGGAACTCTATGAACATGTCCCTTTGGATCACACTCCTCATCGGATGAGGAACCTGCACTTACCAAAATATGATCAAGACCAACAACTGTTACGAGCTTTAAACTGATTGTTCGACACAACCTCTGGGGAACATGAAACTAGCTCATCAGAAAGGTCAACACATCTCCTTCTCCACTTGTTGACTGGTTGAGCACCTACGAGATCCAACACTTTCTAATTCCTTCACTTCCTTAAGTACGAAATCGGGATGGGGATAGTCTTTATGATCGCTCAGAACATCCCCACTCGCAACGAAAATAGAACATTCAATGTTTGTCGGTCTAGTCCTGCTCTGCAAGACATACTCGAGAGGACCTACACCCACACAACTATTAGAGTTCCTCCAAATCTGGAGACACTTCTAACATTCCTAAATCATTCAACGATATCAAAACTGACATCGACTTGTACAGATAGTCGACACAACCGAGTAGAACTCATCTCCGCCACTCCACTAGGAGTCTGAGCTGAGCCAAAAACTAAGAGACCTACTGGAAAACCATGGGACGTTTCTAGGGGCATATCCAAAAAAAGAAATTGAAATCAACCTTCCACAAAACCAAAAACCTCACAAAACAAACAACCACATGCTGAACAAAAATCCAGTAATTCCAATTTAAAACAATTATTTGTTCTTAATGAAAAACACCCTCTTGAAAAACCCAGCACTGCAAAATAGATCCCAAAAACTCTTTTAAACACATTTATTTTTCTCTGAACTTGAAATAATTTCCCAATTCCAAAACCATTTAAGAACAAAAACCCATTTTAGAGAAAACCCCACTTTTTAGGAAACAAGATGCAACCTTTAATACCAATAACTCACCACTGATATTCCACGATGACTCGCAAATATGCATGTTTGTGCCACTCAAGCACCCATGAACACGATCCAAAAACTATCCATTAATCATGGCCACATTCACATGAGAGCACCCATTGGAATACCAGCAGACAAAACAAAGATATTCCTCTTTCAAAACAAAACATTCTTAATATTCCGAAAATACCTTTTTTCAAAACCATTTCAAAAAATCAAGACAAATTTTCAAAATGCTTTCCATTTCCAAAATAACTTACTTAAATTTAATATATCCCAAGTCATTCTTTTAGAAATTCATCATCCCAAAATCAAATGCCAAATTCCAGAAACAAGTTTCAAAAGAAACACACCACTAGGATCATTCCAAACACACAACAAAATAAAATAAGAGAAAGTCGAAAGTCCACATTCATTAAAAAACACTTTCACACCGACCGTAAACTAAAGTGTGATATCACAAACATTAAATAACTTGGACAGAGGACTAGTGGTCATGTCTAACCCGACTACATAGTTTAACATATCATTCCCTAGAAAAGCACAAGCCACTAAGAGTGTCGAACCGTACTCTCGGGCATCACATGAGTCGCTACTCCACGATAGACATTGTGCAGTACCGATTTACTCCAATTTTCATTCCCAATCAACAAGGACCAAATCCAAAAACATAAGTGCTGGAATACCCCTAGTTACTCGAGGATCAGAACGAGTAAGAGTTCAAGACGCTCTTCCTGCACCTACCACTCGAGTACCAACAATCCAATATCTAATCTACCTGACACCCCAAATAACAAGAACAAAACCTTACCTTTGATACCATTTTGACATGAACCAAATCCGGTGTCCATCAAACTGACACCCGACCCAATCCACAGAAAGGCCTAAAGGGAGTTCCCGATCCCCACGGGTTGGAACAAGTGCCCGTGTATCGAAAATAAAACATGGGAATGAATGAACCGAAAAAAATGAATATAAAAAAACAAAAAGAAATACCCAAAAACAAAAACTAAAAATAAAACAACCCAACTGTACCTTATACTATGTTCAGATTTAACGATTAGAACATGAACTAAAAACCCAAAATGAACAAAAATAAAAGAAAAACTTAAAATAATAACTCAAACCTCCAAGTAACAGAAGGTGAAACAAACTCAAGCCATGTTTACCAAACCAGCAAGAGGACGCCCCGAAAAACCCGAACCACTCATGTTATGCTTGATGCCTCAACCTAGAATAGAAATGAAATATGATCTACACACAACCAATGTTGTATGTAGGGTGTGATTCAAAATCATATTAGGATGCCGCCGAGAAAAGGTTCCATATATAATTATTAAATGTCAAATACCGTTGTATGGTTAACAAAATAAAAGAAATAAATGCTTGAATAGTTTTAGTGAAAACAATTTTTCCTATAAAATTAGTCTTAATGGAAACAACATAAATTAAAACGTACACAAAAACACTTTCATTCTGGGTAACCCCAATGTCACACCATGTTCCGACGTTGAGCGCAAGGTAAAATATGAGCACAATACATGGGGGACACCCAAAATAGATAGGCGAGAAGTGGGACCCAAGAACATCGTGTCTCGGTGAAAAATGATATAAGAATATAACAATATACATTCTCATGCACGATCCACTAGTAGGGAAACACATCCATAACCTAGTGGTCACCTAAAATCATCAAAAAGGATTGTTAGTGTTGTAATCGTCAATCCAGCTATGTGAAACCAGACTGATGCCACTTCTGTATCACTATAACACTAGTCCTAGTCAGCCCACCAAGTACTCAGGCTTCTAGTTTGTTCTCAATTGGTTTAGAGTTCATGTGATATGTCATAATAATATAATCAAACAAAATAATACACTACACATTCCCAAAACAACATTTTCACACAAAAAATCTATTTGAAATAATTTTCACTCAAATAATATCCAAAAACTAAATTTGCATCACCTAAACATCAATTAAAAAAACTACACAGCCAATGAAATCACATTCATCATCAGAAACACCATTAAACAAATTTATTAAACAATTTCCACTCACGTTGCATGACTTTAAGCACCAAAAACCTTTATAAAATTTAACCAAAACAATTTTTTACCCTTAATAATTAATTAACAAAACCATTCAAATTTTCAAAAATAAATTTTAAAATATGAGAACACTGCTATACACACTAGATAGGCCGAAATCCCCTTGCCAGACCATACACACACAACGCTACCCCAGGAACACAATCTGCATCACGCACACAATTAAAGAAACCGCCCACACAATTAAAAATACAATTACTATAATTAAACGAACTGCACGAAAATTTTCCAATCAATTTTAAAATATGCTATAAGACATTAAATTCCAAAAACTCATATAAATATTCATTTCTAACTAATCTCAAATAGAAACAACCCCATAACACCAATTTACCCCTTTTTAAATCCTAAAAAATTAACTACCAAATTTTTTAGAAAACTAATAAGCAGTTCAACATGGGTTTTTACGACAACAACATACTTATATCATGGAACACCATACTAAACACATCAAAACTCACTAAACCTCAAGTAAAATAAAATTTTCACATGTCTAACTAATTAATAATCCAACCGCACAACATTAAAAAATATCACTAACAATTAACTAGAGATTAGATTTTAGCAGAAAGCATACATATAATATAAACATGCTACCAAAAAATTAAAATGAAAATCAAACATCAGAGAAGATAAACTTCATACTACACAAATTAATAAAATAATATTCTAAATTAATTAAACATGACAAATTAATTAATCAAATAATAAATAAACATGTAACCTACTACCTCAGTGTAGACCAACATCATAAATTTGGTGCGCAAATTCCACCACACTTCAATTACACACTAAATAAATCAGATATACCATAATACAAGAATTTAGACCAATTATATCTATAATGGACCCGAAAATCAAAACAGAAGACCGTTATAACCAATATATAACCAAAGTAACACAAAAAGTAAAAACCCAATGGAGATCGGATGAAAAAATAGAGTTTTCTTTAATCCTTTATTTTTTTTACAAAAAATGTCCAGGTTAATTTTTTTTAAAATGCACCCGAAAGGCGGCATCCCGTATGCCACCTTTGCATTTCGGGTGAAAAGTGGCATCCGGGATGCTGCCTTTGCATTTCGGGTGAAAGGTGGCATCTGCGACACCGCCTTTCCCCTAATTTTTTTAGTTTGTTATTTTTTTCTGTTTTGTTTATATATATGCAGAATTTCTATGCTATTAAAGATCCGACGCTTAAACCATTACAGCAGTCTAGATTCTGACATAAACCCTCACCCAAGACTCCCTTTTATAAGAGGGATTGCCCTGAAAATCATTCTGCATTTTTGATGTGAGATTCAGGTTGTCCCTTTCCTGCACAGTACATTCTGCATTTCCAATGTGAGATTCTGTTTCAAGTACGTGACTTTGAAATACAATAAAATATAAACTATAGGACCAATATAAATGATATTTTAAATATTGATTAAACATATAATAAATAGTTGAAAACAAAAAGAATTTCATAAAAAATGTCGATGAAAAATAATCGATAACCTTTCAAAACCGCCTAATTGAAACTAAAAAATATTTCGAGTACGTGAATTTGAAAGACTATAAAATATAAACTATAAAACGAATATAATTGAAACATTAAACATTGATTAAAAATATAATAAATAGTTGAAAAAAAGTAATTTCTAAAATTTGTTTTGATGAAAAGTAATTTATAAGCTTTCAAAACTACTTACTTGAAACTAAAAAATGTTTCAAGTACGTGAATTCGAAAGACTATAAAAAATAAAATATAACACCAAAATAAATGAAACCTAAAAAACATTGATTAAACATATAATAAATAATTGAAAACAAAAGTAATTTCCTAAAAAATGTTGATGATAAATAATTTATAAGCTTTCAAAACTGCCAGCTTGAAACTAAAAAATGATTCAATTATGAGACTTTGAAATACAATAAAATATAAACTATAAGACCAATATAAATGAAATTTTAAACATGGATTAAACATATAATAAATAGTTGAAAAAAAAATTTCTTAAAAAATGTTGATGAAAAATAATCTATAACAATTCAAAACCGCCTACTTGAAACATAAAAATGTTTCAAGTATGAGACTTTGAAAGACTATAAAATATAAACTATAAAATGAATATAATTAAAACATTAAACATTGATTAAACATATAATAAATAGTTGAAAACAAAAGTAATTTCCAAAAAAATGTTGATGAAAAATAATTTATAAGCGTTCAGAACCGCTTACTTGAAACTAAAAAATGTTTCAAGTACGTGAATTCGAAAGACTATAAAATATAAAATATAACACAAATATAAATGAAACCTAAAAAACATTGATTAAACATATAAGAAATAATTTAAAACAAAATGAATTTCCTAAAAAATGTTGATGAAAAATAATTTATAGGCTTTCAAAACCACCTACTTGAAACTAAAAATTGTTTCAAGTACGTGAATTTGAAATACAATAAAATAAAAACTATAAGACCAATATATATGAAATTTTAAAAATTTATTAAAAATATAATAAATTATTGAAAACAAAAATAATTATCTCAAAAATGTTGATGAAAAATAATCTATAACCTTTCAAAAACGCCTACTTGAAACATAAAAATGTTTCAAGTACGTGGCTTTGAAAGACTATAAAATATAATCAATAAAACGAATATAATTGAAACTTTAAAAATTGATTAAACATATAATAAATAGTTAAAAACAAAAGGAATCTCCAAAAAATGCTGATCAAACATAATTTATAAGCTTTCAAAACCGCTTACTAGAAACTAAAAAATGTTTCAAGAACGTGAATTTGAAAGACAATAAATTATAAAATATATCACCAATATAAATGAAACCTAAAAAACATTGATTAAACATATATGAAATAATTTAAAACAAAAGGAATTTCTTAAAAAATGTTGATGAAAAATAATTTATAAGCTTTCAAAACCGCCTACATGAAATTAAAAAATGTTTCAAGTACGTGACTTTGAAATACAATAAAATAAAAACTATAAGACCAATATAAATGAAATTTTAAAAATTGATTAAACATATAATAAATAGTTGAAAACAAAAATAATTTCATCAAAAATGTTGATGAAAAATAATCTATAACATTTCAAAACCACCTACTTGAAACTTAAAAATGTTTAAAGTACGTGACTTTGAAAGACTATAATTATATTACTAATTAAATAATTAATTATTATATGATTAATAGTTATATTAATAATTAACTAAATAATTATTATAAAAGTAATAATTAATTATTAATAATTAATAATTAATAATTAATAATTTAATGAATAGTTATAATTAAAATTTATATTACTAATTAACTAATTAATAATTACTAATTAATTATTAATAATTATTAATTACTAATTAATAATTATTATGAATAATTATAATAAATATTTAAATTACTAATTAACTAATTAATAATTAATAATTATTAATTACTAATTAATTAGTTATAATTATTAATTATAATACTAATTAACTAATTAGTTATTATATATATAATAATTATATTACTAATTAATTATTATATAATTAATAATAATATTATAATAAACTAATTATTTACGACATATTTAATTATTAATAATTACTAATTAAAAATTATAATAATTATATTTAATAATAATATACTAATCAACTATTATATAATTAATAATTATATTATTAATTTAATAATTAATTATTAAATAATTAATAATTATATTAATAATTAACTAAATAACTATTGTATAAGTAATAATTAATAATTAATAAGTAATAATTAATAATTATAATTAAATTTATAATTAATATTTATATTAGTAATTAATAATTAATAATTAATAATTACGAATTACTAATTAATAATTATAATGAATAAATGTAATTAAAAATTATATTACTAATTTAATAATTAATTGTTATATAATTAATAATTATATAACTAATGAACTAACTAACTATTATATAATTAATTATTAATAAATACAAATTAATAATTATAATGAATAATTATAATTAATTTTTATATTACTAATTAACTAATTAATAATTAATAATTACTAATTACTAATTACTAATTAATAATTATTATTTATTATGAATAAATGTAATTAAAAACTATATTACTATTTTAGTAATTTATTATTATATAATTAATAATAATATTAAAAATTAACTAACTTATTTTTATATAATTAATTATTAATAATTACTAATTAATAATTATAATGAATAATTATAATTAATAATTATAATGAATAATTATAATTAATAATTATATTACTAATTACTAATTAATAATTATAATGAATAATTATAATTAAAAATCATATTAAAAATTTACCAATTAATTATTATATAATTAAAAATAATATTACTAATTAACTTATTAATTTTTACATAATTAAATATTAATAATTATTAATTAATAATTATAAATACTTATTATAAATAATGATTATATTTATAATTAACTAATTAAATATTATATAATTAATAATGATATTAATAAATAAATAATTATTTATTATACAGTTAATAATTATATAATTAATTATTATGTTACTAATTAATTGTTATATAATGAATAATTATATTACTAATTAACTAATTAATTAATAACTAATTAATTATTAATAATTATATTACTAATTAACTAATTAATTATTATATAATTAATAATAATATTACTAATAAAATAATTAAATTATTTATTATATGTTTAATCAATGTTTTAAGTTTCAATTATATTCGTTTTATAGTTCATGTTTTATGGTCTTTCAAATTCACGTACTTGAAACATTTTTAAGTTTCAAGTAGGTAGTTTTGAAAGCTTATAAATTATTTTTCATCAACATTTTTTAGGAAATTACTTTTTTTTCAACTATTACTTATATATTTAATCAATTTTTTAGGTTTCATTTATATTGGTGTTATAGTTTATATTTTATAGTCTTTCGAATTCACATACTTGAAACATTTTTTAGTTTCAAGTATGCGGTTTTGAAAGCTTATAAATTACATTTCATCAACATTTTTTTGGAAATTTCTTTTGTTTTAAACTATTAATTATATGTTTAATCAATGTTTAAAGGTTCAATTATATTTGTTTTATAGTTTATATTTTATAGTCTTTCAAAGTCACGTACGTGAAACATTTTTATGTTTCAATTAGGCAGTTTTGAAAGGTTATAGATTATTTTTCATAATCATTTTTGAGGAAATTATTTTTGTTTTCAACTATTTATTATATATTTAATCAAAGTTTAAAATTTCATTTATATTGGTTTTATAGTTTATATTTTATTTTATTTTAAAGTCACGTACTTGAAACATTTTTTAGTTTCAAGTATGCGGTTTTGAAAGCTTATAAATTATTTTTCATCAACATTTTTTAGGAAATTTCTTTTGTATTCAACTATTTACCATATTTTTAATCAATTTTTAATGTTTCAATTATATTCATTTTATAGTTTAAATTTTATAGTCTTTCAAAGTCACGTACTTGAAACATTTTTAAGTTTCAATTAGTCGGGTTTGAAAGATTATAGATTATTTTTCATCAACATTTTTGAGGAAATTATTTTCGTTTTTCAACTATTTATTATATGTTTAATCAATGATTAAAATTTCATTTATATTGGTCTTGTATTTTAGATTTTATTGTATTTCAAAGTCACGTACTTGATACATTTTTTAGTTTCAAGTAGGGATTTTTGAATGCTTATAAATTATTTTTCATCAACATTTTTTAGGAAATTATTTTTGTTTTCAATTATTTCTTATATGCTTAATGATTTTTTAGGTTTCATTTATATTGTTGTTATATTTTATATTTTATAGTCTTTCGAATTCACGTACTTGAAACACTTTTTAGTTTCAAGTATGTGGTTTTGAAAACTTATAAATTACTTTTCATCAACATTTTTTTGGAAATAAATTTTGTTTTAAACTATATATTATATGTTTAATCAATATCTAATGATTCAATTATATTAGTTTTATAGTTTATATTTTATAATCTTTCAAATTCACGTATTTGAAACATTTTTAAGTTTTAATTAGGCGGTTTTGAAAGGTTATAAATTATTTTTCATCAACATTTTTGAGGAAATTCGTTTTGTTTTCAAATATTTATTATATGTTTAATCAATGTTTAAATTGTCATTTATATTGGTCCTATAGTTTATATTTTATTGTATTTTAAAGTCACATACTTGAAACAGAATCTCACAACGGAAATGCAGAATGTACTACAAAGGAAAGGGAGAACCTGAATCCCACATCGAAAATGCAGAATGATTTTTAGGGAAATCCCTCTTAAAAAAGGGAGGCTTGGGTGAGTGTTTCTGTCAGAATCTAGACTACTGTAATGGCTGCAGTAGTGGATCTGTAATAGTAGAGAAATTCTTCTGAATTTTTTTGTTTTGTTTATATATATATATATATATATAGAAACAAAAAAAAAAAAATTTAAAAATAAAAGTTTCAAAAAAATTTTTTTTAGGGGAAAGGCGACCTCACAGATGCCGTCTTTCACTTGCAGTGCAAAGGCGGCATACCGGATGCCACCTTGAACCCGAAATGTAAAGGCGACATCTGGGATGCTGCCTTTCGGGTGCATTGTTTAATTTTTTTTTAACCAGGACGATTTTTGTAATTAAAAAAAAACGGATTAAAAAAAACTCCAAAAAATACCGGTGTAGGAAAAACTGGGAAGAAATGAGGGGGTTGTTAGAGGTGCAGCATGCTAAAGAATAGGGGCGGTGCGCAGCTGTACAATGAGACAGGGATGAGGGGAGGTCGTGCACACAGTTGAGGAGGCTAGAGTGGCAGCACTGGATGAGAACTGGATGGGTGCTGCTCAAAGGCGGTTCGGTAGCG
This sequence comes from Viscum album, assembly GCA_963277665.1. Lineage (NCBI taxonomy): Eukaryota > Viridiplantae > Streptophyta > Magnoliopsida > Santalales > Viscaceae > Viscum > Viscum album. The sequence continues at coordinate 1,136,615,558 of OY728150.1, read as the reverse complement.
TGGCTTGACACGGGTATCCGACTATAAGTTGGAGGGCATGACCAAGGGAGATGTAGTGTGGTTGTTGCAGATCACAGGGGTGGAAGTTTTAGGGAGGTTGTGCATGCGGGTGAGGAGGCCGATGGGTCTGTGGTGCTTTGGTTTGAAGATTGGACCGGGGGGGGGGACGCTAGTTCGAAGTCCGATGCAGGTGTTTGGAGCTGCATGAGTGGCCTAGTTCAGTGCGAGGCGAGATGTAGGGTGGTGAAATGCGAGATGGAATGATGAAGGCAGGGCGATGCCAGTACAGGAGAGGGAGCAGTGGCGATACATCAAGGAAGATGAAAGAGAAGGGGAGTGAACCGACAACGCTCTAGGGTTGCCAGGGGAAAGGAGGTTTGCACGGGGAGAGAGGGAAAGGAGGTTTGCACGGGGAGAGAGGGGAGAGAAAGGGAGGGGAGAGAAAGGGAGGGGAGAAAAAAGAAAAGAAGAAATAAAAGAATAGAATATAAAATAATGAAAGGATAGAAAAAGAAATGGAAAAATAAAAATGAAATGAACATTACAAAAACTACCATAATCATTAAAATAACAATAATACAACTAAAAAGTTAATGATTTTATAATTATAACATTAATTTAACTTTAACGACCAAATCAAAATATTTTTTTTAAAAAATATTAATAATCATCATAATATAATTAAAATATTAACTTAATTAATGATAATATAAATAATAATACTAAACTAATAAAACCAACCAAGGTAAGAATATCATTATTTACTTAGGTTGAACACTGTGCACGGTCGCGTGCGCGGCCGCGCGTATGGTCGTGTTCTCGGCCGCGTGTACAGTCGCATGCGTGGCCATGCGAATAATCACATGCATGTATAAGATCCCAATTTCATTCAAAATAAATCTGGTTCAAGACGCAACTCAAAAGTAAGACCCAAAGTAATTAAAATAAAATTAAGTGTCTGTAAGGGTGTGACACATTTCAATGGGTAAGAATATGTTCAACATGTTTCGTCAACTTTGGTGTCCTCCCCAACACCCACAAGAATATCCTGATGAATTTGTCTATTAATGGAATCAATTGTTTCCACAACAACCTGTCCCCCCTCCACATATAATACAACATCCTTCTAGGCTCAACCATCCGAGTATCATGTCACATCCAGGCCTCCTCACCCCAAGCACGATTATAGACCTCTAGGCTCATCCATCATAGGCTCACATTATATCATATGTTGAATGAAACAAACCTAAAAATCTGTCTCTTGGCCTGAAACAAGTCATTCCAACTTCATACACAAAGAGATATCATGTGTTTAATGAACAAGTCACTTGTCCTATATAAGAAATCAGGACACTCAGGCCCCCAAGGAAATATCCTTCATCAAAAAATAGTTATTATTCCATAATTAATTAACTAATTAATTAATCATAGATATCATCTATGAGAAAAAAACCATCAATCTATCTCAAGCTATCACAAATAATGTAAAAAATTAAAATTACATGACTTCTAAAAGATTTTATCCATTTTTTTGTCAATAAATTATAGATTTATGGTCATTAACAATTTTAAATGATAACTTAAGAGAGGAATAGATATCACACTCTCTAGAATATATAAGAGAAAACCATTATCAGTGTAAAAGTAGCAACATCACAATGTGATCGATATAATTTCATTAATCCACTTAGAATGACTATTGGGTAAATTTCATTACAATCCGTAGGGATAAATCATTCTGTCTGTTAGATTTCATGTAAATAAAATAGAAGCATTAAATCCCCAACTTCAAAATTGTGTCAACATTCTTCACAAGATAACGAACCACACAATAAACCTTAATATCCTTTCCCACAAGAACTACATCCATTGGAGGACACCACGACATTATCGCACCAACAAAAACCAAGAGAATCCACATTGGAAATATGTGTACAAAAAAATTGAATAAAATTATTATATAAGATGAAATGTAATCAAAACTGGAGAAACATCAAGAAACAAAATGAAGAACATTCCTTGGACTACCTTGGATCACAACAAAATATAGATGACAACCCAAGGATCGATTGTCCTTGAAGGGAATCCTTAACTCTAAAGGGGAGGTATTTTATAATCCATGACCGTGGAAGAGATACACTAATGTCGTAGTGTTCTGGAAAACCCAAGCGATTGGAAATTCTTAATACACCACTATATAGGGGAATTACATGATGTGTAATAACATTTCACAACATGTAGTCCTTAGGGTTTGGTTTCCGTAACAAAATCCATCACATCATTATTTTATTTATGTTTCTAACCTCAATTAATTAAACTTATAGAATCCTACTTTCACATCTTGTAAAATTATTACACATCATGAAACCATCCTGATTCCATCTTTTGGTAGTTGAGTCCCTACTAACTTACTTCGAGCCTCAACATATCACGTTAGTCATCAAAAGAGTTAAAATGGTGGATCCATGAAGATAAATACCTGTACATTATAAACCTATAAAAACATCATAATCCTTTAGATTCCTAAACCATCCAAGAGAGGAAACCAAAAATGGGGTCTTCCGAACAGCCACCAGATGATATACCTTTCAAAATCTATCACCACAAGAGGTGCTGAACCACCACATAAAATAACAATGGGATTTAAATAGTTATTAGATATACTAATCATTAAGTCTTCACCACCTATAGTGATATAGTGAATCCATATAACCTCAAGAATCTAGATACGAAAATGACATGGCATACCCCGCATGTATTCACCATCCATAGTAAGAGAGTTATATAGAACATTTGATAAGAGAGATAGTCATATCATAAACCAGAAATATGACTACAAAAAATAAATGATTAGCATTACAAGAGAAGTGATAATCATAAAAAAATCAGGGTATTGATAAGGCATTGATGATTAAAATTCCATGTTACTATCCTCAATATCATCGTGTCGTCACTGGAAAAAAACCAATAGGATAATATGCCCACACAACACATTCTCCCAGTGGTCCTTCACCTCTACCAAATGTTCCTAGATGGTTGGATCCTCATCAATATAGATATCTCTAATATAGATGATGTGATATTCATAATGAGGATAATGACAGATCAAATACTTGTGAAAAACATTTTGTATCATGTTCATATGTGGTAGAAGCACTATTTGATACACCACGAATCCAACATGAGCCAACCCCACGATTGGCATAATAACTAGAAAGAAGGCATAATCTTACACCCAAAACATTTATTACCATTTTGGGTACTCACCTTCCAGAACACAGGATCCCCAACGTTGAACACCATAGGTATCCTAATATTATTATCATATGATTTATGAAGATCAAGAAGTTCCTTCATCCTCCCATGAATCTATTTCACCATCACTATCATATTCTAAACCAGTTATAGCTCATGAATTACTAACTCTACAACTTCGGTCCCATAAAATGGATAACAGAAACATGGTCCATAAAAGGAATCAAATGACTCTATTCTAATGGTAGAGTGAAATCTATTGTTGTCATCTAACTCAACCATAGGAAAGTTCCTCATCCAAAAACCTCCAAAATTCAGGACATAAGGTCAAAACATGTGTTTAATATTATTAATGGTCAATTCCATATAACCATCCATCTACATATGAAAACTATTTATCATGATTAGTTAATAACCAAAATAATTAAAGATAACTCTTTACCCATTGGATGAAAAGCAGTGATCTTGATAAAAAATGATCATCATTGGGACCCCATGGAGTCTCACCACCATCTCCAGATTTTACCTCAACAAAACCTCAACTAATCTCGACTCCTTCTTTTCTATAATGTTGGAAACATTCTTCAATGGATTCACTACACCCATTTCCCATCATATCCTCCCCATCCCCGATATAAAACAATAACAATTTCTATAGATATTTCATCCCACTTATACAAAGGAACATCTATCGTCTGTGGAAAACCAATAAGAACACGATGCACATCCTTCACCTTCTGGAAGACCGCTTCTAGAGACACATGCTCTAAAAATGAATTTTTTAAACCAGGCCACCAAAAATGTATTCTAGAAAATTGCTATGTATATTCCATTATAAGATATACCACAAAAAGAAAACCATGGAAATATCTAAGAACCATCTCATGAATCCCCATTAGAATGAAATTTCTTCCTAAATCAATACTCGGTGTCATTCATCCTTAAAAAACCTATTAGGTGCCTCACCAAAAAAAATTTGGGTCTCTCCAAATATCCAACTCCAAATCCTAGAATTGGGATTCATCCACCTATTACACAAGATATACTATGACATCATCTTAAAAAGAAAACCCCTACCTCCATCTTCTCCCATATCCATATGTAATGTTGAATGTTATTCCATCACCTTCCAAGAATCACCAGATTCATGAACTACATCTATAAATGACTTTTGACTCATCGTATCAACCAAAAAATTCCACTTATTAGGAGTATTTGAAATCATGATGTTTTAAGCCAATATTAACACCATACATCTATGCTAACACAAGTTCAGGTCATCCTGGGTGAAAACATACTCCATGCTCTTATGATCGGAGAAGATCACTAAATACACATTGATGAGGTAATGTCTCTAGAATATTAGGGAAACCACAACCACTACCAACACGAGATTATTGGTTCTATAGTTATTATTGTGGATACTTAACTACAAATTCCAATAAGAAATGAAATATCTCTTAAACATATGACGAAATCCCAACCCAGGATGTGGATAATCAAATAAAACATAAAATTGAACCCCTTGTATTATAATAAAATGAACTGGAACACTGACCAAAGTCTCATTCATATACTCAAATGTTTCCTGACACTAATCAATCCACATAAACTCATGCCCATTTCTATTCAATGATGTCATAGGATTGTGAACAAGAGATAAATAATCTAGTAACATCCTATAATAGACTGAAAGACCAATGAATATTTTGACATTATTCAATGAATTGGGTGTTTCACAAGACAAAACTGCTTCTATATTGAATGGATCAATATAAATTCTCTGTTAGGGTCAAACATGACCCATGAAACCAACTTCTAGTGCCCAAAACTCACCCTTAAAACACATCCCGTGCAGCATTTGATGATTAAGAACACCCAAAATGGCATGTAGATGATAATCATGTACCTCCTCGGATGCAGAGTTCAAAAGGATTTCATCAATGATGTGAACCATTAATATTTATTGGATCTTAAGGAATAGAGTCTTTATTAATCCCATGAAAAAAAGATAATTCGTCACTCCAAATGGGATAACAAAAACTCTTAATTCCCAGGATAACAGTGGAAAGTAGTCTATCATATATCCTAAAACTTTGTACACATTTGATGATATATTGACTGAAATAATTTTTCTATAACCATCTTCCACCTTTCATTTTATCAAAAAATCATCGATCCATGGATGAGGATAGCAGTTATTCCTTATCACTTAGTTTATGCAACAATAATCGATACAAAACCACAAATTACCATCATCATCATTCACATTGAAAAGTAGTCCACCACACAGTAAGACAGTCGGCCAAAAATACACATTGCAACATACCATCATGTTGTATTCATATCTCTCGCAACTCATAAGGTTCATTCCTATATGGATTCATGGTGATAGAAGACACACCTGGCTGTAGTTAGATTCCCAAATTAGATCTCTCATTGAATGGGTTAACACTAAAACATAATCTTGAAATAATTAAATGTACTGTTATATTACAACGGAAAAATCAATCTGTTGAACCTCTGATGAAATCAAAATCAATTTATCTGTTAATGATGATAAGTTTGGAATAGTCTTATGGCCCATCCATGTCGATAATTAAATCATGTTTTTGTATCCTTAAACATATGAAATATACCCAAATCGGGGTTTACCTAGAAGCATCTCATAGTCACTACGTTGATAAAAAAAATATCTCGACCTAAAACTGGAAAAGTTAATACAAATGGAACGAGATGTATCTCTACATCAAGTCCTAAAGAATGGAAAAGGATACGTGATGTAATGGATTATCTCTATAGTAGATAAGCAACATGTAACCAAGAAAAAAACTAGAAAAAGAGTACCTCAAATGATGTTCGGGTTGTACACTGCTTGAAACACTAAAGTATGAAGCTAACCACAAGCTGATCCACACACTCTCTGGCCATGTTAACGACCACCACTATGGATTATCTCTTCTCTCTATGTATGGGGAGTGTCCCATTGTAATCATCTTCCAACCCCATATACTTTATACAATCCTAAACTTGAGAATCCTTCTATTGATTCCTCGACTAGAACTATTACTAATAGAGGATCATGAAGCCGAACAACTGGGGAATATTGAATACTCTGAACGGTCGAGCACTCTCTTAATTTATGACCACATAATATATACGAAAAACATGTTATGATCCCTTGTAATAGTTCTAAGATCTATCACCCTAGGAGAAATGAGACATTACGAGATGGGACCCACTCTTAGCTTATCATAAACACCTCAACCCTGACAACATCGAAACCCATACCACAACAGTACTTCGTGGTGAATCCTGTAGACTCACCTCACGCGATTATCAGTTTAAGGCTAATGTTCTCTCGATGACTTATTTCTTCACCAAATCCTCAAGATAGATATTCAATATAGACGGGATGACTTTGCATTAGATATATCGATCCAAAGAGTCTTCGAAATTCCTATCCCTGGCCTCAGCATCTAGCAATAGCTCTGAAGAATATCGTAGTAGTTTCCAAAAACAGATCTTATACTCTCACGCACTATATCTCCCATGAGTAAGGGAAAATAGCTCTGGGTGACTGTATAAATTTGTTTCCAAATAAAGAAACTAGACTCTTAATTGGTCTTGGAACTACTCCCACAAAACCTCTAACTCTTCACAATCTATGATGAATAAGAACCACCCTTCCTTGATAACCCACGTAAAATCATCACAAACTATAACATCTACTGATCCTTCTAAAAATGGAGAAAATAAAATGCTATCTCATCCTCCTCTAACCCATCATCCATGATTTCATCTGAAATAGAACAATCATACCTTTATAGAATGGTTTACTGAATCTATTAACATGCCATCCTATGTGTGTCATCTTCTACAATCTCTACTCTATGACAAAATTCTGGTGCAACCTATTAATAATCTTTTACCCAAACCTAACAAGGATTCCAACCTGGAACCATACATAAAAATGTTAAAAAATTAGATGCCTTTAACATGAAATATGGATTAAAATACCATTAATTATTATCTTCTTATTATTCATTTTAGGTTAATTTACCCCAAGGTCTACCCATTCAAACATAGCCTGAATGAAAAATGATTGATGATCCATTCCTAGGTCTCTACCCAAAAAATAGTATCAACTTGTTTAGAATTCATTGTATTGTTATTGGTATATGAATCAAATCATTATGGGACACAAATACCTATGTCTAAACCGATATACCATGTTTACATTACTTTCTAAACATATCGTACATTGTTTACCTGAAAACCCAAGAAACCACCCCTGTGTTAAACACCAAACTCCACCCTATCCCTCAACCATACCACTCATACCACTATATCAGGACCAACTACACACAATCTATACCACTATTGGGAAAAAATGGGATAAAATTGATAGTGTTATTAGAAACTGCCTCCACTGGGCCCTGAGATTACAAGTTTCACTAATGGTATAATAAACACACAACTGGGAGGCATTACCCTTTAAAGATAACACATGAGAAAGAGAGAAATAAGACAGACACCAACCAACTCCATATACAACCTAAATATAAAATAGAATATGAAGTTAACATTTGATATTTCAGGCAAGAACTACTACAATTTAATGGAAAAACTTCAAGTAAAAAAATAAAAATAAAGAAAAATCCATCCAAAAAGCCCTACTATGTCTTACTAAACCCCAAACTAGTAGTAAAAAGTGTGATCTACAAACTATTCAAATTGACCATACACACACACACACACACACACATATATATATATATATCTATGTGTGTGTGTGTGTTGGGTGATTATAAATGTGTACTGAGTAGGATAATCCCCGGAGCCTGTCATGAGAAAGATAATGAAACAACGCAAAAGCACATAAACAACAAGTAAAACTAACTCATTACGAAAATAGGTTTACTGTGTTCCTAGACTCAGCATGGACAGTCTCATCAAATATCACATACAATTGCATATAATATGGTAATGAATATCAAGGGTACCCCTCTACAACATACATACTTGTTTTCTTATATTCTATAACATTTCACATCCTGAGAATATTTCTCCCAAAAGACATGCCTGCAGACACCTGGGATAAGAAAAACAACTCGAACCCCATGAAACATACCACCACATCTATGCAACCCAATGTAACAAGTTTGCTATTATGATCCACCACCAGAGGTGTAATATGTATCATAAATCAGGTATTATACCTAAAGCCATTATAGCCTATGTGATGAGTAATGATCATCAACCCATCAAATCCTATAGACATTATACTTGTAGCTTTTCTGAGAAAATATATCTAGAATACATATGTGTGAAAAAAACACAATCCATTACAACCACCTAGAAAAATATATGTGGAGAACCAGCAACTGTGCATACTGGCACAACTATCTACCAAGATAAGAGAGTGGGGCTAGAGGTGGTAGTTTTCCAACCATCCTCCCACCAGGATGTTAGGAAAAAACACACCTAGATATTAGATCCCCTAAAATGTTAGTTTTGTTAACTGAATGGGTGGAGTAGTGTATAAAAACACAAAATTTAAATGATATTATATATCCCAAAACCATACTATGTCCATAACCTAGTCTCGTAATCAACTACATATATTGTCTCTCGGACTCTCGGATGTCAATGCTATGATAATATATCCTATAAGTACACAACCATTAATGATAAATAATAAATTAGTTTATTATTTTTTATTAGCCGCACATTAATAAAAATATTTAATTAAAGATTAATAAAAAATTATCATTTTCCAAATTACGTTTCATTATATTTATAACAAAGATACATTCCCTCCATGTATATGAAAATTGATTCCATTACTTATCAGAATAATAACCATAAAATTTCATCCTAGTAAGCTCTAAGCTGATGGGTGGAACATTGATTCATTTATTAACAATATTACATTACGTATTACCTGGTACTCTAGAAAAAAATCATATGAAAGCAAACAAGGTTAACAACAAAGAACATCAATTTCCCTCATGAAGTGGGGAAAAGAACCAATCCTCTCCACCCCATATACTATAACACCCTTCCAGGCTCATCCATCTAAGGCTCACATCAAATATGGGCCTCCTCACCCCACACACCACAATATCCCTCTAGGATCATCCATCCCAAGATCAAATCACATCACAAGACGTTTGAAATTAATACAGGAACTCAGATCTTCTCTCCAAAATAAGGCATTTATCCTTCTCATGCAACATGCTCTCACACATCCAAAGAAAAATGAACTAGGATTTTAAATGGAATAAGTAATCTCACTACCTACATAGAATTTATTTTTTACACACAGACAGTTCTTATTCTATATTTTATTAACTTATTTATTAATCATAGGTTTATATTATGAAATTTCTATGAATATAGTTATCTCATGCTATCAAGAATTAATTAAATATATTATTTATCATGTGTTGATAAAACTTTTAGAATATTATATATAACCACATTTCTACTATACATTCATTAAAAATTCACCATGATACTCTATGAATGTCATATATATCACACTATCATGAAAATCAAGAGGCAAACCATTATCATGGTAAAAAGAAGAAACATCACAATGCGGTCAATACCAATTATTTAATATGGTTAAATTAATTATTAGGTTAATTTAATTGTGATCCAATTGGATATATCATGATATATATATATAATTATAAATAAGAAAAACATAAGCCTAAAATCCCTTACCTCGACTGGGTGTCATCATTATTCACTCAAGAATGAACCACACTACAGATTCATATGTCCTCTCACGCAAGAACTCCATCCATTTAAGGATACTAAGGCACAACCGAACCAACAACAACCATGAGATACCACATCAAAAAAAGGGTATGAAAACACCTTCTAATAGGGATGAGATACTCGATGACATGAGACAAAACAAGAATAAACTGCTAGAAAATGAAGGAAGAACACACCTTCGACCACTGCGGATCTCCAAAGATTAGAGACAAAAGTCCAAGGATCAATCCCGTAAATGTGAATCTAAAATGATAAATGAAAGGGTTTCTGAATTCCTTAATAGATGAATATATATACTAAATACATTTGTTTATGAATAATACATGAAATTTTAAATGTTTAATACATCACTATAGCTAGGAATTATAAAATCTTTAATCCCCTTTTAGGTCGTGTAATCATTCGTGTTCAGTTTATGCTAGAAAAATATTACCTCCTCATTTTGTATATTTTTCTGACACTAATTCAATACACTTTTTGAAAGCTACATTAATGTCATGTAAAATTATTACATGTCATGAAATCTCCCTACATTTATCTTTTACCAGCTGAGTCCCTCCAAACAACCTATAAGCCTCCTCCAAGATCATCGATTATCAAAACCCTATAATGGTTTGATCCATGAGGATCCATGATTTTAAAATAAAAATTTAAAATTATAATAAATTTCCCATTATTAATTGAATCACATTATTTAGATGAGAAAATGATTTCATTTTAATTTTATAAAACATTGATATTCACACTATATAAAGAGCTGAGTATAGAAATAATTCAATATTAATATAACATGATCATATCCTATATATATATATATATTAAAAATAAATTGTTTTAAAATAAATTTACCATAATGTAACAATAGAAACATAGAATGATGTTTATATAGATTAGAAATACCCTTGAGAAAATAATGGTTTTATCTGCATCAAAAAGAAAGAATAAATATTTTAATTGATTGATTCCCTCAGTAAACTAAAAAAAATTATATATATTTATAGGGTATTCATGAACCAAATACCCCATTAGATTATAAAATAGTTTCAAAAAATATAGAAGAGGAAAAATAGAAAAGTTAATTCAAAAAAATTAATATTGAATAAAAACACATATTTTCCTATATCGTTCAAAGGAATTTTCAAAAAAATGTGATTTTACATATTTTCAAAAAAAATGTAAATTTACTATCCAATAATAGATTCTTTACTTTAATAATAGATAATTTTATAAATATGGATACAAGTACACAATTTATAAATTTTAATGAATTTTTTAATGTTTTCTAAACATGTTTTAAAAAAAATGTTGTTTGTATAGTGGAGTAAAATTTATCTAGATAAAAACATAATTTTAAAATAGTGTAATATAATATTCAATAAAATATAATATTATAGCGTGATAAAACATGTAAGAATCAATTTTGTTCTCAATTCAAAAATTATAACTCCAATGAAGGAGACTTGTGTTGTCACATCCCTTATAGTAAACCAACTTTCTTTGTCATGAAGCATTTTTAAAGTTATTTATATAGTAAAAAATTAAAACAAAATAGTAATCTAGATAGTATAATAATGTTTCATAATGATCCAAATATCTATAAAATATATTTTTATGAATTGTTATAAAATAATTATTCAAAATTTAATTTAAATAATATTATACAATTGGAGTAACAACTATGTCAAAAACAGATAGAAGAAAATATATTTATCTATATTCGATTATCCAAAGAATTTAATGGAAAAAATATATTGATAATTCATAGATTATTAAATCAATACATCATCACTCAATATTAAAAATATTCATGACATGTACTCTCAATGAAATAGAACTGTGTGCTATAAAACTCTTACTGTTTTAGTAACTCATTAATTGAATCTCATTGAAAAGAGTTATTCCAAATGAAATCAAAATACCATGGAATCAAAAAAAATTATACTATATCTCAAAATTTTTATATAATAGAATCATAATATAAATAGGGGTAATAATACTATACATTTCTCAATGAAAGGAATTTTAGGGGAAATCTATTCCTAGATCCTCCTTGGTTATGAACTTGAACAAAATGTCCTAAACATTTATACACATCACCTTAAATATAAACAAATGATCATTTTTATTGACGTAAACCATATATAAAACTCATTTGTAATCAATATACACTTAGACAAAAGCACACACACACACACATTTATAAATATGTTTTATTTTTTGTAAAAACGTTCACCATCTGTATGTAATCATTATCTCTTGGAACTAGTTTCTTAATAGATATTTTGGTATATATAATATTTCATAATTGCATTAATGAATGGTCTTATAAAGTACTATAATATATGATCCTTGTTAATTTTTAATTATATTATATCATTTCATGTAGTCTTTGGTTACTATCCATGATACTAAAATCAATGGAAACCTTGTTTTTCTAATTAATAATGAATGATGGGTGATATGATAATTAATGAGATAAATTTTTATATGACCTTTCCTTAAGAATGAAAAAATTATTTAAAAAAACACACACACCCAAACACACACATACACACATATATTATTTTAATGTTAAAAATGATTTAAAAATATTCTAGTCTATATATTCATCGTATTGTTCATTTAGGTGGATAAACTAATCCAAACATGATAATTACGTGATTAATGGAAGAATATAAGATGGTTTAGTAGTAGTATAATAATAGAAAATATATATTTATAAAACCATAGTTAATTATAATATCTCATTTAATGATTATTTTTGTGTTTACCATATTCAAACAGTATCTAGGATGATCTGTTGAGTTCCTAGAGTCTTCTAGAAGTGTTGTGTTGGGCGATGGCTCTACAGAATTCCCATGTTGTGAACATGATTCACATTGAGGGTATATATTAGGTCAATATCTATTAAACATATAAATTATTTGAAAATAATATATGTTTTCAGTTTTTTAACATCATTAGTCATCATATATTAATTAACAGAAAAAACCACTTTTATATATATGAAAATCATTTGAATCAATTTATGAATCATTAATTCAGGAATTGAATAATTTATTTAGAGAACAATTTATTATAGTGGATTCCTCAAATGCTCTCATTGGTATTGTGTTTCTGTTCATCGAACCAATGGATTACGCATTTGTTTCTTGTGTTTTTATGCACAACTAGGTTTAATCATTAATTTCCTGACCATTTTTTGAGTTCGTTACTCTCTTTATGTAAGATAAATGTATTTCTTCATTGTTTTCATTATTCTTCGGCTGGCAGTATCATTGTGAATTATGTTATTTATATATAATTGTATGGTGATTCTTCTAATGTCACTTCTTCCTTCATTATGTCAACTTCTTATTAGGGTTTTCCAAGTGATTATTGTGTTTTTACACGTGAGTTTATCAATATAGGAATTGTTCTAAACATAGAATGTTTATTACATAAACAGATTAAAATATTTAAGAGTGATTATGTCATCTTAGGTTCAGGGTTTCAACACGCCTTCTGTCATGAGTTTCCCATTATAATTAGATTTTTTACTGAATGTGAAATAGGTGGTTCATCTCTAGAATACGTTTTTAGAACCATGAATATTTATTATTTTATGACATTTTTCCTAAAATGAATGAGCATGATTGATTGATTTTTTTATTCAAATGATTATTCAGATAAGGTGGGTCTTATCCAATTTTTATGAAAACAATGGTGTCTTTAGAATCATGTTCAAATTTATTCTAAAAAGTGGTTTTCAAAGAATGATACTATAAATTTCTATTTTTCAAACTATATTATCAAATGTGATCATTAATCTGATATTTTTTAAAACAAGTGACATAGAAGAAGCATTTGGTACTTATTTAAGACATTAAATATTTGTCACTATATATTTTTATTTAGAGGGGTTCACATAGATTTTAAATCTATTATACATGCAAGGTTCCATGGTTCATGATTGTGATAATATATGGGGGGTCACCCATAGGGTGTTCCAATGATCCAAATCCATATTTCTTGAGATGTGAGTGCACACTTATAATTTATAGTTGTATTTCTGATTTATATAGAATAAATTATGTCATAATTTTACATTATTATCCATTTTTAATGGATTTTATCTTCATGTTTTTGAATGATATGATTAATAAAATAACTAATGAAATTAGATATATGAAATATTCTTTGTACCTATTTTTTCTTATCTTATTTTAGAACTATATAAAATGTTGACACTATCATCCATGATTGTAAATAATTATTAATAACTTTTATCATTCCATATTTTATTAAAATTAAAAATATTTGGATTGTTTTAAAAAGACTTGATGTTGAACAGTAGGGTAAGACCAAACAGTTCTAATTTAAATCAAACCATATAAATTACCTTACAAAAATTTATACAGTTTTTATTATGTTGAAAAATATAAGGTGTTATAGTCAATCAGTGAGGTATATACTGGTTGTGTATGGGTAACATTTCATGGGATGGTGGTTTATATCCCACATATCCCATGGATTAGCTGTTTATTATTTTTTATTAGTATTTATATTTCATTGTTTAATTAATACATCTATATTTTTCATTTCGATATTTCATTCTTCAGTTTTCATATTCTGTGAACCTCATTCAATGTAGAGAGAAAACATACCACCATATTTTTTTATTCATTTGCGATTATCTCTATCACATTGGAAATGGGGATACCCTTGGGGTGTATGGTGAAATGGTATAATTTTTTTGTTTCTTAGTGTATTATAGGTCAATTCTTTAAAAATATTTATTTAAGGTTTTCCATTTATCAGGATACTTGTCATGGATCATTTTTTAGAGAGGTGATATGATTTTTGGTACATGAATGCTACATTACATTAGTGTATGGCCATGTAATTTAAGGAAGATCCTCACGTTTCTCTGTTTTATTTGAATGTGTGTATAATGGGTCATGTTTTGAATTAAGTATGAGTTTTTATATAAAAATTTCTCCATTAAACTACCTTTATCATGTTGAATAATCATTTTATTTAGATTCTATTCAATAATATATTTCCATTTAATTGACTGACATGTTTTCCAATGAAGTGTTTGCGAGAGATTATACTAAGGGGAATACTCTTTGTCATCGTAATATTACAGAGGTTTAAATTTAGCTAGTTTTTGTTAGGGACAAGATTGTAATACTTCTTCAGAACAATGTTTTTGATGTCCAGCCAAATGATGGAGGATACAAGGACTATGAATTAAAGTAATTATGCATGAAACCATCATACTTTAAATGTATAAATGATCAAAAAGTGGTCAAGGTCATATTTTACATGATTTATCTGGTTTTGGAAACCCAAGCACAACCAGATTCTATCAAGGTGACATGCATAATGTTCAGACCTATTTGATTACACAAGTGGTAGTGGGATTCCATGGTATATGAAAATTGAAATGTGGGATTTGATTAACTGGTTTTAATGACTCTGTTTTATCAATTTTACTTCACATATTCTCTAATATTGGAGAACTATCTCGAGTTCCCCTATATATAGAAGTGAGAGTATTCATTCATAGGGTAAATAAATCAATATGAGAAGATTATTTTATTTGAAAAGGAATTGGTGATGAATTGAAATCTATAATATAATTAATAACTAAATGGATTGTGAATAGAAATTCAATCATAATTATAAATTGTAAATCATGCAACATAAAATGATAGTGTATATAGTGATATTATGATGAAATAGACTTCTAAAACATTATTAGGTACATTTCCCATATCTTCCACCTAAGTATTGTTTTAGTTGAACACATTGTTACAACGCCAACACTAGTAGCATGGACCTAGTGTCTTACATCATTTCACAATAATAGAATATGGTTTTAAATCCCAATGTACCATGAATTATTTCATTATTTTGGACCATATATACAGAGGATACTCATTTTACTTTGGAAATAGAATATAAAACATAATACATATGAAAATATAATAAACTCATTATGTGAAAAAAATTCCAATATCACTTCATCACATCTTATGTATATGAATGTAATTTGGGTGAAATTAATTGACTAGTAAGGCTTATTTATAATGGAATGAATCTTGAATAGGTAAGAATAATCAACATTTAAAGGTAGATAACTAATGAAACATTCCAATTAAATAACAGATCTATCCTGGTGAGATATGGTAGAATAAATATATCATTAGAAATAACTGAATAAACCTTCCATATAATAAAAAATAATGAAATTCATCCATTTATTAATTCATAGAGAAAAATTCCTACATAATAAAATCTAAAATTTTAATGAAGGGAATTATTAATTATTTTACATAATGTCTCCCAAGAATATGATACTATTCTATCAAGATCCATTCTCAATTTTGTTAAAAACTATTCGATAAAAAAGAATATGATTTTGTAAACTGATTCATCTCATGAGAATTAAGATGAAATGAGGGCCTATCATTTACATAGACCCACCCATGTCTATAAGTAAAAATAATTCCTCGAATATTGAATATTATATTTAGTTCATAAAAAATATGACTTATTATATAATATATGTATTTAGATAAGGATAGAGATTAAACTTTATTACCCCAATTAATCAAATTATATAGAAAGTAAATTCCATATATCAAAATCATAAATTCTATAGGATAAAATCATATCCATTATAAAATATTTTTTATATGTAACAAAAATATAATTTTTTAATGAAAAAAGATCACAAAGAAGTTATTGTTTTATGTCAAAGTTATCAATATCATAAGTGAGTGATATTTCACAATAAATATTACACACATTGTAATTTTCGTGGAAAAAAACTTGAATGATATAATTTGAATTAAAAATCAAGATACACTAAATAATTAAATATTAATTATATTACATGTTAATGGGGATGTATGTCCACCACATAAATGTGTATTGGTGTATAATAACAACTATGACTAAATAGAATGTAAATTGAAATGAAATCTCTTACCTACACTTCATTTTGGTTGTATAAGAATTAAAAACCAATTAAGTGGTTTTAAACAAATTATTAACTTATAATAGAATCATAGTCCTATTTTTAATATATTATATAATCGTATTATAAAATTTTGGAGATGTTTTTCAATAATATTTCATTATATTCATTATTTTGGGAGATAATTACCTTGTTTTCATCATTGTGTTTCTTCATGAATTTTCTGGTTCTAAAATATATTATATAATTTCAAAATATGAATATTAACATAAATTTTAAATTTTTTCTATTTATAAACCAATTTAACTTTTAATACCAGTCATTAATTATGTTTATGAATAATTATGTATGTTATGATCATTGAGATGGTAGTTTGTATGTATGCATTCCTAACATTTCGATTTTCCAAAGACCATTATGGAAATGATGTAGTTAATATTTTAAATTTATATAATTCCCGTTATTTAACATATAAAATATTATAAATTTATATATATAATACATTAGTTTTTGTGATGAATGTATAGTCACAACACATCATGAATGTGGTAGTCCACACAAACACGAACGATGTAATAATCATTACACGAGTGAAATGGAATGAAAAAATGAAATATATTATATTTATAGAATGATAATTATTTTATGAATATCATAATTATTTTATGTATATTATATACAATAATTAGATTTATTTTTATCACATTCCATGTGATTAATCCATTAATGAAAAATCATATGGTATGATGAGAAGATAAACTTCTTTAAAAAAGAGTTATGTTATCATGTGTCATATTGAATGGAAATTAATAAGGTATATTGGATATAATGAAACCCTATATATTATAATGTTTTATATATCATATATATACTTCAAATCTATCAGAATAAAAAATCATGACTGGTGCTAATAGAAAAATTAAGGACCTCAGTTTGCAAGGAGGTAGTTTTCCAAACACACAAATGACAATTTTGTAACCAATTCGGTGGTACATGAAATGGTTTAATGTGATTTCATTTTCATTAATATTTCCTCTTATATATATGATAATCAGTTTTTTATATAATTACTTTTTAATAACAATTTAATGAGGTGGATATATATGTAAGATAATGATAATTATTGATGAACATTACATCTTCTTTGGTTATCATCCTTATGTTTTTGAAAAACCATTAAAACATTTGATTTATATAAAAATAAAAATTCTAATATTATGGAAAAACCAAGGAATTTAATTGGGTAGGTATTTATCAAACCAAAGTGGTTTTATGGTGTGAACAGGATAGGGGAGTGAGTTCCCTATTATAGATGAATTTTAATGAAATTATTGTCAATACTTTGATTTATTCACTATATGGGAGGTCCATATTATATATTGTGGCTCTAAAATTCCTAATTAATGGTGGGTAGTTAGTATGTGTTCAATCAAGAAAAAAATAAAAAATTAAACACATGTTTTGAATTGTTTGTTGTTTAACATCAATGTCTCTATAATTTTAAAATATTTGTTTTCACTCTGTTAACTAGGTTTCCAACATATATTATTTTACATTTAATCAAATATTAAAGTGACAATTATTATAAAATCTGATCCAATAATTTTACATATTAAATAATATTTATCCTATTATAATCATAGGTTTGTTATAAATGTTATTTAACCTATGAACATGTAACATGTAAAAGCAATACATTAATCTTAACAACTCTAGTATAGTTTTTTAGAATTATGGGTAAATATAATAATAATAATAAAAGAAATTTTTTTCCCTGTGTGAGAAAAGTTTTATATTTATAACCAATTAAAAATAAATTTCATGATTTTTGGAATTTATGTAATTTCAAATAATTTAATAAATTTTTGTTTCTTATAAAATAAAATTAATCTCAATTTTTTACATTATTAATTAAAATAAAATATAAAAACATCAAGAAAATTATTTAGTTAAAATATATTTTGTAATAACCTATTTAACATGATATAATAGTATATATATTATGTAACACAATAATTCAATCAATTTACTTCAATTTTATTATTTTTATTATCATTTATTTAATTAAAATATTAACTAAATAATTCATCCTTTAACATTTCTTAATCATTATAAGTAATTTTATTATATCTAAAAAATAAAATAAATCATCATAAAATGTACAAATTTATCTATAAAAATATTATTTATAACATAAATATTATGGTTTGTTCTCTATCCCAAATAATTATATATATTAAAATGAAGAAAGGTAATTCTTTTTCTTTTTCATTATATAAAATATTAAATGGATCATATTCAAAGAAAAATGGATAGGAATTTCCATATTTTGTATATAATGATATTAAAGGTCAATATAACATCATATATTAAAATTTTGAAAATATATGAAGTCATATTAATTCTTATATTTCTATTTGAATCACTAGAAAATCCTTTTTTTTACCTCTAACATGGTAATTAATTTTTACTGCATGATTTTTTTTATAGAAAATTAAGTTATTAAAAATCTAAATTATAAATTATTATGATTAAAAATATGGAATCCATTATTTGAAATTAATTTTAGAGTATCGGAAAAGATTACTTTAAAACTAATCACACATATGTGACGATAAAGAGTATTTTTAAGTAGAAATGTACAAGACTATACAAAGTTATTATATATAAATTCAATATGAAAATGATTAAATTACATAGAATTAATTTATATAAAGTTTATCAGTTGAAAAATTAATATAAATTACAAATATAATTTTACCATATATATTATTTAAATGAACATCCAGTTTTTGATTAAAAATTAAAATTTTTCACCATACATAAAAAATGATATATATCAGAAATATCACATAAATTGCCACAATATAATATCAATATTTTTATTTCAATAAATGTATATTATTAATTCAAAGAAAATGTCTAACATTTTAAAAAAATAATTTGAAATTAACTGTGCAAAGCGTGATTAAGAAAACATTTTTTTAAAAATGTTTTCCCAAAATAATTATATCATTTTAAATAATTCTTATTTTATTAATAATACGTGGATAAATTTTAAACATGAATCAACTAATTATTTTCAATATTTATCTAATCTGATTCATAACCAGTATTCTAACAGAATTTTGATAACTTATTTATTAAATAATAATATCATATAGTATTTTGTTGTTTCGTAAAACTCTCTCTTACATGAATCATAAGTTATGAAATATAATTTTTATTTCAATTAATGATAAAGATAATAAATGTTTAATTAATAAGAAGATATATATGATATATAATTTTTGTAGAATAT
Source organism: Viscum album (assembly GCA_963277665.1). NCBI lineage: Eukaryota > Viridiplantae > Streptophyta > Magnoliopsida > Santalales > Viscaceae > Viscum > Viscum album. Next base: position 1,136,595,240 of record OY728150.1, on the reverse strand, counting down.
TTAATATATATTAATTTCTGAGGATGTTAAATTCACTTCTACGGTAGGGGTTGCATGTCATAAAAGCTGTCAGATATAATGTTAATATTTTGAAATTTTGGGGAGTTATATCCTCCCATAATTAAATATATTTCTCCTTATCAATTTATAATATATCATGGTAATCAAAGGGGTGAATCTTTAATATTTATTTATTGAAAAATCCACATCATATTAGTGTTAATAATTAACCCCTTAATAAGAGCAAAAAGGAAATACAAGACCAATATTTCTACAAAACATTATCCAATATAATAATTTAATCTCTAATTCAAAAATTTAACACCATCGGTTTATCATTAATATTTTTTTTCAAATAATTTAGTTGAGGACATATTAAATAGGACATCATGTAGCCTAGTTTTATGAAATAATCCATTTTCTTCCTTAGATCATGAGTCAATACCCACTTCTTTACCGAACATGATGGGTTTTCAAATAGAATACAAGTTGATCATTTTCTAATCCTAATTACTACAATTCATATCATGTTCCCAAAAACATATGATGGACATCCATGAAAAATTATAATAATTAAATTACATTTTATGAATTTTTTTTCATAGAACTATATATTTTTTTCCACAATGTAATAAAATCATATTTGACTACAATTACAATTCCATTAATGATCACATTAACACTAATGAATATCAATAATTTTAAACTTGTGTATATGAATTGTAATTATTCCAAAAATATATTTTCCAAAAAAAATATATTGCTCCCAAATTTTTTTCCAAGAATGTTATTAATCAGGTTACTCTCCTACTAAACAAATTTTTAAAATTGATTTTCATAAAATAGAAATATTGATCAATATTAAACACATTATACCATGATTATATTCATGACTCTTCTCTTTATAAGGATAAATATTCTAAAAAAATTTTACACAATTTCTAGCTGTTTCATAATTTAATACCAAAAGGCTATTAAAAATGCTTTTATAATTTAATTATTCAAACACATTAGAAAAAAACATTCATTTTACATGAAAAAAGGTCCTTACATAGTCTTGACTTTAACAATAATTTTATTTATCAGATGTATAAGTCCTAACAAGTTATCTTAAATATAAGACATATTATGTTTTACTTAGGTTATCAATTTTCATTATTTAAAAATTCCATTCAATGTGGTATATAATAAAAATGTGAATAAACCTAATAATATCCCCTAGGTGTGTCTTAATAAGTGCACTGTAAGGTCTGTTATCATGTAATGGTTAATTATTTAGTCAATACTAAGGCACCCATTATGGAATTATTATTCGTTAGTAAATTGATTCTAGAACAACACCACCTATTATATCCTCATAAGGATACATTTCTAGGAAAAATCGCATAATCTCTACCTTAAAAAAACATATTTATTTTATTCTATATTTATCTTAAAATTATGCCTAATGGTTATATTCCCTAATATATATTTTTCTAAATATAATTCCCCAAAATTCTATTAAACATTATCTGACACCAATTATATGGACACTAACCCTAGTATCCCAGATATGGTTCCTTAAATTATTACATTGGTACAAACACAAGGAATAAAACCCAAAGACTAATCATCATAATAGTTTTGGAGTACCATATAAATATTAGATTCCAATTTTCCATTGGTAAAATTAAATAAAACATAGTACGTAACAACAGATAATAAACTGCATCATTGAAAACTCATAAAAAGATATCCTATTATAAACCTTGTGAAATGGAAAAAATAAAGGTGAGCTCAAGTGATCGATAATGGTTAAATATAAATGAAGAAATCCCGAATCAATAATCTTAATAAATATGTAATGGTAGGTAACCAAATGCACATTCCATTTAAATAACATGACTATAATAGTGAGATATGAAATAATTAAAATGAAAAGATAAATAAATGAAAAATATAAAATTTAATCAATATATTTAGAATTAAATGCATCCATATATAATTTGACAATGAAAATTAGAGGTATAATTAAAAATGTATTATGAATGATGGAAATTATTATTTACTAGATTTCATTATTTATAGGCACATGAAACTTTTATAATCAAGATATTTTCTCATGAATGTTTAAAACACCTTAGTAGAACCCCATAAGGGAAATAAATTCATCTCATGAGACTATTGATGCATCTAAGTGATATCATTATTAAAGACCCACCCATTTTTATAGGACCATATAATTTCTCATATATCAAATAATCAATTCATTTAATGAAAAATATTATTTATAATCAAATATCTGTATTGAGTAATAGATTCAAATTTGTCCTTATTTCCACAGTTGGTCAAATAAATTACAATGTAAAATCTGTATATAAAAATGATATATTTTTTAATAAATAAAAATATATTTCATACAATAATAATTATTTTTATGATAAATTTAATGTATTATGAAAAATGATCACATTGATTTTATTTTTTTAAGATACCTGTTTTAATCAAAAAATAATATAATATTGCCTAATAACATTTACGACATTATCATTTTCATGTAAAATTAACATAAATGATATTTTTCAAATTTAAAGGTATAATATGATTAATAATGAGGTTTTAATGATATTACCAGTCAATAGGGAAGTATATACATCATAGAAAAGTTAATTGGTTCATAATTATAAATTATGCTCAATTGAAAGTTTATTGAGATGAAAGATGTTATTGTATGATTCATTTTTGGTATACATTAATTAAACACATATATATTGGTTTGAAAAACTATAAACTATTAATAGACCCATACTGATATTTATAATATCATATATCTCCCAATTATAACATTTTACTACCTATTTGTTAATAATATTTCACTATTTTCATTTTATCATGTGTTAGTCACCTTGTTTTGTTATTTCTGTTTGTCGTTAATGTTTTTGTTATTGTCTATATTATATTATTTCACAATATCCAAATATATAATTAAAAAATAATTATAATGTTTATATATGAAAAATTCTTTTAAAACTAATCATTAATGATGCTTAGGGGGGATGATTTACATTACAAACATAGAGACGATATGTCATACGTATAGATGAGAACGTTTCCAATTTCCACTGACTATTTTGGAAAAGGGTTATGTAATATTTTACATTTATATAATGATCGTAATATGATATATACCATATTATATACAAACATTTATATTTTTATATTATACATGTTGTGTGGTGATGAATATTGAGTCACATTGCTTCATGACGACAGTAGTCCTCGCATACCCAAACAATGTTATCATCTTAACATGAGTGAAAGGAAGGAAATAAAATTATAAATATTATCATTACAGATTTATAAATATTTATTGAATATGAAAATAATTTCACAAATTCTATTTATAATTAATAACATTATCTTTATAACCATTCCTTGTATGTGTTAGTGAATGAAAAATCACACCGCATCACAAGAGAGTAGTCTACCGTACACAAGAGGGACATTGTATACTATCATAGAGAATGGAATGAAAATGTATATATATATTATATAATTTATTCATAAGTTTAATAATTTTTTAAATATCCTATTATATTCATCATTATTACCAACCATGAGTTATCATAATGGAGAAACAAACGACATTAGTACGTAAGCCGATTGTCCACCATACCCAATAATTATGATTTTTTAACCATTTTTATGGTAGTGGAGATAGTCTTAGGTCACTAAATTATTATAAAAATCCTAGTATATGGTATATAATGAGGAAATTATTCCATTATGGATTAATAAAAAGTTAAGTATGTGGTGAATAAACAAAAATGAAGATGAATGCTGAAGAAAATTACCTCTTCTTCTAGTTTTCCAATTATAATTGAAACAAATACATAAAAGGATGGATTTATAACCAAAATATTTCTCCTAATATGATTGGAAGAATTTTGGGATTCTATTTTTGGATGTATTGGTCGATAAAAAGTGGTTTTATAGTGTTAATAAAAAATGATTGTGAGTTCCTTTTTATAGATGTGGATGAGTAGAATATGTGTAAACAATCAAATATATTTATTATTGGTAAGTCAATAGTTAAGTATATGACTAAAAATTTTAAAAGTAATGTTTACTACTAATGACATGTTCTATAAAAACCTATACAACAAAATTAAACACATTTTAAAACATTTTTCCTCAACATTTATGTTAACATATTTTTAATTTTTTTTTTCACTAAGGTTTCTAGTTTTATTACCAAGGTAATGTATCCATTAAAAATGTGCTAAAAAAATAAATAATATATAATTTTCAACCATTTATTAGTAATATTTAATCCAATTTATCATTGAAAAATATAATTTGTGTTGAAAATTAGTTTTAAGAAAATGCATGTAATTTGGAGAAGCACCACTTCAATATTAAATAGCGCGCACGGTGTTTTTACAGATTAAGAGTCAATATATTCATTATAAATTACAAATTAGTAACTGAATGGAAACTATTTTATAATTATAAAAATTTAAAACATACTTATAAAATGGTGTATTTTTTTTTCATTTAAAATATTTTTATAAAATATGATTTATTATAAAATGTTGGTCAAAAATCCATCAAGGCATCATTGAAGAAGTTTTTTATGTTATTTTGTTTACTGAACAAGCGGGCTATTGGAATTTTGAGCTCCATGCATGTTTCAAAATAAAACATCAATATGTGAGAAAGGAAATAAAGCGGCGCGCAAGTGACGAATTGGCGTGCAAGTCAATAAGTGGGGAGTTTGTCCTCAAGTGGCATGCAAGTCATAACATGGCGCAGAAGTCATATTTCATAATGAGACATAAAAATATGACAAAGGAAAGAATGTGTCGTGAAATTGATGAAATGGAGTACATGTCATTAAGTGGTGCACAAGTACTCAAGGGGTGTACAAGTCATAAAGTGACGTGCAAGTGAAGAAGGGGCACACAAGTGAAGAAGGGGCGTGCACGTGATATTTCAATTTCAATGCACCAAAATATGACAATGGAAAGAAAGCGGTGCACAAGTTAACAAGTGGTGTGAAATTCATCAATGGGTGCTCAATTCAAGAAGGGGAGCACATGTTATGGAGCAGAGTGCATGTTACGGAGCAGAGCACAAGTTATAAAGTGGCACGCTAGGTGAGCGGTGCACCTCACATGATGGGTCCCCAAAATTCCTATAAATAGAGGGATAAACATACTCATTTTAAATGAAGCTCAATACATAGATAAAATCTCATCTCTGATTGCGCAAGTAGAAATGGTATGCAAGTCGTTTGGTGCGCATGTATTGTGGCACAGCAGTATATTGGTGCACAAGTATCTTTGCGTGCAATCAGCACGCGTGCATGTAGTGGAACACAAGTAGTGGCATGAAAGAAGTGGCACTAATGTATAAAATTGGCATGCAAGTTGGTTTTTCTATAACAAAGTCAGTGGTTCCACACTAGTTAAAGGGGCCCACAAGACAACCTAGGGTTGTGTGAAAGTTGTAAGTTTCTATGTACACCTGCGGTAAAGGTGTATTCCTCAGTGGAAGAAAATTTGACTCCAACAGAGAATGTACACACATTGGAGGATGCATTCATTTGAGATAATGAAGATACCTACATGTCTATAAATTGTGAGTGGATATTTTCTTGATTTGTGAGAAAAGTAAGAGGATGGAAAAGATCATATCCACTGGTAGTGAGCCAGAGAGATAGAGAGACACATGAAGTGACCCTTGGGAAAGAAGTGAGATGACCCTAACTTTTGTAAAGGTAGTGAACCTAGGCATATAAGTGATCTAGCTCAAACATTGTAAATTGGATGTGAGATTTAGTGTATTTGGTACATCAACACATCTTCGTTGTATGTTTCTTGGATGTCGCCCAATAAGGGTGAACTAAGTAAAAATCTAGGTGTTAGCCTAATTGATTCTCAAAATTTCAATCAAATCATCATCATCAGATAAAGTAAGAAAGAATAAGATCAATAGTAAAAAATAAATTCAAACAATGTGAACCTTATAATAAAGTGGTCAAGATCCAGTGGTGTAGGAATAATCATGAAAAGATTATCCATAACCTGATTCAACCCCCTCTAATGGTATTTAGGACCCTTTTCATCCTAACAATTTGTATTAGAGGAAGGTTTCTTTTATCAGATTTTTTTTCTCTAACATGGGTGAATTGATTTCTGATGATAATGATTCAATATGATCTTATCTTATTTTGCCATGGAAAGAAGAGAAACATCAAAGAATAATCAGAGGTCAGACAGTGTTCCTCCGTGTTGAAGTGTTTATGGAAGAAAAGTGATTCAACTAGAGGAATCAAATAGCTTGATGAAGGAATTCTTTGATGAATATGATACTGAAAAGAAATATTCTATCAATAATGATGTAGGAATGAGTGAAGAATTTAAAATTCAAAGTGATACTGAAACAAATGATGATGAAAAAGTTTCCAGGAGGCCACTAGTAGATGATGTCGACATAAAAATGAATTGGATCAGAAATTGGATGAAGAAGTTAAATATAGAGATATACAGAACCAAGTTCAGTAAATTGAGGTCAAAAGCTAAGAGGCTCAAATCAAAGGCTTATTGATGTGGATACTTACCTATGGGAGAAGAATGATTCTCAAGATCAAAAACTGAAAAAGTAGTTTATAAATAGAGAAAATCATAAAGCTGATGTCAAGTGAAGGAATATGAACTCAAATGAAATTTAGAATCTGAAAGCCAGAAATGATGATCATGCTACAAAGATATCTAAACTAGTTCCTAATAATCAAGGGATTAAACAAGAGAATTCCTTCTTCTCTGGTTATATTGCTCAAGAAAAATTGCAAATAAAAGAGAAATGTTATATGGTTTATACGCTCACATGAGAATTGGAATATGAGATGAGTTGTAGGAGGAATCTCAAAAGGGAACTTAATGGTCAAATTGATTCAATTTATAAGAAGATTTAGAAACTATAGGATGAGAAATATTCATTCAATAAATAAATGGAGAAATCAAATAACAAAGGAATTCCTAAGTTTATGGATTCACTGCACTTACTATTTGATTTTCATTCTATAGGTGTTGATAAAATGAAAACAAAATTATGCTATTTCTATGGAGAAGAAAAAAACATATTTTCTTATCTCAAAGACCACATAGTATGGGAATATATGGAATTGGATATGATGCCCCCCTCTTATGCATGTTAGGAAGAGAGTAGTAAAGAGTTACAGAGAAACGAAAGACATTGTAGGTGCTAGAGATAGACCTAAAAAAATATTACAGGACGTAATGATAAAATGTGTTATTTTTGTGGGATTCATGGTTATAAATCAAGATTTTGGTCAAAGGCCCAAGAATACATTTCATACTATGAAAATAGAAATTTTACTAAATCTAATAATTAGAAGAAGCGTTATGAAATATCTGAAAAGAACACCTCTCAGAAGAAAGCATTCATCAGATGCTTTTATTGTGGAATAATGGGGCACACTATGAGAATGTTTCAGGAATATCAGGAGATCAATATCAGAAGAATAACTCAAGATGAATCAAAATATCTGCTGAGAAATGATGAAATGAGTTATGAAATTGATGGAAGATGTTTTATATGTTCTGATCTTGGTAATTTGGTAAGATATTCAAGCAAGAAGAAAGAGAGAAAGGACAAATAACCAAGAAATATATTCCTGACTCTAGTGATGTATAATGAGAAATCGTGCATTTGAAGACAAAGATATAAGTTGAAAACAAATATGTAAGTTGAAAACATGTTTACTACCTCATGGGAATCAGAAGGAGATGAACAAAAGGTGTATCAATCACCTTCTCTATCACAATAACAACATATCTCTTGGAGATAATGTGAAAAAACCTGGAAGATTAAGGGGTGATCTACTCTAGCCGTGAGTAAGAAGAATGTAAAATCAGTGGAAAACTGAACCCAAAAAATAAGGTGTAGCATGAATCAAACAAATGATATAAGAAAATTGAATAAATAATGTCTTAGAAAATCCACATATAATTTCACACATCGATAAGTGAAGACAGGTTGAGAGATTCCTACTCAAATAAGTAATCATGGGATGTGGAATATTGGTGGAACATCATAGAAGGAAATGACTAAAAATGGGTCTAAACCGCAAAGTGTGATAATGGAAAGGACTGCAGAATCTGTATATCAAAAAAAGACTCAACATGTGGGAAATAAATGTCAGGTTATATGGCTAGAATGCCAGAAGATGGCTATGAAATTGGAGCATGAAAGGAAAGACTGTGATTCCTTGAAAAAATAATCAAAGGTTTAACCCATCAGGATCAACTGAAATACTCTTCTTGAAAATTCTAGAAAATAACCTATCTATATTTGTTTAAATGATACTAACTGATGTTCAAGGGTATCAGTTTTTTTGGGAGATGCGATCCAAGGGGATGTCGCATCAAAATATGCAATGTAGTGATGTAATATGCTCCAGAATGTTGAATAATTCAAGTTTATTACCAGAGTTGAAGAATAAATCTGGAATAATTACTTAAAAGGGGTAAAATTTTAATGTATACATGAGGGGTATGGATGTAATTGAGTTAAATGGATAGTGGTGGTGATATTAACATTATATCTGGTTCCCTACACCGAGTTCCATCTTTGTAGGCATAGAGGTTCTATTGATGGATTATTAGTAATTTTTATATCATAGGGGGTGATTCTATATCATAATCAGGTGAAACATATCAGTGAAAAAGAAATGATGAGTGTATATCTTTGAGAAGACTGATAGGGGGACGAGCAACAACATTCATGTATTTTTGGAATTTTTTTTTAACAACATGATATCAGTTGACTATTTTCTGGATAACTAGACACTGTGAGAGAATGGAAACAGTCTTTTAACGTGAGGCTACAAATGTAGTTGATAGAAATGATTTCACTGAAGTAGATAATGAAATAATCATTAATATAATACTGAATAGTTTCCTTATTGAAGCAATGAGGAGGTAAGCAACTCAAGGTGAGTTCAAGTAGAGAATGATGATTCAAAATAAGCTACTGATAATGAGAAGGAAGAAGTAAATGGAGATGATAATAGTGTATTTCATCTAAAAATGTATATATATTGTTTGAAGAAGGCACAAAGAGCATGTTATTCAAGGATTGATCTATTTATGAGGAAGTTTGGTTTTCAAAGTGTTGGATTTGATTAAAATTTATATGTGAAAAAAATAGTAATTAATGGATGGTGGTGATGGTTTATGTCAATGAGAAAATATTTTCTTGATCAGATGAAGCTCAGTGAATACTATTTTATAAATTCTTGAAATGTGAGTTCGAAATATCAATGATTGGTGAGATGATGGTTTTCCGTAGATTATAGGTGACATAAGGAAGGAATGAAACTTTCATTTCTCAATCCAAATATTCCAAGGTGGTTTTGAGAAGATTTAGATTGGAAAATTCCAAGGAGATGAAAATACTTCTTTCTACATGGATAAAACTTTACAAAAATGATAATGGAAAGGCAATTAATATCACATAATACATGAAAATCATTGGAATATTACTGTACTTGATAATAACAATAATTGATATCGTATTTTCCACCTGACAAAAAAGTGATGTATAAAATAAATCCCAAGTATATCCACATGGCTGCAGTGAAAAAATACTTCGGTATATCAATGGAATGGTTGAATTCAGCTAAATATATTGTAAAAAATCTCAACCTGGGCATTTGGTATATATAGTTGCATATTGGGCTGATTCAGTAGATGACAAGAAATTAACGTATATAAGTGCTTTTTACCTTTTTGGACTGTGTATTTCTTGGTTAAGAAAGAAACAAGATTGCATTTCATTGAGCACCGTAGAAGATGAGTATATTGCTGCCACACAACCATGCAAGTGGTTATTGTAGATGATGCATCAACTTGATGACATGGGTTTGATAGTGCATTCTCCAATCAGAATTCCGTGTGATAACTCATGTTCTATAAATCTTAGAAAAAATAACTTCCATCATTCGAGGACCGAGAACATTGAAATCAAATATCATTTTATTAAAGATAAGGTAATTCAAGGGATAATTATGTTGGAATATGTGCCTATAGAGCTATAGGTTTCTGATATTTTGACAAAGGCCATACCCAAGGAAGCATTTGAGAGGCATCGACTAGCTCTAAAATTTCAGTCGACTCCCCACACCAGAAAGAGTGTGGATGTGGAATCCCCCTATCCTTTAGATACAATGTTTTTTTTCTATAATATGCTAATATGTCTTCCTTCTAATTCTTAGACCACAAAATATGGATCTTTTCTTTCATTGACAAAGGGGTAGAAATAGATACTCATTGAGGGGGAGAAACTGTGGTTAAGAAAGGGAGAAAATCTCTTATTCAAAGACATGGGGAGAAGCTGACGGGTAGAGCATCGAGATAGGTGGACAACAATAAAATAGGAGGAGAGTTTTTAATTTGGTGATGCTTAAAGTGATAGATCAAGGAAGATATATCATGATACCTGAGGTTTGTGATGAAAGTAGTTTATTTGTTTCATTTTCAAGAGTGAAGAGATTCATTGATGAAGTTTTCATTATACTATTGTTTCTCATGCTGAGTATTACTCATTTGGTCTTAGAGTATGTGTTTAGTAAATCATTGATCGCTATCAAAATTGCATGAGTCAAATGGTGGTTCTGATGGAAGAAGCATTAACGTGGTATCAAATTATGATAGTGTTGTCAACAAACCCAAGGGGGGAGATTGTTGGTCAATAAATCTCAAGGTATCATTTATGCATTTTTGATGCGATTCTATTTGTTGACATAGCGGGCGATTATAATTTTTTTCACCAGGAATGTTTCAAAATCAAACGTCAAAATAGGACAAACTCATTTTTACATGTCACAAAAGATAAACATATTATATCTTAAATTTGAAGATACTGAATTGATTTAAATTATTTATAATAGTTAATATATCTTAAATTCTGTGGATTTTATTATCCCTTATATGCTGGATTTTGTGTGGCATACATGTTATCAAATCTGATGCTCATATTTCAAAATTTCGAGGTGTTAGACACATGGGAAGAATATAAAGTTTTATTATATCTATACGGGTGGTGGATGTGGGTCTTAATATAGGGAATCCTCTACACCAATATTATCATCCATAATTGTATCTTTATATTAAACTTTCGAGGTTGGTTAAACATGATGTACATTTCCCATACCACTGATCAATTTTAATGATTTTTCCACAATCGTTATTTGAAGATGAACTTCTTAGATTGGTATATGCTCTATAAGGGCCAATTATATTTAGAAAAAAGTATATTTTGACATACTAAGATGATGGATAGTATAAGGTGGTCCATTTATAAGGCTAATGAGTGAACCAACTTCATGTATTCGATGGGTCTCTAAAAGAGGTTACTATTGTCCAAATGATTTTGAGATGAACTCTCATTGTTGAATAATCTATAGAAAACAAATTTATATATATATTTATCACACTCATTTATATATTCTTGTTTTAATGATACAATAGATCACCCATCAAATCAAATGTCAATTTTGAAGGAACATGGGGAACCTTTTAGAAAAGATAAATAACATGTTTTTATGTGACTATCATGTTCACTGCCAATAAAGGGTGTGGTGTATGTCTGATGTATACCAGATTCCTATCTACCTCTGTTTTTCATCATCATTGGGATGTGTTGTCAATTTAATCAATATGGGGAGGGTTATTGTTATCATAAACAAGATTTTTAATTTTCTTCTAATGGGGAAAGTTTAGTATTCTATGTAGAGTGTGATTTGAGGTCAGGTCATTCAATACCTTTCAAAATATTGATTATGAAGCTATCATTTTCAATTTTAGTTGACCAAATGGAGTTTCATCATATTCTGATCATTCCATGGTTGTTATGGAATTTTTTAATTTCATCATAGATGAATTCTATAGTCCTCCTCCAAAAAATGGAGGTAGAGTTCACCATTTTTTGTTCATCAAGGTATTAATCCTATTCCTATAACCTATTATCTAACAGAACTATAAAGATAATATATCATAAGATATATTTGATTGAGAGGATTGAAAATATTTTTGTTCTTATTCTGATTTTACCCTTTTTCTCCCATTATCATAACCAGGAAGGAAGATGGTTCACATTTTTTGTTCGTGGAATTTTGGGACATGAATATGGTGAATTTTAATAATTTTTACCATTTTATAAGTGTGGATAACCTGTTTCATCAATTTAAGGGATTTAAGAATCTTTATAAAATAGATTATTAGTTTGGTTACAGTCATATCTGAGTACGACAGTATGATATTCTGAAGACTTTTTTTACATGACACTATGACCACTATAAATATCTTGATATGAATTTTATCACTATTTTTCTAGATTTTTTATTGATATGATGAACATGATATCCAATCAGTATCTCAAATCCGTTGTAGTTCAATTTGGGGAAGATATTATGTTTAATTTGAGATCCAAGCCTGAGCATGAGCTTTATGTGAACAGGGTTTTTGTGATATTTGGGATTCATTGTTTTTATAGTAATGTATCAAAATGAAATTTATTGGCCAATGAAAGGATGTTTCTGGAGAACATGTTTTCTTTTCATTGAGTTTTATTCATTTGTTAGAATTTTAAGGCTACCATATCATTTGAAAACCCTTTAATCATATTCAGGATGTAGAGATTCCATGGTTATGATGGATATTATTGATGGTTCACTACAGACCTCTCATAGTTGAATCAATTATGAATATTCGAACTATGATTTAGTTGAGATTCACAAGGAATGTACAATTTTTAAATCTATTGGATTAGATGAATGTTCCTTATCCAAATAATGATTATGTGGTATACTGTGATGCTTTCCGTATTGGTCTGGGATTCGTTATTATATAGGATAATGACACTAAATACTATGCTTTTCATTAGATTTCGTATAATGAGAAAAAATAAAACACCCATTACATCGATCTTTATACAATTATGTTTCTTCTTATGTAATGGAATTAATTTCTTCTTATGGATATATTCACAATATATTCTACCCATAATATTCTGAGATATATATTTTATCCAATGGTCTTGAATAATTGGAATATATGATTATTGTAATACTTTTGAATGATTCCCATAAATAATCACATAATCCTTGGGGAAGTAGAATGTGATTTCTTATTATGTTAATAGTAATGTTTTACAACATGTACTTTTAGAAACAAATGAGGAGTAAAACCTTCTTGGTATTTTCATATAGTTTCATATAGATGTGTAGTAGGATAGTTTTGGTATGTTGATAACAAGATAAAATTTAACATCTTCTCTCCAGTAGTCTATTATAGATGGGGTGAGTAGAAGGATGGTGAGTTTAGAAAAATTATTGTAATATTTTATGGTTAATAGGCCTCCTCAGTTTGATCTATCCCTTATAAAGGAACTATCCATTTAATGTCCTGGAAATTCCATGATTTATTTAAATTATATGGAGTTATTATGAGACCACACGCTTTGAAAACACATGATTCTAATGCCTGGTTATCCTAGAACAGAATATTGAACTTTATAAGTACGCTTAAGTGAAAGTTCGAGCCGATTTTTCTAAATTTTGAAATGGTGTTTGGATAAAAAATCCAAGCATACAGTTGAATTCAGAATGCTGGGATTTTCCAAGAAATGACTTAACTTCTACCGACAAGGGTTGAATGGAAATGTTAATTTTTAGACATTTTGAAAAACAAAAAATAACTATGAAAATTTATTTTATTTTTTTCCTCATCCGTTGAGTAGAGGATGGAGACACTGTTGTGTAGTGACAAGGCACATTTATGAGAATAATTAATGGCTTTTTAACTCACTATGTAACAATGCTTTGGTGACCCTTAAATGTGATGATGTTTCATAAATGAAACAACATAATGATGTGATTTCACAACATAACAGAAATGATGCACCTTGGTTTCCTAATATTTTGGATAAATCATTGGTGGATGGAGAAATTAAACATCAAGGATTCTCTAAAAAACCTCTGACAAACATCCTTTCCATCCTATAATGACAGACTCTAATGAATGTCAAACATCATCGCCACACCTTGAAGAATAGAGTCAGATGAAACGAACGACGCTGACACCTTAAAACTTTGAAGAAAAAAATGCTACGACATCGACCCTCAATTAGGCAAGGTTTATTTGATTTTACTATTATCCCACATTATTATTCTAGAAACGGTGAATGCCGATCAACCCATGAATAGGTTTATCCAAAAATCATTCATTTATGGGGTAGGGTGACTTTTCTATTGGGAGTTATTATCAGGGATTAGTCTATCTCTAGTTTTATTGAGTCAAAACCCCAAACCCCCCAATGATTATAAACCTCTAAAGCAGATGTCATTAAACAACATGAACAAGGCCTAAGCCCCTCCTTCGTGTGCGTTAATTGGGGTCACACCCTCAAACTGGTGGCAATATGATTCTAAGACCATTGTGGTGATGAGGACGTTACCCGGAGAGCGCCTGTGCAGGAGGGGGGAAGAACCGACCACCAGAGTGTGTTCGATGGTCTTCCAAACATGTTCCAGTAGCGAAGACCACGAGAGAAGGTGAAAACATGGCCGTTGGCGTGCCGCCGCAGTAGGAGGCCACAACTAGTTGGTTGTAATGGCAACAGGGAGATGTGGCACCCGCTTATTGCCGCATGGAGGGAAAGCCCACATCCGGGCCATCCTGGTGGCTTAGCGAGCTGCGGTCACTCGACTGTGGGGTCAACGGAGGCCATAAACAGCATCCGACTACATCCCAACCAGGCAACGCACCACCATCCCGCACCGCACGGGTCCGACATCGAGCTGGTGAGACTGTCCCATAGCACATGGGCCGGGTTGGATGAGACCGGTTCACTGGACAAGACTCGGTCGCCTGGTGACCTAGTGGGATGGACCCTTGGCCAAACTTGGCTGGGCCCAGTGAGTCTCTTTCGGCATGACCAATGGGACATGCCATAGTGGACTGACCAAGACCTAAATTTTGTCTGGTTGAGTCACTCGGATCTATACTTGGGTGTGTGGGACACCAGGGCCATGTAGTTCGGGTTGGTCTGACCGTGTCAGACCTGTCCCAGAAACAACAAACCCTTGTTTACTAAAACAATAGTAACATAAAATCTTAGCATCTGATTGATGATCCGTTTGTAGTATTGGTACCCTCTCAAGGATTATGATCTTTTACAATTTCCTGAGGAGGGTCTGTTGAATGTTGTGATGCGACGACCGGCTTGAGGAGTGGTTCACCGATGTGAACTATGTACAGTACCCTACGGTTGACTGAGACATGAAGACTGCTTACTTTCAATCTGTGAGACTCTACTATGACCCAGTGGTAAGAACTTATATGTGACTATGCAAGCCCACTATGAGAAGCACTTCTGTTAGACATTGTAGGATCATAGTACGTGATGAGGAGGAGTACCTCAGTTGACCTGATTAGTGGTAAGAACTTCTGTGTGACATTGAAGGCCCACGATACGTGATGAGTAGGCATACCTATGTAGTCCAAGGTTAGTGGGAACCACATCTGTGTCAATTGAAAGGCCCACTATACTCGATAGAGGAGCAGTTCTCTAGCAGCCGAGGTGCTCGATGATGTTACCGATATATCTACAACCACTACCCAAAAATGTATACATGGTTTGATCTATCTTGTGTATAGTTCATCACATTGAGGATTTTTGTGTGGTCTTTACTTTTTGTATTGACGTCCATACTATGTATTTTTTTACTCACCCATGCATGGGATTCTCCCACATGTGTTGTGTCTTGTGATAACGATTGGAATTTCGACGAAGACTTTGGTGGAACCAGACTTATATATGCTCAGGGAGATGAGACTAACAAACACTATAACAACTGACATGATTTTTTAGGACCAAGAGGGGCCTAGTAGGATTGGGTTTATGTGATGTTATACTTATGCTTCCAATATCTACACTACTGTCACGACCAGGTGGGGTTTTCCATGGATGACCATCAGAGTTCCCTTTATATACATTGCAGTATTCAGTTCCTTTTTTTGGGTTTCTATTAGGGTCTACATGTATTAGTTGTACTTGCACTCTGCTTTGTTTTATAGATACATGGTTCCTTTTTAGTGTGTGGGACTTGGTATTTCATGTGTGTGCGTAAAGGTACTAAGGATAATTCCTCGCACTTGTAGGTTGATGCCTTCGACTCTAGTCAATATCTTCTAGCCTTCGAGAAGGCAGGCTTGGGGTAGTCACGACAAGGGCCCTGGGGGACGGGTCATAACAACGTGGTATCCGTGGGAGGTCAGTTCTACCACAATGATCGGGAGTCTTTTGTTTTGTTGTGGGGATATAATGTTATGTGTTTTGAGTTTGACATTCAGATTTGGGGAGTCCATTGATGGTGAAATGGAAGGCGTATTGATAAAAAGGATATTAATGTCCGCTATTTAGATCTATAGATGAAAACACTGTTTTCATAAGTGTTTCCTTATATTCTTATGATTAAAATTTACCTCACTAGCTTTAACCTTTTGATCATGATACATCTTGATCTATGTCAGGATGACTCTGTGTAGATGACCATCCTTGATCACGATATGATGTCTTGAGGATATCCCACCTTGTGACGAGGCATCCGTTCAGGTACCAGTTCTACATATAGCCCCAATGGGTGGTGCACTAGTGCTACCACCATCCGATGGTCAACATCTACTATCGAAATTTATGGAAGAGGATGTGTGTAGACTCAGTGCCTTTTATGAGTATTAGAGATAATGGCCTCCCATATTCTTGGGAAAGAAAGATCAAAAGGTCATTGTGGATAGGCTGGAGGTAGTGACACATGTCTTCTATTATTGAAGACACCACATGATTAGATGAAGATCATAGAAGTGATCCTTATGTGGGGATCAATAGAGAGATGGTAGTGTTTCACCACACAGATACACGATGAGGCAACACTCACATGAGCATACATCAAGAAGTGTTTCTGAGAGGATTTTTTTCCTCGCGACCTTGCTCACTTTGTTAATTCAAGATATACTTCACCTATAGGAGGGAATCATGATGGTTTCTAAGTACTCCGCAAGGGTCACCAAGATATCCCGCTACTCAATAGATATGGTATGAGGCCCTTTTTCTGAGCTCGAGCCTTTGAGCAGGAACTGAGGTGGGAGATCAGGGTTTTAGAGTTATCTTTCAGCATCCCTACTCAGTATGTGGTACTAGAACTATCCCTTGGGGATGAGAACATACTAACGAAGAAGGCACCCATAGAAGGAGCTAACAACAGACCCCATGTGGAAGAGTCTTCAGCAGGCCGATCTGTAGAAGGTGGATGACAGTTTTAGGTGGTACTACCACCACCCCCAGGTGGTCCACCCCAACCTCAGGGAGTAGGAAGACATGTGTGAGCACAACATCAGGCAGGAGAGGATTAGAACCATAATACTCTAGAGATGATCTGAGTTATGATTTTTGTTCTATCCACCATGCTGTATCTCATTTATACATAGGTTCTAGTCACTTGTTATCTTCTACAACTCTTGTTTAGAGCTCTGAGATTCTTGTGGATTTGTTGGATTGATCTTTAGAACTATAGACTCCTATGAGAGGGGATTAAATGATTATAAACTGGTTCTGGAAGTGTGTACTTACTGTAAGAGGTGAGAGTTCAACAAGGATCTCATAGCAGTGGCGTCGAGTCCTTACGATGTCATCATGGGTATAGACTGGTTATCCATGGTCCTTTCCCAGATCAACATTTTTAGGGGTATAGTGCTATGTGTCTTCGAATATGAGACTAGGTTTTCTTCCACTGAGGAGAAGAAAACCCTTGCAGTAAAGGACTAACATTTTTGTAGGAGGGTGCAGCTGATCACTAACAAGCTGTCAAACCTCACCCTCAGTGTAGTAGATGAGATGATTCCATGCTATCCTGTAGTGGTGGATGAGTACCACGATGTTTTTCATGATGATTTCCAAGGACTACCTACTAATAGAGAGGTAGTATTTTTCATCGAACTATACCCCAGGAGGGAACCGATATCCGCACCATAAAATTGGATAGCTCTATCAAATCTTCACGAGTTGAGAGTACAACTAGTGCATGTGAAGAATAAGGGGTTCATAAGGCCCAGTGTTTCAGTATCAGAATCCCCAGTGCTTTTTGTCATGAATGTAGACAATAGATTGAAATTTAGAATGATTTTCTCAAACCTCAACTAGGTGACCGTGAAGAAAAAGTACACCCTACTGATAATCAATGATCTCTTTGACTAGCTGAATGGGTGATTTGGTTGTCAATGATAGAACTCAGATCAGGTTATCACCAATTTCGGGTATGGGATGAGGATGTTCCAAAGAGAACCTTTATATGCTGATATGGCCACTATGTGTTCCTGGTGATGCCTTTCGTAGTGACCAACGACCTAGAAGTATTCATGGGTCTCATGAACATGATTTTATAGTCATACATTGACCAGTTTTCTTGTGTTTTTCATTGATGGAATCTTGAAGTATTTAGCGTCGGGTGAGTAGTACGCTAAAAAACTGTGAATAGTTTTGGATACACTCTGAATGAACTTGCTTTATGGTAAGCTATCAAAGTGTCAATTCTGGATTAATGAATTCCACTTTCTAGGACACATCATCTAAGAGGCTAGAGATGTAGTGGATCTGGAAAATATTGAGGCAGCGCTTGCTTGTGAGCCACCCTGGATTGCGACTGATCTGTGGAGCATCTTGACGTTGTCTTGTTACTATCAGAGGTTTGTGCCCAATTTTTCTATAGTAGCAACACCCTTATAATCTTTGAAATTGAAGGAGAAACCCTTCGTGTGGTTTGATAAATGTTATAATTGTGTCCAAGAGATGAGGAATAGACTGAGAAGTGTCACCATCTTGACACAACTAGAGGATAGTGTTGGGTATGTAGTTTACTGAGATTCATCAGGGACTGAACTAGGATGAGTCCTGATGTAGGAGTAATCATTTATTGCCTATACCACATGCTAGTTGAGGCAGTAAGAGCATAACCACATGACCTGTGACATGGAGCTAACATTTGTGGTCTTTGCCTTCAAGATGTGGTTTCACTACCTGATTGATGAACGATTTACGATTTACTATGGCCACAAGTGTCTTAAGTATATCTTAATCCAGATTGACCTGAACCTAAGAGATCAGTGATGGATATTATTTCTCCATGACTATGAATTTGAGATAGTCTATACACTTAGGAGGGAAATTTTGTGGTAGATGCAATTTGCAGGAGGACTGGTTTGCAGCTAATGAGTGAGAGGACAAAAGATGTTGGCCTTGATGAAGATATTCATTCTGTATGATGGTGGAGCTAATGAACTTCGGTGTATAACTTTTATCCCCCCACTCTTACTACATGTCAGCATTTCACTACTGGTGGAAGTTGACTGTGTGGCTCGACATGCTCATTTTTAATCATTATAGGCTTCAGAAGGATTTTTGATAGGCGAGGAGAATGTCATCCTTTTCAGAGGGTGCACCATAGTTCCAATGACATTGAGGGAGGAGCTGTTAAGGGTGTTCCATATATCCCCATTGGTGGTACATACTGGAGTGGTGAAGATGTACCAAGACATCTGATGTCAGTAGTGGTGTCCTGGGATGAAGAAAGCAGAGGCTAGGTTCATTTAATTATACCTGAATTTTCAACTCCAGGCCGAGAATTAGGTTCCAGTAGTCTTGTCATAGCCACGTGAGGTACCATAGTGGAAATAGGATGGTATATAAATGGAAATTGTTATAGGTTTCCCACATAAATCCATGGTCCATGACTCTATCTTGGTGATTGTTTACTGACTCACTAAGTCAACTCACTTTTTACCCATCTATAAGTAGGGACTGGTAGATGGATTGAGATTCCTCTATGTCCAGTAGATAGTGCAGATTCATGGGGTGCCTTCTATGATTGTCTCAGATCGTGAAACTCTCTTTACTTCCCAACTATGGAGGGGATTAAATGAGGCATTCAGGATGCAGGTGGGGTTGAAAAAAGATTTTCATCCCCAGATGGATGGTCAGATGAAGCGGACCATACAAACCCTGGAGGGCATGCGACGTGCTTACATACTATATTTTGGTCACATTTGGTATGACCACCCACCACTGGTGGGGTTTTCATACAACAATATATATCAATTTATCATTATCAAGGAACCATTTGAGGCCTTGTACGGACGGCCTTGCAAATCACCCCTATGCTGGAAAACCCTAGGAGAGTCATCACTCATGGGTCCAGAGTTGGTATGAGAAACCACCGAGAAGGTGGAGATCATCCAATAGTGTATGATGACTGCAAAGAGTATGAATATGGCTTATGATGACACAATAGGGAGACACTTGGAGTTTTAGGGGGTGATCATGTATTCCTTTGGTAATCACCTCGACGAGGATTACTAAGATTTGGATGGGGTGGAAAGCTATCTTTGAGGTTCATCAGTCCTTTTCAGACCCTAATCATATTTGGGGAGCTGTCATACTACCAATATCATCCCCCACAGATTCATTGGAAGCATTATGATTTCCACGTGCTACAGTGATAAGGTATGTGCGTGATCCATCGCACGGTATTGATAGGGGTGAGCTGGAAATTAATGACGGGGTGAGGATTGCGAAGTTCTAGAAGTACATATAGGATCGACATGAGCGGGTCCTATGTGGGTGGTTGAATTCTTTAGTTCATGTTCGGTGGTAGCACAGAAATCTCTCGGAGAGCACAGGGGTGCGGGAGGCCATATTCATGCTCAGTACCCCCATATGTTTGATTAGTATTTTGTTTTTGGATTTCAAGGATGTAAAGATCTAAGGTGGGGAGAATATAATGTCTCAGAAGTTCCATTTTTTATTAAATTATATGGAATAAATATGAGACCTTACGTATTGAAAACATGTGATTTTGAGGTCCGGTGAGCTCATAACAGAATTTTAAATGTTTTAAGTACATTTAATTAATTATGCGAGCATGTTTTTCTGACTTATGAACTATTGATCATATAAAAAATCTTAGGGAACCGTTGAATTCAGAACATCGATATTCTCCTAGAAATGAATTAACTATGCCCAGCAAGGGTAAAACCGAAATGTTAATTTTTGGACTTGTTGAAAATTAATAAAATAACATTAAAAATTTATTTTATTTTTTTGCGTCTGTTAAGTAGAGGAAAGTGATGATGTGGAGAAGAAATAAGGCACATTGATGAGTATCATTAAAGGATCATTAATTAGTAGTGTGAAGACTCTTTGATGATGCGTAACTACGACGCTCTTTCATATATGAAACAACATAACAGAAACATTGCGAAATGTTTTTCTTTTATTTTTGATAACACATTTGTTTATTGATAAATTAAACTGTGAGAATTATCCAATGAACTTCCTCTCCAATGGAGAACTAATAATTCACAAGGACATCAAAACAACTTTGACGGACCACAGATAATGGATTAAGAAGGGACAAACAATGTCAACATATTGAAACCTCAATAATGAATTGTTGTGGAATTGAGCATCAACGACATAGGGGTTATTTGATTTTAATGTTCTTACCAATAATTATTCTAGAAATGAAATATGTCGATCAACCCACGAATAGGTTGATCTGTGAATTGTATGTTTATGAGGGAGGGTGACTTTTGTATTTGATGTTATTATCGGAGATTAGTTTATCTCTAGTTTGATTGAGCCACAAACCCTATACCTCCCCATGATTATAATCCTCCAACACAGAGGGAATAGGCCGACCCAAACAAGTCCTGAGCACCTCCAAAGTGTATGTTCATGAGAGATTCACCCACAATGTGGTGGAAATATGATTCAGGGTCCTTTGTAGTGACGTGGACGTCCCTCGGAGAGCGCTGGGGCAGGCGTCACAATGAACGAACCCCAAGAGCATGTCTGATGGTCCACCAGACTTATGATGGCCCGCGGCGGTGGCCACTGGTGGAGTTGGAGGTACAATCGTCGCTACACCATGATGACAGTTGGGAGACAAGGCACATTACAAGCATCGTGTGGAGGGGCGGCCCAAGACCGGGTTGTTCGGGTGGTTCAGCGAGCCATCATCAGTTGACTACGGCGTGAGGGCCTTGCCGATACGTGGGGCTAGTGGAGGCCAGATGTGGAATCCATCCAAGTCCCGGGTAGGCAACTCACAAACGACCTGCACTGCCCAGACCATGCATTAGGCTCGCGGTCTGTGGTTCTAGCTAGCATGTTAGACCTTTGACCTAGTGGGTCAGACCCGCATTGGCGGGCTGGACCCTTGGCCCACCGGTTGGTCCTAGAGAAGCCCTTTGGATAGACCCAATGGCAAGGCCAGACAAGACTACCCCAGACCCAAACTGGGCAAGTTTGAGTTAGTTGGAACTAAACTAGAGTATGTAGGACTCTCAGGCCAGGTTGGTCGGGTCTGTCCGACTGGTTCAGGTGAAACCTTGACGCAAGCTACCCATGTTTACTAAAACACTAATAACATGTAAACCAAACTTTTTATTGATGAGGAAATTGCGGCGTTGGTATCCTCTCAATAAAGAAGATCTTTTCGCATGGTCTAAGGCGGATCTCGTGAATGTGGAGATGCTACTAATGGATTTAGGAGTTGTTCTCTCTGGCGCACTAATTACGTTCCAAGAGAATGGATGAGACTGGAATATTGCTGACTTTCAACTCTGTGAGACTTGACAATGGCCTAGTGGGAAACAATTATGTGTGACTATGAAGTCCCATGGTGGGAATAACTTCTGTTTGACTTTTGAGGCCCACGATAAGCAACGAGGAGGAGTACCTTTGTTGGCCAAGATTACTGGGAAGTACTTATATATATCTTTTCTGGACCATGGTACATGATGATGAGGTTTATTTATGTAGTCAAAGGTTAGTGGAAATCACTTCTGGGTGACTTTACTGGACCATTTTACTCAATATATGATTAGTTCTCTAGTAGACAAGGTGTTTGATGATGTGACTGATGTTTCTACTATCATTACCCTAAATTTATACCAAGTGTGAGCTACATTTTACATTGTATATCACTTTAAGGATTTATTAGTGCTCCTTCCTTTTTGTTTTGGAGTCCCTACTGAGTATTTTGTTACTGACCCCTACACGAGCATCCCTCACAAATGTTTTTTATGGTGCTGACAATCAGCATTTAGATGGAGGCTTTGGTGGACCGGGACCTAGAGTTGCTCAAGAAGATTGGACCAAATGAAGGTATGATGGTAGACATGGTGGCCTAGGACTAGGTGGGGGCTAATAGGATCAGATGAATTGGAACTTCTACTTCATCTTCTATTAGTTACACTACTATCACGTTCAGGTGGGGTTTTCTATGGGTGGCCATTAGTGCCCCCTTTTTTACTTGGCCATTTTCAGTTCCATTGTTGGGAATGTATCCTTGCCCACTTGTATTAGTTGTACTTGTACTTAGATTTTTTAGTTATACATTTTATTAGTATTTGGGACTTGGTTCAGCGTGTGAGTGTGTATAGGTAGTCATGAAACTACCTTCCACATGAAGGTAGACACCTTCGATGTTAGTCGCCTGTCACTGGCCTTCTGGAGGTGGGAATGGGGTAGTCATAGAATGGGCTTCGGGGAACAGGTTGTGACACTCCACATCATGTATCAGTTTTTTTCTTGAAATATATAAGAAATTTTGTGTTATATTATTTTTATAGTACTTCATGGACTATACAACCTAGAAATATGATGAAATAGTATTATATAATATTTCATTTATGGTGGTGGGGAATGAAGCCAAAGATTGAGGATTTTGTATTCCACTGTTAAACATTTTCAAAGATAATTATTGAGCTTCTAAAGCCTTATGGTTACTCATGAGTGTTTATATCCTATATGGAAATGGAATTAGGTTTCTATGGAATTTTTTATTTTACTACCATACAATATCTAATTGAGTAATTCTATATGTTTGTCGATTATTCCATTGTTGAAATGTTAAAAAAATTTCAAATCAAATACACCTCCATTTATGAAGATGTATTTATGTTATAAATTTGGGATATTTTGACGTAATTTGGGAATCCATATTCCATTATATGGGATTGGTCTCCCAGGTTAAATTTAAGGTTCATTAAGATTCTCCATGAGGTGGGAGGAATTCGGGTCATGATGAATACATATTTCTATCCATATAAAGATGGTGTGACATAACATTCTATTTAGCTCCCAGAAGATAATACCCATGCATGCATATTAAATTTCTAGTGATCATTGGATATTAATCTATGAATAATAATTTTCCCCTAAATTAGAAGTTATCATTCATTGGTTATTATAGAACTCTTTTTTTATTTTAATGGCCCCTCACGCATGTAATAACATTACAGTCAAGGGGTTAGAAAATACCTCTCTTATGGGAGAAATTATCAATCTAGAGGAATTTTTGAAAATCATGCATATTCGACAAATACTATTTACAACTCAATGTTCATAAAAATAACATTCAGTTCATCCACATCATCCTCAAGAGCTATCCATTGGTGAATTGGTTTCATGATGTTCCCTCAATGGTTGGATAATTGTCATCCACAAAATTTGGGGATGGTGGATCTGGTATATGTTAGTCCATTCTGGTTCACTGTGTAGGTTCTTCAGGTTTCACATTACATTGAATTACCCAGTCATTATTCATGTATAAATGTTTCTTCCCTCATATATTAACATTGGTGGTACCATCTGTTTCCCTCTTATATTTTTTTTGGAAGCGAGTGAGATAGATTTAGATGTTTCCATTATGGATAAACAACAGATAAACATTTGTTACAAGACAATATAATTTCATGGAATGTCTATCATGTTTTTTGTAGTGTCCAGGAAACACAGAATCGATTCCCTTGATATATTGGAGCATGATTCAAAGGTGAGGGAGATGTGTCTTCACCTTTTTTTGGGTCCCCTTATTCAAGAATACTATCTACTCATGGAAATCACTATTTTTGGAAAAATTATAACACCTTATTCGTTGGAAAGCTCACTATTAATTATGAGGTGTATTTTTCATAATTTTGAAGGGCAACATGCTTGATCTGAGGTGTTTTGGGATTTTTCTATTCGGGTTGTGATGTGTTCTTACAACACAAATAATTAAAACTATTAATAGGATTTGGTATGTGATTTTGTTTTTCATGAAATAATCCAATAAACATATATAAATTTTTAAAATTCACTTATCCAAGAATTCCATTGAATTTGTGAAATTTAATAGATTTTAATTTAACTAATGTGATATAATTTTCTACATACAAGATATAAAAGGGTTTCACATTTTGTATCATTAATTGATTATATAATTAATTTATTCTCATTTTTTATCAAAATGGATGCATATAACTCCTCTCTATCACATTATATTTCACTACCACCCATCATAGGTCTTTGCACGTACACTATTGTTTCATTCTAGTTATTTTTTCTTCCTCTATTTATCATATCCTACCCAGATTATTTTTTGATATCATTTCTATATATTTGTTTTATCCCATAATTAGTTTCATTACTTGTGGTTTGGAATCATCATTGGGATGTTTTTCCAGACGTTTTAATAATATGGTGATGTGACTTATATCCCTGTAAAATATATTTTTAGTTCTTATTTTGGAGGATTTTCCTTTTGTTGGTTGTGGTGAAACACCAAGTTTTATCTTGGTATGTGTTGGTATAACCAATATATGAACAATTTTTCTTATAGATATTGATTCTAGGATATGATAATAATTATTAGGGATTCATTTAGTTGTTTATTTATTTCATCTGGTTTATGGGTCCTACCATGTTTCGAATCTCACCTATGTTTTAGGATGGTGGTTTGGTCATTAGAATATTTTTATAAAACATTGAAATATAATTATTTTTAAATTTTATTATTTATAAAATAATTTTGATTTATTTATTATTGTGTGTAAGTCGGTATTTATGAAAATTTGGTTTCCCCCACAATTATGAAAAAATGAGGTGTTTTTCAAATCATTTTGATATGGCTTTTAAATGATGGTGTTAAAATAATGTTTTTATAGTAGGGGTTGTTTGGAACAATATTTTTAACTATTATACTCTATTTAAAACGATTTTCTAAATACAAAAAAATTGAATACATGGGTTCTTAGGTAGAAGGATTTAAATTGGTCCTCAATTGCAAGTATTTTCATGGGTTTCAGTTAATCGTGGTTTCTTCTATTTACTAGGATAAGAATACTAGGAACATGATATTGTCATTGTTTGGGGTTCCAAATTGGACATTACGCAGTCAATATGTCTAATGGACCCATGTTAGAACTAGTAAGTGAATTTAGTGTGAGTGATCAATCAATCCTAAAATAATTTATCCATTGGAATGTTTACCCATTTATTTTTGTCTCTAATATATTGATTTGGTATCAAATGGTACATGAATTGATTGATGAAACTAATTATTCAAAATATTCATTGAAATAATTTTACCTGGATTGATAATAGAAATATGAAAAAATGTGAATATGTTTCCCATTATTTAATATAAAAAATACATATTGTTTATCATTCCCTGTTTCCCATAAATTGACCATACATTGAATGATGTACATTGTCATGATATAGAACATATTTTTTTGGGATCATAATGATCATGTTCATATCAGGCAAAACATATTCACTTTTTAATGATTAAACCTTGTATTTTCCATACATGGGGAATAAATGAAAGAATCCCTAATTAGTTAGTCAGCTAAATATTATCTATGTGTTGGTAGATGGTTTTGTTATGATGGGGTTTTTTATCCCGAAATATCCCATGGAATAGTTTTCTCCAAATTTGATTTTCAATTTTTGTTTATTTATATGTACCTTAGTGATTTTATCTTGTTATATTTGATGGAATCAGTATCATTTTTTTCATTGTTTATGGAATATATTTTTATAAATATAAATTTTAAAATTTCTATCCATTGTGTTTATATTAAATTTATCTCATTCTAGGAAGGTAGAAAGCATTCCAACATATTTTCAAATCTTGTATGCATTTGTCCATCTCATGGGTATATGGAATGCTCTTTGGGTTGGTGGTGAATTGATTTGATAGCTAGATATAGATATTATTATTGGATGGATAATTATAGTAATTATATTATTTAGAGTTTGGTAATGAGATATATCCAAATTATAATGACTTGTAAAGAGAATATAATTTATATAAGTACATTAAATTCAATTAACAAATCATTTCCCTCTTAGTACTATCATTATAAACACTTGATTAATAAATAATTATATATTGGTAATATATTTAAATTTTTTCTCAATTTTTCTTAATATTTCTGTAATTGTATCAAAATAAACATATTATTCCTTTAATAAAATTCTCATGACCATCCATGTACTTTGGAGATAAAAATAAAATGGAAAATCAATCATTCGATGGAGAAGGTAGTCTACATGTATGCTTGGTTAAAAATTTCATTTTCTAAAAAATAGGACATAAGAGTAATAAGGTTAATTATTTAATAAACATAAAAATAATATAATTTTTATAAATATTTAATAAATTTTATTTTTAGTCTATCCATATAAGTTGTTGATGAGAAATGAAACATTTTAAGTTGTGGGGTATGTTGTTTTCACAATGAAAAAATTATTGTATTGTTGTTTTTAATAAAGAAGGGGGAAAAGTGATTATTGATCAGTATAATTGAATTTGATAAATAAATATATTACATGAACTCATTTCTTTATATAAATATTTTATAATTGGTATCTTAGTTTTAAATTGAAGAGGAATAAGTTATGTTAATTTGATTACTCATGCTTACCACTTTTTTATTTCCTTAGAGGATCCCATGGAAATAAATGGCTTAGGATAATAAAATCATTCCATAAGAATAACATTGTTATATAGTATCATAGAAATGGAAAATTTTAGGTTTTTAGGGGAAATGTAATTTTTAGTAGTGCCTTGAAGGGTTTGTAGGTGTCCCATTTTATTGATGTTGAGGATGTTATTTTTTTAATATATCATGTTAATATAAAATAATCATGTATTAAAAATGTATTGGGGATACAAAACATTGAAATAATTTATTGGGGAATAGATAAGGTTATCAAACACCACATACACTCTATTTTATACCACTTCATATCATGTTTATTTCCCTTTACCATATTAAATATTATGGTAACATTTTTTCTTTTACAGTGGTAACTAGTTTCTATAAAATGGATACAAAATCCTAATTGTTTCTAAAAAATGTGGTCCAAATTATATGAATTTTTTCTAACGATTCAAAACATGTAATATATTTATTTTTGTCGAATATTTAAATTTGATAAAAATTTATTTTAATAAAAAATAAATAATTAAATTTGTTTGAGAAATTGTTACTTTTTTTTTGAAAAAAATCAATTTTTTTAAAAATATCATTTAAAAATTTAAATTATAACTTCACAAATAAAATAATTATTTATAATGGAACTTTTTTTAAATTTTACATTCATTCATACATTCAAATAATTTCATAAAAGAAACTTTTTTTAATATTGGTATATTTCTCTATTCACCTAGAAACATTACTTTTATAAGATTCCAAAAATTCATCTTAAGTAAATATAACCGTGATTAATCTATATATAATATAAATTATTTAATATTATATTTTTGAATTCTTCATGTTTAAATTTTAAATAAAAAATGATTGATATACTATAAATCATTTTTGAAAGGAAAACAGGTTTTTTATAAACATTTAATTATTTCTATTATATTTCTAATAATATACTAAGAACTAGTATTAGCATATTTTTGTTTCTAAAAAATAGATCATAATTATTATATTGATTCCAAAAATAGATATTCTAATCGAATAAGAAAAAATTATTTAAAATTACAAGACTATGTATAAAAGGATCATAATTTGTAATTTTATCTTTATAAATTGATTAATCATGTTTTAATGTTATCATTTATTTTATTTTATTTTACATTTCATAAATTATTTACACACATATTTTACCACTACATTAATTTAAATAAATTAATATTCATACCTAAATATTTATTTTCATCTAAATTCATCATGGTTTCTATAATGTACAATGTTGATAGATAAGAAATATTTTTACACAGTAACATATTCAATGTAAAAAATTCAAGAAATCATGGGTTATTAAAATGTGTATACTCCATTAATATTTTGGTATAAAATATGTACCATGTTACTTATATTGTATGAATATGGATGGTGGGTATTTATTCTGGAGTGTTTGTATCACTATGGGACTCTTCTTTATTGTATTAATGTTAATTAGTAGGTTTGTCATAGTTTACCTGTTCCCATTGAGTGTATATTAACAGAAAATATACTTAATGTTTTGGAATATGTTCTTCTAAGATAAGAATATTTGGGGTTTTTTTTTGTTTTTGAAAGTTGGTCATATATATGGTAATTTAGGTTCAGATAACACCGGTCTGACCCACTAGTGTCATGTTTTGGTATTGTTATTGAGACCCAAAATTTACATGGTGTTGGGTGAATACATTATTTCATGTTATTGAACTTAAGTGGTATTCATGGGAGTATCATAATGTATTATATTTATTAATACAATCCAATCTCATCATGAAAAAAATTTAAACAATATTCTGTATTTATCTTTTCCATACCACAATCAAATTTACCCTAAAACCTATTGCCATAGTGTATTTAGTTACTAGATATATAATAAATATATTTTACAATATTAAATAAAAAATAAAAAAAATATTATACAATTTATAAACCTATTTATACATATAATATTTCAATCATATTCATATCATAAGTAATATAAAAAATATAAAGGTTGATCTCTGACAATTAGTAATGAGAAAACATAATATTTTTCAACTGAAAAAATAAAATATTAAACGATTATAATTTAGATATAAGATAAAATTCATTGATAATTTAAATTTATTCAATGAATCATATTAAAAAATTATAATATATTTTGAGACATGGAATAAATATTGTGATATTACATAAGACATTAGGTTTGGGTGAATGTAAACATGAGTCAACAATCTTCATCCCAATAGAAAAAACATAGGTATGTTTCATAAGATAATATAGATCACAACAATAAATATAGAAATTATATCCAATATCTTATCTAGCCACCAATATAGTCATATTTTAAGGCCTTGACCTTAAAAATTACATAATATTGAGTTTTGTCAAGAATTCACATTAAGGATATTTTTAGGTTTAATGTTTTAGAGAATTAGGCCATAACTATTACATTACATTTCAAATATTACAAAGAAGACACTTCTAATCCATCCACTTTTGTTCACAATAATAAAATTACATAAATAAAAAAACAATTATTTTATTGATAAAAATATTCTTTAATTATTCCTTTCTCACACACTTACATATACAATATGAAAAAAATCTCCAAAATATGGGTTGAGCATAAAAATATTAGTAAGGTATATAATATAAAGAACGAAAACAGTAGTCTATGCATAAATCCAAATTAATGAAATCATAATTTTCCATCACAAAACATATGATCTTTAACATACCTCATGAAATCAAAAGATTATGAATAACAAATAGAAATTATAAATCATGAAGGTATCTTTTGGAATCCATAACAAACTTATATTTAGCTTTCACAGAGTTACATTTGGAATACCATCACAGTTTATACCCTAAATCATGTAGGAGAAACATTAATGTTTACCTTTATCACGTTACCCAATGCATTGGAGATCTATCTATGTCTCACATGTACTTGGTTTATCATAGAACCACTAGTATACATAAACAATGAACAATAATCTTAAAATATTCATAACATATAAAATAAGAATAAAGGAAAGGAAACATTTCCACAATGCAATCACAATATATCATTTCAATATATTGACATAATCACTGCATTAAAAAAACATTTTAAATAAAAAAATACTCAAAAATGGTATATGGTATTTATTTACCTTTATAAAACATTACGACTTGTTATGAATGAAAAATATCAAATAATACTCAAAGCGGCGGAAAGGTCGTTGTCACTGCGTACGTTAAAATGAAACAATTCCTTTGTAATTTAGTAAAATGCTTCATAAAATTATTTCTTTTGAAAAATATTGAAATAAATTAATATAAATAGTGTATAATTATAGGCTTTGTAAATGAATGTTGTGTATAAACCAAAAAATGCCTCAATGAAAGGAGATTGAGGGGAAGACCCTAACATTGGGTTCGACTTGTAACCTCTGTTCTATATTTTCCCAAATAATAAAAATATGTTAATTTATACTTTCTTTACAAAATTTTTCAATTTTATTATTAATTTAATATTACTTATCATCATGTTATAAAAATTGCATAATTTTTTTTGTTTATATCGGTCGTTTTGTCGATATTCGATACTTGAGTCGAAAATGAACTTGTTTTGATGTAAATTGTCCATGTAATAAAAATTACATCATCCCCAGAATATTATTAGTGATTTATGTATCATATACATCTATTTTATAATTATTTAGATCCATTATATATTTATTTACAATAGACAATAACATTTTGAGATAGGAAATGAGACGCCCCTTTCATAGAGATTATAAATTGTATGTACGCATGTATGTTAGTTTCATTTCTTTTTCATATTTAATCGAATGAAAACTAAATTATATATTGGTATTTTATAATTACATTATAATATAATATTTAATGTCTGTTATATATGTTCATTAACACTATCCTTTACATGTACCATATATGTAATTAACGTGTCATATCTTTTGGAGGGGGCGGTAGTCCGCATTTGCTAAAATGTAATTGTTGCATTTACATATTATGGAAAGCATGAAGGTATGATTTAAATGAAAATAATATAAGTATAGAGAAATTATAAATAATATATATATCATATATAAATAAAGAGTCATCATAATGGCCATCATAAGAGGTGGAAGGGGAAAATCGAACAAGCATCGTATCGTGAGACAATAGTTTTCCGTACACTGAAATAGTTTTTTTGTATACATTAAATTGAGTAGTGAGTAAGTGTAGTTAAAATACTTCTCATAAAAAAATTATTATATTTAGGATACTGGTTTTTTTATCTAATCAATATTTAAATAGCGCATTTGGATTTGAGAAGGAAAATAAAGGAAATGATCTTTAGAGAAGATGCTAACTCTTAATCGGGTAACTTATTTTGATTTGAGACACAAAACATTATTTTTATGCCTTATTCCCATGATAATGATTATATTAGGAAGAGAGTGGTGTTAGAAGATTATATTAGATGAATTTGGTAAATCCAACTGTTTAGATAGGTGAGAGTAAGTGGGTAGAGGTGGTGTCCATTTATATGAGGGAGTAGGGGAACTTCTGGAAAGTCTTGAATTTTATTTTATAAATTTATTTTCAGTTTAAAATGGTCACAAAAACATTTCTTTATAATATAAGATGTTATTTGATCGAAAAAAATCATCTAATAGGTTTTAGAAATGTTTATTTCACAAAATTAAGCATATCTTTTAGCTTATAATATTATTTGAAAACATTAACTTTTACCATGTCTTCTTGCATTTTCAAAATATTGGTTAACTAAAGTTAATATAAATTTCCAAGAGAACAATAAGTTGATAATTAATGATATTTTTAACATTATATCTATTATTTGGACAAATATTATATTTTTAGAACTATTATATTATTTAATAAATTTTTTTTTTAAAAACTTATTTATGATAATTTTGACAATATAAAGTAATTTAATTTTGATAAAGTCATAATAACAAGATTCCTTCTAAAAAATGCATTAAGTAAAAGATAATATATAAATAGAATCCATAAAATTCTTGTATGGAATAAAAATAGTCAAATTACTTTTAATTTAATATTTATAATATCATTTATTTGAATAATTCATTAATGTAGCAATCACTGCATCGTCATTGTCTCATAATTAAATTTATTTATATAATGGATAAAAATTATAAATAAAATAATATGATGTAATAAAAATTATTAACTCTCTAATGTCTCTTTATATTCATAGATATCAGTTATATAACCACATATAAATGTTTTTTGTAAATGAAATAGGTTTCTGTTCTATTTCTCATATCATTAAATGAATTATTATAAAATGTCATTTTCAAACCCATGTTGATCCATCGAGTCCCAAAATTGACCGAAGAATGGAAATGGTTGGACTTATCTCAACCAATATGATAAATAAATATATTATTGTAGTTTAATTTTATTATCACACTATTTTTACCCCTTTTTACCAAACTTACCCTTTAACCATGGTAAATAAAATAATTACTGAAGATGTTATTCATAATGTACAATAATAAAATCAAACTATTCCAATAATATGGATCTTGTAATTCAAAATATTGAATACATGTTTTCAAATTCAAAACATAGAAGTTTTAGTAGTTAATTTAAAATTATATGACGTTGTTAAAACTAAAAAAAATGTTTTTAAGATGTCATAACTATCAACGGAGTGACATGTGTTTATGTCTAATTTAAAAGTGAAATTACTTCCAAAAAAATTAGACTAAATTATAATAGTATAATCCAATTACACTTTAAATCCAATTAAAAGGAGAATATAACAATATAAATAAATTAAATGAAAAATCAGTTTTCACATAAAATGAAACATTTTTCACTATTAATAAAAATGTGAATTTCATTAGAAAAATTAAAAAATTTAACCAAAGTAAATTTTTATGTTTTGAATATATATAAAATGTTTATTTTGTCAAATATAACATATAAAAGTGACAAAACTAGATCTAAAAAAGGGTTTTCCATCAAAAGATGGTAAAAATGCATTTTTAGAAAAAGAATACTTTTATCTGAGGATTTGAACTTATTCATATATCATATCTAGAAAATATATAAGATGAATTTAAAAAATTTAATTTAATATATATAAGATGTTTTTGATTTAATAAAAATTTAAAAATAGTTATATGATTTTATAAACAAAATTATTCTCATTTAAATATGATTTCATAAAAACACATCCTTTATATTCAATTAGTTTCTATTTCAATTTATAAAATTTTTAGTGACCATTAAATCATTATTTCAACATTGTTGATCATATTTTAAAATACAGTTGATAATATTCATTCCCACCATTCTAATTTTAAGGCATTAACTATGATTTAAAATAATAATAATATTATTGTATTATTTTTCAGTATAACTCTATGTTTTGTGAAATGTGAGTTTTCACAGAAACATGTTGTTGTTTTTTGAGTACATTATTCGACAATGCTTCCCATTTAATGAAAAAATAATATCATATTCATGAATATTAATTGAAATTAAATAGTATTGTTTTATAAATACATGGGATTCTACATCATTCGCCCCTTTTGGGAATTACATCCTCACAATTATATTTACTTTTCAAATAAGTGTAGGTATTAATCGTACATAGAATTTTTAGATTCCCAAGTTTCCTCTTTAACCATATGGATTATCCACAAAACATTTACCTAATTAATTTTCATATTCTACAAAACATTCTCTATGGAATAATGAATCTAGACTAGTTTTTCCACATAAAAAAGATTTTCTTTATACTAGAATACCTATGGAATCAAAACTTGATATTGATATGGCATATACTTTTCGACATTGAAACATGAAAAACATTATATACATAGGATAAACATAGAATAAAAGCCACTCTGAAGGAATCTAATCCATCTTTCTCTTGGATTTTATAGGGTCTAATGATCATCAAAATCTCTTTCGTTTTTTACCAAAACGAATCACTCTTTTAAATTGGGAGACATTGAGAAAGACATGATCACCTACCTCAAAATAAAGATCCTTCCATCCGTTATCCGCATATCTTTTATGCCTCCTATGATCTGTTCTTATGTGCTTCTGAACAACTAATTTTTTTTCATCTCTTCTACCAATTCAGGTCCAATAAACTCCCTTTCACCCACTTCATCCAATGAAGGTACAATTCAAAACCTCTTTCCATATAATGCTTCAAATGGTGACATCTATATGTTATA
Source organism: Viscum album (assembly GCA_963277665.1). Taxonomy (NCBI): domain Eukaryota; kingdom Viridiplantae; phylum Streptophyta; class Magnoliopsida; order Santalales; family Viscaceae; genus Viscum; species Viscum album. Next base: position 1,136,560,112 of record OY728150.1, on the reverse strand, counting down.
ATGATAACTATTATTATATGAAAACAAAACCAAATAAATATGTTGGTCCCAAATTCCATGGTAACCCATTGAAAAAGCACATAGCATATCATCAAATGTCTGAATAGTTAATTAGGACTATTTATCTTATTTAGGATGAATAGTTGTATGAAAATATAATCCAACATTAAACAATTTCTAAAGGCCCTTGAAAAAGTTAGAATTGAACTTGTGATCATGATCTGATACAATGGAGAGGGGAACTCGATGTTACCTAACTATCTCATTAATAATCAATTGAGAATGTTCATCTAGATATAGAGTATCTCTAATAGAAAGAAAATGAGATGATATAGTTAATCAATCGATAATTACTCAAATTGCATTGTTACCTCGAGAAGCCTTTGGTAATCATAGTACAAAATCCATGGATATATTATCCAATTTCCACTCTAGAACTAACAAAGGATGAAGCATCCATTTCAGTAACTATCACTCTATATTAACCTATTTACAAATCAAACATCTTAGCATACATTTAGTAATAGCTATATTCATTGCATCCCACCGGTAAAACTCTTGAATATCACCTTACATCCTTGTACTTCAAGGATAATCTAAAAATGGATAACTATAAGCACCAAATATTAACATTTTCTTTGACTTAGAGTCAGAGGGAACACATAATGGATTTATAACCCTCAAAACACAATCTTTATCAATGTAAAATCCAAGAGACCTAACCTTGTGAATCAATTATACCTTTTCATGCACCTCAGTGACTTCACTCTGTGCATTCTTTATCCTATCTCCAAGAGTAAATTCTTCTGAAACCTGAAAAAAATAGCTGAATTCAGTGCACTAACAATTTCAAAACCGAAATTCATCAAATCCAAAACCAACAGATATCCTTCCAAATGTACAATGAATAATGTATAATTAATTTTCTGACTCAAAGCATCAAACACTTTATTTTATTTTTCTGGATAAGAATGAATCATTCAATCATAATCCATGATAGATTCCATAAATCTTATTTGTATCATGCTAAATTATTTCTGAGTGAATATATACTTAAAACATTGGTGATAAGTGTATATTTCACAAATTATACCATGAGAATAATGCCTCAAAAATTTTAAATCAAAAACAACAATAGCTAATTCTAAATCTTGGGTAGGGTAATTTAACTCGTGAGGTTTCAACTGACATGTTGCATAACAAATTACCTGATCATTATTAATTAATTCACAACCTTGTATGTTCAAACAAGAATCACTATAGATTAAAAATTCCCTAGTTCTTGAATTTAGTGCCAAAAGTAGACAATTCATCCATCATCTTTTCAATTCATGAAAACATTCATCTCATTCTGTTGTCTTGATGAACATAAAAACTTTTTGAGACTACTTAGTCAGTGGGATAGAAGACCATGGAACTTTTTCAACAAATCTCCGTTAACAATCTGATAATACATGAAAAATATGAATCTCGGTTATATCTATGGGTCTTGGGAATTCATCCCCAAATTTGTTTTTAGTAGTATCAATTGTTATACCATCATTAGAAATAATTTTACTAGGGAATGATATTTGATCTAAAAAAAACATACACTTGTTTAATTTCCCATAGAGTTTCTTTTCTTTTATATTTTTCAAGACAACCCTTAAATGAATTTCATGATCATATTTACTTTTATAATAAACCAAAATGTTATCATTAAACCCAACCATAAACATATCTAAGAACTCGAGAAATATTCTATTCATAATTCCCATGAATATAGCAGGTTCATTGGATATACCAAAAGTCATAACATCAAATTTATAATGGACATATCTAATATGAAACAAAATATTCATAATGTATTCTTCCTTAACATTCAACTAATAGTACCCCAAAATCATGTCAATATTCGAAAAATATTGAGCTCCCTGGAGCTGATCAAACAAATCATTGATATGAGGAACATGATACTTGTTCTCAATAGTGATGTTGTTCAAGGCTATATAATCAATGAAAATCCTCATTGAAACATGTTTCTTTTTATCAAACAAGAATGTGGAACCACATGGTGATGTGATAGGTCTAATGAAACCATTATCTAATAAGTCATGAAATAGATTCTTTAAATCTAAAAGTTCAATTTGAACATTTCGATAAGGGGGTTTTGAAATTGTCTTATCATCAAGAACTAAGTCATAAGTAAACTAGACTTTCCAACCAGGTATTTTTCTAGGAAACACATAAAGAAAAACATCAGGATACTCATTTACTAATGGGACATCATTAATATAAAAAGATCCTTTATTTTCAATAGTATTTGAAAGGTGACATTAATAATTGTACTTCACTAGTTTGTCATCTACCTGAGATGTTATAAAAAGAATGTATCTGTTTCTTGTACACCATTTAAAATTTTTTCTGAAAAGAAACCCATTTCACTTTGCAATCAATCATAACATGATAAACGGAAAGCGAGTCCATATCCAAAATACCATCAAACTCTACTAGAGGAAAAATAATAAGGTTTGTAGGTAGATTTTTTCCATACACAAGGATATGAAGGTTCTTATAATTTGTTTTTGTCCCAAAAATTTCACTAAGTATTTTTTTACACAATTTCATGAATCATATCTTGAGATGAAATTCAAAATTTAAATGAAAATTTCACATAAATGAAATAATGTGTAGACTTATAATCAAACAACACATTGGTATAATATGAATAAACAAACAATGTACCTGATACTAATTCATTAGATGGCCCAACATCTGTTGAAGTAGTTTCAATGGATTATGAAACCCCTTTCTTCTTGTAGTATGACTAATTTCCATTATTTGAGTTCTTCGTTAGACAATCATTTTCATAGGGACACATTTAATTTCACTTAAAAAATTTTAAAAACTGTAAATCTGATTTTTCCTTAACAGTACACTGATATTTTTCAGTGTAATTACCAGTCTTATGTCCCATTTTACCACATCAGAAGCACATACAAGAATTCCAAAGGCATTCCATTATAATGACCCATACTTTACATACATTGTTATTACTTCAAAATTGAATCATACTTATTAAAAAATATAACAAAACCATGAAAGGACCGTATAGGTATAGTGTATTTAGAAACTGGGAAACATAAACAACTGGTTCATAAAGCGTCTACACTGTCTCCCATTTATTTCATCATATCTATAGTACCTTTTGGCATATCTTACATAATAACCTTCTTCCTGACCTGAAAAAAAAACATACAAAAGGGTGAGCTCAAATGCTCAGTAAGGGTAAAAAAATAAATATTAATCACATCATATTCATAAGAACATATCTTTTGGAAATCTCAACCTGCAAAAGAGATCATAATTTCATAACATGGGATAAATCATAGTAGTGAAATGTAATCCCAATAATCATAACTTAAAACATGAAACTTTGTGGAATACACACATAATCATAGATAATCATTTCTTATTAGTCAAGACTCATTTCCAAGACTATCTTAGTGGACAAAGTCCATTTCTGAACTGAGTTCATTCCTCGTTTCAGTCCTGTTTCACTGAACCGGTTTAACCTGCCGTTCCAGCCATGTCTATCTGATGAGATATAAAATCTTTACCCAATGCATTGGAGGGAGATATAGGTCCCACCCATCTCATAATGATACCATTCATATGTGTTCCACAAAATCATAAATCATACATCATTGCATAACCCATGTAATAAAAATGGGATTCTTAAACAACATGACATCATAAAACAATTCATATAAGATAAAGTAATTAATAAAAATAATTCCATCACAACATAATCAAATAAATGTAATAATAGGGAGAGAAACAGAACCCTATATTATCTTAGATGGAAAATAATTTTGATAAAACACTTGAACTCCATTCTTAAGGAAAATATCCTTTCTACTTCAAAAACATTTTCCTTTCTTAAGATGTCATACAATTTTAAAATAAATGAAGTTGATTAAAAATAAACTTGAAAACTTGTAAACGAATCTTCTTGGAAATAATGTTTTAAAAATCCATTCATTCCGTATAAGTTAAAAAAACATTCTTCTCGTACTTTTGTCAGAAAAGTCAAAAAGTACCTCGTACGAAAAACGACAAAAGATTCCTTTCATATCTTTTACTATAAACTCACCAAAGGGTAAAAATGGATTTAAACAATTGTAGGTGGATTGAAATAATATTACATATTGAGGAAACATGGATGTGGATGATAAAATACACCCTATTAAATACCGAAGTATAAACAATCTCGGATAAAAATGAGATTGTGATATTTACCTTACCTTAGGTCTGATTTGATTCGTAAGTGTCCGAACCTCCTGTATAATTATTTAAATAATGTTATTAACTTAGTCCAGAATCATAATTATTTTTATTATATCATATATGGTCATATTCTTAGCTTCTTATTAGTAATATTTCATTACTACTTGTTATTCGGGTGTTTATTACTTTTTGTTCTTATGCGTGTTTTGTCGAATAAATTCTTATTCTTCTTTTTAGGTTATAGATACCTCATTTCAAGATTGGTATTAGTGTAATATATTAATTCATTCAATTCATTTATATAATAATTATGCAATGAAGATCATGTAGAACGAGTCACATCACATCGTGGAGACGGTATTCCGTACGTACGCACGAGCGATGATATCGTTCCCATGATCGTGAAATTATAATGGAGTGTATATATACAATTTCAGAATCAATATAACTTTACAATAATCATATATAGTTATTATTCACACCATTATACCCATCAAAGTAAGGTGGTGGTGGAAAATAGATTACACCACGGCGTGGAGACGGTATTCCGTACGTACGCACGCGTGGTGATTTCATTTTCCATAGGTTGGATAGATGGTGAAATAGGGTTGTTTCATAATTATAATAACATATCAATATATGAGTGATACTGATGTTGTTACTTCATAATGAAACAACTAAAGAAGAAGAACTGTAAGAAGAAATAAAGATGAAAGAATCGGTAACGGACATTAGCTCTTCTTTGAAGCGCTTCTTTGAGACCTCCTTTTAGGACACTAAAATTGGTCTTTGAAGAAGACCAGGACCTCTAGAATGTCTCTAGAGAAGTGTAGAGAAGAAATTGTCAGGGGTTGGCCGAGCTTGAAGGCTCAAAGTGGTGTGAGGAAGAGGGGGAGGAGGTGCCCTTTTATAGGGGAGGAGAGGGGCTCCTTTGAAAAAACTAAAAATATTATTTTATTATAAAGCCAAATTCGGTTTTAAATAGCTCAAAATTGATTTATTAAGAATATAAGGTGGGGATGGGTCTAAATACTCTCATCAAATATAATTTATACAAGTTTAGGTTCCTATTTTAACCTTATAATTTATATTTAACATTAAGTTAGATAATTTTACTTTTACCGTGTCTTTTTGTGTTCTTACACTATAAGGTTAATAAACTTACTATAACAAGCCAAAAGAACCCCAAGTTGTTTATTATTAATATATATAACCTTATCTAAGTCATTTGGCCAAACCTTAGATTTTTAGGAACAAAATAACAATTAATAATATAATATTTGTTTTAAAAACTATTTTATGTCAATTTTGACACTATTTAGTAATTGATTTTTGTGAAAATAATAAAAGAATGATTAATTTGAAAAAAGTTAATTAAATCAATACTAACATGTCATATTAACCTAGAAAATTCGTGGAATTCATAAAAAGTCTCAAATTTCATTTATTTGGGTATTTATAACATCAATTATGTCAATATTTCATTAATAAGATAATTACTGCATCATCATTGTGTCATAAATAAATTAACTTATTTAAAGTATAAAAATTACAAATAAAATATCATTATGTAGGAAATATTTTTATCTTTCTAATTAATATTTATAGTCGAATTTATCTTATGTATAAACCTATATTAAAAATGTATTAGTTATTAAACTTTGATTTTAAATATTTTAACCCTTCTTTAAATAAATTGATAATAAATGTCCTAATCTAATCCAGGTGGGCCTAAATGGTAATATTTTATTCATAAGGTTGTTTCTGGTCGAATTAAACTTATCCAATAGAATTAGGACATGTGTTAGGGTAATAATAATATCATTTTTACCCTTAACTACCCTATTTACTTTTAACCATGGTAAAAAAAAGTAAAAAGTTACTATTCACCAAAAATTATGTTCATCTCATTGAACCACATTTTAGTCCTTGATATTAACTGTGTCTCTCTAATTTTTGAAATTCTACTCACAGAAGCGGTAAAATTAAGTTTTATGAAAAATTCAGTTTTTTTAACTACCACTTAGTGGTTTCACTATTCATCAAAAAAATGAAAGTTTCCAGAAAAATACCAAAAATTAGGCCTAAGCTATATTTGATATTATGAATTCAAAAATGATGTTTATTTTACCAAATTCAAAACATATCAGTTACATTAACTAATTGAAAAATTAATTCCCGTCGTCAAAACAAATAGCGTGTTTTTAAAAGATAATAACTATCAAAAGATTGACACTTGTTTATGTCTGGTTTAAATGTGAAATTACATCTAATGAACAACATTGTATTAAATTTTAAAAATATATACTAAATATACTTTAAAACCACTCAAATTAATAATTTATCACTATTAATTATTTCGATTAAAAAATTTGTTTTTAATTAAAATTTAGTAATTTTCACTATTCATCAGAATATGAAAGTTATCCGAAAAGTACCAAAATTTGACCCTAAGCTAATTTCTATATTCCAAATCCAAAAATGAAGTCCATTTTGACAAATAAAATTTACAAAATTTCAAAAAGTGGTTATCACTATTCATAACGGCTAGTTTTAATAATATTTTAATAGCATATCGTTGTTGAGTGAAACTCAGTATTGCGTATGACGCAAGCTATTGAGGAAGGCCGCAGCTGCGTGTAAAGCAAGCCAAGCTAGTGTTGTATGTAGTGAAATATTCTTTTGATGATTTATATAACATAAAAACAAAATATTTCTCATAAAAGTCTCGGGTGTTACATTCTACCCCCCTTAAAATGAATTTCTCCCTCGAAATTCGTCACTTTGTAACAAAAAGATGAGGATACCTCTCCCTCATCATATCCTCAAGATCCCATGTAGCTTCTTCTAATTGGTGGTTCCTCCATAAAACTTTCACCAATCGAGTGGTCTTGTTTCGTAGGACTTTTTCGCTACGATCCAGAATCTCTATCGGCTGTCTTCATAAGAAAGATCTTGCTCCAGCGGTACAACTTCTAAGCTGAGTACATGTGAAGGATCAGGTATGTACTTTCTCAGGAGAGATACATGGAACACATCGTGAACTTGAGAGAGATTCGGTGGAAGCGCCAATCGGTAATCTACCTTTCCAACACGATCCAATATTTCTAAAGGACCGATATATCTAGGCCTCAACTTCCCCTTCTTTCCAAATCTCATGACCCTCTTCCAGGGAGATATTCGCAAGAACACTTTATCACCCACTTCAAACTCTAGATATTTTCTTCGGTTTTTGGCATAACTTTTCTGTCGACTCTGAGTTGCTCTTATGTGTTGTTGAATAGATCGGACCTTTTCTGCCATCTCATCAACAAGATCAGCTTCTAATAGATTTCTTTCCCCAACTTCATCCCAGCAAGTTGGAGTCCTGAATTTCTTTCCATAAGGAGCTTCATAAGGAGCCATCTGAATACTGGAGTGAAAGCTATTATTATAAGAAAATTCCACCAAAGTTAGGTGTTGATCCCAACCACCTTTGAAATCCATAGAGCAAGCTCTCAACATATCTTATAGAGTTCGAATTGTTCTCTCAGACTGACCGTCTGTTTGAGGATGATAAGCAGTGTTGAAACTCAACTCTGTATCCAGAGTATGCTAAAGACTTCTATAGAACTTCGAGGTAAATCTCAGATCCCGATCAGATATAATAGAAAGTGGTACTCCATGCAATCTTACCACTTCCTTTACATATATCCTGGCAAGCTGATCCAGAGGGAAATCCTCTCTAATAGCAATCAAGTGTGCAGACTTTGTAAGACGATCAAATATGACCCAGATAGCATTATTTCCTTTGGATGTTTTAGGAAGTCCTATGACAAAGTCCATAGTGATGTTTTCCCATTTCCATTCGGGTATGGGTAATGGTTGTAACATCCCCTTAGACTTCTGTCTCTCAGCTTTAACTTGCTGACAAACCAAGCATCGAGAGACATATTCAGTAACATCTTTTTTCATGCCATCCCACCAGAAGTACTCTTTCAGGTCCCTATACATATTCATGCTTCCAGGATGAATAGAGAATGAATAACTATGAGCCTCATCCAGCAGCTCCTTCTTTAATTCGGGGATGGGAGGAACACAAACCCGATTCCTGAACTTTATTATCCCATCACAATCAAGGTTGAATTCAGGAATATTTCTCACCTTCTTCTGTAACTCAACATCTTATTTCTGCTCCTCTTTAATCTTCACATGTATAGATGGTTGAACATTCATTCGATAAAGATACGATTTTCCCCCTACCATTATAATTCCAAGATCCATCCTTTGTAAATCCATAAATATTGGATCTTTTGTGATCCTCATCATGGATAAACTAGCATGGTCTTGTTGACTTAATGCATCTGCCACCTTTTTTGCTTTCCCAGGGTGGTAATGAATTGACCAGTCGTAATCCTTAATCAGCTCCAACCATCTTCTTTGGCGCATATTCAGCTTCTTTTGTGTGAAAATATACTTTAAAATTTAATGATCAGTATAAATATCACACCTTTCTCCATAAAGATAATGCCTCCAAATCTTTAATGTAAATATTACCGCAGCTAACTCCAAATCATGAGTTGGGTAATTTTGATCATGGATTTTCAAATGTCGTGAGGCATAAGCTATCACAATATCATTTTGCATAAGAACACACCCCAATCCCTTCTTGTATGCATCACTGTAGATCACAAACCATTCTACACTACAAGGTTGTGTGAGCACAGGTGCACTAGATAACCTTATTTTCAACTCCTTGAAATTCTCTTCACATTCCTCCATCCAGACAAACTTAACTCTTTTCCGAGGAAACTTGATGAGTGGATTAGATAATCATGAAAAATATTTCACAAAACATCGATAATATCCAGCCAAATCAAGAAAACTTTGGATCTCAATTACTGTTGTTGGTCTCGACCATCTTTCGATAACCTCTGTTTTTGCTGGATCCACAGATATCCCCTCCTTTGAGATTATGTGACCCAAAAATGAAACTCTTTGAAGAAAAAATTCACACTTGGTAAATTTGGCATACAGATTATCCTTTCTCAGGGTCTTCAATATAATTCTCAAGTGATCTTCATGTTCTTACTTGCTCTTTGAATATACAAGAATACCGTCTATAAAGACTTCTAAAAACTGATCAAGATAGTCTCTAAAGACTCTATTCATCAGATCCATGAAGATAGCAGGGGAATTAGTAAGACCAAATGGCATCACTATAAATTCATAGTGTCTATACCTTTTACGGAAAGCCGTCTTTGGTATATCCCCCCTTTTGAACCTTAATTAATGATACCCTGAATGAAGATCAATCTTGGGAAATTATTGAGCTCCGCGTAGTTGGTCAAATAAGTCATCAATGCGTGGGAGAGGATATTTGTTCTTGATACTGATCTTGTTAAGTTCTCGATAATCAATGCAGAGTATCATTGATCCACCTTTCTTCTTAACAAATAGAATAGGTGCTCCCCAAGGTGATGCACTAGGGCGTATGAATCCATTATCAAGATTCTCTTGGAGTTGCTTCTTCAATTCCTGCAACTCAATTGGGGCCATTCTATAAGGTGTATTTGAAATAGGTAAAGCACCTGGTACGAGATCTATTGAAAACTCAACTTCACTATTTGGTGGAAGACCTGAAAATTCCTCCGGAAAGACATCATCCAACTCTCGTACAATGGGCATATTCTTAATTGTGAGTTTCTCACCAACCATTTGAGATAAATAACCTTCATTCAGTGGAATCAAGACCCATAAGATGGAAGAAATTTCCATTGGAAGGTTATGTTCTTCCTAGCATCGATAGACGATCATAGATTGATCTGGAATATGAAATGTGACTTCCCTTCTTTGGAAATTTATATGAGCTCCATATAAAGAAAGCCAATCCATGCCAAGAATCACATCAAATTCCACTATAGGAAGGATCATAAGATTTTCCAGAAGCACTTTCCCACAAACTTCAATCAGGGAAGAATTATAAACTTTTGATGCGACTATTGTGCCATTAGGTGTCGTCACAACTAACTCAACATATAATTGTTGAGGTAATACGGTGATACCCTTAGAAAAATCTTCAGAAATAATAGAGTGGGTGGATCTAGAATCAAATAAAACATTTGATACTTTAGAGTGGATGGTAAGTGTTCCTTTCACCACATCGTTATCGTACTCCACATCACTGATAGAAATTGAATGTGACTTTCCTTTGTCTTTAGCCTTAAGATTTTGTTGATGTCGATCATCATCAACAACCCTTGGATTAGGGCATTTATTGGCATAATGCCCCATCTCCTTACACTTGAAACATTGAAGTGTAGTAGGTTCATTCTGTGTGTCCCTTCCTTCATTTGCATCATTAGACATCTTCTTCCCATCATTGTGGCATTCGAATGCCTGGTGACCTTCCTTTCCACATTTGAAACATTTACTTGACCCTTTAAAACAACTCCCTCTATGTTTCTTTCCACACTTTGAGCATAAGGGAAAGCTCATCTTCTTTTCAGTGTGCTCTTTAGATTTTCCTTTGATTTCCATTTTCCTCTTCTTATCAAACCCATATGACTGATGGGTTAGTCCAATATCCATCTCAACTTTGAGAGCACATAGAACGAGTTCCTCGTAGCTATTAAAGTCCCTTATGGCTAAGGACCTTCTAAGACTTGGTTTTAAGCCACTAAAGAATAGATCGATCTTACTCTCAGGTTGGATAATAATACCAGAAGCGTACCTTACAAGTCTTGTAAAATTTGTTTCATAGGTACCAACATATTCATCATCCTTTTGCTTCAGTTCAAGAAATTATTTCTCCATCTTTGTTCGGAGAATACGAGGGAAGTAATTATTGAAAAATAAGTTCTTGAACTTGTCCCATTCCATGGACTCAATTTCATCTCTTTGCCTCGTATTCTTGATAAGATTCCACCATTGATCAACTCCACCTTCCAAAAGATACAATGCTAATATGAATTTATCATGTTCATAACATTGAAGAACTGAAAATATATTTTCAGTAGTACTAATCCATTGTTCAGCAACTAATGGATCAGTAGACCCACTGAATGAAGGTGGACACTGCCTCGTGAAGGATTCAACAGAATGTTGCTCCTTCCTTTGCTCGTTTGGAAGTCCTGCATGATTCATAGCTTGAGAAAGTTGTGTGAGCATGACTACAAGATTTTTCATTCCATATCCCATAACGTTTGGTTGCTCAGGGGGAAAATCATTGCATTGCCCGTCGCATTCCACATTAACACGGTCCCTTCGGGTTCCCGCCATTGACTAAAACCAAGAACAATAGTGTGAGCAACACTAATTATAATAGGAAAACCACATAATCAAGAATAAAATTTCACACTTAAGGTCTAATCCTAGGTTATTCATGGCCATTTCTAAAACACTAATATTGTGTTCTATGCTTAGACTTATCCTTAGGGTTCTTACTAAGTATTTCACATCCTAGTTTCCAAAGGTTGACTATACTTTTCCTCTGATACCAACTATAACGACCCATACTTTACATACATTGTTATTACTTCAAAATTGAAGCATAATTATTACAACATATAACAAAACCATGAAAGGACCGTATAGGTATAGTGTCTTTAGAAACTGGGAAACATAAACAATTGGTTCATAAAGCGTCTACACTGTCTCCCATTTATTTCATCATATCTATAGTCTCTTTTGGCATATCTTACTTAATAACCTTCTTCCTGACCTGAAAAAAAAAACATAAAAAAGGGTGAGCTCAAATTCTCAGTAAGGGTAAACAAAAGAAATATCAATCACATCATATTCATAAGAACATATCTTTTGGAAATCATAACCTGCAAAAGAGATCATAATTTCATAACATGGGATAAATCATAGTAGTGAAATGTAATCCCATAAATTATAACTTAAAACATGAAAATTTGTGGCATACACACATAATCATAGATAATCATTTCTTCTTCGTCAAGACTCATTTCCAGGACTATCTTAGTGGACAAAGTCCATTTCAGAACCGAGTTCATTCCTCATTTCAGTCCTGTTTCACTGAACAGGTTTAACCTGCCGTTCCAGCCATGTCTATCTCATGAGATATAAAATCTTTACCCAATGCATTGGAGGGTGATATAGGTCCCACCCATCTCATAATGATACCATTCATATGTGTTCCACAAAAGCATAAATCATACATCATTGCATAACCCATGTAATAAAAATGGGATTCTTAAACAACATGACATCATAAAACAATTCATATAAGATAAAGGAATTCATAAAAATAATTCCATCACAACATAATCAAATAAATGTAATAATAGGGATAGAAACAGAACCCTATATTATCTTAGATGGAAAATAATTTTGATAAAACACTTGAACTCCATTCTTGAGGAAAATATCCTTTCTACTTCAAAAACATTTTCCTTTCTTAACATGTCATAAAATTTTAAACTAAAAGAAGTTGATTAAAAATAAACTTGAAAAATTGTAAAGGAAGCTTCTTGGAAATAATGTTTTAAAAATCTATTCATGCCGTATAAGTTAAAAAACATTCTTCTCGTACTTTTGTCGGAAAGTCAAAAAGTACCTCGTATGAAAAACGACAAAAGATTCCTTTCATATCTTTTACTATAAACTCACCAAAGGGTAAAAATGGATTTAAAAAATTGTAGGTGGATGGAAATAATATTACATATTGAGGAAACATGGATGTGGATGATAAAATACACCCCAGTAAATACCAAAGTATAAACAATCTCGGATAAAAATGAGATTGTGATATTTCCCTTACCTTGGGTCTGATTTCCTTCGTAAGTGTCCGAACCTCCTATATAATGATTTAAATAATGTTATTGAATTATTACAGAATCATTATTATTTTTATGATATCATATATGGTCATATTATTATCTTCTTATTAGTAATATTTCATTACTACTTGTTATTCAGGTGTTTATTACTTTTTGTTCTTATGCGTGTTTTGTCGAATAAATTCTTATTTTTCTTTTTAGGTTATAGATACCTCATTTATAGATTGGTATTAGTTTAATATATTCATTCATTCAATTCATTTATATAATCATTATGCAATGAAGATCATGTAGAACGAGTCGCATCACATTGTGGAGACGGTATTCCGTACGTACGCACGAGCGATGATATCGTTCCCATGATCGTGAAATTGTAATGGAGTGTATATATAAAATTTCAGAATCAATATAACTTTAAAATAATCATATATAGTTATTATTTAAACCATTATACCCATACAAGTAAGGTGGTGGTGGAAAATAGATTACACCACGGCGTGGAGACGGTATTCCGTACGTACGCACGCGTGGTGATTTCATTTTCTGTAGGATGTATAGATGGTGAAATAGGGTTGTTTCATACTTATAATAACATATAAGTATATGAGTGATACTTATGTTATTACTTCATAATGAAACAACTAAAGAAGAATAAGCGGAAGAAGAAATAAAGTTGAAAGAATCAGTAACAGACATTACCTCTTCTTTGAAGCGCTTCTTTGAGACCTCTTTCTAGGACAGTAAAATTGGTCTTTGAAGAAGACCAGGACCTATAGGATGTCTCTAGATAAGTGGAGAGAAGAAATTGGCAGGGTTTGGCTGATCTTGAAGGCTCAAAGTGGTGTGAGGAAGAGGGGGAGGAGGTTGCCTTTTATAAGGGAGGAGAGGGGTTCCTTTGGAAAAACTAAATATATTATTTTATTATAAAGCCAAATTCGGTTTTAAATAGCTCCAAATTGATTTATTTCGAAGATAAGGTGGGGATGGGTCGAAATAATCTCATCCAATAGAATTTAGACAAGTTTAGGTTCCTATTTTAACCTTATCATTTAGATTTAATATTAAGTTAGATAATTTTACTTTTACCGTGTCTTTTTGTGTTCTTACACTATAAGGTTAATAAACTTACTATAGCAAGACAAACGAACCCAAAGTTGTTTATTATTAATATATATAACCTTATATAAGTCATTTGGCCGAACATTATATTTTTAGGAATAAAATAACAATTAATAATATAATATTTGTTTTAAAAACTATTTTATGTCAATTTTGACACTATTTAGTAATTGATTTTTGTGAAAATCATAACAGAATTATTTATTCTAAAAAAGATAATTAAATCAATAATAACATGTCATATTAACCTAGAAAATTAGTGGAATTCATAAAAAGTCTCAAATTACATTTATTTGGGTATTTATAACGTCAATTATGTCAATATTTCATTAATAAGATAATTACTGCGTCATCTTTGTGTCATAAATAAATCAACTTATTTAAAGTCTAAAAATTAAAAATAAAATATCATTATATAGGAAATCTTTTTGTATTTCTAATTAATATTTATAGTCGAATTTATCTTATGTATAACCCTATATTAAAAATGCTTTAGTTATTAAACATTGATTTTAACTATTTTAAGCCTTCTTTAAATAAATTGATAATAAATGTCCTAATCTAATCCAAGTGGGCTTAAATGGTCATATTTTATTCCTAAGGTTGTTTTTGGTCGAATTACACTTATCCAATAGAATTAGTACATGTGTTAGGGTAATAATAATATCATTTTTACCCTTAACTACCCTATTTACTTTTAACTGTGGTAAAAAAAAGTAAAAAGTTACTATTCACCAAAAATTATTTTCATCTCATTGAACCACATTTTAGTCCTTGATATTAACCGTGTCTCACAGATTTTCGAAATTATACTCACAAGAGTGGTAAAATTAAGTTTTATGAAAAATTCAGTTTTTTAACTACCACTTAGTTGTTTCGCTATTCATCAAAAAATGAAAGTTTCCAGAAAAATACCAAAAACTAGGACTAAGATATATTTGATATTATGAATTCAAAAATGATGTTTATTTTACCAAATTAAAAACATATCAGTTACATTAACTAATTTAAAAATTAATTCCCTTCGTCAAAACAAATAGCGTGGTTTTAAAAGATAATAACTATCAAAAGATTGACACTTGTTTATGTCTGGTTTAAATGTGAAATTACATATAATGAACAAAATTGTATTAAATTGTAAAAATATATTCTAAGTATACTTTAAAACCACTCAAATTAATAATTTATCACTATTAATTATTTCGATTAAAAAAGTTGTTTTTAATTAAAATTTAGTAATTTTCACTATTCATCAGAATATGCAAGTTATCCGAAAAGTACCAAAATTTCACCCTAAGATAATTTCGATATTCCGAATCCAAAAATGAAGTCCATTAAAAAAAATAAAATTTACAAAATTTCAAAAAGTGGTTATCACTATTCATAACTGCTAGTTTTAAAAATATTTTAATAGCATATCGTTGTTTAGTGAAACTCGGTATTGCGTATGACGCAAGCTATTGAGGAAGGCCGCAGTTGCGTGTAAAGAAAGCCAGGCTAGTGTTGTGTGTAGTGAAAGATTCCTTTTATGATTTATATAACATAAAAACAAAATATTTCTCATAAAAGTCTCGGGTGTTACATCGATAGTGGGATTTTATAATAATTTCCACATACTGTATACTAATGTTTCTTATCATCAGACATTTTTGAAGAGTTCTTCCCTTTTGTCTACACCTCGACAACTAATTTTGTTTTTTTAAAGAACACATGATCATCACCAGACAACATTTCCACTATCTCCACACATCAAGTATGTTTTTCAAAACATTTTAACTCATGAGATGCTACTACCCTTCAATACTTTGAATTTAATCCAGAGTAAAAAAGATTGATTTTACTATCAAGATCCCATATTAAATTTGGATCATTCCTTTACAGTCGAGTAAAACTTTCTTCCATAAGCATCCACTATGTCATTCTCTTACCTAAATTCTGTGAATTCAATTTCAATCCTATGTCAACCCACATTAGGAAAATATTTATCAAGGAACATACCTTTGATTTCATCCCAATCAAGAGAATCAATATCCATGCAATCTCTAGTATTTTTAACAATAGACAAACACTGATAGGATTCAATTTAAATAATTTAAACAAAGATAATAACCTTTTTATGTTCTGAACACCCCGTGACATTGATAATATTTTTACTACTTTAATACACCCTTCAGCTAGAACATGGTCCGATAATCCTAAGAATTATGGAGGATGTTGCCTCATGAAATTCCCCCAAATTGAGAAATTTTTTTTGTGGTTGTACTTTATAATCATGTGTATGGATACCACAACTATTAATCTCTTTAGTCAACTATTCAATCACAATAACAAACTTTCCAGTTTTGATTCCACCCATTTCTAGGTTCTGATTTGGTAGGTTGTTTGCCTCCTGATATCATCCCATCATAGATATCTTGTTTCCTCAACAGAAAACCATTATGAACAAATACATATCATATATTAAGCAACATGGTATTTTTCAAATTTTATATCATTTTAATCATACCATAACGAAAAAAAAACTTATGTATTTTTAAAAAAAAAATATTATTTCTTAATGTTATCTAAAATCACCTCTGATACCAACTGTAATTCCCTATCCTTAGATATTACATAATCTTAAGATAAGATGATAATTAACATTGAGGATCTTATTAGGCTTGTAGTTCTATATAATTAAGATATAACTATTACATTAAATCTTAATTATTACAATGTAGACACGTCTTCTTTGCCAATTTTTTTTAAATAATAATATTCCTTAAAATAAAACAACAATTATTTTCTTGATAAAAATATTATGGAATTATTCCATTCTCATACACTTCTATATACCCTATTATAACCATTTAAAAATCATGGGATAAGAATTAATAGTCCAGTAACGTATATAAGATAAAGAAAGAAAACATTAGTCCATGAATACATACAAATCAATGAAATCATTCATTTAAATCATTAAACATTTTCTCTTTAACATAACCCATGAAATCATATGATTTATGAATAACACATAGAAATCATAAATCATAAAGGTAGATTGTTGAATCCATAAAATAATTTTATTTTATCATTCATAGCTACATAGGGAGTAACATTTTGAATGCCCATCATTTTATATTCCATCAAACTCCTAGGAGAAACATTAACGTTTACCTCTGTAATGTTACCGAATGAATTGGAGAGATATCTATAGATAACACACCATCGAATTATCACCGAACAATCCATAGATCACCCTCCCTATCTACAAAATAAATGGACATAGTAACATTTTCTATCTCAGAATTATGATTCACAAAATTGATCATCCTCGTCGAGTTTTCCCACTCTTAAATGACTAGTGGATTAGATGATTCTCTAAACATTGGTGGTTGTTGTTGTTTTATAAAAAATGTGATAACTAGTTTGTCCCTCCTAGGTGAATTAGGTATTTCCAAATTATTAAAGATGTTGTTAATATCCTAAGATAACTAGGTAAAAATTTCAATGATATTTTGAACTCCACCTCTCAAGACAAAGAGGGTGGATTTTGGGAATTGACTTCGTTGTCTATCATATAGGATGCTGGCCCCGATTCATCTATTTACCATAATATTCTATAATATAAAATCCATGAACAAAATATATTTCAACTAGAAATGAATAAATTATTTTATACATTTTCAAAATTTAGATTAATATAATATATTGTGGGATCCCTATGTTTATAATTTTTATAAAACAAATCTTCTTCGATGCATTCATATACATAGTATCATGCTAAGGGGTTTCACTAAGGATCTATAATCTTAATTCCCAAATTAAATAAATGATTCCTTGACACCAACTATAATGATAAGTATTTTAATTATATTTTTGTTAAATAATTTTAAACATAAAAAATATAATAGTGTTACAATACTAGGATACAATGGTTTAGTGTCTTGGGAAAATTAGAACCAAACATAACATTTATATAATAAATAAAAATAATTATTTAATTCCATAATTTATATATTTTTATCATCCCTCATTTTTTCATTAGTAAAACTAATCACATGATGATATTCACCAATGAAATGGTTGAGATAAAATACCAATAATAGAATAGAAGAAGACATGAATTAATATACTATGGTGTGATCAACATATTCATCATTGTAACATAATTATAAAACCATAATCATAATCATTAGAGGATGTATTAGATAATGGAATGTATTAGTTGTCAATACAACACAATGTTTTGAAACAATATGGCCCCATGTTCACACATATTCAACATTATGTAATGAGATACATTAAAATACACAATGAAATGTAGCAATATAAAATTTCTAGTAGATATGTCACATCACAACATTTTCAAAATCATGTATGCCACATAGAATATATAAAGATCGTTATAATACTATTAACCAATGAATGGAAATGGATTATTTGAGAATTTCCAATAGAATACATTCATGAATATAGAATTGTGTTCCCGAAATAAAAAGATAATAAAATGCTTAGATAAGAAGCCTCAAACATGAGTGTATAAAAAAATGTTATGATAAGTAAAATATGTTTTTAGAATGATTAAATATTTTAAAATTTTTTTAATTTATCATTAAATCTTATAGGAATCATGCATATCTAATAAAATAAACTTGAGGGACAAAAAAAAAACTATTTCTGGAACAGTAAAATAAATATCCACATTGATATTTGGAATGAAAAAATGATAAAACAAAGAAATGGAGTTGGGATTGAGATTCCCCTAACCTTATGTCTGAATGCATTATTCAATTTAATATTCAGGATAATAAGATTATAAACATTAATTAATAAACCAATAACCACTTATATATGTATTTTATTCATTATTATTTTATTAAGTTCTTTTATAGTAACTATGTTGAGTTATGGAGTTCATATTTTTTGTTTGATTGCATTTGTTTTCTTGGTTTTCATTATCAGCTCACATGTATCCATGAATGGAAATTCATGTAAAATAAAAAAAAAACAATCAAGAATTGAGATTATTTTTTAAATTAACTCATATAAGATTAAATTATCCTATATATAATCTTTTTATATTATATGTGATTAAATAAGTAGTTAAATCGTTAATAAAAATGAATTAATTTATTTTGTGTGTTTTACGCCTAGTAGGACCTTATATCCTCATGTATATATATAGGTTCTAGAACATTTTATATCATATAATATGTATAATAAAATATTATATAACCATAATTATTATTTAATAATGATCCTTCATAGAATTTTTCAGAAATGAAATTGCATTGTCCACAATAGAGGTAAAATGACACACAACGAATCATATTTTGATTTTTAAAATAAAATGAATTGGGGAGATATTTGATGAAAAATTATTAAATTATCAAAATAAAAATCTATTATATAAGACATAATAGAGTTATCATTCTAATAGGATATTTTTAGGTGAGGAGTGGATAATAAATGTAATGAAACTGAAAAATAATTAAAAAACATGATGAGGATTCTAACATTTTATTTTATAATATTTGAGAACCTCTTTAGAGAAATTGGTTTATTATTTTGGTGATGAAAACGGATCCTAGATGAGGGGTAGGGACTTGGGATGAGTATTGTCAATATCTTGGGCAAGATTTGTGGATTTTAACGTGTGAGGGAAAGTGGTTGTGAGGGGGGGCATTTGTAGTGGAATAGAGGGGTGTTTTTTCATTATTTTATTCATTATTTTTCATTTTGGATCAAGAATATGAATAGGTTTAAAATTTTAACTAAATATATCAATATAAATTTGGATTTTTTGAGTTTTTGGGATTAAATCAGCCTCACGTTTACAATTACTAAAAAAAACATTTATTTAGATATTATTATAATTTATCTTATTATAGTATTGAATAAAAATTCATGTTTTTTCAAGAAATTACAAAAAATCACCACGGGAATTTATTAAATTTTAGAATTTCTAAATTTACTCAATTTTATGAAAATAATTTTCTCAATATGGGAAATTGTTTTTAATAAAACTCCTCATTTACTTGGAAAATATTGATTTGAAAATTACAATTGCTTAATAATATATGGAAAAAATAATTATGGTCTCATAAAATTATCTTACAAGAATCATAAAATAAAATATAAATTTATGAAAATATTTTATTAATATAATCATTCTTTTAAATCAATATATTAATTATAATATTATAAATATACAATTCGGTTTTATAAAAATAAAAACACTTGAATAATAATTTCATAAAACATATACTTACTTATAATGTGATATAATTATGTAATATTATAATTTATAATATTACTAAATTTAATTTATAGTTTTTTGGTTGATGTTACTAATATACTGGACAAATATATATTCTTAATGGTCAAATTAAAATTCCAAATGTCAAGTAACCCATCTAATCGTATATACTCTTTAATTTGGATAAATCACTATAATTTTGTCCAGTATTCATATATAAAGATGTATTGTGTTATCAATGTGATTTTTTTGTGGATTATACTATATTATAAAATTATATGAAATAAATTTCCATTTACAAAATTATGGGTTGTTATAGGAAATACCCTATTTCTCTGGGTCTAGTAATTTAATATTTTTCTGAATAACGTTTGTCTCGATACGATATGTAAATATAGATTTACACTAAATTATACAATCATTATGACTTATCTAAGGATCTATGTTGAACAATTTTAATGTTACCCATAGATTAAAATATAAATATTCATGATAAATGATAATGAAAACAATTGGATGTCGATTGAAGAATTACAAAACAACAATTAAATGATTAAATAAGATGAAAAAAATCCATCAAACCTTCAACCAATTATGACCTAACCCTATAATAATGAGGGATTATCCCCCCCACATAATATTGATGATAGTATTGAATGAAATGGAAAATCAAAATGAATTCATAATGGAATAGAAGATGAACTCAGGGAGGACCCCACATAATGCAGTTTCTCATTACAAGCTTTGTTATTCAGATATCTCCTATAGAAGTAGGTTAACCCTCTATTTATACAATCTATATGGGCTATGAATATAATTATTTACATTAATAAATGGTACTAATGAGGTTGATTAGGGTCCCATATAATATATTTTGTTAAATATTTAATATATGATGAATCTATACTTTTAAATTCCATCATAAAAATTTAAACAATGTGTAAATTATCACAGTACATGTAAATTTAAATGTTGATTTTATTCATGTCATATGTGTCCCTCTTTACATTAAATTCATCAGCACATGAAATCTAATGATTTACACAATGTTAAATGTCTTTTTTTCTTTAGATGTATAATTTTGGCTTTCTTCTTTCTTTTTATGCCACATAAATCCTCTATGATGATCCTCTAAAATATGGTGTCTTGATTCATATAATCTTTTTCACCCGGAAGTGTCCTTTTATATTCATTTTTTATAAATATGTCGTATCATTCTATAAAAAATGAGTAAATCCATCCTAAAATTGAAAAGGATAATTAATAAAGTACATAAATCAAGTTATTGAACCAATATAAATTGAATGCATGAAATATATGTATCAATTATATATACACTTGATTTTAAATTTTTCCTCAAGGTTATTATCTGAACATATTAAAATGTCTATTCACCTTACCATGATTCAAATTAAATTTCAATAAAATAAATTGACCAAGTATAAATTTAAATAATCAATCTTCACAATTAGAAAATATATCAATGCACAATTTTTTAGAGAATAAAAATAAACCATATATTTTAGTTTTCCTCTATTTAAATAGCTATGAATTTCCAGTTATACATTTTCATTATTGGATTTATTTTTAATATGGATCCTAGTTTAAATTTATCTCACATTTATTTTTCTCCTCATCATTAGAGATCAATTGAATAATGTGACTCACATCCTTAAAAAAATGCAACCTACAATAGGATTGCAATTAATCCAAAGTATCCACATTGTAAATAAAAAATCAAAAATAAAGAAGAAAAAAAATCCAAATTTAGGGTCAAATGACTAGGTGGATTATGGAATGTAGGTAAATGTTATATATCATATAAGGATTAAAAATTTGTTTTTCTCTAATGTAAAATGCATGATAATCAAAATATTATCATTGGAAGTACACTATAACTCGAATATCTCAGATAATTATCATAACAATATCAAATTCAATAAATGAAACACCCTATGTTAGTAGTTTTTACACTTTATTTATTTTCATAAATATCTGTTGGGTTTAATTCCCACATCCACAACGGATCCCATAATAGTATTCTTATGACACTATTTGTAATAGCCAGGACAATTTCATTGAACAAATAATTTTAATTTTTGCATTTCCATAGAAACAAACCATATTTAATATAATTATTATTATTAATTGTTCATTAAGAATTTTTTCAATGAATAAAATGAATTTAACTTCCCCTAATCACGTGAACCACCAACTTATTCATTAGAAAATTTCCATCCATCCCAATTTTTCTATTGCCCATGTCTAATATTTTGTAATCATGAAAAAATATTTCCAGGAAGGTCAGAGATGATAATATATTATTGTAACAAATTTTTTTCTAATAATGTTACTATTGGATTTATGGTTTTAAAAATCATTAAATTAAAGTGGGTCTCATGATAAGGGATAAAGAAATAATGCATCAATCATTTTAAAAGTTATTTTTAATATTCATAACTTCAATAGGATAAAAATTATGTTTTTGAAGAAATCATTCTTGAGATTATCACAAAAAATATGAAGGAAGAAATGAGAAATATTTTGATCATAGGATATATTGGGAAAGTGATGAATTGTTCAGAAAACTACTCATTTCAATGCATAAGAATTATTAACGCAACTAATGAATATATTAGAAATTCAAAACATGGATAAATATTAGATAATTTTTTTTACAGTGCTGAACATGGTCACCTAAATTAGGATTGTTCAAATCCAAAGACACATTGTAATCTATAATAATTATTTTCCACATTTTTCACATTAAAATTTTTTAACAATGAAATATTAATTCATGCCATTGTATTTATGCTAATATGATTAATGCCACCTTTTTATTTTATTTCTAAATTAATCAAATTTGGGGAATGAAATAGGATGTCAAAAACATTAATTAAATGTCATAAAAACAATAACTTTATTGAATATTAAATTATTACTCCCTGTGAAATTTGTGTTTCATTCATGGCTCAACATGTTCTGTGGGATGAAGATTCATGATGTGTACATCTTTCACGATGCGTAATTTTTCAACATCCTCTTCTTTTAACTAATTCTATATTCTACCATCTTAGGTTTTTATATGATTTTTTTTAAAATAAATAATTGAATTCATAATATATTATTCATAAATTAATATATATTTGGAGTGAGAGCATACCATCCTCTAAAAATAGATAATAAATAAATAAAACTCGGGTTGCCTCCCAGAATTTTATTTTACAGTTATTTGATTGAACATACCTCCGTTATCACCATCTCATGTTACAGATGTTTCCAAATTTTGTAACATTTCATGGTGCATAAATTTTCTTACGTGATTTATATTATAATTGGTCATAACCTTTCCTTCCTATTTGAATATTTTAATTATCTTTGATGGTAGTAAATTATTAAACTCAATTGGAATGATCCACCATTTCTTCCTAATCCATTATGAACTAAATATGTGTTAATGTAAAATCCATAACTATCTTCTTTTATATAATAAAGTAGGGTCTGTCTGTATTGTTGTTTTAATAGTATTGTTCTTCTGCTTCTCATTTTTATTCACTTGACTATCCTCTTTCATAACAATATCTAACTCAGGTATCTACTCAATTTCAGTGAAACCCTTAACATTATGTGTTATCCCAATCAGAAATCATTTTCATATTTCAAATAATATTTCTTTATTTCGTTATAGATTTTGAAATTTACATGATCAATGTAAATCACAGACACAATTGTCCACATTATCCATCGATATCTATCATGAGTGTATCTTGGTCTGCTTAAATATCTAGAACTAGGAAGTCAATGAGTATATAGAAATTTTAGACTCTGATTATGATATCCTCAATTAGTCATCAGAGATATTTAATTAATTAATCCTCTATTTGAAAAAGTAATATTTTGGGCATTACTCTTTCCAGTCCCAAACTCTTAAAATTCATGTTGGACATGATATTGAAACTCGCACCTAAGTAACATAAAATATTTTCCAAATTTTTTAGCTCTAAATTTTTTGGAATTGCATAGCTACATTGATCAGATTTGTTTTTTAGGTATTTAGATATAACATCAAAACTAACTCATTTGAGTGGAATAGATCCAATATCATCCATTTTCTTTTTTTTGACTACCTGGTCAATCATGAATTTTTCATATACTGAAATGTTATCATGATCCTCCTCAAATGGAATGTTGATAGTAAATTTTTTATAATATTGAAATAACTTAAATTCATTTAGGTTTTCCTCTACGTGCACTATTAATTACAGGAACTGAATACATTGATGTTATTGAGGTGGTTATTATTATTCATGTTCTTGGTCTACGAGTTCTTTTATGAATTTAGCTTTTTCTTATATTATTCCATCAGTTATTCTCCTGATAATTATATACAACATCCTTTTGTTTTATTCCCACTTTTAAGATGTCATATTTCAAATCATAAAGTTGGTGTACTTTAGGGAATGTTGTTAGTGTTACTCTTGGTATCTCTCAAATATGATCTGAAATGTGGAAAACATGATGATCTAGATTCATTGTCATGACTATTTGATTCATTAATTATTCTTTTATTTCCATGTGTATACACCTAGATGTGGTTACTAATGTAGCTAGTGTGTCTCCCAATGCATGGGCATGGCTCGGTAGTGCGGTCCCTTTGGGTGTCTATTGTCGGTATGCATATTTTTTTGGTTGAAGTACCTATACTTGATGTTGTTTCGGTGTCATACTTTAAAATGTTTACCATTAATTTAATCATCATTATTTTTATATTATATAAAAATACCGTTTGTTTTTTTTTCATTTTCCAATCAAAATGTACATCAACTTTATTAATGAATCAATCTGTGCCACCATCCAGTCATCAATTTTGATTGTGTCAACACGTTTTCTTGGTGTCCCTTCTCATCATCACTAAAATATATTGCATTCCATTTTGTCGATCAATTTTTATCTTATATCTGGAAATATATTCAACAATGATCCTCCAACCGCATTATCTATAATTGACTTTTGTTTCAACGAAAAATTCTGGTAGAATGTTTGGATTAGATTCTATAGAATTAGTACAAGATGGGTGAATTTTTGAGTCATATCATTGTAATGCTCTTATGATGAATAATTATTTTCAACTATAAATTGACAAATTATTAGATTATTTACCCATATTTGCATTGACATAAATGGTGGAATGAAGCGTGCGAGTACGTTTTTTGAAAAATCATCGCAAGTTATGATAGAATGCAATTGAAATCATTGAATCCAATATTTAGCTTATTCTTATATTGAAAATTGAAAAAGATGAAGTCATACCACATCAGTTGTAAGATTTTATAATTGGAATGTGTCACTGAGCTTGAAATAGATTAAAAAATATTCTTTACATCATTATGGGGATGTCTATCGAATTTAACTTTATTAAATACAATAGAAATAATTATAGGCTATATATCCAATGTGTTTTCATCAATTGGGGGGGGGGGGGTTCAAGGATAGTGAACTGAAATATGGAATTTGATGGCTTCCTTTGGTCAAAGAGTATCATCATCCCTATACCTATTTGATGAAACTTGATAACGTGGTTTGGCATAGTTACCCCATGATTGTAGTGAAAATACTATCATGTCTTGGTTAATAATGGTATGTGGAAGAGATGATATATTTTCTCCTTGACTGAGTGATATAGTTGGGAATTAAAAATTTTAATATATAAATTTTAGAAAAAAAACCACGTAAAAAGTTGAATTGAAATAATGAAAAAAAATTAAAAAGTAACTTTTAGCAATCACTGAAAATGATTCCAGTTTGATAATTCCAATGGGAGTCATTAATTATCTATGGGTATCTACAAATTTTCTCTTAAAAACACAGCTGATTCAAAAATCTAATTAAGATGAGTAAATAAGTGTTTTTAGATTTAACAAAATAGATAATGAAATTAGTTGGATTATATTCTCAAAATATTTCTTTTAACTAATATGGAGAAATATGTGAGGGTAAATTAGAAGGATTAATTATGAATATGTAAAATGAAAATAAAGAAGATTTATTTTTTAAAACATATTTTAATGTGCACTAGGGTTTTTTAATTTCTATGTTTGTGTTCAATTACATTTTGGATAATTGGGTAATAATTAATGGTTTTTTTCGGAGTCTCAAACAAGAATATCCAATTGTCATGGAATCCCCACCTCAATGCGTAAATACACTATTTCATATTTTCATATAATTTAGGGTTTCTCTTAGTCATGTTTTCTAGGATAAAATATTGAAACATGATTTACCCTAACGTTGGTAATAGTCATTCCTTGTCAAGGATTTTTAGTTGTGAAAATTTAATGTTTATTTTATATTAAAATAAAAATAGTCATGAAAGAATAAAATAAAATGGACTCGATGTTTATTGATGAATTGTAAAAAAAAATACTTGAATAAATAAGATGAAATAAATCCATCACACCAAAACCCTTCATTTACGTAACCCTATAATAAGGAGTTTTTAAACTCACATCATATTGATGAGAAGATTAGTGGGAATGTGAAAAGAAAAGTAATGAATAATTAAAAGGGAGATGAACTTGTGGAGGGCCCTCCTCAAAATAGATTCTAACTCCATGATTTTGTATTTAGAGCTATCAAATAGAATAAGGCTATACCTCCCCTTATAGACAAAATATGAGATTTAAAATTAATGATGATAATTAATAATTATTTTCTAGGGGGTCTATTGCGAGTTCCAGGTCATAGATTTTGTTGAAAATTGAAGATACGTTAAATCTAGGAACTTAAATCCCATCCATAACATTTTCACAATGTGTAAATTTAAATATTGAATTTCATCACTTCATGATGTGTCACTTATTTCCTGAAAATCACTAATATAGAAGGTTTATTGTTTTATATGATTATTAATGTATTTTTTCAACTCTAGAAGCCTTTTTTCTTTGATTCATAGATTTTATGCACCAAATGTGCACCAGGATCATAATAAAAAATTTAGTTTCATGCCATCTCTCATCCCTTGTTTAATGAAATTTTTTCCCAGTTTTAATAAATTTAATATACCTGACCATTAAACAAAATATGCGATAAACCATTCATAAATTTGAAGAAATAAAAATTAATCTATATAAATAATTGAATAAAAACACCATAAAATGTATACATGAAATAAAGATATCAGATAATCTAGGTGGAGTAAATATATCATTGATAGAGAATATCTTTTTAATATGTGAATTAAATTGTTAACATTTATTGATGTATGTAGATAGTTAAATACAATTCTAAACTATTTGGTCTTTTGGGTTGTAATTACCTACATCATATGACTATTTAATTAAGTAGAACATCGAAAATGGGCTACTAAGGGTTAGGGTCACTATAGTTGGTATCAGTGGAATTTTAGTAGAATCCTTGAAAACTATATTTAGGATAACATAGAATTGTTAAGTTAAACATATGATATAATTTGAGGATAAGAATAGAAGGATACCATACTGTTTGTATATGGAGGGTATTATGTTGGTCATCCTTGAAATACCACCCTATCTAGATATTACTCATTGACATGGTTCTATCACAGAGGTACCTAGGAATAATAATTTATAAAAACACACATTAGGGATAATTCTATCATTACATAGTACCTAATTATATCCCTTAGTGAACAACTATTTTGACACTCCATGAATAAAATTTTAGAATAACTCACATTTAATTTACACACCGTTTTAAATGATTTGAAAAGATAATGAAAATTAATGTCTTATTTGAAACCATATTCCATGGAAGTACCTATGTTTAAATAAAATTTATGAATCACTTTTATTGAAGATTTTACTTATATAATTATCTTTCCAATGGTATTATGTTTATCTAAATCATGAAACATATAACAATTTTCTATAATATCCAAAACACATGTTTTTTTCATTAACTAAAGTGTTATGAAGATTGATATTATGATCAATGTCTAAAGCACTGGTTTTTAGATGTAATTTAATAAAAACATACCAATATTAGGGACATTATATATATATATTAATGGAAATTATTTGATTTAGTGTAATTTTTTTTCTGAGAAATAATTCATTCACATTTTATTGAAATTAGATTAAATGCATTTATAACATTTATGGATAATAGGGTCATTAATGAAATTTTAATAATATCCCAACAATAATATTTGAAAATGTGGGATAAAATAATATTTATTAATGAAATCCTTAGTAAAAGGTTTATTTAATGACTAAATTTATTTTGATGATGACTATAACACCTGTGGAAAATTGAGAGTTAAAAAGGCTAATTTTTACTACCCACGTCAACATGGTGGACCATTAATTTCAAGATCCTTCTGTATTAGAACATTTTGGTTATGTATTCCTATCCTGGAGACTTGATTAGGACGTGTGACCCTCTTGTACGATTCTTAAGGTGTTTGTTAGTGAGTCAACATAACATTAAAGGAACATGTGTTCACCTATGGGGATTGTCATTAGTATGATAAGATACACTAGTGAGTAATAGGCTCTGTTTTTTTAGGATGGAATAAAAGATATTACATTTGACCCATGGGTTTAGATGATCAAGTATATATCTTTAGTAATTTTGGGTCCTGAAAAATTGTATCAGAGCTAATACCCATATAGATGTGGAGAGGAATTGACAAGGTTTAAGGATTTGTGTCCACAATGATGTAATTATGTTTTAGATGGGAGTAGTGTTTAACATAATTGTAAGTGTAATAATTAAAAGGTAAAGTGTTACTACCTATGATAATAAGGTTAAAATTTCCATTCGATAGAATACACGATTATTAATCCATTGAAAAGATTTCTTTGAATGGAGTAGTCAACAGTATAGGTGATCAAATAGGATGCATGCAAAGCTATGTATGAGTGTGTAAAAAACAAACTGATAGAACCAAAGTTTTCATGTGGGGAAATTAATTTGTCAAATAGAGGACCTCATTTAGTAATATCTCATGGTGTTCTACGAAGGAATCCATTTTATTACGAGAGACCAATGGGGTCAGATGATGAGGTTCCTAGAATGTAGAGGCGAATTAGTGAAAATTTCAATCAAAATTATTATGGGAAATTTAAGGTAATTTTGTTAATATAGTATAGTAAAAGGTAAATAATTTTATTCTTGATGAAACAAATCTTTTCTGAAAAGGATAGGGGACATGAACCCACAACCAAATGATGATAATGGGTTTACACCTACCACTAGCCTATGAGATTTCATGTATATTTTTTTATTTGTTTATTACATGAAAAATAAATATTAATGATTAAAAAGTGATGTTAATTTTGATTTATATAGATAAATTAATTATATTGTATAACATGTTCCAACAATATTAGTTTTTCAAATAAATTAGGGAGAGATGGATGGTAGTCACTCTTTTTCTTATAAATTTTTAGAAATGAATATTAGTGCATCATGAATAAAAAAATATTTTTTAATTTCCATTTAATGGAGGAAATGATTCATTAGAAATTTATCAATGAACAATATAATTATTATATTGTTCCCATGAAATAGAAACATATCTTGTAATTGTATAACCTTATATTTATTTAGAGTAAAATAATTTCCCAACATTATGAAAATGATTTTGAAATAAAAAAATTTCATACAATTATATTCATATAAGATGAATCATATGGTCTTAAAATTAATCATAGATTTTTCTAATAGTCTCTTAACCTTCCATTAATCACTCACATTATTTTGATCATTTACATAAACCATTATCTATAATATATTTATTCATTTCCTCCATATACATTTCTTCAATATTCACTGATGTTCTCCAGCATGGAAGCCGAGTTATGTGATCTTTACATTTCCCTTTATCTCAAATTACGATGATATTTTATCAACACTTTTATGATGTGAGTTTATTGAATATATAATTTTCAAATTTAAGTCTTCAATTTACGATGATGCATTTAAAACTCTGAAGAAGAAATTAATTTAATATGGGGAGAAGTAAGATCCCTAAAATTATAATTCATTAAGATAAAATTTTATAGTACATATGAAAAAAGTAGGAATGACTATAACATCCTAATAATTTATGATATATTTACTAATTTAAATTATTCACTACATTTCACAGAATTCAATGCATTCTACAATGAGTTTTGATGATAACTTTTGTTGTGAGACCATGTTTTATTAAAAAAACATTACTATTAATAATATTATCAAATATGATATGTATCATATTTAATTTGGAATTGAGGTAATGAATTGGATTAATATAATTATTAAATTTAAAAATTTACAAAAATTTATTTATTATCTATTGATTCTAAAATATTATAAGGTACACTTTAATGAGAAATAATTGTTCTCTATAAAATTATATTTTCTTAAAAGATAGTTATGTTGTAATTGGAGAAGACAATAAAAATTATTTTTGACCCATTCTTGAAAATTTATTTGAAAAATTGAAAAAATTTAAAGAATATTATCAATATTATCATAGGTTGTTATTTTGTTTTTATGGAGATATTACATTTTTTTGATGAATACTGATATATTCAGAATTTTAATTGAAAAATTATTTTTCATCTTTGTAAATTGTTATGATAAATTATAAATTGATTTTTTTTAAATTCACAATATTTAAAAAATAAAATATATTAATCTAATTTAGGTTATTTTAACAAATTTAAATTTGAATTTATATATAAAAACACAATCAAAAGCTGAAAAAATTTACATTTAAAAATAGATTTTTATGTCATCTGCAAGATTAATATTTAATCAATATTTTTCTAATTTAGAAAATTGAATTTATAATAATGGAATCGATTTTTTTAATCATATTAAATGTCAATTTCAAAAATTCCAACATCATTTTTTTGAAAATATATTAGTTAATGTAGTTCAAAATAATTATAACAATTATGTAAAAAATGAGTTTACCAAGGGATTAAACATTATACGTAACGGGCCCATTGACTTATAAACATGTCCGAAACCAGTTTATAGGATATAATTAATCCTAAAAATTTATCGGGATGATAATTTTAATTTATTTTGGATGGTTAGAAGGAAAAACATGGGTTTAATTAATTCTTTTAAAAACACTTCTAGTGTACCACTAACCCCACTTATAAAAGGCCACCCACTCTCCATCTATCATCACACCACAAAAATCAATTTTTTAGCCATGACCTATTCAAATCAAATTCAAAATAATCCAATAAAATTATGGAATACTTATCTTGTGATAAATAATAAATAGATAATAATTATTTCAATCCGTGGATGATACATGATGAAGTGGTAATGTTCTTCAAATATGGTCTTTTTAATGCTATTCATACACGGCCATTAATTTTTATTATTCTATGATTATATTATAACTAGGTTATCTTAAATATACATGGACTTTTTTATATTATTTTAATGAGATCAAACCATCTCTTCTTCCAAAAATAATTTCTACAAAAACATCGTACTTGTGTATGGTAGACTACCGCCTAGCGAAATGTTGTTGTTCATTCTTCCATTAAAAACTCTCTTGGTTGTGTATGGTGATGGGTATAATGTTTGTATATATATATATATTATATTTATTAAATTATAACACATTTTTATTAATCATAATATATATATATATGTTATTATCTTCCATTCAATATGAGACACGATATTTTTGATCACGTGAAAGGAGAAACAACACCCCATGAAGCGATGTGATTAATCATTCACTAACACATTACATTAATGGTGATAAGGATTAATTTCAATAATTTATGTTATATAAATGAAATAATTTTCATATTAGTAACACATATACCATTTTATAAATCTAACATAAATAATTTTCTTTCATTCATTTTCACACACATATGAGGATAACAACATTCACATATGTACAGAATGTCAATTAAAAAATGATAATGTTACTAAAGAATTTGTGCATCCTATTGACTAAATCATAATTAAAGACATAATTTTCAAATAAAAGACTCATTATTGGTAATAACTGTAAACCTAATGTAAACATATGATTATTATCTCATTGTTATTATTATTAAATTTGTACAATGATATAATATGTGCTCTAACCAAATAATTATTGCTGAAACACAAATGAGACAGTAAATAAATATTCACTAAAAGAAATATAAATTATACATTATTATTAATTTTATTGTAATATATTTTATATAAGGATAAAAAATGAAATAATAAATATTAATATTTCTCTATAATTGGGTAAAAACATGTTTAAAACCACTATATAAGAGGTTAAATATAGTTAAATGAAAAGGAATCATAAGTATAGAGGTTCTACCCTAACTTCTTTTCATTGAGAAATATTTTTTATATAAAAATATTATTCTATATATTATATATACTACCCCTTTGACATGTAATATCATGAATACATTATTATTGATGGTATTTTATGTGTCAATTTTATATAGTTAAAAAAGGGGATTTGAATTAAATGTTACCAGTAGTTAGGTATCTCTAAACACAATTTCCACTCATTGGGTTAAACGTCTACTTAATTGATTATATAATTTTATGATTATATTTTTAGTTAATTTTATTTATATTATTCTTCACTTATAGTAGTTTTATTTTTAATTAAATTATATATATATAATTGACTAATTTATTAATCCCACTTCTTCATTATGATCATTTGATGGATTTATCTCACAATATCAACCAAATAAATATTATTTATTATTGAATATTTGATGAAAAAATAACCTATAATTTAATAATCAACCCTTGCATATATTTTTTATATTGTTTTAGAAGAATAATTACATTTTTGTGTACATTTTCCACTCATTGGTACATAAAATAATTTAGAAATTTTTTAATGAAAGTATTACTTCATGTAATGAATTTTAGAAATTAATTTTTTTATAAAAAATGTTTTCTAAAAATGTAACTGAATTTGTTTAAACATTTTTTAAATGATTTATTAAAGGAATTGTTTATATATTTTACATATTTAATCAAGTTTTAAAAGAAATGTTTATGCCATTTTAAAATCAATACCAATTTTTCATTTACAAAAAAATTGAAAGGAATTATTTTTAATTTGTATGACCTGAATTTAATTTCTAGTTGTGAGACCACTTAAATGGTTTCAACATTATTTTATAAAATTTTAATGTTAATTTTAATGAAAATTTATTTTTTTGATATTAGCTTTTAAAAGTGTATCTCAAAAATAATATTCTCCATTTTTTCAAATGAAAAGGATATTTTGTACAATAATGTTTTTAATGATCTTTATATAGTATTTTTATTCATAAGTAAAAAAACCCTTTATTCATTCTCTAATGGGTAAATTTTTTATTGTAATCATTGATATTTATCATATTTGTGGTATAATATCATTTTAAAAAAGTGATTTATTAACATTAACATCATTTATTAATCATTATAGTCATTATCATTTCCTTGAGTTATTCACCTTCCCTTAGAATTTAGATTCCCCCCAAATATACATATATTCTCAATTGATGTGATTATTTCCAAAATGTTACACCATTTTTACATATGGTGTTTACATTCAAATTTTTATTTTTGAATTTGTAAATATTGAAAAATCCATATTCATTACTTTATATGGATGTTTAATGATATAGAACAATTTTCATGAATTAAATAGATTGTTATATATATGAGTAATTATTTATAGAATAAAATAAATGGTTAGAAAATAGATAATGTATTCCCATGATTCATTGGTAGTCTTATGGGATGATTTAATTTGTTAGAATTTTCTATGATGGTTATTACGAAGTATGTTTTTTAATTCCTTGATGATCGATCTAAATGGTAAAGGTATAACATTACAGGGAAACATGAAGTCTGTTAATTTATCAGTGAAATCTATAAGATTTATTATTTATCATGGTATTTTCACTATGAAATTATCTTGGGATGTATTTAATTTCTAGTTTATTAATTTAATTGATTTTTTTTTCAGTTATTTACTTTTCCATTTTGTTTATGACTTATCCAATTATGATTTCGTTTTTATTGATTAATTGACATGTGTTTTTAGTGATACATTTCTTAATATTTGTTATTATCTATGATATTTTCACATTGATATTATATTTATATGCACATCCTTTGTGTTTAATTATATCATGGAATGTGTGTTCTATTATTACCATCCCATATTGATTATGCTTATCGATTCATAAATTCATACAATGTACTAAACCCTAAATGAAGATATTACCTCACACTTTTTTTTGCATTCCCCCGGATTCCATGGAATTTTATATGACAAGTGTGAATAGATATTCTTGAT
Source organism: Viscum album (assembly GCA_963277665.1). Taxonomy (NCBI): domain Eukaryota; kingdom Viridiplantae; phylum Streptophyta; class Magnoliopsida; order Santalales; family Viscaceae; genus Viscum; species Viscum album. Next base: position 1,136,525,371 of record OY728150.1, on the reverse strand, counting down.
GGAGTAAAGTTATTATCAAAAAAACATTGTTTAAAATTTTGTATTCTAATGTAATATTCTATGCATTAATCTATTAAATTTACAATGACTAATAAACTTTTTAGTCAATTTGAATGTGATTACATTAATAAAATATCTATTTAATGATGTGTGGAACTATATTAGGACTCTTATTCTCGATTTCACTACATATATTATGATCATTGTGTGTAATAACATTAAATATTTTGTACATGATTAATAATATTTAAATCATTACAAATAATTTTATAATAATTAATTATTGATATATCAGATTGCATTTTATTAAATATAATATATATTGAATTAAATAGATTTCATTCCTTTTAAATGTTTTTTGATTCTCTATGTTGGAATAAAATTGATAAAATACTATTTATGTAATTTTATAGAATAAAAATGATAAAATAATAATATGATATATAATTTATATAATATTTCTTAAAACATATAAAATAATTCTTTTTATAATGAATTTTGATAACATTAATTTTTATATTTTAATATTTATCCATCATATGGGTTTAAAGAATCATTTATATAGGTTGTTAAAACAACACAATCATGATCTCTCATTAAATCTAATTGTGTGAATAGTTATAGTGATTTTACATTCGATATTAAACATATATAAAAAATGAAAACAACTTTATTTTAATATTTTTGAAAATTATTTTATAATCCTGGAGAAAATATTTAAATTCAACAATACAAAAGAAAAAATGATTCTATATAGATGTAATAATATTCCCAAACCCACAAATAGCATTCATTTATTTTAATAGTTAAATGGGAATGAATGTCATACAATTTTACCACTAATAAAATATCATATAATTATAAAAATTATAATTATTATGTAATATTTATAAGCTGAGAAGATATTTTGTATATTAATATTCAGAATAAATACATAAGATATATATTATAATTAGTTGGGAGACTTTATTTTTCCTTGGATTTTCCACTAAATCTTCTGGGATGAGGTTAAATATGAAAATTCATTGGATTATTTTTATGGGATTTGATATAAAGGAGATTAAAATTGTATAGCTTCATGGATGTGTCAAAAGTATCATTTTTTGTTGGAAATGGTGAAAGGGGTACTATTTAATAAGAGAATAAATTGGGATCTATTGGATACTATCATCGATTTTCAATAATTCCAATACAATATTCAATGGTCAATAGTTAAAACATGGATAAAATAAAAGTGTTTAATATGGTTTTGCAGATCAAATTTCAAGAAAGTGTTCCCAATATTGTTTTAAAAAACTTATACCACCTTTATTATTAGTTATTATAATTTTACTAATTTACTTTTAAAATATATAACAATGTTTTAAAAAGTTATTTTATGTTCTATTAAAAATATTAAATAACCCATATTAACAAAATATTGTTTTTTCTATAATTACTTGTTCCTCTATTTCACACAATTAGTCTCAAAATATCATAATGTTATGTTTTAAATTATTACAAATAAGGTCGAGAGAAACTACTTCAATGTATATATGAGAATTTAACATTATGTATTCTTAATATTCATATGTATTGATTAAAAATAATATTATTTTTTATAAATGTCTTTATTTTCATAAAAATATAATTTGATTACTTATATGAAATATTTCAATTTATTTGACTCTATATAAATTTCATTTAATTAATAAAATACTAATTTAATATAATTTCATATATAATATAATCAAAAATATCATCTATCATTGTAATATAAATAAAATACCCAAAATAAACATTTCTTATATTATATTATTTAAAATTATTATATAATATATAAATCATTAAAGTATATTAACATTCTATTTTTAGAGATATTAATTATAAAAATACATATGTAACAAGTAAGAACCACTTTTGTTTTGTAAAAAAGACTATATTCAAGAATATTGATTTATGATTAATGTATATTTAGTAGTGATATTGGTTGCATTGAATTTTGATATTATATGTATTCTTAAACTACTATCTTTTTAAAATTAAAAAACAAATAACTTCATATCAATATGATATAAAATTTTTTAAAAATAAATCTAAAAACTCATTTCAATAAAATTCTACATAAATTTTCAATATTTTGATCATTAGTTAGTAAATATTAAATAATCATTTTTAAATTCACTATTAATACTTATAATATAAAAATTTATTTTTAAACTATTCTAAAAATATACAATTTATATATAATTTTTTTTCATAAAAGTGATGACATTCATAATGTTGATATTTAATATGAAAATTAAATATATCTAAAAAAATACCTATGCATTATATTTTGAAAATAAAACAATTAAAGTTTTTTTTCAAATTTTCTATATTTGGATCAAAATATTTACACATTTAATTAAAAAAAATGTTATAGAAGTTGAATTTTTTATGTTGAATAATTTGTTTATATTAAATATTTTGTAAAATTAATGAATAATGTATTACTAATATATAATATGTTTATTCAATAAAAATATAAACATTTCATTGAAATAAAATTTGCATTTTGTTAAAAAAATTAACTAAAAAATTAATTTTATACAAATTAACTTGTCATATAGAATATATAATCATCATATATCATTAAAAATAATTTAAGACATATTTATATACTTATATCTTCAACTATAATAACCCTTTATGGTATCGGAATTATCCCTTTGAAAAATATAAATTGATATTATAGTTTCTGGTAGTGGATAATCTAGAATAGACCTTGTGGAAATATCAACATGCTTGATCTTTTCCTATATATGGTTTTTATAAAACATTAATTGATCATGATTATCATGGTCATCGTTAATGGAAATCCATAGTTAAGATATGCCCCTTTCGAGCTCAGATAAATGGGTTTCATAACGACAAAATCATATTTATTATGTTATTTATTCTTGAATTAAAAAATAGTTTTAAAATTTTATTATATCAAGTTATAACATATAATTTAATGAATATGTTTTAATAGTGATATTTAATATAAAAAATATATCATTTCCATTATTTACATTGGGGTTGGGCCTAAAACATTAAATTAAAAAAATATTTAATTATTGATATCATATATTGAACTCTCTGGTCATTGAATTCTAATCCCCTTAAATAAATTATTTTGTAATAATTTAATTATCATTTACATATAGGAAAAAGTAATCATTTAAAAAAAAATCATGCCATTTGATAGTATCTCTAATGAGATCTGATGCTCAATATTATTAGTAAATTTATAGAATACATTTTTCCCTAATAGTTTTAAATAAATATATCTCATAACTTGGTGTTATGTCTATAAGAAGGATTGAGTTTTCCTTACTTATAATTAATATTTTTTATATAACTAATTGATGTTTATTTTTGATTTAGATGGTGTATTTCATATCATCAATAATAATTTTTAGTTAATAAAATTCTATACTTTCTATTTCATTCATTTGTTCAATTTTTCCTGAAAGATTATGTTATTTTCAAAATGTTTTATTTCAGAAACACAATAATAAAAAATCTAAATGTATACCTCAAAATAAAATTCATTTATGGTGGTGACAGATATTATTATAAAACACACTATATGTAATATGGTTGATGGAGTAAAATAAATAAACTAATTTTATTAAGAGGGTATTTGAAACAAAACTACCACTTTCTACTTTGTTGATAGTCATTCTCTAGGTTATTTATTTCTACATAGGCTTAGTAGTATTAGAAATATTACTATCCCCATCTATCCTTTCATTTCGGATTAGACACCTACCAAATTATCACTACATAAGTCATTGAATTTTTCATGGTCCCCTACAATTATTTTTAAATTTTAATGAAAATATTATTTCCCATAGAGTGTTTATTTCTCGATTACCTCCATTACAATAATTAAATATTTTTTCAGGCCCCATGAGGAGATTTCCATGGATACTTATTAAAATTTCATTTTATATATTAAATTTCACATTTATTTCATTTTTATCTTCATCAATTTATCTTTCCTGAAACTAATTAATTAACTTATTTTGTGTGTTGAGTTATTCAACCATGATCACATTATTAATCATATTTTTCAATAGTTAGTTTTGAATAATAACTATGTTTCCCACTACAATAACATTTCTAAAAGGATATTCACTAAGGTAAATTTCACATTGGACCACACATCTATGGTTCCTTATATATAATTACATTACACAAAACAGGGAACAAGGCTCATCAATTCCATTGTCCTAGTAGTGTCAATGGTGTGACACATCATGTCCAACACTCAATGTATAGGATAACAAAACTTTCATTCTCAATAGAGAATTTTCTATCTTACCGAAACCCATTTCCACAGCATAATCTTAAATATACACAAGTATATACTTCTCATTCTATATATTCAACATGATCAAGTGTAAAAAATCAGTATAACAAAATAAATAAAAATTTGATTAATCATGAATTTAAAAGTTATTCTATTCCACCATTAATCATTTAGTACTATGAAATAATTTAACTAATTTGAGGATAGAAACCAACCCTTATTAATCAATTCTATTTTTTGGAAATCAAATTATATAAAAAAACATGGGTATAACATTAGTAATAATCAATGGGATTTTTTGAAGGTACAATTTCTAATTAATAAATTTACAACATGGGAAACTCCACTAATACAATAGGCCAAGAACATGTAGGGATCCAAGGGTTACATGAAACAATAATGTATAAAGGAATTTCAATTAATGATACATGATGAATTCTTATATAGAGATCCAATCGTATATTCAATTAATTATACTAGGTAAATTCAATCCATCACACCTGAGGTGTGTCTATAACTCAGGTAAAAATCATCTAATATATTAAAAAAGAATAAATTTGTATATATCAGGGTTCAAGGGTCATTTTAATATTATGAACTCAATTAAATGGATACATTTGAAAAAATAAAGCAAGAGGAAAAGCTATGAAACAACCAAAAAATCATATGGAAATTGACGAGACCACCTATCATAGGGTTGTTGATGACTCCTCATCCTATCGTTTCCTCATATTTGTAAAAGGTTAAGAGAAATTTAAGAAATTTTCATCCACTATGAAATAAGAGAAAATACATTACACATAAATATTGAAATAAAATTGATGATATATTTAGAACAATGGTAAGTGGACGGGAGATGATAACTATAGTAATCCAATTCCTTCTAGGGATATTGATTCGAACACCTGATGTGGGAGACATGTCAATGTATAGTAGGAGGGATATGGGAGACCATTAGAGAAAAATATAAAGGAGTCCACTAGAAATTGGAGCATAAAATGAGAATATAGTTTTATAAATTCATTAAGGCAATTAAGTAATTTTCACACCCAAATTTGGGGCGCATGATTTGATGAAACCATGCACAAACCATAGATATTCCACTATTTAAAGAGATTCCTGACCTGTTTAATGTTTATAGATTTACTAATTGTGCACCAAAACATTTGAAAGGAATTTTTAAAAAGTCATTTTTTTCTCACATTGGCATACAATTGGAGGTCGATAGTTGTAGATATACCATGATTATTTTACTCTTCCTCTATTTTTTCTGGCATGGTTATTAGAGATTTTGCCTCCTGGTCTTCACGGTTTCTAGTAACCATACAACCATGTAATTTTCATAAAATATTAGGTTTTTGGGCATCAAAATAGCCACATACACCTCGTGAACCCATGAGCCCATTCAGTGTCATTATTTTGGATGTTTAAGGTAATTTGAACGAAAACAATGAGAAATGCCATCATCAAAAGACATGTCATTATAACATCCCATACATAAAGAAACTCATATTCAAGTTGGACATTATATGGGTAAAGTGGTATCATCGACAAAGACCTATGGAATCTAAGATTTAATATTAGTTTCCCATACCTAGTTATTTTTTTGTACTCCACCAAGTTACCATATCACCCATATGATAGGGACTGATGCCTCAATGTTCTTTCACACTCCGATCCGCAATATGAAAATGATAACCCTAAAAAGAAGATTCCATATACAAATCGAACTCATCAGGATAAATAAAATGTGATGTGTCTGCATAATGTTAATGAATCTTCAATACAATAATAAATTATTCATATTATATTACTTTTGATAATGTTTTAACTAGAAATGCATTGGACTGATACATTTCCCAACATCGAAGGGTCAAATTATCTTTTATAAGAGTTTATCATACATCTGTATAAGTATATGACCGATCCTAAGTGAGACACACAAGAAAACCATGTATCTAACCTCAAAATCTAGGATTCATTGGAGACTGTTGACATATAAGTACTGTTTGGGATGAGCTATCATCAAACACATTATGATCTGTTAAAAATACTCTATAGTCTCATACATGAGGTGTGGTATAATCATATCTTCTTCTATACATCTATCATTCATAAAGGTGAATGGAAATTCCTACCATGTATGTAATAATATGGATCAATCTCGATGGTATTATATATGAAATTATATAAGTGAACATGATGAGGGGAATTTACCTCTCCTAGGAACCCCCAATGTTGAGGAAACATGCTCTGAGCATAACAAATAGAAACTCAGTTGCACACTTTGTATGTACATCAATATGAGGGTGATAGTTCTTTCCCTAAATCACATGTGTACCAAAGTACTTATTTTAACCCAACTACAATCGTGATGTAATGCAATCCTTTTTGTGTGATATCAAAGAATGAGAAGATCCATGATGGTGTAAAATAACCTGACATAAGACACCCCAGCTCATCTATCAAGAATGTATCTTTTATAAGTTTTAAGTGAGATACCTCATTAAAAGGATAAATTAATCCCCACACTTTATTGGTTCCATGTGGTGATCTTGATAATCTATTCATGAAGTCCATCAAAGAATCATCCAATTTACACTCAGGAATGGGAAGCGGCTGTAAAATCCATCGTAGTCGCTGATGTTATGCCTTCACCTGATGATAGGTAGAACATCGAGTGAAAAAGACAACTATATTTTTTTCATACCTGACCACCAATACTATGGATAAAAATATAATTATTCTTAGTGACACTATGATGAACATCTAAATAATAGGCAGGGAATTACCTCATCATCTCCACTCTGATGTATGTTGGGACCCATAAACACCACTGTAATAATAGAGTATCGTTTCCATCCATGGTCCCCCAGGAAGACGTATCAAAATCTGAAATAATTTCCCATAAGATGAGGCCTTTGATATACCACAGTTACCTCATTCTTTCCCTTTATAGAAGGGTATATATCCCAGAAAAGGCTAAGAATATTTTTTGATCATGATTCTTTTGAACCTCAATGTTCATATTTTAGAATATTTCCTTCATATACCATTCTTCATTGGCCACATGAACCACCTATTTATGAGTTATTTTTATCATAGAATCAACAATAACTATGAAATTTGTATGAATTTTTCAAATTGAAAATCAAATAACATTAATCACTCAACCAACCTACTCTGTCTAAGATATTGATCCAAATGTGTCAAGATGTACATTGTAATATTGTGATCAGTGAATACTGAAATTTTCTATCCATGTAAATAGTGTCTCTAATATCATAGTTAATGAACTACAACTTCTAGCTCCAGGTCATGTGTTATGTAATTCCATTTGTGTAACCTCAACATATGAGACTCATATGTGACAACTCTCTTATCCTTAATCAAGATAGATACGAATGAAACACCCGAGGCATCATAAGAGATTGTATATCTTATTCCTGGCACTGAATATATCAGTATAAACACTAATTTAAATCACCCCTTTATCTCTAGAATGGCACCTTAAAATTCTTCAGATCATACATATTTCACACTTTTCATTATTAACCACATAATCAGTTATAAAAGGAATGAGAAATCTTGGATTAAAATGATCTATTATCTGGATTGCCCAATGCTGATCTATTTGTCAAAAACGATCACGAGATTATCCTTGGAATAATCAAATCTAAAATTTTATAGGTCTATTGAAACCTAAGAATCCATGATTATGTGACTTAAGAAGTGGAAATTATCGATCCAGAAGTATCATATAGTTACATTAAAATAAATATAATACTCTCTATGTTTATTCAGTGGGATCTAAATATGATTAGAATGAACATTTATATACAATCAATTAACTACGATATCATCAGCATATACTACCATGAATGAGTCTATATATGGGTGGAAAAACAATTACAACATCCATGATAAAAACTGTTGAATTTGTGGGGATGAATGTCATATCTAGGTACTCATATAGACCATACTAGCTATTAAAATTTATGGTAGGTATGAAAAACGAAAAGAAACTCCCTTGGTGATATCCATACATGATATCAATATTTGAAAACACTCTCATTCCACTTATTTGATCGAATATGTCTTATATTAGAGGTAGAAGATATCGATTCATTACCATAGTATAGATCAATATATGGTAATTTATTCAAAGCCTAATGTAACAATCTCTCAAATTTGGAGAAATTATTGTTGAACCCTAAGGAGAAGTGATGGGTGGTATGATTAATTTAACCTATAGATCATTCAAATGACTCTTTTATTCCATAAGTTTCATAGGTTCCTTCTTATAAGGAGGAATGGTCATAGGATAATCTTTTACCACTTGATAATGGAATATTATAGCTCTAAAACTAGAGGTAGACCAGAAATTTCATTTTGAAATACATCCCTAAAACACTCCATTTTGGGAGGGAACTAAATGGGTCATAACCCTTGATGATCTACAAACATATAAGCGATATCAATTTCTACTCTACCAAGCCCCTAATTCTTGGCTCCTGATCTTGTATCATACACAAGACACCTTCTTATATGTGTCTCTATCACCCTTTTGTTATGTTAACACCACCCTCTAATGATAGATCTCTACGGGTCATTGACATGGTACAACTACTCCATTTCAATGATTAGATCATAACCCATCATGTAAAGGATAAAATGATTCCAAAAGAAGTGGAATCCACTAATATGAAGGTGTAAATCCTTACAATGGATAACTCCCTCAGAGAAAATACCAAATGGTGTATCTAGATTAATAATTCTGTAAAAGTTTTCAAATTTGAGGTCGTGAAATCTTGTGATAGTCTCAAATATAAAAGAGTGAGACATTCCTATAGATAGGCTAATGTAGAGGCCACTATAATAATACCTCAAACTATAGATGGATTGAAACTCTGGTCCTCTGGTATAGATTGGACTATATTTAACTGGCAGGTAACATGTCCCTGAGTCACTACCTCACTTTGTGGAGAATTCTCACTCTTCTGGTGATGAGAGTCATGATACTGACTATGCATACCTTCATAATAACCTCAGCCTGATTTACTTGTGTAATTATAGAATCTCTCCGAAATTTAGAAAACTATACCTTCACTAGAATTAGGGTTGGATTATATCCCTTATATCTGGGTGATAATGTAATGTTCCTACATAACTTCTATATATGACCCATCTTTCCATAACCTCACCATTAAACTGGGTCTCCTAAGGTCTAATACTTCATGTGTCCTAACTTCCCGCATTTATCACATATAACAATGGTTTCCTCACAAGGACTCTGACAGCTACTACCTACTACAGTTCCCTCTATACATCTATTTTTTGCCCATGAAGAAGCACTGATTGATATTGTTTCCAATAATCCCAAACATACACCACCATATTACCTTAAGATTCACATTCTATTAAAGGTTTTGTTGACTATTTCTGAAATGGTCATCATCCAAAATGTATTATCCTACAATCAGATGGTGTACACCTACCAATCCTCCAATTTCCAAGGGCCCATACGATCATCACATTATTTTACAGGAGTAAACCATTGTAGTTTTGTGAAAAATGCATTTTATTCAATAACAGAAATATACCCATATGTATGTCATGACCCGTCCCCCAGGGCCCATGTGTTGACTAACCCAAGCCCGCCTACCATAGGCCAGGGGCTGGCGACTATCACCACTGCGTAATTCCCTAAAACAGGGATGGCATTGCCTTTATAACCTATAAATACACACAGTAGATACGATTACAAGTAAAATGAATATCCAACAAGTGAGTACAGTAAGTAAAAATGGCCAAAATACAAGCCCAACTAGAGAGAACAAGAAACTGAAAGTACAAGTACAACAGAGGAAAAAAGAAAAAAAAATAGCCACTGGGTTATCCTCCGAGGTTCCTACATGAAGTGTTGGTACATATCGCCTCCTCAGCATTCCACATTCATCCGTCTCCTTCGTGTACTGACACGCCGTAAGGTCCACCTTCGGGTACCGTCCAGTCCTGGTACTCTCAGCCTCGGTCAGCGATGTCCATCATCTGCATCCAACACAATGAGGTATGGGCATATCCCATGTAGGGGTGAGTATAACGATACTCAGTAGGGACCCCGAGACCCTCAAGGTCTCACAAAACCCAACAAGGATAAACCACAAAGTATGAAATCAACAGATAACCCCACATAGGTATATGCACATACATATACCTAAGTTATTAAGTAATCAATCTCAATCATGAGGAAAACAAAAAAGTTACTGACTTAGCTCTACCAGGATTTTTATGCACATTATTGAAACCATTGATTCTGGAGAACTCCTCCTATATCAAGTACAGTGGGTCTTCCGCGATACAAGGCACTTCTCACTAAACATGGATTGTTGAGGTACTCCTCCTGTCGAGTACCGTGGGTCTACTACGTCACCATGTCACTCCTCACCGTGGTTATGATGCCAAAAACAAGTGCTCCCCCTAACATCCTACAGAGGTATTCCTCCCGTCGAGTACCGCGGGTCTGCCGCCACAACCAGGCTCTCCCCACTGGGCTAGTCAAGTCACATCGAGTCAATCAGTCAGCAATCATCATGTCTCAACCAGCTACTAGGTCTCTGCACTCTGTCCGCTCGTCTCTAGAAGGATCTGCTCCACGAGCTATTGGTCGATACTCCAAATGTCACGAAGTCCCACAAAGAAGTATCTCAAAGGTTTGTTATGTCATAATGGTCTCAACCCAAAAGATGACGGGTCAATCGGACACCCGGTCTATGAGTTACTAACCTTTTAGTTCTGGGGGCCCAGTTGGATTCATGCGCGATCCAACATGACCATATCTCAATAATACCCCAAAATCTTGTGGTGTATACTCAAAGGGACCATCATGCTCCAAGATTACCAGGGCCACTGACGGTTTGTTAATCGAACGACCGTTGCCAAAGATATAGACAAAATAATGTAAAGGGTCGTAGTGGGCCAGGGTCTAGTCTAACCCGGTCGTCACGACCAATTAGGCTGGCCATCTTGTTAGGTTAGGCCCGACTCACTGGGTCCAGCCCAGAAGGACGCAAGAATGTGGATAGGTCGTGAGGGAATAGACCCTCTACGGGTCGGCGTGAGGGCAGTTTGGCCTGGAGGGCACCGCTAGGGCGTGGCTCGGCCCAGGGGGCACTACGAGGGGCCAACTTGGGGCAGCTCGGGCCAGGGTTGGGGTGGCGTGTCCTAGGCTAGGAGTCCAGCTCGGCCAGGGTGCCTCGGGGTGCGCAGACGGCAGAGCCACGAGGCGCGCGGAGGCCACCGGGCCGGTTTGGCTAGCGGCGACGTGGGGCGCCTGGGGTGTGCAGACGGCTGAGCTGCGGGGAGTGCGGAGGCCGGCTCGGCTGGGGCTCAAGAGGGTGCTGTGAGAGGTGCAGGATGCGCGACATTTGGGAGCTGGGACGCGGTGTGGCCGGAGCATGTCTCGGTCAGGGTGCGGAGCGGCTCAGCCAGTTCGACCGACGGGTGGCGTAGACAGCGGGCAACGTGGCTGGGGCGAATCAAAAGCCGGAGGGCTGCGCAGTTCGGCCCGGGGTGCTGGAGTGTCATATGGGCTGCGCAGGTTGCCATCGTCTCCTCATCACCATGCTGAAGAACTTCACAAAGAAGATCGACAGAGGGGTCAAACCACGTTGGTTTGGTCCGCACCCTTCTGCATTTAGGGTGGTAGAAATTGGCTCACAAGAATGAAGAAAATAACGAGCATTGAAGATATCTTAAAAACATCAATTCTCATAATCCCTCAATAACAAAAATATTCCCAACTTGCAAGGAAAAACATCCTCAGATGAACTTGAAATTATGTTGGTCTGCATTCTTTGTTTTGGAAGAAAAGTAACAAGGGAATAATATCATAAATAAATTAAATTAACCCCCTACCATTGTTCATTGTTCATTGACGAAGTCCTTGTGAAAAAGATACAGTTGTCATCATTCATCACATCTTCCGTACACATCCAATCTGAGATCATGTTTCGGTTCGTTGACAACGATGAGGAGGGAGGGTCAGTCATCAAAGACCTCCCACGTTGGTTGCTTCCTCAAGGTGCTTCCGAGGAAGAAGTTGAAGACGCTCTTTGCCGGTGTTTTTTGTTGGAAGAACGCGTTCTTCGTTCTTCGTTGGTGAGAGATTTTCTCTCAAAATCTCCTTCATCCTTTTCCAACAAAAGAATAGGTATCCCAGAATAATAGATTATAAAATCTATTAATTTTTTTGAATAATAATTCAAAATGGGTGACTTAATTAATTTGGCTCTAATTAATTAATTCATGAGATTGGCATAATTAAAAGAGAGGAAGGGTTGACACCATTAAAGGAGGGGGGTGGAGCCTCATTAATGAGGGGTGTTGAGAGGTTTTCCTCTCCCACCATTATTAGGGGGGGGGTTTAGCCTTGGGTGGTCCCCACATCGTAACCTCTAGTGGGAGATTAGGTTCGGGTGGGCCCCACCACCATAACCTTTCATGAGAGGGCTAGGTGTGGTGGTCCCCACCTCTAACTTCCACATGGGTGGTTATGAAAGATAAAAATAAAAAAAACATGTGTTTATTTTATTTGGTTATTCCCAAAAAAAACCCAAAAACTATCTTCCACCCTCGACCAACTACCGTCGAGGTGAATGTTTTCTTAAGTGAATATTATCATCGCGAGTTCAACGGTGCATTCAAATTTCAATTCCAATCACCTGTTACAATGATATAAAAACCCGCTCGTACGTTTACTGAATGTACCTAAACAAAACTTCAGAAATTGATTCTGGTCCCACAGGGCCTCAGAATCACGCGCTGTTAATTTTCGCAGACTTGAAATATTCCCATTTAATAAAAAAATTACATGGAAATTTCATGTCTTTACATTCTCCCCACCTCAGAGATTTACTTCCCCATAAGGTATAAATTCATAACTAAGGGAACATGTCGGGGTACTGAGCACGCATCTGATCCTCCCACTCCCATGTGCTCTCATGGGGGTTCCCGTGCTGCCAGAAAATGCATACCAGAGGAATCAACTGTCCATGAAGGTCCCGCTCTGGTCGATCTTCAATATCTATTGGAACCTCCATAAAAGTCACCCCATCGTCGAGGTCTAGGTCTCCATGGTTGATGATGGGAGAAGGGTCATGCACATATCTTCTCAGCTGGGATACATGGAAGATGTCGTTCACCCGATGCAACTATGGTGGAAGGGCTAAGTGGTAAGCCACCTCGCCAACTCTGCTGAGGACCTGAAAAGTTCCGATGAATCTCGGAGATGACTTGATACCTTGGCCAAATCTCCGTAGACCTTGTCGAAGTGAGACCCGTAGAAAGACATGGTCGCCATCCTTGAACTCCATGGGTCTCCGTCTCTTGTTAGCATACGTCTTTTTCCTGCTATGTGCAGTCTTCATCTGCTCGTGGATGATCTGCACCTTCTTCGTGGTATCTCGTACCATCTCTAGACCCCCTAGTGCTAACTCCCATGGGTCAGTCTAGTACAAAGGTGATCTGCAGGGTTGCCCGTACAATGCCTCGAAAGGTGCCATACAAATTGTGGAGTGATAACTTTTGTTGTATTTAAACTCCACCAAAGGAAAGTGATCCTCCCAGCTGTGACCGAAGTTGAGAACACAAGCATGCAACATGTCCTCGAGGGTCTGATTGGTCCGCTCAGTCTGGCCATCCGTCTAAGGAAGGAAGGTGGGGCTCAAACGAAGCTGCATCCTGAAAGATTTTTACAACCCCTTACATAACTGGGAAGTACATGGTGCATCACTATCAGATACAATCGTTGAAGTTACTCCATGTAGGCGCACAATCTCCAGCACATTGAGGGGTCCCAAGCTCTCTACTGAACCCCGCTCTCTATTCGGTAGAAAGTGGGCCGACTTGGTGAGTCGGTCGACGATCACCCAAATTGAGTCATGAAATCTAGATGTACATGGATTTCCTATCACAAAATCCATGTATATCTCATCCCACTTCCACTCTGGGACCTCTAAAGGCTGAACAAAGCCTGCTGGTACCTGAAGCTCTGCCTTCACTTGCTGACAAGTGAAGCACCGAGAGACAATATCTGCAAATGTCTTCTTCATTCCTGGGAACCAGTTCTATCTTCGGTGCTCCTAGTACATCTTCACCACTCTTGGATGTAATGATAGAGGGGATGTGTGGAACTCCCTCAACACTTCTTCCTGAAGTGACACTGGTACCATAGTACATCCTCTGAAGTGGATGACGTGCTCCCCCACCTACAGAAAATCTATCAGGTTCCTGCCCTATGGATACTTGAGCATGTCGTGTCTCGCAGTCAGTGTCCCCATGTTCACCTCCTGGGCTCACTGAAGAAGTGGGGGAGTGACTGTAAGAGACTAAAGGAAGGCTGCTCTATCTCTATCCACAAAGGATATCTGTAAAGCATCTAGCTGCTCTGTCGCCTCATCTATAAGTTGTATACTAGATCTCTTGCTGAGTGCATCTACAACAGTGTTCTCCTTTCAAGGAGTATAGACTATTTCGAAGTCATAGTCTTGGAGAAACTAAATCCAACATCTATGTTTCATGTTCAGTTCTTTCTGAGAGAAGATATACTTGAGACTCTTGTGATCAGATTACACGAAAATACATTGTCCCATCATATAGTGTCGCAACATCTTCAATGCGAAGACCACTACTGCTAACCCCAGGTCATTGGTAGCGTATTTCTTCTCATGCAGTCTCAGCTGATGAGAAACATAAGCGATCACTGCTTGCTCCTGCATCAGGACACATTCGAGTCTGGTCCCTGATACGTCGCAGTAGACTATGTACCCAACGCCTTCCTCTGGAAGCCTCAAAATGGATTCATAGTCAACCTCTTCCTCATCTCCTAAAAGCTTTGCTGGCATCTATCTGATCACAAAAAGGGTGTCCCCTTCATTGTAACAGCTGATAGTGGTGCTGCAACTCTAGAGAAATCTGGAAAAAATCTCTGCTAGTATCTGGCCAAACCCCGGAAACTTCGTACTTCTGTCACACTCCTCAGTGGCTCCCAAGAAAGTACCGCATCAATCTTCACTGGATCAACTGAAACTTCAGCCTCTGAGATGATATGTCCCAGAAAGTGAACCTCTCAGATCTAGAACCGGCACTTCGAGAGCTCACCATAAAGATGGTGTTCTCAGAGTGTGTCCAGTACTAACCACAAATGGAAGGCATGCTCCTCCTCAGTAGTCGAGTAGATCAGAATGTCATCAATGAAGACTACGACAAAATGATCGAGGTATGGATTGAAAATCCTATTCATGAGTCCCATGAACACTTCTGGAGCATTGTTTATGCCAAAAGTCATAACCAAGAACTCGTAGTGGTCGTACCGACATCTAAAGCCCGTCTTATGCACATCCTAATCTCGAACTCTGAGCTGGTGATAGCCTGATCTGAGGTCTATCTTCGAAAACCACCGTGATCCCTTCAACTGATCAAAGAAGTCATCAATCCTCGAATGTGGGTAATTGTTTTTTACTGTCACCTGGTTCAGGTGCCAATAGTCAACACAAATCCTCAAGCTCTTATTTTCTTTCTTGGAAAACAGAATCGGGACTGCCCATGGAGAAAAACTGTTCTAGATGAATCCCTTCCCCTGAAATTCCTCTAGCTATACCCGCAACTCGTGAAGCTCCGCGGGAGCCATCCAATATGCTGGATTATATATCGATGCTGTCTAGGGGTACAAGTCAATGTACAATTCCACCTCTCTGTGAGGAGGTAGAACTGGGACATCAGTAGGGAAACATCTGTGCATTGGTCCACCACTATAGGATAGCTCAGACTATCTACATCAACTACTCTGAGGGTACGACAAGCCAACTGATGAGTGATCAGTTGAACCCTCCTTCGGGAATGTCCGTCATGTGCTGCAAAGGATCCCTTCTCTCTGGTAAAGGTAAACCTGGTCCCATCCATGCAGACACACAAAACTTTGCACTTTATACAATCAATCTGAGCATGGACAGTAGATAACCAGTCCATACCCAAGATGACATCGTAAGGCCTCGACGCCGCTACTAGGAGATCATAGCCGATTCTCTCACCCACTAGAGTAAGATTATGCTACTGGGACCAGGGAGTAATCATCTATTATGCTCTCATAGATGTCTCTAGCTGTAAGGATCGAGCCAATGGCTCTGTTAGAATCTCAAATCTCTGAACGAGGGTAGTGGAAAGGAAAGAGTTACTGGCACCTGTGTCTATAAGAACTGCAACTAAGGTGGAATAGACACAGATCATACCTCAAATCATCTCCGAAGTTCCATGATTGTATGCCTCAACTGCCTGAAGCTGAGCTCTCCCCTATCCTCCAGCTCCCTACGGATGGGGTAGACCTCGTGGTGGTGGCGGTGGTAACACCAAGAAATGTCACCCACCATTAGCTGCACGGCCAGCTCCTCTGCAACGTCCGCCTAATCCCTGCGGACTGACTCGATCAAATATATATCTATTCTAGGGTGGTCCTTCGATCGTTTTCTTATAATACAAATGGAGGGTCGGATAGTCACGACCAATGTGACCCTGTCCGCCGCATGAGAAACACTACCCGCTCTTGGCATGTATGTCTCTTCTCCGGGTGCCCGCACAACCAATTCTGAGTCATGAGGTCATCCACCTATAGGTCTAGTCCTCTTGGACCTCTGTGAAATCAATCTGCTACCAGCTATGGAAGACTCTTCTACGTGTCTACTGGTGTTGGATCTCGCTGCTGGAGACTGCTCAGCAAGGAAACTCTCCACTAGGAGGGCTCTCTCTAACACCCCTTCTTGCGTCGGGATGCTGAGTGAGATCACCGAAGCCCTGATCTTCTGCCTAATTCCCTTCTCAATGTTCTGGGACCTAAATAATGGGTCTCATACCATATTGGTGGAGTAGTGTGAGAGGTCTGTGAACCTTGCTGAGTACTGAGCTACAACCATGCTGCCCTACTACAGACGAAGTAGCTCTTGTATGCGCTCTGCGCAGAGAGTCACTAGAACAAACTATGCCCGAAATAGGTTCTCAAAGTCTTCCCAGAGAAGCGTTCTCTTGACATGAACTTGGAGCATCCAGCTCCACCATCTTACCACTACCTCCTATAGAAGTATGGAACCAAGAATCACCATTAGCTCTGATGGTGTTTTTACTAGTCGGAAATCCCTCCCCATAGCCTCCATCCAATCCTCATCTGCATTTGTGTCTATCTATCCCCTGAACCTGGGAGGCCTTTGGCGATGGAAGTCATGCAATGCACTCAAGTGGTGTGCATCATCTGATACTGTTGCTGGTGGAATCGGTGGTGAAACATGATGTGGTATCACTAGTGCCTCCACTGGAAAAAGGCCCTGCACTGAGGCCACATCACTGGGTGGGATATCTATGTGTACTACTTTCAAGACTTTAGCTGGTCGCCTTCATGGAGGCATCCTGAATGAAATAGATGTAACACAGTCTAAAGATTATACCTGGTGAGCTGACCTGGTTGAGCCGACTTAAAGATAACTTTTTAAAACACACAAGCAATTAGTTTTTCTGTGCACTAAGTTAGAAATCAGAAGTCGGGGTCCTGGTGTATGGATACATCGTCCGCCACACCAACACTGGACTGCTTGAACTGAGAACCACACCCACTACTCTTAACACTATTGCTTCATATAAATGAAATATCAGAATCCTATGTTCTATAGTATAACCGAATCCTCTGATACCTATTTGTCACGAACCGTCCCCCGAGGCTCATGTCGTGACTACCCCAATCTCGCCTTCCATAGGCCTGGCACTGGCGACTAGAACCATGGAGTAATTCCCTAAATCTGGGAAGGAGTTTCCATTGAAACATGTAAACACACACAGAAGATACGATAACGAGTAAAATGAATAACCAAGAAGTGAGTACAATAAGTAAAAAGGGCTAGAATAAAATCCCAACTAAAGAGTACAAGAACCTGAAAGAACAAGTACAACAGAGGAAAAAATAATGAAACAAACATCCACTAGGTCATCCTCTGAGGTTCCTACCTAAAGGGTAGGTACAGATAGCCTCCTTAGCACTCCATGTCCATCCATCTCCTCTGTGTACTGACACACTGTAAGGTCCACCTTCGGAAACCGTCTAGTCCCGGTACTCTCAGCCTCGGTCAGCACTGTCTTTCATCTGCATCCAACACAACGAGGTGTGGGCATTGCCTGTGCATGAGTGAGTATAATGATACTCAGTAGGGAACCCGATACCCTCAAGGTATCAAGAAATCCAACAAGGATAAACCAAAAATTATGAAATCAATAGATAACCCCACATAGGTATATGCCCATACATATAACTATGTTATCAAGTAATCCAACTCAATCATGAGGAAAACACAAAAGTATCTAACTCAGATCAACTAGGATTTTTATTCACATTATCGAAACCACGACTACTAGAGAACTCATCCTCTGTCGAGTGTAGTGGGGCTTCCGCGACACCAAGGTGCTTCCCACTAACCTTGGACTGCTGAGGTACTCTTCTTGTTGAGTACCGTGGGTCTGTTGCATCACCAAGGCGCTCCCCACCGTGGGTCTGCTGCCACAACTAGGCACTCCCCTAAGAGCCTACATAGGTACACCTCATGCCGAGTACCACAGGTCTACCGCCACAACCAGGCGCTCCTTTGCTCTGGGTATGCCGCCACAACGAGGCGCTCCCCACTGGGTTAGTCATGTCACTACGAGTCAATCGGTCAACAGTCGTCAAGTCTCAGCCAGCTACTAGGTCTTCGCACTCTGTCCACTCGTATCTAGAAGGATCCACTCCATGAGGTATTGGTCGATACTCCAACTATCACAAAGTCCAAAAAATAAGTATCTCAAATGTCTGCCATGTCATAGAGGTCTTAACTCAACAGACGGCGCGTCAATCAGACGCCCGGTCTGTGAGTTATTAAATTTTTAGTCCTGGGGACCCTGTTAAATTCGTGCACGATCCAACCTGACTGTATCTAAACTATACTCCAAACACTAATGGGGTATACTTAAAGAGATTTCCATTCTCCAAGATTACCAGGGACTATGAAGGTTCATAAATCAGAAAAATGATGCCAAGGATATTACCACAAGAAAGTAACCGGTCGTAGTGGGTCCGCGTCCGGTCCGACCCGGTCCGACCCAGTCTGGGCCGTCCTGGTCTGGGACGACCCAGCCTGACCCATTGGGTCTAGCCCAACCTGTTAGGCGGTCCGACCCGTTAGGCAGGCTGACCTGTTAGGTTTGGCCCAGACCGCTGGGCCCCGCCCAGCTGGCTGTGAGGGGTCACAGAGGGCCATGAGAGCACAGACCAGTTGCGAGGGCACGGACTGTCCACGGGATGAAATGAGTGAGGTTAGGTCCGGAGGGCACAACGAGGGTGCGGCTCAGCCTGGAGGGAAGCACGTGGGGCTGGCTCGGCCTGGGGCCAGTGAGGAGCGGCCCGGGCCCGGAGGGCAGCTCGGCCAGGGCACCGTGGGGCGTGCAGACGATGAAGCTGTGGGGCATTCCATGCATGGGAAGGTCGGCGAGCCGGTTCATCCAGTGGAGGCGCGGGGCGTGCGGACGATAGAGCCGCGGGGTACACGGAGCGTGCGGAGGCTGGCACTGCCTGAGCTCTGGAGGGCTCCGCGAGAGGCACGGGAGGCGCGGAGGTCGGGAGCCGGGGTGCGGTGCGACCGACGTGAAGCGTGGCTCGGTTGGTTCGGCCTGTGGGTGGCGTGGCTGATGGGAAGCGCGGTCGGGGTGGCACAGAAGCTGGAGGGCGACGCGGTTCGGCCCGGGGTGCCAGAGTGTCGCAGGGGCGATGCAGGTTTCCTTCGTCGCCTTCGTCATCTCGTCTCCATACCAAAGAAAATACCCAAGAAGATCGGCAGAGGGGTCGGACTATGTTGGTTTGGTCTGCACCCTTCCGCGTTTAGGGTGATAGCAATTGGCTCACAAGAATGAAGCAAAGAACGAGCATGGAAGATATCTTTAAAACATCAATTCTCACAATCCCTCAATTAAAAATATATTCCTGACCCACAAGGAAAAATATCAACCGATCAACTTGATAATTAGTTGTTCCGCGTTTGTTCTTTTATAAGAAAAGTAACAATGGAATAATATCATACGTATATAAAATTAAAGCCCTACCTTTTTTCGTTGTTCCTTGACGGAGTAGCGGGGAAGAAAACGGAGTTTTCGTCATTCATCAAATCTGCCTCACACTTCCAATTTGAGCTCGTGCGTTGGTTCGCTAATGATGATGAGGAGGGAAGGTCGGTCATCGAAGATGTCCCACGTCAGTTGCTTCTTCAAGGTGCTTCTGAGGAAGAATTTGAAGACGATCCTTTCAGGCATTCTTCATTGGAAGAACACGTTCTTTATTCTCTGTTGTCGAGTTCTTTTCTCTCAAAAACACCTTCCTTATTAACCAACAAAAGAAAAGGTATCCAAGAATAATA
This sequence comes from Viscum album, assembly GCA_963277665.1. NCBI lineage: Eukaryota > Viridiplantae > Streptophyta > Magnoliopsida > Santalales > Viscaceae > Viscum > Viscum album. The sequence continues at coordinate 1,136,504,575 of OY728150.1, read as the reverse complement.
TATTATAAAATCTATTATATCATTGGCATTAGAATTCAAATTGGGTGAACTAGTTATGTTGGATCCACTTAATTAATTCACGAGGTTGGCATAATTCAAAGAGTGGATGGGTTGACACCATTAAAGGAGGGGGGCAGAGAGACTCTCCATCATTAATGAGGGGATTTGAGAGGTTTTCCTCTCCCACCATTATTAGGGGGTTTAGTCTCGGGTGGTCCTTTCATCGTAACCACTCGTGGGATGTTAGGTTTAGGTGTTCCCCACCACCATAACCACTCATGGGAGGTTAAGGTGTGGTGATCCCCACCTCCAACTTCCACTTGGGTGGTTATAACAGATAAAAATAAAATAAAACATGTGTTTATTTTATTTTATTATTCCCACGAAAAACCCCAAAACTATCTTCCACCCTCGACCAACTACCGTCGAGGAAAAAGTTTTCTTAAGTAAATATTGGCGCTGCGAGTTCAACGGTGCCCTCAGATTTAAATTATGAGCACCGGTTCCAAATTTATAAAAAGTCGCTCCTACGTTTACTGAACGTACCCAAAGAAAACTTTCAAAATTGATTCTTGACACACCAGGCCTCGAAATCACACGCCGTCAATTTTCACGGACTGATAAAATTACCATTTAATAAAAAACACTACATGGAAATTTCAGGTCTTTACACTGTAGGTCCATGAATTTTACAGCTCAGTTATCCCTCAGTGACTAGAGATAAATAATCGCAGAAGATAGTCTAGAAACCATCCCTTACTATATCCTTATATAGATCTATCTTGGTAATAATATCACACCATCACCTAACATAATTGCATAACATATACATAAAGAGTTTGAACCTCCACTATAGAGGTGAATCTAAAAGATTGAATTTAAATAGAATATCATTGAGCCAAAATACTGCAACAATTTTCCTTCCATAACATGAAAAGGTGGGAAGATGCAGCTGCTGAAATTCCCATGACTACTATACCATAATCGAGGAAGGATAAATGAAACCATGCATATTCTACAGAATAATTAATAATCCATATCGAAACAGGGTTTCAAATCATGTATCAGGTATAGGAAGATGAGCCTTATGTGGAACTACATGAGGAATCCTTGGAAGCTCAAGTCCCACCACATAAAGTTCATGGTCATCACCATCTTCAAGGTGTATGACTTGAGGAAGTTGTGGATGCATGATACTAAAATAAAAAATTCACAGCTAATAAAAGGTATTATCAATTGGAATGATTGATGATAGAATAACCATGATAGGAAAATAGACATCCTATTAAAAGTTTATTTCTCTATAAATTCCCTTAATTCTAGGATTCGGTAATGTAGAATAACCATGGTGGGCTAGATTAATGGAAGAGTCACACTAACTAGGAACAACTAAGGCTGAGTATGTGGTAAAGTCTCTATTTCACTTATATAATATGATTATAAGCATAATAGGTTAAAATTCATTTGAAATTTGTTCTTATTAAAAAATATAAATCTTTTTAAATGATTGATTTAGATGGATTACCATTTTTTGATACATTATGTGCTATACCTTTATCAAACAAAATTTTAGGTCCACATAACGCAAACCATAACATGTTCTTGTCTATGTGACCATTATTCCATGGCTTAATGATCCATAAATAACTGCTTAATGTTTCATCCTTAACAGATGTCGGGAAACACAAACAGGTCAAGAAATGCACATTATGTTTCAATTATGTTTTTAAATACATCAATGTAATTCCAATACAAGTCAATATATATTCAATTAATAATCAATATGGAACTAGAAAGTGCATGATGAAAATTGGCATGACCTCGGAAAATTCATGACATGATAGTCCTATTGTGAATTTAATAATCAATGTAATGCAATATTATCATTTCATCATGTATAATAAAATTAAATCCCCATGTAAATATTATTAATATCAATAACCTAATAAAACTTGTACATAAAAAATGTTTAAATCATGTAATCCATAAATGAAAAATCAATAAATGAAATTTCCCATCCTAGGTAATTTCATTGTCCCCTATGCATGTCCTAATTATGTAATGGAATATTGTCATTTACAATTTCCTTCAAATCCTAGTATCTTGTCTAATACAAAAATAGTAATACAAAAGAATTTATTTTCCCACACCACTTTGTAACATGCTGACCTGGGATCCACTAATCCCAGGCCTCGATATGGTGGGTCACATGTCCTCAAGAGTTCCTCCCCAAGTAAAAAATGTTGGTGACTAGTAGAAATGGTGTAAATGTTGTATGGTTGAGAGACTATATCCTCTTGTTAGAGTGGAACTAAATATATGACCATAAACATGAATCAATGGAAATATATATAAATAGTATGAATAACTATACATTGAAAAATTTTATAAATGTGAAATTGATAAGTAATATCAAAATCCACTAGGAAGTTTCATAAACAAGGATGCATGTCATACTATTATAAAAATATGGGAATTGAGTATATGAATATGAAATCATTCAATTCAAAAATTAAAAAAAGTATAAGAAATTTCCCCACCAGCATATCAAGCATATGCCGGGTCCTCTGATCCTATGCTCCTACTGTAGGTAAATACATCATACACTAGTAGCTTTGAACTTTCCCTTATTCATAACATAACACTTGTAATCAACATGGGTATTGAAGGAAGCCTGATTAGTGTGTGAGATAAAATACCTATATACAAACACCATGATTTCATTAATTAATTAAAGTAGTTTTCCTAACTAAACAGTGTGGAATAATAAATAATTAATTGAAAAATATGTATAAATAAATAACTAACATATTAGGTTCTTAAATAGCACATAGAGGATCAACATGATTCATCTCATTGGTATAATGAATGTATTATCATTACTTATATATATATAGTTATAATATATATAAATATATATAACAATAGTATATTCCATAAACCTAAATGAAATAAGTATATGGGGATATAATGGTCCATATACATAAAATACTAGGATTTGGATATACAATGGGAAAACATAGATATATATACCTAGTATAACAATTTGACAAGATCACGAAGTATGGTATATTCCCTATGACTCATAGTGAGTGGGTGAAATAACTCTCATAACTCGAGATAGAGTGTGTTCCATCATGTTAAAACATGAAATAAGGAATGTGGTGAGTCAATTCCACTGTACAACTAGAGTCAATGTTGTGAGGCGTCATGATCAACACTCGATGTAAAGGAGCATGAAACAAAAATTCTCAATGGAACAATTACCATAATATAATATACAGTTTCAATGATTTAATCATATATTTAATTATAGAAATTAAGAAATTCCTATCACACATTATACTCATCAAACTAAAAAGTTAAATAAATCTATAATTACATTAAAAATATTTTATTAAATAAGAAGTAATAAGAATTTCTGTTTAACGATTCTTACGTATGTACAATGAAACTATCTGTTTAATTTATGGAATAAATCCTATAATTATTACTTTTTTCCATTTTATTCAATCATGCTAAGTATTTAGAACATTGAAAATACATTTATAGGTCACAACGGAGGTCGTTGAAGGTTTAATTTTTACCTAGGAAATTACCATCATTGTTAACTCTACTATTTTGATATGTTATGATCTTAGTAGGTTCCATGGGATTAATAAAATTGTTGTGTAATAGGGTAAATTTAGTTAATTATCTAATATGAATGCTTAGAATGCATTTTGATCATTAATTTCATTAATTATAACATTGATATTAAATCCATCACACCAATTGAATGAACATAACTGATTTCAAAATCCCATAAATTTCAAATAATGGATCAATGATCATATAGCCATGTGCGTAATTCAATTTATTATTAGGAACTCCATTAAATGGGGATGTGTAGCAAAGTACTATATGCTTCACAATGTTAATATTACAAAAACACCAAAACTCATTGGTGGAAACTAAGTGACCACCTACCTTAGGGATATTAATGACTCCTCTTCCGATGACAGCATCATATATGAAGTGAGATGGTTGAAGTTAATGAAATAGTCTAACACCATGAAAATTGGGAAATATTATTTGCACCTAAATAGCCTAATGGATCCAAAGATAAATATAATCAACATGTAAGTGTATATTAGAGAATAACTATATCTACAAATCAATTTTTATGAAAAGTTATTTAGTAATTTATGGAGATAGTTTTGGAATTATCACCCTAAATAAGGGTGTGATAGGATTTTACCCATAGTTTTCCTAGGACACATACAATATATACTCATGAAACTATATAACTAGAGGCCCTCACTTGTTTAAGGCATATGGTTAAACTTAACCTGCAAAAAATATGCTAAAATGATCTTTCAAAAGTTTGTAGTTTCTCGCACATGAATCTTCCTAGAGTCACACCGTTGTAGAGAACCCATGAAGCTTATAAATCTACCCTATTATTCCACTCAATTTTATTGAAGACCATATAGGTTAGGCTACACAGTTTCTTGTAACACTGACTCAATATAATTTTTTCCAAAATCATAGTGATCTGGGCCTCAAAGAAACCCCCGAAACCCTAATCACCCACATGAAACCCCCAGATAACATTATAATTCACATTTAAAAAAATGTAACAATAAACCCAATTTTATCTTCTTAAAAAGATTGGTAATTACATATATAAATTTTATTTTAATACATGATAGATTAAGATGGGTAATCATATGATTTTGTAACTTATATTTCAATGTTACTAGCAAGTAAATATTTTGAATGGTTTATATTATTTTTACGATCAAATATAACATATCCACTAGGAGTGTTAAAAAATGTATAGTCTTATTTCCCCATTTCATGCATTGGGGTGATTGTTTATTCATTGAAAAAGTAACCATTTTTAGGTTGAGTACCATGAGGTAGATCTATTCCTAATCAAAATCCTCTTATATTATCCTGAAAGTTATTTATTTGTATGATATCTATAAAAATAGGATGTTTAAAAAATTTAGGGTATCATTGAGAGGAAAAATATTATCACCAATAAGGTTGTAATTTATTTACCTTTTTTGTTTTAAAATATATTTTTTCTTATGAAATGACCTTCTCTTATTAATAGTGAGTTATAAAATTAATGAAATTATTTCCCAAAAACAATCATAGAACAAAATTATTTAGACGGTTCGCTACTCAATAATATTAGGTTTACCGTGGTAGGATTTATAAATATTCCATTATAGTACAGTCCACTACAATACGAACTTTTTTTATAGTTAGAACAACCGAAGAATATCCTTACACTTGTGTTTCTATATTCTAAAACTTTTAGTACATTAATAATTCTTAATATTAAATCTTATGTCAAATAATAATAAAAACCATATAAATTTTCACCAATTTGATCCATATCATTTAACTATATGTCATGTATAAACATTACATATTTAGTTAATCTAAAACACTTCCTCTCCACTTTCATACCAAGAAATATGTACCAACATATTGATTTAGTTTTCTAACAATTTAGAAATGATGCATAGAAAAGTTTCTTCTATAATTATCCATTTTAAATGGTCCATCCATTTATCTCTAAAAACACCACATCTTATTAATTCCTATCCAATCATATTTCAAATTATATATAAATTTTCAACTATTCATCATTGGAAGAAACCTCTTTATTAATTTTTAGCTTCATTTTCATCACAATAAACATGATATTCCTTAGATAGAAACATATAGCTAAAAATGTGGGTACAAAAAATTTATCCCATTTTTTTTTCATCCGATATATCAGTACGAATCCAATTCTACAGAACATCATCATTATTCCATATGCATTCTTAGTTCACGTGAAACTTTTTCATTCAACAATTATATGGGTGTAATCAACAATTTTTTTCCCGAAAACTCCGATTTATTTTCCCACACATTGGGTGATGGAATTAAAAAACTTCCTCATAATCATTTTTTATTTCTTATATACACTTTTTATCTCTTTATGATGCTTTGTGAAATCTCTAGCAACCACGTTCTTCATCGCATATCATTAACATATAACTTGAAAAATATTAATAAAATTACTTCTCAATAAAATCATTATAAAATTCCATCGTGATTTTTATGAATCTTTTATTATCAGTTCAATATCATCACAATTTAAATCAATTTGAAACATTCTATGAATAACTTCACAAAAAAATCATAAATAAAATTTTTTCCAAAAAATATATAATGTTTAGTTTTATTTAATTTTTTTCCAATATCTTCTATTTTACAAACGTTTTTAGATAAGAGTTGTTTGTAATGATATATTATTCTCTATTTTATTGATTTTCATTTAATGAATAGTCTTACCGATTGGTCAGCATCACCTTACGATCTAGAAATAGATTGTTTAATGTATTTATCTTTTTCACTATGAAACTTCAAAATAGCTCAAAAAAAATATTCATCTAGAATATCATATTTTTCATTTATAGTAATTATTTTCCAAAATATATTTTATTTCTATTAACTCCTAAACACTTCTTCTATAGTCTATCTAATCAGAAACCTTCTAACACAAAATTTTCTTCCAAAAACTTCTTCTAAAAATTCTATGATTGAAAACCCATCAATTTTTAAATCTAATTCCATTGTATAATATTAAGATAATTTCCCCCACATATTTAATATGTATAATCTATCTTATGAAATATATCATTTTATATATAGAAATATTTTTAATCAAATTTGTTAGGATCTTCTCAACTGTACTCTCCAGAAGATCATAATGAAATGATTCTTAGGAAATGACTATCTAGAATATTTGAAATTAAATTTACCAAACTATTTCTCTTATCATGTATTTTTATATAATTAATCATTGATAATTTCACCATTATGTTTTAAGGATAATATATTTAATCATATCATTGTTTTAATATATTTCTTATTTGACCAATGTGGATTTGGAATGTTTTTGTCCTATAAAACATTTTATCTTTTTTAAACATACATCCAGCCCAAAAAATTTAATGATTCACGTTATTTAAAAAATATCATATAATTTTCATAAATTTTATATTCTTTTTGACCACCATTTTTAGAAACATTAAAAAGTTTTTGTGACATTTGAATATAAAAAAATAAAAATACTTAGAAAAAATCATCAAAATTTAAATTTTAAAACAACATTATCCAATGTTTTTACAAAAATACCTCATATGGATTTCATTTAATACCTTAAATTTTATGTCACTATAGATTTAGAAATAAATTTAGGGATTACTAATATTATAATAAATTGATAAAATAGTATAAAATAACAAAAAAATCAGTAATAATTTTAATTTAATAACCATGTCTTCTATAAGTAGTATCGTTTTCCTCTTCACCAGAGGAAGAGTTGTGAGGAAGATCAAAATAAATTTTTTGTTCTTTGTGAGGTGCATGTTTTGGTTCATGGGAGACCATTCTGGGGAAAATTTCTCTCTCCCCCAGGATCCACCTATCTTATTAGGTCACCCTGTTTCTGACTGGGTTGAAAAAATGGGGCGGATGCCACCGATGTTGATGGATAATTATGTTGAAGCATCACCAATCATGTTGTCACCCTCATGGGTGCCATGTTATCTTAGTTGGAAATGACTACTTCTCAACTAGGTCTCACTCTAGAGTGATCTTATAATAGGGAGGGGGGTTTCCTTATGTTGAGGATTCGGAAATCCCAAACAAGGGGACTCACATTTATGAAGAAAGAAGTAGTGACATAAGAATTTTCTCCATCCAGACATCACCAACCTCAATGTCCATAAACCATAAAAATTTCTAATTATTTATTGAAATAATTTTCTCCATCATATACATAATTAGAATAATAAAATACAGAATACATGGTGAGTTCCATGATTTCCAATTTTACCACACCCCCTAAATATATTTCATCCAAAAAAGTTAATGAAAATAACATAGATAGATTTAGATAACATTTTCTCCCCAATAAATAATATTAGACTAAATTATTATCTAGAGGATGTATAACACATTACATATCATTATGGAGAAGGAGGATGGACACCCTTGTTCAACTGCTGTTTATAAAATTCATCATTTGAAAATGTTTTGTAAATTGTTACAAAAACATTATCTATTTTAGAACATATTGAAGTATTAGTTCATTATATTCCACATAATCTATGATTATTTGATGTTTTATATCAATTTTCTATGAATTATAATGTTTCTAAATATTTTAAGGGAGTTTCCAAGTACATTGATTCTCAAAACCCATCCGTAGTAGTAAATCACTTTTACTATCAATGTTTTCAATTAAGGATTCATTTATATATGTTGTGATGTATTTTGAGTGAAATATACATATATAGATTTAGTTGTACCAAGTGTTAATGAATTTTGTTTCCTTTTATGGAAATTCACATTATATTATTCTAAAAAGAAAACTTCAATAGATATTGATCTTTTGTTTTAAACACTAAATGTTTAATAAGAATCCTCATAAGAAAAAATTATAATCATTATCCATATTTCATATTAAATATTCAAATAATTTGTTCTTATGAAATATCTATTATTGAATTATATTCCCGAGAGTAGGGATTGTGTTAGAAAAATTGGTTTTCCAAAAATAACATCTTATAAAATATATAGACATGATTATTATATATATATATATAGAAATTATAAAAATTGTCCTATATTCAATATGATAATATTTCTAACCTTCCCCTTCTATTGAAAACAAGTCTTCCAATGAAATTAAATTGAAAAATGGGTTTGAATATTATATTATAGTCATTCTACAATGTTTGTTATTATAATGCTCATAAGAAATTAATATATATTATTATTCTTTCAAATTTGAAAACAACAAAAATATTTTATTTTTATTATAATGGCCAATTTTAATAAATTCATAACATCATCCATGAACATTTCAAAAGTTTCTTCATCATTCCATGTAATGATAATATCCTGAACATAAATAATTATAATGAGAGACACTGCTTGATAATTGGTGATGTAGAAGGTATTATCAACTATTTGTTTCGTTAATTTCAACTAAATGATGATTGAATCTGATTTCTAATACCAGTATCTCGAATATATAATCGGTCCATGTAAATATTTCATCAACATGTACACATAAAAATTATCAACATTAGCTACAAAACCACACAGTTATTTAATGTAAATATATATACAATGTTATATGTAATAAAAATTTGACATTATATCTATTTAAAAAAAATTTATAACATTATTTAGATAAAATAGGATGAAATTTTATTATTGTTTCTAATAATTATAATAAGTGAAAATGTTTCATAAAAATTAATGCCTCAAATTACATAGAACCCATTTTAAACAAGTCATTCCCTGATTAATATGACATGACCATCATTATTCATATATCTTTAGAAATCCCACATTTTACCAACCAAAATTTTATAATTTCATTTGGCTATAAGATTATTCATATAATTTCGATCAATTTTATGAATTTATTCATTCATATCATCAATCAACTCTTTATGATCAAAATATTGATTAATCTCCTTCTTCTTATCTTTATAATATATTTTTGTATGTGATATAGACCTCGATGTTCATCTTGGTCGGACCTCATTCTGTTAAAAACATGATGTTTTTAACATCCTTCTACTTTATTATATTTTTATGATATCTATAATGTATTTCCACATTATTATAAATATATTGTTATGACTTCTACATTTGAGGGACTGTCTCACTTTATTTTACTACAATCTCATCACCTTACATATCTACCACATTAATATTTTTTTTTCTTGGATCCTTATTTATATATATTTTAAAAACATTTAAAATAATAGAATCAATAATATATCATGAGTTTGAATAAAAATATATAATATGTACGATTAATATCATATCCAGGAATGATTCCATCAACCGGTCTCTGATTGATATTCATAAGATTTTGAACATTTAATTTTTTAATGGAGTTAATTTCATGTACCATAATGTTCTTGAAGCATAAGGATTCATTGTTAGAAAATTTTTTTGGATTAAAATAAATATTTTTTTGATAGAAACATAAATCTTGAAAATAAATTACTATATTGATATCCTACCTAAAAAAATACATGATTGTTTATGGAATAGTCCACATTATTCTCCCCATATACGTCTAACATATTTTTTTACTCTTATAAACATCAATTTTATGGGGTCTGTAAGTGAAAAAAATCAAGATGAATTCCATTCTTTAGTTAATTTATGAACTCATTATTTTTTTCACTGATATTATTACTGTATAAATTCTTTGTAGAATATTTCAATTGTTTCTACTCATTTCTCCTAAAATTCTAAAACATTTTTAATTCGTCTAATTTATTATTAAAACATATGATGTATGTAATCTTAGTAAGGAAGTTAGTGGAATATATAATTTTATTATATATATGTTTTATTATAATATTCATTTTCCCAAAAATAATATAATATATCAACTCTACATTTTGAGTTTAAATATTCTAAACATTCTTATAAATTATGATTGTAATCATCTATTTATGAAAAACAAGGATAAATATTTTAATCATGTACTGTCTTGAATGTCAAGAATTCTATCCTTATTTGTTAACATTATCATACTTCTATAAAACCTATGTCACATGCTTTTATGCCATAAATAACATTTCTTTCATCATTCTTAGACATTATAAATATTTTAAAAAAATTATTTGACTGAATTTTCCAATAGTTCATTTCCCCATTTTACCAAATTTACCATCACTTATTATTATAAAAAACACAATTTTCCGAATTAAAAACATTATTTTCATCATCAAATATAGTGAATCACTCATGATATTATGTTCTATCCTAAAAAAACAATGATATATTGTATTTTGACTTTTCATTAATAAATATAGTAGATCTAATAACATTTATTAAGTGTTACTTATCATTTCCAAAATTGATGGTATTTTTTTTAAATCATTCAAATTTATTTTGGAGCATAAAATTTCAAATGAAATGGGAAGGGGGCCATATATCCAAAATCAATGGTTGTCACCATTTTTATCATGGATAATATTTTCAATTATATGATATTTTTCCTTTCTATTATCATTCATCACATCGAGATTTATATAATTATCATTAAAATATTTTCATGCAAGAAATAATAAAAAAACCATTTTTATAAAGTGTCCATGATATTTACATAATACATATATAATTTCAATGATTAGAATATATTTTTATTATTCATCCCCACTTTCTCACGTATCCTTCATTGGGTGTCTTGCATTCCCCTTAAACAATATATATCGTATCTAGTGGGACTATTATAATGTTTATTATTTAACCAACACCTATTATATATATGGTCAAACCAACCCAATACATGTAGTAACCATATAAGGAATATTTTCTCCTATAACTTCTATAATGTATATAGTGGTAAACCTTTTTTTCATCATCATTATAATTACCAAACATTGAAACAATTAGTTCACCTAAAAACATATGTTATATTATTAAATTTTCTAATAAAAATTATAATTCCCTAAAACTAAATTATAATACAAAAGTTTTAGCTATTACTACTTGTCCCCCCGGGCCTGTGTTGTGACTACCCCAAGCCTGTCTTAATTTTTCCTAGGGCTGGCGACTAGCTCTAAAGGCGTAATTCGCTAAAACTGGGAAGGCATTGCCTTTATAACCTGTAAACACACACAAAAGCAAGCACACAGCTGGATGAAACACCAAGTAAACTGTATAACAAAAAGAGTGCTGAAAGTAAAAGTATCCAGAATACAAGCCCAATAGTAAAGGTACAAGTACAACTAAAAACCATACAACTGATGAAAAAGAATGAAAAGTAGCTACTGGGTCATCTTATGGGATTCATACCTGATGGTTAGGTACAGATAGCCTCCTCAGCACTCCACATCCGTCCATCTCCTCCATTTATAGACATGCCGTATGGTCCACATTCGGGAACCATCCAGTCCGGGTACTCTCAGTCTCAGTTAGCACTGTCTGTCATCGGCATCCAACACAATGAAGTGTGGGCATAGCCCGTGCTGGGGTGAGTATAACGATACTTAATAGGGACCCTGATATCCTCAAGGTATCACAAAATTCAACAAGGATAAACCACAAAGTATGAAATCAATAGATAACTTTACTTAGGTATATGCCCATACATATACCTAAGTTATCAAATGATCCATCTCAATCATGAGGAAAACACAGAAAACCTGACTCAGCTCAACCAAAATTTTATTGTAGGGGAAGTATTAAGTAACATCCCTAGTCACATTTTCGAAAACTCGGCTGCTGGAGAACTCCTACTCTATCGAGTACAGTGGGTGTGTGGTGACATCAAGCACGCTGCCCACTACCCTTAGACTGCTAAGGTACTCCTCCTTTCGAGTACCGTGGATCTACCGTGTCACCAAGCACGCACCCCACCGTGGGTCAGCCGTGTCACCAAGCGCGCTCCCCCTCATAGCCTACTGAGGTACTCCTCTTGTCAATTACCGTGGGTTTTCCGTGACACCAAGGCACTCCCCACTGGTCTAGTAGAGTCACTCTGAGTAAAAACGGTTTGCAGTTGTCTAGTCTCAGCCAGCTACTAGGTTTCCACTTACGCTCGCTCTTCTCCAAGTGCATCCGCTCCACGAGCTTCTGGACGATACTCCAACTATCACGAAGTTCCCTGAAAAAGTATTTCAAAGGTCCGCCATGTCATAGGGGTCTTAACACAACAGACGTCACGTCAATTGGACGCCCGATCTGTGAGTTATTAGCTTTTTAGTCACAGGGGCCCGGTTGGATTTGTGCATGATCCAACCTGACCATATCTCAACTATACCCCAATCTCCAGTGGGGTATACTCAAAGGGACCATCTCGCTCCATGATTTCCCGCGCCGCTGAAGGTTCGTCAAATGGACGTCCAGTACCAATGATATGGCCGAAGGAAAGTAAAGAGTCGTTATGTGCCCAGGTTCGGTCCGACCGACCCAGTCCGACCTAGCCTGGGTCGACCCAGCCTGAGCCTTTGGGTATAGCCTAGTCCATTGGGTTGGCCAGCCCGTTGGGTTCGGGCTGGCCCGCTGGGACAAGCCCAGTCGGCCGTGAGGTGCCATGAAGAGCCGTGAGGGCGTAGACCGTCCACGAGGGCATGGACCGACCACGAGTTGGTGCGAGGATGGTTCGTCATAGAGGGCTCCACCTGGGTGGCTCGGCCTGAAGGGTGCCACAAGGGAGGCTCTGCCCGGGGTGGCGCGGCCAAGGCCGGTTCGGCCAGCTGGTGCCGCCACTGGGGCCAGTTCGGCCGGGAGGGCTGAGCGGCCGGGGTGGCTCAACAGGCAGATGGCGCGGCCAGGGCGGCGCGACCGGACGACCGGGGTTTCCGGGGGCTGGTTCGGCCGGCCTGGTGGCCGGGGTGCTGCGTGGTCAGGGTGCGATGCAGCTCGGGGCCGGTTCCTCCAATAGCGGCGGGAGGCCAGTTTGTCCAGGAGGCCGGAGCGCCAAGGGGGAGACGCGGGTCGCGGAGGCCACAGGAAGCGGCGCTGTTGCCTTCATTGCTTTCGTTGGCTTCCTCAACTTCGAAGAACACCGCAAAACAACACAAGGGTTACAGAGAGGACATTCCAGGTAAGTTTGGCCCAAAATCTCCACATTAGAGCGGTAACAAGAGGTTCACAAGAACAAAGCACATCAAACCCTCCTGCAAATATTTTTCCCAACCAGCAAAAGAAAAGAAGGGGTGTACATTTGAAGTGATAATAAAACATCATTAAACCCCTACCTATGGTTAATATGTTGACAGAGTCGCGAGGAAGAAGACAAATCGTTGGAAAAAAGATGGAAGTCGGTGTCGTCGACATTTTCCTCGATCGTCAGTTTGTGTGTCAGTTCGTCAAAGGCGTCCCACATCGGTTGCCTCCACAAGGTTCTTCTAAGGAAGAAGTCAATGATGTTACTCACTGGCATTCTTCGGGGAGGAAGCGTTCTTTTTTGGAGGAAACATTCTTCATTGGAGAGCATAATTCTCCAAGTGTTGGGCGTCGTGTCACTTTACCGGTGCTTTGTCTCTTGGTGAAGCCATCCCAAATCCACCTCCCAAGCTCTATATATATAAGAGATGGGGGAAGTTAGGTAAAAATCATGGAATTTATGATGGTTCATTTATTAAGAACCTTCATAAATTCCAACGATGTTGTTAATTAAAAAGGGGGAAAGACAATTAACTCACTTGGCACAATTAAAGGTATGTGCATTGGAAAAATTTATGTGAAAGAAGTCAAGAAGCTCCTCCACATTAATGAGGGGGGTTGAGAGTTTCTCTCAATTAAATGAGGGTTTAGTCCCAGGTGGTCCCCATCACTATAACATCTCATGGGAGGTTATGGTTTGGGTGGTCCCCACCACCATAACCTCTCTTGAGTGGTTAAGATCTGGTAGTCCCCACACCTCAACTTTCATATGGAGGTTTAGTTCCAGTGGAACCCTCCTCCCAAAACCCACATGGGTGTTGCAAATAAAATTAAATATGTCATACACTTTATTTTTTATTTTATTATTATATGAAAAACCAGAAAACTAACTTTCCCGTCGACCAAATTTTGTCGAGGTGAAAGACTCCTTAAGAGAATACCAGCGCTGTGAGTTCAACGGTGCCCTCAGATTTCAATTCCGAGCATTGGTTCCAAAGTTAGAAAAACCCACTCGCATGATTACTAAACGTACCCAAAATATAGTTTAGAGATTCAGTCCAGGCACTCCGGGCCTCAGAATCACGCACCGTTTATTTTTGCGGACTCGTAAAATTACTATACATTTAAAAAAAATTACATAGAAATTCATGGTATTTACATTCTCCCCACCTCAGGCTTTAAATCCACGTAATCCAAAAATCAAACTAAGGGAACAATTGGGGGTACTAAGCACACATCTGAGCCTCTCGCTCCCATGTGCTCTCCTGGAGGTTCCCGTACTGCCAGTGAATGCGCACCAAAGGTATCGACCGTCCAAAAAGGACTCGCTCCTATCGCTCCTCAATCTCTATTTGAACCTACGTAAAAGCCTCCCCATCCTTGACATCCATATCTCCATGGTCGATGATGTTGGAAGGGTCATTCATGTATCGCCTCAGTTGGTATACGTGGAGGATGTCGTGCACCAGATGCAACTGAGGTGGAAGACCTAAGCAGTATGCCATCTCGCTAACTCAGCTGAGGACCTAAAAAGGTTAGATGAACCTCAGAGATAACTTTCCGCCTCATTCAAATCTCAACAAACCTCATCGAGGTGAGACCTGTAGAAAGACGTGGTCTCCATACTTGAACTATATAGGTCTCCATCTCCTATAGACAAATGAATTCTTCCTGCTTTGTGCAGTTTTCATCCGCTCCTGGATGACTTTCACCTTCTCTATGGTAGCCTGTACCATCTCTAGTCCCACGAGTGCTGACTCCCCTAGGTTTTTCCAGCTCAATGGTGATCTGCAAGGATTCTAGTACAATGCCTCAAAAGGTTCCATCCCAATGGTGGAGTGATAGCTGTTTTTGTATATAATCTCCACCAAAGTTAAATGATCCTCCCAGCTGTGACTAAAATCGAGAACACAAGCACGTATAATATCCTCGTCGTTCTGAATGGCCCACTCAGTCTTGCCATCCATCTGAGGATGGAAGGGGGTTCTCAAATGAAGCTATGTTCCGAAAGCCTCCTGCAACCCCTTCCATATCCAGGAAGTAAAATGTGCATCATGATCGGAGACAATCGTTGAAGGTACTTAATGTAGCTGCACAATCTCTTGCACATAGAGGTGTCTCAAGCTCTATACTGAACCCTGCTCTCTAATCGGTAGGAAGTGGACTGACTTGGTGAGTCGATCGAAGATCACCCAGATAAAGTCATGTCCCATGAATGTACGTGGAAGTCCTATCATGAAGTCCATGGATATCCCATCCCACTTCCACTCTGGGACCTCTAAAGGTTGAACCAAGCCTACTGGTACCTGATGCTCCGCCTTCATTTGCTGATAAGTGAGGCATCGAGAGACAAACTATGCGAATTCTTTCCTCACTCCCAGACACTAGTGTAGTCGTCAGAGATCCTGGTACATCTATGCCACTCCTGGATATACCACTTGAGGGTATGTGTGGAACTCCCTCCACACATCCTCTTGAAGTGGCACTGGTACCATGGTACGTCTTCTAATGAGAATGGCTTTCTCCCCACCCTCAGAAAATCCATGAGGTGCATGCCCAATGGATATCTAAGCACGTCATGCCTCGCAGTCAGCATCCCCATTCTACGCCTCCCCGACTCGCTGAAGAAATGGGGGAGTGACAGTAAGAGACTGAAGAAAAGTTTCTCCATCTCTATCCACAAAGGATATCTATAAAGCGGCCGGCTGCTCCGTCGCCTCGCCTAGAAGCTATATAGCAGACCTCCTACTGAGTGCATCTATAACAACATTTTCCTTCCCAAGAGTATAGACTATCTTGTAGTCATAGTCCAGGAGGAACTCAAGCCAATGTCGTTGTCTCAGGTTGAGGCCCTTCTGAGAGAAGATATACCTGAGACTCTTGTGATCAGAGTACACAGCAAAACGCTCACCCATCAGATAGTGTCTCCACATCTTCAAGGAAAGACCGTTGCGGATAACTCCAAGTCATGGGTTGCGTAGTTCTGCACATGTTGTCTCAGATGTTAAGAACAATATGCGATCACTGCTTGCTCTTATATCAGGACACATCCCAGTCCGGTCCCTGACGCCTTGCAGTAGACTATGTAGCCTACTCCTTCCTGTAGAAGCCTCCAGATGTGAGCACCTGGTAGCCTCTTCCTCATCTCATGAAAGATCTTCTAGCATCTCTCTAACCACACAAAGGGTTTCCCCTTCATCTTCAAGGTTGTTAATGGCGCTAAAACTCTGGAGAAGTCTGGCAGAAACCTCCGGTAGTATCCATCCAAACCAATGAAACATTGTACCTCCGTCACACTCCTAGGTGGATCCGAAGCATGTACCGCCACAATCATCGATGGACCCACTGCTACTCCAGCCTCCAATATGACATGTCCCAGGAAGTGAACCTCTCTGATCCAGAACTGGCACTTTGAGAGCTTACCATAATGCTGGTGCTCTCGAAGCGTGTCCAGTACTACCTACACATGATAGGCATGCTCCTCCTCAGTAGTCGAGTAAATCAGAATGTCGTCGATGAAGGCTACGACAATGCGATCGAGGTATGGCTGAAAGCTCTTATTCATGAGCCCCATGAACACTGATGGCATGTCGGTTACACCGAATGTTATAACCAATAACTCATAATGGCCATACCAGCATCTGAAGGTTGTCTTATCACATCCTCATATCATACTCTGAGCTGTAGATAGCTTGATCTAAGGTCTATCTTCGAGAACCACCGATCACCTTTCAGCTGATCAAAGAAATCGTCAATCCTCGAGAGGGGTAAGAGTTTTTCACAGTAACCTAGTTCAGGAGCCGACAGTCAACACAAAGCCTCTATCTACCATATGACTTCAGGGAGAAAATAATCTGGGCAACCCAAGGTGAAACACTGGGCCGGATGAACCCCTTCCCCAGAAAGTCCTCTTGATTTACTCGCAGCTTGCGAAGCTCTATGGGAGCCATCCGATACACTGGAGTAGATATCGGTGTCGTCCTGGGGTACAAGTCAATGTAAAAGTCAACCTCTTTGTGAGGAGGTAGACTTGGGACATCATCAGGGAAAACATCAGTGTACTGGTCACCACTATAGGATAAGTCAGACCCTCCACATCAACATCTCTGAGGGTATGGCTAGCCATCTGATGAGTGATTGGACGCACTCATTTCTGAGCAAGTACATCCTGCGCTGCAAAGGCTTCTTCTCGCCGGTGAATGTAAACCTAGTCACATTTGTGAAGACACACCACACATTGCTAATAATACAATCAATCTTAGCATGGATTGTAGATAACCAGTCCATACCCAAGATGGCATTGCAAGGCCTCGACGCCACAACTAGGAGATCCCAGCCAAAGCTCTCGCCTCCGAGATTAAGCTCACACTGACATCACCAATGCGTAATCGTCAAATCTTCTCCTGTAGGAGTCTCTATCCATAAGGATTGAGCCAACGACTTCGTCGGAATCTCCGAGCTCTGAAATAGGGTAGTGGTAATAATAGAATGACTAGCACCAGTGTCTATAAGTTCTATAGTTAAGGTGGAGTAGACACATATCGTACCTCGACTCATCTTCGGAGCACCATGATCGTAAGCATCAGCTCTCTGGAGTTTAGCTCTCTCATGTCCACCTGCTCCTTCTGGTCAGGGTAGACCTCCCAGTGGTGGTGGTGGTAATATATCAAAACTTCATCCACAACTAGCAGCACAAACAACACCTTTTCCACGTCCTCCTGCTCACTGCAGACCACCTCGATTGAATAAATGTCTCTGCCTGGGTGGTCCTTAGACTATCTTCTGATCATCTGAATGGCGGGTCAGAAAGTAACAATCCATGTGACCCTGCCCGCCGCATGCGTAACACTGCCTGCTCCTGGAATGTCTGGCTTTGTCTCCGGTGCCCCGCACAACTGATCCTTAGTCATGTGGTCATACACCTGTTGGTCCGGTCCTCTTGGACCTCTGCGAAAACTGTGTGCTACCATCTGTAGAAGTCTCCACGGTGTGATGACTGGTAGTGGGTCTCACTATAGGTGACTACTCAGAAAGGAAACTCTCTACCAAGAGGGATCTTTCTATCACCCCCACCTGATTCGGGATGAAATGTTAGATCACTAAAGCCCTAATCTCCATCCTGAGTCCCTGGTCAAAGGTATGGGCCCTGAAGAATGGGTTCTGCACCTTATCGGTGGATTAGCGTGAGAGGTTAGTGAACCTCGCTGAGTACTGAGCTACAGTCATGCTGCCCTACTGAAAATGAAGTAGTTACGGAATTCACACTGCCTGAAGAGTCTCTGGAGCAAACTTTTCCCAGAACAGGCACTTGAAGTTTGCTCAAAGAAGTGTCACCTCATCGTGAACCTGGAGCATCAAACTCCACCATCTTCCAGGTGCTTCCTATATAAGGCTGAAATCAA
This sequence comes from Viscum album, assembly GCA_963277665.1. Lineage (NCBI taxonomy): Eukaryota > Viridiplantae > Streptophyta > Magnoliopsida > Santalales > Viscaceae > Viscum > Viscum album. Next base: position 1,136,485,466 of record OY728150.1, on the reverse strand, counting down.
TAATCACCATGAGGCCGGCTGGTGTCCCTACCACTCGGAAGACTCTCACCACATCCTCCATCCAATCCTCACCCGCCTATGGGTCCGTCTCTCCCCTGATCTAGGGTGGCCTCTAGGGATGGAACTCGTGCAACGTGCTTAAGAGGCATGCACCGTCTTCTGCTGTGGCTGGTGGAATTAGTGGGACAATGGGGAGTGGTACCATTGGTGCCTTTACTGGAAAAGGGTCCTGCACCAAGGCCTCATCACTCAGTGGGCTATCAGTGCATAAAAATCTCATAACTCTAGCTAGGTGTCTGCGTGGCAGCATCCTGAAAAGAAACAGGTGCGTTACAGTTAAAAGTTATACCTGGTGAGCGGACCTGGTGAGATGACATAAAAAAACATTTGAATACACACACACAATCAATGTTTTCATGCAATGAGTCGGAAATCAGAATTCAGGGTCCTGGTGTATGGATAAGTCAGCCACTGCACCAACACTGGACTCCCTAAACTGAAAACCACAGTTACTCCGCTTAACACTATTTATTCATAGAAAATATAGACCAGATTCCTATGTTCTACTGTAGAATAGAATCCTATGATACCAATTTGTCATGACCCGTCCCCCGGGGCCCATGCCGTGTCTACCCCAAGCCCTCCTTCCTTATAACAGGGGATAGAAACTAGAACCAATGGCGTAATTCCCAAAAACATGGTAGGCATTTCCTTTGTAACATGTAAACACAAACATAAGAAAGCACACAACTGGATGAAACCCCAAGTAAACTGTATAACAAAAAGAGTGCTGAACGTAAAAGGGGTCGGAATAAAATCCTAACAGTAAAGGTATAAGTAATACTAAAATCAATTCAACTGAAGAAAAAGAATGAAAATTAGCTATTGGGTCATCCTCTGGGATTCCTACCTGAAGGGTAGGTACAAATAACCTCCTCAGCACTCTGCATTCGTCCGTCTCCTCCACGTACCGACACACCGTATAGTCCACCTCCGGGCACCGTCCAGTCTTGGTACTCTCAGCCTCAGTCAGCGATGTATATCATCTACTTCGAACACAACAAATTACGGGTATAGCTCGTGCAGGGGTGAGTATAATGATACTTAGTAGGGACCCCGAGACCCTCAAGGTCTCACAAAATCCAACAAAGATAAACCACAATTTATAAAATCAATAGATAACCTTACATATGTATATTCTCATATATATACCTAAGTAATCTAGTGATACATCTCAATCATGTTGGAAGAAAATTGACTCAGCTCAACCAGGATTTTATTCTAGGGGTAGTATCGAGTAACATCCCCAGTCACATTGTCGAAACCTCAGCTACTGGAGAACTCCTCCTCTATCGAGTACAATGGGCTTGCTGCAACACCAAGCATGCTTCCCACTAACCTTGGACTACTGTGGTACTCCTCTTATTGATTATTGTGGATCTGTTGCGTCACCATGCACACTCCCCACTGTGGGTATGCGGTGTCCCCAAGCATGCTCCCCTTCGTAGCCTGGTGAGGTAATCCTCCTATCGAGTATTGTGAGCCTGCAACGATTCAAAGGTTCTCCCAAATGTGGGTATACCATGACACCAAGGTTCTCACCACTGGGCTAGTAGAGTCACTCCGAGTCAAAATGGTCAGCAGTCGTCAGGTCTCAACCAGCTACCAGGTCTTCACACTATGATCGCTCGTCTCAGGGAGGATCTGCACCATGAGCTACTGGTCGATACTCCAATTTTTAAGAAGTATCAGAAAGAAGTATCTCAATAGTCCTCCATGTCATAGGGGTCTTAATGCAACAGATGGCACGTCAATCAGACGCTCATTCTGTGAGTTATTTTCTTTTTAGTCCTGGGGGCCCTGTGGGATTCATGCACAATCCAACCTGATCGTATCTCAATAATTCCCCAAAATCTATTGGGGTTACTCAATGGGACCGTCTCACTCCAAGATTTCCAGCGCCACTGACTATTCGTCAAACGAACGTCTGGTGCCAAAGACATGACGGAAAGAAAGTAAAGGGGTTGTGGAGAGCTGTATGGGCATGGACCAAATGTGGGTTGGCGCGAGGATGATTCGGCCCAGAGGGAGATGAATGAGCGGCTTGGCTCATAGGGAGCTGCGAGGGCGACTCGACCCCTAGCGCGGGGCTTATTCAGCTCTGAGGGCCGCATGGGCACGACTCGGGGCGGCTTGGCCCTAGGGCCAGGGTTGAGCAATCGGTGCCTGTTCGGCCAGCGGGGGGCGCGATTGGGCCCGGTTCAGATAGGAGGTCGGAGCCCCCGGGGTGGCTCGACCGGTGGGTGGCGCGACTAGGGCAGCTCGGCCGGAAGGCCGGCGTGGCCGGGGGTCAGTTCGGCTGGGAGGTCGGGGCACGGTGCAGCTGGGGTGCGGCATGGCCAGGGTGCAGCATGGCTCGGGGCTGGTTTGGCCAGCGGCGGCGCGGGCCGGTTTGGCCGGGAGGCCAGAGTTCCGCAGGGAGGCACGGGTCACGGAGACCACGGGTGGCGGTGCCATTTCCTTCGTCACCTTCGTCGCCTTTCTCTATTTCGAAGAACATCGCAAAAAAACACAAGGGTTACGGAGAGGACGAGCCATGTTAGTTTGGCCCGTACTCTCTGCATTAGAGCGGTAGCAAGAGGTTTGCAAGAAAAAAGCACATCAAATCCTCCTGAAAAGATTATTCCTAACCCATAAAAGAAAAGAAGGGGTGTACTTGTGATGTGATAATAAAACATCATTTTACCCCTACCTCGAGTTGATACGTCGGCGAAGTCGCAGGGAAGAAGATGAATCATTTGGAAAATGACGGACGTCAGTATCATCAGCGTTTTCCTCGATCGTCGGTTTGTGCATTGGTTCGTCAAAGACGTCCCACGTCAGTAGCCTCCACAAGGTGCTTCCGAGAAATAAGTCGAAGACGTTCCTCACCGGCGTTCTACGTGGAGGAAGTGTTCTTCGTGGATAAAGCGTTCTTCCTTAGAGAGTGTAATCCTCTAAGTGTTGGGCATCACGTCACATTACCAGCACTTTGTTTCTTTGTAAATCTATCCAAAATCCTCCTCCCATGCTCCATATATATAGAAGTGGGGGGGAAGGTAAGTAACGATCATGGAATTTATGATGGTTTATTTATTAAGAACCTTCCTAAATTCCAACAATGTTGTTACTAAATTAAAAAGGGTCCAAGCCAATTAACTCAATTGGAACAATGAAAGGTATGTGCATTGGAAAAATTAATGTGGAGGAAGTCAAGAGGCTCATCCACATTAATGAGAGGGGTTGATAGTTTCTCTCAATTAAAGGGGGGTTTAGTCATAGGTGGTCCCCACCACCATAACATCTCATGGGAGGTTATGGTTCGAGTGGTCACCACCCCTATACCATCTCATGAGAGGTTAAGATCTAGTGGTCCCCACACATCAACATCCACATTGGTGTATAGTTTTGGTGGACTACTCCTCTGAACACCAATGTGGGTGTTGCAAAAAAAATTTCATACAATTTTATTTTTATTTTATTCTTAAACGAAAGCCCAATTATTAACTTTCAACCTCGACCAACTACCGTCGAGCTAAAAGTTCCCTTAAGCGAATACTGGTGTTGCGAGTTCAACGGTGACCTCAAATTTCAATTCCGAACACTAGATCAAAAGTTATAAAAACCCACACGCACATTTACTGAACGTACCTGAAATAAAGGTTAGAAATTCATTCCGGGCACTTGGGTCCTCAGAATCACACACTATCAATTTTGGCAGACACGTAAAATTCCCGTACATTTAAAACAAAATTTACATGAAAATTTCAGGTCATTACAGTAGAAATATTGGGCATATAAATTGTAATGTAAGAAAAGTGATATTTTTAAACAAGGTATATTTTGCCTTTGTACCTAATTTTACGAAATTTATTATTTATTTGAACATATTATATATTATCATCCACATTTTAGGAAAACATGTGTTTGTCCTCATTTCTATGCATTATTTTAGTAGTTTCTCTAATATTTGTAATAGTTTTTTGGAAATTTGAAATTCCTTGAAAATGTTTATCATGTTATTTTTGTATTTCTTATAAATCTTCCAGCTATGTCTTCATTGTTTTCATAATATTAGTATTAATTATTTTCCATCCACATACATTATATGAACATAAATGTAATTATATATATAATTTTTTAATATATGAAAATATTTTTGATCATCTAATATAGGGTTTTTCTATTATCAAAATTTTATTTAGCATTCATATGTTACAATCGTTCATAAAAATCTTACAAAATTTATTTTTAGTGTATTCTCCCCTTAATCATTATAGCTACTAATTTAGTCATGGGTAATCATTTATTCATTAAATTTTTAAATAATATTATTCTCTATAACTTCATCAAATAATTATTCAGCATATCATTCATTGTTTTCATCTTTATCAAATTTATACCATAGGCATATTCAGTTTGATTTAAGGAAATTTTAATATTTCACTTGAAATATAATTTTAATACTTTATTATTAAAAGATATTCTTGATATTCTTTTTTATCCCTCTCAATATTCATCTTCCTTATACATTGGGAAATATTAATCAAACATCCCAGTAGATATATGTACAAAACAATTGAAAGGTAATGCCACATTGTAATTTCATGTACCACATTTAAAATTAATAGGATAACTGGACCTAAATTCAAATAAAATTACTAACCTTCCCATTGATTTCAGAAACATTAAATTATTCATGTTCAAGATAATATATAGACATTCTTTTCATAGATTCGATGGAAGAAATTTCATGATAATCATTTTCATTATTCATCCAACCTTTCGTAATTCTCATTTAATATTTAAGGATATTGATGCTTAGATAATATAATTTTTTTAGGATATATATATTGAATGGAGTAAAATGATTCATGTTAAATATAAAAAATAATATATAAGATATTATCAACTATAGAGGAACCATCAAAATTTTGAACAATATATCATATGGTTTGTAAAATAAAATTCACAATTGGGATGAAGTCACCAAAAAATCATAAGAATTATTTTTGATACCATTGTACACCCACCTCTAGAATTATATAATTATATTCATAAAAATTTTATTTTCATTGTATATGTTCATAAAATTAATTTGTAGGCACATAAAAGATAAAATATCATTAGAAACATGAGATTTACCTTCATAGAGTTTGGAAATAATTGAATCATTAGGTCTCCCATCCTTCTCAAAAAATAATATTAGTAAAAATTAAAGGAGTATTCTTATCACAATGAGGGAAAACGTTTCTTATAATATTTATAATATCATTAAAATGAGGAATATAATATGAAAATATTTTATCAATCTATACATTATATTTCTCTACATTGATGGTCATGATCTATTTAAAATTCACATAAATCAATAGGTTAACTAAAACCCAAATTTTCACCAAACATTATATTGTAAAAATGAAGTAGACCTTCAATAAGTTACCCTTCAAATAGACCACTCTGATAACTGGGAGGAGGATTGGGTATATCATATTTCTTTTCCTTATTAGAATTTGTTTATTCTTATGAAACAATGCCTTCATCCTATTAATGATATATAATTTTTATTAAAAAAATAAACTACCCACAACCATATGAATAAAATTATTTTAAATGGTTCACAACTAAATATGTGTAGTTTGTTATTAGATTGTTTTATAAATTAAAAAACACAACAAAATCCACTATAATACAATCTATTTTATGTGGTCATAACTATTAGGGAATATGCCTACACATACATTATACTATTAAAAAAATATCTTTTAAATTTTCCAATCCATAGATAAATACATAGAAAACATAAAAATATAACATTACAATCCATCGATAAATGGTTCTGTATATTTCTAATGTGCTTCTTGTGATGACGTAAAATTTTATTTTCTAAAAAACATTTATCTCTCAAGATATTACATTGTAGTATGAAAGAATCTATTTACTGAGTTGGATATCCATTTGGACTGTTTTTTTCAAAAATTAATCCATAATGGTCAATCTAATTCCCTGTGTAAACATTACAACTTCCTAAGAATTAGCCAGTCAAATTTCACATGATATATTAAATTTAATATGGTTACCTCAAAATAAAATCTATCTGTTCATTATAGACTTCTTCTTAATCACTTGTTCATAGAGATTCCTGGGATCTAAATACCCTACTAAAAAATTAAATAACATATGTTTATCTAATTTAATTTTCCATTGATGTATCAATACAATCCTAATTATACAACAGTTCATACTTTAATTGCACATGTAAACAGTATAGTGGTCCATTATACTTGAACACTTTATATAGTTATGGTAGAAATAGAAAATTGAGGAAATAAAATTTATATACTATATCTCTAAATATTCAAAATCCAATACTCCTCCTCAAAATAATTTCATGATATTTTATAAATGAAACTAGATTCTACTTTAAAACTTCATGAAAGCTCCAGGAAAAAAATTTATTCATTGAATTTAATTTATTTAAATTTTTGGGAATCTTAACAAAAATTCATCTCAATTAAATTATTATAAAAATTATCAATGATTTTAATGAAAATTTAATCAAAAAAATATAATCTTATATTTACAATAATTATAAAACATTTCTTGATAATATTCACATAAATAAATTCATCACTAAATGTGTTTTTTTAAAACAAAATAAATGTTCATGGACAAAAATTATATTAATAATATTTTTTTATCTAGAAAATCCTTTTATAGGACATAGTATGGTCAATTTTCTACATATTATCTTTAATCGATATTATTCCTAATATATATCTATCCAACTAGTTTGAGTATCCGTAATGTCTAAAGATAGTATTCATAAATATTCAACTTCCATAACAGTATACACTATGAATTCATTGAAAAATTTCATCCATATTATCACATATTAATTTCATGGTAAATATTTTATATAACACACTCTAATTCACTTCACATCCACATACACTATCATCATCTTGTAAAATTCATTTTCAGATAGAGAGAATAAATTTCACAAATGGGCCTATAAATAATTTTATAGAGGAACAAGAATATGGGGGGTCAAAAATGATGAATATCATAGGTGTCCCCTCTAATGATGTTAATACATTTTTTTTCAAGCAATGGAGGTTATGAAAAAATATGCTCTCCGAACCTGGAGTGTTAAGTATGGACAAATTTTCCGATGCCTTATTCCCCTTCCACCAACTATGAGACACTTTAGTGTTATGGTCAATGTTACCATGGAACATAAAGATGGTATAATTAGTAGACCATGATATAACTGCAATAAAATTGAGTACATTGTGTACTACCATTGAGTCAGTTTCAGCTTCCATGAGTTTCGACCCCCTCTTCCTACACACTATGTGACCTATCAACATGGTTTAAACCACATCCAGTATTGACATAAAATTTTCCAACTAGATTGAATGTGGTGGGAAGACCGAGCCATAGCCATCGATAATGATCACCCCACTATGCATAACTCATGATACACAAGATCCATCATTGTTTATCTTAAATCCCTGAGGGGGAGGGTGCCATGTAACTCTTTGACCATTATAAATATTGATGACGGAAGGAGAATCATTTATATCATGTATAAACTGATGCAAAGTAGGTGTCTCCATCTATGTTTTGAGTACCCGGACCATATCAGAAAGAATATTTTTATTTCAAATAATGATTACAAGACTAGATGATGTATCCCCTTCACTTTGTAGGTCTAATTACCATTTTCAAACATCATTGATTTTATATCAAATAATTCATCCATTTAATTTGTTTCATGATCTTCATATATAAATATATAAAAAAATATCTGATCATATATGTTTGTAAAATCTCCAGGGTTCATGTGATGTACTATACATAATGGGTTTTTAGAAAATGTTTGCACCAAATAATCCTAATTTTCACATATAATTAGTTTCTATTATCAAACTATTAGGTAATAAATTTATTGGATCATGAAATTGTGATTATATTAGAAACTATGGTAACAACATAGAATCATCTATATCTTTATCCGAACAATGATTTTATGAATTTTTTTTCATATAATACTTTATGTCCTTTTGTAGATAAACATCCACCTAACAAAAAATCCACTCATTTAAAAATTGAAAAACTAACTCAGGATCCACTATATCTGATCCCAACTACGTCTCATCAAAAATTAAAAAAACTATAACAATTTAGGTGAATATCATTAACTTAAAAAATAAATTTCGTCAAAAAATCATCCTACGAATAGAAACATCTTGACAAAATTATCCAAATTTTCATCTACAATCATCCTACAATTAGATTCATATTTAGTGATTTCATATGGTTCTCTAAAATAATCCAAAAAAAATAAATAGTTTACTATCCATAAATAAGTAAAATATCCTATGATACAAAATATAGGGACCCAATAAAAATATGACATGATTTATACACAAATCTAAATAAATAAAAAATAAATCCCAAAACATATATTCAACACAAATTCTTAATGTATTAGTGTCATTAACATTAGATAAATTGTAATATCATTTCACTATACAGTAAAATTTATCTCCATAATCATACACATAAACAACATTTCATAGATATCTATCATGATAAAATCATGTTTATAAACTATAGAATGTAAAATCAAGATTGAGGGAGAGATCAAACTATATCCACCCATAATTTTCAAAAATAAATATTGTATGTATTATAATTAATATTTTGTACATTTCAAAAATACATGCTTGGGGACCGTAATGGTTTAGTCTATTTCGAGTCTAGATATAGAATCTTATTTAATGAAAAAATTACAATCAAAGTCTATCATAAAGTTGTTCCCACAATGAACTCTTCATTTAAATAACCTACATAGACATTTATTAAAAACATGGGTAAAGTAATCATAAGATAATTCATGATTATAAGTCTGGTAATGGTATGAATGGGAGATAACCATGGATGAAAATATTAATGTACAAGATTATAAGAAGGGAGTGAGATCAAAAATAAAACATACATTATTCATTCCCAATCTTTCATTGAACGTAAACTTGATACATGGAAAAAATTATCATTTAAAAATAAATTTATAAAAATAGTGAGAATGAATCCTAAATAAATCACAAAGCATAATTTTCTTTTCATTATTGTGTGTTACTATTATATGTAAATAAATCAATTCAGCATTCAATGTTAACTATTATGAACATTCCATTAGAGTGAATTACATTTAACACTTATTTCCCATATCATAAGTGATTAGGGAATATTAACTATTTCCAATAGAAGATAAAGAACATCATATTATTTCTCAATGTGGATCAATGCTATCGAAAAAATGTCTTTTGTGATGAGTTATTTGTGATGAGTTACTTGTGATGGGTGACTATCCCATCACAAACAGTCTAATGAGGAATACTATTTGTTATGGGAATTGTTTCCCATCACAAAATGTCTTTATGAAAACATAATTTCCAGTGGGATTTTATTCCCACCAAAAATACCTTGTCACATAGTGCACATAAGACCCTGAGAAAACTACTTGTGAATGGAATATTCCCCAATCACAAATTCAGTATCATATTCCATTTTATTTTTGATGGGAGTCAGCACCTGTCGCAAATAAACTATGGAAATGAAAATATTTGTGACATGGCCTGTCACCAATACATTCCAGCATTATTTTTTATTTTCAAAATAATTGGCTTCAATCCCAATTATATTTTCATCAAAGTGTATTTGTGTAGAGACCCATATCAAAAACTTTTTTTACCTCCACCATAATTGATAAGTGTTTTTCAAATTTTGATGGGACCCTTCACAAATAATTTTATTTTTGAATGTATTCCCATCGAAAATAGTCCTATCATAATAAATCTATCCTATATATATACCCCCCTATTTTTTTTCATTCCATTAATCTCTGAACTCCTCTCAAGTTGTCCGTCCTCATAATTTATTCCTTAAATTATTCAACGATATAAATATTATAGGCCAAAAAATATTATTCTTTTCATCCAATGAATAATTCATTTTAATGTTATATATTTAATGTCTTTATTATTTATTTATTATATTTTACTTTGTATTACTAATAATTATTATTAATTAGAAGTAATTAAATTTAATTATAATTAGTTAGTTTTATATTATATTAATTAGTTTTAAATGATAATAATAATTTATTATTACAAGTATTTATATTTAATTATTAATAATTATATCTAATCATAACTATTTATAATTAATGACTTATAATTATTAATAATTATTATTAATTAGTAATATATTTGAATATAGTACTATTTAAAAATATTTTTTAATAATTAGAAAAAATAACATAATATGTACTTGAAATTAGTAATAATTTTTCATAATTCATCATAAATTGTAGTAATCTACTAAAAATTATTAATAAAAATAAGAAATTGGTAATATTTATCATTTATTGTCAATAATTATCATAAATTATTGAGAATTATCTATAACAGAAAATAGTTATCTGTAATTGGAAATAATAAGTGGTAACTGGTAATAATTAGTAGTAATTCGTAACAATTAAGAATAATTAGTAATAATTACTAAACCATTGTAATAAATTGTCATAAAAAATAAATAAACTAATTTGAGATTATTTAAAATATATTATTATTAAAAAGTATAAAATAATACCAATTTTTATAAATTAATATCTAATTTAAAAAATTTATTAAAAACATTAAACAAATATATATAATTATATATGTTAATGAAAAAATTACATTCGTATAATTTATTATAAATTAGTATAAAACAATATTAAATATTTTAAATTACTAGAAAATACAAATTGATATAGTTTTTCAATTTTTATGTGACAAGAGATGACTATTTCAGACATGGTTAGTCTAAATTGGCATCATTGCTTGACGATTGTAAACTTCAGAAGCAATTTGTGCAAACTATGTCTATGTTTGACATTAGGTTAGTGGAACTCAAGTAGACAGGATGCGACACATCAATGGTAGGAGTAGTAGCACGAGCAGACGATGTATTACATATGATAGTTATTATAAATTAGAAATATTAAATTTAAATTAGTACTAATGTTTTTAATTAAATAGAAATGGTTTTAAAATGCAGTAATTTGTTTTAATAATCAGTAATTTATTTATTAATATTAATTGCATATAATTTAAAATAAATTGTATTAATTAATATTTCATTATAATAATGTATATATGTTATGAATAATTAGTGGTAATTTTTAATAATTAGTGGATATTAGCTATAATTATTATTATTTAGCTGTAATTAGTAATTATTAGAGTTAACTAGTAATAATTTATTTTAAATTAGTAAAATTTAATATAAAATTTCTATGAAATAAAAAATATTTTAGTGGTACAACTTTAAATAAGTATATTTAAACTAATAGAAATTAACATTTCTTATTATAATTTAATATCATTTTTTACATATTAAAAGAACAATAAACCTATAAGTTTTTAAAAATTTACCAGAATTTTATACATTAGTGTAATATTTGATAAAATACTTTTAAAATTTATCAGTTTTTATAAATAAAAAGAAAATAAAAAATGTATTAAGTCTTCAATTTTTAGGGTATATGAAATGAAAATTTTGGACATGTTGAGCATATAATGGTTTCATCACTAGAAGATCACGAAATCTATGATTTACACCTTTTTAGAAGTTTATTTTTTCACTTTATATTAAATTATTCTAAAAATTAGCGGTAATAATTGTAGTTAAAGATAATTATATCTAATGGAAATAATAATTAGTATAATTTAATTTAATTTAATAAAAATTAATTAAAAATTACTATGAACATGTAAATAATATAATTTAAAATCTCTAGGTGATGAGAAATGAATAATTTGTGCCGCCCCTGTCCAAATTTGTAAATAGGTCAACAGAACTTGGGCAGAAATGATGAGACATGATAATTGAAATATGAGATATAGGAGATGATTCATTGATTGTAGAAGTTGTTGCAAAATTATACAATGGAGAACATGAAATATTTATTCTATATTAGGACTATTTATTTTTAATAATAAGAAATTTTATTAATTACAAGTAAATAGTTTTAATTTCCAAAAATTTGTTGTAATTACTTTTTATTGGCTGGTATTAATAGTTATTTTATATAATTTATAAAAAAAATGTGTTAAATAAAAATAATCTATAAAAAAATTTATCTTTTAAAAAGTACTAGTAATTAGAAATAAGTAGATAATATTATAGGCAGTGGGAAATAATTATTAAAAAAGAACATAAAATCACAATAATTAGTAAAAAATAAAAGTAATTAGTAAAAATAACCATTAATTAGTAAAAATTACTTGTAATTAGTCGTTATTGTTAAAAATTTATTATAATTATATGTAATTAATAAATATTGGAAAAAGTAACCATTAAATTACAATAAATAGTAACAAATGATTAATAGTTATAATTTGCGGTAACACTAAAAAATTATTTATAATTTGCAGTAACATTAACAAATGATGTGGCTGGTCCATCATTTAAGAAACTGATCCTCAGGATGATATTGATTAATATCATTATTTTGAACTATCTAAATTTTATGATTTGTTGAATTCTGTTGAGGATGAATTATATCCTTCTTGTAAGATAAGAAACATTGATGCTGTGGAAAAATTTAGGGCTATTAAATCAGATAATGGAATGTGAAATAATAATCATTTTTATATATTATCTTTTGTTAATGAACTTCTACATTATTTACTATGTTACATTAATATTTATATAAGAGTAAGAGGCTGGTTCATAATTTGGGTCTAGGTTTTCAAAGAACTCATACAGGTTAAAATTATTTCATTTTATATAAAGGAAAAACGATTCATTCCTTAGTTGACTTAGATATGGACAATAGAATATAAAGAGACTAAAAAAGGGAAGTATTGATTGATTCCTATAAAAAATATAGGTATTTCCCTCTTACACCCTGATTGTAGCATTTATTTATGTCTCAAATCACAACATCATTGATGTCGTGACATAAGACCAATATTTAAACCAATAAAATCATTATTCATCCATGTGATGGTGACTCATTGAATTACTTTGACCAGGAACATATTTATTTTTCATCATATTCCCATAAAATTTGAATTCACTTTTCTACATTGATAAATTTATTGATGAGTTAAATTTTTTGAGTAGTAATGGTGTTAATACACATGATGTTGTCAAAAAAAATTGCTGATGAATGTTGCATTGATGTAGACAATTAGTTACTTCCCTGAATATAACATGCAATGCAGATAGATTACACATGGCCTATAATTATGTTTTAACTATATGAGAGATAAAAAATAATTTATTACCATCAATGGAACAGAATATATTTTTTACTTTCTTTAATTCATTATACCTACTGATCATGATTTTTGGTTGAACATATATCATTCCATAAAATATACAGTTGAATATGATGGACCCCAAAAAATTATCTCTTGTATTTAGTGAATATCTATTGTTTCTTAATTTCTTATCATTAGCCGTAGACTGACTATATCATAAAAAAATTTATTTCTTTGTGAAATAACACATTTGGAAAAAATAGTGCATTTTTAGGGATCATCCATATTGGTTTGATTTCTTGGTTTGTCAAAAGTTAGATGTTTTGAATACTAAGAAGAACTTTGTTGATAATATATTTATATAGATTTAAAAACACCTATTATGTCCAATGATAATGTAAATGAATGATTAAATCTTAGTAGACATATTAGGTGACGAAAATATTAACCATTTGAAAATTTCAGATCATATTAGTTGAAGAAACCAAAAGCAGATTCTATAGATTTTGATGAAAATATTTTATTATTTTGGCATTAAACTATATAATTTTTTGTTTCTGGTTGGTTATGTGTCCAATTTTAATATATGTATCATAAATTTTCATTTTACTAGACTAAAAAGTCATGAATCCCATGTTTTAATGGACTGACTTCTATCGATTGGATTTAGAGGTTTGTTAAATTCTATGATTTGGGATGCACTAAGAGAAAAATCATAATTTTAGGAGATATTTTTATGGAGAGAACAAAATATGAAGCACTATATAGACTATAAAAATATATTGTTTATATTTTTAATATTTTAAAAAAATCTCATAAACATTCATTGAATTAATGTAAAACATGATATTACATTTACCATGTAAAGGAAAATTTGGAGGGATGATACATGTCTGTGGGATGTAACCATATGAGAGATAAATGTAAAAATTAAAGAAAAATATATGTAACATAGAATAGGTTGAATGATAAATTTCTGAAGCTTATTTATATTAGGAAATATATTTTTTATTCCCTCATTATATTCCATTTGAACATCCATCAAAACCTAACCTTATGGGATGTAACTAGGGAAATTTGGATAGTGAAATGAAAAATAATTTTATCCATTTTTAATCATCCCGACCATGGATTTGGTGGAGTTAGTGAATGGTGGATTTTGGATGTTGAACATCATGGGGCTCATACATACGTTCTCCTCAGCTAGGAAGATGTGAAATAAATTGTATTGTGGGTAATCCAATCACTTATTCTATGTTTTTATATTAAATTAATATTATTTCATTATAGATTATATGATCATTAGATAATGAAATTGTTTCCACAAATTAAAGAAACTTAACATGAAGAACATTAGAAAAATAATATTTCATCTAGTTTAAATAAAATATTAATGTAAATTGTTTTTATGACATATAATATAAATTTATTACTAGTTATGTTGATAAATGTTTTGAAAATTTTTATTTATACCAACATGATGATAAAATAAATAATATTTGTGTGTATTGAGTGACCCACCATCTAAAATTATAAAATCAATTAATGCATTTTTGGAAAATGGTTTTCGATTTCATTCAATTTATTTGGGGAATAAAAAATAAGGAAACTTTTTATTTCCTTATGAGGAAATAATCATAGAGAAACTGAAGGACACATTTAAGGTATGTTGGACGACAATGTTTTACTATTTTATTTTGGAATAAATTATGTAATGATGATTAAATTTCATTTGTTTGATACTGATAAAGTCTTTTATATTCATCTTCACCATGAAAAATTTGATATTAAATATAAAAGACTTCATGAAGTAAATGAAAAAAATATTGGATCATTAGAGGCATAAAATGTATTGTTGAAATTATTGTGCTACTTAAAGATAGTTAAGTGATATGTGGAGGATAATAAAAATGAATCCTCCAAAAAATAAGTCATTCTACATTAAAAATGGTTCTGTTGAAGTGTAGGTAAGTGAAAATTTTAAAAGAGACTACTATAAATCCATATTTCCCCGGATGGGAAATGAATATTGATGATTACACCCTATAGTTATGGGTCTATAGTGATGATAATTTTATGGAAGTAAAAAAATGTATTTGAAATAGTAATAGATGATGAAGCTGAAAATCCTGTAAAAATTGAAATTAATATTGACATAATTAAATAACGGTTGCAATAATTAATAATTTATATCTACATGTAATACTTCATTTCAATTATTTTTTGACAACAATAATTTCATGTTTTAGATTTTCAACCACCAATTCTGTAATCTCTATCTTGAGATGGATGAGATTTCACTACCTGGTGATGGACATAATTCTATTTCTTCTAACCCTCAAACTGCTGGCGGTTTAGTGATGAAACAGAGGGGTTGCGTCCTTGAGAAATTAATTATTACTGCCCGTATCTCTAAAAAACAACCACATCATGAGTTTTATTTATGATTTTAGGGTTATGTTTTGGTATGTATTTTAGATAGTTTTCATTAATTTCCATTAATTTATTTGTATACTAATTTTTTGAAAATTTGTTCTATTTTTTCTAATCATTTCACATATAGTTGTTGGATAGGAGAGTGCAATATTGGGGAATAAAGTTTCTAGAGAATGTGTAACAACGGATCAGAATCCCATTGATATTTAAAACTGCATGTTTGACCATTTGGTGGTATGTAAATATATAAATGTTCATTTAAATATATTTAATTACTAAATTTTATTATTAAATATTTATAGGGTTTATGGTATCCCATAGATGATATCATGCATGCCTCTATTTTAGAGGCATTAGAGGGTTGTATGTTTGATTGTTTCCATCGGTTTTTATATCATCTTTGAAGGAATGAAATTTGTAAAGAGGGAGTCACTAATATTGAATAGACTTAGTTTTTATTTAATCATATGAAAAATCATCTTATTTTTTGGATGGATTATGAGCATATTTTATAAGAAGATTGTTTTCAGAGTTGATTACCGTTTGGTTGAATTAACTGGGGGGTGGAATGATGTAAATTATCGAGATGGTATTTTTACGTTTAGTATGTTATAGTGACATATGATATGCACTTCTTTTAATAATTTATATACATTTAAGTATGAAATATTTATTTTATAATCATATAGTCAGTCAAAAATCTTGATATTATGAGTTTATATATTTATAAAATGATGCACAGAGATCCAGTTACTGGAGATATTACTTGTGGTCAATAGCATCATATTTGCGTTTGAAATATTTTTTTCTATTGAAATTAACGGAAATAATATTTCAACTATGTTAATTTTAAATTATTATTGAATGAGGCATATAAAGAAATGATTTATCAGACAGAATATTAGATTCATTCCAAGAGCGATGATCAGAACAATCATAAGAAATGATTTTATGATGAAATGTGGATATAAGTAAATCAGTATTCTTTCCAGAAAGGATTAGTTGTGGGTATCATTTCTCGATTGACGCATGATATTTATTATGATTGCACTATATTTTCATCATTCTTCTTGAGTGTAGATTATGGAGAGTCATCATCATATATTTCACAATATGAGGAGAAGATGTTAACTAATGGTGAGCTTATAGAGAAAATGTGTATGGAATATGAAGAGATTCATTGACAACAACATCCAAAAAATAAGAGATTCATCGATGAAAGATATAGTAGTATGAGAAGATGATGGAATACATGTGACATCTGACTCAGGGTTTAGGGATCGAGTTCTTTCTTCTACCTACTCTAGATCTCCCTCCCCTTGATGATTCATTTATTTTTTTTACCATTGGAATATATTTTTTTTATATTTTTATTTCAAATTTTTATAGTTCTATATAGTTTATTTATTATAAATTGAATAGTTTTTATTTTTTTTAATATTTTATTAAATATTATATTTTTTTAAAATTTATAATTATTAATATATTTTTTTTATGTGGGATGGGATGATTAAATCATAACCTATAATTATTTTTTTGCGGGAATATTCTCATCATAATAAATTTTTGAATATACTAGTGTAGATTATTTGCGATGGGACAACTATCCAATAGAAATAATAGTTTTGGGAATAATCATCACAAAAACTGTTATTTTCAAACCCATTTTGGTCATCAATTATTTTTAGATGGGGTTCCATCTCAAATGAATCATTGAATATACTTCAAATTCATATTGTGTAAGAACATCAACACAGTAACCATATTGTATCTATAAAATAAAATAATTTCATCTATTTATCTACTATGATATAATAAATCATCCAATTCATTATATGTAAATATTATTATAGTATCACATATCACAAATTTAAAACTATATATATATATATACTTCATGATCATAAAACATTTATCATATAGTCATATCATAACCTGTTTTTAGAAATGTGTTTCATAAATGTATTATAATTTCATTATAGATCATCCTATTGATATTAATTTTGCATTACAAAAATCTCCTCATCGTATTTATAAAACATAAAAAGAATGAATTATAATTGTATCATTTGATAATATCAATATAAAAACATAATTAACAACAAAAGATTTATTCAGGAAAGAAATTTCATTTAAAATAATCATTGGAATATTTCATATTGAAACAATCCTTTGACTATGAAATAAATTTTTTAATATCTATAATTTTCTAATGTATAAATGAAAGAAATTTTTTATAGAATAATAAAATAAAAATATAAATCATTCTTGAAATAATTTATCACTCATCATGGATAGAAATTAAATTTTTTATGTATATGGTGGAAGAAAACAGTACTTTTATATTGTTTTAAAAATTTATAATCTAGCTTATTCAAAAAATGAATATAAATTCCATGTAATCAAGATTTTAAGAATACAACAATGTTAACTAATTAATTTTAAAAAAATAAAATTATATTTTTTAAAACATAATTGAAAATATATTTATAAACCACTAATTTGTACGGAAAATGAATATTGATTGAAAAAATAACTGGATTATATATTCCTTACAAAATTTCCATTGACTTGTTCAATACATATGGTGAAAAATCAAAGAAAAAAAGTGTTCATTATATATTAATAGATTTGATGAATAAATGAATTGTATTTATTAGATATGTATTATTTTATTTTATTTAATTGAAATTCAAGAATTAAAAAACTTGATTTAAATACGATTGATTCAAAAACCTCAAACATTATTTCTTATATTCCATAATACATGTCAGAAACACATGTATAATTAATATTTATTAAAAATATTTCTATTCCATTACCAATTTAATATAAAATATACAATAATTTATTTACATATGACATTATATCATCCATTTTAAAAAAAATCCGTAATATTATTATTTTGTGTTATAGATACTTCATTTTTCGTAATGGGTTTGGTATGTCAGTTTTTATTTGTATAGTTTGACCATGGTTCCGTAATCAATAGAATGATAATCATGATATAAATATGGAATATATTTATTATAAATATACTTCATAAAATAAATGGTACAAATCTAACATTAAATTAAAATGACTTTGGAGATATTAAGATATACCTATACAAGAATATTATTTTCCATTTTCAAATAATAGAGTAAATGAATAATAAATAAAAAATATATCATAAAGAATGTATGTTTTACCATATATATAATATATATTCATAAAATTACTCCATATTACCATCTATCTAAATAAATAATTAAGAAAAATTTTTATCTGTATGATGAGGTGGTATTTGACATGTATTTATGAGTGATGTAATCATTTTTCAATAGATTTCAAGGTATTAAGGAATATATGAGAGTAAAATTATAGATGAATTTTTATTATTATTAATATAACATATAATCATTAAACCATTAATAGTAACCACAAATGAAATATTATGATGTAAAATGATTTGTATTTCATGGAGGATGAGGTAAGTTGTACGTATGAATGAGAGATACATTCATTTATCATATGTTAGAAAAGTGGTAAAATAATAGTGGTTTTAAAATATTAATATTTAAATATCTATTTATGACACTTATATTATTAATTTATGAGTAATATAAATATTATAAATTAATTTCATGATGAAAAAATTATAATAGGTCATATAATATGATTACATATACTTCAAAATGACCCAATGGATTTCATATTCATGACCAATTAAATGATATTTTAAGGGTAAATATACAACTAATAATGGTATAGGGATGTTTATATGTTAGTTTTAATTGGATTTTTTGAGCTATAAATCTCATATTTATGTAAATATGTTTATGTGTCTTCTCCTTTTATAAGAGAGTGTATAGACATTGTTTGTTGTTTTTAGAAGACTAAAATGTAATAATGTTATCATACTGAAAAAATGATCAAAATGGATTTGGATATTAATATTATATATTATTTTTTCGAAATCCAATCAACAAATAAAATATATATATGTCTATGTTGTGTTTTGAAACATATCATTTGGTTTAACCCCTTATTTATACTATTTTAACCATTAACATTGTCAAACCTTTTAAACTCAAACAGGGTTATAATTTTACATTAAAGAGAAAGACGACTATAAATGGATAAGGGATGGTGATTTAACTGACACATTATCTATCTTTTCATATGTAATAATTTTTTATATTTAAAAAATTTAATAAAATATAAATTTCATAAAATATTATTAATAAAATGATTAACAATATTAATTTAATTATGATATATTAAAATGAATAAAAATATATAAATTGAATATAAAAAATTATCTTACAACTAATATGTTATATTAATCAATAAAATTCATTGAAAAATCTAATTCATATAAATTTAGTACAATTACTATTTTAATTAATATTTATTTTATAATCTTATTAATCGATGAAATACTATATCGACATTTCATATTATTTAAGGTAATTATATAAGAACTATAAATTAAAAAAATTACTATTTTCAACATAATATAATTATTCTAAAAATTAGAATCACAGTTCATTCACAACAGAAATTTTCAATCTCAAAACCCATAAATGTTATCAAAATATAAGAGAGAGACAATTTTTATTTTTGTATTCATTAAATATTACTGGCCAATTTAACTAAAAATTTTCTGATAAAAATTAAATTTCATTCCAGTGGTGATATTTTCATTATTTCCTTAATACTATAAGATTTACAATGAAAATATTGACATTATATAATTTATATTACATAGACATCCTTAATGTAACCTTTTACTATTGTGATTAATTTTAGCATAGTTTCAATTGATAATTCCATAAAATAAAAGATATCTATTTACTATAATGTTTCATCATGATTCAAACTAGGGAATCCAGTTTTCATAATTTAAATTATATATGTTACAGATATGAAAATTAATATACGTGTAAAGAACATGATCAATGTATATTTTTTGAAAAAATAAATTTTTTATCATAAAAGGTGATTTCTTCCAATCCCTTGCTTAGAAAAAAATAAGACGAATTATAAAATAATATATTCAATATATAATATCTAAATTTCACTAAAAAAGAGATCAATAGAATTTTTATTTTAATTAATTAAAAAAAGAATTCATTTTATAAAAATGTAAAACATATCTTATTTTAAAATTATTTTTTCTTATTCATAATCACCAATCAAATAGTTTGGTCATAATTTCAATATTTGTATTGGTTAATTTAGACTTTGGGTTGGAGGCATAACTACCTTTCAAAGAAATTATATTTATTATAATATAATTATATTATAAAATCATGGGTTGTTATATATTACCCATCTTATACATAATTTTTTATAAAAAATACATACATTATGTATTATAATGTAATTATATCTATATTTAATCACATACCTTCAATCCCATATAGCTTCTTAAAATTTATAAATCATTTTCCTATGATTAAGAATATGATTATTCGTTTTCAATTTCACTTTCTCTATATTATCCAAGAATAATATTGGTTGATATTTATAAGAAATATTATTATTCAATTTAGTAGCCTACGTGTTTAGTAAATGTGATGGATCGTGTATTTACTTCCTCAAAAGAGATAAACATAACAAATAGTTTACATGATATCTATTAGGTGGATGTGAAAATAGATAATATTTAATCTATACTCAATGAATCATCTAGAAGGGACCATTATATATGTGGATCATTTTTCAATTTTTCAAAAACTCAATAACCATCTTCCTTGTATAAATTTACTGAATTACATTTTCTCCATGTTTATACTAATCATATAAATTAGGAATTTCAGAATTAATTTTTTAAAAAGTTCATCTCCCATTATGTGATAATAAATCACAATATCTTTGTAAATCATTTCCTAAAAAAACAATGGTCACACTATAATTCATTCTCTAAAATCATCCCATAATGTTGGTGTTATACATTCTTACCATAAATATCCACATAAGGAACCTTATGAATACTATAGTGAAAGATATTGTTTTATGTAATGTCTAATAGATTATGGATTTAATCCCAAATCCATTGAAAATCTATATATCATGATATCAATAATAACCTTGTAGGTTTTAACCATGTATATTTAGAAGAGAAGAAGTAATGATACCGGAAATTATAACCTGATCACGTTGAAGTGTTATTTAGAACATATTGGTATACCATGGATCATGATCTAATATAATTGAATGTTTTACACCGTGAATTATTAAATCATAAATAAGGTATATCATAAAATTATATTCAATATATAAATATTATATGATTTAATTAGTGTTTATTACATTTCATGGAATATTAATATATCCCTAATAGTATTATTCCCATTATAATATTTTTTATTCAATGGTAAAATACATGGTCATATTTCCCATTTCCAATATCGTATGGGAAATGGTTTTAATTGTTAGTTATAATTTTGTCTCTTATTATTAACATTCTATCATACAAATAACAAAGATATATAATTCAAAATATCACTTTTCATGAAGTCTCATATAAAATATGCTTTTAGATTATAGTATATCATCAAACAGTTATGATTAATAGACATAGAAAATCTATAATCATTATTCAATAGATCCTTATTAATGTATTTAATTGAACGAACATATAAATCATTGTTTAATCTTATCAATAAATCATAAACATGGTTTTACTCAAGATATTTTATATCCTAATTTATCTATTATACATATTACTTTTATGTATCTTTATTTCATACATGGATAGACAGTTGATTATGCATATAGTAATTATAATATCTACCCCATTTGACCAAGATATTAAGTTCATCATATGAATATCCATAATAAATTGATGCACTTTAACACTTTTCATGAAAAAACTAGTATAGTCCTTCAAACATTGAGTATCATCCAAATTTGTTCCATTTCGATTTTGACAATTTATTGAGCAGTTTTAATCATTAATCAACTCCAACCATATTTTGGTTCAAATTATATTCTATTTGTGTAATTAAATTATTCAATCAATCATGATACTTGTATATTCCACACCTTTTAACATTATTATAGTTAGTCCATATCTTCAATGTAAAATTATATTAGGCGAATAAAGAACATGACTCAGGTGATTTGCCTCATTTATCTTCAATTAGAATGAGGAATATTCTATCACCATATCATTAAATACGTGGAAACATCATATTATCATGTTTAATGTATCACTAATGATCAAAATCACTTATCTAAGATCTCTTAGTGTGAGATTATATGACTGAATACCCTCAAATTAATTCATTTTCTTACAATTTTCATTCTTCATACACAAAGAACATAACCCCCTTCAATGTATAATATATGAGAGGAATATATATTAAAGATAAATCTCTTAAAAAGAATCAACAATATGTTTCACTCCTAAAAAAATTATCTATCATTGTAAAAAGTTTTTTTTTATTTTTATAAGTATATTATTCTTTAAAAAGATGCACTCAAATACCCTCACTTGAAATTATATGACTCATGAATGAATATATGTAAATCCAAAAATCATGGTTGATAAATTTTTAATAAAAAATATCATTCCTGTAGTTCATTACAAAAATTAATTAAATACATCATTATCATCCATTAACATTTAATATATTATAATAATAACAATTAAAACTACAGAACTGGTCATGGTAATCTCTAAATACAATATTTTTAAATACATTAATATAATGTGGGAATATTAAAATCATAATGGTATCTCTATAATTTTATTTTTCTCCTATGCGACAAAGAAAGCTCTATAGGATATATCATCACTCTTACAATTCAATAAATTATATAAATAACAATGTTATATTATTCATAATTATTGATCTCATCAAAACTGATAAAACCAATCGTTGATACTCAGTTGAGTATGTTATTTCTTGATAGTGATCTTGTTATATTATCAATAATCGTTATATAGGCACATTGGTCCATATTTATTCTTAAAAAAAATTAAATGGTGTACCCCAAGGGGAATCAATTGTCCAAATAAATCCCTTTTTACAAATCATAATGATTTTACTCATCTACACCTAAAAATCAATTTGGGATTTTCTAAATGGAGTCCTTGAAATAGTTGTAGAATCATGTAAGTGATTTTCTACAAAAATAAACACCATGATTGGTTGAAAGAACATAAAAATATTATTCAACAATATCAGTAGTATTATTTAAAAATGTAATATGATCATCATTGAGTTTCTAACTAACAATCATAGATAAATTATCTTATATGGATAGAAATTTGGAGCCAGAATATAGAATAAACTTTCAGTACATGTGCATATACATCATCAAATTAATAGGTTTTCTAATGTTCATTTATAATATGAAATTTTTATTCCATTCTCTATATATTTATATGGGATACATTTAAATAAACCAATTCTTATCCAAGAATCACATAAAAATGAACAAACTAGGATATTACATGATTTCACAAAACTATTTCACACAAATATCAAATCAGAGTGGAATAATATACATGATTATGAAAATCATAATTATTATTTTTTTAAATGACAACATAATATCAAATTTTGGATCTATGAAGTTGACACTCATTACAGATTCCTTATATATAATAGTGTGGGAATTTTTTTAACAAAATAATACATTAGATGTTATACAGACGATGACACATATAAATGTCACTAAATCATTATCATAAACCACATTAGTTATAGTTATTACATGAGATTTATCATGGTATTTCATATTATAATTATTTGAAACCATTCATCATAATAATATTTTGGATTCAATCATACGTATTCATAAATTCCAAAAAAAATTAAATATGAATATTTGGATAATATGTGGTACATTAGTGAGAATCTTCTTTTGCATTATTTCATTGATAAGCCCATTTGTGACCCTTAAATGTTCATGGGATTTATGTCCTTCATTTCAACATTTAAATAACCTCCTAGTCTCATTAAATAGAGTCCATTGATGTTTATTCCACAATTTCTTTTGTGTTGAGGGTTTAATTTTCTACTATAATGAGATTTTTTTTATTTTTAACTGATACACAATCATTATGAAGTTATCAAAAAAATGTAAATCTGGAGAATATATTGTTTCCAAATCTACTATGAGTGAAGATCAAATGATTTATACATAGATACAAAATTATTTTATAGAAAACAACTTTATTTGACTCTCTTTTCTTCTACCAAATAATCAATCACATTTTCATTCAAGAAAATTGATTAAGATAGAATCATAATTTCTAGGCTAGGTATAATATTCCTCTTTGATGCATTTATTTCTTCCACCCTTTTCTTATGATCAATTATTACTTTATCTATCATTTTATATATAATATGTTTTATGTACATACTAAAAATATAATCAGAATCTCATTAAATACCATGGATTAAATTTTTTCTTCTTCTCTTTTACTATTAATACAGTTTCACCACTTCTATGATTATCCATACAAATTATAAATTCCTATGATAAAATTTTCATCCTTGGAGAAATGTAGAGAATATATTTTTTTTCTAAATATTGGTTATTTATATCTTAGAAAATAGTGCATCTAAATATCCACTTAATGAAGATGAATTTTACATCCTGAAGTACTCATTACTACATTATAGACACCATTTATGTTTTGGGTTATCAACACAATTAATTTCCTGAGTATGATACATGAGTAAAATAATATTACTTTTAAATCGTTATCCAAGAGAATTTTAAATAATTATGTTGAAAATCATTTTATTTTACGTCAAATTAATTTTTAACTCGATTTCTATTTCAATCAATTATCTATAACCAAGAAAAACATAATTTAAGTGTTAAGATTTAATCATAAAAGAGAGATGTAATATACTAATGAAATATAATTCCTAGGAAATATAAATCATGACCCCATCATCACAATCTTTGGGACTATATGTTTTCCCTTGTTTATAAATGGTAATTATATATTTATATAGATGTTATTGTATATATTGACATATCCCAAGGATTTTCACCAACATTTTCAAATCCTAATAACGAATGATTGATTAAAACTATCACATTGGTATGTTATATTGGGAGAAATTTTTTAATAGGAAAATATTACATCACTCTAAATTAATATTAATTACATTTAAAAAATACATTTCAATATATCCTAATGGTTTAGTTTATAGAGAGACAACTTGAAATATCATCTTATTATAGGAACGATCATAAAAATATCCCAAAAACCACAATGTGTTAATGTATTTTAAGAATATATGTACATAATTTTTTCATCATATATTAGGGTAAGGAATCCTATGAAAGGGTAATCTAAGATGCATATTAAAGGTAATTGTGGGATGGAACCATCGATGAAAATATTAAATCAAAAGAAATGATTAAATGTAATAGATCAGAAACATAACTTATAATGTTAATATAATGTCTGTATTAGATAGTAAACATGAGAAAAGTCATAAAATATTATATTTTATAATGATTTATGTGAGGGTAAATTTATATAGTCAAAAAAAAAATCATACACCATATATTCTAATGAAAATATTTGGGGCCACCATAGTTATAGAAACCCTATAATATTTTAAAGTGAACAATTGATACCATCCTATAATAGTGGATCAACAATATACATATATGACCCATATAATAATTCATAAGGATTCATTAATTATTTCCAATAGTGGATAATATACATATACTTGTTTCTTATATTGGATCATGAAAATCAATTTGTTTCCTAATGTGATTTAGGAATATTATCATTTTTCATATAGTTATATATGGGCAAGTAAAACATTAAAAAATTAAGTTGGGGATTCTATAATTATGGGTGTACCCATCATATAATGATAACTATATATATGTTCCCCCAAATTTCAAGAATCTTTGATAATATTATCATATAATAACCCATGAAATTAATATATGAATGATAAAAATCTCATTATGTTTTCCATGCATAACACCAGGAAAATAAATGGGTTTTAAAATATACCATCATTAAATAAATTAACGAATAATAGGAAGAGTATAGATTGTTTCTTTCAATAATATGCCCAGTAAAACATAATTGACATCAATGCATTTTAACATTGATTAAAATAATACTAAAAGATTAATTGGATGATTTTTTTGAGAAAAATGATCTTGTACCCTTGAAATAACTTAATAAAAATATTTTTTTTCATAATTATTAGAAAAATAAATTTCATTTAAAATGTACAAAAAATTTATACTGTATTGTTTAATAAAATAATTGTTCTTTAAAGAGTGAAATTATTTTCATATCGTAGAAGATAGCTTAAAACATTTCATTTTAACTTATTTAAGAAGAATAAGATCACCACATTTTTTAAATTAAAATTATATTCATTTAAATAGATAAATTTAGAAGTCAATAATGGGTAGAAATGAAATACAAATAACATTATATAATGTTAATAAAATTATTGAAATATTATTTTAAAACAGAAATAAGAGACAAAATATTTTTTAATGAAGATGGAAATAATGTTTATTATCTTTAATAACACTCTTCTACACTCTTGAGTACATAATGTAATGAAGGGGAATAGAAAAAATTTATTTAAAACAAATAACTATAGGATAATAATTTTTTTTTAAAAATTAAATATAAATGTAGCATATATTTTCCTTGGTTGAAATTAATGAATAAAAAATCCAAATTAAAAAATATATTAAAACATAAATCCCATATATCCAGTCACATCATTCATTATTCATGATAAAAAAATATATACAATAAATATAAATTACTATAAATGTTTTCCTGAACAATAATCACATCTATCATATCATTTATTAATAATTTAATATGTATTATCATTCAACTATTAAGAATTTATTATTAAAATAAATCTAATATGTGATTAATGGTTTGTTTTTCTTACATGGCATAGTTCGAAAATCATAATGATTATAATTTGATCATGATTACATCATATCAATAATAATGAACATGATATAAAATTAATATATATATTTATTGTATATATATATATATTTTTGCGTGTTTGTGTAAATATGGCATCATCTTTAATTAGTACAAATAAAAAATGAATCACACCATTCATGTATAAAGTATTATGTATGCACCCATTAACAAAATTTTCACTTATTTAATGTTGAATCAAAATGATGTTAAATTATAATTCAAACTTATAGATTAATTATTAAATCATATACATCATGTATATTCATAACATACTTCCTTTCTATAATACCTGTAATTTAGATAATAAAAATTCACATTGATTAATGGAGGTGGTAGTCCACATGTATGTATGAGTGACATTATAATTTTACAACGGATTTAAATGTTATAATACAGATATAATAATATTATGAAATATTAAAAATGAGTTCTAGTAAATATTATATTAAAATTAAACAAATCATAATATCAGTCCATGAAACATGGTGATGGAAAATTAATTATATGAATTTTTAGAGATGACGTGTTGTATGTAATAACATTAGATACTTTCACATAAAATATGAATTAAAGAGTTTGATTAATTATGTTTTTTTAATTATTATAACAACTTATTATATATATGATACTTAATTCTTTATTTTATATAGAATAAAATGAATTTAGGAAATATAGAAAAATAATTTACTGAAAGATATCTAGTAAGTTGTTTACATCTTATTTTGTAGGGATCCTTTGGATACCTTCTCAATGACCATTTCAAATGGAATTTTATGACAACCAAATCATCTAATTCATATATTTTGATTTAAGAATAGTATTTTTATGGATTTTTTGGAAAAACATTTATCATTGTAAAAATATTCTAGGGGTGTTTTTAAGGAATATATATATATATATTTAATAACTAAAAATATGAAAAAGATTACCATAATGATAATAATTTTATTATTTAAATGAAAAATTATTATTCAAAAAAAAGTTGTTCTATTCCTATGCGAACACAAAAGTGATTAATAATTGTAAGAGGGAGAAATTTTGTATTTTGTATTTTATTTTTAAATATGTCACATCCATGGACAAGTGTCCGTTTAATAATTCATATTATAGGACATGTGGAATATATTCCATCACCCATTATATAATTAAAATTTTTATGAATCATGGTGATAATAATTCTTAGTTTTCACCAATGTTAACATGATTTACCCATTACTGAAGTGTTAAATTTTAACATCTGTATTATTTATTTTTCCTAAAAAGGGACCGATTTACCTAATTTAATACCACATAATTATAAATGAATAGAATTTCTTTCAATATAGTATTAAACATGAAACATTTGGGTTTATTTTCAATTATACCCAATAATGACTTTCAACAAAAAGATAACAGTGCACAGAAGGATTAGTTTAATCGAACAATAATATATTCCAAATATTTTTACATAATATGAAATTTAATAATCAAATAATAATATATTAAATTAAAAATAAATATATTTTGGAAAACTATTTTTATCTTAATGATGGTTCAATCATTCCAAGATAAAAAAATATTAAAAAAAATTACAAATTTTTGATAAATAATATGTCTGAAAATGAATACTAAATAAATGAAAAAATAATTATTAAGTATAATGTGAGAATGAGTTTATTATTCCGTTAGAATAGAATAATTATAGTGAAAAAGAACTAAAATATTTTCTAAATTTTATTAAATGATTTTATTTCGACTAAAGCCATTTATGTCACAAAAAATTTAAATTATTATACATTTGAAAATGAATATAATCATTATAATATGTTATGTAATGAAAAAGAATGACACACTTCATAATTTTTTTATCGAAAAGGAATTTTGGAAAATTGAGAAAACATTATCTCTTCAGTTATAAATACAATTTTAAAATATTCATTATTTTTATTATCAAGATAATTTATATTTATTTTTTATAGGTGAAATAATTATGTTAAATTATAATTATATGCTAATATCATTGTTATTTTAATAACAATTTAAATAAATAAGTGATACTTAAAATATTAAAAATGATATTAATTGAAAGAATTAGTGTGTTACATTATTTTTTTAGATTAATATATCTTTATAAATACATGTCAACATAATATATTTAAATTTTATTGTTATTATATTATTTATAAAACTAAAATTCATATATAATTTCAAAATTTAATTTAATATTATTTTATATAAAATTATATTTTATTAAATGAATGAAAATTATGAATTAATCAATACTCCTCCATGTTTTTTAAATGTTAATAAATATCAAATATTGTCCATTAATGAACTAAATGGTCATTTATAATAAACTTATTGACCCCTAAACATTGAGAAAATATTTATTTGGGTATGGCTAATGTTGAGTTTTTTTTATGTTATATAAGCTTACATTATTATTAATTACCAACACATATTATATTGATATTTTAAAAATTAGATATCCTATCTATAATAAAATTTTCTAAATTTTCAAAAAATTATACCATTAATTTATTTTTGATGTAAAAATATCTTTTTTTATAAAGTTAGATATAATAGTGAAATTTAGGAAAGAAAAAATAAGGAAACATAAAGTATAAGAAAAAAATGTTTAAATCATGTATTTTATTGATTGTTGGAGGTTTGGTTCAACTATGTCATCCATAATATCATTTAAATTTTGATTTGATCCATATTAGGAGTGATTGACACCAAGAGAGAATAATTTTTATTATTTCCTTGAATTCCACTCATCTTCAATTATTATAGAGAACTAACTCCTAACACATCATCACACCTCTTCATTCAATAGTCTTGTATAAACCAAGAAAAAACTACTCCCTAGAATCCTGTTGCAAAAACGTTAGGAGTCATAATAATAGAATATTAACGGAAGAGTAAAATAGAAAAAAAAATTATGTATATGTTATTGGGGGAGAGATATATATGTTTTTAAAGAATAATACCTACATCTACAAAGATATAGAATCACTTGAATATGAAATATGATAGCAGAATTACAAGAATATCATATAGTATCTAACAACCACAAAACCTAGTTAGAAACTGGATAATAAGGAGGTTGAATAAATGTTCCACCAAATGCATTGAAATTAATGTTAACCTATAATGGAAGGTGACACGAAGTCAGCATCATTTTAGTGCGATGAACACCGATGTCCAAGATACGACAGTGGCTGGTGGGTGGATGTACATGGAGATATAATATTGCTTTCTCTAATGTATACATTCATTCGACCCAACATCATTCAAAAAATGATTGGGATACACTAGTCAAACTCATCTCTAACCTCATCATAAAATTAATTGTTTTTGTAAAAATTAACAATTTCAAAGGTGTATTGACAATAAATGGATTATAATTAGATTTGTTTAATGTTTTTCAATGAGAGTCTGTATTTTTTAATATTTATCCACCTCCTCCAATTTTTATTAAACACTGTTAATTTAATAACCTTATTATATTCCATATACTGGTATGTTTTTATAATAATTTATGGTCTAAAAAATATCCACAAATTCATAAAATTGGTTATATAGTATTCATTCATGTGTATAATGAAATACTTCCATGTGAACCAATGTTGTTTGTTTTTCCATTATCATCTTCAAATGTAATGTATTACGATAGATATAACATATTTATATAATATATAAAACATGATTGTATTTATGGACTAATTATCTCTTATAAATATTATTAATTTTCATTCTTTAGGATACACAATATTATATATATTCTATATAGAGGAATTACACCTCATGATGTGATATAATTCCTCTTTATCTCAACAAAAGATGATAACATTTTTTATATACGTGTGGAATAATACTTTCATGAAATAAATTGTCTCACATTTCATCACCACACAATATGAATTATATATATATATATATGGTTATAATATGTTATTAATGATATTATTGTCAATGTAGAAAAGGTAAAAGTTACTAACCAAATTTTGATAATGATTCTTGAATATTGGAAAATGTTACTCATGTATACTTATGGCCTACTATATAAATGATTTTAACATATATTATTTTTCTTAAACATCACTAATTAATGGTTTTAAAATAATAATTGATGTATAAATATGATAATTTATACATTAATTTTATATTATATTTAATTGAAAAATATAATATTCTTATGAATCAGATTATTCCGGATGAATAATCATGAGAAAACAAGGTAACTAAACTACCAAAAAAATGAAAATGAAGAACTATTATTAAAAATAATGCGATAAGATATAATTTAATTATCATTTATGTTATTATAAATATGAATATAGTTGTCCAATTAATTAATAACCTTTTCAAAAATATTATAGAGTTAGTTCAAGCAAGTTAAAATTAGGAAAAGTGTAGGTTATGTGATTTTTGTCCCAATTGCATTTTTTGAGATGTATGTTATATTTTGTAACTATATCATTTAAATAGGTGTATATAAATACCCATTTAAATGAAATATAATGAATATTTCATTCTTCAAGTTATATTAAATTATAATTTTAATTTTTTCATCAATTTTTATTTTTCATTGAAATTAGAAAATTGTATGAGTTTTTGTGAAATATATAATTTTTGTGATTGCTAACGTTATCTTGAAACAATCACATTCTTGAAAGTATTTTTCATTGGACATTAAATTTGACATAAATATCCATATTATTGTGTAAGGGATATCAATATTTCTTAAATCGACTATAATTTTTACAAATGGTATTTGAATTGAAAATTATTTTATTAATAGAGGGAATTTTGAAAAATCAGTATCCATTACTCAATATAGATATTTCATATGGTAAATATCATACGAGTTAAAAAGATAAATAGATATATGTGTAATTTTTTTGGATATCCACTCAATGGTTAGAGATCGATTATTGAATGACCCTTGAATCATTTTTTGTATCATGACATGGAATATATTGGAAAACCCAAAGCATCTGTAACCATTATGTTATAAATTTCCTTGTATAATGTCTTTATATTATTTTGGTATAAAATCTTTGGAATGGAATTTTTAGTAAATAAAACATGTAGGATGTAAACAAGATGTTGAAAAATTAAAAACTTCTTTAATTCCGTATTCAGTTATTAGAATAAAAAATATTATCACTGTGAATTTATAATTTTATTAATTTATTATTAGTTAATTATGAAATAGAATGTGTTTGGAGCTATTTACCATTACATTTTGATTATGTATTATCTATTAATGATGTAAAGTTATTTAAATGGAATCTGTTTCAATTATTTAACTTGAAATATTTATTATACCTATTGATTCATGATTAAATCTATTGTAACTTGCTCATACACTGACCATTCGGTCTCACCATTATCTTTTTTCCTTTATGAAAGATTTCATGATGTTTACTATAACTTTTTTGAGATATTCCATATGTAATAATGGTATTCTTAAAAAAAATTTATAATATTTTTATTATAATTTAATATGATACTATTGTATAGAAAATGTTTTCTATGACTAATAACTTATTTGATACTTCATGATGTGATTCCATGAATCTTATGCCAATGTAATGGTAGCAGACAACTGCTCTCTGATACTTGGTTCATTTTTACCACTTTTTTGTACCATAGTATGTTTAGTGATAACCATTCAAATGAGATTTAGAGAAATAATGATTATGTATGACAAGATTATGACAATCCTCTTATATAATTATAGAATAACATCCAATTTTTTATATATTTATTTTTGTATGGTATTCCTATGTAATATACCACTTTCTAGATACTACATGGGGATATGGTCCTAGAAATGAGATTCTCTGCTGTGTTAACTAAAGAAAGGTGTGTCATGATTGAATCAGGAATTTCAAAGTCCTGATAATGGGCTTTATTACACAACTGGTTTAACACTCAAGGGAGATATACTTAAAAAAATTCACTTTTTCACTACAAATAATTATGAAGTATTTGAAGATAATTATAAACCCAAAGAAAAAAAATTATTATTATGACATTACCTATGTGTAATGTTTAATATTTATGTAATATTTTACACCATATTAATTGTTTTATGATGTTCAAAATTTTATGAACTACTGTATCATATTATATTATTTAAAAATGGATCAATGATAAAATAATTGTATCAATAATCAAGGAAATTATAAAGATATCCCTAATGAAGAAACTGGTATAACATCTATTTGATTGGATATAATTGAAAATATATCAATGGAGACGAATCAATTTATGATAATTAACATTTCATAGATAAGTAATCTATTCCAGAATTGTATTCTCTTATGTTCATGCTCTTTATGTGATAGAATTATTTGTCATTTAAGTGAAATAATAATTCAGTGTTAGCGAAAAAATTGATTAATACTTTTGAGAAGCTATTAATGGGTTTGGGATGTGGTGAAATGAGAAATGTTACTATTGTAGTTTCTTTTATAATATGATATAAAAATGACGGTGGTTGTTGATGCAAAATACTAGAGAGGAATATGAAACATGACTTATTGGATGGAATGATTTTAATGATTTATTAATCTACAAATATTTACCTTTTTGTAGCCAAAATTAAATGAATATAATGTTCCATTACTTAATAAATATAGAATAATAAATTGTAATGGGATATGAATATGACTTTAAAATGATACCTTTGTATAAAATGCATTATATATGTTACACAATGTGCAATGTTGACCATTTCATTGAAATGATTATGCCATGACATTAAAGAGAATTGGGTTTTCATTCATTTTAAGAAATTGTTTAATATTCTAGGTTTATAGACAATGAATTCTATTTGTATTATTGATTGAAATGGAATCCTAAGATGAAGAGGATGTAAAAATATATAAGTGGAAAACAGAGAAACAATGATTCTCTAATGTGTCATATTTATATAGAGAAACACCTCGAGACATGGTTGGAATGAATGGGGATTTGATATATTCTTGATGAAAAAGGAAAAAATATCATGAATTCTAGGGAATGAGTGAAAATATTAATATTCATTAACACCAATATTTAGATATGGAATTCTATTAAAATTAATAACATATTATTTAAATGAATGTACCTTTGAACAAACTAATGGATCAATGTCAAGCTTATGTTATTGATAAAACCAATGTGGAATGATTAATTATGTTTGTATTTATATTAGAGATATATAGTTTAAATTACTTGTATTTATTATATTGTAATAATAATAATTACAAAATATATAAGAATTTTAATGTTTCATAATATCATCAAGGATTTGGGATAATATGTTTATTGGTACCTATAAACAATAAATACGATTCAGGGGAAAATTGATCATCATGGAAAATACATGATTGGGGGAAATATAATACATAATATTTTATTTATTTTGAGATAATTATGTTTCATAATTATATGGTTAATGTGGATAACATAAATCTGATAATACTTAACAAAATAGAACCTATTATTGTTTTCTTGAAAAACTTGTTTATGAAATAATTTATTGAGGTAATTTTTTTATTCAAGAAACAAAACTAATAACCTTTTTTATTTAAGGTTTATTAAAGAAGTTATTGATTTTGATAAGGATTTATTTTAATTCAGTTTATTACCACGTTTGAAGATAATATATTATAACTGTTTTCACATGTTTTTTATGTGAAAAGTAATGGATACATCATGTTTTTTGAATATTAATGGTATGTTAATTTTTTAAATTTACTTACCTTATTAATAATTATCTGGATCATTATATACTAAAATAGAGAATAAGATTAATGATAATTGAAATTTTCAAATATGAACATTTTAGGATGTTTTAATGATTACCACATTTCTCCATCATATGAGGATTTATTCATGTTAGATAAATTATTTTAACCATATAGGTTTTGAAAAATATTTTGAGATAGATGGAAAGAATTTTTACTCTTTCATGGACCTTATGATTTGTTAATTGTTAATTTTAGTGATATTGTAACGAAATATTCAATTTTTTTATATACATTTCATAGAGTAACTAATGGATTGATAAATTAATTGACCACATTTAATGAATTAATTGTGCTTCTGGATTAGAAAATAATCCAATAATTCTGTACTATTAATTTATTAGAATTTTTTTCCAAAACATATGGAAAAAATATCTTAAAATAAATTATTATAACCTTTACATTATTTATAATGATATCGATGACATTTTTTAGACCTATTTGGTTGATGTCTTTATGCTAATTGTCGTTCTCCTGAAAATATTCTCAATCTATCACCCTAATTAATTGTTTATTTTTATTTTGTTCCATGTCAATGTTTTTATTTACCATGTATGGTATACTCTCTACAATCCTTGTTATTTGATTATTCTATATAACTTTTGTACATACCTCTATCTATTATAAAGAGGATTCTTTAATATGAATATTCATTATGGGGGTTTTATGAATTGAAAATTCAAATGAAAAGTCCTTATACTCAATGATCAAGTTTAAATTTGGAGTAGGAAATTTTTTTATGTATGGGAGAATATAAAATATACATAATATCAACTAATAACATTTAATTTAATAGTTTATGCAAAAGGAAACATTGAATATAACTTTTGATAGATACATCAACGTGTTTCGTAGAAAATTCTATGTTACACCTAAAGCTATGTTTTAATGAAAAATAATATATTGTTAATAATATTATTTAACATGATATGTAACACATAGTAATTTTAATTATGGGTATGAATATTATTAACTATATTATGAAAATATATAATTGAGATCATTTAATTTGTTAAATATTGATTAGTATTAAAATATGAATCATTTGAATGGAAAAGTAATGTTTTCTGAAAACCTTAATATTTTATA
Organism: Viscum album; assembly: GCA_963277665.1. Classification (NCBI taxonomy): domain Eukaryota; kingdom Viridiplantae; phylum Streptophyta; class Magnoliopsida; order Santalales; family Viscaceae; genus Viscum; species Viscum album. The sequence continues at coordinate 1,136,448,831 of OY728150.1, read as the reverse complement.
AAAGGATGTATAATCATGAATTTCACATACATGTTAAAATATATAATAACCACAATAAAAAATATTCTAATAAAAATTAATAATGATTTTTTTACAAAATAATTAATAAGGACTAGGGTCCTGAAAACATTTACAAGGGAATGTAAATACACCCATAATTTTGGAAAAAGAAAATATAAAAAATTGGATGAAATATATAGGGAATATTGTTGAATGAGAAATTTTTTGATATTGAATTATAAAATTTTTGGAAAAGGAAAATAATGTGTGTGTGTGTGTACTAAATCCTAGGCATGGTTTGTAGAAGGCATTTCCCACAAACCGAGTACTACGCGGAAAGAAGGCAATGATGTTGACAGTTGTGAACTGGGTCATTGGTGAAATAGAGGTGGGGAATTATTCCCCCACATACCATTACTGCAAACTATGTAATTGATGAAATTGAGGTACAAAATTCCACCAGTATATATAGTGACAGTGGACAACTTTGTTGGTGAAATAGAGGTAGAGAGTTCTTCTCCCAGATACTATCACCACGAACACCATCATTGGGGAAGGGGAGGTGGGTAATTAATCCCATGCATAACATCATCATGAAATAAAAAGTTCATGGATGAGTGAAAGTCATTAGTACGCCATGAACAAGATGATGTCGTTCGTGGGAAAGTAGCTCTGATATTTGTTGGCACATATCATACTCAAGCGGGCCTCTGATGACCATGCCATCTACAAGATGACTGATCTCTCTATGGGCTTGCAATAAAGGCATCATGAGATCCATAGATTCATATTATTGGTCACTCTATAAAAGGAAACAATGGGGATAATGGATGAGGATCATATTTCATTGGGTTGGATGGGAATTTTAGAGGGATTTATGAAGAATAATCAATGAGGCACATAACACATACAATGGATTCCTATTGGTATAAACATGCTACATAAAGGAAAAATAATGAAGGAAACATAATAATTGGATGACCAAGAACCACATATCATTCATGGAGAAAATTCCCACATGGTGTTAAACAAATTCTCATTATTTTCTATGGCGCCCTGCATAGTGAATGTCTACATGAATGGAACAATTTTCCGTATAACACCACACTATAAGTATATAACTCGGAACCACGTAGCATCATGCTACATGAACGAAACATGGTACCGTGGAGAGAAACACTACATGGACCACATACATGCATGTCTTCCATTATGGTACGTGGAAGATCCCGCCACCCAAGTAGTAACACACTATCAAGGGATGCCCCCATACCACATGAACAAATTTTACACAGAATGGGGTACATTTGGGCACTCCACCCTCCATCTCTATTAATTTCCATCCATATTTTTCACCTTATCAACATTCTCTCCCTGAAGCAGTCCAACGAAATATAGACAAAGCCTCTTCCAAAATCACTAGACTCATATGATGAAACTATTAGGTTCATCAGCTCACCAACATGTATTTACATACACCTAATAAGTGGAGTGGCGTCTGTACTCCTCATAGTAGTGTGGACCCCCAAAATTTCCATATGTTTACATTCCCATGGTAACCTAAGGACCAACCATGGGATACTAATGTGAACCTCTTTATTATCGGGGTCATGGGTAGTCGCTATAGTTTTCCATCGTTGAGGATCAATGATACACAAAGAATTTCATGCTTTCGTTTCCTTTTAAAGAGAATGAACATTCAACCCCTTCCCCAAACCAAATTCTAGGAAAATCGTACCAAGGTAATCCCCATTATTTTCTTATAGGAGTTTCTGTCAGTGCTTCTCTCTTCCTCCACCAAGGGTGTATCTGGATATGTTTATGTAACTATATAGGGTATGAAAAGAAGCTGGAGGAAATTGACTCATTCACGAATCATATCCCCCCCTTTGTGATTTGGTACCATCTATCAACATATGATGTGGTACGTACAATATTCAGATGCATTTCTTCCAATTGTTTGGGACATTGAGAAAAAATAATGTGGGATTATATAGTGGTAGGGATCATGACATCCAAAAAAACCCCAAAACATTATCCTTCATAAAGGTGTAATCCTTAAATGTAATAAACTATGAGAACTACGATTCCTGCTCAAATAGATATGTATGATTCATACTTATGGTCCAAGATAAATGGAAATTCTCTATATAAATAATTCCTTGTAGAAATCCCCCTTATCTAACTAGGGCATCCACAAAAAATAAGACATGATTTAATTTTCACAACTATGACCTCCTCTATTGTATAATCCTGAAAATAAATATAACTACGAGGGATATAATTCCCAACTAACTAGGATATGAAAGTATCCTATCTGATGTCCATAACCAACTCCCAAATCACAAAAATGTTATTTGGGAAACATACCATGAAGGGTTATATCCACCCAAAGGACTATATCTATATTATACCTAATGGGCATAATTAGTGTATGTCCCATGTAATTTTTTTAGTCATTTTCTCACAATATTCCCTATCTGTTAGACATTAATCTTCATGGATGGGTCCTCATCACACAACCTTTAATGGTGATGTGTATAGTAAATCAACATCAAACAACATGAAATCTATTACCAATCACAAGGATATGTAGGAATCCCATATTATGGGTTTAATCCCTATATCAAAATGAACTCCATATCCCCAAGATGATGATACACTCTAGAGTGCCTCATCACATTTATTTACTCATCAATGTCTTGGTAAAAGAGAAGATAAACATTAATGTATCAAAAAATGGTTAAAATTGATGACGAACCTCAGATACACAATGATTCCATCATCAATAGAGATCCTTGAATACATATATATTATTCTGAGCCCATAATTTTTTTTACTGATCTTGCGCCCTAGGGGTAATCCATGGAAACTTGTTTGGGAATGCATGAAGGATTCACAAACAAATTATAATACCATAAATCTATAAGAGAATCCCAAAATAAGAAATAATTCCCCTAAAAGGTGGTGATGGGAAAGTCCTCCCATCCTCCGAACCAATGGATTCTTTATGGTTTTTTTGTTCAAATCATCTAGAGAGAACAAACCTTGGGAATGTGGGTCCATGAATCCTAGATAAATGGGATGTTCAGTGTTTCTGGATAAAGAACTAGCTCGAGAACATCTGAGGACATCGTACCTGACGTGGAATGATTTCATAATAAATGAATCCCCTTCAATGACATGTCAGGACCACTAATCTAAGGAACCTATTTTTTAAAATAAAAATGATATACTGTCTAGTCTTAGTGTCTCCATATTTCCCTTCATATAGGGTCATGAAACATACCGTGTAGAAACAAAAAATGGTATACTCAACATGAAACTCTCTATAATAATTTACATTTAGCTTTTATCTGTCGGGACATTTTGTCTACTCCCCACAAATGTAGCTTGGGATGAAACAAAAATGGTGAACCCAATGAGAGTCCTTCACTACGGTGGAAGGTTACCCCATCAGAAGCAACATTTTTATTCAAAAGGGAGATAAATAAGCCTATCATAAATTATACATGTTATTATGATATTAAACATTGAAGGTATTTTGTTTTTTCAATTTCATATTTATTTCTGGTGATACACAGAGCTACATTAAATCAAATTACATCCCAAAAACATTCTTAGAATTACACTTCAGTGACCACACAAGTGGTCAGCTACCCAACAAGCAACATGAATCCATCACCTAACAAGAATCTTCAACACTAGTATTCAAAGATGATGATAAAAAAGTATAACAGAAATGGAACTCACACCATGATGGAGGCTGCAAGAAATTCCCTTCAATCAATGAAACAATTCCATCCACCCCTTAAACTATGTATGGTACTCTAGGTCTAGGATGATCCACATTCCATCTATAATCATTTTGTTAGACTGTCCCTAGAACATGAATACAAGTACATCTTTTTTAAAGGTTTATGAGGTTGATAGTGAAGACATCATCCCATCTTTATAGAGGTCATACCAAAATACACCATACATAAGATGCCACCACTAATTCATCACAACCTAGTATCCTCTGTTGGGATGGAGAGTGATGGCAAGAGGGGGGTGAATTGCCTTTTAAAAAATAATTAAGAATTTAAAATCAAAGTAAAAATTGCAGCGGAAATAAAAGAGGCAAGACACAAAACTTGATAACGGAGTTCAGCTTAAACCAAAGCCTACGTCTCTGCTCCCAACTCAACCGTTGAGAGATTTACTACCGCTTGCTTTTTAATGGTTTTAGCAAGAAACCCACTAGACTTTAAGGTAGTCTAGAACCTATTACAGCTTTCTTTTAATGGTTGAGCAAGAACCCACTAGCCTTCTTACAGGTGAAGGCTAGCTCACCTATGACTCAAGCCTTTTAAAGGGAAGTCTTGAATAACCTCTTCACACCTTGATGGTGGTGTGAAAACCCAAACAAAAGGAAGATAAAAGAAATGGGGGTTTGTAGGCACAAACCCAAATTGATGCTCAAAAAGACAAATAATGAAAAACCGTAGGAGGAGAAGCCTTGGGCGTCAAAGGATTGATGAAGTTGATGAAGAGCGCTCCCAAGCTTCTTTGATGGTGATCCTTGGATGTGGAAGTGGGTTGGATAAATTGAGGTTCCTTGAAGGAATCCCCGGAGGTTTGCCAAATGATGAAAAATGTGTCTGTTAGCTTCCGTTGGCTTCCGTTGGCTTGGTTATTGTTCCACACTTGTTCCGGGGCTTCCTAGTACTTTATTTATAGAGGGGGAACCCTCATATGGCCGTTCGGGGTCTTCGGGGCCGTTGAAAAAGTCTTCAGAGCCGTTGGGAGCAGGCTGGTCAAAGCCCAACGGCTAGTTTGACTGGATCCACCGGCTGACCGGTACAGTGCCACCGGTTGGCCGGTGCTTGAAAAAATGAGAGGCCTTCTGCCCAGGCATCACCGGTTGGCCGATGAGGAGGCCACCAGTTGGCCGGTGGTGAGACAGTAGGTGTCCCTTCTGTCTGGGTTCCACCGGCTGGCCGGTGATGGGACATCGGTTGGCCGGTGGTCTGAAATCAGAGGGGATGCCTTCTGTCAAGATTCCACCGGCTGGCCGGTGGTCATCCACCGGTTGGCTGGTGGACTGAAATCAGTCCACTTTTGCCTTTTGGCTTTCTTGGCCGAATTCCTTGGCAACCTGAAATCATGCCTATCATCCAAAAACACTTAAAACAAGATTAGATAAATAAGAGAGTGATTTTGATCATGAAAATTAAACCACGAGGGGTACGAGAGGTACAACAATCTCCCCCTATTTTGATGATCACAATCACCAAAACAAGAAATGTAAAAGACTGAAATGAAAGGCATGCTTTAATGGATAAATTGAAAAGTAAAGCAAAGTATGAGAGAAATATTTCTCCCCCAATCAACCAAGAATTTCTCCCCCTTTGTGATTATCAAAATAGCACGGATTGAAAAACAAGATAGAGATTTTAAACCAATTGAAATTTTTGAAATTTGAATTGAAAGTTTTAAATTGAAAGTTTTGAATTGAATGTTTTGAAAGAAATTTTTTTGAATTGAATGTTTTGAAAGAAAAAAAACACAAAAATGCTTAAACGATCCTAAGTCCCCCTAAATAAAAACAACAAATCACCGGGGAGAGGATTTTAGAACCGAGACAAATTTTGGTCCGGAGAGACTCGCTAAAAGGGATTTTTCAATCCAAACTTGTCTTGTGGCGGGTCTTCTCCTATGAAATTCATCGTTAAAGGAAATGGTTTTGGGCCTTCCATACCAGGCATTTTTGCAGTCGCACTCGTAAATTAAGTGCCTGGTTTTTTTACAATAGTTGCAAAATTTATATTGGGAGCTCCCCCTTACAAAAATAGTTGGAGCATGGGAAGAGGAAGCTTGCTTGGAATAGCCAAGCCCTTGGGTGGTTCTAGATATGCATTGGGAACCAAGGAGCTTCGAAAGGTTATGTTCACCTTCGATGAACTTAGCTAGGGATTCCCTTAAATCCTTGATTGTTGATTCCATAGAATCAACATCGGGAAGGTTTTGGATCTTGAGGGATAAGTCTTCCTTCTCTTTGAGAAGTTGATCCTTTTTGGAAGAAAGAATTTTGAATTTCTTTTTTAAAGCAATAAATTTGGAAGAATGTTCGTGAAAACCTTCCTCCAATTGATCTCTTGCATGTTGGAGATCCTCGTAAGATAAATGATTAAAATAATTGGAAGAACAAGAGGAAGAGGAGTCGGAAGAGGTTACCTCATGAAATTCCATTAGACATTTTTTACCGTTGTCTTTTGAGGAGGAGGAGGATGATGAGGAGCTATCACTCCAAGTGGCCTTGAATGCCTTTTTCTTTTCCTTTTGCTTGGCTCTTGTCTTGTGGACTGGGAAATTGGGCATATAATGGCCTTTCTTGCCGCACCCATAGCATATTACATCAGGCTCGGATTTTTCGTCGAGTTCTTCCTTTCGAGCCTTGCGAGATTTCTTCTTTTTGTTCTTCTTCATGAATTTGTGCATCTTGCGGGCAAGGTTCTCGATTTCTGAATCGCCGCTTGAAGAGGAAGAAGATGAGGAGGAGGAGCTTTCTTCTTTTTTAACTTTGAAGGCGATGTTCTTTGGAGTTTTGATGAGATTGCCTTCCTTTTCAGCTTGCCTCCTCATGGTGATCTCGTAGGTCATGAGGGATCCGATGAGCTCTTCGACCGGCATTTTCTTGACATCTTTTGCTTCATGAATTGCCGTGACTTTTGGTGCCCATGAACTTTGTAAGATCCAAATGATCTTCTTGACCATCATTTCTGCAGAAACATCATCTCCAAGAGATTTTCTTCCATTGCAAACGTCAGTAAAACGATTAAACATTTCAGTAATATTTTCAGATGGATGCATGGTAAAAGACTCAAAATCTTGACGGTACATATCCAATCGAGTATCCTTAACTTTGTTGGTCCCCTCATGGGTAACCTCCAAAAGTTTCCATATTTCATGAGATGAAGTGCATGTGGAAACTCGATTGAATTCATTACGATCAAGGCCGCAATGAAGAGCGTTCATGGCTTTGCCATCAAGCTCGAAATTTTTAATATCAGCTTGAGTCCATTTGGATTCATCGGGAGAAGAGAGAGAGTAACCATGCATGACAATTCTATAAATAGGATAACCTATACTTCTAAGAAAAGTAGATATGCGGGTTTTCCAATAGGTATAGTCGGTTCCATCAAAAAAAGGAGCACGACCCAATGAATAACCTTCGGGGGAGAAAGAAGATGAATCCATCACAATGGATCTTGAATTTGAAACCGGTTAAGGTATTACTCAAACACTCGCTCTGATACCAATTGTTGGGACAGAGAGTGATGGCAAGAGGGGGGTGAATTGCCTTTTAAAAAATAATTAAGAATTTAAAATCAAAGTAAAAAGTGCAGCGGAAATAAAAGAGGCAAGACACAAAACTTGATAACGGAGTTCGGCTTAAACCAAAGCCTACATCTCCGCTCCCAACTCAACCGTTGAGAGATTTACTACCGCTTGCTTTTTAATGGTTTTAGCAAGAAACCCACTAGACTTTAAGGTAGTCTAGAACCTATTACAGCTTGCTTTTAATGGTTGAGCAAGAACCCACTAGCCTTCTTACAGGTGAAGGCTAGCTCACCTATGACTCAAGCCTTTTAAAGGGAAGGCTTGACTAACCTCTTCACACCTTGAAGGTGGTGTGAAAACCCAAAAAAAGGAAGATAAAAGAAATGGGGTTTTGTAGGCACAAACCCAAATTGATGCTCAAAAAGATAAATAATGAAAAACCGTAAGAGGATAAGCCTTGGGCTTCAAAGGATTGATGAAGTTGATGAAGAGCGCTCCCAAGCTTCTTTGATGGTGGTCCTTGGATTTAGAAGTGGGTTGGAGCAATTGAGGTTCCTTGGAGGAATCCCCGGAGGTTTGCCAAATGATGAATAATGTATCTGTTAGCTTCCGTTGGCTTCCGTTGGCTTGGTTATTGTTCCACACTTGTTTCGGGGCTTCCTAGTCCTTTATTTATAGAGGGAGAACCCTCATATGGCCGTTCGGGGTCTTCGGAGCCGTTGAAAAAGTCTTCGGAGCCGTTGGGAGCAGGCTGGTCAAAGCCCAACGGCTAGTTTGACTGGATCCACCGGCTGACCGGTACAGTGCCACCGGTTGGCCGGTACTTGAAAAAAGGAGAGGCCTTCTACCCAGGCATCACCGGTTGGCCGGTGAGGAGGCCACCGGTTGGCCGGTGAGGAGGCCACCGGTTGGCCGGTGGTGAGACAGTAGGTGTCCCTTCTGTCCGGGTTCCACCGGCTGGCCGGTGATGGGACACCGGTTGGCCGGTGGTCTGAAATCAGAGAGGATGCCTTCTGTCAAGATTCCACTGGCTGGCCGGTGGTCATCCACCGGTTGGCCAGTGGACTGAAATCAGTCCACTTTTGCCTTCTGGCTTTCTTGGCCCAATTCCTTGGCAACCTGAAATCATTCCTATCATCCAAAAACACTTAAAACAAGATTAGATAAATAAGAGAGTGATTGTGATCATGAAAATTAAACCACGAGGGGTACGAGAGGTACAACATCCTCATTCTAAATTCAATGTCACACTACGTGATCCTACCAATGTAACACAAACACAGTACCCTTGATATTTCTATTGAGGGTAGTGAACGGGTAATCAAAAGTAGGCCATTAAACTTTTTATTGGAGAGGAGATCAGCAGTACCCACACGAAGGAACACCATGAGTAGACATACAAATCTGCATCCACTTTGGAGGCCCACTAAAGATATTCAGTGTCACAATATGAGTTTTCACAAATAATCACCAATGTTTGATGGTACATCCATGTAGATAGAGTAGAAAATTATTGGAGGCTAAAAATCCCCACTAATACACAATAATCTCACTACAAATAGGGAGGAAACCATATACAAGAAGTAAAAAATCTCTATTGCTGAATACCAAGAAAATAGTCAAAATAGAGCTAAAAAGTCTAGGATGATATAAAATAATTACAATATATCTTAATCCAATAAGTCCAATATAATGGAAATCAATAGTTATAGGAAAATTCATTCTTTTCACAATCATTCCCCCTAGTAAAATATGGTGTTAATGAAATATTAGTAGAGTTACAATCTTGTGTATACAAAACAACGCAATTAGAAAAATATAACAGAAAATGAGAAGATTAAAATTCCTTATTGCAAATATAAATCCCACCAGTCAAAATTAGTGGAATCTAAGAAAATTTCTTGGTGTTTCCTAGCTTTATTTATGTGGCAGAATCATTCCTCTACCCCAGTATATGAGAATTACTAGTACCCACTGGAAACACATGGATAACCGGAAAATGTAAAAATTATTTCTCCGAAATTAGAATGGGAATTTATTCTTATTATAGAAATATAAATATTTCATCACTTTATATCAATTATTGGGGATCAAACAATGATTCTAGACCATATCCTCTAAACCAACCAAGATTTCATCGCATTTGTGGTAAAGGTGAGAAGTCGGTCCCATGACTCCATCTCCCCATGTGGGGTGATCCATCCAAAAAATAATATAGTTACTCCAGAAAATAGATTCATACCTTATGTAGTCAAGGACTGTTAAGAATTATATAATGTGATATAAGGAAAACTATATCGTGAACAAAAACCCATTACGATAGGGGGAGAACCCATCCAATGTGGTTGCCACTCCAGGGAAGTCATATATACCTTAAATCGATCAAGATGCACATCAATGTATCTTGAATACATCATTGGAACCAACCAAATAAGGACCCATATATTAAGGTTATTACCAAAAACATGTGGCCCTAGTTTCCCACAAGAGAGGAATCAAAACTGAAAAGCAACAAAGGTAGGTTAAAAATGAAGAGCAAATTCATGATTATACTTAATAGGAAGCTATAATTTTTTATTCTATAAGACTTATATCAATGGAGGATCAAGATCATATTCATCTATTACAAAATTATGGATTCTACAGTTTTATTTGTGAAGGTCCTCCCTAAAATGTTTCTACCAGTAGCTCTGATGGTCCACCTCTGAGTACCCAAAAGGGATTACTCTGTGGGCTTGAAACAATTGATCTCAAGAGCCTATCTTCTAATGTGTGTCATGGATACCCTACTCTTAACCAGAAGATCGAACAGTAAAAAAGTATTCCCCTTGATGTCTTCCTCCGTAATGGTCCTCCCCAATGTATATACATTATATATTATTCTAGTTATAGTCGAATGTGAATATATGATTGTAGGCCTATCCATTATGAAAGTCACTACCAAGGACCAGCACAAAGTGACATGAACCAACAAGAAGCACCTTCTCTAATTTCAGTAAATCATGAACGTAAACCCCAGATTTTACAATGAAAATATTCTCCCTGTATCCATACATCAATCCATAATAATATCTAGCTCCATGATGATAGTCATTCCACAGGTCCTCCCTGCAATTACAACAAACAACTAGAAGTTAACCCAATTTTTCTGGTCCTCCTTGAAGGTCCCATATAGGGTATATTCTGTGGAAAATATCTGTGTGATTGGATTCTATACTATGATGGTAGTCCTAATCACCATATACTTAGTTTCGAAGGTCTCCATGTGGAACAAATTCACATTATCAATATGGTCCTCCTTTCTGAGGTCAAAATATTTTGAATTCATCATATTTTGAGGCGATTCTTTTTACAGATTAAAACTTTAAAGAATCTATTTTAGTGAAAATATAAATTCATTCCCAAATAGGAGACTTCCCATCACCACACTCAACCTCTGATCCACCCCTAAAACATTTATGCAAAAATGAAATCCCTACTAACCACACTACTTCAGATGGAGTAATCAAAAAGAATATTTTCTAGGAATAACATGTAGAGGAATATATGGAAAAATAAAAACATAATATGTTTCCCATGAGAATTCAGCTAGCCATGGATGAAAAATAGGTTATGTTTTCGACCACAACCCCTAATAAGTTCAATATTCTAAAAGTGTTATCTGATGAATGTATGCAAAACATCAAACCTAATTTCTAGTGAATTATCCACTGATTTAAAATGAAATTTATACACTATGAGGGGTATGAAGAAAGTGTTAGTATATTGAGGGGGGATTCAAAACAAATTGACCCGGAAGCCCTTCCTTCTATTTTGAAATCAGGTTCAGAAAGGAAAAACAAATTACTTGAGTTTGATTTCATCCATAACCTTCACAAATTTTGTGGCCTCATCAGTGACCCTGTGTATGGTGTTTATATCCGTGTGTGTAGAGAACATGGAGATCTATACTTCAACCCAAAACATGTATAGAAAAACCAACAAGAAATGAAATCCTATAATGTAATCATCCATAGATGGCAGCCAATTTATGTAGCTATTCAAGAAACATGTCCTTCTCGATTTGAACCAGACCTGCGTAAGTCTCAAAGTAATTAGGCTAGAAAAGGGAAATCCATCAATAAAACTCCTGAACCCAGCCACTGAGGACATTCACCAGGATTCTCACTTATGGGAGTTCAACCATTGATTATTGATCATGTCCTAAAAATAAAATATTTCACATATATATCAGGAACTGTATATGGCTAGCTCCCAAATTTGAATGTGTGAGATCAAGAAAGTTTTGATAGTTGCAGCAGCTACCACTGTATGGGAGAGTCGCTGGTTAAATGGGATGGTGGAAATTTTATAAAAAATTACCCCATCAGACCAATAAATCCTGGCTGAGATACATTGGGGGCATTTTTACCTCATCTACCTGTCTAGGGGATGCTAGTCTTTTGCCGCTTTGGGTGGACATCAAATAGAGATGTTAGTCAATCGATCTCGTCTCACAATTCATGTCCCCATGGGTGGAGGCATTCTTCAGGGTCATGTCAAGGCTCTTCTAATGTTACGAATTTCCTTGAAACTAGAAGACGATACAGAATTGGAGGATAAGGTTTGATAAAGGATAAAAGATTCTTTCATACCATAAGACACCCCATATTCCACTTATAATTCAGTATAAATATATATAACTCATGGATTTAATCCTCAAAATATCACTAAAAAATAAAAATGATGTACATAAAATAAAATATGGTTCTCTGAAGGTAGTGTGACACACCGAGCGAGAAGGTATGCATACCCAAAACCAACGATCTGTCCTAAAAATGGGGACTCGATTAACCAATACTTTATTACCATATTTTTGAATAGCTAACAAGGAGAAGAATAAATATATGTTGATATATGACCCACCACCTCCTCCTAATGAGATTGTTCCTCAAAATCTCCGGGATAGATTCACTTGATAGGAGGATGAAAATAAAGAGCTAAAGAGAATCAATGTTGATCTACATCAAGCAAAAAATCTTACTAGAAATGTTCTGTAGCTAGAACATCAAGATACACTCCCAACCATGGTTACCTTTCGATGAGGGATAATCCTAGAAAATGAATCAAGGCCCAAATACTCATCCAATATGGTTTCAGTCCACCAAATTAATTGAATCCCACATAGGGAGGAAGCCAGAATTTTCCTCCGTTGAGGAAGCAACCAAAGTAGATCCAGGGGAATTTCTAAAGGTAAGCCCCATCCAAGAATCCTCTTATGGTACTAGTATATATGGAACTCCCAATATTTCCCCCATAGTTCTCACATATTCTCATGTCCAACATGATCATTATCATAGAATCTTGAGTATCTTCATGTCATTAACATCTTCTTTGAAAGTGATGGATGGGAGGATAGCTCTGGTATAGCTTGAATATAAACCTTACCCCAAATGAGTAAGTGACATTTTTTCTACCACCAAAATATTTGAACCTCGTCTTCCTAGTGTTCAATGGATATGGCGACTCAAAGAAACACCAGATGCACTAAATGTCTTATTGTGATCACATGATGGGACCCCAAGCAAATTTTTATGCAAGGAACCTCAAATGGTTTCTGGAACACAGAAAGGATCAACCTTTGTGTGGTACACCACTTTTTTATCTAACTCAAAAATTGAATGGGATGATCTACGATTCCAGTTCCTATTTGAGTTCATCTTGACGTTGCCAAAAATAATATTCAGTGACCTCATTAACTGAAAACTTCGAGAGTACGACGTCGTTTCAAAATTCATTTCCATATGGAAGGGTACAACTTAATACTTGAACCAGCCCCTACATAAAGATGATATGTTGTCAATGTGCATTGACAAAATCTATGATTCTATATGAACACAACTTACTCTTATGAAATCAATTTGTGTGTTCTGGTACATCTCTTCAATTTCTCAAAGAATATATTTTTCCTTGAAATAGACTAATATAATGTCACAGGAAGCCCTATCATCTCCAATAAAAATAGTGGGAGGTGGTAAAACGGATTATGTTATGATTAAGCCAACCCAAGCACTAACTCCAACTCCAAGGCCCACACCAAATCATGCAGGGTCATTTAGACATCAAATACCCTTCTTTATGTTGATGGGAAAATAGAACAATGAGAAATAAATCTGTGCAATGAAAGAATAATGTTTACACATTCCGGGATAACAAAGATAGTGGGTACATTATTGTTGTCATGAATTTCATCTTCATCCAGGTTCCAGAGCAGAGGAGGGATACTGATGTAGGTCTTGATTACCATGATATTTTTGCCACTTTTACCAGATATTGGGTCACAACATGTAAGATTTCTTCATCTTCAAAGACCTCCAGCAAAAACTGATAGATTATGGACAAGTCAAGATGGGACAAACGCTAGCGCAAGTTCCATATGTTTCCACTACTAACCTGAATGAAGGAGGAAAATAATAATGGTTTTTAAAAAGGGATAATAATATTTATAGTTTGATGACATAGAAATAAATAAATCATTCCCACTATATCCAATAAGCACAATTAATGCACACAATTGTGCCTCCAACTACTTCTTATAAAACACATTCAACATCATCAGTCCTACAAAATGTCATGTACTGAGACAATAATGTGAAAGAATATGTATTGAACCAATGAAAAATTTGGATTTGACACTATCATATTTCATGAAAAAATATATATAGATATGGAACTACCTTTTCAAATAGAACAATTGGAACTGCCCCACTAAACAACACCATGAGTACTGCCCTGGAAAAAAGTACCGCCCGAGGGGGATAATGAGGCATGGTAATCATTAGAAGATGAGTTGATTTATGGATAATTCAATGTCATCCTTATAATTTAGAACTTATCTGATTATGTAAATAGTTATCAACAGGAATTCCCAACATCAAATAGGGTGATCTGAAGAAGAAGTGGCATAATCCATGGATACCATGGGAGAGTCAGCCATGGAATAAATTGGTCTTATGACCTCACCCCCACTCAAAACATCAGAGTTAAACAAAACAAGGAAGGAAAATCCAATAGATCCAACATGGATAGAAAAATTATCTCCCCCCGAATACATCGTAGTCTAATCATTATATAATATCAATCCATGGAAGAAAGGGTGACAATTTTACCTTGATAAGAGATAAGTCATGCATGATTCATGCCAAAAAGGATGAAATCTCCTTCCACTTCGATCCCAAGGGATGAAAATTCATAATAAAATGATCAAAACCCTAATGAACCTATGAAAGAGAATCCCCATGATGGGATGATCTGACATTTAGATCATAAATATGAAACAATGAAGTACTTTTCGTTGGTACCTGCCATGTTGTCAATTTTTGATGCACATAATATATCAGAAATACTCAGGGAAGAATTCATCAAAGATTTTCATTGTCACCAAGAGTTCAAATCTGAATTAGAAGCTACAAATGTATACTGGACAAAGACCAATAATTCATAATACAAAATAGTTATATTCTTAATGGACCTAGATGATGACACCATCACGAAACGACACATCAACCCCTTATATGTGCCTAGAAGGATAAATGGTGTCAATATCCAAATGTTATAAATTAACAATTTCTATGGAGTTAATCTCATCCAACTGAAGACAATTCATGAGGTGGGAAGTAATGAGGATGATCTTACACCTTGAACCATGACTTCTTTGGGATATGAAAAAATGGCCAGAATTTTTTAGGCCTAATTAAGCTCAATACCTAATTAAGTGACCTCATAGATCACCCAGAATTTCTTGTGGTGTGAAATAATATGGGATTCAATGCATTTATAGGAAGGAACTAGCTGTATTAACACATATCAATCCCCTCCTCTTACCATTAGTTCCTAAAATATATAATTATTGGTTATAGTGATATATTTCATGTTGTTAAGGCCGCATTCGACTTATATGAGGTGTACAATATTGATGTAGGGTTCAATGATCTGAAGAGGGTGTAAATTTTGGACGATGGTTTAATTGGATCGGCACACCAAAAGGTATGTAAATGGTTCACACCAAGACCCTCAAGCAACTCGGGGAATAATATATATTTCACATACATCATATTTAGTTCACAAGTAAAAAATCCAACGCATATTCTGTAGTTCTAATTATTTCAATCATGACCTCTAACATGATAATGTCGATAATCACATTTTCACTAAATATAATGGTTGGTGTTTTGATAAGAATGTCCCTAAACCATCATGAAAACACCGTAATATCCATGACTCATCCACTGAGGTAGGAAGAAGTGTCTCATAACTCGAAGAAGATAAGTAACCTCTTTTACCCCTCACTGCATCCTCTCCAGATAATCCCCCACCATTGGATGAGCTGAAAGAGGTTTCCTCACATCCCAGATACTAATATTTTCACTCTTCCCTCAACTATGTAATGACAATTTAAATAATTTTTCCCTCATCAGAAGAAGACGAGGAAGATGGTGATGATGCAGATGATAAATAAGAATATCAAAGTGATTACCCTACATTATTTGAGGAAGGTTTCTCTACCCTGATTGATGAAATTTGGGAAATCAACATGCGTGTGGAAGAATATATGTGACCCACTCAGATTACTACGTCTATGAATTCTAAGGAGAATGATTTATAAAACAATAAATTGATTTTGGATCGATATGTTTTCACATGTAATTATTATGAAATACCAAACCTTGAACCTAATTTTGCCACTCACCACCTGTGTCTGCCAATAGACTATCATGGTTACGAATATGCTGCCAGATTGACAGACCTGGAACGTACTGCCATAATATAGGTTTTAGTTGAATATATCATCAAATATAACACATTTGGGAGGACTAATATCTTATCTTGATGGAAATTATTGTTCCTAAGGAAAGAAAAATGGGCATACCAGTGTCTACATCAATTTTATGTACCTTAATCAACATTTTTCAAAAAAAGACTTCGTAGCCACTTTCACAGAATGGATGGTCAATAAAACTGCTAGATTTGAGGCTATCTATTTCATGAATGTCAATTCGATTTATAATCAAATCTAAATGGCCTAAGAATGTGAATTAGTTACCACATTTAGGGATCCATAGTGAGTTTTTTGTTAAAACATTATGGTTTTTGGTTTAAAAAATGTCATCCCCATATATCTGTGTGCCATGCATTGCATTTTCAAACCCTTCCTAGATTTTTTTTTGATTTCTCTGTTGATGATCTGGTGGATAAATCAAGACATTGATCAGACCTCCAACATGATATTTAAGACTCCATCAATAATCTTCCAAAACACAGTCTGAAAATGAACTCCCAAAGTGTTATTTTGGTGTTACTTAGGAATATTCCTAGTCTTCATCATACTCTAGTGGATCATAGGTCATCCCAATGAATAAAGAGTACATTATTCCAATGTATCTTATGTGAAACCTCAATTAGTTAATTGTACTTCAAGGAAACATGTCCTATATTCAACACATCATATCCATCCTCACACGAAAACGATTCCCCTCCACGATGTTGATGAAAAAGTGTTAGAATGTAAATGAAATGATGATTTTCAAGAAGTATTCCACAACCTAATGTGATATATATTAATCTCATTGATTATAAGGCATCGTGTTAAAGGAAGACCTATCCTTCTATATGTGACCACATTAGAATGATTTTTTTGCATTATTCTTGCACCGAATAATGACGCTCGCACTGATATTAGTCTCAATTACATCATCTGATCCATGATTGATGATGAGTACCACTATTAGAATATCTACAAGATCCCCCTTTCACAAATTGTTATGATCCAGAAGTTATTACACTATATACAATACCATGTGGTTAATTTGATCTCACATAGAAACCCGCTCAAGTGAATTCTAAACCATATGATGCTGACTGGATGCTTAACATGAAAGGCCATCATTATGCATCATTTTGATATATGGATCAAACCTCAGATATCTGTCCAAGGATAGGCATTAGTGTATTTTATTCCAAATCATCCATCAACAGTGGTAACCCCATTGGATGTTTATGTACATGATGAGGAACTGTTATCTATTCAAGTGTACTCCTAGATGTGGGAAATGCACTTCGACGGTGCCTACAGAATCCCAACAATAAAATTAATAGAAGTTTCCAAACTCAACAAGTGTGGTTTAAAGTCATACTCATATCCCCCAAAAATGCATTTCTATCCTATTTATTTTTAATGTCATCAGAGTGCACAAAAAATAAAGCACAATATCAAGCCCTTATTGAGGGCATGGGGAAGGTACATCAAATACTATCCTAGAACCATATGATAAATGGTTATTCAGAAATATTCATAAGGCAAGTAAATGGTGACAATGATTCAGGAAAGGGTAGCTGATACCTTTGATTAATTGTGTTCGAGACATAATGGAATAATAACCTTCAAAGATGACATTGACTTATGTTCCCTGGTCACAAAATGCTATAGATGATGCATTGGGAAATTCATCCACATATTTGGTGGACCTAGATTGGGAAAAAATGAATATCATAGTTTCCCATCATTAGATAGTAATATTGTACATTCAGACCATGATGGAGGAAATCAACGGGAAATGACTTGTCACTAAACCTTATAGTCATAACTATTACTGGATTACTCTAATTGAAAATTACCTCAAAAGGGAGAAATCCTAATAGATATGGATGGAAGGGAGAAAAATACAAAGATATAAAATCATCTTCATAATGTATGATAGAAAAATCCAGAAAAATGACTTCTATAACAGAGGTCTTGATGGGATCCTTATCATGTGAATATATGGGGAGGAGACTGCTCCCATCATGAAAGAAGTACATGCTGAAACATTTGTATCGCATCAGTCGGCATCCAAGATCTCTCATCAAATATGGGGACTTGGAAAATATTGGTCTACTATAAAATAAGATTGCATTGAATTAACTATGACGTTGCATCCATATCATGTTCATTACAATTTCACCGACCAACCCTTCTGAGATACTTCCCACAACCAAGTACTACTGGCTATTTTCCTTGTGGTAATGGATATCATGGGACCATATCCTTCAGCTACATCTAAATAGTTTAAATGTATTATTATCCTATATTACGTCTTCTAAAAATTGGAACAAGATGTATCCCTTAAAGAGGATGGGGAATATTGAATTATCTATATTGTGAAATCCAACCTAATCACAATATTTGGTGTCCCTCATAAAATAATGATGGAAAATAGATACATTTTATGATATGTGTAAATAAAAATGAGAGATCATGAGTGTCACATAATGGACAACCATTAGTCCAACTAAAATTTAGTAACCAATGGGTATATAGAGGCCTTTAACAAGACCCTTTCTAATAAACTCTAGATGTTGGTAGAAAATAAAAATAAATCATGGCCTGATAATCTCCACCATGCACTCTGGACTTACCAGACCCTGGCCCCCACCATCACTAAAAAAAATCCTATAATCATTAGTATATAGGATAGAGGAGGATCTCTTAATTTAAGTTCAACTACCATAAATCTATGATGTTGTCTACAATCAATTATCCAAAGAAGATAAGTCTCAAATGAGACATGATGAGTTGGCGTGATTGGATGATAAAATATTTCAAAATCTATACCATTTGGAAGTCTACCAGAACCAGATCACATGGGAATTCAACCAAATGTATCTCCTTCAGTTGTTCCTATAAGGAGAGCTTTTATTGGGCTTCATAAAATCAATGATACTCCAATGGAAACCTCTAAAATTTGACATCAAATGGGAAAGACCATATATCATACAGAATTTTATCTCCAACAGAGCTTGTGCTCTAATTTCAATGGATGGACTGGTCATCAAATCTCCCACCAATGCATGGTTCCTAAATAAATAATTTATATAATTATACAATTCTAGACCTAGCTTCACGTTGTTAAACAACATAGTTCCACCTACTTCCATGCTACATGAATTTAAATTGTACAGAAGCCGTCTTAACTGCATGATGTTAAACTAAATGGGAAAATTGTCATAATAACACAACATTAATCTATATAGAGGTCATTATCTTTAAAATGTGGATTCATCAAGAATCGTACAAATAAATGTAAGAGAATTATAACAAAATTTCTCCCTATGTATGGGTTAGATCGACATAGGAAGTGTAACATATAACTATGCGAGGATTGATTCATATCATCATAGGGTGCATAGTGACACCTGGATCCAACATCTTGGTCCAAACACTAACATAATGAAACAATCATGACCCCTTCCCTCTGTTCATGTCAAACTGGAATAGGGAACAAGATTTCTACAAAAATGTATGTCTTCATTCCCATTCCTTTACCTGATGCATTGTGGTTCCTGAATCTTACATCATGGTCTATCCACCATAGAATGTCAACAATTCCCTTTTCAATATATTATGTTCAGACTTTTTCATTAGAGTCCTTGCAATATCCTGACCGAATGACGTTAAACTGTAAGGAACCTCAAGAAAAATGCATGTTTTGATTCTTATCATCATCAAATACATAAATACACATTGACGCTATGTTTTTGTCTAACCACAACCTGATATGAATTCCCCCCTTTCTAAGCATAGGCCAAATTAGCACAAAGAGTCAACGAGAACTACATATGGACTGATTCATTCCCTCACATGATACATAGTGATGTCGTGATTCCCTCTCATTGTCCAAAAAACATTAAAAAAATTACCCATAAATTGGTTAGATAGGTACAAGGGACATGTTGTTATGATTTTGTTCATAATCTTTCCCAACTAACAAGGATATGTAGGAAACCCCACAGAGGTTAAAACATGAAACTTCAACCACCTCATCCTTCTCACATCAGTTCACTATCATCCTTACTATATCATATTAAAAAACATGGGATTCCATAAATATGTATGGAATGATTCATATAATTATATAAATCATAGAGATGTCAGGATCACACATCATGGCCCAAAAATCATGAGAAAAAATTCCTCCCCATCGTATAGGTCAGACCTGTGTAGGGAAATTCAAGAGTCCTAACTGCATGACATTAAAGTACATAGGAAACGATGTCCTAACCACATGACATTAAACTGTAAGCTATATCAAGAACATTTTCTAGGTTTATTCTTTGTATGAAGAGATACCTATCGACACATTGGTCTTCACGAGTCTAGTAGCAAGGAAAAAAATACCTCCATTTCCTACATGATATTGTAAATATATTGGGAAGATTTCAAAACATGATCACACAATAAGGATTAGTCTAAAGATAATGCACCGTATATATGAATCGGATCAATATATTGGATTTCAAAAACTAAAAATAATTTCAGTCTAGATATCTATCACATAACGAGATATCCCATTTTCATCCATCAATCACCATTCCCTAGGAAATACTGAATCCCCAAAACCACCCCTGACTATTGATAATTTATGGGAAGTGAACTACGGATACCATTTTTTGACTATGCACAGAATGACCCAATGGATATGCATACATTTCCTACAAAATGGAAAATAATCCTAAGGAAAGTTCATCCTCAGGAGATGATTTTCCTACTTATCTATGCAAATTTTCTCCTAAACCTTGCATCATCTCTCTTTATTTGAGGGATCCTAGAAAAAATTGTTTTCACTCTCTTCCCCTACTGACATTTAGGCTGTTCTAGGGATATCCAAATATTATAATCCCATGTATATTAATGATTCCTTTTATGTGTCTTCTTTACAACATGGGTTTAAATAGTGGTTTCAATTTTCTGTCTAAATGAACATAAATTTCATGGACCAAAAACAACTATCTTGTTCACATCAAGTCACCCACATCCTTCTGGAAACATAAAAAATTGAATGTCCCAACAATACATCCTTCTATGATCCTTCCATCCCTGAGTGGTAGAGTGAACCCCTTACTACCCGATAATTCTCACATTGAGAATAGATCATATGGGATTAGGAATTTTTAGAGGGGATTCCCTATAGAGCCATGGAATATAAATCCCCAAGGACTGGTCCTCATGGAATGACATTAAAAGACATATTAGTGTCCCCCACCATGTTGGGAATAATAAAGTCATAAAAATTTGACATTAAACTACAAGGAACTACAAATATAGCAAAATTTTCCTACTCCCTGTGCATAGACCAAAACTTGTCAGTGAGCCTAAATTCAAGACACATGTATCTTCATAATAGGGACCTTCTCTAGTGAGGAATTAAAAAATCCTTATCCTGCATTCATGATATATCTACGTTTGAGAGTACCCATCTCTATGAGTGATCACAGGATGAACATTTCCATCATATCTAGAAACATTTTTGTATTATATCAAACTCCACACTTCAAGAGATTTCACATCTTTATACACCTTTCTTTCCATCAGATATGGGAGTCTAGTGTCATGTAGACACCATTACACACAATGCCCAAGCGGCGCTATATTTGTCAACCAAAAAAACTGCCTTCTAACCAAAGGAAAATTCATCCTCAGGAGATTTTTTTCCTATAACTATATTCTCAGGGTCTTGGAAGCCTCATATCATCTCTCATGATTTATGATCCCTTGATTTCATGAATTACACTTTTCACCCCATCCACGTCTTGAAAATGATATAACACCTTGGTCTGACCATCATCCAGATAATCGGGGTATCTATAACAACATACTAAGAGAATTACATAAAAAATATATGATAATAAATAATGAAGGTTTATTCATGGGTTATGAAACACCAAATAATATCGTCCCCTCAGTTTCTCTGCAAGTAAAGAATATGTATATGAACAATCAAAGCAGGTCTCGATTCATTGGAATCCTCGGGTAAAAAAATTTACCAATTCATATATATTAACTATATCCATGTATGGATAAAACATAAAATAAGTACATCTTTCATGATTCCTATAATCATAGGATACATAGTGGAACTTATGTCTTGGATTTTTAGTCTATCTAGGAAGTATTATTATCCTATTATTTCATACGCAACGGTCGTACCTATATGGGGAGCCTACTCACATCTATATGGGATGAATGTATTCACCTATTCCAGGAATAATTCAACCTACAATGCCCCCTTTTCATGTTCAGGTATGCCTATTCATATTCCATAAATTGTGTCCATAAAGGTCATATCCTCCATAACCATCTATGACCATAAAAATGGAAGACTAGTAACTTACAGACACCATTATTTCACTGTTCACTCATTGCCCAGGTGGCTCTAAATATGCTTCCAAAAAATAGTGTACTAATCAAAGTAATTTTAGTCCTAATGAGAGGATTTTACTAACTATGTATTCCCATATGATATTTATGTCTCACCTCATTCCCCATCTTTATAAACCCCTCTAGTTATAGTTTATATCATCTCTCCCTTCTAATTCATGATGGTGATAGAACATTTTTGTTCAGACACCCATGTGAATGGAAGATTGTTTATCCCATTTTTAGGGTAAAATTATTTCATATCTTATGTTTCAAATATCTCATTTGTAAATCATTAAACGACATCATTCTCCATCCCTCCTATACACAAGTCAAATTCATATTAGGGTGATTTATCATCCAATTCCACTAAAAAGTTTCCATTACTCCCTGACATCATCACCCATTTAGGCCACCAACTTTGGTCTTGAAAATATAAAACAAGTCTATGTTTTTATAAAACATAATAACCATTAGATATAAAAGTCAAGTGTCCAATGGATACCTTTTCATGACTATGCACTCAATTCCCTAGTGTCTCTGCATATGTTTCCCAAAAAAGGGCTTTTCATCCAAAGGTGAATTCATCCTTAGGGTGGATTTTTCTATCTTTGTATGCCCCCTGGCTTCCATGAAATATTTCATATCCCATTATACAAAAAACAATAGAAAGGGTGAGAACAAATATCTTTAACATTTCGGAATGTTTTTGGGACATTATCCATTAATGAGTTCTAAATTAGGGCCCTCACTCTACAAATCATAATCATAGATGTTCGGCCTAAAACGTCAATAATGATAGACTAGTTTTGAAGAAATTAAATTAACAATGTATTAGAAAACACTAGCCAGGATGATTATACAAAAAGAGAACCTTGGATTAAAGATGAGTTTCATCTCTCTAAACCGATGACTCGTATTGTTTATAAAAAATACCGATCAATCAAGAACTATAAGATACAAAAATCTTATTATGTTGATAACTGACCAAGGGAGGTTCAATAAAAAGTCAAGGTACACACACTAAGCCCACACCAAAATGGGCTTCGATAAAAATTGGGGTTATAACAGAAAATAAACATGGTTATTGGGGTTTTCCATGAAACCATAACAGAATTAGAAATACACTCGCTGGGTCCCTCTGTTCAGGAAAAAAATAGAACATGATTTGATTATTTCTTTTCTCCTAGATTGTGTCTCAGATTGAAATATAGTTGAGATTATGGTTTAAAATATATTTGATCATGATCTATTGAAATGGAAGGGAGAAAATTAAGGAGATGAATCTCAGATAAAAATAAACCACATTCAATCATATGATGATAAGAATGACACCCACAACAAGGATTCTGAACCTAATGTTAAAGAAAATAAAACACTGTATAATTAAATTAAAAGGATTAAAAGAATGCCCAATTATCCTTTTCATTCATATCAATAATTTTATTTCATGGGCCATCTGGATCTTGTTAGAAAGTGGTAATTTGAGAAGCTTCAGTATCAACTGTTTTATGCACTTGTGTCATAATGTCTATAATATCTTTCTTCTTTTTCATAGTAGCTTAAAAACGGACACCTTTTTATGCTAGTTTTTTCTTCTGCTTAGCTGAATGATCTTCACACTCTCGCATAACTTCTGTTTGGATAATCACATGGTCAATAACATTTTCCTCATCAACTGTTAGGTTGTTCAAGTCTTAATTAATATCACATAAGGTATTTGATTGGTGGTGCAATGCATTAAAATGAACAATGTAGTTATCCAGAGTAGCTAGATCATCAAAAGTTATGACAATCTGGTATGAGAGTTGGTGTAGATGTTGGTAGTCGAACCCAGCAGAATCCAATTGAGTAAATATCCATTGAAGGGTGTCATCCTCATCCAAAAAATCTAGAAGAGGTGTTTTGGGAAAAATATAATGAATTCAAGGCCAGGATTGTCCCCACACAGTTCTATGTCTCCTGAAAACAATGGAACCCTATCCTTGTTTCATTCCTGAAATAGGAATGTGGTCAAAAAATAGAACCATAATAGATGGAGTCTCCCTAGGGTGGGGTACCCAAGAAGGGGACCCTTCCCATTAAATATGCATTTCAATCTATAAAACCATGTTCATGCAGTTGACCACAATATTAGGGGAAGTCCATGATGTTGCACATGGGAAAACATTGGTTGGACCACATACCATCTCACCCTAGGATAGAAGGTATGAGTTTCTCTCCATTGATGTAGGTTGAACAAAAGAATTCCCCTATGAACACATATGATAAAGGATGGGGTTCTATAGGGAAATATAAATGGAGGGAGAGAGTGTAACTGAAAATGGTAAAATGGGATTAGATGTAGTCCATGGTCTTTTCACCCAGCACACTGGCATGGAAAGTATATCTATAGGATATCATGATACCAATTATTGGGAAAAACCCAGTGAAAAGAATATTGATGATGCATGGGAGGAAAATATACATGGATGACAAAGTCCTCCCACATCATTATAAACCATTGTTGAGAAAGGATTGTCGGGTGAGATTCCCTATTAACTAGTGTAACCAAGATGAATGTAACTTTGTTCACACTTTTAAACTACTTAAAAACTAGTAGGTAATATAGCGTTTGTAAAAATTCATCATATCTATACAAGCTGTTAAGATCTCATATCGATGTGTGATGATGAATGAACATGCTTCTGAAGTTCCCCGACCATCATTTTATATTATTCTATAAGGAACATGGTATGGTGAATAAGTAAAATATGAAGGATCACTCAGCATGTCGATGACACTGTGAACACTCAATGAATCAGTATGGTCATTGAAAATGTTATATAATGCCGAATGGAAGTCAAAATGGGGGACCTTTGTGGTTTTTTGATACTTATAGAATGTTAAATGATATTCTATCCAACCATACTAAAATTGAAATGGCCCACTTAGACAATGTGTAGGAATACCTTCCTATCTTTTCACCAATAACTCATAAATTTTCGAATGTGTTGGGACAACTGAATTCATGGTCTTCCCTTCTACTAGTGTGACATCCATCATTTGGGTGAATACCCAGACATCAGTATAAAAAATATGGTATAGAAAGATCCACCTTATCAGGAACATGGAAAATAAACCTATTAGTGTGAGCTCAAGAGATAGATATACTCTATCCTCATAACCCTATGTGGTGTAGTAACCCACCTTGATGGTAGCACAAAAAGAGTCTGAAATGAGTCCTGACAACTCGGTTGGATGAGTCTGGTATGGTGAACTCTCGGTCTAGGCCCCTTCACCTGCAAGAATTTTTCAATCCAATCGTCAAATAAAATAAGTGAGTGGGAATGGACAAGTTTCTTATGTAGACCCTCTATTATAGTTATAAATTCCCCGACCAAAAGAGATACTTGATCAACATTCCTCCAGGCATCATCTATTGGTAAAACATCATCATACATGTCTCAAAGGATAAAAATTCCCCTTATCTAGTGGAAATCCCATAAACTGATCCCCACTTCCCTATGGGATAAGTGAAATGTGTTGGTTCTCAAACAACAGTGGCTGAGCAGCTCAGGATGTGTCTCACCTGGCAAATAGATAGAAAATTTAGTTAGCAGCGCCACTTGGAATGGTATGACAACTTCCAGTAGTGTATAAGATTTCATGATGTTCTAATGAACCTAGAACACCCAGAACCACTAATCATAAACACACCCTCTAGATCTGAGATCCCATTTGGTGCTCAACCCTTCGTTGGGGTAGATTTGTGACACGATGAAAACAGTGCAGCAGTCCTGAATCACTGATTCAGAAGATGCTGTAAGTCAACATTGATCAATATGTATCCACAGAGATTAATTTAGAAGAAAAATGTATTCTTGTTTGAATCAGTCATGATATCCCCCATGGTAAAAATATTCATCTGATCATACCTTTGATATGTCTTAAGGTGAATTGTGAATTCACTCTGCTCAACTGGTGGCAAAGGGACATCGTCTTGAATACCAAAGCGATAGAGTGGAAGCCTGTTGGATAAGGTGTAGGACATGAGATCTGATGAGAGTAGGTCCTTAGAAATAACCACATAAGGAATGACATATGACTAGAGTTTGATTTTAACATTATCAAATTTATCCTCCCTTCTTCTAGTTTCATCCATTGAGGTTAGGGGAGGATTTATTTTTTTACTACACAAAATGACCATAAAAAATGGGTCAGTCCAAAAAAATTAACAAATGACTAATTTTTTTTGGCATATTGAATTCAGAAAACATATGTGGTAGCTTATGACCTTGAACTTGTTTTATGTGACATATTGCGAGGTGTTGGACTTCAGTGTGTTGTCCAGCGAAACAAACAGTTTGTGTATTGGGCGATCTTTACAGTGATCCTTTCTAAATAGTTATCCAAATATTATAGTTCAATGACCCAATGTTTAGTTTAAAAATCGTGGTCTATATTGTGGATTTATAAAAATTTGTTCTTGGAAGAGGGAGAAACTAAAACATTTTTTGTTCATGGGATGCAAAGAACGGTTCAGGGATGAATGAATTTTCACATTGTCTTTGGTATACCGAATCAAGGGGAGCCAAGAGAAATTTGTGGAGATCTATTCTCAAATATTTTTAGTAATATGAAAATGGAATTGAACCATATATATATATATATTTATGGTCCCCTATGGGTCAAAAATTATACCCTAATCCATTTTAGTTCAGGGAACCTTCATTCATTAGAATATCCTCTTATATGTACCGATCAGAACACATTCTGATTGGGGGAATTTGCAGGGTCATGAAAACATTTCAAAGGGAATGTAAATACTCCCATAATTTTGGAAAAGGAATGGAAAAAATTGGGTGATGTATTTAGGGAAAATTGTCGAAGGAGAAAAATTTTGGTTGTTGAAGGATCCAATTTTGGTAAACAAAATAATTAATCTGCATACTAAATAAAAAGAATGGTTTGAGAAGGCATCACCAGTGAACCAAGTGGTACAACAGACTAAAATAATGATGCCAGACACCATGAATAGTTTAATTGGTGAAATGGTGGTAGTGAATTCTTCTAACGTATTCCATCACCACAAACCAAATCATTAGGAAAATGGAGGCGGTGAATTATTCCCCTGAATACCATCATTTCAACTGCATCATAGGAAAAAAGGAGGCAAAGAATTCCACCTCTACATACCATCACAGTGAAGCACATTTTTATATAAATGGAGATGGAGTTATTCTCCCCATCATACCGTCCTCATGAACTCAAATGTTCATAGATGTGGCAATGCTAGTCATACCCCATGAACAAGATAAATTCATTTGCAAGATTAAGGAGGTGACTTTCACCACCATTAATTACAACCTCGTGAGCCCCTATTAACCTAGTCATATGTATGCTAAGTGATCTACACATTGGATTCCATCAAATATGTCATGAGATCCATATATCCATCTTCCATGAAACTCTATTAAAAGACATTGGGAGAGAGGGAGGACAGGAAGTATATTTCATATGATTTTAAAAACTGTTGAGAAGTATTTATGAAGATATTAATTTTTTAGGCACAAACCTCTTTCGATGAATTACCACTGGTATAAAATCACCGCATAGAGGAAAAATAAGGATGGATGAAAAATAATAGGCACACTGAGAACCACATCTCATACACTAATGAAATTATCACATAGTGATAAAAAAAATACCCCTTCATCACTATGGTGCCTAATGTAGTTCAAGGATACACGAATGGATCCATGTGCCTTATAGCAACATGATATGTGGGTGGAACTTTGTGCCACGTTTCATCTTGCTACCTCTCCAAAACCTAGTCACATGTAGAGAAACACTACATGAACCACATCCATGTCTGTATACCATCATGTTATGCGAAAGGTCCCTCCACCCATGTAGCAACATGTTATGTGGGGAGGTCCCCATCCTACATGAACAAATGGGACACGAAATGGAGTACCTCTTAGAGTTCAACCATACTTCTCAGATCATTTCCTTCCTTTCCATCACCTCGCCCACATTCCCTCTATGAAACAGTCCAATAGAATCATGAAAAAACCCCTTCCAAATCCACTGATCTTGTATAATAAAACTATCAATCACATAAAAGCGCCCTTTTATGTTTACATACCCAATGTAAGAAAATTCTAATTGGTACTGTATATAGCAGTGCAGACCCTAATAATTTCTATAAAATTACCTTTCCTTGCTAACCTGTGGCCCAACCCTGAGATATAAATGTGATATACCCCATTCTATGGTTAATGGGTTCTCACTAGACATCCCCTTAAATGAAGGATAGTGATACAGAAGGAAAATAAGGATTTATTTTCCTTTTTTGAGAAGAAACATTCCCCTTCTTTCTAGGAACTAATTTTAGGGAACTCCCACTAAGGTAAGCCTTTAGTTTTTTATGAAGGGGGATTCACATGTTCTTATCTATTAATCTACCCATGGAATTAC
The DNA here is from genome assembly GCA_963277665.1 of Viscum album. NCBI lineage: Eukaryota > Viridiplantae > Streptophyta > Magnoliopsida > Santalales > Viscaceae > Viscum > Viscum album. The sequence continues at coordinate 1,136,419,832 of OY728150.1, read as the reverse complement.
TATATTGGATAATAAATCTATCCAATGTATAAAAACAAAAGGGATGAAATTAACACATTTTGGACTCCTCTCTCTCCCTTGGTTTTCCAGTACCTTCTATCAGCACCTAATGTGAGATGCATGATATTTAGATCCATGGCCTCATTTATTTCACAAACCGTGCATGGGTCACGTGGGATTAGAGTCTGTAAGAAACCTTTAAATTCATATAACCCCAATGTATAGCCAGCCTAGAAGGTATATGTACCTAATTAAATGAACTATGAGAACTCTGATTCCTACTCTACTAAGGATACGTATGACACCTTCATAAGGACTGATCTCATGGGAAATTCTCCTTGGATTACATTCCTAGTAAAAATCCCCCTTATCTCACTAGGGAATCCACCTTAGGAATAAATCCTCATTTAATTCTCTGAAACAAGGCCTCCACTATGGTATAATCTCAAACATAAACAAAAATATGTGGCTTTGATTCCCAACTAAATTGGATATGTATGAAGCCTCTCGGAGTACCAAACCCAACCATGAAATCACCCTAAAGTTCTTCTGGATGCATCCCTAGTAGGGTCATATCCACACATGATACCATATCTATTTTGGGAATCTTGGGATGCTTTGGTGTAAGTCCCACACAAAATATTAACTAACCCTTCATCCAACTAGAAGTCCCTATAACATTAAGTTATACAAAATGGATGGGTCCTAGTAATATGAAAATAAAAGGTGATATGTCCATTAAGGTGACAATGAACTATGTGTAATATGATTCCTCTCACGAGGATGTGTATGAAATGTGCTTACTATGTAGTTAAACATGAATGATATGAGTGAAACTGGCAGTAAATATTATCTAAATATTAATGAATGATAATTATTAACCTTTTTTTGAAAATATTAAGAATATTTTCAAATATTTGACACCTTTAATTTTATATTATATATAAAATATGTTATGTAATGAAAATGACAAAATAGATACTTTTCCAACTATTAATCTCTATAATTATTTTGGATATGGAATAACATCCCATGTTATACAATAAATAAAAATTTAAAAGATAAATTAGTTCTTCATAATGATAATTTCTTTATAATTTTTAGAGATGAAATATTTACCATAAGTTCTTATGAAAACATAACCATGAAACTAATCATTTGAAAATTTTATTAAATATATTATTCTAAAAATATTAATGGTTAAGTAAATTTAATGAATTATTATGGTCCATTATCATTGTAGATCATCATATAAACATTGAAATGTGTGAACTTATTAGAATAATATTTCCTAATTCATATTGATATTTTTACATTTTTATTTAACAATTAATGTCAAAATTGATATTATTGTTATTCTATAATAATTTAAATTTAGTTTTATAATATAAAATCAATAAAGATTCTATATTGAGACAAGTTATTTGTATATGTTAATAAATATCAAAATTATTAATTCATGGACCAATTTTTCTTTTATACTTAACTTTATTATTCCAAAATTCTAAAAACAATTTCTTCTTTTTTAGGGTTATGGTATTGTTTTTGTACGTTACCAACCATTCCGTTAAAATTAATTTCCAACACAAATTAATTTATTTAAAAAATAAATATAATTTTTAAAATAAGTGGGTATAAATTTTATAACATTTTTTACTAAAATTATTTTTTAATGGATATATTACCTAGGTTATAAAATTAATTACCATTGTGAAAATAAGAAATTTTAAAAATACGGAAACATTGATTTTAAGGAAACAAATAATTAAAACATGGGTTTAATTGTGTGTTGGTTTTGTGGCTAAACAACTTAATCTATAACAACCTTTAATTATAATTTTTTTAGAATGATATGGTATTATTAAACTCCATAAAATGAATACTTTTGAGTAATTACAAGAATTCTAATCCGCTTCAACTATAAAAGGGAATCCACTCCAATCATTTATTAACACATATCGAGCCAATTAAATTATAAAAACCATGTAAATATTACTAATCAACAAAACCCAACACAACCTATAAGCCTGAGTTTTAGATGAAATACTTATTATAAAGGTTTTAGTAAAAACCAATGGATAATACCTTAAGAAGATGTATTCTTCTTCAACGAGGGTCCTTTTTTGTTTCTTCATCCCCATGATTTTTTATTAAATTTTAATAATATAAAAAATAAATATATTAAATATAATGGGATGTTTATAAATTTAGGTAATGAATTAAAACCATCCCCACTTCCATCAAATGGTTTAAAATCCCTATTTATTATGTACGATGGACTAAAGCCTCATGAACAAATGCCATTGTTATTTTTCCATTACCACCTATCATGGATGATCATTGTGATTAATATAGAGATTATATAATATAAATATGTAATTATTACACTTAGTTATTTATTATATCATATATAACATATTACATTCCATTATATAAGAGACACAATAACATTGCTCTTGTGTATAGTGTATTACTGTCTTGCGAAGTGATGTGATTACTCCTTCACTAACTATTTTCATGAAATATGAAAAAGTATAATAATTTGTGTTATCAATACAATATTTATTATATTAATTAATTATATATAATTAATTAATGATAATATATTATTTTCTTTTCTTTTAGTCTCAATCAAATAATGATGATAATGTCTTTGTGTACACATGGACTATTGCCATCACAAAGTGAATCACCTAACATTTCATCACCACAGAACATGAATAATATATATATAAATAAATATGGTGTCAATTATATTTTTCTAAATATATAAAGTTAATATATTACTCAACTCTTTTCTATAATGACTTTAAATGAATGTAAAATGTTACTCATGCGTACGTATGGCCTACTGTATCCATGATCATATCAGAATTCATTTTTCATAATGATTATTAACTGATACAGTTTGAATTTATAATTGGTGTATAAATAAAATTATTTTGTAATTATTTCTATTCTTGAGATTTTTAAACTATATAATTTTCAAAATAACATTATCTATCATTAGAAAACAATCATGAGAAACAATTCTACTAGACACCTGAAATAATGAAAAAATGAATGATGAATAAATAATGAGTGGTATGGTGTAATAAAAAATAATATATGATATTATTAATATAAATATGGTCATTTTAACAATTAATAAATATATTAAGACAATAATAATGGCGGCGAAATCACATCCCACTAAATTAAAGCAAGTGTTATGATATTTTTCTCAATTTTCTTTTTTTGAGATGTACGTTACATTTTACACTAATCTTCATTCAAGTGGTGTATATAAAGAACATTTTACATATAATATCATGAATAATTTATTTTGATGGTTTTTTTATTTTCAATTTTAATTATTTCATCCATGTGAATTTGAAATGGAAATTAAAAAATGGGAAGAGTAATTGTGTAATATTACATTCTCTTCTTATTGTTAAATATAACCTAAAATAATCAATTTCATTAATTTTTTTTTCATTTTATGTCGAATAAATATTAAATATTAATATTATTGTATTGTGTATGTGATTATTAAACAATCTATATACCCTTTTTACATTTGGTTTTTATTATAAAATTATTTTATTTTTTGGAAAAATATTGCTTAATCTTTATCCTTTACACAATATGGATGTTTGATTACACACAATGACTTTGAGTTATGTTGATTATTTGAAATATGTGTAATAACTTGGAATTTAAATACATGGGTTAGGGTGATTTAATTAATTCTCCTAGATGCATCAATAGTCTCTTGAGATGAAATTAGTTGGGAAAACTCTATATGTTTATAAGATTATATTTTAAAATATATTCTGAATGTTTTAGACCCATGTATGGATTAACTTATTATGAACAGTTTTTATGGTAAAAGCATGATGTTATTAAAAAATTATTTTTGATAAAATAAATTCTTTTCATAATACTATTTTGATAAAATAAATTTTATTAATGTTATTTACCTTTATATAAGGATTATTACATTTTTATTATGATCATATATTCAAGATTTAATCTAATGTAATTAACCTTTATTGATCATTTATGGTCACCCATATTTTGTTTCCCTTCTCATAAATTTTTTCAAGATTACAATTACCATTATGTAGAGATATACTATATTGAATAAAGTTCTTCATGAAAAAATGATTTAATTTTTTACAATGTAATACAAGACAAATTTATTTATCCAGTTTACTATCACTAGTATAATTATTTGTTCCATTAGAATGTGATTCCATGTATCTTATGACAATGTATTGTTTGGAGGCAACATCTCCAGAGTATTAGGTCTAGCATCACTATAAAATATATCGACTTAATGATTATAAAAATGTAATCTTTTTTCCCAATTCATTAAAGGAAATTATATGAAATTAATATCAATAAAGACACTTAAAATGGGAGGAAAATAATTCAATAGAATAAAACAGTTTTATGAATAAAACTTGATTTATTAAAATCTCATTCCTAGAAAAAAAATTACATGATTGACAAATCTATGATTTAATATATAATATATATATTGATATCAAATATTTTATAAATAGTGATTTATTTTAATTTTATGTTGAAAAAACTTTTTTTTTCATAAAATAAGTTTTTCTTAAAAGCATTTAATATATTAACAACAGATTTTTTCATTTATAATAAATTTAATTCTAATGATTTCAATTTATAATTAATTAAATCATAATATTTATATAAATATATATACTAGACATAGTAATAATTTGAATAGTTATGGAATAATTTTATAATTCCATAAATTTCATTTGGACTTAAGGTATCATGTAGTAATTGGTATCAATAAGATTAGATTCATTTAGAAAAGAAAATATCATAAAATATCTGTGTTATACACAGAAATGTATTAATCAATAAAGTAAAAAAAGAGAAAATTATGTTATCCAAAACATTTGAAAAATAATCAATAAGAAAAAAAATAAAAAATTTCCAAATATATAAAATAATAATGGATTACCATGACAATGAAAAATGCGAGAAAATATAAAATGATAAAAATTTTACCATGGAATAATGAATTATAAAATTATCCACATTAATAGATTAATAAACATACTAAAAAGGAATAATACCAATAAATATTAGAGTTTTTACCATTGTGAAACAAGGTACTGACAATCATGATCACTACAAATATTGTATGTGAAGAAAAATTACATCACCCTCACATTTTCTTAACAAGAAAACCCGCTGATCGATTTACATGTAAACTTGATAGATGGAATTAACTCTATCATAGTAACCATTTTCCAACCTATATATTGTAAAACATGTTCAAACATAAATCATGTGTAACTGTTATTTCAATAAAAAACTCACTTTGTGATTGAATAACTTCACTAACCTATAACGTCATAAATGTGTGAGTACAGGTGAACACCATCAAATAAAACCTCTGTGGTCATAAATACTCAATAATGTGGTCATGTGTATAATTATGAGTAGAAATTAATAAAATCATAGACAACAATTGTGATCGAAGATACTCATTTACATTATTACATAACATATATGTCACATGACATAATATTCTTTACTATAATATTTTTAGGGACATATAGTTCCCCCAAATATCATAATCCTTACACTTAGGGGACACATGAAGTAAAACATTCATCATCTCAAAAAATAATGCATATCAAATGATAGGTTTTCATAAAACATTCAAAAACAACATACACCATGATATAATCAATTCATTTAATATAGAAACTATCATTCTCAAAATTAATCATATAATAATAACACATAAACAGTGACAAACGTGTGACTTAATGATAATACAGGGAGGGTAAATAAATTATAGAATAATTTTTTTTCATAACATATTTAATTGTGTTTATAAAATGTGAAGAGGAAATTACCTTAAAATAATTTTTTAAGGGAAAAAATACACAATTTTTGAAAAAGTATTTTAATTAGTTAAAAAAAATAATCCTAAAAAAGTATGGAATCAAAAAGGATAAGTGAAAATAATATGATAACATTTAATTTTGAATATAATTTTTAATAATATAAACTTAAAAAAGAAATAATTTTTTCAGGATGGAATGCTGAAATAGTTTTAGAATTTTATGTTATAATTATCATGTCCCATCCTTGGGGCCCGTACCGTGACTACCCCAAGCCCGCCTCCCATAGGCCAGGGGTTGGAGACTAGCACCAAAGGGGTAAATCCCGATAATAGGGAAGGCATTGACTTTATAAAAGAAAACAAACACCACCGAGTACGAAAACTGAAGTAAACAATAAGTAAACTGTATACACAAGTAAGTGCTGGAAAGTAAATGGGCCAGTATACAAACCCAACTAAAAGTGCAGTACAACTGGAAAGAAAGTACAACAACTGAAAAGTAAGAAGGAACCACCACGTTGTCCTCCAGAACTCCTACATGAAGGGTGAGTACAGACAGTCTTGTTGGCTCCTCGAGTCCAGCTGTCCTCTCCGTGTACATCCCGCCAGATAGACCACCTCCGGGTACCGTCCTGCTCCTCAAGCCTCAACCACGATAAGCGTTGTCCATCGTATCCATCCAACACAACGTAGTGTGGGTGTAGCCCTTGCAGGGGTGAGTATACGATACTCAGTAGGGACCCCGAGACTCTCGAAGGTCTCCCAGAATCCACAAAGGATAAACCACAAAGGAAAGATACGAATACAAGTATCAACCAACACTACTTAGGTATATTCCCATACATATACCTAAGTCACCAATTCTAGTTCTTCTCCAACTCATGATCTCAAGTACAACCTAGTCCACATAGGAATGTATAACTCAATCCACACAGGAAAGTACGTCCCAATCCACACAGGAAAGCAAGTCAATCTTATCGAAGAAAAAGATTGAAGGTCAAGACTCAGCTCACACTGGTATACTATTCACGAAGAGGGGTGGAGATGATTGATGTAGCCTCTGAATTGTCTCCTCTTCCGAACCCACATAGGATCCAAGTACAAATTTCGTCACAACCGGATCCACGTAGGATCCAAGTACAGTAACCAATGCTGCCGAACCCACGTAGGATGCAAGTACAGTCGTCCTCGCTGCCAAACCCACGTAGGATCCAAGTACAGTCGTCATCGCTGCCAAACCCACGGAGGAATCAAGTACAGTTGTCATCACTGCCGAACCCACGAAGGATCCAAGTATAGTCGTCATCACTGCCGAACCCACGAAGGATCCAAGTACAGTCGTCATCGTCGTCGCAGTCGCAACCAGCTCTAGGGTTCCCACACACATCACGCTCGATTCCAGGAGGGTCCGCTCCACGAGCCAAGGGGTCGATACATCAACTATCATGAAGTCTAGAGTTGATGTATCAGAAAGTTCCATCTCATCAATAGGAACTCAACGCGACAGAGGGCACGTCAATCAGACACCCGGTCTGAGAGTTATTGTCCTTTTTGTCTTAGGGGCCCGGTTGGTTTTTAAGCTAAAACCAACCCGACCATACTCCAGCTACATCCAAACCTCAAGAAGAGTAAGCCAAAAGAACCGTATCACTAAGAGAAATCCAACAAAGACTACGGAACGTCAATCAGACATCTGGAGATCATGTTATAAGCGTTTCCGCTCTGAGGGCCCGGTTGGTTTCGTGTTCGAACCAACCCGGCCGTACACAGAGTTCTTAGAAACCCTAAGTGTAATATACCGAAATGACCATCTCAGTCCAGGGATCCAAACGCAACTGACAGTACATTGATCAGAGGTCCATAACCCTAGATATCGGCGTTTGAACGGTTCTGTCCAAAAATAGGGGGTTTGGGCCCGATCCGACCAGGCCCAATACCGCCTGGGTCAGCCCGAACTGGGTCGACCCGACCCAGGTCCGGGTCCGGCCCATTTGTACGCGGCCCGGCCCGACTGGCGTGGCACGACCCAGCCGGCACGGCCCGGACCGTCGCAGGGGTCTGGCCCTACGCGGGCGGCTCGACCCGGTGCGGGCAGCCCAACCTGGCGCGGGAGGCCCAGACCGGCAGGGGCGGCCCGACCCGGCATGGGCGGCCCGACCCGGCATGGGCGGCCCGACCCGGCGTGGGAAGATCGGCCCGCGTGGCCGGCGGCTCAGCTTTCGGTCGAGCGGGATGCGGGGGGCGTTGCCCCCCTTGATTGAGAAACGGTCGGCCATTAAGGTCAGCCTTAATTGAACCCGCGGGACCCGAGGGGTCCCACCTCTAGCTTGAGCCAGTGGCCAGCTCAGCCGGCCACTCCCCTAAACCGCTGCGGCCATGTGCCGCGGCTCCTACTCAACCGGTGCGGCGCCACGGTGCCGCACTCCTCCGCCGCGGCCCACTCTTGGTTGCGGCCTCCTCTCGTTCCCGCGCGGTGCAACGACACCGCGCCGTCTTCTCCACCATGAAGAACAAGATAAAAAAATAAGGAGAGGAGTATCGGCCGTGTTTATGCGGTCTGACCTCCTCCCGTCATGATGATAACAGGCGGCCAAAGAATGAGTATTCACAACAACAAACAATGCTCAAATTTAATTGATTAAATTTGATTTTAACCCCTACCTCAAAGAAGTTCGCGGAAGCTAGCATTGCGGGGGGTGGTTTCGATGATGATGTTGGCATGCAACCAAGGACGGAACGACGTCTCACACTAACTAGGGAGAGGGGAAAGAACGACACGTCGTCTCTTCTCGGTGTCGGCGTTCTTCGTCGAAGTCTTGGCATTCTTCAACGAAGAAGATGAAGTTCTTCCAGAGTTAGAACTCTCACATTCCCCAAAAACTCCACACAACAAGCCACGCCAAATAAAATAAGACTCTACTTATTTTATTAAATATTGGCATGCATTTAAAAAAATTCAAAATTCAAAATTGAATCAACTTATTTAATTAAACTTGTGTTGTCAAATTAAATGGAGAGTTAAGTTGGGAATATTAATGCGGAATAGGAGAAGCCACATAATTAATATCAAGGGAGGTTTAGAGGGGGTTTAAGGGGTTATAGAGAATGTGAAGAGATGGGGGATCATGTGGGCCCCACCTCTCCTTTATTCTCTCAAGAGAAGTTTGCAACCTAGTGGGACCCACCCCAACTTCCATACATAGGTTATAACCACTAGAATAGAGAAATAAAATTGTGACACATCTTTATTTCAGTTAATACTTAAACCATTTAAAAACAACTCCTCCCGAGAAAACGCAACTCCAATAAAAGACTTTCTAAGCAATTACCGGCGCTACTATTTCATTGATGCCCTCAGATTTCAATTCCGAGCATCCGTTCAAATGTTAGAAAAACCCGTTCGTTTGTTCACTGAACGTACCCGAGCTAAACTTTGGTAATTGATTCTGGGAACACCGGGCCTCGGAATCAGGTGCCGTCAGAAACTGCGTACTTATAAAATCCCAAATAATTTATGGAAAAATTTTCCTTGAAATTTACATGCCTCTAAATTACTCCCACCTCAGGGCTTTACGTACCCGTAAAGATACATCACAAACTAGGGAAACAAATGAGGGAAATGTGCACGCATATGAGCCTCCTGCTCCCAAGTGCTCTCTTAGAGGTTCCAATGTTGCCACTTGATGTGAACTAGAGGTATCAACCATCCATATAGGACCCACTCATGTCGTTCCTCGATCTCCACCGGGACCTCTGCAAAAGGCGCCCCGTCATCAATGTCCAGCTCCCCATCGTCGATGATATGCGTCAGGTCGTGCACGTATCTCCTTAGCTGAGATACGTGGAAGACGTCTTGCACCTGGTGCAACTGAGGTGGAAGAGCCAGGTGATAATCCACATCACCTATCCTGATGAGAACATGGAATGGTCCGATGAAGCACAGAGACAACTTTCCGCCCGACCAAATCTCCGTAATCCACGTCGAGGTGAAACCATAAGAAAACGTGGTCGCCATCCTCGAACTCTAGTGGTCTTAGCCTCCTGTCAGCATAAGACTTATGTCAGCTCTATGCTGTCCTCATCCACTCCTAGATGACCTGGACCTTCTCCGTAGTGGCCTGGACCATCTCTGGTCCCACAAGTGCTAACTCCCCAGGGTCAGTCTAGCACAGAGGTGATCTGCAAGGTCAGCCGTACAATGCATCGTATGGTGCCATCCTGATGGTGGAGTGGTAGCTGTTGTTGTATGAAAACTCTTCCCAAGGTAGGTGATCCTCCCAGCAATGACCAAAGTCGAGGACACATGCACAGAGCATGTCATTGAGAGTCTGAATGGTCCTCTCTGTCTGACCATCCGTCTGAGGGTGAAAGGCGGTGCTCAGGCGTAGCTGCGTCCGAAATGACTCCCACAACCCCTTCCAAAGACGGGAAGTAAAGAGTGCATATCGATCGGAGACGATAGATGATGGTACATCATGAATCCATACGATCTCATGAACATAGAGGCATCCCAAGCTCTCCACTGAGCCCTGCTCTCTAATAGGTAAAAAGTGTGCCGACTTAGTGCGTCGGTCTACAATCACCCAAATGGAGTCATGTCCTCTGGAAGTACGTGGAAGTCCAGTCATGAAATCCATAGATATCCTATCCCACTTCCACTCTGGAACCTCCAAGGGCTGTACCAAGCCCACTGGTACCTGGTGCTATACCTTCACCTGCTGACAGGTGAGGAATCGAGAAACGAACTCTGCCACAACCTTCTTCATACCCGGACACTAGTGCTGTTTTCTGAGATCCTAGTACATCTTCGCCACTCTTGGATGTACTGCCAAAGGGGATGTATGAAACTCCCGCAGCACCTCCTTCTACAAAGCAGCTGGTACCATGGTACCTCCTCTGAAAAGGATGACATGCTCTCCTCCTATAGAGAATCCATCAGGTGCCTGTCCTGAGGATATCTGTGAACACCGCGTCTCACAGTCAACGTCCCCACGCTGTGCCTCTCTGACCTGCTGAAGAAGTGGAGGTGTGACTATGAGCGATTGTAGAAAGGCTGCCCCATCTCTATCTACAATGGATATCTGTAACGCGACTAGCTGCTCCGTTGACTCTCCATGTAGCTGAATGCCCGTACTCCTGCTGAGAGCATAAGCTACTACCTTCCCCTTCCTAGGAGTATAGACTATCTCAAATTCATAGTACTGGAGGAACTCGAGCCATTTCCGATGTGTTAGGTTCAAGTCCTTCTGCGAGAAGATATACATGAGATTCTGGTGGTCATAGTAGACTGTAAAGAGCTCACCCATCAGATAGTGCCTCCACATCTTTAGAGAGAAGACCACTACTGCTAACTCCTGGTCATGGGTAGTGTAGTTTTTCTCATGATACCTTAACTGTCGTGATCTATAGGTGATCAATTCCTGCTCCTACACTAGGACACACCCGAGTCTGGTCCCTGATGCATCAAAGTAGACTACATAACCTACACCCTCCTCCGGTAGCCTCAAGATGGGTGCACTGCTCAATCTCTGTCTCAGCTCATGGAAGCTCTACTGACAACCATCAGACCACACAAAGGGTTTCCCCTTCTTCGTCAAATATGAAAATGGTGCTGCAACTCTGGAGAAGTCTAGCACAAACCTCTGATAGTACCTAGCCAGAGCTAGGAAACTTCGCACCTCCGTCACACTCCTAGGTGGCTCCCAAGCAAACACTGCCTCGATCTTCACAGGATCCACCGAAACTCCCACCTCAGAGATGACGTGCCCCAAGAAGTGGACCTCACATATCCAGAACTGACACTTCGAGAGATTACCATAAATCTGGTCCTCTTGGAGTTTGTCCAGTACAACCCGCAAGTGGTAGGCGTGCTCCTCCCCAGTAGTCGAGTAAATAAATATGTCGTCGATGAAGACTATGACAAATTGATTAAGGTAAGTCAAGAAGATCCTGTTCATGAGACTCATGAACACGGTTGGAGTGTTGGTTACACCGAAAGGCATAACAAAGAACTCATAGTGGCCATACCGGCACCTGAAAGCCGTATTCTGCACATACTCATCTCGAACTCGGAGATGATGATAGCCTGACCTGAGGTCTATCTTCGAGAACCACCGTGCTCCCTTGAGCTGATCAAAGAGGTCATAAATCCTCGGAAGTGGATACTTGTTCTTCACGATCACCTGGTTCAAGCGACGGTAATCGACACACAGTCGCAACCTCCCGTCCGCCTTCTTGGCGAACAATATCGGTGAAGCCCAGGGTGAAACACTAGGTCAGATGAATACCTTGCCCTGCAAGTCCTACAGCTGTACCCGTAGCTCTCGAAGCTTACCAAAATCCATCCGATATGCTGGAGTAGATATTGGGGCTGTCCCGGGGTATTGGTCAATATAAAAGTCTACCTCTCTGTGAGGAGGTAGTCCTGGAACATCGTCAGGAAAAATGTCCGTATACTGATCCACCACAACAAAGAAACTCGGACTCTGCACGTCAAATAATCCTAGGATGAGGGTATCCAACTAATGTGTGATTGGCTGTCCTCTCTTCTACGTGAGTCTGTTCTGCGCTGTAAAGGCTCCCTTCTCGCCGGTGAAGGTGAACCTGCTCCCATCGGTGCGGACACACCGCACCTTGCGCCTAATACAATCGATCTGAGCATGTACTGTAGATAACCAATCTATGCCCAAGATGACATCGTAAGGCCTCGACGCCGCTACAAGAAGATCCCAGCCGAAGCTCTCACCTCCTAGAGTAAGCTCGCACTGCCGACACCAGTGTGTAATCATCGAGTCTGCTCCCGTAGGAGTCTCTAGCCGGAAAAATCGATCCAACGACTCCATCAGAATCTCTGACCTCCGAACAGGGGAAGCGGAAACGAATTAATGACTCTCTCCTGGGTCTATGAGAACTGCAGAAAGGGTAGAGTAGACACAGATAGTACCTCAAATCATCTCAAGTGCACCGTGGTCATAGGCCTCCACTGCCTGAAGCTGAGCCTGCCTCTGTCCGCCAGCTCCCTGTGGTCGGGGTGGACCTCCTTCTGGTGGTAGTGGTAGAGTCCCGAAGCGTTGTCCACCACCTGATGCTCGAAAAGCTCCCATAACTCATCCGCATGTTCCCTGCAGACCGCCACGGTTGAACCTCTGCCTCTACCTGGGTGGTCCTTCAACTGTTTGTTGCTCCTCTGCATGGTGGGTCGGGTAGTCACAAGCCATGTGGCCCTACCCACCGCATTCATAGCAATGTCTTCCTCTCATATGAATGACTCTGTTGCGTGCGCCCCGCACCTTTGAGCCAGTATCCTGAGGTTGTCCACCAGATGGTCTGGTCCTCTTCGACCCTTGTGACATCCGTTGACTTCCAGCTGTAGAAGACTCTGCTACGTGCCGCCCTAGGGTAGGTCTCACTGCTGGTGAAGGCTCAGCAAGAAAGCTATCTCCAAGAAGGGCTCACTCCAGTACTTCTGCCTGCATCGGTATACTGGGGGAGATCATTAAAGCCCTGATCTCATGCCTCAGTCCCTGCTCAAAGGTCTGGGCCCAGAAGAATGGGTCCCATACCATGTCCATGGAGTAGCATGAGATATCAGTAAACCTCGCTGAGTATTGGGCTACATTCATGCTGCCCTACCACAGCTGTAACATCTCCTGAATTCGCACCGCACGGAGGGTGGCTGGAACAAACTCCGAGCGGAAGATGCTCTCAAAGTTAGTCCAAAGTAGATATGCCACTTCATGAACCTAGAGCATCAGGCTCCACCATCTACCTGATGCCGCATGCTGGAGACTCTCCGCAAGGATCACCATGAGGTCAGCTGGTGTCCCTACTAATCTGAAGACTCGAACAACAGCCTCCAGCCAGTCCTCAGCTGCCTGAGGGTCCGTCTCCCCGAGGAATCTGGGTGGTCTCTGACGCTGAAACTCGTGTAGTGCACCAAGGCAAAGTTCACTCTCAGCTGCTGGGGCTGGTGGCATCAGTGGCTCGGCGGGTAGAGGTACCGCCGGTGCCTCCACTGTAATGGGGCCCTGCACCGAGGCCTCGTCACTCGGTGTGATGCCATCTCGCACAAATCTCAGAACCCTAGATGGCTACCATTGTGGGGACATTTTGAAAAGAAACAGGTGGACCATGGTCAATACAGTATACCTAGTGAGCTGACACAAGTAATCACAAAGAAAACATTGAAACACACATGCAATAAATGTTTTCGTGCACTAAGTCGGAAATCAGAAGTTAGGGTCCTGGGGTATGGATACTTCGGCCGCCGCACCAACACTGGACTCCCTGGACTGATAACCACACTCAATACCCTTAACACTTTTGCTTCACATAGAAGAAATATCAGAGTCCTGAGTTCGGCGGTAGAACTAAACTACCTCTGATACCAATTTGTCACGACCCATCCTTGGGGCCCGTGCCGTGACTACCCCAAGCCCACCTCCCATAGGCTAGGGGATGGAGACTAGGACCAAAGGCGTAAATCCCAAAAATAGGGAAGGCATTTTCTTTATAAAAAAAAGCACCATAGAGTACGCAAACCGAAGCAAACACTAAGTAAACTATATACACAAGTAAGTGTTGGAAAGTAAATGGTCCAGTATACAAAACCAACTGAAAGTGCAGTACAACTGGAAAGAAAGTAAAAAAAACTGAAAAGTAAGAAGTAACCACCAAGTCGTCCTCCGGAACTCCCACCTAAAGGGTGAGTACAGACAGTCTCACCGGCTCCTCGAGTCCGGTCATCCTATCCGTGTACGTCCCACCAGATGGACCACTTCCGGGTCCCGTCCTACTCAAGCCTCAACCACGATCAGCGCTGTTCGTCATCTGAAACCAACACAACGTAGTGCGGGCGTAGCCCATACAGGGGTGAGTATACGTTACTCAGTAGGGACCCCGAGACTCCCGAAGGTCTCCCAGAATCTACAAAGGATAAACCACAAAGAAAGATACAAATACAAGTATCAACCAACACAACTTTTGTATATTCCCATACATATACCTAAGTCACCAATTTCAGTTCTGCTCCAAATCATGAGCTCAAGTACAACCCAGTCCACCAAAGAAAGTATAACTCAATCCACACAGGAAAGTACGCCCCAATCCAAACAGGAAAGCAAGTCAATCTTATCGAATATAAAGATTGAAGGTCAAGACTCAGCTCACATAGGAATACTATTCACGAATAGGGGTGGAGATGATTGATGTAGCCTCTGAATCATCTCCTCTGCCGAACCCACGTAGGATCCAAGTAAAGATATCGTCACTGCCAGACCCACGTAGGATCCAAGTACAGTAACCAACGCTGCCAAACCCACGTAAGATCCATGTACAGTCGTCCTCACTGCCGAACTCACATAGGATCCAAGTACAGTCGTCATCGCTGCCGAACCCATAGAGGATCCAAGTACAGTCTTCATTGCTTCCGAACCCACGGAGGATCCATGTACAGTCGTCATCGTTGTCGTAGTCGTAGCCAGCTCTAGGGTTCCCGCACACAGCATGCTCGATTCTAGGAGGGTCCGCTCCACGAGCCAAGGGTTCGATACATCAACTATCACTAAGTCTAGAGTTTATGTATCACAAAGTTCCATCTCGTCAATAGGAACTCAACCCGACCGACGGCGCGCCAATCAGACGCCCGGTCTGAGAGTTATTGGCTTTTTCGTCCCAGGAGTCCGGTTGGGTTTTAAGCTAAAACCAACCCGACCATACTCCAGATGAGGCCAAACCTTGAGTGGAGTAAGCCAAAATAACCGTCTCACTAAGAGGAATCTAACAAAGTTTACAACACATCAATCGGACATCCGGAGCTTGAGTTATAAGCGTTTCTGCTCCGAGGGCCCGGTTGGTTTCATGTTCGAACCAACCCGGACGTATACAAAGTTCTCTGAAACACTGAGTGTAATATACCGAAACGACCATCTCAATCCAAGTATCTCAATCCAAATGAAGGTACGTCGATTAGAGGTCTGTAGCCCACGATATGGGCTTTTGAACGGTTTAGTCTGAAAACAGGGGGTTTGGGATCGGTCCGACCCGGCCCAATACCCCATGGGGCGGCCCGAACCAAGTCGACCCAACCCGGGTCTGGGTCCGGCCCAGTTGGGTGCGGCCCTGCCTAGCTGGTGTGGCCTGGCCCAGTAGGCGTGGCCCGGCCTGTCGCGGGGGTCGGACCCAGCACGGCGGGCCCGGCCCGGCCCGGGTGGCCCAGCCCGACACAGGCAGCCCGGCCCGCGTGGCCGGCGACTCGACTTTCGGCCGAGCATGATGCGGGGGGGGGGGGGGGGGGGCACTTACCCCTTGATTGAGATACGACCGACCATTAAGGCCGGATTTAATTGAACCCGCGGGATCCGAGGGGTCCCGCCTTTAGCTGGTGCCAGCAGCCGACTTAGCCGGCAGCTCCCCTGAACCGCCGCGACCTTAGGCCGCGACTCCTAATCGACCGGCATGGCGCAGCGGTGCCACACCCCTTCACCGCGGCCCGCCCCGGCCACGTCCATCCGTGGTGCTCCGGTGCGGCACGACGGCGCCGTGCCCCTCCGCCGCGGACCGCTCATGGTCGGGGCCTCCTCTCGTTCTCGTGCGGTGCAACTACACCGCGCCGACTTCGCCACCATGAACAAAAAGATAATCAAAATAAGGGGAGGAGGATCAGCCATTTTTTTTGCGGTCCGACCTCCTCCCGTTGTCACGATAATAGGTGGCCAAAGAACAGGTATTCACAACGACAAACAACGCGCAAATTTAATTGATTAAATTTGAACTTAACCCCTACCTCAAAGAAGTTCGCGGAAGCTAGCGTCACGGGGGGGGGGGGGGGTTCGATGATGACGTTGGCATGCGTCCAAGGAAGGAACAACGTCTCACACTAACTGCAGAGTGGGGAAAGAATGGCACGTCATCTCTTCTCGGTGTCGGTGTTCTTCGTCGAAGTCTTGGTGTTCTTAAATGAAGAAGATGAAGTTCTTCCAGAGTTAGAACTCTCACTTTCCCAAAAAACCCCACACAAAGAGCCAAGCCAAATAAAATAAGACTCTCCTTATTTTATTAAAGCTTGGAATGCATTTCAAAATTTACAAAATTAAAAATTGAATCCACTTAATTAATTAAACTTGTGTTGTCAAATTAAATAGAGAGTTATGTTGGAAATATTAATGTTGAAGAGGAGAAGCCACATAATTAATATCAAGGGAGGTTTAGAGGGGGTTTAAGGGGTTATGGATAATGTGAAGAGATGGGGGCTCGTGTGGGCCCCACCTCTCCTTTATTCACTCAAGAGAAGTTAGTAATCTAGTGGGACCCACCCAAACTTCCACACATAGGTTATAACCACTAGAATAGAGAAATAAAATTGTGACACAACTTTATTTCACTTAATACTTGAACCATTTTAAAACAACTCCTCTCGAGCAAACACAACTCTGATAAAGGTATTTCTAAGCAATTAACTGCACTGCGGATTCATCGGTGCCCTAAGATTTAGATTCTGAGCACTGGTTCAAAAGTTAGAAAAACCCGCTCGTTCGTTCACTGAACATACCCGAGCTAAACTTTGTTAATTGATTCCGAGCACACCGGGCCTCAGAATCAGGTGCCGTCAAAAACTGCATACTCGTAAAATGCCAAAGAATTTAAGAAAAAAAAATTCCTTGAAATTTACGGATCGTTACACTAATTTAATCATTAAATAAATGACACTAAAAATGAAAAAAAGTTGTTAAAACAAAATACGTTGTGGATGATAAAACATTTATTTAAATGGATGGAGAAACATTTTAAACTCTTTGAAATAACAAAATTGAAATCCAACATCACTAAACAGATAATGAATCATCCGAAATATAATGACATGATCAGAAAAGGTGATAATTTATGGTTAATACTATTTTATTTACCTATAGATAATTTAATTCATGGTTGAGCAGTGATAATATAGAAATGGTGCATAATTCAATTTATTAATTTTTTTACATTTCATAATGAAAGTTATTTTTAATGAACCATTAATATAAACGAGATAGAATAAATTGGTTTGAAATGTTATTTAAAAAAAAATGTAGTTGGGAATACAAAAATTTATCATTATAGTCGATAATATATCAGTCGTGGATGATCAAAGTCCCTGAATTGTTATCATAACCCATGTAAAATATCATCATATTTAAACCACATCATAACATCTGTAATATTGGAATAAATTACCCATGTTATGTATAAAATAAACATGAATATTAAATATCATGAAATAAAAGAGTATCATGTTATTGAATTATAGTATGGATATATTTAATCCATTTGAAAAAGATCATGTTTTAAATCATAAACATGTCTTATGGAATAAAATTTTGATTTAAATAAAACCTTATAGTGGTTCCATGCATAGATGATCATAGTATACGATCCTCTAAAACAAAAACTTATATCTTATTTTAGAACCCCAATCATATATATTTCAATTTTATAATCATTATTATAAACTTTTATAATTATTGAATTACATTGTTATAGGATTTGGGGAGCATAATTTGTTAATAATTTTGAATCTTTTCACATGGTTAATAAATTTGATATAATTACCCATAATTTGATTATAATTTCATTAATTGTATATAATATTAGTTTATATCAAATATAACATATATTTATGTATTATTTCATTATTTTTTTACATATGGGTTTGGTTATATAATCTGATGATAGAATATATAACTACTTTTTTTTTTAAATTTTATATATTGAAAATGATACTATAATAAGAAAAAAATTAATCATTATAAAATTTTATTAAACATTTAAAAAATAATTATGTGATTAATAAATTTCATTAATAATCTTTTTTATGTTCCCATATAATTCCAAAAACATTTTATAGCATCAGTGATGTATGTTGTTAGACTATCCCAAACATAGACCCATGTTAAATTGATTGTTGTGAACGGTTATTGAGATCATTATTTTGACATATTATAATTATAAAAAATAATTATTATATTTTTTTAATTATTTTAAATATAATATGAAATATTATTAAGATTAAAATTTATAGGAAATATAATAATTGATTATTCGTGGAGGAAGTAGTTAACAGACAGTAATGATTTTCTTTTCATTGTAATTAAATGTGGATTATAATGAATATATACCAATTATAACTTTATTATAACATTATATAATTTTACTAATTCTATATAAACAACTATATTATTATGATGATATGTTTTTCTTAGAGTAATATTGATAATAAAATCTAAACAATGAGATAATAATTTCGTCAGATATATGATTTTTCCAAGGTTGATCGATTGATATTAATGTTTATAGTATCAATATAAGGGACCAAGGTATTATGTAGGAGGGATATAATTCTATTTAGGGATAGGGGTGATATATTTATGTATGAATTTTATGTTTATAATTTTTATTACTGTTTATATGTGGTATCATTTTAGAATAATAGATATCAATACTTTTGAAAGAACTCACCATTTATCAGTAATACCATTAAAATACTTAATGTTGAAAGACTAAAAAATAAAAAATGGATAGGATATGGTATTGGTTATTAAATGTCTCAATATATTTTCTCAACATTTATTAAATCAAAAATAATTATATTTTATCATTAGAAATTATCATTTTATAAATTTACTTTTAAAATATATTACTATTAATTAACTATGTGATTCAATGTTTTATAAAAAATATATCATTACACATATATGAAAATTTTGGTATGATGAGTCTAAATTTATTCTCTATTTCAAAAAATTAAATATCTATATAAATACTAAAATGAAATATTAATTACAAGTAGATAATGTGTAGAAATACTGTTTTTTTAGAAAAATGATAATTCCCCCATATGGATTGAAATTCATTTTTTAATTTATCACAAATAAAATGTGAAATTAAATATTTATATATTGAATTTTAAATAAAATTAGATACATTATTTAAATATATTTAATTAGATTTAATTATTATAAATTCATGAATATTAATAAAATATTAATTTTAAAATAAATAATTCTCCATTATCTAGGGAGTTAGAATCATTATTAATAATCAATAATTTCTTCCTAAAAAGGTAATTAGAGATATTAAATAATAATAATAATATTAAAATAAATTTATGTATCAATTTCTAAAATGAACAATATATGTGTTGGGTAGTTAATATAAATATTTTTTCATGTGACACATAAAAGAATTTTTTTTTGAAAAAGAAAATTTTTAGTACAAAATTATAGAATTAGGATAAAATAATCAGTTAAATATATTCCATTGAATTTTGTATAATTTTTTCAATAAAAATTTAAATATTTTAAAAAATAATATAACAAAAATTATATCCATCATGATATTATTAATTAATCAAAATAGTCAAAAATATTTTATATAATACAAAATATATTTTCTAAATTTTGATAATTGATTTATAAATTCACAATTATTTTTAAAAAATTATAATTATAATTTATAAGATATAATTTTCTTGTATACATGTTTCAAATAAAATACATGTGCCTTTATAATAAAATAATTTCATAAATATAAAAACAATAATAAATTTTTTATTTCCCATGAACGTTCATTGCATAAAAAAATTCGCAAACATTATTCTTAATCTAATATATCTATGATAGATAAAAATATCTTCTTAATGTTTTAAAATTAAAATCATTAAATTACTAAAATAAATAAAATAAATTAAATTTATTAAAATCCAATTTTTAATGAAAAAATTACATTTTTTCAAATAAACAACTTCTTATTTATAAAATAATATAGTCATAATATATAATTTAATTAATAAATAATGAAATAAATAATCCCTTGAAAGAATATTCCTATAACTGTGTGATGAATTTATATATATAATTAAAAAATAATAGAATTGGATTTTTATTGAGTATTTAAATTCGTGTATTCTATCAATATAGGTATATATATTATTAAATTATTATATAATTCTTATTTATAATTAAATAGAAGATTATGATCTCTTTAGATGACTTGAACCTGAAATAAGTATTTTTGGTAAATTTGGGTTATGGTTCACCTATATTATTCATTTCAATGATCTCTAAATGATTGAACTTATCCTATATATAGTATTTCTCATGAAACTGTTGGATGATTTTGGCTATAGAAAAATCACAGGAAAAGCCTAGTAAAGCTAACTACATTCCATGATAAGATAAATGTGTTCCATAAAAAAATATTACTTGTGGATGAATTTTGATATTAGTTGATTAATTAGTTTTGAGATATAGTGTCATTAATTTATTACACTAATTTAATTTCATTTAAATATTTTTATTGAATAATTAAAATATATGAATGTATATTTTGATTTTTGTTTCAGTTTTTCATGTGAAACGAAATATTACAAAATATTTATTTATGGTTAACATATTTTCATACTCAATGTTGTACATAAATCATTTAGATTTGAAATTTTTTACATGAAATATATTTCATTTATAGTTGAATCCCAATATTGAGACATCATTATGAGTATTTAGAGTATAAAATAATAAAAACATAACACTTATGTGATGATTTCTGAAAAAACTAGTGTATATGTATAATGTATGAATGAAAATAGTGTTTTATATGAGAGTATAATATAGAGAAGATGGTTTTGAATAAATAGTATTATTTTTAGGGAATCTATTTAGGGTTTAAAATCACATATTGGGAGTGATTATTTAAATTATATAGGAAACTGGAATGATTCTACAAATATGATTTACCTGAAAGTGGGAATCCGAAGGGAACTAAAAAAATTTATATCCCCAAAAATGAAATGTTCATTTATAATGGTATATATACAAGAGAAATACATAAAATTAAATTTATACATGAGATGAATATTTTATAAAATATAGAAAAAATTATTGATTGTGAAATTGATATGTCATGAAGGATATATCAGGAATCCTAAAACATGTGTTCGTGATTCATTCTTCATATGAACATAACATCCCAATTGATTCTCATGTATTTATATTATAATTCTTTAAGAGGGATTTCCCTAAAAATATGATTTCTTACAGTAAGGTGATAAAAACTAAGGGTAATTTTTTATCATGGTCTAATCATGTTCCCATATTACATAATGATACATATAGTTTCATTAATCTATCATGAATAAGTGACTTGTCATTCTACAATGATTTTTTTGTGCTCCTTGATATTCATTGGCCCCTCCTAATGAGTTATATCATTCACCGACTATACAAACTCTGAATTCAATATAGGAAATCATATTGTATTTAATTTCATTAGAGGGATATGTATAACACATCATTTACTTTGGATAGGTCTGGTTATAGCTCTATTCGATACCCATATAATTTATGTTATAGAAAATCTCATATTGGAAAATGTATATTTGAACAACCATACCCATCATCCAAAATCTAATGGCTCTCTTCCATGGTGTTTTATGGATTTATGATTTATCAATAAACATGAACACTAGGTCCTATTGACAGATTTCATAAAAAATATTCTATCATTTTTGTGATATATTGTTGTTTTGATGAGTGGTCTATTTCTTTCAGACCATCTATTTGATCTTCTTATGTTGTATACATATATCTCATTAAAATAAAACTAGTATTTAGCTATATTGCATCTATTTTCATACAATAATTCATATAGGGCCATTAGAATTATTGAATTTTATTTTTTTTGTAAGAGAACACATGTACATGAGATAGTTCTCCAAGACTACCTGGATGCCCATATGGGATTCTCCCAAAATAACCCCATATTTTCGGATAATTTATTTAAATTCAATATTTTTCTAGGGATGATAGGTTATAATGAATTTTAGCTTTATGATGAATGTATTAAAAATAGTCTTCTAGAATATTGATATAAACCTATGACTATGATCAAATATGATGGGTCTAATTTTTCCATACAACCATACCGTTTATATATTGTATATATTTTCATAATTATGGAGTGAAGATTTCTCTCGAATGGAAATTAAGTGAATATTCCTTATAAGATATCCTACCACAATTCATATAGAATTAATCCAATTTAATTAATTTATACGACCACTAATAATATCAATATTTTTTTACTTGTATTTCCATGCAGTTATGGAAAATGGATACATAATACCTTTCGATATTTTCCGCTCAAAAATCACCAACTGATAAAAACGTAACATTGATATATATTCTATTATCAACTTCTTGATCTATTACCAATAATAGTTTTGTTGATAATTTCAATAATAAATCATGTAATGATAAGATATTATATTAATTAATTATATACACTTTTATCACTGACTATGATAGAGTATAATTTCTTCTTCCAAATCAGAGAACTTCGTCATCATCAATTATGAACTTATAAGATATTACCCATTGATAAAACATCATCGATATTCTTATTTACCATATCATCTCTATATAGTTTCCTTATTTTTCTTGTATCAGTGGGGGTGTAGATATTGGAAAATTGATGTATGATTCTACTTTCCACATAATAACAATTTCCATTAATTTAATTAGTGAGAACATCAAACCATTATCAATATTCATCACATATATAGTCATAGTAAAATTTCTATTAAAATAATTTGACACTATTTTAATCTTCATAAGATGTTAGTGTGTTTGTAAAGAATAATACTTGATTATATCAAATATTCTACATTAGATCATGTTAATATCATTGTTTGTTAACATTTTTCAAATTATTATAGTAATTAAATTTGTATATATATTTTTTGATTCCCCTTATAGAGATAGTCTCTAAAAATCCTCAACATAATGATTTATATAACTAAATGATGATCATTCCTCAAATAAATCAATGCATACACCTTTAAAATTCATTATTCATTTTCTATAAATTTCATAGTCTACATGTGTGGACTACCCAAATATTTTTTGATGAGTCACATTAGATACCTATGGGTATTTAAATTATATGTTTAATAGGTAAACTGTTCTTCAACTTATATAATCTACCTTCACAAAAATCAATCAATCTATAAATTACTTTATTATGAGTAATCAAGGTTAAAATATTATTCAATAAATATTTTTTTCTCTTGAACTGTTGATAATACCAAACTATTTCTAGAAAAATATTGACATATATATATATATATAATATGAAGTTTTATTTCAATACTTATTCACCATATTTCCAAAAGTGTGTGCTGATATAAACTTAAATGTGATAACATATCACATGACAAATACTTTCTCCCCTAAGACTCAAATTTAATATAAAATGAATTTAAGATATCATTAATCAATGTATTAATCATATATTTATAATACCCATCATTCTTTTATTTTATTAACATTTATATAAACTTTTCAAAAACAAATACTACCATAAATTTCTTGAGAAATTATTTAATTAATATATTTCAGATTCCCTTGCACATCATAGTATATTTACTACGTGAAAATAAATCTAAAATGAACTCATATTACCTGTAACATATATGCATTGACGTCATGGGAATATCCTCCTCATCCATTATAATAAGATGATATCTTTCCCAAATTTTCACTATTGAGATGTATTGATCTCAACATAACTAATTAAATATTAAATGGCTTTGGCCCCAGTAGTGAAAATTATGTGGATATTTTATTACAATGAAATAGATACAAGATTTAAATCACCAAGGATTGATAGGTTTTTTAGGATTGAAGAACAAGATACATAAATAGTTCCCTTATAATAATAGTAATTAAACAATGAACACAACAGAGGAAAAATAAACAATGTCCCCAACACGAAATCGATGATTTCATCTTCATAACCATGGGAAAGAAAAAAAAGTAATAGGATGTAATAAAATTCTCAGTAAGAGTTATATTCATAAGAGAAATGAATCAAAAGTAAATTGAAAATAGTTAATAATTCAAAATTAAAAATAAAATTTAAATAACTAAAAAAAGATGACATTAAATTAACAAAATATGAAAGATAATTCCTCCTAATATTTATTAACTGTTAAAATGAAATTGATTTAGATAATTGAATAAAGAATGATGGAAATGATTAATTATTTAATGAAATTTATCTAGAACATGAACCACTACTCTCAATAATTTTGACAAGATGATTTATGTATGTGGGTGGAAGATCATCTAATTCTTCTTTGATACAATTGCGAATGGATTATTGCCAACTAATTTGTCTCAACAGACCTATCGATGCATCAATGGAATATATAAATCTAGATCCCACCCATCACTATAAGTCCGAATCAAAATTCATACATATATTTCATTCATGAAATATATTAAATTTTTTAAATATTCTATTGATCATTGATTAACAATTTATTAATATTTCCCATGTTAAAACAACATTCAATGTAAACATCATATATAGAAATTGAATATGGAATAGTAAATAATAATATCCATGCTACAATGAATATGTATATTCAAGAGAAACATAATTTAAAATGAAAAATAATTTCAAAGGGTTAGTAGATACACCCTATAAATGATGAGGTGAACCATACAAAGTAAGTCTCAATGAAACAAAAATTGAGATGTTGTTCTTTACCACATTATATTTAGTCAAACTGTATTCCCCATAATGTATATTATAGTTAAATTAGACATTGAATACAATCAATATAATTATATTTATTATAAGATATATCAATTAGAATTATATATACACATCAAATGAGAAATAATTGGTGAATGAGGAATATGTCACAAGAATAAATGTGAGATGAGAAACCCCATATATTATGTTAAAACGTGTTTTGCACTTGTACATGCTGTATAATATAATAAAATATGATAGATTAATTACTTTATAAATAATTAATTCAATATATATTTTATAAATTATAATATTATTATGTTCATTTATGGCCTTTTTGATGAGTTATATGATTTAATTTTGTTTTTCTAGGACTATTCATTTCCTAGTTTTATTGCATGTTATATAATGTATAATTATGTGAGATCTTACAAAATGGGATAAACAATAATTAATATTAATGTAATGATATTAATATAATTCATGTATTCTAAATTTTCGTCACATATCAGTTGGTCAATTGATTTGAGAAAGATTCTATAGATAAATCATTTATGGAAAAGGATTATTTTGTTGGTTTTTAGGACCATCATGGACTAGTATTGGTTTATATAATATTATTTATATATTTATGTTAAATGATATTGAATAATATGTAATACACATATTATAATATAGTTCATCCATAAAAATGGTTTTATGTCCAATGTTGAAGGCTGTAATGAGAAACAAAAACTTGTAGTCCACGATGGAGGTGAATCAACACCACACGAATGATATTTCATATTTATAATTAAATGTTTTGGAGAAGAGTTATGATGATGAAAATTAAATTAAAACTATAAAAATGATGTATATAGATCATATTTTATTTTCCCTTTTACTTTTCATATGGGAGGTGATGAGGATAAGAAAAGAAAATATATTAAAATAGAAAGAATATGGATTTTACCCGATGAAAATCATCTCATTGGGAACCTTCTCCAGACACATAGATTTCATCATTTTGTAAGACCAGAAGGATTTTGAGATATTGAAGAGATAAGCGATGAAATTTAAAATTAATTTAGACATTATTCATTTCTTATATTGTTAGATGATAAGGGTTGTGAGGGTGGTATTTATAGTGGAAGGAGTGGTGTGTTTATGATTATTTTATTCATTATATTATTATTTTATCATAAGACTATCAATAGTGATGATTCTTGTGACTATGTAATATAAAAATTTGAATTTAGTTCTAAATAGTTATTGATTACATCATGTATAACACAAAAATTCATGTATTCATCTTAGTTCTTTAAATACTATAAATTATTCTATTTCATAATTCACCAAAAATTAAACTATTTTATGAAATTACTGAAAATTCACCCTAACCATTTTTTGATGTCTATATTTAAAAAATTCAATTCAATTTATGAATATATTTTTTTAAATAATATAAATTTCATTTCTAATGAAAAGAGCAATTTATTCAAAAAACGACCGACTTTAATAGTATAACCAATTTTGTGATAGTTAAAAAAATTATCATTGGTCTCATAAAATTTTCATAGAAATATAAAAAAACAAAATATTAATATATAAATATATTATATGATTTTTATTGTTTTAATCAATTATATTAGTCATAATATTTTAAATAAATATTTATGTTTTTCCAAAATACCATCAATTAAATTATCATTTTAAAAACAACTATTTACTTATTCTGAGAAATAAATATATCATATTTCAATTATGATATAAGTCAATATATTTATACCTTAATGTGTGAGGGTTTTATTAAAATATGATGTTTATTATTCTTAACAATCAAATTAATATTCTAACAGTCTTGCTAATACTTATTGTTTATCTCGATTCTTTTAAGCTCGCTGATTCATGAAATGTAAGACATCGAATAAATTGAATTTATTTATGTAAATAAAATATATAAATCCTTGGGTGTTATATAATTTTCTCATAAAAAATATAATCCAAATTTATCTTTAATATTTCCGTTCCAACTGACTATGGTGGTTCTTCTTCAGAACATCCTCTAGATCCCACATTTCTTCTTTAATTTTATAGTTTCTCTAAATAACCTTTAATAGTGCACTCATTTGATTTCTCAATACATTCTCTCTTTTATTTTTAATCTTTTTAGACTATTTATTGTAAGAAAAACCAACATCACATTATATTTTTTATAGGATAGATCATGTGTTCAGTAAGGATTGTACTTCCATGACAAAAATATGTGGAGCATATCATGAACATTTTGGAGGCACTGTGGTATTGAAAATTCATAAGCTACAGATCCAATTCATTCATTAATTTTAGTGGTATTATGTACATGGGGATGAATTACCCTTATTAAATGAACCATATTACACCCTTCAATAGAGATACATTTTGAATGATCTAAACTCAAAGATGAAATTTTAAACCCATTCTACGGTTTTCAGCATTACTCTTTCTCCTACATTGATATTATTTAATATGATTCTAAATATAAATTACCATTGTTAATGTTTCTTTAATAATTATTGTTCTTATATGTTTAGATTCATCAACTTCACCCCAATAAGTCATAGTATGACTCTTATTTCCATATATTGGTTCAAAAGGATAAGTTTTAATAAGTGGTTGGAAACTATTATTATAGTCAAACTATATAAATGGTAAAAATGTATTCCACATCCATTTAAATTCTTGTGAGAATGATATAAACATGTTTTCCAATGGATTAATAATCTTTTCATAATGTCCTTCGATTTTATGGTGGGAATATGTACTAAAATGATGATCAGTATCCAAACACGTTGGAAGAATCATCTTCAATATTGTTTTAAAATGGGGATATTTATCAGAAACAATTGATAGAGTTTCTCCATGTAGACATATTAAATCATCAATATATAGTCTTTCTAGGTTCTCAAATTTTAAATCATCTCTTATAGTATTAAAATGATCTAATTTTGTATGATCATCGAAAATAAAATAAACAACATCATTCCTTTTCAGATTCCTTAGTAGTCATCTGAAAAAGTCCATTATAACTGTATCACATTTACTAAAACCAATAGATAAAGGATTAATGTCTCTCACAAGAGTTTTCCATGATATTTCACTTTTTTTCAAAAATAGGCATATTGAAACATGCCCATCAATTTATCATTTCATATTATCCTAGAAATATTGTTCCATTAAAGATATATACATAATTGTACTAAAGTAGTGTATAGAGATATTAGAGCTATGAGCATTATCTAATAGTTCCCATTCTAAACGAGGTATGGATTGAACACATATCCTCTTAACTGATTTCATAATTCCATCATCACACACAATTTATTATAAATTTTCATCTATAATGGAATTATTTTCATTTAAAAATTCTATTCATTAGATTATGGAATTTTTTTCTTCTATATTAATGATGGTTTAGCGATAATTTTAAAAAGTAGTGAATTCTCTCATTACCTAAAAATTATAATATCCATATTTACTAAATCAATTATGACTGGATCTCAATCAGAAACTATATTTTTCAATGCTCCATGATCCTTCTTACTCAATGCATTAGTTACTATATTTGATTTTATTGTTTGGTAGTGCATTGATTGGTCATAATATTTTATTATCTTGGTCCATTTTATATTTATGATATTATGTTATTTCTATGTAAATATGTATTCCAAACTCTTATTATCAATACATATCTCACATATTTGACCATAGATATAGTGTATCCATATATTGAATAAAATTATTACGTCTTCTATTTCAAGATCAGGAGTTGGATAATTTTGATCCAAAATCACCATCTTCTTTGATGTATGTGAAATAACATTATAATTTTTTATAAGGACAAAACCCATTACTTTTATTGATGTAATATCATATATATCATAGACCCATCATTTCTGGATGGTTGATTAAAAGTATGAGAATTTACTAATCATCCCTAAAATTATTCAAATCAATTTTTACATTCTTTTTTCAATATGGATATACCCCATTTACATTTGATCTTTGTTAAAGATTTATCAAATTTGGAAATGTTTTTTAAAAAAAATTTATAGTAACCTACTAAATAAATAAAACTACATACCTCAATTATGTTCATTGGTGTATGTACTTATGGGACATCATTTATTCAAGTAGATTTAATTGACATTCTATCAACATAGAAAATATGGTGATGAGAAGAAGTTTAAATTTACCATATAAGACATTTATCTTGAGAGTTTTAAGAATGAGCTTAGAGGGGATATTTATGATCTTCATAGGTTATATAATATAATAAATAACCTTAATGAATACCAAAAACAATTCATAATGTTCCTTGAATATTTTGGCCATGAGATATATAAAAATCAAGGGTGAATTTTTCAATCTAAATGGAATTACTGTAAAATCATAATAACCATGCCTCATCTAAAAATAAATGTAAAAATTGTATTTCCTTTTTATCTACACTTTATGATATCAATAAAGAAGTTAAATCATTATAAAAATATTGAGATACCTGATGTTGATCAACTGAATCAATAATTCAAGCTAGTAGATACATTTTCATTATCATATATTTATTAATATATATAATAAATGCACAACCACATGGATACATCATTATTATTAATAAATAAAACATGGGATACACATACAGAAACACTAGGGTGAAGAAAATCCATTATTAGTAATCTCATATATCTTTTTTTTTCATATCCACTAATTCGAAATTGACTATAATATAGGTATTATTTGATATTTGGTTTTAATAAAGGATTATATTATTATAGAACTCTAAATCACTCTCCAAAGGTGTCCAAAACAGTCCTCAATAAATACGTCTATGTGTTCTTGTACAGTAATTATATTCTCAATTTTAATATTTACATCATCATCTTTGAATATTGTTTTTTCTTCCTCCCCATGAATTCCATTTAGTAGATCTACCAGGGATGGATCTAGATAAGAGTAATATGATGATTTTTTTATCTAATGATAATGTATTATAAAACATCTTTACAAATTGTAATTTTCCTCTTCTTGTAATAAATTGTCACATCATACATTTATTTTAATATATTATAAAGATTATATAAATTTCAAACATAGGTATAGAGAGATGTTCATTAAATAAATCACGTTTATATGACATAATGGGGGTTTCCCCAATGATTTTTGTTGTAATTACACTTCCATTAAGAGTTTTTATTGACAACTCCCATATCAAATGAAAAGGAAAATGTCTAGTTTTCATTTAAAATGTGTATAAATAAAACATTGAGATGATATGTCTTCAAATAAATCATTGAATAAAATTTATTATACTATTAATTTACCTATAACCACATCATTTTATACTTTTACCTGGTCTGTAGTGACCACATAAGCATCTCTATCACCCCTTGACCTCTTCTATGGTACATTCCCCTGGTGCTTGTGACATTGATTTAAAAAAATTTACCCATTTCATATGATTTTATGGGTTTAAAATTATTTATTTATGTATTCCCTATATGTTAATTAGCTCGATAACCCTCTTTACACACTAATAAAAAACTCCCATTCCTGTCATGAATTTCTTTGAATGATCGGTATTGAAATTTTCATATTGTGGGAATTTATTTGGTCACTTGTTCTTCATTGATGCTTTACCTTTTAATGATTATTAGAAGAACTATAATTTTTATGATTTACCATAAACATATACGTTTTATAAAATTCATTCTCAGATTCAATGATAGTTAATAATATTTATTCATCTGATGAAAATGTTTGAGAAGCCAATGACCTTCATAGACATGTTTTCTGATGTAATTCCATACAATTATAATGCATAAAGATTTTATTCTATAGCATTAATGATACACAGCAGAAATCCAATAATGTTAAATAATATCCCTATAATGAGTTAGAATAAATCACTTGTAACAACGAGTTTTATCGATAGTATGTGTTAGACGCAAGGTTGTGTTTTGCCGAAGAATAATATAATAGTAAAATATTATATTATAATATAATAATTTGTAACACATCCATTAAATTAGATGATATGAATAATATTAACTACATTTTTATAATATATTTTTTAAACAAATATAATACTAATACATATGTTATGAATTAATTTTAAATGAATTTAATAACAAATTGAATATAAAGGGAAGGTTTTTATTGAAAACTATTTTTATGCTCACAATGTTCATTTAATATAATAAATTAAATTAAATACAATTTTTCAGTGATATTAATGTAATATATATATATATATATATATTCATTATATTTTTTATATTCATCTGATAGATTCTATAGAAATAATATAATAAAGAACCCAGTATAACTCATAAAATAAAATATTGTTATTCATGTACTTTTACTATATTTTAACGGTGAACCTATATTAAGTACTTTTTAGGAATTTTTTAAATATTTTATGTCAAAATAATCATAATATTTGAAATATAAATATTAATGTGATGTTATGGTGATAATATTTTATTTTTCTATGATGTTTTATTTTTTAATGAATAATGAAAAATACTAAATTTTAATTCAATAATACCTTTTAATATAATTTAATTATAATGATAAATTATATTTTGTATTGTTTATATAGTTTCATTAGATTTTATTGTATTAATTAATCCAATTTACTTCATTTTAATAAATTTTTCTTTAAAATTTAATATAAAAACATAGAAAACTTTTGAACTTTTATACTTTGGAATCCTGTATTTTCTTCCCATCTGCAGTATAGCATCCCGTCTTTTTATAACATAACTTTTCATTCCATTACACGGAACTGAGGATCTTTAAGGTTTAGTGTCTTGGAAACAAGGAACATAAAACATGAAACAAAAAAAACATTCTTCTTAAACACTTGAAAGGATTCTCTTCATGTTCACCCTAGGCTCATTACTGCATCCCATAACCTGGGGACATACATCAAAAGGAAGGGTGAGCAGAAGGCCCAGCAAGGGAAACAAGTGAAACATTTTACATATGAACTTGAGATACATCAATAAAGTCATGAAAAGAACTTTAAGGCATGAAAATGAAATCATGAGGCATATCATAAAAAAAATAAAACTTTTTCATAACTTGAAGATGTGGCTACATCATTTAACATAGACAATCATGAACATATCACCAAGGTCCATCCCCAAGGTGTCATTTTAAAATTACCAAGGTTATTCACCAAGGTATCGTGAAAATTGTAATCTCTAGTGGTTACATCATTACCCAATGCATTGGAGCGCTATCAGGGCGCACCCTTAAATTTGCCTTTATTATCATGTGAGCCACATATATCATCATAAAACATTTCATAAATAACCCACATAGCATGAAATAAATGGGTTTCATTTCATAATCATAACGTTTTAAAAACTGCTTTAAAGACATGATCTTTACGTCACATTAAACCCACAGAAAGGGAAAGCGGGTCTCATGTATGTCAATCCCAGAATTTAAAATGGAAAATTTTGATATATATGTGAATACCCTTGTATAAATAAGAGCTTTGAGTATTCACTTTATAACATAAAATAATTTTTGAGAAAAGAGAGAGGCATTTTGAGGGGAAAAATTCTGCAGCATAACGGCTAAGTTTCGGGGTTTTAGAAAACATTGAAATGAGAGGGGACATGGGTCACCCACTAATAAATGATCCATAAAACAGTAGGGTGAAGGAATAAGAAGGACATATGGACATGGTAATGAAATTTTAGGGACATACCATTTGAAATGAAAAACATGGAAGAAAAAAAAAGTTTAGATTTCTCTTATGAAAATTCGGCAGCCTTACGGCGTCACTTAACTTCAAAAGAAAATGATTTGACAAGATCAAATAGGGTCCCTCATCATATGATAATAAGAGATCAGTATGATGGATATATAGATAATTCCCCAACATAACAAAAAGGAACTTGAAAGAATTGACATGAAAGTAGAACTTCAAAACGAGAAGGGTGAAGAACCACTTAAAAATTCGGCAGCCTAACGGCGCCACTTAAAACTTCAAAATACTGAATTGAAGCGATCAAATGGGGTCTCTCATCATATGAAAATAAGATTCCAGTATGATAGATATAGAGATAATACCCCAATATAACAAAAAGGAACTTGAAATAATTGACATGAAAGTAGAACTTCAAAACGAGAAGGGTGAAGAACCACTTAAAAATTCAGCAGCCTAACGGCGCCACTTAAAACTTCAAAATACTGAATTGAAGCGATCAAATGGGGTCTCTCATCATATGAACATAAGAGTCCAGTATGATAGATATAGAGATCATACCCCAATATAACAAAAAGGAACTTGAAATAATTGACATGAAAGTAGAACTTCAAAACGAGAAGGGTGAAGAACCACTTAAAAATTCAGCAGCCTAACGGCGCCACTTAAAACTTCAAAATACTGAATTGAAGCGATAAAATGGGGTCTCTCATCATATGAACATAAGAGTCCAGTATGATAAATTTAGAGATCATACCCCAACATAATAAAAAGGAACATGAAAGACTTGAATGAAAATAGAACTTGAAAACGAGGAAGGTGAAAGAATCCCTTAAAAATTCGGCAGCCTAACGGCGCCACTTAAACATTCTTAAAACGAATTGATGAGAGCAAGGGGGGTCTCTCATAATATGAACATGAAATAGGCAGTAGGATGAATATAAAATAACATCCTCCAACATAAGAACATGGAGTATAAAAGAAATGACATAAAAGAGATTACTTGAAAAGAAAGAGAGAGGTCGGATCCCTTACCTTAAAATGTAACTCTTAAACCTCAAAGGTTGGGACCTTGAGGGCTTGGGGGGCACCTTGGGAGGACTCCTTGGGAGGTAATGAGACCAGAAATTCGTTGGGAATGAGTGGGGAGTCGAATGGATGAGAGGAGGGCTTGGTATTTATAGGGAAAGTGAGGGGACAAGGCATTAATGGCCAAGGGACACCTCACATGTGCTTTTCTCAAACCCATGTGCTCTCCCTTGTCATTTATCATGGAGTTAGGCCACATGGGGCCTCCAAAACAATAATTCATCACCCTTGTCCGGCCAACCCTCAAAAGATCTCATGACATCATCATGACACCGTTATGATGTCATCAAACATACCGAAACCCAAAAACTGTATTTTTACTATTCACTGAAAATTCAACTTTCTCAGAAAAATCCCAAAATTTCACATTAACCAAATATCAATGCTCTGATTTCAAAAATGAAATCCATTTTATAAAAATAATTTTCTAAATATTTTTAATTTAATTTTTAAATAAAAACACTATTCATCGAAAATTTATTTTTTCAGAAAAAACCCCAAAAATTACCATAACATAATATCGATGCTCTGAGTTCAAAAATAAAGTCATTTTTATAAAAATAATTTTCTAATTATTTTTAATTAAATTTTTAATTAAAAAACACTATTCACCCGAAAAAGCTAATACTTGAATAATAATTAATGAAACCGTTATTTAACTATTTTATTGAATCACATTACTTAATCAAGGTGCCTAGATTATTTTAAAACTTTCTTTAAGTGAGATTACTAATCCATTTGGTCATATTACAAATCCTAATCATAAAATCACTATTCATAATTTACTATTCATCAAAAATCAAGTTGATCTTATTAGACTCTAAATTTAGTACTGAACATAATTGCAGAAGACCATTTTTTGAAAATCATTACACATTTTTAATTATTTAGGGTTTACATAAACACATTTAAAATATCCTTTTTCTAAAATTCATAAAAAATATGCATACTATATTTATCCGGTTATTTCAAAATTCATAAACTTCATCATAAGAAGAAATCCCAATTTTTATTTAAAACAAGGATTACACAAGGTAGTTACGGTCTTGTTACATAACCCCTTATAATACCAGCATAGGACCTAAGAGTAAGGTGTGCTAGGGTGATAGAAGCTTGGGGCGGCTCAGTCAACATTGCCCGAGTAGTAATTTCTATCAGTTTGAACTTCTCACGAAGGCGATTCCGTTCCAGCTTCACATGATGAAGTTCGGCTTGGATTTGATCCAGAGCAAAGCCCAGTGGTGCTACCTCCTTCCCAAGCTCTGTTAGATGGGCTTCGATCGGTCCAAGACTACTAGGTGAGGCCAACGAATCTTCTTTCTATAATAATTAACCAAGATTACTTATATTTAGAGACAAAAATCAAAACATTTTGTTCACAGCGGTCGTATTGACCGATGGTTATATAATAGTCAAAACCCACTGATCTCATTTTAATTATAATCATGTTTATCAAATAAAACATTTTTGTTGAGTATAACAATAACACATAAAATTGGGAAACAAATTTTATTTAAAAAATTTCGGGTCGTTACAATCTTCCCCCCTTAAGAAATTGCGTCCTCGCAATTTTAAAATTGGGTTTTGAAATTTCATTGAAAGTCCCACATCGGAAAAGGAGTCAGTAAAACTATTACTTATAATAAAGAAAGGGAAGTACAAAGGTCACCCGAGTTAACCCACACTAGAGTTCCATGTAGGAAAACATGGACATGGAGGAGAAAACAAAGGGTCAAGTTCTGAGGGAGAGTGATAGAGAACATGATTAGGAGAAAGTTAACCATGAGAAAATCCCAAACTTATGATGTGTGTAAACGGTCTTTGATTACCTAGTAGGAAACGTAAACCAACAACATTTTTTTTTACGTTTCTTTTCATAATTTTGAGGATTTCATTTACTACATAGAACAAAAACATAAGAAAATATACTTACCTTCATGTAGAGTTTCATCCTTTAACAAGTCCCTACCAACACTAATCTTTTCTCCAAATGATGAGAATTCAAAAACACTTGGTCTCATAAAAGCACAAGAATCATCTTCTATAGAATCACATAATCTACAAAAGATTAACTATCTATTTCTTCTATCTTTAAACATTATCCCAAAAATAGAAAGGTTAAGGTAAAACAACTCTTCAAAAAGAAAGAATCCCATAGGAATGGAAACTACTTTTAAATCATCAAAGTTCTATTGTACTACCCAAATTTCATCATAGACCATTCCATAAATAACGGTCCTTAAAATTCCTCAAAACAAACCAAACTAAGATTGAAACCCAAATACAATAAGGATTTGATAACATAGTCTTCCAAAACAACTTCATTGTTCATCTCCAAACAACATCAACCACTCCTAACATCTTATAAAAAAAGTAGATAACCTAAACATATTTTACCCAAGATAGGTTAGTCATTCCCATAAGTAACCTAAATTACTATAAGTTCACCTTAAATTCATCGATTCTTCAAAATATAAGTCAACCTTACTCCTCAATGAAAATACCATAGTAATCTATTTACCTCGATCAAATATGGTTCCCAAAATAATGAATGTCTTCCAAAATAATAATCATATTTTAATCCCCTAATCATCCCTGTCATATTAATATGAAAATCGTCGCATTTCCTATCACATTGGTTGTCGGAACATGTTCTTCCATTTCCCACCATTAACTAAGAAGAGAAAGCATAGTTAGGGGCTTAAGTACTTAGCTAATAATCATGAAAAGGAACTGAAAGCATATAAGGATAACTTTTATATGAAAGGTATACCCTAACTTGTGATCTCCTAGGTTCCCATCTAGGTTATGAATGATCATATATTCTTATGTGAACCTTTATTTTATTTTATCTTTGTTCCTTTAACAATGGTTCATACCAAGCTTATGAATTTACCAAAGCATATCCCCCGGGAGTGTCGTAACCAAGAGTGCAGCAAGGCCCGTTGTCGTGTACCAGTTCCCGTTCGAGTCTAGCTCAAAGCGGTGTTTTCGGGTTTTACCCCTATGTACATCTGTGCCAGAGCCACCTCTACCTGCTCGTATCCAGACAGGGATGTATTTGTTTGGAAACCCCTTACTCAATACTCACCAAAATACCAGGAAGATTTCCTATATTAAACTTTTCTATAGGGTTCCTCCTAGAGTTTTCATATCCTAATTTCCACAAATAACTAAACTATCCTTTGATACCAACTATAGCATCCCGTCTTTTTATAACATAACTTTTCATTCCATTACACGGAACTGAGGATCTTTAAGGTTTAGTGTCTTGGAAACAAGGAACATAAAACAAGAAACAAAAAAAAACATTCTTCTTAAACACTTGAAAGGATTCTCCTCATGTTCACCCTAGGCTCATTACTGCATCCCATAACCTGGGGACATACATCAAAAGGAAGGGTGAGCAGAAGGCCCAGCAAGGGAAACAAGTGAAACATTTTACATATGAACTTGAGATACATCAATAAAGTCATGAAAAGAACTTTAAGGCATGAAAATGAAATCATGAGGCATATCATAAAAAAAATAAAACTTTTTCATAACTTGAAGATGTGGATACATCATTTAACATAGACAATCATGAACATATCACCAAGGTCCATCCCCAAGGTGTCATTTTAAAATTACCAAGGTTATTCACCAAGGTATCGTGAAAATTGTAATCTCTAGTGGTTACATCATTACCCAATGCATTGGAGCGCTATCAGGGCGCACCCTTAAATTTGCCTTTATTATCATGTGAGCCACATATATCATCATAAAACATTTCATAAATAACCCACATAGCATGAAATAAATGGGTTTCATTTCATAATCATAACGTTTTAAAAACTGCTTTAAAGACATGATCTTTACGTCACTTTAAACCCACAGAAAGGGAAAGAGGGTCTCATGTATGTAAATCCCAGAATTTAAAATGGAAAATTTTGATATATATGTGAATACCCTTGTATAAATAAGATCTTTGAGTATTCACTTTATAACATAAAATAATTTTTGAGAAAAGAGAGAGGCATTTTGAGGGGAAAAATTCTGCAGCATAACGGCTAAGTTTCGGGGTTTTAGAAAACATTGAAATGAGAGGGGACATGGGTCACCCACTCATAAATGATACATAAAACAGTAGGGTGAAGGAATAAGAAGGACATATGGACATGGTAATGAAATTTTAGGGACATACCATTTGAAATGAAAAACATGGAAGAAAAAAAAAGTTTAGATTTCTCTTATGAAAATTCGGCAGCCTTACGGCGTCACTTAACTTCAAAAGAAAATGATTTGACAAGATCAAATAGGGTCCCTCATCATATGATAATAAGAGATCAGTATGATGGATATATAGATAATTCCCCAACATAACAAAAAGGAACTTGAAAGAATTGACATGAAAGTAGAACTTCAAAACGAGAAGGGTGAAGAACCACTTAAAAATTCGGCAGCCTAACGGCGCCACTTAAAACTTCAAAATACTGAATTGAAGCGATCAAATGGGGTCTCTCATCATATGAAAATAAGAGTCCAGTATGATAGATATAGAGATAATACCCCAATATAACAAAAAGGAACTTGAAATAATTGACATGAAAGTAGAACTTCAAAACGAGAAGGGTGAAGAACCACTTAAAAATTCAGCAGCCTAACGGCGCCACTTAAAACTTCAAAATACTGAATTGAAGCGATCAAATGGGGTCTCTCATCATATGAACATAAGAGTCCAGTATGATAGATATAGAGATCATACCCCAATATAACAAAAAGGAACTTGAAATAATTGACATGAAAGTAGAACTTCAAAACGAGAAGGGTGAAGAACCACTTAAAAATTCAGCAGCCTAACGGCGCCACTTAAAACTTCAAAATACTGAATTGAAGCGATAAAATGGGGTCTCTCATCATATGAACATAAGAGTCCAGTATGATAAATTTAGAGATCATACCCCAACATAATAAAAAGGAACATGAAAGACTTGAATGAAAATAGAACTTGAAAA
Organism: Viscum album; assembly: GCA_963277665.1. NCBI lineage: Eukaryota > Viridiplantae > Streptophyta > Magnoliopsida > Santalales > Viscaceae > Viscum > Viscum album. The sequence continues at coordinate 1,136,380,555 of OY728150.1, read as the reverse complement.
CGAGGAAGGTGAAAGAATCCCTTAAAAATTCGGCAGCCTAACGGCGCCACTTAAACATTCTTAAAACGAATTGATGAGAGCAAGGGGGGTCTCTCATAATATGAACATGAAATAGGCAGTAGGATGAATATAAAATAACATCCTCCAACATAAGAACATGGAGTATAAAAGAAATGACATAAAAGAGATTACTTGAAAAGAAAGAGAGAGGTCGGATCCCTTACCTTAAAATGTAACTCTTAAACCTCAAAGGTTGGGACCTTGAGGGCTTGGGGGGCACCTTGGGAGGACTCCTTGGGAGGTAATGAGACCAGAAATTCGTTGGGAATGAGTGGGGAGTCGAATGGATGAGAGGAGGGCTTGGTATTTATAGGGAAAGTGAGGGGACAAGGCATTAATGGCCAAGGGACACCTCACATGTGCTTTTCTCAAACCCATGTGCTCTCCCTTGTCATTTATCATGGAGTTAGGCCACATGGGGCCTCCAAAACAATAATTCATCACCCTTGGCCGGCCAACCCTCAAAAGATCTCATGACATCATCATGACACCGTTATGATGTCATCAAACATACCGAAACCCAAAAACTGTATTTTTACTATTCACTGAAAATTCAACTTTCTCACAAAAATCCCAAAATTTCACATTAACCAAATATCAATGCTCTGATTTCAAAAATGAAATCCATTTTATAAAAATAATTTTCTAAATATTTTTAATTTAATTTTTAAATAAAAACACTATTCATCGAAAATTTATTTTTTCAGAAAAAACCCCAAAAATTACCATAACATAATATCGATGCTCTGAGTTCAAAAATAAAGTCATTTTTATAAAAATAATTTTCTAATTATTTTTAATTAAATTTTTAATTAAAAAACACTATTCACCCGAAAAAGCTAATACTTGAATAATAATTAATGAAACCGTTATTTAACTATTTTATTGAATCACATTACTTAATCAAGGTGCCTAGATTATTTTAAAACTTTCTTTAAGTGAGATTACTAATCCATTTGGTCATATTACAAATCCTAATCATAAAATCACTATTCATAATTTACTATTCATCAAAAATCAAGTTGATCTTATTAGACTCTAAATTTAGTACTGAACATAATTGCAGAAGACCATTTTTTGAAAATCATTACACATTTTTAATTATTTAGGGTTTACATAAACATATTTAAAATATCCTTTTTCTAAAATTCATAAAAAATATGCATACTATATTTATCCGGTCATTTCAAAATTCATAAACTTCATCATAAGAAGAAATCCCAATTTTTATTTAAAATAAGGATTACACAAGGTAGTTACGGTCTTGTTACATAACCCCTTATAATACCAGCATAGGACCTAAGAGTAAGGTGTGCTAGGGTGATAGAAGCTTGGGGCGGCTCAGTCAACATTGCCCGAGTAGTAATTTCTATCAGTTTGAACTTCTCACGAAGGCGATTCCGTTCCAGCTTCACATGATGAAGTTCGGCTTGGATTTGATCCAGAGCAAAGCCCAGTGGTGCTACCTCCTTCCCAAGCTCTGTTAGATGGGCTTCGATCGGTCCAAGACTACTAGGTGAGGCCATCGAATCTTCTTTCTATAATAATTAACCAAGATTACTTATATTTAGAGACAAAAATCAAAACATTTTGTTCACAGCGGTCGTATTGACCGATGGTTATATAATAGTCAAAACCCACTGATCTCATTTTAATTATAATCATGTTTATCAAATAAAACATTTTTGTTGAGTATAACAATAACACATAAAATTGGGAAACAAATTTTATTTAAAAAATTTCGGGTCGTTACATGCAGGATTAAATTTAAAATAATTTCATCTAATTATGTGTTTTTTAATTTTGTAAAAGGTAATGAATATTTATAATAATAATAATTAATATTTTATATTAATATAAAAATATTTTTTGTCAAAAAATTAATGAATGTAATTAAAATTAATTACAACCATTAAGGTGAAATTTTTATTAACAACCGAAATAAGCATAATATTAAGTGTCAAAAGGACCTTCACAGTTTTCCAAACTCCATCAGTTGTAAATAAATAGTCTATATCCCCCCATTGATTGAATTTAGTCCATTAATAGATCCACATACAATTGGAATAATGTGGGTGGAATTCCCTTGTCCAAAATTTAGTAGAGTGAAACTCATCCCCCACCATAACAATGAACTCCAGCCTCCCATTTTCTCACTCCTCTCAATCCACATTGGCTCAAACGATATCTTAACAAATATCTCTTCAAAATATCTATACTCAACCTATACTCCTCAAATTGGATTAATGACATGCACAAAATCCCATTTGGTGAAAACAAAAAGGTGTTACACAAGAAAAGGTAACCTCCTCCCTCAATCACTTTAGTTTTCTTTATTTCTATACAAATTCAATTAATCATATTCCATTATATAATAATATCAAAATTATCCAGAGTATACTGATATTTTATTTATTCAATGTGTTAAACCAACACTTACCCAAATTTCTATCTAGTGGGTAACAATCATACCATTTATGTGTACGCCGAACTACCACCTCATGAAATAATGATTGTTCATTATTTCGTTAACACCTATCATTATGATAATTATGATGGAAATTATATTTATATCATATCTATAAAATTTATAATTAATATACTATTCTATAATTATTTATATCATATTCCTTTATGTTATCCAATTTGTGTAAATACAATAAAATCATTTGTGGATGTGTGGAAAACTACCCCTAAAAGTGATTTGATTCATTAACCCCATATATATAATATATAAAGGATTGATTTAATAAAACTATGTAATATTTAATAAAAATATATTATAAAGGAACCATAATATACATATATATCATTTAATATTAATTCTTTTGAAAATAAAATGAAATGAATATAGCATTCATGCGTAAGTACGGTCTACCATCTCCATGAACAATGCATTTGATTTCTTATATCCAAATATTAGGGAATATTATAATAACAATACAATTATTATATGATTTATTTATATCATGGTTAGTATTATGAATATAATGATTCCATGAAATCAGCAATATGTATCATGTTATGTTGTACTTGATAAACTAAACAATTTACACCTGAAATAGATAAATTAGTGAATAATAGTTTTCAAATGGGTGATAAGATATTATAAGAATATAATATATGATATTATAAACATAAATTTGGTTCATTAATAAGTTATTAACACTGTGAAACCCATTATATAGTTATTTAATGGATCATCCCCTGAATAGAAATTCAAGGTAACGTATTTTGTATCTATATACATTCTATTGAGACTTATTTGTTTTTATGCACATAGATTTTTTATATAGTATATATACATTCCATTGACAGGTAATATCATGAGACTATTTATCCTATTGATATTATAAGTTTCATTCAATGTTATTTTTTCATTTATATTATGATTCCCATGTATTTACATGTAATTGGATAATTTTAAAAGTTTAAATAATGTTATATTCTGAAATATTTTTATTAATTATCTATCCAATCTCGATTTCTTTTTAGATTTATATATTTTTCTTAAAATAATCAATTTATTATTTTGTGACTTATTTGTGAAAAATAGTGCCCAAAATTCCACTTTTTTATATAATACAACGATCCATTAAATCTTTATGACATTTTGAGTTTCAAAATGATTTATTTTATCCATGGGAATATAATTTAAAAAGTACCATGTGGAAATTAATTTCATAAAAAAATTATTTTCATTGTGTTATAGTCTAACTTGATGTCATTAATGTTCCACGATTATGTGGATAATCACTTTTTACAATCTCTTTTTTTACTTATTTAATATTGATTTAAAACTCATAATCTATTCATTAATGGATTCTCACATAAATGTTATGGTCTTTTAATGGGTATACATTACAATATCTTTTTTTGGATTGTTTTAACCTTAATATCCTTCACTGGAAACCATATTATTATTTTCTAATAATCTATTTTGTATTCTTCCCCTCCAGATATTAATTAAATATATGAAGTAAGAGTACCATTTTTTGAACTATGTGGTAGTTGAAATAATTTAGAAAATATTTTAAATAAAACCCAACATCATTTTCTATTTAATTTGGGAAGATATTTTTTTTCATAAAACTATATTTTATATAGTGGTTTTCAAAAAGGTTTCAACATTTTATAAAAATATTTATTAAAAAACGTTTTATCCTTTTTACTTTTAATACTTTTTTCAAAGGAATATTATTATCTAATTCCATACTATCCAAAATGAATATTCTTTATACCTTAGATGGATTGTACAAATTTAAGAATCTTCAATTAATTGAATCCTCCTTTTAATTTTAAAATGTTATCCTTTTAAATTTATTATTTAGAAAAGTGTTTTTTAATTAATATGGATTTAAAAAGGTTATTACAATCAAAAGGATATTATAATCATAATTTTTATGAAAAATATTTTTATAGTATTTTAATTCATCAAGGATAACATTCCATTGTCATTACTATTCTTGGGAATTATTGTATTTATACCATTAATTTTTCTTCTTCTGGATGGTCTATAATTTATTTAGAAAATGACAGTATTCACATTCACTTCCTTGAATTATTTGTTAATCCCAAAGAAATATAGCATTTTCTATGATCACTGAACATTGTTTTTTCACCAAAAAATAATATATATAATTGTGGATGTGTTATTTTCCAAAACATTATGTCATTTTTACAACTGGTGCTCATGTGAATTATTATTTTGCAATATATGAAAATATTACTAAACCTATTTTAGATATTCAAGGAATGTATTTGAAAATGTGTATTATAGATTTGGAATATTTTATATGATGAATTGAATTTAATAGTAGTGATGTGTGAATACTAGAATTTGTGTATCGCCTCGATGCATCAACATGTTCTCAGTATAGATATAAGATTAAAAAATTGAACAGATTTCTCTCTGTACTTTTAAAATAGATTATAAAATTTCTTATCGGTACAAGATTTCATGTTCCTCAGACATGATGTCTAATAATTACAAATTTTTCTTCATTTAGTTTTAATTATTATTCATCCATGTGATGTTTCATTGATATATATATGAATATATTTCACATTCAGTTAGTTGATTTACTGGTATGTCATTCATTTTCCAACCATGCCATATTTATTTTTCTTTATATAATTATTTGACTAGAATGTAATTCCATTTATTTACCAAAAAAAATGATTAATATAATTTATTAATGATTTATTATTTTATACATTACCATTATTTAAAAATTGATCTCACCTTTATATTTGTTTTTATTCCCCATGAAAACAAGTAGAATATTCCCAATGTTATGCAAGGATGTTCTATACTAAAAAAAGTTACTATCCTTAGTGTAATGTAGTATTTTTTTTATTCGGTTAATTATTTTATCATGTACTTATATGGTTTACCAAGACTACTACACTATTTGGTAATTCGGGATTAGATTTTATCTAATCATTCAAATGTAATGGTAGTAGACATTGTTTCTAGCCGTTCTGGTGTTGGATCAATATTTTATATACCATATGAATATTAGTTGCAACCTTGGTAACTATAATTTGAAAATAATAGATTATAAAACATTAAAATAAAGTATAATTTTATGATAATTATAGAAGAAAAACCTTTAATTCTGGTTATGTAGATATTATCATCATATTCCTAGAAATAAATCGATATTTGGATACAAATAGTGGACATCATTCTGAAACATATGTTTCTAGGAGAAACATCTATGACAAGGTCGATCTGTACTGAATCAGTGCAACCTGTAATGTGACAATGGGAATTATTACCCATATGGTATGAACCAACCTAGAGATAGGATTAGTTTATTTCACATTTTATATACAAACCATTATGAATGATTTGAACAGTTAATGAAACTAAAAAACCTTGGTTAAAACTAGGAGTTTTAGATTTATGCTAATATGTCATTATTTATATATCTTATAAATGAGTGTACATATTTCATATCGATATATGTTTTTGTGAATTATTAGAGATAAATTTAATGAATTTTCCCTCTTTTATAGGGCCTTGTGATCCATTAAATTTTTATTTTATATTTTCATAGTTCAATAATAATTTTTGGATATCTATTTAATGAAGGATGGATACAATAAAAGAAAATAAATATATATAATTGTTTATATGAAAGAAAATTTTATAATGTAAGTTAATTTTATTTTATTATTAGATAATAAAATAATTTCTCAACATTAATAAAATGACCATAAAGAAATTTTTTACCCTTATATGAAAATTTTTATTGAACAAATTGTATTCAAAATCTGCAAAAACATATGAATTTGATTCCATAAACATTACATTGATCATTATCATGTTTTTGATTGATTTAATCAATCAATACTTATAAATATATACCTTATTACTCAATTTAAATATCATTAATTTCAACTAATGTTCTCTTACATAGATACCTGGATTTATATTATTCCTTGTGACCTTTGTACATCCCATTCACTCCTCTATAATAGATTTCGTACAAACCCATATCATGATGTGGAATTTCAAACACATGAAATATCAAAAAATATTTCACCTTGATCATGTTTAAATTGTGAGGATGTAATTTAGTTATGGTTGGGGAATATAAAACACATAAAATATAATGTATTAAGATTTTATTTCATAGTGTGTATGACATGGAACCCCAAGTTTATATGGGGATATAATATCTTAATGATTTATAATATATTTCATATTTTATATGTATTCAATTTATTTTTTATATTTTGTTGCACATTATAAAGAGTTAGCATACATCAAACAGAATGGTGAGTTTCGTTGATTTATTGTGATACAGGCAAGGATGGGTATTTCGAAACAAGAATATATAATTAAAATAAAATTATTTAATATAAAAATACATATCATTACTATTAAAGTAGTAGTTATGAATAGAATTAAAAATATTTTGAAAATATTTTAAAAATATTAAACTATTTCATTGGTTAGTAATTAATTATAAACGAATATAGGACCAATTTAATATAAATTTAATGTTTTTATAGATAACCATTTTAAGATCAAAAAATAGTTTTAGACAAATAATTAAATTAAAAATAATTTTTGATTGATATTAATTTGATATATATTTTATATACTAAATAAATTATTTCTCATATTCAGTTAGTATATTTTATATACATATTTTAAGAACAACCACAATGTCCCACATAAATTACTAAACTTTTATTAAAGAACTTTTACATCCTTTTAATAGAGACCAATTCTAAATACATTTTTTGAAAATCTTAAATTATAGGTGAAATTTATCTAAATAATTGAAATATAAACATAAATTTCATGTATGGTTTGATTTTTGATAAAATTTTGCGTTGTTTCATTTTTTAACAAATAATGAAAAATAATGAATTTTAATTGAAATCATATTTTCCATATAATTTATTTTTCTGTCTAATTTTTATTTTAATGTTTTTGAAATTTAAATTCGATTAAATTTTTTAATGTATTTCTATTTAGGTCATTTGAATCAATTTCACTTGGAAATTAAATATAAAATTTTTTCCAACATTTTAATGTTCTTACATTAAAAACCCACTTTGTCATCACATCTGAAATATTTCTTTTATATTTATTTCTCTTACTCATGTGATTGGAATTTTTATGAATCAATTAAATATAAATAATCATAAAAATTTATAATTTCAAACAATATCAAAAATGTTTATTAATATAAATATTAGTGAAAATAATTAAAAATGAATATAATGATTAATGTGAAATCAAGATTAGAGTGGAATGATCCTTAAAATAAGGAAACAAATAACCTATAAACTTGTATAAAATCCATAGTATGAAATATGATTACTCTATAATTCAATGGAATGAATATGTACCATTATTATAGGGACTTTTAATGGATAAAATATAGGTGCAATTCAATTTTAATAAATTTACAATAGTTCCACTCTTCCTCCACTATATGAAGTATCTCAATCCTCCAACATCCTCACACTATCAAGACGTGATGGCTTGAAAAATATATCATAAACACAACTTCAATAAACTTATAATTGTACCCTTGGTAATAAATCCTTCAATTTTACGCACTTTTGGGAAATTCAAAAGGTGTTCCCTGAATAAGAGGCACCGTCCTCCATGAAGCTCTTTAGTTTTATTTCATTACCAAATATTCCATTTCATATTATTACATAATTATATAACAAAAACAATATAAAAAATATTATTATATTATATTATTATAAGGTATCATCCTACTCAAACACACACACTTCCAAATAATGGGTAACAAATGTACTATTTAAGTGTATGGTGAACTACCGCATCATGAAACAATGATTATTATTTCTTCCTTTACTTCGTATCATGTGGAAAATTATGATGGAAACTATATTCATATATTATATATATAATATTTTTAATTTTTTAATGCTTCAATAATTCTTTTATGATACATAACATTATTCGATCGATTTTATATAAATACGATAACATCATTTGTGGAAATGTGGACTACCTTCCCCTAAAAAGCATTATTTCCCATTCACAATATACATAGAACGTATAAATGATGGCCTTAATAAACTAATGCAATGAATATTAAATAAAAATTGAACATGAATTATAATATAGATATATATCATTTACTTATAATTATATTAATAAAATAAATAAAAGAACACAGTGTTTATATAAACATATAGTAAACAATCTACATGATCGGTGAATTACATTTCATTTCACTAATTATCATGGATTATAATAAATAAATATAGAATTAATACATATTATATTTAAATACAATTTTACATTATTTAGATTATTAAATCATTTTTGGATAAAAAATTTACATGTTAAAACATACATGACATTTTAGACAATTAACAACACAAATAGTGAAAATAAATGATTTTATCCAACATATAATAAGATATTACATGAAGATAATATATGATATTATAAATATGAATATGGTTTGTTAAAATGTTTTTGAAACCCTTGAAACTATTATAAAATAATTTTAATTATTTCCACCCTAATAGAAACACAAGGTAATATTTTTTCTGAATTTACATTCCATATTCACTTATTTCTTGTTTTGAATGTAGTTTCATTTATATGGTCTATAAAATTTCCTTTGAAATGCTATATCATGAATCTATTTGTTATAATGATTTTATAAGTTTCATTTAATTTTATTAATTTATTTATATTATGATTTAAATGTTTTAATGTGGAATGTGACAGTATGTAATTTTAAATATTATTCTCCTCGAGAATGTTTCTAATGGTTATCTTTTCAATATAACTTAATTTTTGGATTGTTATAATTCTACTGAAACAATAACATTACGGTTGTACATGTAATTTATTATATATGGTGTACATAAAAACACTTTTTCATATAATATCATGATTCATTCAGTATTCAGGAAATTTTGAGTTCCAATTTGAGTTATTTCATCTAAGGTGATTTGAGTAAAATGTTACCAAGTGTAAAATAATTTCATAAAATAATTTATTTTCATTGGGTGATACTACTACATATTTTTCTTTATATTTCAAGAATATGTGTGTAATCCCTTTTTACTATATATTTATGTATTTACAGTTTTTTTGTATTTATATTATTCCCACATAATCTATTCATTGACTGATTCTACCATGAAAATTATTATCTTGTCAATTGTTTACATTACAATATCATTTTGTTCTAGAATATTAACACCTAAATTTCCATCATAGGAAATTATTTGATATTTGTATAATGATCTGTTTATTTTTTATCCTCTCTAGTTTTTTATATATATCAAATAATAGTTCTATATTTCCATTATTTGGATGTTAAAATGTTTTAGAATGTTTTTTAAGAATCCTACCTTCATTCTCTATTAATTAATAAAACTTGTTTTATTCTAAAAACCCGTTTTCTAAAAATGATTTAAAAAATGGTATTAAAAGTTCCATAAATATTCATTAAATTTATTATTACAAATTTTGTATTTTATAAATAATTCAAAGTAATATTGTTGCCTCATTCCAAAAAAATCATTTTTATAACATCTATTTTTATGAAAAATGATTTATCTTTTTATATTGTATGAAATGGAAATAGTTACCAACCATCATTTCATTGAAACTAAAATATTTTAATTTTAATTTTTATGGATTTTTTTAATGAAATTGTCATTGAAAAGTTTATTTAAATGTTTTTTCGATACCAAAGTATATTTTCATAGAGAATATTTTTGAAATATCATTTTCTTGTATCTATATTTAGCAAGGATATGAACCCTTTATATTTACTCTACATTAAATATGTTTTATTGATACCATACTTGTAACTCCTCTGTATGGTTTATGATTAACATGGAGACCAATAGATTTCACATTCACTTACATTATTTCTTTGTACGTATCCTTGAAATATTCAATATACTAAGATTTTTGAACTTTTAATTTACCCTAATAATCCATAAATTTTTTCATTTATATATTTATTATCTAAACCATATATCATGTTTTACATATGGGTTTCACTTTGAAAGGGTTTTGACTATCAGTGGAAATATTTATAAATCTGTATCCATATTCAATATAGGTATTTGATAAGGCATACTATTTATTTCAATTATTTTAAAGGAGGAATACTTTGGATTGTCCATAACGGGTGAGGCCAGATCTTTATATATCCCCTCGATGCATCGAAAATATCTCATTAGGCAAATAAATTATTAAATTAAACGGGTTTCAATATATAGTTTTAAAACATTTTCTAAATGATCAGAATGGAATAGGTTTTTATTCTTGTATATATGGTATCAAAAAAATAATTTTTTTGTTATTTAGTCTCAGTTATTCTTCATCTGTCACATCATAAGTCAATATATATATATATATATATATATATGAATAAATTTCATTTATGGTTCATTGATTAAATTACTTGTGTTTGAGTTTAATACTATTCTATATTTTTATTCCCTTACCTAGTCATTTTAATGGACCGTTTTTTCATTCATTTATCTTTCCACATGATTATTTAATTGATTCATTAGTGATTCATTTTTACATTTCCCTTACTAAGAAATTGACAAAAATATATTTTTTTAATTTCCTAGGTAACACAAAAAGTATACTAAAAAATTAATGCATGTATATTCATGATGGAAGAAATTTATTATCTTAGATGTTATTTAGATAAAATAAATTATTTTGTATTATGTGCATTGTATTCCAACATATGAATCTAGTTTTTCAAAAAACTAAAAAATTCATCCTTTGGGATTTGAATCCTTTTAATCAGGAAATTTTAATGGTAAGAACCTAGTACATGTTTCTTTTTTCGTTCTATTTGAGGCTATTTTGGGGAAATAGCTAAAAATGGCTATGTTCTGCGTAAAACTCGACAGTTCTAGAAATCTCCAAGGTACACACCATGTACTTCTTTGTACACACTGTGAAATGTAACCATGTGTGATGGCCATACATGGTGTGTAAGCATGTTGGCCAGGTAATATGATTTTAGCATGTACACACCAGTACTATTTATAAAAGCCGTGTATAGTGGTCATGTATGGGATTATACATGGCGTGTTGGGGATCAGACGGGTAGAAAAGTATACACATTGTACCCCGAGGTACACATCGTGTATTCATATCAGCAAGTCAGAAATGTATTCCAACCATCATTGGAATAGTGAATAACACACACAATGTGTTGTCTTAAGTACACACCGTGTATTTTTCTTTTTTCTCTTAAAATGGGTTGCATCCTCGATTAGCAGGTTATGGATAGAACCCATGAGAAATAGGAATTCGAGACTTCAAATTGATATCACTCCATCTCTTGAAGTCAATTTTGAGCACCATTTGATCCATTGGAAGATCCTCTGTAAGGCGTTGATCCATCTTGATCCATTTTTCTTGATTTCTATTCTAAACCATGTTTTTTGGTTTTGAGTGTTTTTCATTCTTTTTTAGATCTACTTAGATTTTGACCTATTTGGAGGTTTTTATTGGAGGAGGATCATCATCCGTGTTTGAGGTAGGTGGTTCCTACCTTCTTTCGAGTTTTCGTAGAATTTTAGGAGGCATGGCCTTTAGCACGTATTTTGGTATTTTTATTGGGACCCTATTTGTTCTGTATTTTCATGATAAATTGATTATTAGACATGGGGGATACCTTTAGGTATTACCTTTTATCTTTTTCTCTTGAGCGGGGTCAGGCGAGGGGTCGTATCTCAATTGGGGCATTTTGGTTGGGTATGCCAAAATGTGATTAAATGAATTTTTTTCATTAAATTTCTATGTTTAATTTGGTAATGTATAATATGAATTGTTATTGGATTTATATTCCTTAGTATTGGTATGGGACAACAGTTGGTTAGTGCATTTCAACTGTTTTGATTATTTTTCATGGTTAAAAGCGATTCTTTGGATTATATATATAATTAATGAATTGCATGAGCTGGAACCCCTTTGGGTTGTGTATGGTGTGGCGCGATTATTCTTGATTGATGTAGATAATAGGTTGAAATTGGCCTAGATTGCATTTTGTGGTTTTGAAAATGGGATTCGGCGTCATGGACTTCGAGAGTGAGGTAGTGTGACTATCAGGTTGGGCATGACCCGTGTTATTTAGATGGAACAACCATTAGATACTGAGTGACATGGTTGCAAGAGCACAAGGTTCCAATGATGTTGTATCTTGGGAAATTATTTTTGTGATTTCATCTCACTCGTGATTTGAGTAGTGTGCACATAGATAGAATCTATGATGAGGTGGTTTTGACCACACATGTTGGTAGATTCCTTAGATTATTCGGTTTAACTACTATTTTATTGGGGGTTCTTTTTGTAGGAAGCTGTGTGGAAGGTGATTAGCCTTTGAGAGTTAATTATGAGGCTAGGAGGTTAGGGGGCTAATACTCTCTGTGATGGAGGCCATGGTATGGGATAATTATTTGAGGAAAACACCGATGTCCCCTAGGTTACATTATTTGATGGAACACATCATTATCCCTCCGATTATTTAATTTCAGATAGACATCATTGTTCCTCCGAGTTACTTTCTGTTGGGAATGTCTTCGAGACTTCAATAGATTGAGAAATGTGTTGTCATGAAGCACATGGTGAGAGTTATGTGGTTGAGGGGAACCATATCCTTCACATGGGATTTGGGACAACACGGGTACTTAGGATATTGACCAAGCACTCTACTAACATCAGAGATTCCGGTGTTGGCGAAAGTCGGTGACACTCTATTGTGGCTGCTGAGCACAAGTGGATTTTATGTTTATTTGTTCATTTTACTGAATAAATATTTCATTATAAATGCATATTGTCATAAACACCTATAATTGTTAGGAACCATTGGGTGGCATCCTACTGAGATTTTTCTGACAACCTGCACAAGACCTTCGAAGTGCATGTAGACATTATGATTTTTTTGCAAGAAAAGGGTCAGGCACAGGAACTAGACCATAGTGATGTTTGGTATAAAGACTGATATGGACATTGAAGTCATTTCAAGATGGATATTACTTTGTTTTTCATTCATTCCAGTATCATCATGCTTACCCTGTTTATTTTATCTACATTGGTTAGCTGTTTCAACCCCTTTATGCAAGACTTTTCTGTTCAAGTAGATGTAACAAGGTGTTTCAAAATTCTATTGTGCTTATATCTCACTGCTTCTTTTTTTTAATCAATTCCATTTATTTATTTGATATTATTGTGGTTCTGCTATGTGGGCCAGGTTCGAGTCTCCAAAGTGTCTTATTTTATATCACTGCTCGTACCAGTACCATTATTATCCTCTGATAGGGTATAAAATCTCCACTATACTTTTTAGAACCTCACTGATAGTCGGTATACTTTGAATTTTGGGGAGGTTCACCTAAGGTAGTAACACCCGACCCTATTAGCATTGTTTGAGTGGTTGTTCGGGTACATGATGTTACAAATATGTATTTTAGGGGTTTTTTCTTAACCTGGATTTAGTTGCAACATTTGAATGACTAGTAATTCGATCAGTAATACCTTTTTTCTGATGGTTTTACAATTTGGAATATTTTATACTGAAGATAGGTTATAATTGGAATTGTGTTTCTAGCATGAGATTGGGTGGCTGCAGACCCAGCTATGAGAGATGTACCTTGTTTCCTTGGAGGGGAATATTTGTTTTACTTTATCTTAAATTATAGTTTATATGATTTCAACCTCAGTTGATAACGTGGTGAGTGATTTTATTGATTGTGTTATATGTCCCTGGACCAGGTGCGGTAAGGGAGAAATTGGACCATGGATTGTTTTTGAAATTCATTATTGTTTTCCTTTTGGTAGGCACATTTTTATGGTATTTCTATTTCATAACTACATGTTTTCTTTGTGAAGTGATAATACCATGTGAATAACATCAAATATCATGCATTGAATTATTTTGAAATGATATAGGTGAAATTCTAGATAAAAATTGATAGTATTTTGTAATGTACTATTCCATGCTTTATATATTATAAATTTTATGTGGTAGGAGATTTGGTCATGTCTCAAATATTAGAAGGTATGTACTTTGGTTGAGGTGATTTTCACTGCTAGTATTTTGTGACTTGGTTGTCAGTTTGAGTCAATGTTGGTTTTCAGGATGGGAATGGCCTAAGGTACATTTGATAATCGACTCTGTTGAGGGTGAGTAAGGAGGCCATGAGGCTGGGATGCCATGGTCATAGTTACGGAATGGGAGAGTTAGGGTAGTAGTTATGAGATTCATTTTAATGTTTTCCTTATATCTGTTATATCTTAATTTTTATATATGTGGGATGTATGACCATTTATGGTATTCAGTAGGTTCCTCCAAGACCGCTCGATGGAGCATCAAGAGGGTGATAGTTCAGTGCCTTAAAAGCACGATAAGGTTCAGAACCCTGAGGGTTAGAAAAAGCATGATTTGTGGGTATATGATAAGGGACAAGACTAGAAATAGGATCTAGTGCAGGCAGAGCTACCGGGTTTGGCAGTATATGGGGTTTGTATTGATGAGTAGCTCTGAATTGGCCTGGTATGTGTCTTGTATGGGATATAAAGATGTGTAGAGGGCACATAGCCATCTATAGAGTATCTAACATGGGAGTTCCAGTCGCTGCACCCACCAGGTTTTCATGGTGAGGATGGTCCATATGCTGCAAAGAACTGGATATAGAGAACACATATGGTCTTCAAGAAGTTTGAGATGCATCCTAGGCGGAGGGTCATGTTAACAACATACATGCTTAGAATATTGGTGAAGTGTTGGTGGGATGTGTAGGTTCAGGCTCATAAAAACAAATTAATGGCATGGAAGGACTTCAAGGATATGTTTTTAGATCACATTTTCCCAGAGACGCTAAGGGAAGAGAGAGCATGGGAGTTCTTGAGCCTTCATCAGGGAGACATTTCTGTCATGTAATATGCATCTACCTTCACTCAGGTGTCTCACTTTGTACCTAGTAAGGTATGGAATGACTCGTCAAGGGTGAGGTACTTTGTGGATGGATTACGACACCCCTTTTGGTTCCAATAAAAATATTTTCAGGTTGGGTTCGTTCATAGAGGTGGTGAATCAGGTGCTCATAATGAAGGGAAACCAGAGGGATATGCCCCAGGTTGGTCAGGCAATAGATTTTGGTGATGGTTTAGATATCTGGATGGGAGGATGAGATGAGTTCTAATAGAGAAGTCAGGCCAAGAACTTAGCTAGAACACCTCATGGAAGTTCATCAGTGGTTTTCCTTTAGTATGGGTATCCAATACATGTCCACACTCAGTAAGATATGCTTCCTAATGAGTTCCAGGCACGTGGACAGGGCATGCATTAGGAGATGTTATTAACGCAGCCTTCTCATGAAGCTGGAAGGTAGGGACCAAGATTGACTATGGCATCTAGTACTGGTTTAGGTCCATTACCAGGGTTGCTGAGTTTTAGTTGCACATGGAGGGCACGACATAGACAGTGAGACCCATCTGAGGGTTTAGTGGTAGGTGACTAGTTTAGTACCGCAGGGTGGATAGGCTTCAGGAATTCATGTGTCTGGCTAGGTGCACGCTGTGGAAGTGCTAGGGGACGAGAAGGCTAGAGAGATGATGATGATCAGAGGTACACTACAGCCATGTCCATAGTTCCTTTACATTTTATTTTTGGCATGACCAGTTGAGGCATGTCTGTTTGTGAGCATGGGGTACACATAATATATGTGGACATTCTAGATGTCGGTTAGTGGGATTGGCTCCATTTTAGGTGCATGATATGTTTATATATATGATTGAGATGCATGGAATCAGGGGCATCGAGGATGCAGGTTAATAGAGGTGCCTCAGGCATCAGGGAATCGAGGATGCAGGTTACCTGAGGTGCTTGGAAGTAGGTTCATTTTGAGCATCCATGGGATGAAGAACCTCATAGAGGCTAACACCGATGTGGTGAGTGATGGGTTTGTGAGTTTTGAATGACACGAGATCACCTGATGAGGTTTATGGGTGATGATGTGTTAGAGGAGGACCATGGGTCAATGAAATAGGGCGTTGGACCTTTTTCTGATTTGATCATTTGGTCCAGATTCTCTGGATCATTATTTCCTCCCTTCAAAGTTGAATTCTAGGAAAAATTTCATATAAGGATGAATTTGGTAGGATCTCATTTCATACATTAAGGTACATGTTTCTTTATTAATTATATTTTGGGATTTTGTTTAGGAAACAGGTTAGACTGGCTGTGTTCTGGACAGAACTGAGATGTTCTAGAAATTTTCAAGGTACAAGCCATATACTTCTATGTACACACTGTGTACTGTAGCTACGTGTGAAAGACAAAAATAGAGTGTATGCCTATTGTCTAGGTAGAATGATTATATAAAGTACCCATTATGTACTATTTGTAAATGCCATGTAGAGGGGTCGTGTATGGAAATTTATATGTCGTGTAGGGGATATCATCCAGGTAGAGATATACATGCCTTATACCCCTATGTGCACACCATGTAGTCATGTGGAAACTCAAAAACCTAGGTCCGTGATCTTTGGAACAATTAAAGAACCCAAACGGTGTATAGTCAAAATTCCACGCTTTGTATTCTCCTTTTTTATCGTAAAATGGGAAGTAGCCACATTTTATAGGTTTTGGGTAGAACCTTCAGGAAATAGGAATTTGGGACCTCATATTGATCTCATTGCTACATCTGATATCAGATTTGAACACCGTTTGATCCAATGGAACCCCCTATGTATGGCCTAGATTCATCTTGAGCTATATTTCTGGATTTCTGTTCTAAATGATGTTATGTGGGTTTGTGAATTTTTTATTCTTTTGTAGATACACCTCAATTTAGACCAAATTTGAGGTTTATATCAGAGGAGGATCGTCATATGTGTATGAGGTAAGAGGTGCATAACTTCTTCTATGTTTTCATATAATTTTTGGTGGCACGACCTTTAGCATGTGTTTGGGTATTTTATGTAGGACCATAATTATTCTATCGTTGCATGTTAGATGAATTATTATAATTATGTGATAACTTTGGGTATTTTATTTTACTAATTTCTCTTGAGTAGGGTTGGGCGAGGGGTCATTGCCCAATTGGGGCATTTTGGATAGGTATGCCAAAAATTTGTTAAAGTGATTTTTTTATCAAACTACTGACTTTAACTTGTTATGATATAATATAAATTGTTAGAGTCTTTAAAGTCTTCAGTGCTGGTATTGGACCACACTTGGTTAGTGAATTTCAACTATTTAGTTTTTCTTCTAGTTAAATGTTATTCTTTTGATTATATATGTAATTACTGATTTTCAATTTTTGGAACCCCATGGGGTTGTGTTGGGTGTGGCCTGGATATTCTTGAGTGATGTATATCACTTTTTGGGATTCACCCAGATTGTTTTGGGTGGTTTTGACCATGGGATTGGGCATCATGGACGTCCAGAATAAGGCAGTGAGACTATCAGGTTGGGCATGACCTGGGTTACATAGATGGAAAAGCCATCTGATACTGAGCGACATGGTCACGTGGGAATGAGGTGCCAGAGATGTTGTGGCATGGGAACTTATTATGATGAATTCTCCTCACCCATGATTTGAGTACTGTGCATACAGAAACACTTCGTGATGAGGTGGTTTTGAGCAGTCGTGTGGGTATAGGCCCCTGATAGATGTAGTTTAGGTACCATTTGTTAAAGGGTTCTTGGCGTGGGAATCCACATTGATGTTGAGGAGACTTAGGGAGATGTCTTTTAGGATATCATGTTGGGGGATATGGCATGTCATGATTTAGGCCATGGGCTAGGATAATTACTTGAGGGAAGACATTGTTTTACCTCCGGTTACGTTATTTGAGGGAATACATCACTATCACTCTAGTAACATATTTGAGGACAGTAATCGATGTTCCTCCATGTTACTTTTGGTTGTGAGTTCCTTTAGGAGGTTGGTACCTTGGGTAATGAGGTTTCAAGGGAAACATGATGTCAGGATACATGATTGAGGGGAACCGGAGAGTTCACATGTGTTTTGGGAACACAAGGGTACTTTGTTCATAGGACAAGCACTCAATTTACATCAGATATTCCATTGTTGGCCGAAGAAGGTGACACACCATGGTGGCTACTAAGCACTAGTGGAGTTTATATTTATTTGTGCATTGTACAGATTATTTCTTACTTAATAAATGAATTTATTCTTAAACACTCATATTAGGTATGCACCATTGGGTGGTATCCAACTGAGATTTTTCATACACCCTACATGGGACCCTCATAATGCCTATAGACTTATTCAATTTTAATGCACGGAATTGGTCAGACTCCAAATATGTACCATATTGAAGTTTGACATAGAGACTGGTATGTACCTTGAGGTCATTCCTAGCTATAGTTTACATTGTTTTTCATTATTTTATGTATCATCTTGCTTACCTAGTTTATTTTAGATAATGTAGTTATCCATTTATGCACCTTTATGAAATAATTTTCAGTTCTATTAGATGTTAGATGTGGTTTTAGCATGTTTTTGTGCTTAGATTCCACTGCTTCTGTTTGTTTATTGCTTATGTTGTTTATTTGATATTATGGTGTTTCTGTTATGTGGTTCTAGTTCGAGTCTTTATAGTCTCTTATTTTATATCATTACTCAGATCAGTAACATTATTTTTCTTTGAGAAGTTATAGCCTCCCCACTATACCTATCAGACCCTTTATGAGAGTCGACATCCTCTGGCGTTCAGGGAGGTATGCCTAAGGTAGTAACATCCAACCCATTTAGAATTGTTTAGGTGGTAGTTCTGGTCTGGAAATTACAATAATGGTAGTAGACAATGTATATGTTACTTATGTTGTCTTCTTGAAATATAAAACCATTAAATAATTGATCAATCATTTTTGGAATCTTGTATTTAATGTGTAGCTTATCTTACTAGTCTTGTGTTGGCATCTTCATACCATGAAATACAATATTCATTCATTTTCTTTAATCTATGGAGATTTATGTTAATTTAATCAAGTTGTTCACAAGGAAAATATTTTTTAATAATGTTTCTTTAAATTTTTTACATTCAATTTCTTATATTTCATCTTCCTCCATAGTATTCTGGATCAATATCCCGCATTGATAAACATCACCATTGAGGCAATACACCTATAGAACATATTTTTTTCAATCATTAAAACACAATGATAGAAATACCTTTTTTGGGGACTTGATACATTTCTCTGTTACCACCGGATTAGTAGTCACACAAAAATATGAGGGATTTTCCAACATGAAGTGATCCAACATAGGTGTAGTGTGGTTATTAATTATAAACTACATAATATATTGTAATATTTTGATGATCTATTCAGATCCAACACAATTTTTCTAGACATACTTAGTTGGGAAATACTTACACTATTTTGGGATATTAATTTCATTTCATCCATGAGGCTCCATCAAAAAATAGTGGAAAAAAGTGATACCTCTCTTAAAAATTAGGATTATTGTGCTAAAAATTCATTATAAAGATATTATTATAATTCTCTTGTCTATTTAACCTTTTTTCCATGGTTTTTACTAAACCTCCTCAGATGCCAACTATAAAGACCCTGAACCATGAATCATAGAGTCAGTGGGGGTTTTTTAATTACAATAGAAGAGAAACATGATATCACATCAACTAGGATTGAACAATTTAGTAGTATTAAAAATATAAATACATACATGGTTCTCCTATTTCATTGGAAAAATATCATAGAACATAAAATAGAAAAAAACATCTTTCTTAACACTTATCTAAAGATTTCATCTTCATATCAGGGTGAATGGAAAGAAATAAAAGGGTGACAAAAATTCTCTATGAGGGATATATATAGTGGATTCATAAAAAAAATAAAAAATTTATACTTAATAATGAATTATAAAATTAAAATACTAATAACTAAAAAACACATTCCATTAAATCAACAATCGTTGAATGAAAATGAACCCATAGAAGTTTTCAAAGTGAAAATATTATGGATAGGAATAACTAATTTCTAAATAAAGGAAATACATAATTATTGGAAGTCATATATCTTGAATATATACCACTATCACAAAGAGGGCTCAAAATATAATTTATGTCTATTGGTAGAAACCTATCAGATTCTTCTTGAAAACAAACATGAAGGGGTTTTTACAATTTTTTTTCATGAGACTTATTGATGCATCGATCGTTTATATAATGATGGGACCCACCCATAAAATAATGTTAAAATAATTATTCAAATATCGATTTATTTCTTGTAAAATATTCCTTCTCAAGTTATAAATATTTTTTATATGATATATATTTATCAATACTGCCCCAATTAAATAAACATTCATTTAAAGCACTGTATGTAAAAATGCTCTACGACATATACAATAATCTTACACACAATATAATAAATATAGATCTTTAATAGAAATATAATTTTAAATGAAAAATGTTTTTAAAGGGCTAGTAGATACAACACACATAAATTATTAGTTTCCCAACACAAAGCAAGTCTCAATGAATTTGAAATTGAGATGAAGTCCCTTAATAGTTTGTAATCATTCGAACCATATGCCCCATAAAATTAATGATTACCAAATTAAATATCATATACCATGAAGATAATGTGATTCTAGATGTGATATATCATATGGTATTATACATACACCACAGAAATGAAATATGATGTGAATAAGGAATATCCCACTAAAATAAAAATGAGATGACAAACTCCTTACATTATATCTGAAACATTATGCCCTTGTAATTTATATAAAATATAAAGAAATTTTACCCCTTAATTATATAATATTTAATCTCTTAAACATATATTTCATTTACTATAATTTTATAAATTATATTTATCTTCATTCATATTGGTTATAATTTTTAATCTCGTTGTTCTGAGAGCCCTCATGACATGATTTTATGGTAAGTTTTATTTTGTATATTTATTTGATTTATTGAAAAAATTAAGAAAATGAATATAAGTTGAATGGAGAGATATTAATAAAAATTTATGAAATTAAATGGTAATGATATATCATTTGGATATACTATATGATAATTTTTAATAACGTATAAAATTAATGAAAAATTATTAGCTTATTTTGTGTTTATTTGTAACCATCATGAACCACTATCATTTAACATTATTTTATGTGTATATAGTAGTTCTATAAAATTAATGATGTTTTAATACACATATTAGAAATCTTTTTGATTAAAATTTTTCTATGACCACCAATTAAGGTGGTAAATAAATATTAAAATATATCATACTTGAAGGTGAGGAATTGAAAATTCGGTTATGATGATATCATTTTTAGAATTAAAAGGAGAATATAATTGATTTTAAGATGAATATTACATTAGAAAATTGAAATTTTACTATATATATATATATATTATAATATATTAACTTTTCCAATTTGTTTCAGTTTGGTTATTAGGTGATATGAAAATAAAATAAATTAATAGAGACAGTATTGGGATTAACCCCTCAAATAACATCTCATTGGGAACCGCCTTATGAAACAATGCCATTGTCTTTTGGTAGTATGATTATATCAAGTACACATAAAAGAGTATTATGAAGAAAATTGGGATAAATTTATAATATATTCTAGTATTATATTTTGTGAGGAGAAGTTGTTATGAGGGGTGGTATTTATAATTGTATAAGGTGGGTAATTTTGAATAATTTACCCCTTTAAATCATCATTTTTTATTATGACAATAATTAGTGTTGATTCTTAAGAATAATTATATAAAATAGTCATTGAGATTTCTATTTGTTTTTTGATTAATCATCTATTTGTCATAAATTAAAATGTTTGTCTTAAAAATATCTATGTCATAAATTATAATATTTTATTATTCCCAAGAAATTCAAATATTTCAGACAGATTCCAAAAACATCACCCTAATCATTTTTAAGTGTAGATTTCAAATATGTAATACAATTTATTGAAATTATTTTCAATATATGAGAAATTTAATTTCTAATTAAATTCATCATCTATTAGAAAAACGATGATTTTAATATTATAACTAATTTACATCACATTTAAATATTAATTAATAATTCATAAAATTATATTATAATTAGAAGAAAACCAAATATTTTATTATGAATTTATTTCATATATAAAATTTCTCTTAAATAATTATATTAATTATAAAATTGTATATAAGAATTTATGTTTCATAAAATACCAACCCTTTATTTGTTTATTCTAAAAAATTATTTACATATTCCATGATAAAAATATATGTTATTTTTATTTGTGAGATACCAAATATTTATTTGTATTTTCTTAGTTGGGGTTATAATTGAAATGGCTAGTTTAGTACTTTTAATGGTCACATTACTATTCCAATGGCCATTAAATATTTATCTAATTATCATTGTATGTTTAACACAGTGTTTCATGAAATGTATGATATCAAATAAGTTCCCTTTATTTCTGAAGATACAAACCCTTAAATCGAGTTGTGTTATAGAATATTTCATCACAATAAATAATGAAACACTTAATTAAATGAATCATTTTTTCAAATGCTCATGGAATTTCATCATCAATACATATAGTCCATTTGGTTTCATTATCTATGGGGTTATGGATATTGAATGATAACTTGTTATATGTTATATTTGGAACTCAAAATCTTATCAAAGAGGGATATCATACAATTATACAAGGAATGAATCAGTATTGTGTCATACAATGAAATTTTCATCATGATTTTACTTCTACATTAATTCTTTAAAATAAGAAATGTTTTATTTCACATATGGAAAAAATACGAATACATATATTAAATATCCCAAATGATTATTATCACCCTAAATACAGTTATGAAAAATCATTGGGTAATTAGAGATATATAAAATTCATTATTCTCCCTGTAGTTAATGTGTTCTCTATATAGAGATCATATGTGAATTCCTATATTAGATAAAAATCTCACTGTATGTAGTATGAATTTGATTTCATTTAGATTCATCCAAAACATTTCTTCTAATGATGATTATTTTATTTAATAAGGGAAAAAATTAAATTATTTGTTTTTACTGATAACATAACCTCATTGTTTTGATGATATGTATGAATATTTTTATTTAGGAGGCATGATATGAATGTGTGTGTAGAACCAATATGATACCAGACATTTAATGTTCATGAAATAATAATGATAACACATTTCACTATTTCATTCATGTTCTTTTCAAATACTAAATCCCAAATAAATATATTTATATTAACACTATAATAAATAAACTAATGAATGAAAAATATAATCTTAGAAGAAGTACCTCATAAAATATTATTACGATAAAAATATTTTAGTGTAAATGATGTAATCTTTTTTATCCATGAAGATATTCAAACCTGTTTATCCTGTCTATTTATGCGCCATTAAAAATCATAAAAATCATTCATAATGTTTTAAGAAGATGAAGTGAACTATCCAAAATATAAAACCCATTAATGTCTAGTAAGTTGTTTAGTTATGTATATTTCTCATAAACTAGTTCAAAACTACTTTAATTCGAAAACCTCCATCTACATTTTTTTACTCATAGGTACAACTATTCTTGTAGATACATTCATTTTATGGTATAATAATGGGGACCTATTTCTTAAAAAAACAATATTATATTTACAGAAACACTATAATATTGTCATATGCTTATATATATCATTTTTTATCCCTAATGTTATTATATTCATGAAAATAAAAATAAAAATAAATTAATATGATTCCATGTACATTAAACCAATCCATAATGATGATATAAATCAAAATTTTTCTTATATAGTTCCAATATGTATATTTTTGGTATCTATTGTTCTAGTTCCTTTGGATGTTTATTCATACAAATAAAGAACCATGAATATTAATAACATAATATTTATTTAAAAATCCACATTGTTCATTGAAAGCCCACATATATTTTAATAATAAATATAGTATTTTTGTATAAATACCCATTGAAATCGATAATAATAAATGCCTAGTAATTAAAAAAATTTGGAAATAAAATATAACATGAGTGTTAAGAGTAATAACATGATATACTTGAATTTTATGCTCTCACCTGGGCTTGCATGTGATGACGAATTTTTTTAAACAACATTCAACCATTCCATAGGTGGTAATCATTCAACAATTTCAATAGTGATGTCTACTTTATGATTGATGTGAGATGATGGAATGTCAAAATCTCCTTCCATTAATTATTCCTTTGAGATTATTACATATTTTGGTTCTCATTTATATATTTAATTTACATTCGTGGAAAAAAATCTGGTTTCAATTAAGTTTGGATTTCAGTTAATTACACTCTTCTTTTTTTGACATTATTTTTATTATAAAAATGGTAGAAACTTTCAATATGGATAGTAGAATTTTTTGGGCATCACTTGAAATGTCTTAAAAATTGGATAATTGGTCTCCTCTATTCTTCCTAGTTGGAGGGAATTTCATGTGTGGAATCATTGGGTGTAGAGATCAAGGAATCACATTTCAATCATGAGTTAACAAACCCAAAGGAGTATGTCCTCCATGGATATTTACATTAGTCATCCAAACCAAATGAATGGGGTAGGTATTATGATATGTGGAATAGGTTTGATGTCTTGGGAAGACAGTCATAGGGACAATGTATTTTGGGCACTACTTTGATGGATCAAAACTTCCCATCATGGAATATATTTGATATGAATTCCAAGGATGGATGATGTCATATAATAGTTGATATGTGATAACACCCCATGTGGTGAACCAAGGAAGGATTGATCAGAATGATACTGTAGAAAGATCTAAGAGGTGTGTGCCTAGGTGTGACGATTTCATAGTTGTGTGTATGGGTGATAGTTCCCATTTAGCAAAAAACTAACTGGATGGATCAGAACTCAAACTGATGTGGATATGGGAGGTGAGGCCCTAGAAGGGAATATGACATACCTGAGATGATGGGTGACAATTCCTATAGTGGTTTACTCTAGATGGATGAATCATATTTTTTTTGAGGTATATCGGGGAGGTACATCACTTGTATGGATGATTTCTCACATGAGATGATTAGTGAGAACACCCCTAGAGATGAGCCATAGATGGATGGATCAAAATTTCCCTTGAGGAACGTCAGATAGGTGCATCCCTAGTATTGAATATGTAACACATGGGATGGGTGATCACACCCACTGAGGTGAATCTAGGATAGATTGGCCAGAAAACACTTTCACACGGTTCTAGGATATGTGTCCCAATCTAGGAAGACGTCACACCTAGTTTAATTTGTGAGAACACTGCTTGAGGCGAACCCTGGATGGATGGATCAAAATATCCCTTTAAGTGGATCTGAGAGGTGTGTCCCTAGGAGGAAAGATGTCACACATATGTTTTTGGATGTTAACATCCCATGATTTGATCCATCCATGGATTATTTATATCCCCCATTATATGGGTTGAGGAGGTGCATCCCTAATAGGTATAAATTCACACCTATGTTGTTGGGTGAGAATTCATTTGAGGAGAAACCTCGGTGGATGGATTAGAATACCCCTTGATGCGGAACTGGGTGTCGTTTCCTCGGTATGGTGCACTTAAGTGTACAATTGTTTGTTATTGAACCCCTATGAGGAATTATATACACCATTTTTAGATCATAAGGGTCAAACCTCTTGTAGTTTATTTCCAATTTTTATGGTTTGTTGAAATGAACTTATCCATTCAGTCTAATGTCACGTGTTAAGGGAGTTCATGACACAAAAGGATGGTCAATGAAGGGTTGTATGGGTATTATGTATTAGATATACACTTTTTAGATATTTTCCATTATATTGATGTTGTGGGGATTACACATTGAGATTCTTAGTGTATCTAATTTCATTAGAGCTATAGAGGTGTGGGGGTTATCCAATTCCACTGACATAGAAAGCATCTATATCTTATATCACAATGCAAGACTACAGTTCAATTTATAGTGCTAAATATGTTGATATATCGTTTAATGGTGTACATGTAGGATGTGAACCTATAATGTTATAAACCATAAAATTAGGAATAGTATGGACTCACTCCATGCCCCTATGGATTATGTGACCACCACTACTGAGAATTTAGGAGGGGAATAGAATTTTCACTACCAGGGTAGATTAATGGGAGGTCGGATCATTCATGGGATCCACATCATCATACCTATGATTAGAATTAAAAGGGTTAGCATAACTGTACATATTAGAAGAAATCATGTGGAGGTCTCATGAAACAGTTTATGCAAAGTATGTGGTCATTGTAGTTGGTGGAACAAGTCACCTGGTGTCTCAATGTTTATCTAAACCCACCCATGATGGGTTTGGAGGCCCTGAGAAATCAACCATCAATTAAGAGTTTCTATGTATGGGAGGAACCTTGGAGATGCCCATGAGATGTTCTTCAGTGGTATTGGTGGTCCAAGAAGGTGGGTATCTTAAGGTTGTGTGTCCATGAAGATTTAATGGGATTTTTGAATAAATAGGGTTTCTGAAATAGGATTACTGTACCTCATAGAGAGGCCCTAAAATATGAGTAGAGTTCTTTATGAAGGAAGAGTGTTTCATAAAGCTTTATGTTCAATAGAGGCCAATATTCATTCATGAAGGGTGTAGGGATTCTCAAAAGTCTTCCCATCATATGTGGATGATTTCATAATCAAATTGTAGGGGGGTTAGAGAATCTTGGATACATTGGATGATCCATTTTATCTATTTTTCGGGACGTATATGTGGTTAAAGAATCAAGATTTATTTTGAAACCCAAAGGTATGTAACCAAATATAATATTTCATAATGAATTTGTTATTGATAGGCACAAGGTTTCAAGAATATTTCAAGCATGTTGTGAATTATTTTGAGATTATATAATGAGAGTGGCCCCACTAGTCCCAATATCATTCTCATGATGAAACTATCAACCATTCTAGTCATCAAAAATTACCCTAAAATTCAAAAAATAGTTTCACAGATGATTGACATCATAAATATATTCATTTTAAAAGGAAACATATTTTCTAGGGAGCTTTGTGATCTCAATCCATTTTTTAAGGATTTGGGAAATTTGATGGAGACTCCTTAGAGTGGTTTTGTCCGTATTGTCTTGGATCCACTCTCAACAGACCATGCCTTCATCAACCATTAATGTAACAAAAATATTTCTGCATCAAATAATTCCCCCATACCCACATAGTGGGATTGGATAATGAAAATGATGGTCAAATTATTATGTGAAATAACATAAATTTGGAAGTCAAATTCATTTGTCAATTCACACTCATCCATCATACTCTATGATACTATGTATGAATTTCACTTCTCAAATAGCATTGTGAGTCCTATGTTGTCTATACACATATTAATAGAAGTGATGGGGTCTCAAAACCAGTAAAATTAAGTGATGAAGAAAGAACATTCTATATTTTTGTGAAGATAAAAACCCTTGTCTATACATCGTTATCTCCATCCCTATCCCATGTTAAGCTCATTACCTCCATGGGTGTTCCTTCTGTGAATGAATTCAGTGAAGAAGAATACTCAAAAATAACATACATGAAGTTACACCCATGAGATAGATCTCCAAAAGACTCTTTTATGACCAATATCTTTTAGTGATCATCATGAAGAAGACTAAAAGAAATGTTCTATGTCCTAAATCAAGCAGATTCTCACAAAGAAAATGTTTCTATAACAAGGTAAGAAGAAATGTATTGGAATATCAAGATTGTGGAGAGTGACTGAAGTATCTTAAAACATGAATCCTTGATTTAACTCTTGAAAAAGGATCATTTTTTGTACCCACTGTGGAAGAGAATACTATATTATAGCTCTGGATGGAGATATTGTGTATTTATCCCACTAGTGAGTAGAGGAGAACTATAGAAATTGTTCTGGGGCATACCAGAGAAATGCCAGGGGAACATGGATACTACATGACACATATTGAAGGATCATGTGACACCTATAGTGGAAAATATATAAAACCACTCATATAATATTTATGGAGAGAATATGGAAGATTATTCATCCCTTCAATAATATGAGACGATACTCATGGAAGGCATGGATAATCTGATCAGTGGGTATAATTATAACTAGGATTTATATTGGTGTATAAACATCTTGATTGAGTGGGGCTCTACATACCGAGCATTTTCATTATTCCATGATATTGAGTAATACCTAAAGCATGTAGGGACCTATTTTGAAGCATAGTCAAAATAGTTCCCAGTATACCACCCTATGGATATCATTATCGAGTTTTTTAGTACATTCTCACTAAGGAATAACTTGTTCCACCATCATCTTTGGGAGGTCTACATAAGTATTCTAAAACACCATCATGTTTTCTTGACTCTTATCCTAGATAAAATTCATGATGATTTACTCCCTTAATTGAATTTGTGGGATGATCAAGACATGTTGATGATCATAGCAAAGGAATTGTAGTATATGGTGCATGTAATAAGTGATCATAATCTCATGATGAAATATATCCGATTAAAGTAGTGGTTCAACTATTTTTTAATGAACCTATACTGGATGATGTTCTTAAGGGGGAATTCCCTCATGTAAGAATGCGATGGGGACACATACATGTACCAGGGTATACCAATGGGGCACAGAGGTATCATACGTGTAGATATTTGAGGTGAGATAGTGTATGATGTGGGGATAGAATATCAATTTGGTGGACCAATCAATAATTACACACACATGTTTCATTGATGTGGTTTTCTGTTTCATGATGCTCGTTTATACGAATGCGCACATGGGTTTATCTTAATGTAAATGATATTGGAAATGGGTTAGCATGTCAATTTGGTTATCCCATTGTTAGAAATGTTTTATAATATACATCACCACACAAGGAAATAGAAGATGCTATTTTTTCTATATGGTCTCCTCCATTTACTATATAACTAGAAGAAATGAACATAGGGGTTAAGATTATCCAAACCTATTCTATTTTCCTAATACAACTTTCCTTCCAATGGTCGGTAATTTCATGGTGATTCTCCTATCCACCATCTATATTGTGGACATGTTAGAGAAGGATAGACTAATAGATGACATCATATTTCACAAATTCCACCTGCCAACAATGATAATCACTGATGAATAAATTAGATTCATGGAGTGGATATAAAACATAATGGCCTTTCTAGGTGGTTCACTTGTAGAGACAATGGCATAGAATCAAATCATTAAACTGTAAAAGCAAAAACATTTTGGAAGAGATTTTGGGTGTGTGCAAAGGCTAAAAAAAACCCATTACTATGAGGTGACATATGAATTCCATCCATCTGTGTTGATGTAGATTTAGTGAATTTTCGTGTTTGAAGATGGAATGATGTGGAATGTGATTCCCCAATCTACTACTGATATGGTCATACCAATGATTACACACTGAACTGGGAGAGCGCATATCCCCGAGATATACTAATGCAATGGCCCACCAAAGTAAATGAATGGGTGGTCCCTCAACTGTGATTCTAGGGTCCTGTGGCATCTATAATGTGACCTTGTAGTTGAGTGGGCCCAATGGGTAGGGTAGCAGTAGTGGATTTAAAAATCCATGGCCCCGAACATGTGAGGTTATTATGAAGAGGGTTAACACTAGGCTCGATGCTCTCGAGTAAGAGACAATATGAAAAATCTAATCTCTATAGGTAATTTCTGAGGGACCGAGTTGAAGGACTAGGGGAACCATTACATCAACCAAATGTTCTTTTTCAATTCATGACTCTAAATCCCATGGAGACATAAAGACATCAAAAGAAACTCAGCCCCTCCATATGTGGTATGGTAGTATATCATCACTGATGGGAAAAATATCTCTAAAATGGGCCTTGAAAGGGTAGGATTAAATGTTCCCCATGTTGAGTAAATGAATTATATGGAAGAGATAGAGTATATAATTTACACTTGAAGTGCATGGTATCCCATATAATAAAATGATATTATGCTATGAGGAATGATCTCGACTACAATCACTCTCATAGGTTGTACAACAACTAGTGCAGAAGGAGGTTAAGAGCCTGCAGACTCATTGGGAAAAGGATGTATAAAATATCACTTATGTAGATAGATAATATTTTTTATCCTAGAAAATCCATAGTCTTATTGAATCATTCGAACATCAATGAACCATTATGTTCAATGCATGATAACAACTTTTACATGTACATGAATCAATAATAACTAAATTAGGATAATTCCATTATTATAATCATGTGGATGATGAGGGGGCCTCAATAATTAATGTCGTGACTATGGGGTCCCATAATTTCTTTGTGGATTCGAGCATCTAATCTTCAATGCATGAAATGTAGGTTGTGTCCATGTATGGAACCTTATTGGGTTGAATTATTATGAATATCTTGGAGGTTGTCACTAGACTATAGAATTCACATAAATAACTTTTTCTTTAGGTCATGAAATTTATAATTATTTCTCCAAATTCATAACTAATTCATTATTTTCTGATAGTATGGAAATTTATTGGAATTATTACACTAGTCAAATTACGTGAATTAATCTTGTATGTGGTTGAGGTGGTTATGAATGAAGATACTATGCGAATGAATATTACCAAATCTGCCTCTGTTTGTCTCCCAAAACATGGAGGTTCCACTAGAGGCATCGACTGAGACCTCACTCTCAATGGAGGGGGTCATTATGGGGCCAATGATTGGGATGGAAGAAAGATTCATAATGTAAGAACAGATCGTGGATGCATCATTTGCAGAAACTTCTAGAGTCGATGTCAGAATGAAGGATATGGAAATTGTGGGGATAATTTGAATTAATGCAGAGGTTTCATTAGATTCTCACTCATCCGATGAGATGGAGACTATAGTGGTTGAGGGTAATGTAGTGCCTCCACCAATGCTATTTGAGGGATATGGGAATGTCATGTACAACTCAATGATGGTCTTAGGTGTAGATGCAACATATGAATGAAGTGAAGAGGATGATTAAGGGTTTATTTTTGTGTATATTTCCATCTAATCAATCTTAATAACCTATATTTCGATGATATAATAGATGGTATATTGAAGATCACCCCCTATGATTCTACACCACAATAAGATTTTGAGAATTCTTAACTAGACATCACCAAAGAGAATAAGATTTTACGTCAAAATGTGGTGAGAATTGTTTTTTAATATTATCACCCATACAAATATATGTGATAAAAATACATTAGGGATATCTATAAAATTGTGTTTTCATCCTAGGGATTGATGTTGTGGACTCTAGTATCCTACATGCACCGACATTAGACTTTCAAGTGGAGTGAACACATACAGAATAGAAGGCAGATGATATATCCAGATTGTGGAACAGTGATGAGAGATGCAAGGAAAATAAATAAGTTAGGGAATATTTTGAAATCTGGGAGTGGCTGGAATAAGAGAATATGATGTATTATACTACTTAGAATAAGATAATCAATAGACTACATGCATAATTCCAGGCTGCTAAGGCCAGATCGACATCAGTGATATTGCAATGACCCAAATTTTTGTTATTGAATTTTTTTTAATATAATTTAATCTATTATTATTTCAAATGGTTATATAACATAACACATATTTGGTTTTACAATTTTGGATTTCAAAAAAATGATAAAAATTGTTACCGTTGCTAATATAGCTTTTCAACAGTGATCACATGAATAATATAAATATTGGGCTTTAAAAAATTTAATTTACAAAAACAACAGAAGTTATAGCCTCATCCAGTAGAATTTATCCATACAAAGCAGAATTGTCAGAGATCACAAATTAGGTGGAATCATTGGGCTTTCATCACGATAATGCACATGCCGAGCTTCAACACGTTAAACTCTAATAGAACCACCTACGGGAGATGTAGAAGTTGATAGAGATTACCACCCGTGCGATGTTATTCAAGCCACCCAAAGAGTCTCTCAACATCGAACACCATACCCTTCAGTCATATACGAGTGCTATAAGGGGTTATGTAACAAGAACTTAGCACTATGATAATGTGCATTATTTTTATATAATAATGAATATACTTTCATTTTGTTATTGTTACTTTGTAAATGGGTTTCAAAGCACAAACAATATTTTTTGTTAATATTAAATTAAGAAATATATTTTGATTAATTAATTGATTTTTAATTAAATAATATTTAAATAAATAATTTTTACTAAATTACTTTTTATTAAATATAAATGAGCGTATAATTTTTATTTATACAATTCTAATTTTTATTAAGTTTTGAAACCCATTTTTGTCAAACCCATGAATAATCGATAAATTGTGGTTTTTATTTTAAACCTAAAAATTCAATTGTCTATAAAATTATTTACTTAAAATTAATATAAATTTTGGAATTTGGACGTCAAACTTATCCAACAGTGAATTTTTCATAATTTTTTGAAACAGTTGAATTTTTGGGTAAAAATTAAATAATGTTTTAATATATAATGTCTTTTATGACATACCAATGACCTAATAGTGATGTAATAAAATAATATAAATTTTATTTCCACCAATATAATATTTAAATTTAATATAATGTGATTATTGATTTTTTTGGTTAATTTTATGGTGCCTTAGTGGACCCTCCAAGACTTATAAAACTTTTTAACTTCTTAAATTGATTTCCTTTAGATTAAGACTCACCTACACATATGAAAGGATATTATTTTAATATGTTTTTCCATTGGCCATGTAAAATAATGTCTTCCACTAGTCTTGGAAAAAACCCATGGGCACAACCCATGGGATGGTTTGTGGTTTTGATTAGTTTAATGTGTGGTTCCCAAAACCTAAATAATTAAGAATTCCATCTATTTTCTTATATATACCCACCCAAGATCCCACTTCATCTTAACATAATGCCTTTGGAGCTAGATAACATATTTCCCTACTTTCTCTATAATCCCCCCAAGGCACCCAAGCTTCCAATAATCCTCTCTCAAGCCTCTCTCCAGACTTTGGGATCACACATCCAAGTAAAGTATTTATTCCTTTCTTATTTTTTCCATATTACATTGTGTTGTTTTTCCATTTTATTTTCAATTACAAACATTGGGGCATGATTTCATACCTCCACTATACTAAACTGCTTATGTTTCAGTTATTATATATCATTTCTCTCTCATTAATTCCTCCCATGAACACCAATTACCAAACTAAAATTCTATAAGGAATTTATCCTCCCTTATTTACATTCAAGATTTTTTTTGTTTTATGAGTCTAAATTTCATTACATATGATGGGAAATGTTTGTATATGACCCCACATAAAGTAAATTTCTTGTACATATGATGAGACACCCCTTTCTTTCTCACCAACCATTTTTATGAATTCTCATTTCACGCTGTTATGCACTGCAATTGTTTCCACGCCAAAGTCATTGTGTAGTGAATACCATGCCCATTTATTTATCAAGGATATTCAACATTATAAAAAATACCTATTGATCATAGTGTTTCATTTATGAATTAAAAATTCATTTTTTCGTGGAATAAATAATGATGTTTAAATAATCCTTGTAATATGATCCATTTGGAAAACTTATGCATGAAACGAAATAATTATGAAGGGTTTACCCTGATAGCGATCCAATGCATTAGGTAAGTATTTCTATCATTATATGTCAAGTTCAATTCTGTTTTACCCATACTAATTCAATTGCAATGAGGATTTACACATCCTCCATGTTCAATGACCCTTGGATCGTGCTTATATCATGTTAAATGTTGTTTCTACATATCCAAGTTATGATAATCATTCTATATCATGCCTTTATGTTCGTTTATCAATTAGGCTCCATTGATATGCCTATTTCATAACATGTACTGTATTTTTAATGTTATTCTTTGTTTATTCCCTTACTGGTATTTATAGCTCACCCATTCCTTAGGCATATCCTCATGTTATCCCACGAAATGCTAAGTATGAATGAATATTTTGGTCATGTAAAACAAGTTTTCAATAATAATGTATATTTTATGTTTAATGATGTTTTGTAATGTTCATAATCCACAATGATAGAATACCACTCAACCTTCAATGTTTTATAAACTGAAGGTTTTATATAACAAAATTTGTTTAACTGTGTAATAAAGAGAGGGTTGTTATATTTGGTATCAGAGGATAGGTTTAGTTATATATGGGATTAGGATTACAAAACCATTTTGAAATACTTAGGTATAAAACTAAGTATAATGAAATCATCCCTAAATTTTTTTGAGTATGGTGTATGTGGATTTTCAAGAAAATACAACCCTATCTGGATACGAAACGTTAGAGCCAGATCTGGCACATATGTTTCTAGGGGTATAACAGAAAAACATCAATTTGAGCTAGACTCAAACGAGAAATTGTGAACGACAACGGGTCTTACTATACCCTTGGTTATGACACTCCCTAGGGATATTATGTTTTAAATTCATAAGATTAGTATTAACCATCATTAAGGGAATAAAAAAATACAACTTAAAATATATGATTGGAAGTAGATCATGGATAACATATTTTGAAGCCTATTAATTCATTAGTTAAGTAAAGAAAAGAAATTTATAATTTATCCATTTTTGTCTTTATAATAAATTTATGTGTTACCCATAACATTCCTTTTATTCCATTCAATGGCCCAAAATAAGAGGACTCGAGCTAACAAATGATGTGAAGATCAATGTGATGACTGTTCTAATGAGAGGCCCAATATGATCGATGCAGGAAGCACAAACATTGTAATGATATTATCTCAGTTAACTCAGGATCTGAATAGAATTGCGAGTCAAGAGGTAAATTCAACCCCCACTCCCAAAAAAAGAACAAGTATCAATTAAGAGATTCAAAAGACAAAGGCCACCTACTTTTAATGGATCTTTCGATCCATCAATCACCGAACAATGGATGAACTCCATAGAGATGAGATTATCCATCAATAAATGTTCTGAACAAGAGAAGGTACTTCTGGATGATTATTATTGGGATGGTGAAGATAATAAATGTGGTACATTGATCAAAAAATACAAAGCCTAAGGAGGATATTGATGAATTGTAATTGAAAGATTTTCTGGAAAACGTTTTTTGAAAAATATTTTCCCCACACCCTTTGATTTAAGATGAAAATTAACTTCCTTGCATGTAAGAAAAAAGGTAACAAATACATTGGATCTTGTGAAGAAACTATCAGAAGGCTTTCACAATATGACATCATCTTTTTCATTTCAACCGAATTCATGTTTGACTACTAATTTGAAGGTCTGAAAGCTATCCTATGGAAATCCCTAACCATCAGTGACTTTGAGATATATGAGGAAATTATCTTATGTGCCCTCAAAGTTGAAATAAAGATCAATTAATATTAGGGATATCATAGTGATAAGAAGCATAGGTGTACTTAAATTCTGGTTGTTTGATGGATAAATCCAATGGTGCTAAGAAAATAAAGCACCCCACTTTCCAACAGTGAGGAAAGAAGAACCCCAGAAATTGCCTGAAGGGGACGGGGAAATGGTTTAGGTGTGAAAGAGAAGGGAACCAGGACTTATCTGCTGACAAGAAAATTTAATGATTGTGATAGAGGATATGAAATCTATGTTTGACCCTCAATTCCCTATTCATTTCTTCAACTACAATGAACTGGGGAACTTTTCTAACCAATTCCTAAGCCAGGGGTCTTCAGAGGCAACCAACAACCTCTAATGTACCAAGGGAGAGATTTTTCATTCACTACTACTGAAGTGAACCTCGAAAATGAAGTGGTGACATGTATTCTAGTTATTAAATCATGAATACCAAGAATAATTTTTGATTTCGGTTCTAGAGATTATTTTATATCCCAAATTCTTAGTAGAACTATCCCAACACCACCAAAAATCATGGAACTAATGATAAAAGTGAGAATGGAAAATGGAGAAATCATTGCATCACATGAATATAACTCCTCCCCTATCATAACATATGTATTTAACAACCTAACCAAACCTCTTCATACTCCCTCTAGTGAAATTTGATTTAATTATTATCATGGATTAGCTTTTCTTATATTGAGCCAACAGAAATTGCCCTGGGGGAAAATCACTCTATATATGGAGAATCGACCCCTCATTCTATACATG
The DNA here is from genome assembly GCA_963277665.1 of Viscum album. Lineage (NCBI taxonomy): Eukaryota > Viridiplantae > Streptophyta > Magnoliopsida > Santalales > Viscaceae > Viscum > Viscum album. The sequence goes on along the minus strand of OY728150.1, from coordinate 1,136,343,809 downwards.
TGCAAGGAGGAGGATGAATCTTCTTTAACACCATCATCAAAAGCATTTATATTACTTCCCTATAAGAATCTGTATCTGGATCAAATGGTTGAGTCTATGGAAGAAACCATCATTGAAGAGATGCCCATTGTGAGAGAATTCGATGATGTGTTTCTTGATAAATATCATGGTCTTCCTCGTAGAATAGATGATGAAATATCGATTGATATTATACACGAGGATTTAAAAATATGCAAGACTACATATATAATGACTGTTTTGGAGCATGATGAGCTGAAGAAACCACTACATGATAATATGGATAAAGGGTTTATATGCCTATGTGCTTCACTGTGGGGTGCACCAGTCCTCTTTATCATTAAGAAGGATGCGTCAATGCACCTTGGATTTGATTATCGTGATCTAAACAATGTATTGATAACAAAAAATTATCCTCTTCCCTGAATTGTTGAATTGTTCAATCAGCTACATGATAAACAATACATTTTAATGTGGATTTGGAGTTGGAATATTACCATGTTGGGGTGAAGAAGGAGGATATCCCCAAGACTACTTTTCATAAAAGATACAGTCACTATGAATTCATAAAAATGCCTTCCGAACTCAATAAATCTATAAAAATATTTATGGACATGATGAATATTGTCTTTATAGATTACCTTGAAAAATTCATTGTAGTCTTTTTGATGATATTCTAATATACTACAAAACCATGGTGGAACACGATGAGAATCGAAGCACTGTAATAGAGGCCTTGTGAAAGGAGAAGCTCTATGAAAAGTACTGCAAGTGTGAGTTCTAGTTGATAGAGGTCTCATTCATGGGTCATCTCCTCAAAAGCAATGTGATATATATATGGATCAATCCAAGACATCTACAATTGAGGGATGGATGAGCCCAACATGAGTAATATATATCCATAGATTTTTGGGGTTAGTTGGACATTAATGCGAATTTGTGAGAATCTTCTCATGATAGTACAACCCTAATTCCAAGCTAACTTGAAATGGAATAATGTTTCATTGGAGTTATGAATGTGAAGATAACATCAAGGAGTTGAAAACGAGGCTTATCACTGCACATGTTCTCACAGTACCCCCAAGTGGGGAACATTTTGATGTATTTAGAGATGCATCGATGAAGTGTATGGGATGAGTGTTGACGAAAAATGACAATTTTATTTCATATGCATCAATGCAACTGGATGTTCATGAGAAAAACTATCCAACACATGATTTAGAGTTTTCTGGAGCAATTCTTGTTTAAAATATTAGGCAACATTACCTATTTGGGGAGAATTATGAAATATACATAGATCAAAAAATCCTCATGTATATATTCACACAGAAAGAGTTGAATATGTGCCAATGAAGATGGCTAGAGCTAAACAAATTCAATGAATACTCAATCCATTACCACCATAGGAAAGTGAACATGGTGGATGATGATCTATGTAGAATGGACCAAACAATTCTATAATTGATTAGAATTTAAAAGGATAGAATCTATTTAGATTTTATGAATTTGGACATGGGAATCATAAATAAGGGAACATCATTAATCTTATCACAAATTATTTCTCAACTGTATCTTGTGAAATGTTTAATGTATCAACAAAAGGATGATGTGGGATCTATAAAATATCTGGAAACTATCAGAAAAGGGAAATCCTCGGAGTTCATTGTGAATGAAGAATGAATTTTGATATTTGGGAATAGATAATGTGTTCAATAATTTCTAGAGTTAAATATCGAACTTTTGGATGATGCATATAATTTGAATTTCACAATTCACCTTGAAAAAAAAGACATATCAAGATCTATGAGAGAATTAACTTTGGGATAAAATGAGGAAGGAGATCTTTGAGTATACATTATTGTGTTTGGTATGTCAGCAAGTGAAGGATGAGAGGGGGATGTCTAAGGAGATGATGCAACAAGTACCCATACTAGCATGGAAATGGGAGAATATCACAATAGAACATGTCACCAAATTTATAAAGATATCCAATGGAAACAATGCTATCTGGGTTGTTGTGGACCGTTATACAAAGACTGCACTATTCATTATAATTTGATAGGATTTCTCATTGGATAAACTATAAAAAATATGTATCAAATAAATAGTAAGGATTCTTGGAGACCAACTATCTATTGTATCTGATCGAGATACATGATTCACCTCTACGTTTTGGAAGAGTCCTCAATATACACTGAATACTGAGATAAAATTCAGTATAGCTTATCATCTCCACAATGATGGAAAATATGATAAGACTATCCAAACACATGAGGACATGGTCATGGCTTGATTAATGAACATTAATAGATGATGGGATCAACATCTTCCTCTTTTTGAGTTCTCCTACAATAACAGTTTTCACTCAAGCATCCAAATGACTCCCTATGAAGCCCTTTACGGTATGATATGCATAACACTGGATTGTTGGGATGATGTTGGAGAGCGAAAAATCATAGGTCCTAAAATGGTAAAAGAAATGGGGGAGAAAGTTAAGACCATCCAACAACACATTAAATCTTCTTAGAGCCGACAAAAGAGATTTGTTGATATTTGTCAATGAGACCTACTGTTTGATGTCGGAGACATGGTATTCCTCTACATATCACTATGGAAGAGATTTTTTAGATTTGGGTAGAAGGTAAAGCCTATTCCAAGGTACATTTTCCCTTTTATGATCCTAGATCACATTGGAGAAGTGGCCTATCGACTAGAACTCCCACAAAAACTATCTCAAGTACACGATGTATCCCACGTATCACACTTGAGAATATAAATACCTGATAAATCTCATGTACTCAATCAAGAGGGGGTACTATTGGATAATGACCTCTCATATGAGGAGATAATGATGAAGATCTTAGATCATATGGAAAAAGTATTATGAAATAAGACAATTCCCTCATCAAGGTGTTGTGGTGAAACCCAATGTTTGAGGAAGCAACATGGGAATCAGTGGAAGTGATAACATAGAGTTTCAGTAATCTATTTTAGTCTGGGAAAATAAAATTTTGAGGGAGTAATTTCTTGAGCGGGGAAGATTGTAAGGACCCATACTTTTATTAATGAAAATTCATCTTGATCTAATTAAATGTCTTGTTATGATAAATTTTAATATAACATATGAAATTATTTTGTTATATTAATTTGTATTTAAAAATACCATTAATAATTGATACCATTGATAATATAGCTATTGTGTAGTGATAACATTATTAGTATAAATATAGGGCTTTAACAAATCAAATTTACTCAGACAAAGGAAGTGATGACCTCATCCAGTAGAATTTCTCTATTCAATGCCCATTTTTCATAGCTCGAAAAAGAGGTGGAGTCATTAGGCTTTGATCTTGACCAATACCAAGGTGAGCTTCAATACATTAACCTTGAACGAAAATGCCTATGGGAGAAGTGGATGTTGGTAGATATTACCACCTGAGAGATGTTATCCGATCCACCCCAAGAGTCTCTCACCATCACACACCTTACCCTTAAGTCACATGTGTGTGTTATAAAGGTTATGTAACAATACCATAGAACTATAATTATGTTCATCATTTGTTTATATAATAATTAATATACATTCATTTAATTATTGTTACTTGGTAAATGGTTTATAGGCACCAATAGTATTTGTAGATAATAATCAATTAATAAATATATATTGACGAATTAATGGATTTTTGGATTACATAACATTTTAATTTAATATTATTACTAAATTACTTTTTATTAAATATATATGATCTTATAATATGTATGAATTCAATTGTAATGGTTTATTATGGTTTGAAAACTATTTTTGTCAAACCCATGAATTTTTTATAAATATCGGTTTTTATTTAAAAAGTTAAAATTATAAATATTAGATAATTATATAGATAAAATGAATATTATTTTTGGAATCATCATGTCAAAATTATCTAACGGTGAATTTTACATAATTTTATGAGAAATATGAATTTTTGTGTAAAAATTAAGTACTGTTTTAATATATAATGTGTTTTTTGAAATCATTTTATCATTCTAAAATGATTTCCTTGAGATTATGACTCACCTGCACATAAGAAAGCCTAATATTTTAATATGTTTGTCCATTGACCTTTTATAATAATTTTTGTCCACTATCCTTCTGAGGAAACCATGGGAAAAACCATGGGATGGTTTGTATTTTGTTTAGTTTAATGTTTGGTGCCCAAAACCTAAATAAAAATGAATTCACTCACTTTTCCTATATAAACACTCTCAAGCTCACAGTACCTCTTCACTCAGAGCCTTTGGATCTAGACTAACCCATTACCTATTCCATTTAGAATCCTCCCAAGGCACCCCATTCCCCCAAGAAGCCTCTCACAATCTTCTCCCAATCCTTTGGGATCACACTACTAAATAAGGGATTTCATCCTTTCTCGTTATTTTCCAAATTTTATTGTGTTTTTATTCCCTTTTATCTTCAATTACAAAAGTTGGTGAATGATTTCTATATTTCCCAATACTTCCCTCCATTTTTTTGAATGATGATAAAACCCTTTCTAACTAATTAATGCTTCCCATGAACACCTGTTACCATGCCAAAATTCCCTATCAAATTTCCCTCTTCTCATTTGCATTCAAACAATTATTTTTTATTATAAATATAAATTTCATTACATATGTTGCGACATGTATCTATATGTGCCCCTTACTTTCAATTTCATATATATATTATGATACATCCCTTTCTCTCTCATCAACCATTTTTTTAATTCTCATGTCACGCCCCTATGCACCACGATTTTTCCAAGCCAAAGTCATTATGTAAGGAATACCAAGCCCATTTCTCTATCAAGTGTATTCACCTTTATTCACATTTACATATTTATTATATATTTTCACGTATGAATTACACATGAATTTAATGTGGAATAAATAATTATGTTTAATGTATCCATGTTATACCATCCATGAGGCACACTTATGCATTAAATGAAATGATTGTGAAGAGTAGACCTAGTAGCGCTCCAATGCACTGGTTGATGATTAGTATCATGAAAAGTCAAGTGAAATTATGGTTTACTCATGCTAATTAAAGTGTAATAAGGATTTACTCATGCTTCATGTTCAATGACCCTTGGCTCAAGCTAATATCATGTTAAATGTTGTTTCCACATTTCCATGTAATGATAATAAGGCTATATCAAGACTTTCTGTTCATGTATCTCTTATGATCCATTTATATGCCAATTTTTTAACATGTAATGTAATCTTCAGGACATGACTTTTTTACTACCTTATTGGGATTTTTAGATCACCATTTTTTATTCATGTCCTCAGGTTATCCCTTGCAATTCTATGTATGAAGAAATGTTGTGGTCATGTAAAACATGTTTTCAATAAAGACGTGTTTTTCATGTATTATGTTATTATGTAATTTTCCAAATCCCCAAAGACAATTGACCTCTTAATCTTCTATGTTGTATCTATTGAAGGTTTTTATGTAATAACATGTAATTAAGTGTGCAATAAAGGGAATGGTTGTTATAGAGATCTCTAGTGGAAATGTTCCAAGATATGTGGAACCAGTAATAGATGATATATTGAGATGTTCATTCCTTGTATGAAAATGATTAATTAGACATGGTTTAAGGAGATCAAATATAGGAGGAAACATTAAAATGATGGATGATCTCGAGCACTCAATCGCTATGGAGGATCCATTAAATAAATTTAAAAAGAGAGAGCATCTAATAAGTAGACATCCCTCTAAAATATTAGCCTATATGATTTTTTACAATTAAACATGTTTACTTGTTTTCAAATTAATCATATGCATATAATGAATAGTAGTAAATCTCTATGATCAAAAAATTAATTATTTTTTTGAGATAAAATGTATGACCATGTCGTAGATCATTTATATGGGAGTATATAGGATGATAGATGATATTTCTAGAGAGCCTTGTTCTTCAAAAAATGAAATAATTTACCCCTGAACTCCAGTAAATTAATTGAAAAATGAAAGGGGTGTTTAATTATACCCACACAATAATGGAAAAGATATTTAAAATCACAATGTAAAAACTCTATAAAATAAAAGAAGTCATGTCAGGATCTAGGATAGTTGATGAATTCGATCAAAAAACAGGATTCATATCTCTTATCAATGAATGGTGACAGAAATGATGGTTAACCACATACCATGTGTGAAACACACATCATAACAAATAATGTCATCGATTTTTCTACAGCATGATGGCCCATTATGATAGGCGGAGGCTTGTCTTGACACTACTCTATTAGGGGGGTCCCTTAAGACCTTTATGTTGATGATAATAAAATTTAGGTTCACTAAAAGCACTAAAATTGGGTGATGGAATTTTTGAGTAAATTCCAAAAATCATTGAATTCTACTACTATGAGATACAACACATTGGTGTGGTTGTATCGTTCTAAATAGAAGTTAACCTCATCTTCTAATGGAAGCATCATCTCATATCATGATTGACAACCAATGAAATGTTTTCATAGTGATGGATTTTGAAACTCAATAGAAATAATGTTTATTGTTTCATACACTAGGGAGTGTGGTTTCAACAATTTGAAATTTTTATTCATCCTTTGAAATTAAAATAGGGTATTGGTGTGTATTTTAGGCCAAATATTTATATTCCCTCCCCCAATATTCTACAAAACATTGTAGGGGGTATTTTAAAAAACCATGATATTTCGAATTCCTTTCACATGATTCCAAAAATTAATGTTATTCCAAATAATATACATATAATACAATATATTCATTTCATATTCATGTAACTTAGTTCATTTGTTGGTGATAATGGATTGAGGAACTCTAAATCAATGGCTGATGACAGATCTCAATAATTTTATCTTGGATTATGCCACAAATTCATTTAGAGGATTATCTTTTTCCCATAAAGATACAAAATTTATCATTTTCATAATTATCTTTCACTAGTGAAAAAATATTTTTTGGATATGAGCCTACATCATCAATTCCCCATAATACAAATCTCCATGAATATTTTTGGTGTATGGAAGCTCCAGCGATCGATGCATAAAGTTGGAATCTATATTATATACAGGAAACATCATGGAATACTCAATGAAGTGATGGACCATGAGGGAGAAGATGCATCCCAGCCAGTTAATCTTTGGGGTTAGGTTTAATCCTTTTTGATGACTAGCACATGGCCCATCATTATCATTCATAATAACCTAGGGATTCTTATATCCATGAATTAAACACAATAAAATTCCATCTAGAATATATCTATAGAGAGACGATTCATGGTTATTACAACTATAGAGGGTAAATAATGTTATATACCAACTAATTATCTCAAGGCAAAATCAATATAGAGGATTAATTCCATGTTGTAGTTACGTAATGAAATGATATTTCTCATCAAGTGTTTCCTATTATATGAGGGAACCTAGTGGTCATGACATGGATTCACTAGTAGTAAAATGGAATACCTACTAAATGTCATCATCATTTTAAATAATGGGATTAATGGTCCTATGTTGTGACTCATGGACTAGAAGGTCATCCTAGTCAGTCACTTCAAGGGACATAGCTAAAATGGTCATAGTGTAATCTTGATTGTTTTGTGAAATACAAACACGTGTTAGTTCTTATTGAGATGTTAACTTCTCCATCATCTAATATGTGTGTTCCAACTAAATCACAATCGCTGGGATTCTAAAAATGTATTCACCAATAATCTTTTTGATGATTAATTAAGAGTATCCCATCACTAAAATCCTAGGAACATCAATCTAAAGACCCCCAAAACACGAATAATGAGAGAGTGATAATCTAACTTATTTTTCGTGAGTTATTATAATAAAAAAATTGGGTATGGAAGTAGGAACTCTGTTGTGGTGATAAAAATAATTTTTAGACCATTCTCATGGGCTTGGGATTGTTAAAATTTCTACCAGTTTTGTTTGAGGAGGCTCCATCAAAATTTATCCACTAATATGTCATATTCTAATCCACTAATGATGAAGCCTCATTTGGGAAATCCACATGTATGGATGTTCATTAGGATCCAAATGAGCACAAATTATGTATGACAATTTCTAAACCTTGTTGGTCATCTGTGGAACAAAATGGATGTATAACTACTGAAGGATCTCTACCTTGAATGTCAGTGGTCCAATCATCATTGGGATATTGTGTATATAATTTATTATATCTACATGGGACACCTACTATATATCATGATACTATATATAATGTCTCAAATTCTATAAATTTAAACCCATAGTGAAGAATCTCCCCATTAGTGGGTATTAACTTTATTATATATCTAAGATCATGTGACTAATATATTATAAGATAGTTTCTCATTACTCATTTTTCTAATTGGAGATAAGGGATCAACGTGACCATTCCATGGTGGTTAGATAGTTGTAAAGAGGAATCCTATATATGTTTGGATTCATGTATAGAGAATATTGAAAATACATCCTAATTTCATCATAGGACTCCTTGAATTCTTCATCCTAGTAGTAGATGGTGCCTTTCATCATGATCTGAAAAAGGAATCAGATTTTATTATTATATTAGTGATGAATTAGTATATTTTTTTTGGCCTTATATACCTTAATGATCCCAGTTTTTTCCATGGGGATGAATTGGGATAATGGTTTTGATCTTATTTGGGCCGATATGAATGCCTCTTTATCAGTGGGATATACTGAGAAACATATGGGAGGAGAACCCCAATGCACAGTTAAATGGTACATATTAATATATTTTTTATTTTTTGATTCTTTAAAGATTCTTAAGAACATTGATGTGGTACTAATGATGGTGGGATTTTGAAATCATATCATCGAAATAAACTTCCAAAAAAATCCATAGAATCGGATTAAAGATGTGTTATATATCCATCGAATTTTTTTATCATGAATTCATCAGGATAAAGGGAATCACCTGATAAAAAAGGACCAATTCTATGATATTAAGGAAATATAATCCTTATCTCAAGATCCATCTTTATCTGGTTGTACACATAGTATCCATCCCTAATAGAGATATCCAAGAACCCTACTATTTCATCGATCAACAGCTCTATCCCTGAAAGGGGAATATTTTCCATCGAGAAGTTGCATTTGAGAACCCAGAATCATATTCATAATCAAATATGTATGTTATTCTTCCTAAAGTGGATGATGTTAGTTATCCACCTGGGGTACTAGAATTTCCTAATGATGTTTTTTATGATATGAATTTCAAAAATTTCTATGACACTGGAACCATGAGAGGGGTCAATTTTTTGAGAGTCTACATGAACCCATTATGACTCAATGATAATATAATAAGGGGGATGAAAACATAAGGGTATAGTTATATAATATAATCATATCTCTAGGAAATGAAATCATAGTTCTACATAATAAAATCCACATATTAATGTTGCATCTCTAGGGGCACAACTACCATAATCACCATTGGATATAGATTGTTATTAGTATTGAGGTTCACCTGAATCAACTCATTAATGGTGGTGGAGACACCCTCTTCAAATGAAAGTGAAATGGAATCCAAATCCACTTTATCCTCTTATATAATAGAGTTAGTAGAATGAGGTTCATCAAGACCAACTTTATCTGGGGGTGTAGCTGCCGGATTGAGTGGATATGGATTCCCCACTGAGGGGTTCCTTCTCTAATAAAATCCTGGATGCATGGACTATTTTTAAAAGTACATTATTCTTTAATATAATGATCCATGATTGATGTCAAAAAATGGTGTTGATTGAGCTTATAGAAATGATACCCTACTTTGCCAAACATGTGAGGGTGCCTCAAACTTGTGTTTATTGTGTGATCATATTGTTACCATACAGGTATGGGGGAATCTAAAATCTCATTTTTCATATCATTTGTATGACTAGGAATTTATATATTTATGTTAAATCCTTTTTGGAATGTTCTGAACTTCTTATCAGATATTGGAAAAAATCCCAGATCTGGCATTGTGGGTCCGAGATATCAAATCTAGAGAATTATAGAATCATCCAATAATACCCATGGACATGGACTGATGGTTGTGGAATTCACCTGGTTGGTATGAATTTTTTTCCCTCTCTCTTGTAACAACTAGAATCCAAGTAGAGGGATTCACAAATTTCTAAGGGAGTTACATCACTTTGGAGTACACATACTCAACTGTTGATGGAATACATGAGACATTAGTTTTAAATTTATGGGACTACTTCATGTAGATGATGAAAAGGCCTACCCAGTAGTGAATCTAAGGAATTATCATTTTAGAATATGATGAATTCAATGCTCTATACCAAGACAACAAATTGGGTCTTCAACATAATATAGCAACACAATGTCTTATTTGTTCTATCATATCACTGAATATTCAAATCATAAGTAGTCAAATATGTGTCAGTCATCCCCAACCTAATGAGATTCTAGGATAGAATGAGATTAATACCAAAACCCATTTTTATTATTCAGTGATGAATCTTCATTCCATTTAACTATATTAGAACGTATATCATGTTATTTTCCCCATCACGAGGGAACCATCATCCTATATATAGAATGAAATGATATATTTTAATTCATCTTGATCGAACTCATCTTAATAGTATTCCATTGCAACATATACCTATTCTTGAAGTTAGATGATTCTTCTTCTAGAAAAACACATATATTACTTGACATGCATAACACATCATGTATCAAGATCCTTTCTAGTTTGTTGGAAAGGATCATTATCATATTTTTTATCGAGGATAAATAAATGTTTCTTTGCATTGTGTGATTATATTTGGTAGGATGCATGATAGTGTTTGTTTGAAAAACCATTAATGTTATGGATGGTACTAAATAATATCTTTTAGTTGTCCAGATTACATGTTATGAAGCACTTTCAACTATCTATTAGCTTATTGAGGCTTAGATCTTACTAGATATATCCAGACATAATAGGGTCTTATATGATCTTCTAGGTTGGTTAGATAATTCATCCTTACTAATATACTCGATCAGTTAACATGGAATACTATGAAAAATTGATAGACCAAATGAGATGGTAGTAATATACCAACTTATCACAAAAAAAAACACTTCATTGTTGTCTCAATATCAGGCCTGACTCATATTGAGGTGTTGAAATTTGTGCTCTTCTATCTCTCATTCCCTCAATATATTCTTCAATGGTGCCAGCCAGAGGTACATGAGGAGTTATCCTAACATTCCTCATTTTCAAGAAAAGATAAGGTGTCCACTAACATGATGTGATTCATAGAAGCATTCCCCTGCTAATCCTCAACGTAGTCATATAGTGGTTGATGTACCATAAGTTTCTTTCCGTTCATTGGAGGAATGAAAAATATGAGTGTAAACGATGGATTTCGAACATATGATGGATATTGATTTCAAATGTTTCAATAGAATATTCTCTTATTTCTATTTGGTATTATTTGTTGTGCACATGTAAGAAACATCTAGAGAATCTATAAGTTATATTGGAGTCTCTAATTTACCCAGGCATCAATGGAAGAAACCATGTAAAATGATAAAAAAATCATTATGCAAACAAGTCATCATAATTTTGTTTATTATGACTGGAAGTTGTTTTATATTTACCAAAACCCTCACTATTACTTTAATTATCATCATTGATATGCATTACATTTTTTAAGAGATCACTAATCATGAAAAAACCCTTATCCACATGGTCAAGTATTCCATCCTTAAACTAAATGAATTATTTGATGGTATGTCCAAAAATCTTGTGGAAGGTAAAATTGATGGGTTGATATGTTTTTCCAAATTACTGAGGCCTCCTACATTCTGAATCCATCATAATTACCTTCTTCTTGTGCATATAGGAAATGGAAAGGGAACATTGCATCCATGAAATAATTTTTTTTCTGTTTCACTATTTATGGGAAAAGTTCTCTGAGATGATGTCCATAATTAGGTTCATGAACCAGATTGGGTTTTGGAACCACATTCCCACCCCTAAAAGGATAAGAATTGCAAGGAGAGGCACAACCATTTTACCCTAGGCATGGTTATTCTTGGTAAGGATTTTCAATTAGTGAAGTTATTTATGATATGGGACCAACAACTAAATAATCTCAAGGGTCTCTACAGATACAACATCGACAATCTGTATATTAGATGCTCTTTTGGAAGGAGTTGAAAGAGTCTAAAAGTGTGACTGTCAATCATTCTTCATGGTTTTTTCTGGATTCAATGACCAATTATAAAAATAATTGAACCTACTTGGGATGTTATATATTATGGGTTAAGGGACCAATTGGGTCTTGTAATTCCCCACAATCATCATTAGAAGCTACCCTTGTATCAGAGGAATACAGAGTGAGTATGTGAGAGATTTACTTATTGTCAAAAATATATGATTGTATCAACTTCTCTCTATATCAATTTGAAGATGTCATCTATACTGGTATTGGACATGGTAGAGATAAAATAGTAAAGGATATTTCTACAATGCTCTTCCAAACCAGTAATGGACCCTATGGGTAGCATGATTTACTATATGAACAATGTTCCTTCAAATTTATGGAAAATATACCAATTCTTTAGGGCCTCATCGTTCTTAGTGAGAGACTATAAGATAGGTCAATCACTATTCATGGAGATGGTGAATCGTGTAACATATGGTTTCATGGAGGCACATTTCCTAGACCACAATGAGATACTCCATGATATATTTTATGATTTATTGATGGCTTTAACATCACAAGAAATAGGTTAGAAGCTAGAACCTCTTACAGTCCCTCTTTCGGATAACGATATTCATGTACAACCCAAGAACCAATGGACGCTAGCTAGGAGATATGTGGACGTACCAAGGTGGGTTGGTTTGTCAGATGTCTAGCTGGTTGAGATGTTTCTACAAGAGGTATATGTTCTCGGTATTCTTGGTTATACATCAACTATGGTGTTTGTCACATAATATCATACTGGTATGATGTATTATTTTCTTCTTAATCATGTTAAAGGGTGGTGATTCCCAACTATGTAGTTTATATATATGACAAAGAAATGTGATCACCATATTAAGGATTTTACCCAAACCTGAACTTCACTAAATTTTCATTGTTATAGGTAGAGAGGGATGTTGACGGTGACAAGGAAGGCTGAATGTTGAGAACCTAGAAGAGTTCCAAAATATAATCAACCTACATATGCCTCCTATGGACTCTCAGGATCATGTTCATTTCAACTTATGTCAATGAAAATCTCAAAAATCAGCCCACTACCTCTAAATTTTCTAGTCTTGGTAGGAACATCAACAACGAGAAATTTGTGTCCTCGAAGTTAGATATGATAACAAAGGTTTGGTGTCTCCATAGATCATAACTATTAAATGGATGGTTAAATTCTATGATAGGTTTAATCTTTAGGTATGTGTACATATTCTGCATGGGGAGGACCATCAAACATTTATTTAGATAATGAGGAGGAACATCCAGTTGAGTTATGTGTTTATGGGGATCAACTCCATGATTTGGGGAAGTATAACAGAGGTGTCCTCCATACTAGTATTTGAAAGAGTGTGGATGACTTCATCATTGATTGGTAATGGTTCATGGTGAAACTTTGAAATGTATCTCACCATGACGATTTGGCCAGTAACATCTCTTAGTGGTTCCAATGACTGAAAGAGTCTACCTAGAAAAAATTTAAAGTGGAAAGGATATCTATACCAATTTGTAAATGGATTATCCATATTCATTTAGTTCAATGGTATATCATAATTTTCCAATGATTTCAGGGGCTATTGGAGCCATGAAAATGTTGAATATTGTGATGAATTCTTTTAGGATTTCTTGTAAAAATGGATTTCGGTTATTCTGTCTGGGGATAAAGAAGTATGGTTAAATGTAACATGTTCATAATCATGATGGAATAATATTTATTTTCACGGATGAGGCATAGAGGTTTTCCTCCATGGTTGCTCATGTGTAGTGGATTCATCTAGGGTGACTCAGACATACCCTATCTCCTGGGTGTAGGATTTTGGGTTTTATGATCACTCATGGGAGAGGCTCTTAAAGCTATTCTCTATTGGAATTGGGAGTCGTTTCTCACTAAGATTCACATGGGGGTGGTGGTTTCAATGAGGCACAGATCCCTTCATGACTTTCATATGCATGTTCCTTTAGGTAATGACCTCCTCTTACATGTACTAACATATTAAGAAGTTTAAAACCCTTCAATGTATTATTTTCGAATCATTTATAGTGGGTGTGAGTTTAGTAGATTATGTTTTGGCTGAAGTCATGGCATGGTTGGAGTCATTTTGAATTTCCACATATATATTTATCCTACCCAAGTGCATGTGGGAATTGTGATGCTGGATTTATTTTCATTGTGAATACACTATGGAATGTAGATTCAACCATCAGTACTAGCATAATTAAAGTGATGTCCAATTCCCCAACATCATCTCATCTATTGAATATACATAAAGGTCAATGCTAATAATGTGAATACTGAGGATGAAAAAATTATAACTACCCTAGTTTCAAGTGTATTCTCTACTGATCCCATAGTTTTCTTAGTGGGACTTGTACATGATAATTGGATATGATGACACCGAAAATAATTTATTTTCAACGCTACTATTCTACATGTTGAAGAGATGTTTTTCTCATCGGGTTCACCCTTTGTGTTTATAATAATTTCACCATGGACCATTCATGATGTCTATTTCTATTTACCTATATTCCAACATTCCAATATATTGTGACCTTCATCACATTCAATGAGGATTTATTATATTTGAAAAAGTCGGATAATGTTATATGAATTTATTTATCCATGGATTCCTATATAAATAAAATTTCATAATCTGAGTACCCACATTTATATAATTCATGTTTTTGTAAATCATTCATAGTTCTATATCATTGTGGAAAATATAAAATTGAATTAATTCTACCTGGAAATTAATTTTTTGTCACATTTTGGTAGAAAAAATAGTTTTAGAGTATAGTCACATTTTTTATCACCCAGTATGTTTCTATGTTTGTATCATTAGATGCATGTATTATTAATCCTGATATGGAATCTCATGTTAGGAGTTTTTAATTGTGGAACCCAAGGAATCCTGTATCGATCATGATGTAATGATGATGGATCCATAATTCGTAAATGTTTTTTACATCAATAATCCCCTAATTATTATTGCAGTTGGTATTCAAGGTTGGGAAATGAATTTAACTTCAATATAATATGCTCAAAGGGTTATTTTATTTTTGGGATATAATGGATGGATCAAAACATATTTTGGATGAAGAAACATGCAATTTGTCTCATGGAGGGATAATTTCTCACTAGAGTTGATGGGTGAGAACACCCCTTTAGTGAAAACCTTGATTGATTGATCAGAATTCCCATTAAGATTGATCTAGGATGTTCCATTATAGTAGGGGAGTTGTCACACCAGAGTTGATGGTTGAGAATTCCCCTTGAATCTCCCATTTGATGGATGGGTAAGAATTTCCCCCGACGTGGATCTATGAGGTTTATTATTTGGATAGAAGATGTAACATATCAGTTGCTGGGAGAGAAAAACCTATTATAAAAACATGAGATGAATGGATTAAAACTCTCCTTGAGGTTGATCTAGATAGGTTTTCCCTAGTAGGGTAGATTTTACATCTGATTTGATGGGTGAGAAATAACCATTGGTTGAACCCAAGATTGATGAATCAGAATGAGCTTTGAGGTGCTCGTGGGATGTGTATCCTTATAAGGTTAAATATCTCACATAATATAAGTATTGATAATTCCCCTTTAAGGAAACCCTATATAGTTCGATCTGAATTATATGTGAGATAGATCATGGAGGTGTGTCCGTAGGTGTTAAGATTCCACACCTGAGTTGGTGGGTGATAATTACCACATGAGGTAGACCCTGGATGGATGGATAAGAACTCCTCATGAGTAATATATTTTAGGTGTGTTACTATGGGAAATAGTTTACCCCAAATATGAAGGGTGAGAATGTCCATTGAGGAAAACCATGTTTGGATAAATCAGATCTCCCCTTGAGATGGATCTAGAAGGTTCGTCCCTATGAGGTAAGATGTCACACATTATTTGAAGGGTGAGAACACCCCTTGAGATTAACCCTTCAAGGATGGATTAAAATGATTCTTGAGGTGGATCCAAGAGGTCAATACCAATTGGGGGAACCTATGATTAACATTTGTTTGAGTTGAAACTCATGTAGTCATCCTTGACGCCTTTTTTATAAGGAAGGTTCAAATCTCATGTAGTTCGATGCCATAGTTTATAGTTGTGTGAAATGAAATATCCATATAGTTCAATAAAATTTGATAAGGATACTCATGTAATGAAAGGACCATCAATGAGGGAAGGATTGGGGTTTGTTCATTGGATCTTCCATTCAAAAGATATTTTATCTTGATGGAATGATTCAGGGATTAAAAATTGAGATTCCAAGTTGATCTCATTCCATGTAACTCGTAAGGTTCTAGGTGTTATCCCATGAAACTCATATTTTTATAATATTATGCTTAATGAACATGATTTGACTACATTTTTACATTTTTTCTGAGGATTTGGTCATGTAGTTTAACGATGTACAACTTGGTTGTGGATCTAGATAGTTTTACACCATATAGATCAGATGTTGGTAGAATCAATCCTTACTAATGAATATTATATGACCATTAGTCATGCGCTTTTGGGTGGGGAATGGATTTTCATTACCATGATAAAACTACATTTGATGTGTCCAACCACAACATCCAATTTAGGGTCTCCATGTATATAAGGAAAAAGGGTTATTGTACAAATGATTCGTAGAAATAGAAAAGAGTAAAGATCAATCCATACATTGGAAGTATAGGTTGGATACATGAGTGGGTTGAATATGTTGCATGGGGACACAACATGAAATTGAATTGGTTCATGATTGGTGTGTTAGAACTGATCCCCCATCTTTTGTAAAAGAGTTTTAGTATAAGGGATCATCCATGGAGAGGCCCAAAATTTGAGCTTCACAAAAACTAGAGTTTTTTTGTCCTAAACATTATTCTGTATTAACTAGATTTTTTAGGTTTTTTATGGACTGGGTTTATAAAAAATGGGTGATCCTATACTATAGGAAGGACATGATTCATGAGGAGAGTGTTCCATAATGTTATAATGCTTCTTGAAGTATCTAGTTCCATATAGAGCCTTCTTCCTCTACAGAGAAAATATTACTTAGTGAAATGAATCTATATATTATTTTGTATAATTTTTAGAATATATGGAATTGGGTTTCATGAAACACAGTTATCATATATGATCCATTTATGCATTACTTTTAGAAACGTATGAGAATAGAAAGTTAGAATTGATTTGCAAGATTTATTATTTTAATCATCCAAAAAATATTTAAATGAAGTTAGAATTCATTATAATAGTTAATTGAAGTGTATTAGATGAATTTCTTAAAGAATTATGATCTTTTGAAATAGGAAATAATCTATGAATTATAAATTCCGCACTTGAGAAAAAATATTAACAATTGGCATGGTCGAAAAGCACATTATTATTATAAAAGTCATTGTGAGATGGATTACTATCATACCATCACATGATCAAGAAAAAAATTATCATATGAGATGATTTAAAAGATCCATCCACTTTCTAAAGAGATAGAAATCATTATGAATACTCCTTAGATTAATTTTGTGGAATTTTGGATCAGATTATCTCTGGACCGGTTGTTAATTCCTCAATCAGTCACTTGAAACAAGTATTTTGGTTATAATCAATCCAAAATGATATTTATAAAAATAAAAACATGGAAAAATATATTATATAATTAGTCCATGATCACATAAAATAATTATAAAACCTGTTTTCATAATCAAAATTCATGTTTCTATCCCAAGACCATCATAAAAATAAAAAAATTCCATAGTGGATTAGGTTTAATCTGTGATACATTACCTAACATATCATGAAATATTGATCATTAACTAATTAATTATGTAGATATATATTTATTGAAACACAAATATTATTCATTAGAGTATTTCATTTCTCTTCAACATGATAAAAATAAACCCAACATTAATCAAATGAAAAATATAAAACTTAAGAATGAACTGGGTTTTATAATATTTATTCAATGAAGAGATGGATGAAAAATCATATGTATTCCCAATAGATAAAGGAATAATATAATTTCAATGTCCCTATTTTAAAATAAATAATATGATATAATCATTGAGTTACACATTGTACATTAATGGAAATGGATCTAGGAGATGAAATAAGATGTAGACCAATTCAGTGATTCTTTATGGAATATGTAAATAATAATTTATAAAAAGGATATACCGTATTAATTATAATAAAACATGATTTTAAAATTATTTTTATCCATATAAAATATGAGTTTAAATTAGATATTAATTGTTTGAAAAGGTATTATGGTTGTGATTATTGATATGAGTCATGAAATAAAGAAGATACTATAAACTAGCATTGCTAGAACCTGGGAATTTAAATAAGAACTAATAACATGTATAACCCCAAATGGGAAATTTTAATAGGTATATATTTATGGGGGATAAATTTTAATAATATAATTTTTATATAATAATAATAATTTAACATCATGTGTTTTCTTTAATGATTTGAATTTAAAATAAAGTTTGAATTTATTATTCATCGATGGATGGAGCATTTTGGGAACCATAATTTTAATGATGTTTTATGTCTTTGAACTCCAATATATGGTATTGTTCTGAAATTTTCAATGAACAAGGGGATATATTAGGGGTTCATGAATATAAAATGAATAAAATCAATTAGGGGATATTAAAATTGGTTATAGAGTCCATTTATGTTTTAAACAATAATTTATCGATTAAAAGGGTTGTAAGGAGGGTACCATGGAAATTTATGATTATAAAAGTGGGAAGATGGGTAAGTAGTTTTCAGATTATACCCTTTATTTACACCACAAATTCCACTCTCTAGGATTCATACCTATGAATCATATGGTGTAAATCATAGTCTCGTTATATAAAAACCCCAATTACATTTATTTTAATGAGGCTGAACCATATTCTATCTAAAAATACATCATAAATATTCGGGAAAACCTCTACATATAAAATAAATCTATTTGGACATCCTTTATTCAACATCACAATCAAATGAAATTTTTTACGATTATTCCATCATGGAAATCCATGTACATGGATTCCATTGACCCATTCTCTCTCTCTCTCTGTATTGGATGCAACATTCTTTTGATCTTACATTCCATATTTTTTAGGAATTATTAATATATTAACATTTATATAATTCTAGAATGAATGAATGTCGGATAACATGAATTTTTTTATTAGAATGCATTAATATGTTATAATACTTCATTTCAAAAATGATTTATCATTTCCTAAAATGTTTCAATAGTGCTACATAATGTATTCTATATACATAAATCTTTAAATTTGTTTCTATTGAATTAAATTGTATAGGACATGATTTAGTTAAATTTTGAGAGATTGTAAATTATTAGATGTTGATAAAAATGTGCGGAAATCCATATGGGCATCGCTTTAATTTTCTATTGAAGATAATGTGCATAATATTCCAAAACAACACTAATTTTATTTGGATTGAGTTTTAAGTTATAAATTATAAAATGTAAGTAAATGATGTAAATTAACTACAATCATGTATAAATCCATAATAATAATGTTTTAAATAATGATGTATACAAATGGAATAAAGGGTTGTTGGAATGAGATGTATGACCCAAATATTTAAATATTATTAATGTAATTTTCTCTTTTATAAATAAAACTCTTTTGAGGTGTTGTACATTAATTGTCTTAGAATGACTGAATAAACAAACATGATAAATGTAATGTTTGATAGACAAAAACTGTTTCCCATATTAATTAGGATTTATGATATTAATGAAATAAGATAAATGTGTTATAAATAATTGGTAAATGGAATTTCCATTTCCATTTGTATGTTTAATTAGTATATACAATGAATCAGTTTAATCTATTATTCGTTGAGTGAGTCATGAATACATTACAAATAATTATGTGGAAATTTTAATCAATTTAAATATATGATATATAACGTGAGTGATAACTATACTCATGAAACAACCTTGTATAAATGGACTCATTGGAAAATAATATTATAGTACAACTTGATCTATACATGGAATACAAATAAAAAATTCTATAGATAAAATAATGAGATAATAATATTAGATTATAACTTGAACAATAATTGCACAAAATTAATGGATCTCTCAGAATGGGATCATATGCAAATAAGATTATAGTATTCCTTTAGTGATACATGGACACCTGATACATATGTGTATAAAATGGATAAACAGTTATTAAGGATATAGTAATCCATGAGTGGTACATAGACTCTAGATACCAGAAACAATGGATGATATCCTTGATGAATATGACTATAATATAAATATTTTGATGCCATGATTATTGATATATACATATAGGGATAGGATCATATGCCAATTAGATTTTATTATACCCTAGGAGATACCAGCAGTTTTGATAAAAACTATTATAGGTGTGTTCATTAGTCAGATGACTTTATAGATTTCATTGAGTTATATACTGATTTTGATATGGAATTACAAGAAAAACCTTATATGTTTAAGGAAATTACCTTATAATTTATTCTTATCAATATTTCAATGATGCTAGCGGATTAATGAAATGTAACACGTAAAACATCATATTGACATATAGATTTTTAGAGAGTCCTGGTCCTATAGCCATTGGGTCCTTGTCCATTGCTAACTCCACCAAAGTTTCTATTTATTTATTTCTTACACTTTATTAAATCTTTATTATGATAATATATAGTTTTTATTATTCCAAATTATGCATCATCATCCATGTTTCCTTTCAAGAATCTTAGCCGACCATTTTTAAATTATATTATTTAATGATTCATTATACCTTGACTCTGCTTCATTTTGTATTTATTTAATTGATTTGATAAGACAACATTGGTGGGGGCCTACATAGTTCATCTAAAACAATGTCTAATCCAAAATACGGTACCTTGAATGTTTTCTTATATTTCAGTAATGATTAGGTTAAGAACACATCATTCGATTATTGATTATTATTACGATGGGATCACAGAAGTAGATGACTTAGCTATTGATTATATTTTATATGGGATAGTATTGGTCTATTTTACATTTGTAATAATTTTATTAATGATTTTTTTTCTACCTAGTAAACATATTACAATTTTTTATATTCAATATTTCATTTGAATATGATACTAATTTATTATTTATTTTTGACCATTACATCTACATGATTTAAATTCTATGCTTTTTGTGATTAATAATACCACTAGGTTATTATTATATATTCCATTACACCAATCTGATTATGAGTGTATATTATCCACTATGAAAGATCATTGGACAGTTGGAGGTATTTGGAAGCCTCTAGTGTTCTATGAGGTATTCTTGAAGCCATGTCACATACTGTCATAGGAAAAAAATTTGTGTCTCTCAAGTAGGAACCAAAAAATGTGTTCTTAATGATTAATTTTTTATTTTCCTATATCTTGGGTCGATAAAAGATAAATTGGGAATTCTTCAGTAATTGGTAAATATCTCATTTTTGTTTTTTGGTAAACCATCCACATAAGAAGTATTATATTTCTAGGGATGCGTTATTTGTGATGTTTTTATCCTAGTAGATTATTATTTAACCTTTACTGGTGGAGTTACTTTTCCTCTTAATACTGATTTATGAGGTCTAGAGTTTTTTATCCTTGGCCAAGTATGGTGTGGATTAATTCTTCCTGAATCATTATAGAAAATTTATGATTTTAATTTAATTTTAATCCTTCTATTGTTTATTTTAATACATAAATTTAATGTTAATATTATATATTTCAATAATTTTTCCATTAAAATATATAACATTTTCGGTATGAATAATGAAAAAAGTAATTACTTTTTAATGTTTCTGCATCAAAATATTGTTTTTTTCAAATTTATATTGATGGTGGAGCCTTAAATAAACCATAATTATATGTTAATAGTTGTAAGTACAGTTACATAGGATCAAATATTAGTTTATTCGGTTACCTGGATTCCTATTGTAAATAATAATACATGTACTTCCTTAAATTTGGAATAGTGATTATTCTATTAAAATCATCTTAATTTTTTTGTTGCATTATGTTACCATGTGTTAGGGTCTGGTAACACATACGTGTTGTGTAATTCTGAGAATACTTTTTTTATTCATTTAGAAATTGGGAACTGTGACCAATATAATTTTATTATTGTATAAATATAGAAGTTGTGAAAATATTACTCACTGAATGATTTATTTTTTAAAATAATATACATGACACATCCCATGTTGGTTGATCAATTATTTTTAAACTAAGGATATATAATGGAATCAACCTAATTAGGTCATTCCTCAATTGATATGCTTATATGAAAAACCCATTTTTGGTAAAATTAAACCTTAATAATTCATATGATATTAGGGTATATATAAATAGACCATAGATAATATGATGAGAAAATCAAAGGTCATCATTTTATTTATTTGACTTGGTGCTTTGACCACATGGTTGTATGCATTTCATTAAATTTATTTGGTTAATTAGACTATTGAAAAAATGTTATATATGAAATTTATAAATGTATAATAAAATCATATTGATCATATTTTATTTTAATGATAAATTACTAGTTATCTTCATTTGAAATTTATATAATAAATACTTAGTTTATTAAATTTTCCATTACAACCAAAATGGTGTTTTCCTCTAGATGTTTGAGTTTATATTATAATAAAATAATCCATATTGTGATAATATATGTAAAAATTGATGTTTCTAAATAATATTTTTATATAATTTCTTGAATTCAACCTGATGTTACGTAAAGAATGTTCTTAAAAAAGTATACATATATAATTGGTACTTGATATAATTTATAGGTATGAGTTATATTTAATGATTTATTAAAAGGGAAATAACTAAATAACTTATGTTATGACCTTATAGTTGTTTTTATATCATGGACAATAATATTGGTAATAGTTGTAAGTAATGACCTGTGATTTTCTATGAATGAAAATGTCTGTGTTTTCCTTGAACATAAATTTACATTTTCTAAATTTATCGTTGATTATATGTGATTGGAATCATAGTGTTGTGACCATTAAATCATGAATCTAATTTACAAAATGTACTAGTTTAAAAAAAATTCGGTATTATCTTATTATGGTATCTCTCTTGAAATGGAAAGCCAATAGTCTTATTAGCGGATCTAATAATAACACTACGTGCCTTCCCCAAATTTTTGGGGTTAACTGGGACTCTTTATTTATTTAATGAAACACTACTAGAGGTGATTGGTCATATGAAATGTTGAAACTCAAGGAGGTATACCTAATTTGATATTATCGATTAATGTTATATCCATATGCTTCATATTTATAGAATCAACCTGTGGGCTTCAGTTCTACATGTGGATTCACTAAGGGTATCACATCCACATATCATGATTAATAGAAGGTGAAGTTGTTTCATCCTTGATAATATATTTCTCCATTGTATATTAACTAATATAATTTTAAACTACAGTTAGAAAACATTAGATATATAAAAAAATCATGCTGGATATAGTGTAATATATTTTAAAAATGTTTTATATCCTTCTCATGTGAGAGAACGTAGTGTTATGAAGATAGGAATAGTCTCCCTATATATTAATTATTTTCAACACTATATATGTGTTGGAAACCAATAATCCAATATATTTTTCATGGATCCAATTTGGTCCACAATGCTCCTTTAATTATGTAAAATCTAAAATAGTTTGTGTCATGGTGTTTATATATTTTTTTTGGGTGGTGACTTGGTTTAATAATCTTTTAAGAATGATGAATGGTAGGTTTATAGTTTTTGTGATTTTGGGAACAATGTTTCTCTTGGATTTTTTTGAGTATAACAATGAGTTTTCATGTAACAAAATTAGATTGGATAAGAAATATTGGTAGAATTTCTTTCTAAGTTAACATGTGTTCTGGAAGTTGATGAAAAAATGATACAAATGACAACATGAGATGGTTTATCATGTGAAAAATCATGGAATATGTAAATTAATGATTTTAAGTAGGATTTACAATGGAACCCCTTAAAAAATGATACTGATGTATTGGATAGAACAATTATCTTTAACATTATTCCATCATGAATGATTACACAAATAATTGTTTAATTTAAATGATTTCCTCTATTAAAAGGTATTATTTTAAAATAAACTAGGAAGCATGAGATAGGTGACCTATATTTTGAAGATTATATGAATTATATGGAGACATGGTGTGAGGGGATATTCAAGGAAAAGAAATCTAGTATTGATGTGATGATCACTCAAAGAGTTCTATACATGATCATAGATATAGTAATTCATTTACATCATAGTCTACAGTTGTTTAGAGATGATGATTCACTAACCATTTACATTATCCTACTTAAAATATGAGTGTGTTTTTTATATTTATATGTGAGATAATTAAATTATTATATGATTCCTTTTATTATTTATTATGTGATTCAATTACACTATTCTCAATGAGATTCATGCACAA
The DNA here is from genome assembly GCA_963277665.1 of Viscum album. Classification (NCBI taxonomy): domain Eukaryota; kingdom Viridiplantae; phylum Streptophyta; class Magnoliopsida; order Santalales; family Viscaceae; genus Viscum; species Viscum album. The sequence goes on along the minus strand of OY728150.1, from coordinate 1,136,319,087 downwards.
ACAAGTGTGATGGGGTGTACACCATTGGTCAATTTATGTTGGAGAACCATGTTGTGAAATTAATTTTAGATAATAACAAAATAAATAAACAAGATAATCTTGAAGGGTTGATGTTTATGTTTATGGTTGTTCTCTGAAATGATCGCATTCCCATCAATGACAATTCATGTATCTAAGGAGGTAAATATCATGATTTTTATTCATCATTCGAGATATTAAGTGTGATTTTATAATGTGGGAATAATGATGATTATTTATGATGGGTGACCCTTTTGGGGGTAAGGGTCATAATATTTTAAGAAGAATCATTGAACACTCATTTTGGATCTATTTTCCATTGAACATATTGATACCTAGAAATATAAATTTCTATGAAAATAAGGATCTTTGTCATATGTGATGATAATATTTATATTTTTGTTATATGATTGAATTTAGTTATTGAATTGGATCACCATTTCAATATGTACCATATTGTGTGTCACATTGATTACTATATAACAATTCCTAGGACGTACTCACATATACATGTTAATTAATTGACTCATCCTCTATTTGAGAAAACTAATTTGGACCCCACTCAATTTTCATGTTATGTGGATGTCTTTGATTGGTACTAATGTTTCACTTATAATATCATCATCATGAAATAACCAGGATATGATGATCATGCCTTTAATTGGCCATCAATGAGGGATGTTTTGGGGTTTATTCAATGAATCCTACCTTCATAAGTGGTTTTCTTTTTATAGAATGGTGTGGGGATTACAAAATGAGATTCCATGTGGATATCATTACCTTTAATTGGTATAGGTACAAGGGATATCCCATTTAAATTATATGTCGATAATCTTATGACTAACACACATGGGAATACTATTGTTTTACATCTTGTTCTGGGAATTTTATTCTCTAGTTAAACGTTATACTATATGGATGTGGATCTCAATAGTTTTAATTCATGTAGATTGGATTTTGGAGGAATCAATACTCACCATTAGATACTATATAAACACTAAAGATGCACTATTGGGTGGGGAATGCAGTTTTCAGTACCAAGGTACAACTATTGGAGGAGTTTCCAACCACATCATCCATGTTAGGGTCAATATTCTTATAAGGAAAATTGGTCTAGGTACTAAAGAATAGATGGAAAAAGTAGTAGGGATATATCCATACATTGGATAAAGTGGTTGGATACATGGGGAGTGGAATAGGTCACATGGGGACTCAATATTGTGTAGATATATTTTTAGATGGGTGTGGGGAAAGTGATTCCACATCTATTCTGAAAGAGGATCAGCAGAAGACAATATCCATTTACAGACCCGACATGGGTGATTCAAAAAAACTAGTGGGTTGTTCTTAAAAGTATTTAAGTATTAACAAGTTTTGTGGGATTTGTGAAGGAGTATTGTTCTCAAAATAGGAATACCCTACCTTATTGGGAGGACCTGATTCAAGAAGAGATTGCTTAAAAAGGGTGACTGCTTTTGGAAGCCTCTAGTGCCGTAGTGGAGCTTCTTCCGTTGCAGACATATTAGGCCTTCAAGAATGGAATATATAAAATATTTTTAGATTTTTATATATATAGTGAAATGGGTTTTATGATACATGGATATCATATATTATACATTTATGGTTTACTTTATGAATCATATGAGGATGGGAAATTAAAAGTTATTTGGAAGGAAATTATTTTAGCCATCCAATATATGTTGGAATGAAGTGAGTATTTAGTAATTTTTTTTCATGAATATTGGAAGAATTTTTTGAGGAATTATGATCTCTGAATATGGTCATGGCTATACGATTACAAATTCCTTATTTGAGAAGAAAACTCCATACATTCACGTCATCGAAAAGCATACTATGACTCTAATAGTCTTTGTGAAGAAGATTACTATTATGACATCACATGTTCATGAGGAAAAATTCTAATCCATAGTGATTAAAAATATCCATCCATTATTGAAATAGCTAGTCTAAATTTAGAAGAATCCTTAGAGGGATTTTGTGGAATATTGGCTCAGATTCTCTCTGAAACAATTGTGCCTTCTTCATCCATTCCCATGAAAAATGTATTTCAGTTGTCATAAATCCAAACACATAATCTTTATAATAATAAATACTTGGTAAAATAAATTATACAATCTTCACATAAAACTTTTTAAACAATGGAAAACATGTTTTCATAAAAAAATTCAAATACCTATCCCAAAACCATAAAAAAAATCCCCAAAATTCCATAGTGGATTAGGTTTACTCCACAATACATTACATAACTTCTCAAGAAATATAAACATTAAATAATTAATTAGGATGATATATATAGAAAAAAACACAAATAATATAAATTATAATATTTCATTTGAGTACCATGTTATTAAAATAAACTATAAATAAATCACATGAAAAATTGATCCCATGGGAAGGATGCCAGTTTTACAATTGTGATTCAAGATAGAACTTAATGAATGTCATATTTACACCCCTTATAAGAAAGAATAATATAATTTCAATTTTCATATATTGAAATAATACATAATACTTAATCATAGAGTTACATTATATAACTCAAATGAAAAGGATCTAGGATAATAAATAAGAATCTTACCACTTCAGAGTTGCTTTATGGAATAAGTAAATTATAATTTTTAAAAAGGAAAAGCCATATTATTTTTCATAAAACTATATTAAAAATATATTTTTATCACAAAATTGGTTTTATTGAAGATATTAATTGTTTGAAATGATATTATGGGTGGGATTCATGACACGAGACACAAAATAAGAAAAATCCCTAAAATTAGCTCTGTAAGAAAATGTGAATTAGAATGGGAACTAATAACATGTGTAAATTTTTTTTGGATATTTTGATATGTATATATTTATGGTGGATATATTAAAATAATATAATTGTTACATAATAATAATATTGTAACATCTTGTTTTTCTTTATATCTTAGAATATCTAATATAGTTTGAATTTTTTTATCCATAGTGGATGTGTTGTTGTGGGAACCATAACAGTAATGATGTTTTCAATGTTTAAAATACTGAAATAGAATTTTTTTAAGTTTTTAATGTACTAGTGTATATATCAAGGGTTAATGAATGTAAAATGAAAAATAGTAAGAATGGGCTTCTAAAATTGGTTGTGTATTCCATTTATGTCTTAAATAAAATTTATGGAATAAAAGATTTATAAGGGGCGTACATTATAAATTTTGGATGAGAAAAATGGGGAAGATATATAATAATTGTTGGATTATACCATTGATTTATAGGATAAATTCCACTCTCTAGTATTCTTACCTATGAATCTTATGGTTCATTTCATAGTCTCAAACTATAAAAACCCCTTTTAAATTTTTATTTATAATGATACTCAACTATATTACATACTAAGAAAAAATATCATAATTATTTGGGCCCACTTCTACATATAACATAACTTTATATTGATATTTTTCATTCAAAATCACAATCAAGCTACATTATTTATGACGGTTCAATCTCAACAATCCTTAAAATTTTCTTCCATTAACCATTTATTTATCCCTCAACATTAGATGTTACTTCTTTGCGAGCTCATATGCCATATTTCCATGTCATTCATAAATTCATCCCATTTTTTCTCATTGTTGGAGAAATAAATGACCGATAATTGAAAAGTTTTTATTTTTTTAAATGACGTTATAATATTTCATTTCTCTAAATTATTTATTATTTCATAAAATGTCTTAGTAGTGGCACACATTGTATTCTCTATATGTAAATCCTTAAATTAGTTACGCTTTAGTTAAATAGTCCAGGATATGATTTGGATACTTTTTTAGATATTTAAAATTGTTAAAGGTCGATATATATGTTGGAAAACAATACGGGAGTGTATTAAATATTCCCTTGAATAAGGATGTGCTTAATTTTTCAAACACCAATTATTGTATTTTATATTAGTTTCAAGTTAGGAATTATAAATTGATAGTAAATGAAATTAATGAATTACTATATGGTATAAATCCATAATTGGAATGAGTTTAATTGTGATGTATACCCATGGAATAGAGAGTGGTTTGGAAGGAGATTTACATCCCACATATTTAAATATATTTTCAGACCTTTTCTCTTATATAAAAGAACACCCTTCAAGAGTGTGTTTCAATAATTATTTCAAAAAGAATCAATAGATGAACATGATAAATGGGGAGTGTTATGGACTTACAAATTTACCCATATTAATTATGATTAATGTAATTATTTAATGAAGATAAATGAGTTATAATGAATTGGTAAATAACAAATTTTTTCCCATGCCTATGATTAATTATTAAATACAATTAACACGAATAATCTATTAATCAAAAATTGATACATGAATAAATTATAAATCATTCCTAGGAAATTATAATAAGATGAATGGAATGATATATTCCTTGAGTGACAACTAAACTCATGATACTGAATTCCATGAATAGTCTCATTGGTAAATAATATTATATAACACCTTGAGCGATATAGAGACTAAAAATACAGAAGTCCATGGATTAAATATTAGGATAATAATATTATATTATAACTTGAACAATAATTGGAATCCATAAATGGATATCTATAAATGGGATCATAGGATAATAAGATTAAATTATGACTTGACTGATACATGGACTCATGATACATACTTCTATAGACACGATAAAAGGTTATTAAGACTTTAGTATTCCTTGAGTGGTACCTAGAATCTAGATACAAGCATTCATGGATGAAAAAATTGGTTAATATGATTATAATATACAATTACAAATACCATTATTATTGATATATAATTTCATGGACATGCTAATATGCCAATTAGAATTTAGTATTCCCTGAGCTATACTAGCACTCCTGTCACGAACTGATATATATGGGTTCATTGGTTAAATGAGTTTAATGATTTCCTGGAGTGATACATTGATTTAAATATGTAATTATATTTAAATTATTATAGGGTAAATGATAATAAGTTAAAATTGATTCTTATCTTTGATTCCCTAATAGAAGACAATAAATGTTGTGTAACATATGAAATATGATATTGACAATGGGCTATGCAGAGAGTCATGGGCTTACAACCATGGGTATTATTCCCTTATTACCACTATGAAAATTATTCGTTATTTTTTTCCTACACATTATTACTTCATCCGTATGATCATAAGTTGTTTTTATTAGGCTAAATTCTATATCCTTCTCCACGTGTCCATTGAGGAATCCTAGATGACTGACTGTAAATTGTTTTGTTTACTGATTTTATATACCTAGAAACCTATTAATAATATATATATACATATATATACATTATTTTATTATAAAACATTAGTGGTTCCCTATATTGTTTCTCTAAAAAAATGTTTAGGCCACAATAGGGAACCTTGAATGTTTTATTATATATCGTTTCAGATTGGGTTAAGAAAAAAAATGTTGGATGATTTTTTTCTCTTAGGATGAGAACATGGAAGTCGATGATGGAGCTGGTGATTAGAATTTTCATATTATGGTTTTGGTCTACTTCCCATTTATAATTCATTTATTAGTTATTTTTTTGTACTAGGAAAACCTACTACAATTTCTTATATTCATGAACTCATTTTTATATGAATCTAATTTTTTATTTATCATTTATCAATACATCTACATGATTTACTTCCAATTCCTTTTATTATTACTAATTACATTTGTTTCTTATTCTATACTCCATTATTCCACTCTAGTTATGAGTGTATTTTCAACCCACAATACCATCATTGGACACTTAGTGGTAGTTGGATGACTCTGAGTTATGAGGTGGTGTGAATGAGGCCATTTCAGTTATTGGAATGGGGATACTTTTAGTTTTATCACTAGTAGGGACCAAAAAATAAGGTATTAATGATTTATTTTCCATTTTATTACAGTTTGGGTCGGTAAAAGGGAAACTAGGAATTCATTAGTAATTGGTAAATAGATAATTCTTTTTGTTTATCAAAACCACAAATGAGGGAGATATTATATTTCTAGGGATGGGTTATTCATATTGTTGTTATCATAGTAGTATATTATTTAACCTTGATTAATGGAGGTGCATTTATTCTTAATACTGATTTATGGGCTCTAGAGTATTTAACCCGTTGACTATTATAATGTTGAAGTATTTTTCATGAATCATTATAGAAACATGTGTATTAAAATTTAATTCATATACCATACCATTATGATTTTAATACATAAATTTAATTTTCATATTATATGTTAAAAAAAATTCCATTAAACAAAAATAAAATTCATTGTAAGAATAATGAAAAAAATACTTACTTATTAATTTATTTTCTTCAAAATAAAATGTTTTTCACATAAATATTGGTGGTGGAAACATAATTGGATTGTTATGATACGGTAATCCGTGTAATTGGAATAATGTGGCATGAAACATTAGATATTTTTGGTTACATTTATTCCAATCGTAAATTATAATACAAGTATTTATGTAAATTTTGAAAAATGATTATTCAAATGAAATCATCTTAACCGAGTGGTTTTTTTCAACCATGTGTCACGGTCTTCTTACTCATACATTATGTAATATTTTAAATTTAAAATTTCAATTCCATTATGAATTTGGAACTCTAACCCATTTAACTTTATGATTATTTAAATAATTTTTTTTGATAATATCACTTATGGAAGGATTTTTTTATCCTATACATGTCACGCCCCATATAGTTTGATCAATGAATATTATACTTATGATAAAAAGTACAATTTAACAATTTTTGTTAGTATGTAATTGATATGGTTATGTGGTAAAATCATTTTGGGGGAAATTTACCATTAATAAAATTAATGATATTGGGTTTTACATAAATTTGAACTAGTTGTAATGATGAAAAAAATCAAAGGTCACTTTTTCCTTTATTTGACATAGTGCGTGACCACATTGTTGTATTCATGTGATTAAATTTGGATGGTTAATTAGACTAATAGAAACAAATTATATGAAAAATTTATAGTTTTATAATGGAATCATACTAAACCTATTTCATTTAAATGATAAATTACTGGTTATCTTATTATCCCATTTATATAATTAAGAATTTATCCATTAAAATTTCAATTACGACATATATGAAGATTTACTATAGCTCTTTCAGTTTACCTTATTATAAATTGATTCCTGTTTTTAAAATATGTGTATAAAAATGATGTTTCAAAATTAATTTATTAATATAATTTCTAGAATTCAACTGGATGTTACCAAAAGAAAGTTCTTAGAAAAGTCAACACATATAACTGGTGCTTGATATTACTGATAAGAATGGGATTTATAAAATTTCTTTTTAAATGAGTAACATCTAAATTCATTATGTTAAATTATTTTAGTTATTTTTATATCATGGATTCTCAAACATGGGATTATTTTAAATGACACCATGTTATTTTCATTGAATAGAAATGTTTGTGTTTTCCTTGAACTTTATTAACATTTTCCTAGTATATCGTTGAATCCATGGCATGAGAAGTATAGACTATTGACCTTTTATTCATGAATCTTGATTTCAATATACACTATTTTTACAAAAACGAGGCATTATCTTATTATGGTATCTCTTTTAAAATTGAAATCCAATTGTATTTTAAGCGGAGATTTTAGGAACACTAAGACCATTACATATATTTTTTTAGGGAGGTGGGACAATTTATTGATTAAATGAATCTCCATTAGAGGCGATTGGTCATATGAAATGTTGAACCATGATGGGATATTACCAAATTGGGATTATTGATTAATGTTAGATCATTATGCTTTATATTCATTGAATCACAAAATGTGGACTAATTATTCATGAGGATTAACAATAGGGATCAAATAATCATAACTGGATTTACATAATGTGATGTTGTTGCATCATTATTAATAAATTTCACTATTATAAGTTAATTTGTATCATTATATCCTTTAATTAAATCACTTTTGAGATATAATATATTCACGTTGGATATAGTGTAGCATATTCCCCAATGTTTTATATCCTTATAATGTGGGTGAACATAGAGATATTTGTATGAAACTGGTTTCACTATATATTAGTTATTTTCATCATTAAGGATGGGTTGGAAACCTATAATCCCCTATATTTTTCTTGTATCCTACTAGGTCCATATTGTTTTTTAATTAATGGATTTATAAAAAAGAATATTTAATGTTTTATTTATTTTCCGTTGAGGTGGTGAGATTTTTTTATACCCTTTTAAGAAAGATGGATTATAGGGTTTTAGTTTTTACAATTTTGGAACTATGGATCCCATAGATTTGTTAGACGATAATAAGGAATTTTTATTTGACAACATTAGATTGGATGAGAATTATTGGTAGGGTTCATTTCACAAATAGAGAATGTTCTTGTAGATTGTGAAAAAATTATATAAATTACACTATAATATAAGTGATCTTGTGATAAACCGCGGCGTATGTGTATTATTGATTTTATGGGTGATTTCTAATAGAAAATATTGCAAAATGACCAAGATGTACTCGATACATTAGTTATACTGGAGTAGATTCTAGCATGAACAATTACCCTAGAAATTGTTTAATTTAGTGGATGTTCCCCTATGAAAACGTATAATTTTAAAATTATTTATTCACCATGGGATAGTTGACTTATATTTAGAAGTTGAGATGCATTTTCTATAGACCAGGTGTGTAGGGTTGCTCACGAAAATTGAATCCAAAATTGATGCCATCATATCCCGAATAAAGCTATACATGATCATTGATAGAATCCATTCATTAACATATTTTTGTAAACATATTGAGAGGTGATGTTTCTCTAAATAGTTACATCATCCTTAGAAAAAATAATAATGATTTTATTATATTTAGAGTTGAGGGAATTAAATTAAAATATTATTCTATTGCTAATTTTTGATGCGATTCCATAACACTATGTTCCATGAGAGTCATACTGTAAGCCATATGGTGGGGATTAAACTTTTTTTAAAATACTGTTAGTAAATGACATTTTGATGTGAATTTTAGATATTAACATATATACAATACACGATAATAAATAATGGAAAATCTTTATTAATATGATAGTTCTCCAGAATGATATCATTTTTATCCATGAAAATTGATATATCAATGGAGAGGAATATAAATACTTTTTAAATCGTTAAATATATTAGATAATATATTTTAATACAGTGATAATGATTTAGATCACTATTGGGTGACCATTATTCAAGGAAGGGTCATAAGATTTTGGATGAATCATTGACCAATCATTTGGGATCAATTTTCCACTAAATATATTGATCACTCAATATCTAAATTTGTAGGAAAATATTGATCTTTATATTATTGGATGATAGTTTATCTATATTTTTTTTATTCATGAAATTATTCATTGACTTGGATGAAAATTTAAATAAGTACCATCTTGTGTGACACTTTTATTACTATGCATGAATTCATAAGAATAACTGACATACATAGGTTGATTCATTGACTTTACCTCTATTTGAGAGACCACATTTGGCCCCACTCAATTTTAATGATATGTGGACGTCTAGGATAGGTACTAAAGACTCACATATAATGTCATACACATGAACGACAAAGAATATTATTATCAAATATATAATGGACCATCAATGAGGGATGTTTTTGGGTTTATTTCTTGAATATTCCCTTCAAAAGAGGTTATCAATTGAGTTAATGGTGTGGGGATTAAAAATTGATATGCCTAGTAGATATAAATCCCTATAACTAGTATTGGATTAGGATTCATCCCATGAAAATCATATGTTTATTAGCTTATACTTAACTCATATGGTAGAACTATAGTATTACATTTTTCTCCGTGGATTTTATCAGGCAATTTTACATTTTACTACTTAGATGTGGATCTAGGTAATATTATGTAATGTAACTCCGATGTGGGTGGAATAACTTCCCACCCTACATATTTTATAACCACTATTCATGTGCCTTTGAGTGGGGCATGGGGATTTCAGTACCATGGTACAACTATAGGATGAGTGTCCAAACACTTCATCCACATTACAGTCTATATTCATAGAACATAAAGGTGTCCGGATACTAATTAAAAGAAGAAAAAGAAAGGTGTAGTGATTAATCCAAACATTTTATGAGGTGGTTGTATACATGAGTGCATGGAATAGGTCACATGGACACTCAACATGTAGTGAAACTGGTCCTAGAAAGGTGTCAGGGTGCTGATCCCCCATCATTTTCTAAAGAGGTTCAGCAGAAGGGAGCCTCCATAGAGAGGCCCAAAATAAATGCTTAAAAAAAACTATAGTTTTTTTACATAAATATATTTCAGTATTAATAGGTTTTTTTGGATTTTTGATGGTGTATTTTTCTAAAAAAATTGTTACCCTACCTTATATGGAGGACCAGATTTAGGAGAAGAGTGCTTTATAATGGTTGAATGCTTCATGATGCTTCTAGTACCACATAGGTCCTTATTTTTTTGTTGAGTTAATAGGACATAATGAGATGAATCTAAAAGTTATTTTTATAATTTAATGAATATATAGATGTGGGTTTCATGAAACATTGATAACATGGATGATCTATTTATTCTTTACATTGTGAAACATTTTAGGTTGGAAAATCAAAAGTTTTTTTCAGGATGACTATTTTTTGACCATCCAAAAATGTTGGAATGAAGTGAGTTTTATTATAAAGGATTTTCAAAGAAAATTTGAAGAATTTATTTATGAATTATGAGTGTCAAAAATTTCTATGGCTCTAAGATTCCAAATTCAACACATGGGAAGAAAACTTCAACCCGTCGCTTAGTTGAAAAGAGCACTATGACTCCAAAAGTCTTTGTGAGAAGGATTAATATTAAGACATCACATGTTCATGATGGAAAATTCACTTCCAATGTTATTCACGTGATCCACCTATTATCGAAAGAGATAATTTACATTATGAAGACTCCAAAGAGGGATTTTGGGGAATTTTGTCACATATTCTCTCGGAACTGGCAGTGTCTTCTTCAACCATTCCCATGACACACCTATATCAACGATCATTAATCCAAAATCAGATATAAATAAGAATAACAACATGGGAAAATAAATTATACAATTATAACATAATCATTTTCATTGAATATAAAAAATGTTTTCACAATAAAATTTCAAATTTGTTTCCCAAGATCATTATAAATAAATTCACCAAATACCCTAGAAAATTACGTTTACTCCTCAATAAATTACATAACAATATATTATATATTAAAAATTATATAATTTATAATTTTCAGATACATTTATAAAAATCAAAAACAATATTTATTTGAATATTTCCTTTTATCTCCACATTAATAAAATAAACTATATATATATCGCATCCAAAATTAAATCCCTGAGAAGGAAGTGAATTTCATAATTATGATTCAAGGTACAACTGGATAGAAAATCATATATATTCCCAATAGAAGAAGGAATAATATAATATAAATGTTCCTATTTTAAAATAAATCATAAGAGATTTTCATTGAGATACATTTTTTATATTAAAAGAAAATGATCTTGGTGAAGAAATAAGAAGCATACCACACCGGTGAAGCATTACGAATTATGTAAATAATAATAATAAAAAAAAGAACATATTAATTTTCATAAAACATTATTCAATAAATATTTTTATTAATATATAATATGGGTTTTAAATTGATATTAATTATTTGAAATGATATTATTTGTTTGATTCTTGACAAGAGACATGAAATGAGAAAGATCCACAAAATTAGCTCTCCTAGAAAGAAAGAATTAGAATGGGAACATAGACATGTATAAATTAAAAGTTTGATATTTTAAAAAATATATATTAATGGGGGATATATTGAAATAAAATAATTGTTACATAATAAAAATATTTTATTATCTTTTGTTTCTTTATAGCTTGTAATTTTTAACAAAGTATGAATCTTTCATCCATCCGTGGATGTGTCATTTTGGGAACCATAAAATTAATGATGTTTTTGGTGTCTGGACTCCTAAAAATGGTATTTTATTAAAATTTTAAATATACTATAGTATATATCAAGGTTTTATGAACTTAAATTGGATAATAAGAAGCATGGGATACTAAAATTGGTTATAGAGTCCATTTATGTTGTAAATAGAATTTGTGGAATAAAAGGCTTTTAAGGGGTGTACCTTGGAAATTTATGATGATAAAAGGGGAGATAATGGATGAGAATTTTTTTATTATACCATTGATTTAAACCATAAATTCATTTTGTTCGAATTCCTACGTATGAATCAAATGGCGAAACTCATATTCACAAACTATAAAAACCCCTATTACAATTTTTTTAATGAGGCCCAAACATATTACTTATTATGAAAAAAATCACAAAATCATTTCCCCACATCTATATATAACATAATTTTATATGGATCTCCTTCATTCCTAATCATAATGAACGAACATTAATTAAAATGGATCTATCTTGGTATCCCATATTTTTTTCTTCCTTCTACCATTTGTCTCCCTCTATGTATTGGATGTTATTTCCATGTGATATCACATTCCCTAACTTTAAGGTGTTATTCAATTTTTCCAATTTCTATCATTCTATGATTGAATTAATTTCTCATAAATGAAATTTATAGCTTAATATACATGAATTTTTTATAATATTTAGTTTCCTTAAATGATTTATCATTTCATAAAATGTTTCAATAATGTCACACACTATTGTCTCTATGCATAAATCATTAAATTCTTTACCAAAGAAATAAATTTTACACAATATTATATATATACTTTTTGAGTGACTTTATATTTTTGGAGTTAAATAGATTGGTGTGGTAAACTATATGGGCGTCTCTCTGATATTCCATTGAAAAGAAATATGTATAATTTTCCAAAACCGAACAATGATAATTTGGTATGAATTTTAAATTATTAACTATTAAATGATAGTAAGTGACATGAATGGTTTAATATCATGTATAAATCCATAATACAAATTTGTAAAATTATTATGTATACTGAAGGAATAATGAGTGGTTGGTATGAGATGTATGGCCCACATATTAAATATTTCAGAAGAAAATTTCTCTTACATTAAACAATGACCATTCAACTGTGTGTTTCATTATTTATTTTAGAATGAATGAATATATGAGAATGATAATTTTGGAGTGTTATGGAGGGATAATTTTCCCCTTTTAATTATGATTAAAGTCATTATTGAATGAAAAAAATGAGTTTTAATTAATTTTTAAATGGCATGTCTAGTTCTATGCCTATATATAGTTATTAAATACAATTTAACAAATTAATACCTTATGCCAAGAGTGATATGTGAATACATTATAAATAATTCGCAGGACATTCTAATAGGTTGAATTTAATGAGATATTCCATGTGTGATAACTAAAATCATGATACAAACCTCTATAAATATCCTCATTGGTAAATAATATTATTGTACACCTTGAGCGATAAATGGAAAATAAATACATAACTCCACAAAAAAATAATAGAAAAATAAAAATAGATTATACATCGGCCAATAATTGGACAATAGAAATGGATATCTATGTATGAGATCTTAGGAAAATAAGATTATTTTATGGCATGAATGATATATGGAAACATGATACAATGTTCTATAGAAGCGATAAATGGTTATTAAGATGATTGTATTCCATTAGTGGTACCTAGACTCTGGGTACAAGAAACCCGGGATGGGATCCTGATTTAATATGATTATATCATTAATTTAATGACACTTTTCATTTTTATATATACTTCCATAGAAATTATCATATTCCAATTTGATTTTAGTATGCCCTGACCGATACCAGCGGTCTTGATATAGTCTACTATAGGTGGGTTAATAGGTTGAATGAGTTTACCAAATTACTTATCTGATACTATGATTTTATTATGGGATTACATGGCGAATATTAGTGGTTAAATGATATTAAAATATAATTTATTCTTATCTAAATTAACCTGATGGTATATGATAAAGGTCATGTAACATTTAAAACATCATATTGAATTCTAGAAATGCAGAGTGTCATGGTCCTATAGCCATGGTTCCTAGGTCCTTATTAACACCACCATAATAATTACTTATTATTTCTTTCACTTTATTTAATCATCCCTATATTCATATATATTGTTTACTAGGGAAAATAATGTATCATCAACGATGTGTCCTTTGAAAAAATGTAGACGGAAGATTATAAATTATTTTATTTACTGATTTGTTATACATAGACTCTACATCATTATACATAGATGGATGATTGAGTGATTAGAATATACAGGTGACGGTTTCTATCTATATTCCATTTGTAATACTTTTGTTGTTTATTATTTTCTACCAAGTAAACATATTACAATTTTTTATATTCAAAAAATTATTTGTATATAAAACTAATTTATTATTTATGTTTGATCAATACATATATATGACTTACTAGCACTGATTTTTATTAATACTAATTTCATTGGTGTCTTATTTTATACTACATTATTCCACTCTGATTATGACGGTATAATCTCTTTGCTTTAACATCATTGGACACATTGTGGTATTCAGAAGCCTTTAGCATATGTTGAGGTGTGCTTAAGGCCATGTCACATACTGGAACGAGGAAGCTTTCTTTTGTGCCTCCAGTACAGACCAAAAAATGAGGTATCAATGATTTAATTTTCATTTTATTGAAGTTTGGGTGGGTAAAAGGAAAACTAGGAATTCATCAGTAATTGGTAAAAAATAAATTTTTTATTTCTCCAAACCACACAAGGGGGATATATTATGATTATAGGTATGAATTATTTGTGTGGTTGTTATCATAATGGATTATTATTTAACATTTATTGATGGTGGTACTTTTCCTCTTAATATAGATTTATGAGGACAAGATTATTTTACAATTGGACTAGTATGGTGTGCATGTATTACTCATGAATGATTACAGAAACAAGAGGATTTTAATGTCATTTATATCCCATTCCATGATTTTTAAGTCATAAATAAAATATTCATCTTATATATTAAAATAATTTTTTCAATAAACTATAATAACATCTATTATTATATGAATGAAAAAACTATTTTCCTATAAATTTATATGCATCAAAATAATATGGTTTTACACCCATATATTGATGTTGGAACTTTAACTGAACAACTATGATATGTTAATCCATGTAACTATTGTTACATGTTATGAAACATTAGTTGATTTCGGTTACCTGCATTCCAATTAAAAATTATAATATATGTACTTATTTAAATTTGGAATAAAAATTATTCTAATAAAATCATATTTATTTAGTTGTTTCATTCTGTAACCAAGTGTCATGGTATTGTTACAAATTCATGATGTGTAAATTGACAACTAAATTTTTTTATTTCGTTATAAATTGGGAATGGTGAAACATCTATCTTTATAATTGTATATATATAATATTTATGAAAATACGAATCATATAATGATTTATTTCATTTAATATTATACATGACACGTCCTTTGTAAGTTGAGAAATGATTTTTAAACATATGATAAAAACTGGAATCGAAAAGATTAGCTTAAACCTCAATTGATATTCTTATATGATAAAACTTTTTTGGGAGAAATAAATCCTTAATAACTCACATGATGTTGGGATTTTCATAAATCATCCCAGCTTGGAATGATGAGTAAATCAAAGGTCACCATTTTCTTTATTTCACTTCGTTCTTGACTACATGGTTCTATGCATGTGATAAATATTTTATGGTTAGTTTGAAAATGAAGAAAATACTTCTTTGGGATATTTTCAAATTTATAATTGAATCATACTGAACCTATTTCATTTAATCGATAAATTTCTATCTATCTTTATTTTACAATAATATAATTAAGGATTAGTTAATTTAAAAATCAATTACAACCTAAAAGGTGTTTTATTCTATATCATTTAATTTATATTGTCATAAACTGATCCCAATTTGGAGAATATTTATATAAAAATGATGTTTTGAAAGGAAATATTTGTTAATTTCCAAATTTTAACATGACGTTACCAAATGAAAGTTTTTATTATAGTCTACAAATATAAATGTAACTTGATATCACTGATAGTTATATGCAATATAAATTTTTTTATTAAATGAGAACCAACTAAATGCCCACTATGAAGACCTTCTAGTTTTTTTATCATGGACCCTCATATTGAGGATAGTTTTAAGTGATGGATTGTGATTTTCCTTGAAAGGAAATGTATGTCTTCTATTTTACCTATGTTGACATTTTCCTATATTATCATTGAATATATGGGATGAAATGAAGCTCCTATTGACCATTTATTCGCGAATCTAGATTACAATAAAGAATTGTTTTTCTAAAACGAGTTATTGTCATTTTATGGAAACTCTCTTGAAATTTAATTCCCATATTCTTTCTAGAGGATATTTTAGGAACACTGTGTTCCTTCCTTAAATATTTGGGGTTAGGGGGGACTCTTTATTGATTAAATGAACACCATTAGAGGTGATTGGTCATTAGAAATGTTGAACCTCTAGGGGGTATTAAAAATTGATATTCTCTATTGATGATAGATCTACCAGCATGATATTCATAGAATCACCTTGTGGATTTAATTTCTTCGTGATGATTCATAGCAGGGATCAAATCCTTGTATCACGATTCATAGAAGATGATTTTTCAAAAATCGTGATAATAAATTTCACCATAATATGATAGCTAGTATCATTATATCCTATAATTTAAATACTCTCATTATATAATACTATCACGTTGGTTATTGTGTAATAAATTCCACAATGTTTTCTCTCCTTCTCATGTGAGATAACCTAGGGCTATGTGGATGATCCTACATTACATATATATTAATTATTTTCTTTAGTAAGGTTAGGTTGAAACCTATAATCCCATATGTTGTTCATGTATCCTTTTAGGCACATAATGTTTTCTTATTTGAAGGAAGTCTACAATAAAGTGTGCCATGGTGTTTAATGACCACTAAAAGGTGGTGATCATGTTTTATTATCATTGATGAATGATTCACAATAAGTGCTTTGTTTTTGAGATTTTGTAACTTTGGATCCCTGATATTTTTTGGATGATAACCACAAGTTTTCTTGTAACAAAATTAAATGGGATGAGAATTATTGGTAGAAATTTTTTTCATAGATAATGTGTGTTTCTACAGATTATGATATTATAATATAAATGACACTATGAGATGAGTGATTATGTGATAAATCATTATGCATATTTTTTTTCTAATTTTTAGAAGGTTTTCTAATGGAAAATATTACACAATGAGCTTGATATAATGGATAGAACAATTATCATGGACAAGATTCTTCCATGAATGATTAATAAATGAATTTTTTTATTTAATAGATGATCTCTTATGAGAATTTATAATTTGAAAAAAAACCAAGAACCATGAGATTGTTTACCAATATTTCAATGTGGAGATGAATTATAAGTATACATGGTCTTAGGGGATCTTCATGGTAAATGATTATAATATTGATGTGATCATCATTCAAATAGATCTATAGGTGATCATATATAGAATCCATCATTAACCATATTACTGTACAATTTTTTAGAGAAGATAATTCTCCAAACATATACATTATTCAGAGTAAAATTGGAGTGGGTTTATTTTAATAAGTGTGGAGGGTATTAGACAAAAATATGATTCATTTTTCTATTTATGAAGGTATTCTATTATAGTATGCATTATTAGTGTCATATAGTAACTTGTATGGTGGGGAGTACGTCTTTGGTCTTGTAATTTTGGTGAACCTCATTTTGAAATGAATTTCAGATAATACCATAAGAACCATACAAGGGAATCAATACTGTATGGTGTTAATGTTTTTGTTATTTCACATAAATTATCACATTGCAATCCATGATAAATGATATATATGAGAAGGGAATTAACGTGATTTTTTTCATAAGTAAAGAAATTACACAAGATCATTTAATATTGGAAGAAATATTTAGATCACTAATGGTTGATACTTATTTGAGGAAGGGTCATATGATCATTAAAAGATTCATCGAATTATAATTTTGGATCAATTTTCTATTGAGAATATTCATCCCTCGATATCTAAATTTCTTCGACAATATGGATATTTTTATTATGGGATGAATCATTACCTAATTTTTAATACATGAATTTAGTAATTTATGTGGATCACTGTTTCAACATGTGATTTCTTGTGTTCCACATTGAATCTTATGTAGGAAATCCTAGGATAGAGTTATATACATAGGTTGATCAATTGACTCGAATTGTATTTGAGAAACGTCATTTGCACCAACTTGATCTTCTTGTTAGGCAGATGTCTCAGATAAATACTGAATTTTCAATTTTATTCTCTTCAACATTAAATAACAAGGATAGAAAGCTTGGAATATAGTAGTCTAATAGCCATGATAAATGAATTTTGGACTATCCTAATTGATACAGTCATAGAAGAACTATTTTACTACCAACATGGGCTAAGACAGATGTAGGGTAATGGTCGTCAATGGATATTTAACGAACAACAAAGATGAACAATCAAGGATAGAACCATTGGAATTCATCCACTTCAATCATGTAGACTATTGGAGGTAGAGTTATAATTTTTTATTAGGTATATCATATTGATTATACATCCGTTATAATCCTGAGGATGTGAAGGACATGTATCAATATGAAATTTTTATGGTGGAAGCACTGTGACATTGATTTTACCATTGAAATTTGGGACATATGATGTGAAGATCCAAAGGCCTATTGATAAACGATACATGGATTTGATAATATGTTAGGTAATATGAGATCAGGTAATATTTTTTTTGTGATTCACTAGTTTTTACTATCATTGGCCTCAATTCTATTAGTTTTAGTGTTTTCTAATTTAATTGATGCTTGTAGGTATGTTGGGTGATTATAAAACAAAGTTTCTTTTTGAATAAGAATCCCCTACAAAGTTAGGATGTGTATTTCATCTTTATAACCCATGTATTATTGGGATGTGAATTTAAATAATTGTGAGGATGTAACATCCTGTGTTTTAGGTTGTGTTGGAGTTTATAATGCAGGATGAATTTTTTTATTCTCCTTTAGTGGATGTGTTTCTTTTTGAACTCGAATTATGGATGGGGATCCATGTTTTTGAAATTAAAATCATTGTATATTCTAAAAATTTCTATGAACCGGTCGATATATGTGGTAATTGGTAAGAAACCATAGGATAAATATGGTAGAGGGGTTTCTGAAATAAGTTTTACTAGATATTGATATAATAAATATTATTTATGGCATCATGAAAATATATGGGTTGTTCTTTGAGAATTTATTGCGTAAAATGTGGGGAATCTAGATATGAAATATATATTGTAAACCATTAAGTTTTTTCTTTAAAACCCCCAACCAATATTTCTACCCATGATTCATTTTGAGCTAAACATAGTCATATTCCATAAAATCACATGTTTTATTTAATTTTTTAATGGGAATTGACTATATTCATTCCATAGATTGAAGCATCAGAACCATGTGAGATTTATTATCCCTCTAACAAAGCTTCTAATGGTTATATATAGACTTGTGTTAGAATAGAATGATTCTCCACACATTTTATATCATAAGGTATGCATTATTCCACACTAGCTTTTTTCGGTGTTTCTACTACCATATTTGATTTAATTTCCATAAAATACAGTATGCATTATTTTCATTCTATTTATGATTTCATCAGGTTTATCCAGTTACATGATAGCTAAAATAGCATTAATGAATAGGTTTGGGTTGTTAATAAGGAGGTATTTTGCCTAAGTATTTCACCAAATTTTTCATTATTTTATGAAACATTATCTAAATACCAAACAATTGATTCATCATGAATAAAACCAAAAAAGTGTATCCATTAAATATTATTTCTTATAATATTATTTATATCCTCACTAATCCAATTTAAATTATTATATGATGATACCTAAGTGTGGTACAATCTATTTGTGTCTCACTCATGTTACCATTATTGTAAAATTTCATAATTTGATGAAACACTACTAAGTGTGTTTTCATTGAATTTTAATAAAATTATAATTAACTGATGGTAAATGAATTTTTGGAATTACTATTTGGAATGTATTTATACTTTTCCAAATTTAAATTATGAAAAATTACCTTTGAAGAAATATTGGTCACAATGAGGTCTGTGAGGAGAGGGATGTGAGTTTATTGGTTCAACTCCACTCAATGGTCTTGGGTTTCCATGTTTCCACCATTCTTTCCCCCACCTCATCTGCTCATTTAATTTCCTTCTTCACAGGCATGATGTTTTCAATGGTCGGGTTGAGCTATTTCATTGTCGCGATGTGTTGTTCATATCAACCCCCCAGGGTTTCCCAGATGTCGATCTATGTTAATAACTCTATCTTCATTCACCCTCATAAATGATACATGTATTTGGGTCTTTTCTCTTCCCCCCACCTCAGCCTCTCGTGCATTTATTCTAGCTGTGATGGATGATTGTACCTCATTCCATTTCGGTGGCTGTCTATTGGCCCTTTGCACCCAAATCCTGTGTGATGTCTTTTGACATCAAAATTATTGAATATCTATAAAAAATGAAACATTTATAGAAGGTACATGTTTTGAAACTCATTATAAATTCATATTTATCTTCTTCCACTTAGTGTATTAGGTTGGGATGTTCCTCTCAGTTTCTCAGCTCAGTGATGCGTAGGTTTCTCATTCGGATCTAGTCGATGAAGCCTAAACAATTATTCACCCTACATTGTTTGTGCTTCATGGCGAACTCTACATTTTAGATTTCCCATATCCCTACTTTGGTTTTGTTTAACAATATGTGGAGTCCATTATTTTATTATCCATATATTGTTTACATTGTTTGTCTGTCCTCAACTTCCCTTATTTCCAAGTTCCTCCACAAACGACCACATTCATTCATGTTTGGAGGCTTTTGTGGAATTTTTGGATGGTTTTGGTGGTTCGGGTGATGGTCATATACCATGGGGGTTAATGGTAAGGGGTGGCCCATCCCCAGTGTTGAGATCATGCATTTTGTTATAGGTTCTACTCTTTGGTTTTGGGTAACTGACAGCTTCCATCAGTATATCCTTCAGTGATCTCTTCTTCATCATATTATGTCGCATTTGAGGAGGATATGAGTGTACAATCCTGACATGTAGTGATGGTATGGGAGTTTTAGTCATTAAGAACGGTGGTTACTAGATATGTTTTCATGGAAAGGTGTGTTACCTATAGTGTTTTTTGTGTGTGTTTGGTTTTTGGAGTGGTTTCATAACCATCCCGCTTGTGTCCCTTTTTAGATTGTTTGAATTTGTTTCATTTCCCACTAAACCATAAAGTAATTTTATTTTAAAAAAAGATATGGTGGTGATGAGATGTGGGACACACATATTTCAATTCATTTTATTTCTATGTTTCTTGTGTAACCAAACAACCATTTATGATGTGTATGCCTAAATATTAAAAAGTAATGTCAATATGAAAATGATTAATATGAAATATTTTGGAAATACCCACTTCATGCTTATTAATTGTTATTGAATTGATTATTTATACAATAACATGAGTAATAATTAATTATAAATAGTGTGACTATTTCTAGGGTCTATTATTAATTATTAGGAGTAGTGAGCCTAGTAAATTTAATTCTCCTTGAAAGCCACCTGGATTCCTAATACCAATACATCAGATTGGACCACATGTTTCATAAGATGATTATATAATTTAGTGGCACTTGGAATCTTGGTAAATATGTCCATGGATGGGATTATATGTTAAAAAAATTATAGTATGACTTGTGTGATATTTGGACTCTAGAAATATACTTCTATATATGGGATTATAGATTAATAATTTTATATTATTTTTTAAGTAATAGATACACTCCGAAAATAAACCCACAGAGAAGGGATCATAGTCTAATAAAATTATAGCAATCCATGGGCGATTCCTTGATAATGTTTACACTAATAGAAATTATTATAGGTGAATGTTATTATAGTATACATTTGGTGATACCTGAACACCAGATACAGACTTATATGAATGGTTTCATAAGTTTGTATTATTACAATATATCAGGAGTGATACTTGGACTCCTAATCAACACTTCCTTGAATGGGAACATAAGTTAACTTGATTATATTATACCATCAATAATAACTACTATTCTTATATAGACTTCCATATAAGGTATCTCATTGAAAATGAGATTATATATTTCCATTATCAATTCCCATATTTTAATATGGAATTTTATAGACAGTATCAACAATTACCAAAATTTACATTATGATCAATTGTTACCAATAATACCCTAATGCAAGATTGTAAATCTCATGTAACATAGAATAAAATATATGTTCATATTGATGTTAATGGATTCATGTAATAATACAAAATGGTTATAGGTATCCATTATCAAAATCAACATTAATCGATATTCATTTATTACATTATTTTTCATAATCATTTTCACCAAAGATAGTCCAACAAAGGCCCATACATGAATGGTTGTCTATGTGTAATTTGAAGCACCTTAGTTGATAATTTTCCATCTATTCTATTCACATTTTTATTATAACTTCACACCACTTAATTTTCAATGCATAGAATTTATTGAGTTTGATTATATTTTTGGTGGCCTAATAGTTTATCTCATTCACATGAATCTTTAAATTTATAAACCAGTATGCATTTTTTCCAGTTTGATGATCCATGTTATAATGGTTATGAATAGTTTTATCTTAAACTCATGAAATTTTATTATTTCATAATACCCTTATGATTCATTAATTTTCACTGATGAAATTCAATTGTTAATGATTATGTCATACCTTGATTACCATTTTAGGCCTCCCTCCTAATGTTTAATTTTCCCATTATTATGAAAAATTGTGATAAATGATCTAAATATTCATTGTGTTTATATGGATGACGAAGATTTCTTAATACGGAATACTAAAATTTGGAAATAGTGGGAGATGATGTGGGTCCTGATAACATGTTTTTTTGGAAGTATTATGGATCATACATTTTCCTAATTCTCAAAATTCTTTATATAAATGGTCCTTAGAAGGCAAGTGATCAAAAATTTACTTTTGATTATATAATATATATGGTGAAAATTGGATCAATATCATCAATATTAATGCTAAATATATAATAATTATGATTTTAGATGATGTTATTCATGTACTGGTTTTGGTCTATTACAAATCATCGAAATTATCATCATATAAGTATATTCACATGAATACTATTCACACATAACTAAAAAAGAATATATAGTCCATGTAATAAAATTTACATCATTAAATGTCATCATTATTAACAATCTGATTATGAAAAGCATGAGTCTATTTAATAAGATGAAAAGGTGGTTGCATAAAATTCCCACACACCCCTAAAAAATGGGTCTATCATCTCAATAAATGTGATTTCTTCTCGGTTCAAATCCATTATTTTAGAAAATTAGTAGACCAATAATGTTATTCCTAGGATAATTATAAAAAAACTAATTAAAAAAATGAAATTCGGTGTTCCCCATTTATATTGCATAGTCCAATAAAAATATACATCATAAACCACTTGGATATGATCAAAAAAGTAATGTCAATTTTATAGAATATCATCCATGTAATTTCAGCATATTTCAAATTAAATTCAATGTCATCCCACCACTAACAAAACATAATCATGATGTTATGTAATGTAAATGAAGTCATTTTAAAGAGGAATAATCACATAAATTACTAAATTATATCCCTACTCAAAAACATTATGTTGAATGATGATGTTCACTTGTGTAATGATATATGTTTCTCTATCCAGAGTGGCACGATCCAACTCCACCTTAGGAGAACATTTAGAATCATAGAATCATGAAATTTTAGGGAATGGTAAATTAATCAAATCATAAAGCACACTTTTCATTATAATGTAGCCTTATGTTTGGAATCCCCTGACAACTATAGATCACTAAAAAAATATTTCTACTCCTATGATAGTATTTTCAACCAATTTTATAGTATAATAATATTATGATTTTCTAAAATGATATATGGAAATGTCTACATAATAAATAATTATTCTAGTTATATACTATGATTAGAAAAATGATTGTCCTCACTAGCACTAATTTGAATAAAACAAAGTTGATGATATATTAATAGATTATATTACAAGATGTATGCATGTGGAAAATTTATTATAAATACAACATCCCCATTAAGAATTGTTTGAAAAATAGATAGAGAACCTATTGGATGTTTTTTTGTATATTCCTATCCATATGATGTATCATAGTCTAGTATTAAAGAATTATAATATAAATCTATATCTATTTGTTTATATTTATAGAAATATGTAATTATATTATAAACAACCATAAATAATCATTATGGACATATGATTTGTAAAAGAAACTACCATCAACCTTATAATGAAATGTTTTATGTTATTAGAACATGAAACCATATACAATTAAACAGAATAATTCTATATTGATCTGGTTTATTGAAACCTATTTTAGACCACAGTGAATAACAATATCAAGTTGTCTAAGGTCAATAAGAAAGATAACATAGAGAAAGAACATCACTAGAATTATATCGCATAAAAATATAGGCTATGTCACATGTTTTAGGGAGTCATTATCATCGTGGAGACATGGGGAAGGTTTTTTGATGATATATATGTTCTACCATAAACTCTTATGGTCATGTAGCATGCGTGTAAGTCATTCAATAATAAAAATATGGGAATGAATGTGAGAATTTACAATATGGGGACACATAACACTTTTAGGAATGTCTGATCTCGCAATTAATTTACAAGTCACACACCATCATCAGGACATGGCTAAGTAGTCCAATCCTTCCCTCAAATCACATTACATCTCTAATTCTAGAATTCTATACATATTTTAATCCCACGATTATAAAATAAATTACCTTAATAATGCAATGGAGATGGTGTAGTAAATTTATATTCATTGACATATATAAAATTTAATAGACCAGATTCCCTTAATAATGGGATATCTAGCATTATCCCACAAAACATTCCAAGGGGACCATCCCCCAAAAAGACCAAACAAGAATCATCCTTGAAAACTGTAAAAATGTAAATTTATAGCACAATAAAAACCTATTTAAATTTATAGAAGATAATTTTTATTATCTCCATGAAATATATTTTTTTGGGTCGAATAATTTTTTACCTGATTTTTATTATTCTTCTTCTATGAAGGATGATCGTACATTGGTAATTTCATTTGACACACAAATTACATTCTAACTGAAATATCCTATAATTAAATTGTAGGATCAAATTGATACCCCCCAGTAAACTATAAATAAGGCTTAACCAACGGTATTGATAACTCTAATGTTAGTGTTAAAATATGATGCACACAAATTTAACATTATATATATATATATATATACCATAGACCAAAATCTGGAAAAAATAATACGACACCATTCATTTTAATGTGAATGTAATTTTTGTACCTATGAAATAAAATCATCATCCACGGAAGCTATAGAGTACATATCTAGTGAATAATAGATTAAAAATTCTAGTCATGAAAAAGAAGTTCTATTGGATATAATTTTTTAGTCTACTCAATGGTGATTTCTAAATAGTGAAAGCAAATAATTTTAATGGTTTGATCCTCATTAATGTGAATTAACAATGAACATAGGTTTTGGATCATTTTCATATATATCATAACAATTATAGTTCACAATAGAAATCATTTAAAAAAACCCTTAACCTAGGTAGAGGTTAATTTTTATATTTGTATGCCCCTCATTATGTGAATTCCAGAAATCACCCACCATCATTGATCACTAGAAATTTATTGAGGTAGAAAAATTCAGTTTTTTTGGGATGAGATAATAAATTTAGAAGGCATCAAATATTTCATTATCTGCCTCTAAATAGATCATGTTTTAATAATAATCACCTTTATTTTAAATTAAACCATTTGATCATGCCTAACAATTAATAAATATTTCATATGGAATGTAGTTATATCATCATTATCTAAATAATTTATATTTAATGATATATTACTTCAAACGTTTTTATATATTCATGCATTTTTACAATTCATTTATTAAATATTTTGTTATCCCCACATTGATGAAGCTAGGGAAAGAGGTAGATTTATTAGACCATTAAAATTAAATCCCAAACCATTAATATTTATATAATATAATTGATATATGATGTTTTATTACTTTTTGGAATTATTAACATATATATGAGTGGATGTAAAAGCCAGTGACACCCAAGTCTCTCGTTCAACCATGGGGAAATCCTATGAATATGTGAAAATGTATGTTGAAGTATTGAAAAATATCACGATGAATGATCTGAGTCCAGATTATAGTACAATAAGAGGGGGAGGGTGATGTTGTGATACATTTTTTTTATGTTTCCTTGGAACACATTTCCCCTCCTATTAAATATTTGATTCCCTACTGGAAAAAAATCAAACACATATCCATACAAACAAAAGTTTTTAAAATGTTAACTATTCAATAAGAATAGTTACATCATTGGTATTGTCTATAAATAATCCAATTCAACACAATCAATTTGAAATCTATAGTTTTTGTTCAATAAAACAAGTCAGATATACCCTTTCACTCATGTAGCCCATTAATGGAAATATAATAGTGTGTGTTCTCCCCATTAACATAAATAGATTAATTCAAGGTATTTGATAAAAACAAGTTATATGTTATTCTTTTCAATTTTCACATATTTATTAAATTTATATATAATTTTTAACATTCTTACCCATAAGATACTAAGATTCTGTTAGACTTTATAATGAAAACTATGTCTAATTTCTTAATCTGATCATCACACACATATTATTGAAATTCATTATTAAAATCATATCACATAAGGTGATGCATATTACTTTGTGAGAATAAAATATAGAAAATTAATAACACATCCTTCCCCAATCTATAAATCCCCACACAAATATCCCAGATATGATTAATACACCATGATACAATGATCATCGAAATATGATGACAATCCAAATACGATGATATTTAAATATGATGATCGGTGAATAAAATTTTGTGATCTTTTCTCTTATCCTTTGACATAAATCATTCACAATCAAAGAACAATACCTTAAAATTGTTCTCTCCCTAGAATGTATGAGCTTCATCTTCTTGAACAATAATTTTTTCAACACTATAAGTGCATAGTACATATCCCTTTTATTGATGATCAAATGTTGATTTTAGAGGGATTCCCAAAAACATACCATCTTAACCAAATAATTAAAAATATAAATTTCCAATGAATTTTAGTTGGATATTTAGTACTAAAAATATTATTTAACTTTTTTGACACTTCTTCAATCATTATATCTTGTTTATAATTCTTTATAATTTTCCAGAAAAATTTGATTCATGAATCTGGTTTCAATTCTTGATTGAGATTCGAAAAATGTAATTTCCTCAATACGATGCTCTGTTCCAATTGGGAAAAAATTACATTAGACATCAAGATCCCCTTTGACATCCAACCAAATTTTTTTCCAATATTATATTGAAAAACGTGAAGAATAATCAAATTAATTCAACTGTATTCAAATGTTTGATGACAGTTTATATTAATCAATAAAATTCCGCTTTGTAATGGTCACTCTATTATTTTATTTTCGTTCCATTCATCAGGTCTTGAACAATTATTTATCTAATTATAATTTCACACAGTGTATGATTAGGACATTCTTTCTATTTTGAATATAATTTAAATTAGCTAATATTGTGCCTTTTGTAGCATCTTTATTTCTCAGACATAAATAACATTATTTCTTTCTCATCCTAAATATGATCAAGCTAATTCCCCATTTTTAAATCCACCCCTACTTAATCAATCTAAATACGATTGAATACATTTTGTTCAACCCATTACTTTCATCAAGATTTCATTATATATTTCACAACATACTTATGATTTATTAGATCTCCTTGATCATGAAATCATGATCACATATGATTTAACTTAGTCATATATACTATGATTAAATCACTTCGCTGATACCTGGTTTCAGAGTGAATCTAATGACCACTTACATCTAAAAAATATTTTTTCTCAATACGATCGATATTTTTTATTCGAGATTCATTGTGAACATTGATGGTTCTCTAACAGTATATATGGAATATGATAGACCTTATCAAGCATTTGAGTATGATTCTTATGAATATTAGGGTCAGTCCAAATTTAACTAATTAAAATGTGACGTGATTTTATTTCTTTTCAATAATTTATTTGACAAAAAAAATTTATTCAAATACAAACACCATCCTCATCTAATTAGTTGTAACAATCTCCCCCACTATCTTTTTTTATTAACTAAGATGCATAAATCACTGAATGTTGAATCCTCATGACATGGATCACTTATAAACAATTATAAGCCTATGTGATCTAACTCACTATGGGAAACATGAATCATTGACAAAATAACCATGCTATCTAAAAGAGATGATTGTGGAAGAATCCATATCATTTATTCCTTCCACTCTAATATTCTTCACCATTCTTGGAATATAATAAAATTTGATTCCTAGAATGACTCCAACAATCATTTAGAAAAGTAGACACACAATACCATGCTGGATTCCCAGAACACCCACAAATCCCCCTTTTACATGCCTTTTATTGATATATTTTTAAACAATTATATTCTCCCCTTGAAAATAGTATCCAAAGGTAATATGAGAGATGGGATATGAACACATATTTCAAAAATTATGAGAAAGAGATTGGTGCACATGGTCTACATTAGTATCCCAAAGGGTTACTTTAGTAATGGTTTTGTTATAATTTCATCAACTTGTGTCAATGATGGAACATACTCCATGTTTAATTAATTAATCTCCACTTCATCATTGATTAAAGGATATTTGATATTAATATATTTTTAATCGGATTGTTAAAATGGATTCCTAGTGAGATTGATTGTACTTTTAATATCACAACCAGTGAACAAGGGTTACTTCACATCAATAAGTAAGTATTCCAATTTTGTTTTCATCCACATTATATTAATAGTGGATTCCGTGGATAAAAGATACTTAACAGTGGACATACTATGAGTAACTATATTTTATTTCTTATATTGATAAATAATGAATCTCATCCATAGAATGAATAATCCACTAGATATGGTTATTTTATCATCAACTTATTTTACCGAATCAATATCTGAATAACCAAAGTAATAAATACATTATGAGCTATCACATCTGATTTTGAATTATTTTGTTCCTTTTATGTCTCTTATTATTATTTTTCCCATAATTAAGTGAGATAATTTTCATGTAATCTTAAATATCTCACATAAGATAAAAACATAAACAATGTCAGGTCTGGTGTGGTCAAATACCATAAAATTTGAATCAGTTATCAATTTTTTTTATCATCTTATTTTCCTTCTCTATCAATTTTATAGCATTATTCCCACTACAAATATTTTTTAAATTAGTTTTGAGTTTTCCATACCGAACATCTTCATATTTTCCTTAGCATACCATTCTTGGGGATGGAAATATACGTATTATATATTGTAAAATTTGAATCCCCAAAATTTAATTTAATTCCCCTGATATGAACATTTATTAAACCATTTTCATCTCTTCAAAAAATTATTCACAACACATTTCATTAATTCATACAATGATAATGTCATAAAAACAATTATGAAGAGGTAATACTCTTGACATTACTTGAGATAAAGATTGAAATCAAGTCATCCTTTTATGAATGTCATCTTCTTTTAGAAGGAAACCAATTTGGAAAACCATTTCCCCAGATATTTATTTATCACATACAAATTCTTATTCAATCTACATACATATATTTTATCTTTTCCAACAAAAATGATACAATGTTTATCAATGTTAATATACTCATCAAAATCACCATTCATGAATGCATATTTGACATCTATTTGAAAAAACATGTAACCTTATCATGAATAAATATCAAGAAAAATTATATTTGTTTCAAATGTTTCCACTAGATATAAGGTTTCAAAAAAATCGGTTCCTTCAATTTTTGAATAAAAATTTCATACCAACATGTCCTAGTTTATTATCATTTCACCATCTTCATTTATATTGTATCGAAAAAAACCCATTTTTACAAATAATTACTTGTTTTCAATAATGGGTTTGAGTTTCCATGTATCATTATTTTCAATTAAATTTACCTCTTCATTCATGGATTGAACCCATTTCGGATACTAATAATATTATTTCACATCATTCATCTTGAATTTTGAATACAAAAAACAATGTGTAATGGAATTTTATGTTCTTGTTTTTTGAACCGTCTGATGTTGGTCACTAAATATATTATTTGCATAAACATGATTCATAATCCAAGTATGATATTTTTGAGTATAATTTTCATAGTTGGAATTAGCTGAGTCTGATTCATCTTATTGAGGAGCATTACAATAGATTATATTCTTATTATAATTTCATTCAAAACGTTAATTATCCTACTCAACTTCATTGTCTAATCAAATACATTTTACACCATCATATATTTCAATTACATTAAAAAAATGAATCAATATAACTTAATTTTTCATTGTGGAAAAATCTATTCCTTCTTCCTTCAGATGCATAACCATGAATGATTACATATTATTCATTCTGCTCATAATTTCCAAAGTTTCCACCCTTGTTCTTTATTATAAATTGACACCCAAAAATGATTAAGGGTTTAAAACGTTTATTTTTACCATAAACAATTTCATATGGATTCATAACAATTCTAGGACTATAGAAATTTTTTTAATGTACACTACAATACATATATCTTTCCACTAAATGTAATGAGAAATTCCATGTTAAACTAACATAGTTAGTCCCATTTCAAAAAAACATCAATTTAATCTTTCTGAAACAAATTAATTTTAGGAGTTTATTGGGAACTATACATAGAAGGAATTCCATTATTCTCCAAATAAAATTAAAAAAATTCACTTATGTATTCAACACCATTATTATTTTTTAACCTCTTAAAATAATAATCACCATCATTATTTGCTTCATTTCTAGAACATGTTAAAATATTAATGATTCATAATTATGTTAGATTTATATAAACAATGTCATGCGATTAAAATAATAAATAAAGTTAATTATGTGTTTATCTCTATTTTTTATTGTTTTCTTCTTGGACAAAAAATATTGGAATGATTCAGCTTGAGGGGTTGTTTTGAGAAAATCTAAACTTTTTTATGTGATGAATTTGTATTCATTACATTCTATAAAATAGTATGACACTAGTATCTTCTTCATGGAAAATTAAGAATGTCATAGACATTGTATATCTTTGATATCTTTGTTATGTTTCTTCTACACATGTGTCCCAACCTTTTATTCCACAATTTAATATCTTCTACAACACTCATGTAACAATGTCACAACCTTCTTTCTTTTCTTTCATAACTTTCTACATCTAGAAACTATAATGAATATCTTTTATGGTGGTAAAAATTATATACCGTATTTTTCAAGGTTCATAGGTTGTTCACATATTTTAAAAACCGTTTCCATATGTTAGAAACTATATTCATTCTTTACATAATCCTTTTAAGAATTATTTTGAACATCATTCTCAAATTTATTATTTTTTATGGAATTGACTGCCCCTCAACCATTGCATTTTATAACATGCAGTGTAACAATAATGTTGTTGGATGAACAAACACAAATTATCCATGTGTCCTAATCTACCCCAAAACTAGTAATATTTATAGAAAGTTTATGTAACATCCTAGGTAATTAAAGAAAAAATAAATTTCATATTTATTAATATTTATGAAATAAATATTAATTTTAATTAAAAGGGGTTTCTACATTCGATAGCGTACTCGATACGCAACGATGAGTTTTTCTGAAAACTTACGTTGCACACAAGTAATAAAATAATATTATTTTAAATGTTAGTTAACAAGTATCCGTTGTACTAGCGGGAATGGATAGATATAACTAAAATATGATTATATATGTTTTTAAATGTTTTTACATTTACCCAATAAAAGATAAAGGCTTAAAATACCGAAAGAGTTCAATTTTAGGCTTTTATACCCTAATTTTCACTAAGGGTTCACTTATCACCTTTTGACGGCAAACCGTCATTAAATATAGTTTTGATCAATCTTATAAATTCTATTGGACCAAAAATAACTCTTCTTTAGAATCGGGACATCAAAATTTACTTTGTGTAAATTTTTGGTACCTTTCCGATAAAGTTCATTTTTTTAATGAATAGTGTAAAATGTTGTATTTTAATTCAAAACCTCTTTTTAATATAATTTATTTATATGATTAGATTATCTTTTGAATTTGTTTTAAAGTGAAATTAGAAAATATTTTTACCATTAAATCCAATAGTGGTCGTTGGAATTAATTTCACTTCGAAATCAGACTTAAACTAGTGTCAATCTTTTGATACTTATTGTTTCATAAAAACACGCTATTTGCTCTGATAGCGGGAATTAATTATTAAATTAATTAATGTGAATTATATGTTTTTAATTTTTTAAAATAGAATTAATTTTTGAATTCGTAATATCAAATATAGCTTAGGGTGAATTTTTGGTAAATTTCTGAAAAACTTCAATTTTTTGATGAATAGTGAAATCACTAAGTGGTAGTTAAAGAATCTAATTTTTCATTTAAATGAAATTTTGCCATCATTTTGTTTTGAATTTCAAAAATCCGACATACATGGTTGTCATTAAGAAGTAAAATGTGGTTAAATGAGATTAAAATAATTTTTTGGTGAATAGTAACTTATTAAGTTTTTAATCGTGATTAGTGGTAATTAGTGTAGTTTAAGGTAAAAATAATGTTTTAATAATATGAGATGATCTTGAAACATGTCCTACCCTCATTGGATGTGTCATGGCCGACCAAGAAAAGCCATGGGTCAACTTGGGGACCCCATGGAGCCACTTTGGTTGGGAAATGACATAAATAACTTTTTATTTAATGTAAAAGTAAAAATGACACAAACATAATATGTTTTACGAAAACAATTTTTAAATGAGGTTATAAAGATCATATTTTTTATTATAAATAGTCATTGTAAAGATAAAAATATTTCCTACATCATAGTATTTTTCTTTATAATTTTTAGACTTTAAATAAATTAAATTATTTATGACAGCATGATGATGCAGCGATGACCTCATTATTTAACGATTTAAATAAAATGGAAAGATAATGTAATATCTAAAACCTAAACATTTCCAAAACCTATTGGATGGGTAGATTTCGAACCCTTATCACCTTATCCACGAATTATATCAATGTGGGACCATTTAAATCCGAAACTCATTTTCAAATAAAGTAATAGTTCTTTACTTTCCAAGAGTGCCCCTCCTCTCCTCTTATAAAAGGCCCCCACCTCTACCTCATTTCACACACTCCTCAAGCCTTTGTCTCGGCCATCCCCTGCCCATTTACTCTCTCCACATCCCTCTCCTCATCCTAGAGGATTCCCTTTGGGCATAATCTCTTCAAAGGAAGCCTTTAGGCTCAAATCAAAAGGAGTTACACTTTTAAAGGTAATTCATTCTCTCTTGTTCATTTGTTTTATTTTGCTTCTCCAACCCCCTAAACTCTTTTTATTTACTTATTTTGTAACAACAACAATATATTCAATATACTAGGATGTTGTTATAAGATTTATTCGAGCTACAGTCTCACACAACTACATCAAATGGTTAAAGAACATACGGTTTCCGTGGATGGAGAAATTCTGCCTCCCGAAACGATGATTGTTCAATACTCATTTAACACCTTCAAAGGTGGCCATTATGATGTCACTATTTTTATATATGATATATAATATGTTTATTCGATCCTTAAGATTCTGTATTTTTCATTTATGTCATACCATTATTGTTTCCATTATGGGTAAACACGATATCTTCATTTTAGGAAGTGCGGACTACCGCCCCCTGAAAGTGATTTGATTCGTTAATACCATATGTGGGATGTGTAAAGGATAAAGTTAATGATATTATATATGTTATTATACTGGAATTATAATATACTCTTATATCATTATGATTCCATTCTATAAAATACGAAATAGAAATGAAAGTAGCGTTCATGTGTACGTACGGCTTACCGTCTCCATGAACGGTGCATTTCATTTCTTACCTCTAAATCATTATGTAATATTATAAATACATGTATATGCTGGATATATACGATATATATGATATCCAAATCAGGAATGTCATTCTGGATAAAGAACCTTTGACCATACGAACAACATGTAATTGTAAGAAGTCCACTTTCGACTTAAGAACCAAATATTGAAAAAACAAACATTATTAACTTAAATGGTTACATAATGTTTATAACAAGGAAATAAGTGATATAAAAGGAAAAATGAACTTTAAAAAGTTTCTTAATCAAGTATAAATTAACTCAAGTTTATTATTCAGGATGTTGAAGAACGATCGAGTCAAGTCGGACCCGAGGTAAGGGACTTCGTCTCAATCTCCTTTCATTGAGGCATATTTCGTTTTATACACAACTTTCTTTTATACGGTGTATAAACACCTTTGACTTTTACTTTTATACAAAAAGAATATTTTTCTACGAATCATTTTACTAAACGACAAAAAGGAATGTTTTTTTAACGTACGCGGTGACAACGACCTTTTCTGCCGCCGCGAGTATTATTTGGTCTTTGGCTTCCTCAATAAGGCGTAATGTTTTTAAAATAGAATAAATACCATATACTCTTTTATGTATTTTGGTATTGAAAATTGTTTTTATAAAGGATTCTATTATGTAAATATATTTATGATATATTGTGATTGAAATGTGGAAATGTTATCTTTCCTTTATATTGGTTTTATGTTTTATGATTTTATATTGGTACTTGGACATTTTAACGGGTGGTTACGTTATAAACCATATGACGGGTGGTGCCGTGAATACCAGGATGGGTGGTTACGTTATAACCTCCAATGCATTGGGTATAGAAGTCGGCCGTATGGCTATTCCATTAAGTATGTATGGAAATTGGCCGTATGGCTATTACATTAAGTGATATGTGTGGAAGTTGACCGTATGGTTATTCCACTTAATTATGTTTATGTCCCAAGTCACCTTTATATATGTTATGTGTTTTTATATGGGTTTTATGGTAATCCTTTGGTTAAAAAAATGTAAGTAATGATACTTTATTCAGTGAAGAGTTCTTACCACTTCATGAAGGTGAAGGTATTACTTTGATAGAGTATACATGGTTTACTTGATGTTTGAAAAACTAACAGTTTTCATTCCTTCTGTATACCTTACTGAGCTTTTTATGCTCACCCCAAGTTTTTTTGAATTTTTTTTCACAGGACTTAATTTGGAATAAGGTCAAGGATGGGATCAAGGGAATGTCATTCTATATAAAACATGGAACTAGACATGTTTCTTTTAAGAGTTTTTTTTATTATGGAAACTTAGTAGAAGTGACTACTTTGTAATCTTTTGAGATGTAATAGTTATGTTCTAATTCTCTAAAACTCTAAACCTGAAAAGATCCTCAACGTGAATAATTCATTTAATTCAATATTAAGTAAGGTTTAAGGATGGGGCCTTATAGTTGGTATCAAAGGTCGGTTTAGACAACTTTAGGAGTTAGAAAAGTGTTAAATTATAATATGATTGAAATGATATAGCATTTACGGATTACCATGTTGCTTCGCCTAAGATATTTCTGCGTTCAGAATGGTTTTCTGAAGAGGAAACAAAGCAACTATGTTGGGACGACATCAGGAGGAATACAACCTTCCAAATCAGCAACCTGAGATGGTCGGAATTGGAACTGAACAGTTTGTTGTAGTGATGGCATAGTTGACTCAGGCTATAAATGGTGGTGGTATCCATGCACGAGATCTGCCAGATCAACCGCAGAGGAACATGTCAGTGGTGGAACATTTTATGAGGCAACATCCCCCATTATTCAGAGGATCATCTGACCCTGTGCAAGATGAAGGGTGGATTAAAGCACTGGGGAAGATTTTTGATGTCATGGGGTGTTCAGAACATCAAAAGGTTAGTCTTACAATTTACCGTTTTGAAGGTGAAGCTGATCAGTGGTGGTAGATGGTGAAAAAATATCAGGGATAGTGATGAGATTGAGGATCTTCACTAGGATGAATTCAAAGGTATGTTTCTTGAGAAATATTTTCCTAAGGTGGTTCGTCTTAGGATGGAAAAGCAGTTCCTAGAATTGAGGCAGGAGGATGATTTAGTGGCTGCTTATGAAGCAAAGTTCACTCGATTGGCAAGGTATGCTCCAAACTTCATACGAGATCTTGATAGTAAAATAAACCGTTTTTACTCAGGGTTAAAGCCAACGTAT
The DNA here is from genome assembly GCA_963277665.1 of Viscum album. NCBI lineage: Eukaryota > Viridiplantae > Streptophyta > Magnoliopsida > Santalales > Viscaceae > Viscum > Viscum album. The sequence continues at coordinate 1,136,282,513 of OY728150.1, read as the reverse complement.
CGAAGGGCTTTATCTTCTCGTGAGTTCAAAAGTTATGAAAAACTTGTTCGATGTGCGGAGAAGGTGGAAATGGAGTTTTTCGATGATCAGGTGTTCTATGACAAACAACAGAATAAGAGGTCTAGTTGGTAGGCAAAGGGGAAGAATTCATCAATGAAGCAAGGAGGTAAGAAAACCAAATATCCATCCTGTGATAAGTGTGGTAAAATGCATCCTGGAGAATGTTTATCCAAGTTTGGTAAGTGCTTTCAGTGTGTTAAGTCTGGTCATATTGCTCATAATTGTAAGGAAGATGATCAAGCAGGAAATGAAAAGCCAATGGTAAGATGTTTTAAGTGTAATGAAATGGGTCATTATGCAAACGAGTGTACAAAGAAGAACTCAACTTGGGGAATGCAGCCAGACTACAAGCAGAAAGGGGTGGTGAAATCCTTTGCAACAACTTCAGCCGATGTTGGGCCATCGAATGAAGTGGTATCAGGTACACTGTTTGTTTGTTCAGATTATGCCAATGTGTTGTTTGATTCAGGGTCTACACACTCTTTCATTTCTGAGAAGTTTTCTAGTAAATTGGAAATTCCATATCAAGATATGAATCCTGATCTTATGGTAAAAACACCCGGAGGGAAGGTTGAGACAAAAAGGAATTATAAGAACCTTACTATCCTTGTGTGTGGAAGGAATCTACCAGCAAACCTTATTATTTTGCCTCTAGTAGAGTTTGATGTTATTTTGGGAATGGATTGGATTTCTGTTTATCATGCTAAGATTGACTGCAGAGCTAAAATGGTTTCTTTTCAGAAAGATTTTCAGTTTGTGTACAAGAATGAACCCTTGATTTTGATAACATATCAGGAAGTTGAGAAACTAGTAAAAGATGGAATTGAATGTTACCTTGCACATATTGTTGAAAATAAAGGAACTGTTCAGATTAATGATGTGCCAGTGGTAAATGAGTATCTTGATGTTTTTCTTGATGAGTTGCCTGGTATTATTCATGATCAGGAAGTTGAATTTACTGTTGACTTAATTCCTGATTCTAAGCCAGTTTCAAAACCCCCTTATCGAATGGCTCAAGTTGAACTTTTAGAGTTAAAGAAACAATTGAAGGAGTTATTAGATAAAGGTTTCATTCGACCTAGCACATCACCATGGGGTGCTCCTGTCTTGTTTGTTAAAAATAAAGATGGATCAATGAGACTTTGCATTGATTATAGAGCCTTGAATAATATTACTGTTAAGAACAAGTATCCTTTGCCTCATATCGATGATTTGTTTGATCAGATCCAGGGAGCTCAGTATTTTTCGAAGATTGACTTGAGGTCGGGGTACCATTAGTTGAAAGTAAAAGAAGCAGACATTTCGAAGACTGCGTTCCGTACTAGATATGGCCATTATGAATTTGTAGTTATGCCTTTTGGGTTAACCAATGCACCTACTATATTCATGGACCTTATGAATAGAATTTTCCATGAGTTCTTGGATAAGTTTGTGGTTGTTTTCATCGATGATATTTTGGTGTTTTCTAAATGTAAAGAGGAGAATGAAAGTCATTTAAGGGTTATCTTGCAAACCTTAAAAGAAAAGAAACTATATGGAAAATTCAGCAAGTGTGAGTTTTGGTTACAACAAATTTCTTTCCTAGGTCACATTGTTTCAAAAGATGGCATAACTGTTGATCCTACTAAAACAAAAGTTGTTGAAGAATGGGCAAGACCCACAAATGTAACCGAGATCCGTAGTTTTCTTGTTTTGGATGGTTACTACCGAAGGTTTGTTGAAAATTTTTCACGGTTATCTAGTCCAATGACTAAGATAACTTGTAAGGGTTTTAAGTTCATATGGACAAAAGAAAGTGATGATTGTTTTCAGGAGTTGAAGAGAAGATTGGTGAATGCTCCAGTTTTGGAACTTCCTTCCAGGAATGGTGAGTTTGTTATATACAGTGATGCTTCGTTGAAGGGACTTGGTTGTGTCCTTATGCAGAATGATCATGTAATTTCTTATGCGTCATGACAATTGAAAACTCATGAGGTAAATTACCCTACACATGATTTGGAATTAACTGCTGTTGTCTTTGCTTTAAAAATTTTGAGGCATCATTTGTATGGATTAAAGTGTGAAATATATACTGATCACAAAAGTTTAAAGTATATATTCACTCAGAAAGAATTGAACATGAGACAGAGGAGATGGATGGAATTAATCAAGGATTATGATTGTACAATTCATTACCATCCGGGAAAAGCAAATAAAGTGGCTGATGTTTTGAGTCAAAAAAGTAATGCTTCAATAGCAATGTTGCGTTTGGAACGTGATCCTTTGGTTAAAGATTTGATGAACTTTGGCATAGAAGTTGTTGGTATAGGATGTTCTTCTGTTTTGTTTCAAGTATCAGTGAAATCTTCTCTATCAGACAGAATCAATCAAGCACAGAAGTGAGACAGTGAGTTGAAGAAAAAGGTAGAGCTGGTTCAGAAAGGTAAGTTTCCTGAATTCAACATTGATAATGATTGTGTTTTGAGGTTTGGGAAGATATTATGTGTGCCTTGTGATTCACAGTTGAAGAATGAGTTGTTATGTGAGGCTCATAGTTCCCCCTTTTCAGTTCATCCTGGCACTACTAAGATGTACAGAGATCTGTGGGAGTATTACTGGTGGGATGGAATGAAAAGAGATATTGCTGATTTTACTGTGAAGTGTCTGACTTGTCAGTAGGTTAAAGCAGAGCGGCAGTTACCGAAAGAGATGCTTCAGCCTTTACCAGTGCCAGAGTGGAAATGGGAAAACATATCCATGGACTTTGTTGTGGGATTACCGAGGACATCTCGAGGTAATAATGCAATCTGGGTTATTGTTGATCGCTTGATTAAATCTGCTCATTTCCTTGCTATATGAGATACTTTTTCCCTAGTTCAACTTTCCCATTTTTATCTTAAAGAGATAGTCAGGTTACATGGAGTTCCCCTCTCCATTGTATCTGATCGTGATCCCAGGTTCACATCTAACTTTTGGAAAGGCCTTCAGAAGTCGTTGGGTACTGAATTAAATTTTAGTACAACATTTCTTCCTCAATCAGATGGGCAGTCAGAACGAACAATTCAGACCTTGGAGGATAAGCTACGAGCTTGTTTGATGGATTATCAGGGAAGTTGGGACCAACATCTTTCTTTGGTTGAGTTTTCTTATAATAACAGCTTTCATTCCAGTATACAGATGGCACCATTTGAGGCATTATATGGGAAGCGGTGTCGAACTCCAGCATTTTGGGATGAAGTGGGTGAAAGGAAGCTGATGGGACCAGAATTGGTAGAAGAGATGGTAGAAAAAGTTCAGTTGATTCAGAAGCACATGAGAACATCTCAGAGTAGGCAGAAGAGTTATGCGGATAACCGGAGGAAGGATCTATCTTTCGAGGTAGGTGATCATGTTTTTCTCAAGGTTTCTCCTTGGAAAAGTGTGATGAGATTTGGTAAGAAAGGAAATCTGAGTCCAAGGTTTATTGGACCATATGAAATTCTGGATAGAGTTGGATCAGTTGCATACCGGGTGGCTTTACCACCGAGTTTATCTCAGGTACACAATGTTTTTCACGTTTCGATGTTGAGAAAGTATATGCCAGATCCATCTCATGTTTTGAGTCTAGAGGTAGTTCAGCTGGAAGAGAACCTATCTTATGAAGAACAACCAGTCCAGATTCTTGACCACACAGAGCAGGTGTTACGGAATAAGGTGATTCATCAGGTAAAGGTTTTGTGGAAAAACCATGTGATTGAAGAGGCAACGTGGGAATCTGAAAATGCTATGAGGTATAAATACCCCCACTTATTTTGATAAGGGAATAAAATTGCGAGGACGCAATTCTGAAAATGGGGGAAGGATGTAACATCCCAGGTAATTAAAGAATAAAGAATTTTCATATTTATTAATATTTACGAATTAAATATTAATTTTAATTAAAATGGGTTTCTACGTTCGATAGCGTACTCGATACGCAACGATGAGTTTCTTTGAAAACTTACGTTGCACACAAGTAATAAAATAATATTATTTTAAATGTTAGTTAACAAGTAGTCGTTGTACTAGCGGGAGTGGATAGAAATAACTAAAATATGATTATATATGTTTTTAAATGTTTTTACATTTACCCAATAAAAGATAAATTCTTAAAATACGGAAAGAGTTTAATTTTAGGCTTTTATACCCTAATTTTCACTAAGGGTCCACTTATCACCTTTTGACGGGGAACCGTCATTAAATATAGTTTTGATAAATCTTATAAATTCTATTTGACAAAAAATAACTCTTCTTTAGAATCGGGACATCAAAATTTACTTTGTGTAAATTTTTGGTACCTTTCCGATAAAGTTCATTTTTTTAATGAATAGTGTAAAATGTTGTATTTTAATTCAATACCACTTTTTAATCTAATTTATTTATATGATTAGATTATCTTTTGAATTGGTTTTAAAGTGAAATTAGAAAATATTTTTACCATTAAATCCAATAGTGGTCGTTGGAATTAATTTCACTTTGAAATCGGACTTAAACTAGTGTCAATCTTTTGATACTTATTGTTTCATAAAAACATGCTATTTGCTCTGACAACGGGAATTAATTATTAAATTAATTAATGTGACATATATGTTTTTAATTTTGAAAAATAGACTTCATTTTTGAATTCGTAATATCAAATATAGCTTAGGGTGAATTTTTGGTAATTTTCTGAAAAACATCAATTTTTTGATGAATAGTGAAATCACTAAGTGGTAGTTAAAGAAACTGATTTTTCGTTTAAATGAAATTTTTCCATCATTGTGTTTTGAATTTCAAAAATCCGACATACATGGTTGTCATTAAGAAGTAAAATGTGGTTCAATGAGATTAAAATAATTTTTTTGGTGAATAGTAACTTATTATGTTTTTAATCGCGATTAGTGGTAATTAGTGTTGTTTAAGGTAAAAATAATGTTTTAATAATATGAGATGAGCTTGACACATGTCCTACCCTCATTGGATGTGTCATGGCCGACCAAGACAAGCCATGTGTCAACTTGGGGACCCCATGGAGCCACTTTGGTTGGGAAATGACATAAATAACCTTTTATTTAATGTAAAAGTAAAAATGACACAAACATAATATGTTTTACGAAAACAATTTTTACATGGGGTTATGAAGATCATATTTTTGATTATAAATAGTCATTGTAAAGATAAAAAGATTTCCTACATCATAGTATTTTTTTTATAATTTTTAGAAACCGTATCACCTTATCCACGAATTATATCAATGTGGGACCATTTAAATTCGAAACGCATTTTCAAATAAAGTAATATTTCTTTACTTTCCAAGAGTGCCCCTCCTCTCCTCTTATAAAAGGCCCCCACCTCTACCTCATTTCACACACTCCTCAAGCCTTTGGCACGGCCATCCCCTTCCCATTTACTCTCTCTACATCCCTCTCCTCATCCTAGATGATTCCCTTTGGGCAGAATTCTTTCAGAGGAAGCCTTTAGGCTCAAATCAAAAGGAGTCACACTTTTAAAGGTAATTCATTCTCTCTTGTTCATTTGTTTTATTTTTCTTCTCCAAACCCATAAAATATTTTTATTTACTTCTTTTGTAACTAAAACAGTATCTTAACTATAATAGGATGTTTTTATAAGATTTATTAGAGCTACACTCTCACACAACTACATCAAATGGTTAAAAAACATAAAGTTTCCGTGGATGGCGAAATTCTGCCTCCCGAAACGATGATTGTTCAATACTCATTTAACACCTTCAAAGGTGGCCATTATGATGTCACTATTTTTATATATGATATATAATATGTTTATTCTTTTCTTAAGCTTCTGTATTTTTCATTTATGGTATACCATTATTTTTTCCATTATGGGTAAACACGACTTCTTTATTTTAGGAAGTGCGGACTACCGCCCCCTGAAAGTGATTTGATTCGTGAATACCATATGTGGGATGTGTAAAGGATAAAGTTAATGATATTATATATGTTATTATATTGGAATTATAATATACTCTTATATCATTATGATTCCATTCTATAAAATACGAAATAGAAATGAAACTAGCGTTTATGTGTACGTACGGCTTACCGTCTCCATGAACGGTGCATTCCATTTCTTTCCTCTAAATGATTATGTAATATTATAAATACATTTATATACTGGATATATATGATATATATGATTTCCAAATCAGGAATGTCATTCTAGATATAAAGAACATTTGACCACACGAACAACATGTAATTGTAAAAGTCCACTTTCGACTTAAGAACCAAATATTGAAAAAACAAACATTATTAACCTAAATGGTTACATAATGTTTATAACATGGAAATAAGTGATATAAAAGGAATAATGAACTTTAAATAGGTTATTAATCAAGTATAAATTAACTCAAGTTTATTATTCAGGACGTTAAAGAACGATCAAGTCAAGTCAGACCCGAGGTAAGGGACTTCGTCTCAATCTCCTTTCATTGAGGCATATTTCGTTTTATACACAACTTTCTTTTATACAGTGTATAAACACCTTTGACTTTTACTTTTATACAAAAGGAATCTTTTTCTATGAAGCGTTTTACTAAACGACAAAAAGGAATGTTTTTTTAACGTATGCGGCGACAACAACCTTTTCCGCCGCCGCGAGTATTATTTTGTCTTTGGCTTCCTCAACAAGCCGTAATGTTTTTAAAATAAAATAAATACCATATACTCTTTTATGTATTTTGGTATTGAATATGGTTTTGATAAAGGATTCTATTATGTCAATATATTTATGATATATTGTGACTGAAATGTGGAAATGTTATCTTTCCTTTATATTGGTTTTATGTTTTATGATTTTATATTGGTACTTGGACATTTTAACGGGTGGTTACGTTATAAACCATATGACGGGTGGTTCCGTGAATACCAGGATGGGTGGTTACGTTATAACCTCCAATGCATTGGGTATGGAAGTCGGACGTATGGCTATTCTATTAAGTATGTATGGAAATTGGTCGTATGGCTATTCCATTAAGTGATATGTGTGGAAGTTGACCGTATAGTTATTCTACTTAAGTATGTTTATGTCCCAAGTTACCTTTATATATGTTATGTGTTCATTATATGGCTTTTATGGTAATACTTTGGTTACAAAAAGGTATTTAATGATACTTTATTCAGTGAAGAGTTTTTACCACTTCATGAAGGTGAAGGTATTACTTTGTTAGAGTATACATGGTTTACTTGATGTTTGAAAAACTAACAGTTTCCATTCTTTTTGTATCCCTTACTGAGCTTTTTATGCTCACCCCAGGTTTTTTTGAAATGTTTTTCACAGGACTTAATGTGGAATAAGGTCAAGGATGGGATCAAGGGAATGCCATGCTATATAAAACATGGAACTAGACATGTTTCTTTTAAGAGTTTTTTTTATTATGGAAACTTAGTAGAAGTGACTACTTTGTAATCTTTTGAGATGTAATAGTTATGTTCTAATTCTCTAAAACTCTAAACCGGAAAAGATCCTCAACGTGAATTATTCATTTAATTCAATATTAAGTAAGGTTTAAGGCCGGGGCCTTATAGATTACTTTCCACTAAAACATCCATACTGACCAGAATTGTAAATTTCATTCCCAAAATCATTCTTCTAGTTATTTTTTGAGCCTCCAACAATTAATTATTCAATCAGAATCTTCCATTCAATTTTAAAAATATCTGATGATAAGAAATAATATATTTTCCTAATTCAGAGTTTTTGGATTCAGTACTTATTCAAAATTCTGAATTCTGAAATTCATTGGTTTTGAGTACAAACCAAACATTACAAACATTCTAATTTTTAGAAACACATCAATATTTTATCCCACCATACGAAGGTGAAATTTATTGATCGTTATGAATTTTTAGATTAAAATAAAATTCGTCAACTTGATAGAGTCCATTTTTGAAACTTTAATTCCTCATTTTAGTATTAGATAAATTTTATTAGACATGTTCAAACACTTCTTCATTTTCTTTCAACTCCACTTCCAAATGATAATTATGATTATTTTCTTCCTCAATTGATTTTTTAATCATAAATATATTTTATAAGATTCATAATCTCATAAGAAAAATATTATTGATTTCTTGTTAACAAACATTCATCTTCTATTTTTTTCTTTTCTAGCATTCTGATCTTCCCCAAAAATTGTTTCAACTCTTCATTCAAATGAAAATCAAGTTGAATTTCCTCTTTTCCTAATCACTAATTCTTAATTAATCATTGTTTAATATTTAATTAAAATTATTCTCAATACCATACAAAATTGTTTTTTAAGATTTAGATTCATGACCTTCATCATCTTAATTTTTATATTAATATCATTTTTTAGATTTGAATAAGTTTTTATCATTACCTATAAAATACGATTTTAATTTTTCTCTATGATTCATCCACAATATTCATGGACTTAATTCTTCATCATCACTATCATATTCTTTTTACTTTGATAAAAATTATCCACAAAATCACAATGTCTCCATATTCAAAACATATTAAATGAATTTTACTTTTTTATTTCCATGTACCCATTTTCACATTTTTAGAAAAAAGAGGGTAAAAATCATCATGAATTTTATAAACAGAATTTTCAAAATATTATTCACTAATTTTATATTCAATTGTAATCATAAATGATGTTTTTTTCATTTGGCCTTAAATTAAACTTATCTATTTGCATATGCTATTTTTTCAACAGATTTATACCTTCTCATTCCATAAGTACGGAGGGTGATATAAAAATAATTGAATGATATTATTTCAGGCTCACTATCCTACAATGAAGAAACATTTACATGATACTTTTTGGGAAGGATTCTAAAAATTGTTTTAACAAACGTATAATGATTTATCATTTCACTATGACATCTGAAAATGCTAACAATTTCATTCACCCTGTTAATGATGTATCCAATATTTTTATATTAATCTATTTTTAAATCATTATACATAAATCTAATTAATTTTATACTTTTCTTATCTTTATTTATATTTCAATTATATTTCTTCCATTTTTCACATTTAAATTTTGTAGTGGAAACAACATCCACTGATAAGAATTCACCTTCTATATGTGATGATTTTAAAGAAGAATTAGACAATTCATAATTATGAAGATTCGATTTATCAATAATTGTAAATGTAACATTATATTGAATAATATAAAAACCATTTCATATAGATTCAATAACAACATATCCAGTAGACATAAGATACATCCACATTCCATCCTTCCAGATATGATAATTCAATCTATCTAAAACTAGAATACTATTAATTTTCAACCAAATAAAATTCTCCACGAGAGAAGAATATATAGGGGAAACCGAAATTCTGATACTACTTGAAACTTCCATGGATTATTGTGTCACTGAGATGGGGATGAGTTGAATCAGTGATACCTTTGATTTTATGATTTGTGGAAGCAACTTTCTCCTCTTGTTAACGATTTGATTCCCTACTGAAAAAAAGTCAAACACACATCTATAGGATCACAATTATAAATAAGGTTTTCTATTTAATAAGAATACCTAAATCCTTTATAAGGATTTGAAAAGATACAATACCACACCATCCACTATAAATCAATCGATTTAGTGGAAAACAATTAGTATTATCTACCCTCTCACTAATGTATCACATTTAAGAAAAACCAAACATTACTGTGCACCATCTTAACAAAAACAAGATAATTCCATGTTTGTGTATCAAAACATGTTAGAAGTTATTATTTTAAATTTTTACAAATAGATTCAATTTAAAAACAATTATTCACTTTCATACCTCGATTATGGTAAAAACATATTGGACTTCGCAGTGAAAACTCAGATTGATTTTTCAATATGATCTTCCCACATCGATTCATAAAACTTGATCATGAAATCCAATTTCCCAATATGATTTATATAACTATATTATAATATGATCTATAAGTATTAGAAAACTTCTTTCCTCTATCTAGAAATTCAAAATATAGAAATCCCATATTTGATCAATCCAACCTGATACGATGATCTGTAGAATATGTTGAAAATACGAATATGATGATCTTTGAATACAATGACCAGTGAACATAGAATTATGTTATTGTATCTTCTTGTTTCACATCCCTTCATTATCAAATCCCAATATGGAAAAATATTTCTCTACCTAGAATGTTGGTTCATCTCTTTAATGAATAGTACATCTATCGTTAGTGAATGTACAATGAACATATCCCATTTATAGGTGACCCAAGGATGGTTTTATCATTAATTTTGTCTCATATGAATTATAACAAATCTACATTTCATGAGAATTTATTGTGAATATTGAAAATGTCCAATCTTATTGAATTTCACGAATATTGCAACAACCTGAGTTTTTAGAAGGAAACAATGTATATGATAATGTAAATGATACACCACATCGAGCATAAAAAACATTTATATATTATTATTTAATCTTCTAGTAATCACATAGTGGATAGAATGTGTGTAATGAATCATGTAAAAATAATTATGAAAATATGGTTTACACGTGTTTATACAATGATTCATTGGATACCAAATTAGCATGAAATGAAACTAAAAACCAGTAAGATCTCAAAATTTTTGGGAGTTATCTCATGCACGTTTTTATGTACTTTTGAAGATTTTACATACCTTTGATTTAGAGGACTGGATTTGGGTGAAAAAGGGTGACTTTATAAGGAATGTGGGAAGACAGGGACTTGTGCACGGTTTCACTCTATTTGGCCAAACCGTGTGCAAGATAACATTTGCATATAGTGAAATTCTGCATGGTTGGAGCATGGTTTTACAAACCGTGCATCATCAATTCATGTAGGCAGTGAAAGATCCCATAGTTGGTGCTAGGTTTTCCCAAATGGTGTGACCTCTATAGGGAAACTGTCCTTGTAGAGTAGTTTAATCAGAAAATTGGTTTTAAAACCACCTGATCCCTCGAAACTTCCATATTTTGACCTTGCATCAGGCTTGAAAAATTCTTGGTTTTCCCAAATCCTCCCTGATGAATTCCATGTCAATCTGAACACTATTCTTCAAGATTGAAATCCTAGAATAGATATTCACTCTTTCCCTAGTAATTGGATTTCATCTCTTTTATTCCCCAATTTTTTCTCTTATCTTTTACATATGTTTTCATGGAATATCTCCCCAGTTATCATGGATTTAAACCTAAGGGATGTTATCTAGATTTAGTATTGTGGATATAGATCTAGATTTGTAGGATATTGATTCCATTGATCATAATATTAGTAAATGGATTTAGATCCCACGCTAGATCGACAATGTTGTGACACTATGATTTTGGGTACATTTCATTTGGATAACATCCATCTATAATCTAAGGTAGGTGGTTTAAATCAAAATCCATTAGTCGTGATCTTGTTATGTGTATCTGAGTTCATGATTTTCTAGATTTTCATGAAAATTGATATCCTCAATTTGAGTAATAATGAATGAGGTTTTGACTTGTGTTTTTCATGATGATTAATTTATAATTGAATCACAAAACAAAATATGGCGTGTTTCCCAAATATATATTTTGGAGATTTCTTTTTTTTTTGATATAGTAATTGAGATATTGAATTAATGGTTTGAAGATAGTTAATTGGGAAAAATTAATTACAAAATGTTTTTTGTCTATGAAAGATAATTAATTGGGAGAATTTATTATGTTCCATGATATGAATCAAAGATAATTAATCATGAGAATTAATTATGACATGTTGAGATTTGATATGGATAATTAATTTTGAATAATTAATCATGGAATGTTAATTAATTTGATAGATTAATTATATGATGAATTAATTAATGGATTATGATCTTAGTAAATACTGTAGCTCAGAAATGGCCTTTGAAATGTTTAACTAATCGTTGGATTAGTAATAGAATGAGGTAGAAATTTCATGTAGATTAATGAATGATTAAATGGATGAGATTTTTGTGGTATGAGGCATGTAATTTTATATGGATTATATATTGTGACTTATATTTGGCATTCCTCCCCAATATATATCCAAGATTGAGATTATGGGGTGATAGGCCTGATGACCAACACCGAATAAGAAAATGGGGGCTAGGATGGACGACCTACATGCAATGAGACTATGTTCCTAGGAAGGGTGACCTAAAGTAGTGAAAGATAATAATTAATTATGTTTCAACTAATATTTGGGGTGCTATGAATTACGACCTACACCAAATGAGTAATGATAATGAGTTATGATTCCAATGGGAGACCTAAAATTAAAATGGACCTAGTGGGATGATTAATGACTAAATGAAAATGTAATAACTAGTTAAATTTTTTATTGTATTTATTTTTTCATACAAAAACATACACTATCCTTTGACTTGAAACATTTTAGACACCATTGCTGGTGGCCTACTGAGTTATACTCACACCCTATTTGGGTTACCTGATCAGCACCCAATCAGACTTTGTAGTTGCAAGATAGGATAAGGGCAGGGCCCTGGGATAGCATGCAATTTTTTATTGGAGCATGGGATAGGGTACCGACCATGGTTTGGGACCCACTTTAGAATGATTATGTATTTACTTTTGGTTTCATGTTATACACTTGAAATTATCATTCTCAAAACATGTTTTACCTTTCAATTCTATATTGTATTATCATATTTAGATTATCACATGACATGGATTTCTTATTTTTATCTATACTCTTCCGCACATGGTTATTTTTATTTGTTTCAATTGATATTTTATTCTAAAAAAGAGGTTATAGTCTCCCCAAGACTGACTTACAAGACCCTCACTGCTAGTCGGAACCTTCCAACATACGGGGAGGCGTGCTTGTTAGCATGTGGAAAACCTTCCCGGGGCACCTTTTTGTGGCTCTTGAGTTGGGATGTCGCAAAGTTGTATTAGAGTACCTTTTTTATTTCTTCTTCATTTGCATTACTATTTTGGTAAAGGTAGACAGTAGACTAAGAAGAGTTGAGGCTTTGTAATGGGCACATGCAAGGGAGTTATAAACCCATATATGGAAGAAAAAAATGAGTTCTTAGGATGGTATTGTTCTGATTGATGTTTGTTGTTACCGTTTTATATTATATCAAATTGGGTGACACACTTGTTTTGTGATGTGATATTTTTTGGAAATTTTTTGAAATTTATTCGTGGCCTAAAGAGCACGACACATGAGTCTCCATTCTTCATTATAAGGACTAATAGGAAAAAATTTAATCGGTAAGTTATTGAAAATCAACTAGACTTCATTGTTCTTATATTGAAATAATAAAGAAAAATGAAAATGAATAATATTATAATGTGAACCCTGATTGTAGAAATAATTATGATTAATTAATTAATTGTGTAATTAATTAATTTTAGAAAATGTGATTAATTAATGGATGGATTTATTAATGAGAATAAATGTACCCTTGTAAACCAATTCCAAGGAGAAGGATGTTTATGGGTAGTGATAAGGCATCAGTGTTGATTGTGTGGCGAGTAAAGGGAGAATGAATGTGTGGAAACTTGTTGTGTTAGTTTCAATGCTTAGGTAAATGTTATAAGATTGTGTTGTGAGACCCACAACGTGTGTTTAGATTGTAGATATATGCCTCTAGGATGCTTGTTTTGGGAGAGAATGATGTTTATGTCCCATAATGAACTTCTATAAAGGGAGCATGAGGCACCATTAGTGTAAGATGGGGAGGAAGGGGAACCGTTCTGAGATATCATTTCTTGTAACATGTTATTCATGGAGAGAGACCCCGACCAGGATCAGAAAAGCATGTCTGAGTTGAAAAGGGAGTTTCATCTAAAACACCTTATTATTATTACTTGATATGGAAAACCTAAAAGATATTATTTAAAAATTTATTCCATTGAGAATATACATGACCATTTGGAGAAGCAGGCAGAGGGGAGGGTCATGATGGATACTAATATGCTACGAGGTTTAGTGAAGTGCTGGTGAGACCATCAGGCACAATCAGGACATGCAGATGATATGTTTCAAATGGATTTTATGGATATGTTCTTGGAACACTGATATCCAGAAACATTGGGACAAGATAAGGCTTTAGAGTTTATGAATATTACAATAAGAATTACGTCTATAATGGAATACACTGAATGCTTCACATATTTAAATCGTTTGCTCCAACATTGGTGGAAAATGAGGCTTCTTTATAAAAACGATTTTCGGATGGATTTAAGTGTGATATTACGACGCATGTGAATATATCTAAGATGATGAAATTATTATAAGTGGTTAATTAGGCTCTTATTTTAGAGGGGAACCTAATGGAGGAATCTATTATTGGAAAGGTAGGTACCACTGGATGATCTGTGGGTGTACCTTCCTAGTGAAGGTAGCATCATTACACGAATTTTAGTCAGGACAATGGAAAGCAAGTCGAACAGTCAATAAAAATAGTTGCACAAGATCTTACTCATATGATTTTCCACTAGTGTGGTAGGAAGGAACAATTTTAAACACATTTTACTTGACCACCAGTGTGGTGCAATGTTTTGTGATGGTTGGGGTGCCTAAAAAATTTATTAAAGGAAGAAACAACATGCTTGTACTAAGGGAGAAGTTTCTTAGAGTTAGAGTGTGGGAAGGGGGTCTTCTAGACCTTATATGTCTGGTAGCTGGAGTTCAACTTGCTGAGGCAGAATAGGATGTGGATGTGGTTCTACAAGGAATTAATTCCCATATCAGCAGTGTATTTCTCCTCAGGAGAGTGTGGTGACACCACATTAATGTGGGGTAGGACAATTACATGTATTACAACTTATAATTGTGGAGAGTGAGACTATTCCATCGATATTGAGAGGTACTATTTTAGTTTCTTCTAATTTTTCTAGTGCCTTTTTTGATACTAGTTCATCTCATTAATTTATATCTTCGAATATTTTAATGAGCTTGATCCTAGTGGTGAAGTCTGCAAGAAGGCTGATGAATATCGACACACTGATGGGACCACCGACTAGAGAAATTAGTTTATACCGAGGATGTTATATGTAGACCAGAGAGTATCATTTTTATTGGTATATCCATGTACATGAAATATAAGGCTTCGACATGATTTTGGGACAGAACTAGCTAGTCACATACCGAGTCAACCTAGACTATTTACACATAAGAGTGACCTTTTAATCTCATGAGGGTGACCCATGTGTCGAACATAGAGAATGAGGCATCCATACAGGTCGAGCTGTGCCATTTAATCATCAACTAGTTGAGCTCACAACCCCAGTTGAAAGTCTTTTGCTGAATGCGGTGAGTGATAGGCAAGAAGTCCTTACACCAATAGTATAACAGTTTCAATATGTCATTCCTAAATACTTTTTAGGGTATCCACCTGAGTGAGATGTAGAATTCACTATTGAACTGATTCTAGGGGCTGAGACAGTATCTATTCCACCATACATAATGGAACCGACTGATATTCAAGAGATCAGAACAAATTTGCAGGAATTTGAGGATAAAGGGTTTATATATCCACGCACAATGCCATGTGGATCAAAAATTTTGTTTTGAAAGAATGTATATAATAGTGTACAATTTTGTTTCAATTACAAGAAGTTGAATAATATTTTTTTGAGGAACCGTTATCCCCTTAAATGTATTTATGATTTGATTGACCATATGAAGGGTAATTCTATGTTATCACTAGTTGATCTGTGATTAAGGTATCCTCAGGTGAGTGTTTAGACCTCTAATATACCTTGAACTACATTATGAATCCGGAATGACCATTATGAGTTTTTTAATGCCGTTTTGGTTGATAAATTCTCTAGAAATGTTTATGGTATTGATGAACAAGAACATTCATTAATAGTAAGATCAGTTTGTGGTGGTGTCTATGGATTACCTATTGGTGGACTCTAAACACATGATGATCATTCCAAACATCTTAAAATTGTCTTGGGTACACTAAGAGAGAATCTACTATACACCAATCAATATAAATGTCAGTTTTGGATTGAAAGGGTACAATTTGTGGGGAACATCATCTCAGAAGAAGGTGTGTTAGTGGACGCAATAAAAAGTATAGGCTGTGGTTTCTTGGGAACAACCTAATAATTGTTTGGATATCTAATGAAGTTTGGGATTAGCTTGTAATTACTGGAGATTCATTCATGTCTTTTCCAAGTTGGAAGCACCACTTACAAGATTGAAAAATAATGGTATAATGTTTAATTGGATATGAGCATGATAGAATTTTTTCATCGAGTTAATGAAGTATTTGACTTTGGCACAAATTTTGATCTTACCTGAGTTTGGGGAGGAGGAAACAGTGTATTGAGATATTTTGATGATCAGAATCATAGCTTTTTTATTTCTAGGGGATCAAGCTATAGCATATGGTCATAGATGTTGAGGCCACATGAAGATAATTAACCTACACATGACCCTGAGTTGGAAACGATGGTATATTCCCTTAAGTGATGGTGACAATATATTTCGGGTGAAAAGTTTACATTTTTTACAGATCACAAATTCTTGATGTATATCTTTTCACAATGTAAATTGAATATTTGGTAGTGAATATGGTTATAGTATATGAATTTCATTGTTTTTGTACTAGAATATATAAATGAAATAGGGAATAGTGTGGTTTATTCCTTAAGCATGAAAACTTAGACTTAGATGGTACATGAGTCGAGTAAAGAGTGTAAGATGATTACATTGCTGGTGGAAATTCATATGGTAGTGTAATACATTTTAGGATAGGATGACCTTGGATTCTGTTGCTGAGGAGTCTACAATGATGAGATGGGTAAGGGATAGGATATAAGAGGATCAGAAGTGTTTATCCTTAAGAGAAATCTATAAGGGTAGAGAGACACCATCAGTCTAGATAATATATGAGGATCAGGTCATCTATTTAATAAATAGGGTTTTATTACTATGTGTACGTAAGAATAACTCAAGAGATAATTTCTTGCTTCAATGTGGGCGGTACATCCCGGGGTGAAAATTTTTTACGGTTACCTTCAACGACAGTTTCAGTGGCCTGGAATTAAAAAGAAGATAATAGGGTTCATGACAAGATATTTAACCTATCAGTAGTTGAATATATAGCATCAATGGATTAGATTCCTATTATAGTCATTACATATTCCATAATAGAAGTGGGATGGCATGACTTTGGATTTTGAGGTAGTACATCCAAAGACACTTAGAAAGAATGATGCTATTTTGGTCATTCTGGATCGAGTAATGAAGGTTTCACACATCGTTCCTAGTAATGAAATATTTATAGTAGGTAATTTTAGGGATCTGTACATTACATAGATAGTTCATATTCATGGGGTTCCATAGAAAATATATTGTGGTCATGATTCACTCTTTACTTCACACTTCTGACAGGATTATAATTGGCACTTGGTACTCTGGTTCTATTAAGTACGACCATCCACCCACAGACAGATTAGAATTTAGAGTGTACCATAAAGGTGTTAAAGGATATAATATAAGCATGTGTGCTTGACATTTTTGGATCTTGGGAGAGTCACATAGATTTAGTGGTGTTACTATATAAAAAATGTTATCTTGAAACTAAACAGATGGAACCATATGAGTCACTTTATGGTATATCTTGTAGATAACTGATTTTTTGGTTGGAGGTGTGTGAGTCATAATAATTGGGAGTGATTCTCGTTTAGGAGAAATTGGAGCTGGAAATTATTATTTTGAAATGTATGGCTACATCTCAAATTTGTCATAAGTCGTATGGTGATTGATAGAGATGACCCCTATAGTTTACATAGGGTGATCGTCTTTTCCTTTGGTTATTGCCTAGATTTTGTCACCCAATGATACGGAGGAAGGGCATGTTTTCTCGCAGGCTTTTGGGACCATTTAAGGTGCTAGATTGATTTTGGTCGAAAACATATCAACTAGAACTTCCATAGAAATTAAGCAATATTCATGATTTTTTCCATTTCTCACAAATATTGTGGTAACTTCCTGGCCCTTATAATGTGATTGATGTAGAAGACGTTGATATCGAGATAGATGGGTTCTTTGAGATGAATATGATACATATGTTGGGTCTTAGTGAGAATGTGATATAGGGAAATATATTGCCGCTAGTTCATGCGTTATGGAAACATGGATGTTTTTAAGAGGAAACGTTGGAATGGGAAGCAGACATGAGGGCTAAATGGTCCAATCTTTTTTATTCGAAATCTTTGAGATTTTCGAGAGTGAAACTGGAGGACAAGATGTTATAATATGGTGAGGCTGATAGATCTTGTCCTTTTATTGAGTCTTATTGTTTATGTTTTTACTTTCTTTTGAATCATATATGTACCTTTTTTTTGGGGTAGTGGATTCAGGTCCATTTGGGTGAGTTTTTGAAGATCATGTAAAGGAATCAACCAGTGCATGATTTTCACATGGTTTTAACTAACCGTGTGCAAGATAATTATTTTTTTAGTGGAGGGCGGAATGGTTGGAACATGTTTTTCCTAAACATGTTCCATCAAGCTATGTGGGAATTGGAAGGCCACACATTTGCCGCATGGTTGGGCCTAACTGTGAGGTTTCCTAGGTGAAACCATGCACATGGAGCTGTTTAATCTGAAAATTGTTTTTAAAATCACATGAACCACTGAAACATCCATAATGAACATTGGATCAGGCTTGAAAAATTATAGGTGTTCCCAATGCCTCCCTAAAGGATTCCATGAAATCCTAACACCATTTTTTGAGATGGGAAGCCCGATCGAAGATCTGCTCTCTCCCCGGTACGTGGACTTCTTCTTTATGCTTCTCCCATTCTATGTATTATCTATTCCAAAACATTTCATGGAATATCTCCAACATTTTCATGGATCTAAACCTACATTTTGAGATATAGATATATGAATGTGGATCTATATCTATATTTTTATGATGATTTTTATTTTGATCTTAATTTTGGATTAGGTATTTAGATCTGAAGCTAGATCGATGATGTTGTGCAGCTCGGATTTTGGGGAATTGTTGTTTGGAAAACAAATGTCTACAAATTGAGGTAGTTGGTCTAAATAGAACTCCCATGTTCATGATTCTGTGATGTGTTTGTGAGTATATGAATTTCTATATTTCCATGATAATTGATTACCTAAATTGGAGTAATTATGAAAAGGATTTGAATTGAGTTTGCCTTGGTGATTAATTGATAATTCAATCACGATAAAAATAAGGGGGGGGGGGGTGAGGGGCGGGGTTCCCATATAGATATTTGGGATATTTTTTTTATTGGTTTAGATATTTTATTTTATATATTTAATTGATTGTGTGATGATAATTAATTCAGGGAAATTAATAATGAAATGATGTCTTACTGTGAATGATAATGAATTTGATGAATTATATACTTATTGTAAGACTCTTTGGAATAAAATTTCATAAAAAGAAGAATTATAATCCCTTAATGATTATTTTTTAAATTGGAATTTGATGAATTATCCCAAAATTGCTTTCAAATATTTGGTTTTTTCTGTGTTTATAATGTAGGGGAAGAAGAGTTTTCTAACAATCTATTCTACTTCCAAGAGATAAATTGGTAGTATTTCTAATATGTTTTTTATTTATTTTAAAATGTGTATATATCACTATTATTTCAATATAAAAAATTTACAAACTAGGTACTCCTATCTAGTGGGAATAGGTGGTCAAATATAGGGAATCACTATTAAGAATAATTGAATGACCCATAATGAAGAAAATTTCCATATGTTTTCAACCTTGAAAATTAGTATCAACAGATTGTTTTTCCAAATATAGGTATTTTAACATTATTATTTATCATAGGATATGAATTTAGGTCCATATTATCAATTTTTTATCATATTTACACCATCAACAATATCAGATCATTCTCCCAAAACAAATTGTTTGACATGATTTTTTTAGGGTGTGTGAGAAATGTAAAATATATCCATCAAAAGATACTGACCAAATTGGTAGTTGGGACACATTCTAGCTAAGGAATTATTTGAAATATAATATTTATTTATTAACTCCCCCCCTCTGAAAGAAAACTAATCTTAGGATTACCCTAATATGTAGTGTTTTTTGTTGAATTTTATAATCTAAAGTATTAAATTGACAATTCCAGTATTCAATGATTTCCATAAGTACATTATATAATAATTTCCTAGATATAACATTTTGATATAGGGAAACTATTCTCAACCTCAACTTTACCTCACCCAAAACATCAATATAAAACTGACTAATAGAATGATAAAAAACATAATTTTCTTTGATGAATTCTTTATATAATGGAATGTGAATAAAGGATGCATAGAGGAAAAAATCTAGATTATCACTTAATTCATAAAATATAGTGGAGATTCAAATAGATTATGGATTTATAGAGTCAATTTTTTGTATAATATATTTTAGTTTGGGAATATTATGTTCTAAAACAATGGATATGAATATATTATTCATAAATTTTTAAACTCTTTCTAGTTGAAATTTTTTCATTTTTGTTTTGTTATTTTAAATTCATAGCTATAAAAATTTTTAATTAATTTTTGTAATTGAAAATTTTAGTTCATAATGATAATTTTAATTGTGAATAAAATTTGGGCTTAAATAATGAAAAAAAATTATAGATATATTATTTTAGAATTTATTTAATGGTGTATTTATGATTTTCTATAATTTTTGTTAAAACCAATAGTATATATTTTAATTCCCTTGAAGTGGGAAATTTTTACATTTAACATGCATTTAAATTATAGAAATTATATTTTACATAACCTACTAACTACCACTATAATACATTATGTGGTATCATAAAAAAATAGAAGACTCACATGCTAATGTATTCCATGAAAAATAAAATAATAACATGAAAAACAACAAAAAAATTATGTGAGGTGTTTGTAAAATGAAATATGATTGTTAAGAATATTTTTTATCAATGTTATAATTAACTGTTGAAAGACTGCTTTTTTTAATATAAATTAGTTTCAACAGGAACTAATTTAGTGAGTTCCTCTAAAAATTAATTTATATGAAAATATTCTCCCATCTTTCTCATGCTAAAAAATGTTCTATTTTAAAAGAATATGGAAAATTAGATATGTGTCATTCAATATATGATACATCCTTATATATGGAATATCTCTCGAACTTACTGATGAGTTGGTCAATGCAACAATGGGGAATATAAATATAACTTATTAAAAAGTTTTATACATAAATTAGTTTTTTTAAAAACATTTGATTCAAAACAATCAACCAATGGTTATTAACTAGTGTATAAGGATTCTTTATAAAAATACTAATTATCACTCTATGAAAATGAAAAATATAAAAATAATCATAAAAAAGTTATAATTTAATATTAATTCAATCCTTTCATATCTTAACTCCATATGATCCATAATAATATATGATTTCTATAAAAAGCCTAATAATTGGGAATTTCGAGAAGATGAAGCTTGCATGGGTTGGTCATATCCTTACAAAGAATACAAGTTCCAAGTCCATTATTTTTACATCTAGGATATTCTATATTCTTTATTGATATCAATGAACGATCTACCCTAATTATTCATATGTTACTACTTCATTATTAGTGTTTCTACACATTCTGTCATGATAATACTCAAATATTTTACATTATCTCATAAAAAACATTATGGATGCTTCCATAAAGAAATTTCTCCTCAGTGACACATAATTTAAATATAATAATAAATTACATATATCCCCACATGCATCAATAAATTAAATAACATTGATGAATCTAGAAAACAATCTCTATTAGTCTCGATATTATGTATTTAGAATTAATTCCAATTTATTATGAGAATTCATTTGTAGAGATTTATGTTATTCATTATTTAATTCTCATTAATATTTATTAGAATATATTTGTAAAACCTCATGAATTCTCAACCCATTGACATTAGATAACAATCCACTCTAAAATTACCTTTTTATTATTTCATCTGTTAAAAATAAAATATCACTAACAATCATAATAAACCATTAATATCAAATAAATAGTCAATAATTATCCCATGGGAACAGTAAATCAAAATCATAATTTAAATATTACTCAATAACTCATTAAATGATCCAAAATTGAAAAAAAGTTGAACATACGTCCAAAATACAATGTAAACATCAGCTCCAAAAGGGTAAATATAATATAACATAGTGTGTGTTTAGGTTCAACTCCAAAATTGGTGGCATCAACTACCCTGTGGTCCGACATCCATAAGTTTTAAACTAATAATTATTCATTAGTGGGGACATTTATAAAAATAAAACTCGATATTACTTGTCAATATGGTTGACATGAAGATAAACAATCATGTATCATATTTCTTTCCTCCTATAACTAGAAAATATGTTTGAAAACATTTAATGGTTCAACCCTATAATACCATAGGCTCTTTAACATCACATGTTCATGGATTAATTATACATTTTGAACATTCCTTATATACTATCCTAAATCATTAACCAACACTATATCGAATCCGATTTCCATTCACTTATTCATGATGGCTATAATTATTTCATTTGATCACACTGGTTTTGCATACCAGTCGCTATATTTAAAATAAATCAATATCTCCATTGACTATTCTCAGTTTACACATAATTTTAATTGAAGTATATACACTAAATCTAGGACAATATAAATTCTTCCAACCTTTAATCATCTATACGCAGAACAAATTTATTTTAAATCCTCAAATTATTGACCAATAAATTATCGATTCAACTCATAGGATTGAATGAAATCTGACATTGCTGATTATATTTTAAATTAACTCATTTAATTTAAGCCTAAACTATCTGGTATCATGACATTGACTTCAAAATATGTTTTTATTATACATGAATTTTTGAATAAATATTTTATATCAGTCAATAAAGAGGTTTAAAAATTACTTTTTTATCTAATTGCAAAAGAACATAAGATGAGAGGTAATATAAATTGTAACATATTAGTTTCATAGTTTCATAGTTTCGAGCACAAAAATTTATAAGGAATTCATTGTAATTGGATTGGTAGTAGAAAATATTTCTTCCCCAAATAAGTAAATATGTAGGCATGGTTACTGAATAACATTTTCCCAGTCCAATGCACTGTAGTAGGATTTCACCACATTATAGAATCATGTGTATGGAATGTATAAAATCCCTTTTCATGGTCGTTGAAGTCCTTTTATAAATTCAAGTATAATGGATACATGACCAATAAGGGAAGAAGAATAAAATATAAAATTTTCAAATATCAATATCAAAATATAACATCACATAAAAAATATACTAATAGTTAAAATATATTTATTAAATACATTAATTATTTAATAAAAACATTATTATTCAGATAATTACATAATAATACATTTTAATTATTTCTGAAAAACTACAAAATTACTTAATGAAATATATTAAACACTATATTGAAATTTTATTTATTAATTAATATAAATAAATAAAGGAATAAATTATTAATTCATTGACAAAAATTTACTAGTTTAATTTCATTTTTTAACATAAAATTGAATGCATGAGAAGTTATACTAATTTTTCATTAATTTAACTGATAGATTATAAAATAACCTGAAAAGATAATTAATCAAAAAAATGATATATAGAGAAATAAAAAACAATGTTTGTACAAAAAATACCTCATAAAAAACCATCAACTAAAAGTTACATTCTTTAGCACCAATGTCCTTTTTTGGTCAAAAAATTGAATGAAATCATCCTAATCAGTTGATTATAAACTATAATTATAACATTCATACTGGTATATGTTAAACTACCAAATATTTCTTATTTTCGTATCATAATTTATTGTGAAACACTATGTCCATTTTTAATTACATTAATTTTCATGGTATAGATCCTAATCAAGCATTCATAAACATTAAACTGTTTCTAATATAGAAACATTATGTTAAAATAAAATGCATAATGTTTGGTTAATCGGGACCATACAATCTATATATATATAATTTCACAACCCATTAATGTAAGAGAAGAATATGCATAGAATATTTCAAATGATTATTTTTAAGAGATTACGTTGTATTCCCTTCATCTACTATACACTTGGATGTCACTATCTCAAATCATCTAGGAATTGTGTGATCTTCTGCAATACGTTACCATAATTCTCTACTAAGAAAACTATCAATTTCAATTTCAATTCCCTACAGATAATCCCTATTTATAAAAAAATTTAATGTTCCGTCACCCCATGATTACAATTATTTGAGAAATATATATATATATATATATTATTATAATTATAATATTCATTGTGTTTTATGGACTGAATATTACAAACCAAGATAATATATTAGTTTAAATCCATGCATGTAGCCCAAAATGAAATTATTGATCTCTCTCTCCATGTTTTTATTATATTTATAATTTGGGAATTCTCAATCCTCTTATGTGATAGATCTATGTGAGTAGCTATTTTTCAATAACTAAATGTGGATTCATTCTTGTACCTATGTGAAATGTACTTATACTCATTATTCTAAAATTAACTAATTCATAAAAAATATTGAAAATCCACTCATTGTGTCATCTTAAAAGACCCTTATCTCTGTTATATTGGGTATTCCCATTATTCAAAAATCATAATAGATTCATATAGCTTATAAACAAATAATATAAATCAAAAATCAATCAAAATACCCTATGATAATATGATATTATATGAATTATTAAATCATAAGAATATGATGCTAAAATATATAGTTGACATCAGTTTCCAATATTCAATTTTTAATTGTTTTTGTTGTCATAAAATTACTCATTTTTATCACACCAATCATTATTCACATACATTAAGGGTGATTCATTGATCACTTTAATTAACATAAATGAGATAAATAAAAACAAAAAATATGATACCATGTTCTTTATTTCATGGCTATAAAATGTATAGAAAAAATTCATTCCAACAAGATGTTAATATTTATTAAATGGAATCCTTAATGTAGGATAGTAAACTACATAATGACTCATCCATGATATTTGATGATAAAATACATAGAATTTATTGAACATCCTCTAAGACCATAATATGATTTTATGGACCTAATCCTCAAATTATAATCACATTACCATAGATATTTGTATTTATTAGATCCATATGATAAAAAAGAAATAATATATAATTCCAAAGACAAGTATTATCATTACCATTCAATTTAACTAATATTTCTATGTTCTATTCGTCCTTCAATTAATATTTGTTAAGAAGCATCAATTTAACCCCTGCAATATATGAATTAGATCTACATGGGAATAATATTTTATAGACACCCATGTTTATGAACTTCTGCATTGGTGTAATTATTCCATATAAGATATCCTTCCATCTGAATTATACTGTTTCTTGTGATGTTATATATTTTTTTTCTATTTAACAACATTTCTCTTTTCAAACCTCAATCCATTCATGTGATCAATTCCATAATCATCATAAATAAATTCCTATATTTCAGGCCCTAACATTCAATTTGTTTTTCACCACGATATACAACAAATAGTTGATTAACAAATAAAAATTCGAAGTCTGATTTTTTAGTATTTTACTTCTTCATTTTTTCATGATGGCCCCTTTATATTTCCACATTGAAATGTGTCCAAATTACTTTCGTGATGTTGATTATTACTTTTCACAGGACATAAAATTGTTCCTAGTAATATGATAATACCATCTAAGTAATTGAAGTTCATAATGAATTACATTCAAAATCGTGGTATGAGGTCATAATCATAAGAAACTAAACCACCATATATATGGGATTTTGTATAATACATTGAATTTTGTGGTGTAATATTTGTCAAATATTACATTAAAAAACTTTTAGAGGTAATGAAAATAATAATAATTAGTGTCCCAGTTTCAACCATTATACCTTCTTTATTAAAAAAAATATTTGTTAGGTTTAATTAACCCACTTCATCCCTCTATTTTTATATCTACTACCGAAAGAGTAAATATATCAATTGGGGTTGTAGATATAGAGTATTCAACAATTTTTTAGAAATAAAATCATAGAAATAATAGTTATCATTTCATTTGATGACTATGTGACCCTAAAATAAATTTCCCTAGTAGAAATAATTCCCTTTAAATCCAAGAACATTCAGTGAATATTTTGGTTCCTCCTAATTTCAAAATTTGGTGTTTGGGATTTAATAATCAAAATTGACCTCACTGAATGGTGAAATTATCAGATTGTTTTTATTAATATATAACTATATGGGGTTTTTATATCACCATCAGATGTGTCCCCAATTACCATTTCACTATTTCAAAATAGTTTAGAAAAAATTTACACCATTAATTTTTATTTAGGTACTCCCACTATTCATCGCTCCATCATGTATAATATAGAAACTTGGAAAAAATATATTTACCTCATCAATATTCATCATATTCTTAAATTTAAAAAATATTCACTTATGTATCCATAACATTAATGTGGATTATCCAAGATACAGTATCATAAATTATATTATACATTTTTCAATGTAATATGAAACTAAAATTCAGGTCGTGATTGCTGTAATAAATTTACCGAAATTTTAATGATATATAGTCAATATCCCATGACATTGAAATTCCCTGAAATATAAGCACTTTGATTGTAAATACATCAATTTGGAGTGTTCAATGTCACAAGACCTGAAAAATCCTGAAATGATTTATTTTATATGGGGTAGAGGAAAAAATATCCATCTTTTATATGTTATCTTGGTCAACGTATGATTATATTTTCACTCATGAACATATTAATATTTTATGCTTTTAATCATCACCCCTCTAATAATTTTACATAAAACTAATGATGAAAAATTTCCCTCTTTATGAGTATTATATATATATATATATATAATATGTTTTAGGATAGAAGTTTGGATTTATTCATATTACCAACGATACATTGTAATACTTAAATCACATGTAGTATGTCTACCAATAGTTATACATCCTATGTTTTCGATAACCATGATCATAATTTATGATCACTTTTTATTAAGTATTTCTACATTACTATAAGTCACTAATTCACCTTGGGGTTCCCTTACTATTCATCTTACATTAACCACCTTGTTATTTAGTTGACGTTTCCTGACATAAAATTCTAACACTGTTATTTCATTGATGTATCACCATAAAATGTTCACATTTATGCTTTATATTTTATAACCATGAGCTAAAATCGTAATTGAAAAAAACAAATCCTGATTAAAAACTTTTCAAACTAAAAAATTAATACAAGTCATGAATTTTCTCATAATCATTTTCAATATAATATTTGGTAGAATATATATCATTCAAATTAAATGTAGGAACAAATAATATATTTTAAAAAATATGTCCATATAAAAATTCATGATATTATTAATAAATATCATTATTTAAAAAATTATAGTATATACATCATGCACACTACAAATGATGTTGAACTATTCCTTCGGTACTATGTTGTTAAGAACAATTCCACTTATTAGCATTGGTATGGAATAATATTTATGGAATATCTATTGAATTATTTCATGTTCAATATAATAAAATTAGGAATTTATTGAAAACATAATGGAAGATACATTAGTTTTGTTGATCACATTTTAAAAAGGATTTTCTCTCTAGGATTTCCACATTATATTGATATCTAAATTGATATCAAAATTCCTTTTGTTGAGATTTTTTCTTAGAATACCATAACCAATGGTAAAGAACTCATATTTATTACTATAATCATATAAATAAGTTTTAGGTTACTTTCCCATGATATTCAAATGCAATGAAATGATGATATTTTTGTCTCAAAGTAAATGTATCCCTTAACCCCATATGGAACTGAATATCAATATAGAATTGGTTATCACCACTTATAATCATTATCCTTATCAATAATGACTCAATATCCATATAAATGAAACTTCATTAATTATTTATTTACACAATCAATAAACCAATATTCAATTGAATTCTACTATGCTATATATTACTCAATTAATCATTATAAAAATCACAATGATAAATTAAGGAATCCAATTTATATGTCCTTATGTATATGTAAATTTTCATCCTATGGATAGCCAAATGACTCAACTTTATATACAATAATTGGAAATTTAAATGAAATGAGTGGACATAGTCAATAAAAATAATATTTCTAAATAAATATTCCACATTGAGTATTACTAATATACACAAAACATTATTTCTAACACTATAGTCATAAATTATATGATTCCTCATCCTAATAAATGTTATCGAAATAATATTTATTGAGATTATATTCATTTTAAACAAATGAAATACAATATTTCTTTATATATTACATAAAATTTTGTTTAATTATTTTCTAATAGAAACATAAAAAATTGATCAATGTTGTTTGACCGTAACCTTTTACAATATTAGTCAAATGTAGCTTGAACAAAATCCTCAACATTCATTAATCATACATGAATAAAGTAAAACCACTAACTAAAAGTGGAATAATTACCTCCATTTATGAAATCATTAAATGTATATTGGGGAAATGTAAAGCCTCTAATTTTTGGGAAATCATGTCATATGGTATATAAAAAATTATGTACTTCAAATGAACAGGCCTATGAAAAATGATTCTAATTAAAATCACACAAAGGATATCCCTACAAAAAGCTCAATTGATACTTTATACACCTCTAAATAATGGATTTATATTGATATGGGGAGAAAATTAATATATATAAATAACAAAAGGGTCACCATTCAACCCTATGTAGAATATATAATTTCATAATAGATCAAAAATCATATAAAAAATTGTGGGCACCTATAAATTCCTCGGGATTATCATCGTTGTCACATGAAATAGAAATTTAAGACATATGGTCCATCATACAAGTACACCACGATGCATATATTTTTTATATTGTGTGGATTAATATGATTTCATTACATCAATTCCCATTTAAAAAATGAATGATATTTTGTTCCATATTATATGTTTTATGATATTATGAATTTTTCCCAATTCTTGTTCGATCTCTTATTATATGCCTACATTTATCAAATTAACCACCATAAATAAAGGAATAAAACATTTAATCTATAAAAAATGTTTACCTATTGTGGAATTATTTTATAATTATGTGTTTTTTTATTAATATTCATATTGGATAATTATTTAAATCCAATTTTCATATATTAGATACAATAACAAAATTCAGCATAATATAATTACACTTTCTATCCTACTATTTATGAATTTCAATATGTGTAAGGAATTTCTCAATTATTAATATGTATTGATATCCAATAACTTTTATATGATTATTATACTGGAAGTTTCATCATTAATGGAGATGCAATCCACATTCTAGATTGAATCTTCACACTAGTGAGGGACCTCTATAAAGGTACCAAATGTTTATGTAATGCCTAAAAAACAAATTATTTTCAAAATAATTATACTATATTCATTATGGAACATAAATTTTTATTGTTTTTCATATTTTCAACTATAAATTTTGTTCCAAATACGTTTTTATAGTTCTCATTGTGTGATCCTCGCTCAAACAATGTATATTTTTCATGAGTTTAATTGTTTCTCTATGATGGAATAAGATATAAAAAATAAATCTATTAATAGTATGATCAATCACACCCTAATAAATTGTTATTCCATAAAAAAATCCATTATTGTGATTTTGGATCAAGAAACTCACTCTGGTAGCAGGCCATGTATTTTAGACGTTGTTGATGAAATTTTTGATAATGCCCTAAAACATAGTTTTGAGGTTCTTCTGATAAATATTTGGGTACTAAAAGTGCTTTTTATTATGAACATACTTTATATGGTTTTAGACAATTTTACAATATTCAATTTGAATTATTAGATTCTATATAGAGTGACATGATAAATTTTATGCCCATTTTATGTAAAAAAATTACTCAACATGAAAAGAAATTTAAAAATGGAAAATTCCAAAAAACATCTATTGGATTCATAGATAATGTCACACAATTTTTGAACAAAATCTTCCTATTTTAATTAGAATTTAATAAAATTTTAATACACATAACTATATTTATGATTTCACTCCTAAATATTGGATGAACCTACATCTATTCAAGAAGAACTACCCATAACTCATGTATCAAATCTCTCGACTCATGAAAAACTCAGAACATTTATGTGGATCAACACAAGTTCAATAACTAAATACATCTAAATTTAAGAGAAATCAATTTATTGAATATTGTGATGTATATTTTTTTGTGTAAATTATTCTTCTTATGTATTACAATGAACCTAATTATAATTATTTTGGGAATATTGGGAAGTTCTCTCATGCCCACTATTAAGAAATATCATGAACTTCAATGTGGATATCTAGTCGAGAAGGTTGTTTCTTTATCCTTTCATATAATTTCATTTTAAATAAATAAAAAATGTTGATATATGATATTTGGGTAATATATACAATGAGATACCGGATGAAAATTGAGAGTTGAGACTAAAAATGTTGTCCCCAAAGTAATACCATAGAGAATTTTTAGTGTTGAATCTTATGAAGGACCAATATAAATTAATTTTTTAATGAAATTTAAAATTATATCCCATGATTTTTATTTATAGAAACATTATGTGGACACATCTACATGTATGAAAAATGAAGAGGAAGTATGTGATTGTTCAACATGGATGTTCCATATCAATGTTCGATGTAAAATTCCATTTTGGAATTAGTAATTTAGATTCCCATGGAGATCCCATTCATGATGTTATACATGAGGGTCCTATGAGTATCCCAATCCCTGATGAAGGATTAATAATTTACATTTCATCCCAAACCCATAAGATGACAACACTTGTTATTCACCCCCACAACCCAATCAATATCACCTATGGGGAGAAAACCATGGGAATTGACCATGTTTTTATCCTTATCTTACTATCCAATATTAAATAAAAATGGTCCAGGGTTTAGTCATCCAATCATAAGAAAATATTAAATAAAAAATATGAAAAGAGATGAGTTAAGTGGGGTTATTAGAACATCGAGTGTAAAGAGTACCACACATGTCTGCCTCCACCTAAGTAATAAAAAAAACAAGGAATTCTAAAAGGCCACATCATAACCATGTTCAAGACCACCTTATTCGTTAAGGTATCTGCTACTTGATTAGTATCTTGATAATCTTGTGAGGTCAAATTGTTGATTTGATAAACATTATTGATACAATCACTCCAATGAGGTAGAAGTTTTCTAGGAAGACTCTTTGTTCTTGTTTGCAAAGCTTTGAGAACTATTTATGAATGAGATTCACTCCATAAGAAGTTACACATATATTTAATGACATATGGGACTATATACACGTTATCCTATAATTTGGCTTCCTATGCCATTCCAATTCACGTGTAATGGTAAAACAATTCCCTGACAATGCCATGTTATATACATAGTCCCAATAATTGTGTAACACCCCATGTAAATAAAGAATATGACATTTCTATATTTATCCATATTTGTGAATTAAATATTAATATTACTTTAAAGGAGATACTATGCTCGATGACGTACCCAACACGCAACAACGAGTTCCTTGGGAATCTTACGTTGCACTCTAATAATAAAATAATATTATTTTAAATAGTAGTAACGCCTAGCCGTTGTAATGGCGGGAAGGAACAGAACTAACTAAAAAATTATTATATATGGTCTTCAAATATTTTTACTTTTTGCAATACATGTTAGAGGATTAAAAATGCGAATGAATCCAATTTTAAGCGTAAACATTCTAATATTCTTTAAAGTGTTGATTAACCGCCTTTTGATGGCGAACCTATTTTAAATCAACATTTTGACAATGGTATGTGTTATATTTGAAAAAATAAAATTCTTCTTTAGAATCGGGACATCAAAATTTACTTTGTGTAAATTTTTGGTATCTTTCCGATAAAGTTCATTTTTTAATGAATAGTGTAAAATGTTATATTTTAATTCAAAACCACTTTTTAGTCTAATTTATTTATATGATTATATTATCTTTTGAATTGGTTTTAAAGTGAAATTATAATATATTTTTACCATTTAATCCAATAGTGGTCATTGGAATTAATTTCACTTTGAAATCGGACTTAAACTATTGTCAATCTTTTGATACATTTTGTTTCATAAAAACACGCTATTTGTTTTGACAGTGGGAATTAATTATTAAATTAATTAATGAAACTTATATGTTCTGAATTTTGTAAAATAGACATCATTTTTGAATTCGAAATATCAAATACAGCTTAGGGTGAACTTTTGGTAATTTTCTGAAAAACTTCAATTTTTGATGAATAGTGAAACCACTAAGTGGTACTTATAAAAACTGATTTTCCGTTTAAATGAAATTTTTCCATCATTGTGTTTTAAATTTCAAAAATACGACATACATGGTTGTCATTAAGAAGTAAAATGTTGTTCAATGGGATTAAAATAATTTTTTGGTGAATAGTAACTTATTAAGTTTTTAATCGCGATTAGAGGTAATTAGTGTAGTTTAAGGTAAGAATAATGTTTTAATAAACTGAAATGACCTATACACATGTCCTAACCTCATTGTATGTGTCATGGCCGACCAAGAAAATCCATGGGTCAACTTGGGGACCCCATGGAGCCACTTTGGTTGGAAAATGACATAAATATCCTTTTATTTAATGTTAAAGTAAAAATGACACACACATGAGATGTTTTACTAAAACAATATTTACATGGGGTTATAAAATTCATATTTTTGACTATAAATATTCATTAGAAATATAAAAAGATTTAATACATCTTAATTTTTTTTTATAATTTTTAAACATTAAATAAATTAAATTATTTATGACATTATGATGATGCAGCGATTACCTCATTAATAAAGGATTTAAATAAAATGGAAAGATAATGTAAACTCTAAGACCTACACATCTCAAAAACCTATTGGATGGGTGTATTTCGAACCATTATCACCTTATCCTTGAAACACATCAATTTGGGACCTCTTAAATCCGAATACCATTTTAAAATAAAGTGACTTTTCTTTACCTTCCAGAGTGCCCCTCCTCTCCTCTTATAAAGGGCCTCCACCTCTACCTCCTTACCCACACTCCCAAAGCCTTTGGATCGGCCAACCTCTGCCCATTTTGTCTCTCCACTTCCCTTTATTACTCCTTGAAGCCTCACTTTGGGCAGAAGTCTTCCCAATGAAGCCTTTGAGCTCAAACCAAAGGGAGTTACCCGATTTTAAGGTAATGTCTTCACTTGAGTCCTTTTGTTTTATTTTGCTTCTCCAACCCCCTAAACTCTTTTTATTCATTTATCTTGTAACAACTGCAGTATCATGAATATACTAGGATGTT
This sequence comes from Viscum album, assembly GCA_963277665.1. NCBI lineage: Eukaryota > Viridiplantae > Streptophyta > Magnoliopsida > Santalales > Viscaceae > Viscum > Viscum album. The sequence continues at coordinate 1,136,249,057 of OY728150.1, read as the reverse complement.
TTTATAATAAGGATTCGAGATACACTTTCACACACCTACATCTAATGGTTAAAGAACATACTGTTTCCGTGGATGGCGAATTTCAGCCTCCCGAATGGATGATTGTTCAAAATTCTTTTAACACCTTCAAAGGTGGCCATTAATATGACACTATATTTATATATGATATATAATATTTTTATGTTTTCCTTAAACTTGTGTATTTTTCATTTTGGTCATACCTTTATGGTTTCCATTATGGGTAAACGCGATATCTTCATTTAAGGAAGTGCGGAGTACCGCACCCTCAAAGTGATGTGATTCGTTAATGCCATATGTGGGACGTATAAAGGATGGATTTAAAGTTATTATATATGATTTTATACTGGAATTATAATATACCTCTATATCATTATTATTCCATTCCATAAAAATATTAAATAGAAATGAAAGTAGCGCTCATGCGTACGTACGACTTACCGTCTCCATGAACGGTGCATTTCATTTCTTATCCCCAAATGTAATGTACTATTATAAGTACATATATATAATGTATATATATGATGAATGATACATCTAAATGATGAATATATTTCTGGAATTAAAATATACATACCTCTCATTTAGTTTTAATTCCATTAATATGACAAATAAATGAAAGTAGCGTTCATGCGTACGTACAGCTTACCGTCTCCATGAACGGTGCATTTCATTTATTACCTCTAAATGATTATGTAATATTTTAAATACATGTATATTCTGGAAATATATGATATATATGATATCCAAATCATGAATATCATTCTTGATATAATGAACCATTGACCACACGAACAACATGTAATTGTAAGTAGTCCACTTTTGACTTAAGAACCAAATATCGAAAAAACAAACATTGTTAACTTAAATGATTACATAATGTTTATAGCCTGTCAATAATTGATATAAAATGAGTAATGAACTTGAAAAAGGTTCTTAAGCAAGTATAAATGAACTCAGGTTTATTATTCCGGACATTAAAAAACGATCGAGTCAAGTCGGACCCGAGGTAAGGGATACTACTCCTCTCTTTCTTTTTAAGTATGCTCTTTTATGTCATTCATTTTAAAGCTCATCTTGCTTGTTATTGGGATTTTCTTTTATATTACTCTTACTGAAATTTTTATTGTTCATATGATGAGTGACCCTATTCTCTCTCATCAATCCATTTGGGAGTTTTGGGTGGCGCCATTAGGCTGCGGAATTTTCGTAAGAGATCTAACCTATCTCTTTCTTTTTAAGTACCCTCCTTTCTGTCACTTATTTTAAGATACTCTTTGTTATGTTGGGGGATGTTCTTTTATATTCCTCTTTCTATAAAAATTATGTTAATATGATGAGAGACCCTACTTTCTCTCATCAATCCATTGGGAAGTTTTAAGTGGCGCCATTAGGCTGCCGAGTTTTCGTAAGGGATTTTTCGACTCACTTTTATTCCCGTGAGATTTATGCTATAGTTGCCACAATTTCATTTGAGTGGTGTATGTACTTCCCATTATTCTACTTTTTGTGTAATATACTTTCGTTTATGAGTATTTACATCAGTGATGTATTTTCTTTCTTTCATGGGGTGTATGTTTCGAAAGATACCCAAGTCGGTAAGGGAACCTTTCAACCTCCTCTTTTTAAAAGACTTCATTTGTTATGTCTTATAATTCACATACTATTATGTTGGGATAGGTTCTTATATATCTTGATTGATGTAAATTTTATTTCCATGTGATGAGATTCTGTTTTTATCTCTCATCAACTCATTTTCTGAATTTTTGAAGTGACGCCGTTAGGCTGTCATATTTTTGCAAGGGAACTTCTAAACCCAAATTTGATTCTTTGGGATAAACTTGTACTCCTTGAATATGTTGTTCTATGAATATGTGTGAATTACCTCTGATTTTTTTACACTTAATATCCACTTATATTTGGTGTATTCTTTTGTCACACATAATTATGCAATTGATTTATCCCTAAACCAAAGATACCGTCTTTGTAAGGGTCTTCGTCTCAATCTCCATTCATTGAGGCATATTTTGTTTTATACACAACCTTCTTTTATACGGTGTATAAAACCCTTTGACTTTTATGTTTATTCAAAAGGAAACTTTTTTCTACGAAGCGTTTTACTGAACGAAAAAATGGAATGTTTCTTTTTACATATGCGGTGACAACGACCTTTTCCGCCGCCACGAGTATTATTTGATATTTGGCTTCCTCAACAAGCCGTAGTGTTTTTAAAATAAAATAAATACCATATAATTTTTTTTGTATTTTGGTATTGAAAATGGTTTTGATAATGGAATTCTATTATGTCAATATATTTAAATGATATATTGTAATTGAAATGTGGAAATGTTATCAGTCCTTTATGTTGGTTTTATGTGTTATAATTTAATAATGGTACTTGGACATTTTACGAGTGGTTACGTGATAAACCATATGACGGGTGGTGCTGTGAATACCAGGATGGGTGGTTACGTTATAACCTCCAATGCATTGGGTATGGAAGTCGGCCGTATGTCTATTCCATTAAGTATGTATGGAAGTTGGCCGTATGACTATTCCATTAAATGGTATGTGTGGAAGTCGACCGTATGGTTACTCCACTTAATTATGTTTATGTCCCAAGTTACCTTTATATGTTATGTGTTATTTATATGGGTTTTATGGTAATCTTTTGGTTACAGAAGGGTAAGTAATGAACTTTTATTCAGTGAAGAGTTTTTACTACTTCGAAAAGGTGAAAAGTATTACTTTGTTAAACTATACATTGTTTACTTGTTGTTTTGAAAAACTAATAGTTTTCATTCTTTGTGTATCCCATACTGAGCTTTTTATGCTCATCCCATGTTTTTGAATTTTTTTTCACAGGACTTAACGTGGAATAGGGTCAAGGATGGGATCCAATGAAAGCCATGCTACCTAAAACATGGAACTAGACATCTTTCTTTTTAAGAGTTTTTATTTTATGGAAACTTAGTAGAAGTTTCTACTTTGTAATCTTTTGAGATGTAATAGTTATGTCCTAATTCTCTAGAACTCTAAACCTGAAAAGATCCTCAATGTGAATTATTCATTTAATTCAATATTAAGTAATGTTTAAGGTCGGGTCCTTATAGTTGGTATCAAAGGGAGGTTTAGATAACTTTAGAGGTTAGGGTATTCTTTAAGCATAAGTGGCATGACCATAATGGTTAGGATTTCAGAAAGAGTCATAGTTTTTAGATAAAGTGAATGAGTAAGTATATCTTAGTGTTTATCTTCCACTTTAGTACATGATGGTTTTGTTGATATACTCACACTGGCCTTTTTGGTTTTAGTAAATGGCTGGATCTATCAGGCACCTAGGTAACAGTGGATGTGAAGGAAACTGTGACAGTTTTCTGAGCGAGCAACTGAATGATATGGAAGCTGCAATGAGAACTCTTGTGTTTATCCTCAACCAACTATCTAGAGTCATGATTGACCACCTAAACCTTGGTGATTTCTATAAGGCATCATATATGCGAGAAACAAATCCCTATGGAACTACAGGTAATAATCGTAAAGGTAAGTGTGTTCAAAAACCTATGTGTCATATATGTGGATAGAAACACCTAGGAAAATGTTTCAAAGGGACAGAAATATGCTATAGATGTGGAAATGATGGTCATAAAGCAAGAACCTGCCATGGAAAAAGGGAGAATCCAGTTGACTCAAGGAAAGGGAAAGAAGTTCTTTCTGAGGGATCAATTGAATGTTTTAAATGTGGTGTTCATGGTCATTATGCAAACACATGTCCTATGAAGAAGTTTCATGAATGGGATCACCAAGATCATACAAATACTCGTTTACCAATACCTAATACCATTCCGATTGAGGATGAAGAAACTGACAATGACCGATCAATGGTATGGATTATTTCTTAACTTTTGTTTTCTATTTTGGAATCTTAGGATATGATTCATGATTTTATTTGTAGGAAAGAAGTATATTAGAATAAGTTGGAAAGGAATGGGTAATGGATCATGAAGAATGTTGAATGAGTAAGAAGTCAACATATAAGGGCTTCAAGTGTTATGGTGAAATTCTTAAGAGTATTAAGTGTCTTTTGATGATGGGATACATTAGAAGACTTTTTATAGTATGTGTAACATTGATGTTTGATATATGAAGAATTTTATTCAAAAAATAGTAATCTGTTCTTTTGTGGACATAGTTATAAAGAACCATTTGGGTTTATATGATCCTTAATTTTGAGGTAATTATGGGTTACTATATGTTATGATGGAAGTGAAAGGCATGAGATTAAATTGAGGTTAAATTATATTATGGTTATTTTTGATGATTTTATCTCTTTTTGGGAATAATTTGAGAATTATATAGTTTTGGAAAAAGGACAACACGCAGACCGTGTGACAATCCGTCGCGTCGGACAAAGCTGCGGGAATCGAACCCACAATCAAAGTGCGACTGGTATTTATCGCCTACCACTGGACTACGTGAAGTCCATGGTTAGTTTGACTGATTCTTTTTAGTTATATGATTTTATGAATTAAGATTAAGTTGATTTTGGGTTACTTAAGAAAATGATTAACCTATCATGGAGGGTATGTGATTAGGTTAATTACTTTTCAATGCGAGACTTTAAGAGTAACTAATGTTATTTGGAGATAGGTGTTAATTTGTACCTTGGAAGATTATGCGACTAAATCCTTCAAATATTTGGGTTTCAATACTAGTTTGGTTTACTTTGAAGTATTTTATGGACAATTTGTTTATCGAATAGTTCTCGTTGGACATTGGGTTTTGTTGGACAAATTTTGGAGATTAAGCATAGATTTTCTTTTTAAAGGGTTATTCTTTTCTGGATTATCTGATCTTGTACTAGCCTTTTTGGTTTTGGTTTTGGTTAAAGCCTAAAGACATGGGAAGTATATAGTTCTCTTTGGTGGATTAGGTGATTCTATAGAAGTTGATTATAGTACTCTTAATGCAAACAAGTCTTCCTAAATACTCGTCTTTTGGAAAAGATATGAGTTTTATTAAGGAATCTAAGAAAAGTTGAAAGTCAACATGATAAGTGATTATGTTTCCTTATGAATTAATTCCTCAGTAAAAAGTAACTTAAAACAAAAATGTTGTCTATTAACTTTTCGTACCAGGGAATCGAATACCGTTTAACCCATCACAAGTTTGTGATTTTCTTATGGTTAACTTTCTCCTAGACATGACTACTATCACTCTCCCTCAAGAACATGACCCTTTGCTTTTTCTTCCATGTCCATGTTTTCCTACACGGAATCCTATTATGGGTTAACTCGGGTGACCTCTGTACTTATCTTTCTTTATTTTAAAGTGATTGTTTTACTGACTCTTGTTCCAATGTGGGACTTTCAAGGATGTTTCCGAGCTCAATTTTAAAATTGCGAGGACGCAATTCCCAAAAAGGGGGAAGGATGTAACACCCCAGGTAAATAAAGAATATGAAATATTTATATTTATCCATATTTGTGAATAAAATATTAATATTACTTTAAAGGGGATGCTATGCTCGATGGCGTACCCAACACGCAACAAACAGTTTTTTTTGGAATCTTACGTTGCACTCTAATAATAAAATAATATTATTTTAAATAGTAGTAACGCCTAGCCGTTGTAATAGAGGAAATGAACAGAACTAACTACAAAATTATTATATATGGTTGTCAAATATTTTTACTTTTTACAATACATATTAGAGGATTAAAAATGCGAATGAATCCAATTTTAAGCGTAAACATTCTAATATTCTTTAAATGGTCGATTAACCGACTTTTGATGGCGAACCTCTTTTAAATCAACATTTTCACAATGGTATGTGTTATATTTGACAAAATAAAATTCTTCTTTAGAATCAGGACATCAAAATTTACTTTGTGCAAATTTTTGGTATCTTTCCGATAAAGATCATTTTTAATGAATAGTGTAAAATGTTGTATTTTAATTCAAAAACACCTTTTAATCTAATTTATTTATATTATTAGATTATATTTTGAATTGGTTTTAAAGTGAAATTAGAATATATTTCTACCATTTAATCCAATAGTGGTCGTTGGAATTAATTTCACTTTGAAATCAGACTTAAACTAGTGTCAATCTTTTGATACATTTTGTTTCATAAAAACACGCAATTTGTTTTGACAGTGGGAATTAATTATTAAATTAATTAATGAAACATATATGTTCTGAATTTTGTAAAATAAACATCATTTTTGAATTCGGAATATCAAATATAGTTTAGGGTGAAGTTTTGGTAATTTTCTGAAAAACATCAATTTTTGATGAATAGTGAAACCACTAAGTGGTACTTATAAAAACCGATTTTCCATTTAAATGAAATTTTGCCATAATTGTGTTTTGAATTTAAAAAATACGACATACATGGTTGTCATTAAGAAGTAAAATGTGGTTCAATGGGATTAAAATAAGTTTTTGGTGAATAGTAACTTATTAAGTTTTTAATCGCGATTAGAGGTAATTAGTGTAGTTTAAGGTAAGAATAATGTTTTAATAAAATGAAATGACCTAGACACATGTACTACCCTAATTTGATGTGTCATGGCCGACCAAGAAAATCAATGGGTCAACTTGGGGACCCCATGGAGCCACTTTGGTTGGAAAATGACATAAATATCTTTTTATTTAATGTTAAAGTAAAAATGACACACACATGAGATGTATTACTAAAACAATTTTTACATGGGGTTATAAAAGTCATATTTTGGACTATAAATATTCATTAGAAAGATAAAAAGATTTACTACATCATATTAATTGTTTTATAATTTTTAGACATTAAATAAATTAAATTATTTATGACATCATGATGATGCTGCGATTACCTCATTAATAAAGGATTTTAATAAAATGGAAAGATAATGTAAAATATAATACCTACACATGTCCAAAACCTATTGTATGTGTGGATTGCTAACCCTTATCACCTTATCCTTGAAAAAAATGAATTTGGGACCTCTTAAATCCGAATACCATTTTAAAATAAAGTGACTTTTCTTTACCTTCCAAGAGTGCCCCTCCTCTCCTCTTATAAAAGGCCCCCACCTCTACCTCCTTACCCACACCCCCAAAGCCTTTGGCTCGGACAACCTCTGCCCATTTTGTCTCTCAACTTCCCTCTATTACTCCTTGAATCCTCACATTGGGCAGAAGGCTTCTCAAGGAAGCTTTTGAGCTCAAACCAAAGGGACTTACCCGATTTTAAGGTAATGTCTTCACTTGAGTCCTTTTGTTTTATTTTGCTTCTCCAACCCCCTAAAATATTTTTATTCATTTCTTTTGTAACAAATCCAGTATCATAAATATACTAGGATGTTTTTATAAGAAGTATTCGAGCTACACTTTCACACACCTACATCTAATGGTTAAAGAACATACTGTTTCCGTGGATGGTGAATTTCGGCCTCCCGAAACGATGATTGTTCAACATTCTTTTAACACCTTCAAAGGTGGCCATAAAGATGAAAATATATTTATATATGATATATAATATGTTTATGTTTTTATTAAGCTTCTGTATTTTTCATTTTGGGCATACCTTTATGGCTTCCATTATGGGTAAACGCGATATCTTCATTTAAGGAAGTGCGGACAACCGCCCCCTCAAAGTGATGTGATTCGTTAATGCCATATGTGGGACGTATAAAGGATGGATTTAAAGTTATTATATATGATGTTATCCTATAATTATAATATACCTCTATATAATTATTATTCCATTCCATAAAAATATGAAATAGAAATGAAAGTAGCGTTCATGCGTACGTACGGCTTACCGTCTCCATGAACGGTGCATTTCATTTCTTATCCCCAAATGTAATGTACTATTATAAGTACATGTATATAATGGATATATATGATGAATTATACATCTAAATTATGAATATAATTCTGTAATTAAAATATACATACCTCTCATTTAGTTTTAATTCCATTAAAATGACAAAGAAATGAAAGTAGCGTTCATGCGTACGTACGGCTTACCGTCTCCATGAACGGTGCATTTCATTTCTTACCTCTAAATGATTATGTAATATTATAAATACATGTATATTCTGGATATATATGATATATATGATATCAAAATCATGAATATCGTTCTGGATATAATGAACCATTGACCACACGAACAACATGTAATTGTAAGTAGTCCACTTTTGACTTAAGAACAAATATCGACAAAACAAACATTGTTAACTTAAATGATTTCATAATGTTTATAACCTGTCAATAATTGATAGAAAAGGAGTAATGAACTTGAAAAAGGTTCTTAAGCATGTTTAAATTAACTCAAGTTTATTATTCAGGACGTTAAAGAACGATCGAGTCAAGTCTGACCCGAGGTAAGGGATACTACTCCTATCTTTCTTTTTAAGTACGCTCTTTTATGTCATTCCTTTTAAAGCCCATCATGCTTGTTATTGGGATGTTCTTTTATACTAATATTACTGAAATTTTTATTGTTCATATGATGAGAGACCCTATTCTCTCTCATCAATCCATTTCGGAGTTTTGGGTGGCGCCGTTAGGCTACCGAATTTTCCTAAAAGATCTAACCTCTCTCTTTCTTTTTTAGTACCCTCCTTTTTGTCACTTCTTTTAAGATACTCTTTGTTATGTTGGGGGATGTAATTTTATATTACTCTTTCTGTAAACTTTATGTTAATATGATGAGAAACCCTACTTTCTCTCATCAATCCATTTTGGAAGTTTTAAGTGGCACCGTTAGGCTGCCGAGTTTTCGTAAGGGATTTTTCATCTCACTTTTATTCCCGTGAGATTTATGCTACAGTTGCCACAATTTCATTTGAGTGGTGTATGTACTTCCCATTATTCTACTCTTTGTGTAATATACTTTGGTTTATGAGTATTTACATCAATGATGTATTGTCTTTCTTTCATTGGGTGTATGTTTTGAAAGATACCCAAGTCGGTAAGGGAACCTTTCACCATCCTCTTTTTAAAAGACTTAGTTTGTTATGTCTTTTAATTCACATACTATAATGTTGGGATACGTTCTTCTATATCCTGATTGATGTAAATTTTATGTCCAAGTGATGAGATTTCCTTTTTATCTCTCATCAACTCATTTTCTGAATTTTTGAAGTGACACCGTTAGGCTGTCAAATTTTTGCAAGGGAACTTCTTAACCCAAATTTGATTCTTGGGGATAAACTTGTACTCCTTGAATATGTTGTTCTATGAATATGTGTGAATTACCTATGATTTTTTTACACTTAATATCCACTTATATTTGGTGTATTCGTTTTTCACACATAATTATGCAATTTATTTATCCCTAAACCAAAGATACCGTCTTTGTAAGGGTCTTCGTCTCAATCTCCATTCATTGATGCATATTTTGTTTTATACACAACCTTATTTTATACGGTGTTTAAACCCCTTTGACTTTTATGTTTATTCAAAAGGAATCTTTTTTCTATGAAGCGTTTTACTGAACGACAAAAAGGAATGTTTCTTTTTACGTACGCGGTGACAACGACCTTTTCCGCCGCCACGAGTATTATTTGATATTTGGATTCCTCAACAAGCCGTAGTGTTTTTAAAATAAAATAAATACCATATACTTTTTTTTTGTATTTTGGTATTGAAAATGGTTTTGATAAAGGAATTATATTATGTCAATATATTTAAATGATATATTGTAATTGAAATGTGGAAATGTTATCAGTACTTTATAATGGTTTTATGTGTTATAATTTTATAATGGTACTTGGACATTTTACGAGTGGTTACGTGATAAACCATATGACGGGTGGTGCCGTGAATACCAGGACGGGAGGTTACGTTATAGCCTTCAATTCATTGGGTATGGAAGTCGACCGTATGGCTATTCCATTAAGTATGTATGGAAGTTGTCCATATGGCTATTCCATTAAGTGGTATGTGTGGAAGTCGACCGTATGGTTATTACACTTAAGTATGTTTATGTCCCAAGTTACCTTTATATGTTATGTGTTATTTATATGGGTTTTATGGTAATCTTTTGGTTACAGAAGGGTATGTAATGAACATTTATTCAGTGAAGAGTTTTTACTACTTCAAAAAGGTGAAAAGTATTACTTTGTTAAAGTATACATGGTTTACTTGTTGTTTTGAAAAACTAATAGTTTTTATTCTTTGTGTATCCCTTACTGAGATTTTTAGGCTCATCCCAAGTTTTTGAAATGTTTTTCACAGGACTTAACGTGGAATAGGGTCAAGGATGGGATCAAGGGAAAGCCATGCTACCTAAAACATGGAACTAGACATGTTTATTTTTAAGAGTTTTTATTTTATGGAAACATAGTAGAAGTTTCTACTTTGTAATATTTTGTGATGTAATAGTTATTTCCTAATTCTCTAAAACTCTAAACCTGAAAAGATCCTTAATGTGAATTATTCATTTAATTCAATATTAAGTAATGTTTAAGGCCGAGGCCTTATAAATTGAGACCCTAACTATTATTCCAGAAAGTTATACTAATCAATACAGTCCACATGGATTCCCAAAGAACATATAATATATAATCTCATATTAAATCTCACTATATATCAGATTCATCAAAGTTGTATTCTAAAACTCTTTAAAAAATTTATGTTCTAAGGTGCATTCCTTAGTAAAATTATAGTATTTTCACCTTTAATGAAATATGCCTCACACTTAGATGTACATGTATGTGTAAGTACCCAATCCAAATCCCTTATAATCAACACAAAATTTTCCCAACTAAATAACATGGTTTTCATTCTCTTCCAACATGTTTTCTCTTTTATTACATCGTGTTTTCCAGAGTGTGAAAAACTCTAATGGGTTTTTTTGGTTAAGTTGATCATTTTTAGAATATTTTCTATGACATGAATGAGTCAATCAATACTCCCTAGATTATAAATCAATAAAACATAGAATCCATTTATACACTAGGATGTTAAACACCATCGAACATTTCACACATATGACCTTTGAAATTTTAATTCATATTACGTGATAATATATTTTTATACTTAATAAAAATGTATAATTCAAATTACATTTCATAATTAATAACATCAAACATGAATTTTCTATTATTTATTGATATATGATTTCCCACTCATAAAAAAATTATTCAGGGAATCCCTCCTAACCTATTCGATGAATTGATTCATGATATTCATCTTAGTTAACTTACATTTTCCATGAAGTGAGATTAACCACAATATTCAATTATATACATCCTATGGAGGTTTAACTATTGTCTCAACTATATAGGCCATTAGTTTTGTGTCAGTCCTAATAAATTTAGGACACATTCTTATACTAATGAGAAAATGAAGTATCATATTTATATTATGTTGTGCCATGGACCCCTTTATTGATGAGATATACATGATCCACACCATATCGTTGTTTGGATTTCATCAAATAGGTAACTAAAATGGGTATTTCATGTGTAAGTTACACACTATAAATTTATTGGTATCTTTCTCATTGTATTCATCTCTGAAAAAACTTAAACTAAAAGGAATGAATCATAGATTCATGAGAAAAAATTATCCACATTTGTCAAGTCTGAGAATAATAAATGGGTCAAAATTCCATGTTAACAAGCTACATGCGTTGGAATCTATTCGCTATAATAAATTAATATATCCTTTTATCAGATTGATCAAAATTACACAACTCCATATGTCCCTATAAATGTTGTAAATTTCATAGTTCCTATATATTTATATTAACCTAAGAACCATATAAAATAATAGAAATATAGAGATACCCAAATAAACATATATTCTCAAAATAACACATGGATTAAACATATCAATGTCAATGAGGTAACCTATAAAATACCATTAAAATTGTTTAGGTAAATATAGTCAGCCCATTAATTGTCCAATTTTTATTAGGATCATATTATGACTCCCAGGGACAGAGAACATTATCTAAGGAAAATGACATAATGTTTTGGGACTTTTTTATTAAATACGGTAATCTGAGTATAAAATTTTATGTTATGTTCATTCCCCACCTACATTTCAATGAAAGCCCAAGAAGGTTTGGGTTCTCAAGTATACATATTCTCTTTATTCAATCTTTTGGAAAATTAAACACTATGTATCTTATTTACACAGAGTTTATTTGGTCTTCAAAATCATGCCATGATCTGAATACACAATGTTGAAGAGTATTCACTATGTACATATTACACATCATGTAATGGTGGATGATCTGTTTTGAGTAAAACATGACATATTTATGTATATAATGATCCTATAGATTACATGACATGTATATGGATTATAGGCTATGTAAATGAGAAATGGTTGGTTGTTAGGGTGTTTTAAGAGTGATTATTTATTAATTAAATGTGAATCCTCTTTGATTGAGACCTATAGATCTTCTGTTAGGATTTTTGGAACCTCCATCCATTCTGGATCAATTATTTCATAGATTGATCAATAGATAGGTTTCATTTCATAAATCCAGGTAATAAATCATTTCTTATTTTTCATTCAATACAATAATAGTAATGTCAATGTGTTGTGTTATTGGATATTTTAATATGCGTTCATTTTTATCTGTATTGTTTTCTTCAACCATCTTGTCATATTATTCAATGGCTACTATTTAATGGTTATGCTATGGTATGAGTGCATTATTGAGGTATTTGTTTCTTATTCATGGAAAAAACATTTGTTAAAAAAAATCTTTTTTAGATTTTTTGATTGATTCCAGGTCCTCCATTATCTTTGTTGTGTTCTTATTTTTGGTGGATCCTATTATGGTAATGTCTAACCCATGTTTTGAGGAAGGTTGTTTCATATCTAGCATGCGTTGGTGAACTAAATTGTTCTGGATTTTATTAATTGTATTATAAATGAAATGACTTGAATGATTTATTTATTTGTGTGCATGGAAAACTGTTTATTGATATAATAATTCTATCTAATTGTTTTGGAAATTGAAAAGTGTTTTCAATGAATTGTTAAAATATTTTACGACATTGTTTTTAAAATCATGTTATGATGAATTAGAGTGATAAAAGTATTTGGAAAAAAAGAAAGTGGGATGCATTGGTTACTTCAGTGTATGTTGTAACAATATGTATAATGATGTGTCTAAGGGGTTTCTAATATGGATGTCCTCATATCTATAGTGTTTATGTTCTAAGGAAATGTTATAACATTTGAAGAGTTCACTTTGTATGGTTGTCCTCTACTCTCTAGATTAGGTTTATATATCTGGAGATATGTAGTGTCAGATTGTCTATGTCAGGTACAAGTGTCCTAGCTATATTGAACTAGTGTGATCATTTGTAAGATGTAATCCATTATTTGGTTGTTTGGGGATACATTAGATTCTAATTTTTTGGTTTTAAAAACAATTTATTTGAAATTATATTGGATTGAAGAATTTGTTTCATTGGATATATGCATTTTAATATTTATACTGTAAATCTTTGAAAAGGATTTACTTGTTTTATATGGAAATCTAAAAAAATGATTAATTAAAATTTTCCATAAGAATGAGATATTGAAACTTTTAAAATATAAATCATGAATTATTTTCAATAAATTTTATCATTCATGGATTATTGTTTAGATATATTCTATGCAACCCCTGGGTGGTATCCAACTGAACCTATTAACTCACACCCTATTCACCCCATCATCAGTGAATAGAATAGGTTATATAGTCTGATTTCCGGAATGATAGGGTTCCATAGGGAGGTGGTGAGGTATTTTGGTAGATGGGGTATGATAACTAGTATTGACACACTATTATGGTTCCCAAGCTATAAAAAGATGACATTTTGAGAAGAGTTTTTAGTTTTTTCACCCATTTTAGTATGTCTTGTCTCTTCGAAATTTTTTATACCATTTAATTTATTTCTATTACATTGTTATGTATCTATTATTACATATATATTGATTCTATATTATAATATTTAATTATATATGTGGATATATGGAATGTTCTCAGCTTTAGTATGGGTGAAATAGTTCCCTCTATTTTTCTTATGCTCAAGTGACACTCACAGGCTTGGGTGGACTGAGAGCTCCTTTCATGTATGTCAAAATAGTGTTCAGGCATCAATTTGAGAGTGTATCTAGCTTGTCATTACAATACATTGGTATCATAGAATTTTTCTATCCCCAAGAGTTATTTACTTCGTGTATTTACTAGATTATAGAATGGATTTTCGGAACGTGAGAGGACGGTTTTGGTGAGTACATAACCTGCTATTATTGTTATAAGACTCGCATTACCATAAGATGTTGGTATCTGTGTATCCATCATGGAGTTGTTTTTATATTACCATTTTTTCATATTTTACTCTTTTTGGTTAGATATTATTTTCTTATCTATACATTAAATATATTTCATTCTATAGTATTATTCCTCCAAGATAAATTCTACGTGTTTTTAATGAATGTTCAGCTGATAATCCCTAGGAAATCATCCCCTCGTTCAGATATTTGTTGAAGCTATAATGTGGGATGTTTGATTAATTTATCAAAATGGTCTACATGTTTATAACAAAAATCTTCTAGTGAAACTATGATATATAATGGATAGAAATATATCCTATGAATTCCTATGTGAGAAGCCTCCATACTATAATGGCATGAACAAAGCTAAAATGCTGTATTATTTTCTTGATGTGATTGATCGAATGTTTTTATTGATGGATATAGATGACCGTGTCATGGTGATGTGAACAAAATTATGATTTGAATATCCCAACATGAGGTTTTGGGATTCCATGGAAATGGATGATAGTTATATCTGATTGGACTGGAATGGATTCATGAATCTCTTAATTTATCAATTCAATCCATATTTTCTAATGATGATGAGGTCTATAAAGTTCAACTTTTTAATTAGAGCTATCATTTTGGGTTTTTTTACACCTATCAGTTTGTAGAGCGAGTTCGTCTTTCAAGAGTGGTTGAAAAGAGTTACCACCTCAATGATCCGAGTAAATTATAGGGTTTGCGACTAAATATCAGATTGTAGGTATTTAGTGTAAATATTCCAACATTTGTAGAGAGACTGAATTTTTTTTTGTTTTTTGAGATAAATATTTTAGGTATTTTTTATTCGTCACATTATCTTACACCTAATTGATGATTTAGTATTGCCTCAGGGAAAATAGAAAGGGGCATGATCACCACATGAGTGGTGGAGGTGTTTCATGGAATTAGGACACTTCGGACCCTTAACCTAAAACTAGTTATGTACCTCATACATTCTATCAATGTTAAATGTTTGGGAATACAATGAAATCCTCTCCTTCACATTAAAATATTTTTTATATCTATTATTGTTATGGTTATATGATACATTTCTTCTAGGTTGTGCCTACACCTCCATATCGTTTGAGAGTTCCGGTTATAATGGGTACTATGGGGAAGAAATATGATTCAATGACCATTGGGATCTAGCCTCAAGACATAGGAGAAATGATCATTCACACATTTATCACTTTATGGACGATGTATATATGTTTTCCAGGAATATGAGAGACACATTCTTTATTACATCTTCTGTAGCGACTTCATTATTTTTATATTGGTTCTTTGCACTCATTTATATTTTGTCTATTTTGTGGATATACATATAATTAAAATGAACCTCATATAGTTTGTTGCATATTAAATTTCACATCATAGAAAGTGGAAATTTTATGGTTTTTGTTTCCCACCTTTTTCACTATCATTATATGACATGGAATTAGCATATGATTTTCTCATTCTACATTTATATATTTTGAGGTCATCACCAGGAATGATTTTCTTACTCTCATTGTGATGAGTTTTATTTTAATTATCCTAATGACTTTTGGAATTCAGGTGATGTGATATCATATGTTTTTTATAGAGAGTATGACCCATGGTATGGTCATGTAAAACCTTATTTCCCATATAAAATATGTTTGTTTTCTAAAGTAACAGTTGAGCCCATTTATGTTTCTTCATTTGCTGATATTCTCACTATTGTTCTAGATATACCTATAATTTTCTATGAAATGGTCTTAGTGAATACTTATGAAAGGTAGGTAGATTTTTTAAATTTCTTACTTCTACGAATATGTCCAACATTGAACCGTAATTATTTTATGACACTGAAAGAGCTAAAAGAGTTCATGGACTAGTTTTAAAACCTATTAGAGAAGGGTTTTTTAACCCTAGTTTTTCCTTTTAGTAAGATTCTTTGAGTGTTTTAAAGGCAGTTGATCTTTCACTCTAGTTTTTTGTATACTATCAGAATATAAACATGGAAATGATTTTGAATAAGTATCATTTTCCTCATTTTGATGATATGTTGTATTATATAAATGGGTAAAGGTGATTTTACATGGTTGATTTTAAACTGGGTTATCATCAGATCAATGTTTTGGATTATGATATACCAAATATTAATTTTAAGAGAATTTATGACACTTATGTAAAATGTGGGATGTAATTTAGACTGAAAACTAATCATGATGTTTTTATGTATTTGAAAATTCAGATATTTAATCAGTACTATGAAAATTTTATTGTAGTATTTATGGTTTAATTTTTGGTATATTTGATATTTGAGTTTAAAGATGAGAAATATTTTGGTTTGGTTCATAAAATCTTGAGGATTTATAATTATTATGGAATGATTTCAAAAATAAATTTATGGATTTAGAATGATATTTTCTCAGTGAATGTGATTTTAAAGCCGGGTTTATCCATTGATCCTATTATGGTGGAGGATGACTTTCTATGAGAAGATTCATTAACATATTTTAGATTTAGAGATTTATTCGGTATTTATTGTTATTATCCATGGTTTATCAATCTATTCTCATTTATGTAATCCCCCATGAATTATCTTACATAGAATGGGGTGATAGTCACTTGGGATGAAAAGTATCATTATTCATTTGAGAAGAAAAAAACCTTTTAGTATTGGATCATGTTATGATCTTACCAATGCCTGGTATGGGTTATGTGATTCATTTATGTATCATTAAATTATCTAGGTTTTGTTGTAATCTATGAATAATATGTGGGGTCTTGTGGATCCCATTAGCTGTAATAATAATTACCCCACCCATGATATAGAGATTTCAAGAGTAAAAAAATGAACATAATTATTAGTAGCACATTGTTTTTTGAGAGAGGTTAATAGAAAATTCACACCTTAATATTTTGAGATGCAGATATTATCAGAAAGACATGAATACAAAACATATTTTATTTGTAAAATATGTTATGATGATTGAATTTGAAATATTCTATGACCCGATGTAGCGGAATGTTGTCTCAAACGATCATAGAAAGAATTTTTCATTACATTATTTTTAGAATTTGAAGATGAGTGGGACCTTATCAGGATTATTGTACACATTCATCTAGATAATCAGAGGCACAATTTAGGCATAGTTCTGACCAATGTTCACCTGTCCTAAATTTTCATTGTGAAAAATTTAATGTTCCAACAAGAGGATGATAACTTGAATGGTATATGAGAAACCCTCTATGATAGGGAACAAAATTTTGGTTGGTCTATCAATTATAATTGTTATATCTTATTGGTGGTATGATTTTCATCCCAATACTTTTGAGTATCTCATTTCAATTTTTTTCATATTTCTTAATGTGCCGTATTTTTAGGAACCACGAATATGTATTATGAAATTAGACAGTTATTCTCGTAGTTGGGCATGAATTTTGAAATTACTGATTTTGTGTCACACGTTTACATAAAGATACTACTAATGTTATAAAATTTGAAACCCTAATAATTTCCTCGTACACATTTAGTGCTATTTTTACAGTGGGTTGTATAATCAATTTATTATTATGTTGGAAAACCATAGTCAACGAAAGGGAGGAATTTATCTATGTGGTGATTTATAAATTGAAAATTTTCACTAAAACTATTATGATCATAGACAATATGAATACAGATGATATATGTAAATTTTGTTTTTCAGATAAATTTAGGTTACATGGGGATCCTTATACCATTGTATGAGAGCTGAGGACACTTTTTGTCAAGGTTATAGAGGAGACTATGAGAGGACATAGCGACATATATCATGTTTAGTACGAACTTAAATCCAAAAATTGATGGTCACCCAGATTTCTCTCTTAAGATCCCAGAGGATATGATTCATTCCAATTAATTATATTTTAGTGGATCATGGGATAACAATCTTGGATTTTTTTAGTTTTATAATAACAACATTTATCATATTTTGATTTGAATGGATCCCATCAATATGTTTATGATCTATCATGTAGATATCCTATTTTTTGGGTGAACGAGTGTGAAACTACTTTGTTGGGGCTGAGTTTGGTTTAGGATACATCTATGGGCTTTAATGTTATATGTTAGAGGCTGGATAAACCATAGAGTTGATATAAATTTTATGTAGATCAGTGGAAGCATCCAATGAAGTTTTCCATGGGTGATCTAGTTATTTTTAATGATTCACCTCATTTGGATTACTTTCGTCATCGATGATTTAGAATGTTGGATCTGAGAAATGTTAGACAATTTGAGTTCACAAACTTACTTATTTAGGTTATATATCAATTGGAATTAACAATTAAATATGTAGGAATTCATTATGTTTCTTATGTATCGCTGCACAAGAAATATCATCCTATTTCTCTAAAATTATGAGTTGGGAAGATATTGAGTTAGAAATAGTTATTTATATTATGGATCATCATGTTGAGAATACTAACTCTCAAGTGAATTCATATCATGCGAATTTGATTCTATTAATCATTGTGTAATGGAATAACATATCATATTCTCATGAGACTTTGGAGAAAGTGTCATTGATGAGAGAACAATGGAAACACCTTTCAGTAGACATTATTCTTAATGTTAACATTGGTGGGAACCTAATGATCCTATTATCTTACACGTTATGAACCCCATTTTCGTTTAATTAACATTGATATGTCTTCCAATTATGGAAAAGGAATGGATCCCTACTGGGGAGGTGATGTTTTCTATCTACAACATTTCGTTTGTTGCTAGTGTGATTTTGGTAGTCTCCCTTGTCATCACATATAGATTTTTGGAGTCACAATTTTATATTTTTGATCTGTTACAACTGATCTTGTCTCTTGGAAGATAATTTGGTACCAACATATTTGTTTTTATTCTATTATTCTGTATCTATAATAACCTATTTATTCGTGTTTTCATTGCTACTTATTTATATATGTGTGTGTATTTCTTGTTGTCAATATCAATTTTGAGAGATCGTACCCCCTTTTTGTTGTTGATGTATTGGTGCAAGTTTCCATCCCATAGAGATTGCGAATTCCATTAAGGTATATAGAAATACATTTATGGTAGAATTATGAGGGGGTATGTATATCCAGTTCATCACATAACTAGAAAAACAACATTATTCTTTAAGGATTCACTAAAACATCATTAATAAATTACATAATGACATAGTGACAAATACTTCATCATGAAAGTATTATTTAATCATGACCTCCCATCATCTTGACCAACGAGTATTGTTATGCCCCATTGATAAAAACCCATAATTATCATCTATCATGAAAAATACAACTACAATAACATTTACACTAATCTATTATTGATAAATATTTCGTCCAATTTTTCATTGGAAGAAATACTACATAACTAATAGTTAATTACTGTATCTTTTATATTATATTCCAATTTTCATTTAATTCTAAACACCAAAAATAACTAAATACTGATCTAATATGAGAACCTAAAACCAAAGAACATCAGAAAGAAAAAATTAAATAATTTGATATTTTTTTTCAAATATCTAACAGTGAAAAATTGACAGTAATTAGAAGGATTAATGTTTTCGAATAATGGATCCCTAAAAAAAATGTTTAATAATAAATCTTTAATATCTTCATAAAATGTTCTTTTCACATGGTAACCTCACCGAAAAATTTAAACATGATAGTATTCGTCATTAGCTATTGGTTTTGAGCATAATAATGGGTGAGATAAAATGATCCATAAGGGAAGAATTTAATAGATGAAAATAAAAATCATTATAAAATATAATATATACATGTAGGATATGTAATATAATCAATGTGTATATTCATAATTTTATAGAAGCATATCTATCATAAAATATATCATAAAAAACATATAATAATTATTTTGGAATAAAATTAAATATGAGTTATGGGATGTTGGATAAAAGATTCAATAATCATGATCCATGAGAATAAAACGTAGGTGCATATAATATCATCATAATTTTTCAAATGAAACGAATGAGAGTCACAAATATTATAATTTCATACCACTATGTAATTCATTGCATAATAGACAAGGCCATTCACTCTCCTATAACATAAAACACTTAGGCTTTCCACCTACATCCACTAACATTGTGCAACTGTGATAACATTTTCTTCCATCCTAATTTCATAATATATAAAACAACTCCTTTATTACTTAAAGGATATAATATACCCACCCATTACATAATGACAAACAATATATTTATGTGATATTAGAATAAGAAACTATTCATAATTTCATCAATAATTAATATTTGAGATAGAAATGAGATTCCATGGAAAAAATATATATTATTATCATAATTCATCCATAGAATGAATTTTTATATTATAATTTTATAATATCCCCATTTGGTATATTTGAAGAAAAATATTTTCAACCAGGATGAAAATAAATTTAAAAGATCAGTCAATATTACAAAATTAATGAAAAATAAAAATCATCTTAAAATTTTCCACATTATATTATTATAATTTATTAAAAAAATTGAATTACATTGAATAACCATAATAATATATAATGAAATAATAATATTGAAAATTAATGTTTCTGGAATGAAAATTTATTATTGTGTAATTTTTGTTTGAAATGATATTGTTTCTACCCCTTTAAATATAATATCAATGATTACATGAAAAGATCATACTAAACATTATAAATAAGATTAATTATCAAATTATAAACCATGTTCAATGAATGACACATTAAGAAATTATTTAAGAATAAATATTGATGTCCAGCAGAAAATGATGAATTTGTACATGTATGAGAATGAACAACTTCTAGAGAGAGAAAATAAGTCATATATTTTGAAATATATCCTTTCTTAAACTATGAACCACATGTATGTCAAATTGTATGAATACATGTAAAAACATGCATAAAAATTGGATAATTATTTATTAATGTTTTAGGGGGATTGAAAATATGATAACCATGTATGGTTGTTAAAAGATTGGCCATCACAATTAAAAAATGATATCGTTAATTACACCATATCCATAAATCTCATATTTATTGAATTTAATTTTTCTACATTTATAATAATAATTATAAACGTTATAAAATATTATTGACTTTTATTCATATCTATTTTTATAATGACCGTAATTCTTAATTCATTACCCTTACATATGTTAATTATAGATTATTATCTACATTATATGATCGTAATATACATGTTTTAATAGATATTTTAGAATTTTGATGTCATCCCACATTGAATAAAACATTGTAAATCATTTAATTATTATTTAATGGACTTTTATAATGGTTCAAACATTATTCTTTTAATCCAATTTAGGTTTTATAAAATGAATCTATATGATTTATAAGAATAGAGTCTATGATGTGTGTTTTAGTAATTTAACGAAAAAAATCATAATATTTATTATTTCTGTTCATTTTATTTCCATATTTAATGGTCAATAATCCTAAAATATGGGAATCATAAAATAAATATATAAAAATTCTTAATTTTAGTACACTTATTCACGGTGAATATGATATATTATATATATAATCATTAATATATTTTATTGAACCATCCCAAATAAATAATATATTTTACAATTGAATAATTACATTTTTTAAAATAATGTAATAGATATATGAGTTTAAATAAAGTTTAACGACTTTCATGTGACATAAAAATAGTTTAGAATAATATTTATAATGATTGGAAAATATAATATAAATAAAATGGTCTAGGAGGATCTTAATACATCATGAATTCACTCCTCTATGGTAAGGGTTCCAAGGGAATGACGATCTTCGTTTCCATCTCTGATGTAGATGATAGAAAACATCAATGAAATATTTGTATTTGTAAGATGGTAATTGATTCATAATATAGTGGAACTATTTTAATTTTTATCAGGGGTTGTGAAGAGGTCCTTTTATTACTGATATTATATAGATCATTCACATTTTATAATTATTGATTTTCGAAGAAGATTTTAAAATTTAAAATGTATAGATATGTTTAATAAACCACAAACACTGTAGATTTCATGAGTTATTAAATATTATTAAAACTTACATAAGTATACATTAATTTAATCATAACCAATGCTTTATTTTTTTTAATGTTTACATATGTTGTTTCATATTCTCCCTTGATAAAATTATTATGTTCAAAAATGCAATTTAATCACATGACAAATTTTAAGATGTATGATTCCAAATTAAAAACCCATTAAATATAATTAAATAACTAATAATGTGAATACTTTATTCTTTGAGGAATTATAAAATATAGAGTATAATATATTTTTAATAAAAAATTACATTTAACATATTCAGTGATCTAAATCCATTTTTATGTTACTAAAAAATTCCATGATTTTTACTCTATTTTATTGCGTCAAAATTTACATGTAAAATAATTCTATAAATTTGATGAATTTATCTTATGAAAAAAATTCCACCCCACCTATAAAAAAGTTCGGTCAAATAATTTCCCCCTTTAATATTAAATAATTTTTATCACATCCAATTAAAAGTAATTAGTAACAAATAATTTTTAAAATCTACTTCTATGAGAGAAAAAAATTAGTTTTTTTTATAATTATAAAACATTAGTTATGAACCATAATAATAATATTTATTTATAACGTAAAAAAATATATTTTTATATTAATGTATTTAAACTACATATTATAATTATATTTTATTGAAAAATTAATTATTATACATATATATATCATATTAATTTTGACTTGAAATAAATTATCATAGATAAATATTGTAACATTCATAATTAGTGACCAGATTTCCAAGGACTATACATAAAATGATCTCACTAAAATCCAATATATAAACACATAAAAAATTTTAGATTCAATATTTTATTTATTTACATCATCCCCAAATTATCTATTTTGATTAAAATTATTTTTCATATTTGAATAGTTGTAATCATAGGTATGATCATTACCTAATAAAAAATGAACATGTACTACATGATTGAACAGATTTTCTTTAATATATCAGTTATTCTAGATTATATTTTTGAAATGGAGATTTGAATTTTTTTCATAATATAATAATAATTATCGTATATTGTATTATTTTATAAAAATAAAATGTTTTACAATTCATTTATTTTTTGTGTTGAGTTTAATAAAGAATATCGTGAGTTTTATCCACTTATTAAGAGATCAATGTTTTAAACCAATGTTTTATTTGTAATGATTCATGATATTTGATATATTGAATTTTTATAGACCCACACCTATATGTGGTGGATATTTTTGATAGATGATTCTTCACTTTACATAAAATGTGATGGTTTGGGGCCTAACATTCCGCATTATAGAATCCTTCCATGGTAGCCACAAAATGGTTCCTTAAGAAGGTGGACCGCATGACCTTAATCATGACACTCTAGAAGATAAAGGATGTCGACTAGAAGAGAGGATGTTGGATATGCCCCTGGGAAAACTACTCCCCCATAGATCTGAGTGGAGAAGTATGGAATGTAATACATACAAGAATCCAAATTTGAATATCTAAACAACATTAGTATAATAATGAACATGTATAAGCTGAATAGTACAAGTATACAAACACATTGATGATAACAAAAAAATTACATGAAAACAAGTTCATATAAATAGGGAAAGAAATCTTATATAAGATGCTACAAAAAAGGAATATGTCATTAACTATAACAATTGGGCCCCATTGATAGCACAAAACCCCCGCCTTAACATGGTCATCGGGTCCTAGAACGACATGTACCACCTGTTTCCCCCTCATACATTATGTCCCTCCATGGCAGCCACCCTTATGCCTGAATGGGTCATTAGAATAATGAATATCCCCATAGTCCAACACATTTTTTTATGGTGTGCTTTATCCTCAAATGCACACACCCTGGGAAACGTCCAAGAAGGATAAAAATCCTATATAATATTTAAAAGAATTAGTAAAAGTGAGAATAAGAAATAGCATAATAATAAATATGTTAAAGCTGAATAATACATGGATAAAAATGATAATTATTATAATGTAACTATAAAAAACTAGTACATGTAGAATATGGGATAAATTCATATACCAGATGATAATTTAAAAAAAAGGGTAAAATTAAATTATAATAACAACTAGGTCCCGCTGAAACCACATACACCATTACTTAACCGGGTCATCGCTTCCCGGCCCGCACAGTACTACCAATTTCCTAGAAGACATGTGGTCCCCTTAACGGGGCCCACCCACATGCCCTAATGGTAAATTAGACTAATTAATTTCCCCATTGGAATACATGTGTTCCTTAAATTGTGTGTTTTCCTCACTCTTACACAACCAGTGAAAATTACCAAAAGGTCACCCATCCTGATCACTACTGTCTTCCAAGCATGTTTAGTTATGGAGTTATAATTAGGTATGATCCTAAAAATAATGGTGATACTTTTTGAAATGAGTCAAATTTTATAGTCCATTAACTCCTTAAAATTTTATGGAGTTAACCCCCCTTTTATAGAAAAACAAAAATATTTTTATCCTATTTTTCATCTCAGGAAGTGATGTAACACATAAGGCTGAGTTCCTCCTCTGATACTAATATAACAACTAGGCCTCGTTGATAGGACAAAAACCCTCGTTAACTATGCAGATCTAATCGGGTAGGCTCTTGACATGGAAGGCGATAATTTTTTAAATGATTCAAATAATTTATTCTTTTAACTCCTTAACATTATGGGGTGTTACATCCCCCCCACCCTTAGAGAACAAAATTCGTGTTATAGACCCTAAATCTCAAACCAAGAATTACTACAACATAGATGGTTGATTTCCTGTTCTGATACCAAAGTAACAATTAGGCCCCACAATCCCCACAAACAACCCGCATTAAAATTGTTGTATGTTCCTTGCCCAACAGGTACTACCTATTTTCTATCAGACACATGGTACCCTCGATGGGGCCAACCCACGTGCATGAATAGGTCATTAGAAGAATGATTATTTAAACTATAATACACGTGTTCTTTCTAGTGTTCTATTTATTCACTTGCACACACCATAGGAAACTTATTAGAAGTTCACCCATGATGATCATTACACCATTCTATGAATGATTAAATGTTGAGGTCTAATTAGTTCCTATATTGAAAATAATGTTTCACATTGTTGAAATGGGTCAAATGATTTTAGTCTTTCAACTCATTAACATTCTAGTGGGTATCATTCACCCCTAGTAGAGAATAACATAAAAATTATGGACCCTACAACTCATTTTAAGAAGTACAACAACACTTATGAAGGTGCACCACCTCTAATTCTAATAAAAAAATTAGTACATGTTGATGGCGCATACACCTTTCTTTAGTATGAACATTTGGTCCTCGACTAGTAAGTAGAA
Organism: Viscum album; assembly: GCA_963277665.1. NCBI lineage: Eukaryota > Viridiplantae > Streptophyta > Magnoliopsida > Santalales > Viscaceae > Viscum > Viscum album. The sequence goes on along the minus strand of OY728150.1, from coordinate 1,136,223,342 downwards.
TCATTTTCCTCACCATCACATTGTACCATCAATGGCTCCCCCACACTACTGAACGAGTCATTAGACTAATGATTTTCTTGAAATGCATACAGATTTTCTTTATAGGGTTCTTTTTAGCACTCTAAAACACCCATAGATCCTTCTTATAAGGTCACAGATCCTGATCAATACTCTGAGAAAATCATTCTTAAATATAGAATTATAATATGGTAGGCTCCCAAACATAAAGGTTCACAATTCTAACATGAGTCAAATCATTTAATCTTTTTACCAACTAACATCCTAGGGAGTAACATAGAACCACAAACCCATTTATATAACAACATCAATATTATGGAGCCCATATCGCGTCCCAAGTCATAATACATCCCATAATGATGAGTTAATCATCTCATTACAATATAACATTGATGCCCTACTCACATCAAATACACCATGCCTTAACATTTCCATCAGGTCATGGCCTGCACGGTATGAACAATTTCCCCACTGACCTATAGTACCCTCCATGGACCCCATACACATTCTTTAATGGGTCAATAGACTAATGAATTTTTCACAATCCAAAAAACATTCATTATAGTTTTATGTGTCCTCACAATCACAAACCCTATGATAATTTTCGGATGGCCATAGATTTTAATGACTACTCCAATAGAAACGTACCTTACAGTGGAGTTTATATTAGGTAGTCTCCCGAAATAAAAGGAGAACCATGTTGATAAGAGTAAAAGAAATTGTAACACCCGGGTAAATAAAGAATATAACATCTTTATATTTATCCATATTTTTGAATCAAATATTAATATTACTTTAAATGGGATGTAATGCTCGATGGCGTACCCAATACGCAACAATGAGTTTCTTGGGAATCTTATGTTGCACTCTAATAATAAAATAATATTATTTTAAATGGCAGTTAACATGGAGCCGTTGTATTGGCGGGAATGGATAGAAATAACTAAAATATGATTATACATGTTTTTAAATGTTTTTAAATTTATCCAATAAAAGATAAAGGCTTAAAATACGGAAAGATTCCAATTCTAGGCGTATATGCCCTAGTTTTCACTAAAGGATCACTTATTGCCTTTTGATGGAGAACCGTCATTAAATATAGTTTTGTTCACTCTTATACATTCTATTGGACCAAATAAAACTCTTCTTTAGAATCGGGACATCAAAATTTACTTTGTGTAATTTTTTGGTATCTTTCCGATAAAGTTCATTTTTTAATGAATAGTGTAAAATGTTGTATTTTAATTCAAAACCTCTTTTTAATCTAATTTATTTATATTATTATATTATCATTTGAATTGGTTTTAAAGTGAAACTATAAAATATTTTTACCATTAAATCCAATAGTGGTCGTTGGAATTAATTTCACTTTGAAATCGGACTTAAACTAGTGTCAATCTTTTGATACTTATTGTTTCATAAGAACACGCTATTTGCTCTGACAGCGGGAATTAATTATTAAATTAATTAATTCAACATATATGTTGTGAATTTTTTAAAATGGAATTCATTTTTGAATTCGGAATATCAAATATAGCTTAGGGTGAAATTTTGGTAATTTTCTGAAAAACATCAATTTTTGATGAATAGTGAAACCACTAAGTGGTACTTATAAAAACTGATTTTTCCGTTTAAATGAAATTTTTCCATATTTGTGTTTTGAATTTCAAAAATCTGACATACATGGTTGTCATTAAGAAGTAAAATTTGGTTCAATGGGATAAAAATAATTTTTTGGGGAATAGTAACTTATTAAGTTTTTAATCACGATTAGTGGTAATTATTGTAGTTTAAGGTAAAAATAATGCTTTAATAAAATAAGATGAGTTTGAAACATGTCCTACCCTCATTGTTTGTGTCATGGCCGACAAAAACAATCCATGGGTCAACTTGGGGACCCCATGGAGCCACTTTGGTTGGGAAATGACATAAATAACTTTTTATTTAATGTAAAAGTAAAAATGACACAAACATCAAATGTTTTACGAAAACAATTTTTACATGGGGTTATAAAGATAATATTTTTGATTATAAATAGTAATTAGAAATCTAAAAAGATTTCCTACATCATAGTATTTTTTTTATAATTTTTAGACACTAAATAAATTAAATTATTTATGACATCATGATGATGCAGCGATGACCTCATTATTTAACGATTTAAATAAAATGGAAAGATAATGTAAAATCTATGAACTACACATGTCCAAAACTTATTGGATGGGTGGATTTCGAAACCTTAACACCTTAACCACGAATTATATTAATGTGGGACCTTTTAAAACCGAAACACATTTTCAAATAAAGTAATATTTCTTTACTTTCCAAAAGTGCCCCTCCTCTCCTCTTATAAAAGGCCCCCACCTCTACCTCCTTACCCACACTCCCAAAGCCTTTTTCTCGGCCAAACCCTACCCATTTTGTCTCTCCACTTCCCTCCTTTACTCCTTGAAGACTCACTTTGGGCAGAAGTTTTCCCAAGGAAGCTTTTGAGCTCAAAACCAAAGGGAGTTACCCGATTTTAAGGTAATGTCTTCTTTTGAGTCCTTTTGTTTTATTTTGCTTCTCCAATCCCCTAAACTCTTTTTATTATTTTCTTTTGTAAAAAATCCAGTATCCAAAATATACTAGGATGTTGTTATAATAATTATTTGAGCTACACTTACACACACCTACATCCAATGGTTAACAAATATACTGTTTCCGTGGATGGCGAATTTATGCCTCCCGAAACGATGATTGTTCATCATTCTTTTAACACCTTCAAAGGTGTCCATTAATATGTAACTATATTTATATATGATATATAATATGTTTATGTCTTACTTAATCTTCTGTATTTTTCATTTGTGGCTTACCTTTATGACTTCCATTATGGGTATACGCGATATCTTCATTTAAGGAAGTGCGGATTACCGCCCCCTCAAAGTGATTTGATTCTTTATTACCATATGTGGTAAGTATAAAGGGTATATTTAATGATATTATATATTATAAAATACTGGAATTAAATTACTATTATGTATAATTATGTTTTAATTCCATTAAATATGAAATAGAAATGGAAGTAGCATTCATGTGTGCGTACGACTTACCATCTCCATGAACGGTACATTTCATTTCTTATCTCAAAATATCATATACTATTATAAGTACATATATACAATGGATATATATGATGTATGATATATATAAATGATTAATATAATTCTGAAATTAAAATATACATACCTCTCATATAGTTTTAATTCCATTAATACAACATAGAAATGAAAGTAGCGTTCATGCGTACGTACAGCTTACCGTCTCCATGAACGCTGCATTTCATTTCTTTCCTCTAAATGATTATGTGATATTATAAATACATGTATATACTGGATATATAAGATATATATGATATCCAAATCAGTAATTTCATTTTGGATATAAAGAACCTTTTACCACACGAACAACATGTAAGTGTAAAAAGACCACTTTCGACTTAAGAACCAAATATCGAAAAAACAATCATTATTAACTTAATGATTACATAATGTTTATAACATGGAAATAAGTGATATAAAAGGAATAATAAGCTTGAAAAAGGTTCTTAATAAAGTAGAAATTAACTCAAGTTTATTATTCAGGAGATTAAAGAACGATAGAGTCAAGTCGGACCCGAGGTAAGGGATCCTACACCTCTCTTTCTTTTTAAGTACACTCTTTTATGTCATTCCTTTTAAGATCATATTTCTTATGATTGGGATGTTATTTTATATTACTCCCACTGTAATTATTATGTTCATATTATGAGAGACCCTATTTCCTCTCATCAATCCTTTTTGGAAGTTTTAAGTGGCGCCGTTAGGCTGCCGAGTTTTCGTAAGGGATTTTTCATCTCACTTTTATTCCTGTGAGATTTATGCTACATTTGCCACAATTTCATTTGAGTGGTTTATGGACTACCCATTATTACACTCCTTTTGTAATATAATTCCTTTAATGGGTATTTATATATTCATTGTATGACACTTCTTCGATGGGGTGTACTTTTCGAAAGTTTCCCAAGTCGGTAAGGGAACCTTTCACCCTCCTTTTTTTAAAAGACTTCATTTGTTATGTATTTTAATTCACATACTATTATGTTGGGATATGTTCTTCTATATCCTGATTGATGTAATTTTTTTTCCAAGTGATGAGATTCTCTTTTTATCTCTCATCAACTCATTTTCTGAATTTTTTAAGTGACACCGTTAGGCTGTCGAATTTTACCAAGGGAACGTTTTAACCCAATTTCGATTTCTTTGGGTTCAACATGTAGTTATTGAATATGTCATCCTTTGAATATGTGTGAATGACCTTTATTGTTTTAAACTTAATATCCAATTATATTTGGTGTATTTATTTTTGGCACACATAATTTTGATATTGATTTATCCTTAATTTAAGGATACCTTCTTTATAAGGGATTTCATCACATTTTACATCCCTATTGAGACTTCATTGTTGTTATGCACCAATTCACTCTTATATGGTGTATATACTGTCCTTTGGAATATTATATCATGAATCCATTTATTCTAATGATATTAAAATGTTCTGATTAAATGTTATTCCTCAATTATTGTATTCAAGTGTCTCTAATTTTGGTAAAAACCCTTTGACCAAAGTATCACTTTAAATGTTTTAATGACTTGTTCTTATTAATATCCATGTTTTCAAAATGGTTTTAAGAATTTATTTATATGGATATTAATGGTTTAAAATGTTAAAATCTTCAAGGTGTAAAGGGTCTTCGTCTCAATCTCCTTTCATTGAGGCATATTTCGTTTTATACACACCATTCTTTTATACGGTGTATAAACCCCTTTGACTTATACTTTTATACAAAAGGAATCTTTTTCTACGAAGCATTTTACTAAACGACAAAAAGGAATGTTTTTTTAATGTACGCGGTGACAACGAACTTTTCCATATCCGCGAGTATTATTTGGTTTTTGGCTTCCTCAACAGGCCGTAATGTTTTTAAAATAAAATAAATAAATACCATATACTCTTTTATGTATTTTGGTATTGAAAATGGTTTTGATAAAGGATTCTATTATGATATATTGTGATTAAAATGTGGAATTGTTATCATTCCTTTATATTGGTTTTATGTTTTATGATTTTATATTGGTACTTGGACATTTTAATGGGTGGTTACGTTATAAACCATATGACGGGTGGTGTCGTGAATACCAAGACGGGTGGTTACGTTATAACCTCCAATGCATTGGGTATGGAAGTCGGCCGTATGGCTATTCCATTTAGTATGTATGGAAATTGGCCGTATGGCTATTCCATTTAGTGATATGTGTGGAATTCGACCTTATGGTTATTCCACTTAAGTATGTTTATGTCCCAAGTTACCTTTATATATGTTATGTGTTCTTTAAATGGGTTTTTTTGGAAATCCTTTGGTTACAAAAAGGTATGTAATGATACTTTATTCAGTGAAGAGTTTTTACTACTTCATGAAGGTGAAGGTATTACTTTGATAGAGTATACATGGTTTACTTGATGTTTGAAAAACTAAAAGTTTTCATTATTTGTGTATCCCTTACTGAGCTTTTTATGCTCACCCCAAGTTTTTTTGAAATGTTTTTCACAGAACATAATGTGGAATAAGGTCAAGGATGGGATCAAGGGAATGTCATGCTATTTAAAACATGGAACTGGACATGTTTCTTTTTAAGAGTTTTTTTTATTATGGAAACTTAGTAGAAGTGTCTACATTGTAATCTTTTGAGATGTAATAGTTATGTTCTAATTCTATAAAACTCTAAACCTAAAAATATCCTCAATGTGAATTATTCATTTAATTCAATATTAAATAAGGTTTAAGGCCGGGGCCTTATAGTTGGTATCAAAGGTCGGTTTAGATAACTTTAGAGGTTAGGGTATTCTCTAAGCATAAATGACATTACCATAATGGTTAGGATTTCAAAAAGAGTCCTAGTTTTAGATAAATTGAATGAGTAAGTATATCTTAGTGTTTATATTCCTCATTAGTACATTATGGTTATGTTGATATACTCACACTGACCTTTTTGGTTTTAGTAAATGGATTGATCTAGCAGGCACCAAAGTGACAATGGGATTGAAGGAAACTGTGGTGGTTCTCTGATTAAGATACTGGATGAGATGGGGGATTCAATGAGGAATCTCATAGTTGTTCTAAACCAACTATCAAAAAGTCATGATCAACCACTTCAACCTTGGTGAGTTCTCTAATGCATCATGTATGAGATGGCCAACTCGATGTGGAAATTCAGGTAATAATTATTAAGGTAACCATTAGGGTTTATATGATCCTTAATTTTTAGGTAATTATGGGTTAATCTATGATATGATGGAAAATGAAAGGAATGAGATAAACTTGAGGTTAAAATATGTTATGATTATTCCTGAAGATTTTATCTCATTTTCGGGAATGTTTTAAGAATTATATTGTTTTGGAAAAAGGACAACACGCAGACCGTGTGACAACCCGTCGGGTCGGACAAAGCCATGGGAATCGAACCCACAACCAAAGTGTGACTGGTATTTATCACCTACCACTGGACTACGTGAAGTCCCTGGTTAGTTTGACTGATTCTTTTTAGTTATATTATTTGATTAATTAAGAGTAATTTGATTTTGGGTTATTTATGAAAATGATTAACCTATCATGGAGGATATGTGATTAGGTTAATTACTTTTCAATACGAGACTTTAGGAGCAACTGATGTTGTTTGGAGATAAATGTTACGATTTAACTTGGAAGACTATGTGACTAAATCCTTCAAATTTTTGGGTTTCAATATTAGATTGGTTTACTTTGATGAATTTTATGTACAAATTGATTATAGAATGGTTCTCATTGATCTTTGGGTTTGGTTGGACAAATTTTGGAGATTAAGAATAGGTTTTCTTTTTATAAAGGGTTATCCTTTTCTGGATTATATGACCTTGTACTAACCTTTCTAGTTTTGGTTTTGGTTAAAGCCTAAAGACATGGGATGTATATGGTTCTCTTTGGTGGATTAGGTGATTCTCTAGAAGTTGATTATAGTACTCTTAATGTGAACAAGTCTCCCTAAATACTCGTCTTTTGGAAAAAAAAATATGAGTTTGATTAAGGAATCTAGTAAAAGTTGAAAGTCAACATGATAAGTGATTATGTTTCCTTATGAATAAATTCCTCAATAAAAAGTAGCTTAAAACAAAAATTTTGTCTATTAACTTTTCCTACTGGGGAATCGAATACCATTTAACCCATCCCAAGTTTGTGATTTTCTCATGGTTAACTTTCTCCTAAACATGTTTTCTATCACTCTCCATCAGAACATGACCCTTTGCTTTTTCTTCCATGTCCATGTTTTCCTACACGGAATCCTATTATGGGTTAACTCGGGTGACCTTTGTACTTATCTTTCTTTATTTTAAAGTGATTGTTTTATCGACTATTCTTCCGATGTGGGACTTTCAAAGATGTTTCCAAGCCCAATTTTTAAAATTGCGAGGATGCAATTCCCAAAAGGGGGGAAGGGTGTAACACACTAGGTAAATAAATAATATGACATCTTTATATTTATCCATATTTGTGAATCAAATATTAATATTACTTTAAAGGGGATGTACTGTTCGATGGCGTACCCAATACGCAACAACGAGTATCTTGGGAATCTTATGTTGCACTCTAATAATAAAATAATATTATTTTAAATGGCAGTTAACATGTAGCCGTTGTATTGGCGGGAATGGATATAAATAACTAAAATATGATTTTACATGTTTTTAAATGTTTTTAAATTTATCCAATAAAAGATAAAGGCTTAAAATACGGAAAGAATTCAATTTTAGGCGTATATGCCCTAGTTTTCACTAAAGGTTCACTTATCACCTTTTGATGGAGAACCATCATTAAATATAATTTTGTTCACTCTTATACATTCTATTGGACCAAATAAAACTCTTCTTTAGAATCGAGACATCAAAATTTACTTTTTGTAAATTTTTGGTATCTTTCCGATAAAGTTCATTTTTTTAATGAATAGTGTAAAATGTTGTATTTTAATTTAAAACCACTTTTTAATCTAATTTATTTATATTATTATATTATCATTTGAATTGGTTTTAAAGTTAAACTAGAAAATATTTTTACCATTAAATCCAATAGTGGTCGTTGGAATTAATTTCACTTTGAAATCGGACTTAAACTAGTGTCAATCTTTTGATACTTATTGTTTCATAAAAACACGCTATTTGCTTTGACAGCGGGAATTAATTATTAAATTAATTAATGCAACTTATATGTTGTGAATTTTGTAAAATGGACTTCATTTTTGAATTCTGAATATCAAATATAGCTTAGGGTGAATTTTTGGTAATTTTATGAAAAACTTCAATTTTTGATGAATAGTGAAACTACTAAGTGGTACTTATAAAAACTGATTTTTCCATTTAAATGAAATTTTGCCATCTTTGTGTTTTGAATTTCAAAAATCCGACATACATGGTTGTCATTAAGAAGTAAAATGTGGTTCAATGGGATAAAAATAATTTTTTTGGTGAATAGTAACTTATTAAGTTTTTAATCGCGATTAGTGGTAATTAGTGTAGTTTAAGGTAAAAATAATGCTTTAATAAAATAAGATGAGCTTGAAACATGTCCTACCCTCATTGGTTGTGTCATGGCTGACCAAGAAAAGCCATGGGTAAACTTGGGGACCCCATGGAGCCACTTTGGTTTGGAAATGACATAAATAACATTTATAAAAAACTCTAATGATATAAGATAAAAAAACATACAAAAATAATAGAAAAATAAAATAATAGGTAATGAAATATTTATTTATTTTGGTAAAAGATAGAATAATTTACCCAATTAGGAAGTTACATTATCCAAAGATCATTTTTATTTTGTTTAATTCTATAAAACGTTAATTAATTTATTATATTTGTTCTAAGATTACATAAATTAATTGAAAATAATTATATTTTTTATTTTATTTTTTATACCTATGCTTTCTTATACATCTATGAAATGTGATACACAATTATCGTTCGTGTGTATGACTGACTACCGCCTCACGAAATATGGTCAATTGTTCTTCAATTTCCAATTTAAATGATTGGAAAAATGATAGATTTATAGTTTATATATATTAAATATATAGAATTTATATAATTTTTATTCATCTATATTTTTTATATGACACCTAATATCATTATTTTTAATTTTTAGCAATATGATAACATCATTTCTGGATGTCTGGTCTACCATCTCATCAAAGTGATGTGATTCGTTCATGCTATATCTGGAATGTATAATGGATGGTTTAAGAATTATATGATAAATATATTACATCCATATGATACATAAATTAATATATATATATATATATATATATCATTTTTTACTCTTTTAATTAAAAAAGAAATGGAAGTAGAGTTTAGGTGTACATACAACCTACCATCTCGATGAACTGTGCATTTCATTTCCCATCTCAAAATATTTTGTATTATTCTAAAGACAGGTATAATAGATATATAGGTAATATAAATCCTAGATGAAATTAAGGAGATGTTGAAATAATTATCTTATTAATAGGAGAAACAAGTAACAATTCAACACATACTCAATAAACTAGAAAATTAATACCTGATACAGGGAAAAGAATGAATTATTATTAAAAAATGGGTAATAAGATATTACAAGATGATAATATATGATAAATTAAATATTATTATTCTTTTGTAAATAAATTGGGGCTTCAGCCCCATCCTTTAAAAAAAACTTCATTTCTCTCTATTGTCAGTGAAACTATTTTTTTCTAAAAACAATATTTTATAGAAAGGGTAAACGAGATCATTTTGAACGTTAAAATTTTTTTATTAATGAAATTATGCCCCTTTCTGTTTATTTTTTTCAACGTAATATAAATCTCACATTCCAATCAAGGGAATTTTCAATCTCTTTTACTCTACGAAAGGATAGTTCATTTTAACTAAGAAATAATGTTGGGAGTTATGCACCATTGATTATTTGGGGATTATTTTGAATGATTAATAGGATAATTTTTCAATAATTTTTTAAAGATTTCATTAAATACATGTTTTTTAAAATTATTGTTCAGAAATTATAAATATATTTTCCAAAATATATTTATAAATTTTATTTCTATAGTATATTCATTCATCAATGACAAAACCCCCATAGTTTTTACTCTATAAGGTATATGTTGAATTGGAACCATAAATAATTTTCATATGGATTTTTTATAATTTATTTTTTCATGAATAGTATCCAAAAACAATTCATTGAATTATTCCATTATTCCCCATACAATATGGAATTTCTCATGATCATTGAACATTAAATTTACTCTAATTAGAAATATCATTTATCATGGACATCTTCAACACATAAAATGTATTATATTTTAAAATAAATTAAAGTAATTTATCATTATTTGTTTATCTATAGATATATTAGAAAATATTTATTTGTTACTCAATCAAGGTATTTCATATCACACTATTTTCATGAATGTAAATTGATTGTTTGATGAATAAGAAATTATTTGGACTAGTAGGACATATATTTAGGATCATCTATTATAATCACCTACATAAGCTAGTAGTTTCATGGTTTAAATTTAGTTGGTAAAAAACACTTAGAGTTTTTCCACACCTAATTAATGTGTCTCTAATGAAAAAAATGAACTGAATTATGAAAGGTCTTGAAAGTAGTATAATTAACCATCTTGTGAAATTCCTTGATTCTAACGGTATCAGGTTCCATGGAAAAATGAAATCTAATATTTAAATATTTCCATTTTATATAATTAAGTTATTATTATTATCCTTGATATTTTTTCTTCTAAATTATTTATTGTTATATTTTTAGTGTAGGTTTATTTATTTAACGGCTTCTATGTTTAGTAATTTTCAATTCCATTTTAATTATTCTATATCTAGTTATTTAAAATTAAATGTTTTCTCAATTATTTATAATTTTATAATAATTATGCTCTTCATTATCAAAATATTGGTTATATAGAATGTTTTTTATTTTATTTACCATTCCGTTATGATGAGGCTCATTGATTCACTATTTCTCCCACAATATTAAACCTTATTGTGAATTTTAGAACACCCATATTATGTTTCCATTTCTAGAGACTCCATAAATTTTGTATAGAAATATATGAAAGGATGGACTAATTATGAATAATTTTAACCTCAAAAAAGTATTTACATATTAATTTGTGTATTAATTTTTAATATCTTCCATGTTTGTGAAGCTAGTTTACCTGGAATACCAAACTGTTTATTCCATTGGGACACAACTTAATATTTTATTATTAAAATTTAATTGTAGTAGGAAATTGGTATGGTCTTACTATGTTCAGGTCACTATAGTTGGAAATGGATTATTTCTACTATCAACCATCACAACTAAAATTTGAAATTCAATGACTAGAGAACATAACCCTAAGTTATACTTTGAGGATACTTAGAGACGAATATCAATTTTTTTTGAAATGTATAAATTATTTTGGTCTCCATTTAAACATATCATTGTATGGATAAGATTTTTTTAATGGTTTTTAAATATAGGTAACTAGGGGTTATAAATACAATAGGTGCATCATGCCTAACAAGAGTGTGACCTGGTACATAACAACATGCCTTACTGCACACTTGTATTTACAATCCTGGGGGATATGCCTAAGATTATTGAAATTTTAAACGCAAACCAGAATGAAGGATTTGAAGAGGTAATGAATGTTAATTACATAGGTTAAACCTTATACCATGGAATGACATATGTTGAAATGAAATGGCTTATTTTTTTATGCATTGGTGTTTTATTGAAAACATTAGTTAAAGGAATAACAATTTATAAAATTTGGGGGATATAAATCATATTTTTGAAATTATATTACAATTTTTCTATAAAAAACACTACCTGTATTTCATTTGTCAGCACATCAAATTTTACAATGAAGTTGGGATTCATCCCATAACTGAAATATGAGAGGGGATTCATGCCAACCTCTATCCTATGTGATGTCCCTGATAATATATCATTATTTTTAGATAATCTATTTAAGAAATAAATATTAACAATGAAGCAGTAATAAAAATTATGAGGTTTATAAATTAATTTATTAAACATATTAGTTTTGGAATGTAGTTAGCGACAAACATAATGACATGTTTTTTGGATATTATAATCAATAAAATGTAAATTACAGTGTTTAAAAAAGGGGGTTTACTATATTATATCCATTTAATGGATAATGGGTTGAATTAGAATTTGATAAAAGATAAACATAAATATGGATCCATTTATATGATGTTAAAATGTTTAAAGTATGTACATTCCCAAAAATTATTGGCCAATTAAATATTTCTTAATCATTTTTAAAAGTAGTGTAAAACAAAAATTTCATCATAATTTAATTTTTTTTATTTATTCAATGGTATTTTAGATCATAAATTAATTATGGATTTATGGCCCTCGTCGTTACATCGATTGTTCAATTTTTTTAATCGATGACCGCAATCACTCCCTATGAGTTATTATGATATTAATCAATATTTATATTTCCACATTCCACTAATGTTATTCTATGCATACTCATGGTTATATGCTATTCCATATGACCTTTTTACAGATCATGTTCTCTTAGTGAGAAGATATTTCATTAAGTATTCACATGATATGGGATTTAAAAAAATATAATTATGAAATATAAAAAAATATAATACTGATAACAAGTTTAAATTATCAGGATGAAATTTAATTAAATTTAGGAGAACGTAACACCCCATTGATTCTTTACGAGTAACTTTTATTCAATATTATGTTTGACATGCAACAGCTTTTGAATAAAGTAATATTACCTCTTGATACATTAAAGTATATTTAATATTTAAAATAAATAGAAAATATTTTATATAGTGAAATAAACATAATAATGAGTTATCTTTCATCGCAGATAATAATTTATTTTTCTATTGGTTGTGTTTCCTGTAATACCTAATTTTTTATGAAATAATACATCATTAAAATATTATTATATTATTAGATATATAATAGCATGAATATAGGTGTTATGAATATTTTTAACCATGTTATGAGAATATATGTTTTACAAAAATATATAATGTAGTCATTAGTTACCAATTATTTAGAAATTAATATGATAACCAGTTGAAAATTATAAAAACAAATTAATGCTCAGAAAGTTGTCTTATGTAATATATTAACATATATATTATTAGTGAACTAAGTTAAATAATTATATGTATGTTATATATAAAAAATATTTTAATATATTCATCCAATAGATTTTATAGGCTTCAGATAAGGGCAATTACAATTTACACTTTTGGAGAAGGTAACAAGTTTAAATTATCAGGATGAAATTTAATTAAATTTAGGAGAAGGTAACACCCCATTGATTCTTTACGAGTAACTTTTATTCAATACTATATTTGACATGCAACAGCTTTTGAAGAAAGTAATATTACCAGTTGATACATTAAAGTATATTTAATATTTAAAATAAATAGAAAATATTTTATATAGTGAAATAAACATAATAATGAGTTATCTTTCATCGCAGATAATAATTTATTTTTCTATTGGTTGTGTTTCATGTAATACCTAATTTTTCATGAAATAATACAACATTAAAAATATTATTATATTATTAGATATATAATAGCATGAATATAGGTGTTATGAATATTTTTAACCATGTTATGAGAATATATGTTTTACAAAAATATATAATGTAGTCATTTGTTACCAATTATTTAGAAATTAATATGATAACCAGTTGAAAATTATAAAAACAAATTAATGCTCAGAAAGTTGTTTTATGTAATATATTAACATATATATTATTAGTGAACTAAGTTAAATAATTATATGTATGTTATATATAAAAAATATTTTATTATATTCATCCAATAGATTTTATAGTATTGTTATGCCCCATTGATAAAAACCCATAATTATCATCTATCATGAAAATACAACTACAATGACATTTACACTAATCTATTATTGATAAATATTTCGTCCAATTTTTCATTGGATGAAATACTACATAACTAATAGTTAATTACTGTATGTTTTATATTATATTCCAATTTTCATTTAATTCTAAACACCAAAAATAACTAAATTCTGATCTAATATGAGCACAGAAAACCTAAGAACATCAGAAAGAAAAAATTAAATAATTTGATATTTTTTTTCAAATATCTAACAGTGAAAAATCGACAGTAATTAGAATGATTACTGTTTTCGAATAATGGATCCCTAAAAAATATGTTTAATAATAAATCTTTAATATCTTCATAAAATGTTCTTTTCACATGGTAACCTCACCGAAAAATTTAAACATGATAGTATTCGTCATTAGCTATTGGTTTTGAGCATAATAATGGGTGAGATAAAATGATCCATAAGGGAAGAATTTAATAGATGAAAATAAAAATCATTATAAAATATAATATATACATGTAGGATATGTAATATAACCAATGTGTATATTCATAATTTTATAGAAGCATATCTATCATAAAATATATCATATTCAACATATTGTAATTATTTTGGAATAAAATTAAATATGAGTTATGGGATGTTAGATAAAAGATTCAATAATCATGATCCATGAGAATAAAACATAGGTGCACATAATATCATCATAATTTTTCAAATAAAACGAATGAGAATCACAAATATTATAATTTCATACCACTATGTAATTCATTGCATAGTAGACAAGGCCATTCACTCTCCTATAACATAAAACACTTAGGCTTTCCACCTACATCCACTAACATTGTGCAATTGTGATAACCTTTTCTTCCATCCTAATTTCATAATACATAAAAAAACTCCTTTATTACTTAAAGGATATAATATACCCACCCATTACATAATGACAAACCATATATTTATGTGATATTAGAATAAGAAACTATTTATAATTTCATCAATAATTAATATTTGAGATAGAAATGAGATTCCATGGAAAATATATATATTATTATAACAATTCATCCATAGAATGAATTTTTATATTATAATTTTATAATATCCCCATGTGGTATATTTAAAGAAAAATATTTTCAACCAGGATGAAAATAAATTTAAAAGATCAGTCAATATTACATTATTAATGAAAAATAAAAATCATCTTAAAATTTTCCCCATTATATTATTATAATTTATTAAAAAAATTGAATTACATTGAATAACCATAATAATATATAATGAAATAATAATATTGAAAATTAATGTTTCTGGAATGAAAATTTATTATTGTGTAATTTTTGTTTGAAATGATATTGTTTCTACCCCTTTAAATATAATATCAATGATTACATGAAAAGATGATACTAAACATTATAAATAATATTAATTATCAAATTATAAACCATGTTCAATGAATGACACATTAAGAAATTATTTAAGAATAAATATTGATGTCCAGAAGAAAATGATGAATTTGTACATGTATGAGAATGAACAACTTCTGGAGAGAGAAAATAAGTCATATATTTTGAAATATATCCTTTCTTAAACTATGAACCACATGTATGTCAAATTGTATGAATACATGTAAAAAAATGCATAAAAATTGGATAATTATTTATTAATGTTTTAGGGGGATTGAAAATATGATAACCATGTATGGTTGTTAAAAGATTGACCATCACAATTAAAAAATCATATCGTTAATTACACCATATCCATAAATCTCATATTTATTGAATTTAATTTTTCTACATTTATAATAATAATTATAAACGTTATAAAATATTATTGACTTTTATTCATATCTATTTTTATAATGACCGTAATTCTTAATTCATTACCCTTACATATGTTAATTATAGATTATTATCTACATTATATGATCGTAATATACATGTTTTAATAGACATTTTAGAATTTTGATGTCATCCCACATTGAATAAAACATTGTAAATCATTTAATAATTATTTAATGGACTTTTATAATGGTTCAAAAATTATTCTTTTAATCCAATTTAGGTTTTATAAAATGCATCTATATGATTTATAAGAATAGAGTCCATGATGTGTTTTTTAGTAATTTAACGACAAAAATCATTATATTTATTGTTTCTGTTCATTTTATTTCCATATTTAATGGTCAATAATCCTAAAATATGGGAATCATAAAATAAATATATAAAAATTCTTAATTTTAGTACACTTATTCACGGTGAATATGATATATTATATATATAATCATTCATATATTTTATTGAACCATCCCAAATAAATAATATATTTTACAATTGAATAATTACATTTTTTAAAATAATGTAATAGATATATGAGTTTAAATAAAGTTTAACGACTTTCATGTGACATAAACATAGTTTAGAATAATATTTATAACGATTGGAAAATATAATATAAATAAAATGGTCTAGGAGGATCTTAATACATCATGAATTCACTCCTCTATGGTAAGGGTTCCAAGGGAATGACGATCTTCGTTTCCATCTCTGATGTAGATGATAGAAAACATCAATGAAATATTTGTATATGTAAGATGGTAATTGATTCATAATATAGTGGAACTATTTTAATTTTTATCATGGGTTGTGAAGAGGTCCTTTTATTACTGATATTATATAGATCATTCAAATTTTATAATTATTGATTTTCGAAGAATATTTTAAAATTTAAAATGTATAGATATGTTTAATAAACCACAAACACTGTAGATTTCATGAGTTATTAAATTTTATTAAAACTTACATAAGTATAAATTAATTTAATCATAACCAATGCTTTATGTTTTTTAATGTTTACATATGTTGTTTCATATTCTCCCTTGATAACATTATTATGTTGAAAAATGTAATTTAATCACATGAAAAATTTTAAGATGTATGAATCCAAATTAAAAACCCATTAAAGATAATTAAATAACTAATAATGTGAATACTTTATTCTATGTGGAATCATAAAATATAGAGTATAATATCTTTTTAATAAAAAATTACATTTAACATATTCAGTGATCTAAATCCATTTTTATGTTACTAAAAAATTCCATGATTTTTACTCTATTTTATTACGTCAAAATTTACATGTAAAATAATTCCATAAATTTGATGAATTTAAGATCTTATGAAAAAAATTCCACCCCACCTATAAAAAAGTTCTGTCAAATAATTTCGCCCTTCAATATTAAATAATTTTTATCACATCCAATTAAAAGTAATTAGTAACAAATAATTTTTAAAATCTACTTCAATGAGAGAAAAAAATTAGTTTTTTTTATAATTATAAAACATTAGTTATTAACCATAATAATAATATTTATTTATAACGTAAAAAAATATATTTTTATATTAATGTATTTAAACTACATATTATAATTATATTTTATTGAAAAATTAATTATTATTATATATATATATCATATTAATTTTGACTTGAAATAAATTATCATAGATAAATATTGTAACATTCATAATTAGTGACCAGATTTCCAAGGACTATACATAAAATGATCTCACTACAATCCAATATATAAACACATAAAAAAATTTAGATTCAATATTATATTTATTTACATCATTCCCAAATTATCTATTTTGATTAAAATTATTTTTCATATTTGAATAGTTTTAATCATAGGTATGATCATTACCTAATAAAAAATGAACATGTACTACATGATTGAACGGATTTTCTTTAATATATCAGTTATTCTAGAATATATTTTTGAAATGGAGATTTGAATTTTTTTCATAATATAATAATAATTATCTTATATTGTATTGTTTTATAAAAATAAAATGTTTTACAATTCATTTATTTTTTGTGTTGAGTTTAATAAAGAATATAGTGCGTTTTATCCACTTATTAAGAGATCAATGTTTTAAACCAATGTTTTATTTGTAATGATTCATGATATTTGATATATTGAATTTTTATAGACCCACACCTATATGTGGTGGATATTTTTGATAGATGATTCTTCACTTTACATAAAATGTGATGGTTTGGGGCCTAACATTCCGCATTATAGAATCCTTCCATGGTAGCCACAAAATGGTTCCTTAAGAAGGTGGACCACATGACCTTAATCATGACACTCTAGAAGATAAAGGATGTCGACTAGAAGAGAGGATGTTGGATATGCCCCTGGGAAAACCACTCCCTCATAGATCTGAGTGGAGAAGTATGGAATGTATTACATACAAGAATCCAAAATTGAATATCTAAACAACATTAGTATAATAATGAATATGTATAAGCTGAATAGTACAAGTATACAAACACATTGATGATAACAAAAAAATTACATGAAAACAAGTTCATATAAATAGGGAAGGAAATCTTATATAAGATGCTACAAAAAAGGAATATGTCATTAACTATAACAATTGGGCCCCATTGATAGCACAAAACCCCCACCTTAACATGGTAATCGGGTCCTAGCTCGACATGTACCACCTGTTTCCCCCTCATACATTATGTCCCTCCATGGCACCCACCCTTATGCCTGAATGGGTCATTAGAATAATGAATATCCCCATAGTCCAACACATTTTTTTATGGTGTGCTTTATCCTCAAATGCACACACCTTGGGAAACGTCCAAGAAGGATAAAAATCCTATATAATATTTAAAAGAATCAGTAAAAGTGAGAATAAGAAATAGCATAATAATAAATATGTTAAAGCTGAATAATACATGGATAAAAATGATAATTATTATAATGTAACTATAAAAAACTAGTACATGTAGAATATGGGATAAATGCATATACCAGATGATAATTTAAAAAAAAAGGTAAAATTAAATTATAATAACAACTAGGTCCCGCTGAAACCACATACACCATTACTTAACCAGGTCATCACTTCCCGGCCCGCACAGTACTACCAATTTCCTAGAAGACATGTGGTCCCCTTAACGGGGCCCACCCACATGCCCTAATGGTAAATTAGACTAATTAATTTCCCCATTGGCATACATGTGTTCCTTAAATTGTGTGTTTTCCTCACTCTTACACAACCAGTGAAAATTACCAAAAGGTCACCCATCCTGATCACTACTGTCTTCGAAGCATATTTATTTATGTAGTTATAATTATGTATGATCCTAAAAATAATGGTGATAATTTTTGAAATGAGTCAAATTTTATAGTCCATTAACTCCTTAAAATTTTATGGAGTTAACCCCCCTTTTATAGAAAAACAAAAATATTTTTATCCTATTTTTCATCTCAGGAAGTTATGTAACACATAAGGCTGAGTTCCTCCTCTGATACTAATATAACAACTAGGCCTCGTTGATAGCACAAAAACCCTCGTTAACTATGCAGATCTAATCGGGTAGGTTCTTGACAAGGAAGGCGATAATTTTTTAAATGATTCAAATAATCTATTCTTTTTACTCCTTAACATTATGGGGTGTTACATCCCCCTCCCACCCTTAGAGAACAAAATTCCTGTTACAGACCCTAAATCTCAAACCAAGAATTACTACAACATAGATGGTTGATTTCCTGTATTGATACCAAAGTAACAATTAGGCCCCTAAAACCCCACAAACAACCCGCATTAAAATTGATGTATGTTCCTTGCCCAACATGCACTACCTATTTTCTATCAGACACATGGTACCCTCGATGGGGCCAACCCACATGAATGAATAGGTCATTAGAAGAATGATTATTCAAACTATAATACACATGTTCTTTCTAGTGTTCTATTTCTTCACTTGCACACACCATAGGAAACTTATTAGATTTTCACCCATGATGATCATTACACCATTCTATGAATGATTAAATGTTGAGGTCTAATTAGTTCCTATATTGAAAATAATGTTTCACATTGTTGAAATGGGTCAAATGATTTTAGTCTTTTAACTCATTAACATTCTAGTGTGTATCATTCACCCCTAGTAGAGAATAACATAAACATTATGGACCCTACAACTCATTTTAAGAAGTACAACAACACTTATGAAGGTGCACCACCTCTAATTCCAATAAAAAAATTAGTACATGTTAATTGTGCATACACCTTTCTTTAGTATGAACATTTGTTCCTCGACTAGTAAGTAGAATCATTTTCCTCACCATCACATTGTACCATCAATGGCTCCCCCACACTACTGAACGAGTCATTAGACTATTGATTATCTTGAAATGCATACACATTTTCTTTATAGGGTTCTTTTTATGCACTCTAAAACACCCATAGATCCTTCCTATAAGGTCACAGATCCTGATCAATACTATGAGAAAATCATGCTTAAATATAGAATTATAATATGGTAGGCTCCCAAACATAAAGGTTCACAATGCTAACATGAGTCAAATCATTTAATCTTTTTACCAACTAACATCCTAGGGAGTAACATAGCACCACACTCCCATTTATATAACAACATCAATATTATGGAGCCCATATCGTGTCCCAAGTCATAATACATCCCATAATGATGAGTTAATCATCTCATTACAATATAACATTGATGCCCTACTCACATCAAATACACCATGCCTTAACATTTCCATCAGGTCATGGCCTGCACGGTATGAACAATTTCCCCACAGACCTATAGTACCCTCCATGGGTCCCATACACATTCTTTAATGGGTCAATAGACTAATAAATTTTTCACAATCCAAAACACATTCATTATAGTTTTATGTGTCCTCACAATCACAAACCCTATGATAATTTTCGGATGTCCATAGATTTTAATGACTACTCCAATAGAAACGTACCTTACAGTGGAGTTCATATTAGGTAGTCTCCCGAAATAAAAGGAGAACCATGTTGATAAGAGTAAAAGAAATTGTAACACCCAGGTAAATAAAGAATATAACATCTTTATATTTATCCATATTTTTGAATCAAATATTAATATTACTTTAAAAGGGATGTAATGCTCGATGGCGTACCCAATACACAACAACGAGTTTCTTGGGAATCTTATGTTGCACTCTAATAATAAAATAATATTAATTTAAATGGCAGTTAACATGGAGCCGTTGTATTGGCGGGAATGGATAGAAATAACTAAAATATGATTATACATGTTTTTAAATGTTTCTAAATTTATCCAATAAAAGATAAAGGCTTAAAATACGGAAAGATTCCAATTCTAGGCGTATATGCCCTAGTTTTCACTAAAGGTTCACTTATTGCCTTTTGATGGAAAACCGTCATTAAATATAGTTTTGTTCACTCTTATACATTCTATTGGAACAAATAAAACTTTTCTTTATAATCGGGACATCAAAATTTAGTTTGTGTAATTTTTTGGTATCTTTCCGATAAAGTTCATTTTTTTAATGAATAGTGTAAAATGTTGTATTTTAATTCAAAACCTCTTTTTAATCTAATTTATTTATATTATTATATTATCATTTGAATTGGTTTTAAAGTGAAACTAGAAAATATTTTTACCATTAAATCCAATAGTGGTCGTTGGAATTAATTTCACTTTGAAATCGGACTTAAACTAGTGTCAATCTTTTGATACTTATTGTTTCATAAAAACACGCTATTTGCTCTGACAGCGGGAATTAATTATTAAATTAATTAATTCAACTTATATGTTGTGAATTTTTTAAAATGGAATTCATTTTTGAATTTGGAATATCAAATATAGCTTAGGGTGAATTTTTGGTAATTTTCTGAAAAACTTCAATTTTTGATGAATAGTGAAACCACTAAGTGGTAATTATAAAAACTGATTTTTCCGTTTAAATGAAATTTTTCCATATTTGTGTTTTGAATTTCAAAAATCCGACATACATGGTTTTCATTAAGAAGTAAAATGTGGTTCAATGGGATAAAAATATTTTTTTGGGGAATAGTAACTTATTAAGTTTTTAATCGCGATTAGTGGTAATTAGTGTAGTTTAAGGTAAAAATAATGATTTAATAAAATAAGACGAGTTCGAAACATGTCTTACCCTCATTTGTTGTGTCATGGCCGACCAAAAAGAGCCATGGTTCAACTTGGGGACCCCATGGAGCCACTTTGGTTGGGAAATGACATAAATAACTTTTTATTTAATGTAAAAGTAAAAATGACACAAACATCAAATGTTTTACGAAAACAATTTTTACATGGGGTTATAAAGATCATATTTTTGATTATAAATAGTCATTGGAAATATAAAAAGATTTCATACATCATAGTATTTTTTTTATAATTTTTAGATACTAAATAAATTAAATTATTTATGACATCATGATGACGCAGCGATGACCTCATTATTTAACGATTTAAATAAAATGGAAAGATATTGTAAACTCTATGAACTACACATGTCCAAGACTTATTGGATGGGTGGATTTCGAACCCTTAACACCTTAACCACAAATTATATCATTGTGGGACCTTTTAAAACCGAAACACATTTTCAAATAAAGTAATATTTCTTTACTTTCCAAAAGTTCCCCTCCTCTCCTCTTATAAAAGGCCCCCACCTCTACCTCCTTACCCACACTCCCAAAGCCTTTGGCTCGGCCAAACCCTACCCATTTTGTCTCTCCACTTCCCTCTATAACTCCTTGAAGCCTCACGTTGGGCATAAGTCTTCCCAAGGAAGCTTTTGAGCTCGAACCAAAGGGATTTACCCGATTTTAAGGTAATGTCTTCTTTTGAGTCCTTTTGTTTTATTTTGCTTCTCCAACCCCCTAAACTCTTTTTATTCTTTTCATTTGTAAAAACTACAGTATCCTCAATATACTAGTATGTTGTTATAATAATTATTTGAGCTACACTTACACACAACTACATCTAATGGTTAACAAATATACTGTTTCCGTGGATGGCGAATTTATGCCTCCCGAAACGATGATTGTTCAACATTCTTTTAACACCTTAAAAGGTGTCCATTAAGATGTCACTATATTTATATATGATATATAATATGTTTATGTTTTACTTAAGCTTCTATATTTTTCATTTGTGGCTTACCTTTATGGCTTCCATTATGGGTATACGCGATATCTTCATTTAAGGAAGTGCGGATTACCGCCCCCTCAAAGTGATTTGATTCGTTATTACCATATGTGGTAAGTACAAAGGGTATATTTAATGATATTATATATGATAAAATACTGGAATTAAAATACTATTATGTATCATTATGTTTTAATTCCATTAAATATGAAATAGAAATGGAAGTAGCGTTCATGTGTGCGTACGGCTTACCATCTCCATGAACAGTACATTTCATTTTTTATCTCAAAAATATCATATACTATTATAAGTACATATATACAATAGATATATATGATGTAGGATACATCTAAATGATTAATATAATTCTGGAATTAAAATATACATACCTCTCATATAGTTTTAATTCCATTAATACAACATAGAAATGAAAGTAGCGTTCATGCGTACGTACGGCTTACAGTCTCCATGAACGATGCATTTCATTTCTTTCCTCTAAATGATTATGTGATATTATAAATACATGTATATACTGGATATATATGATATATATGATATCCAAATCAGTAATGTCATTTTGGATATAGAGAACCTTTTACCACACGAACAACATGTAATTGTAAGAAGTCCACTTTCGACTTAAGAACCAAATATCGAAAAAACAATCATTATTAACTTAATGATTACATAATGTTTATAACATGGAAATAAGTGATATAAAAGGAATAATAAGCTTGAAAAAGGTTCTTAATCAAGTAGAAATTAAATCAAGTTTATTATTCAGGAGATTAAAGAACGATCGAGTCAAGTCGGACCCGAGGTAAGGGATCCTACACCTCTCTTTCTTTTTAAGTACACTCTTTTATGTCATTCCTTTTAAGCTCATATTTCTTATGATTGAGATGTTATTTTATATTAATCCCACTGTACTTATTATGTTCATATTATGAGAGACCCTATTTTCTCTCATCAATCCTTTTTGGAAGTTTTAAGTGGCGCCGTTAGGCTGCCGAGTTTTCATAAGGGATTTTTCATATCACTTTTATTCCTGTGAGATTTATGCTACATTTGCCACAATTTCATTTGAGTGATTTATGGACTTCCCATTATTACAATCCTTTTTTAATATAATTCCTTTTATGGGTATTTACATATTCATTGTATGAAACTTCTTCGATGAGGTGTACTTTTCGAAAGTTGCCCAAGTCGGTAAGGGAACCTTTCACCCTCCTTTTTTTTAAAAGACTTCATTTGTTATGTATTTTAATTCACATACTAATATGTTGGGATATGTTCTTCTATATCCTGATTGATGTAACTTTTATTTCCAAGTGATGAGATTTTCTTTTTATCTCTCATCAACTCATTTTCTGAATTTTTGAAGTGACGCCGTTAGGCTGTCGAATTTTACCAAGGGAACGTTTTAACCCAATTTCGATTTCTTTGGGTTCAACATGTAGTTATTGAATATGTCATCCTTTGAATATGTGTGAATGACCTTTTATTTTTTTAAACTTAATATCCAATTATATTGGGTGTATTTATTTTTGGCACACATAATTTTGATATTGATTTATCCTTAATTTAAGGATACCTTCTTTATAAGGGATTTCATCACATTTTACATCCCTATTGAGACTTCATTGTTGTTATGCACCAATTCACTCATATATGGTGTATATACTTTCCTTTGGAATATTATATCATGAATCCATTTATTCTCATGATATTATAAAGTTCTGATTAAATGTTATTCCTCAATTATTGTATTCAAGTGTCTCTAATTTTAGTAAAAACCCTTTGACCAAAGTATCGTTTTAAATGTTTTAATGACTTGTTCTTATTAATATCCATGTTTTCAAAATGGTTTTAAGGATTTATTTATATGGATATTAATGGTTTAAAATGTTAAAAGCTTCAAGGTGTAAAGGGACTTCGTCTCAATCTCCTTTCATTGAGGCATATTTCGTTTTATACACAACATTCTTTTATACGGTGTATAAACCCCTTTGACTTATACTTTTATACAAAAGGAATCTTTTTCTACGAAGAGTTTTAGTAAACGACAAAAAGGAATATTTTTTTAACGTACGCGGTGACAACGACCTTTTCCATCTCCGTGAGTATTATTTGGTTTTTGGCTTCCTCAACAAGCCGTAATGTTTTTAAAATAAAATAAATAACTACCATATACTCTTTTATGTATTTTGGTATTGAAAATGGTTTTGATAAAGGATTCTATTATGATATATTATGATTGAAATGTGGAAGTGTTATCATTCCTTTATATTGTTTTTATGTTTTATGATTTTATATTGGTACTTGGACATTTTAATGGGTGGTTACGTTATAAACCATATGACGGGTGGTGTCGTGAATACCAGGACGGGTGGTTACGTTATAACCTCCAATGCATTGGGTATGGAAGTCGGCCGTATGGCTATTCCATTTAGTATGTATGTAAATTGGCCGTATGGATATTCCATTTAGTGATATGTGTGGAAGTCGACCTTATGGTTATTCAACTTAAGTATGTTTATGTCCCATGTTACCTTTATATATGTTATGTGTTCTTTATATGGGTTTTATGGTAATACTTTGGTTACAAAAAGGTCTGTAATGATACTTTATTCAGTGAAGAGTTTTTACTACTTTATGAAGGTGAAGGTATTACTTTGATAGAGTATACATGGTTTACTTGATGTTTGAAAAAATAACAGTTTTCATTCTTTGTGTATCCCTTACTGAGCTTTTTATGCTCACCCCAAGTTTTTTTGAAATGTTTTTCACAGGACTTAATGTGGAATAAGGTCAAGGATGGGATCAAGGGAATTTCATTCTATTTAAAACATGGAACTGGACATGTTTTTTTTAAGAGTTGTTTTTATTATGGAAACTTAGTAGAAGTGTCTACATTGTAATCTTTTGAGATGTAATAGTTATGTTCTAATTCTCTAAAACTCTAAACCTGAAAAGATCCTCAATGTGAATTATTCATTTAATTCAATATTAAATAAGGTTTAAGGACGGGGCCTTATAGTTGGCATCAAAGGTCGGTTTAGATAACTTTAGAGGTTAGGGTATTCTCTAAGCATAAATGACATTACCATAATGGTTAGGATTTCAAAAAGAGCCCTAGTTTTAGATAAATTGAATGAGTAAGTATATCTTACTGTTTATATTCCTCATTAGTACATGATGGTTATGTTGATATACTCACACTGACCTTTTTGGTTTTAGTAAATGGATGGATCTAGCAGGCACCAAAGTGACAATGGGTTTGAAGGAAACTGTGGTGGTTCTCTGATTATGATACTGGATGAGATGGGGGATTCAATTAGGAATCTCATAGTTGTTCTAAACCAACTATCAAGGAGTCATGATCAACTACTTCAACCTTGGTGAGTTCTCTAATGAATCATGTATGATATGGCCAACTCGATGTGGAAATTCAGGTAATAATTATTAATGTAACCATTAGGGTTTATATGATCCTTAATTTTTAGGTAATTATGGGTTACTCTATGATATGATGGAAAATGAAAGGAATGAGATAAACTTGAGGTTAAAATATGTTATAATTATTCTTGAAGATTTTATCTCATTTTGGGGAATGTTTTACGAATTATATAGTTTTGGAAAAAGGATAACACGCAGACTGTGTGACAACCCGTCGCGTCGGACAAAGCCATGGGAATCGAACCCACAACCAAAGTGCCACTGGTATTTATCGCCTACCACTGGACTACGTGAAGTCCCTGGTTAGTTTGACTGATTCTTTTTAGTTATATTATTTTATTAATTAAGAGTAATTTGATTTTGGGTTATTTATGAAAATGATTAACCTATCATGGAGGATATGTGATTAGGTTAATTACTTTTCAATATGAGACTTTAGGAGAAACTGATGTTGTTTGGAGATAAATGTTACGATTTAACTTGGAAGACTATGTGACTAAATCCTTCAAATATTTGGGTTTCAATATTAGATTGGTTTACTTTGAAGAATTTTATGGACAAATTGATTATAGAATGGTTCTCATTGATCTTTGGGTTTGGTTGGACAAATTTTGGAGATTAAGAATAGATTTTCTTTTTATAAAGGGTTATCCTTTTCTGGATTATCTGACCTTGTACTAACCTTTCTGGTTTTGGTTTTGGTTAAAGCCTAAAGACATGGGATGTATATGGTTCTCTTTGGTGGATTAGGTGATTCTCTAGAAGTTGATTATAGTAGTCTTAATGTGAAAAAGTCTTCCTAAATACTCGTCTTTTGGAAAAAAAATATGAGTTTGATTAAGGAATCTAGTAAAAGTTGAAAGTCAACATGATAAGTGATTATGTTTCCTTATGAATAAATTCCTCAATAAAAAGTAGCTTAAAACAAAAATTTTGTCTATTAACTTTTCCTACTGGGGAATCGAATACTGTTTAACCCATCACAAGTTTGTGATTTTCTCATGGTTAACTTTCTCCTAAACATGTTTTCTATCACTCTCCATCAGAACATGACCCTTTTCTTTTTCTTCCATGTCCATGTTTTCGTACACGGAATCCTATTATGGGTTAACTCGGGTGACCTTTTTACTTATCTTTAGTTATTTTAAAGTGATTGTTTTACCGACTCTTCTTCCGATGTGGGACTTTCAAGGATGTTTCCAAGCCCAATTTTTAAAATTGCGAGGACGCAATTCCCCAAAGGGGGGAAGGGTGTAACACACCGGGTAAATAAAGAATATAACATCTTTATATTTATCCATATTTGTGAATCAAATATTAATATTACTTTAAAGGGGATGTACTGTTCGATGGCGTACCCAATACGCAACAATGAGTTTCTTGGGAATCTTATGTTGCACTCTAATAATAAAATAATATTATTTTAAATAGCAGTTAACATGTAGCCGTTGTATTGGTGGGAATGGATAGAAATAACTAAAATATGATTTTACATGTTTTTAAATGTTTTTAAATTTATCCAATAAAAGATAAAGGCTTAAAATACGGAAAGAATTCAATTTTAGGCGTATATGCCCTAGTTTTCACTAAAGGTTCACTTATCACCTTTTGATGGAGAACCATCAATAAATATAGTTTTTTTCACTCTTATACATTCTATTGGACCAAATAAAACTCTTCTTTAGAATCGGGACATCAAAATTTACTTTGTGTAAATTTTTGGTATCTTTCCGATAAAGTTCATTTTTTTAATGAATAGTGTAAAATGTTGTATTTTAATTCAAAACCACTTTTTAATCTAATTTATTTATATTATTAGATCATAATTTGATTTGGTTTTAAAGTTAAACTAGAAAATATTTTTACCATTAAATCCAATAGTGGTCGTTGGAATTAATTTCACTTTGAAATCGGACTTAAACTAGTGTCAATCTTTTGATACTTATTGTTTCATAAAAACACGCTATTTGCTCTGACAGCGGGAATTAATTATTAAATTAATTAATGCAAATTATATGTTGTGAATTTTTTAAAATGGACTTCATTTTTGAATTCTGAATATCAAATATAGCTTAGGGTGAATTTTTGGTAATTTTCTGAAAAACTTCAATTTTTGATGAATAGTGAAACCACTAAGTGGTACTTATAAAAACTGATTTTTCCATTTAAATAGAATTTTGCCATCTTTGTGTTTTGAATTTCAAAAATCCGACATAAATGGTTGTCATTAAGAAGTAAAATGTGGTTCAATGGGATAAAAATAATTTTTTGGTGAATAGTAACTTATTAAGTTTTTAATCGCGATTAGTGGTAATTAGTGTAGTTTAAGGTAAAAATAATGCTTTAATAAAATAAGATGAGCTTGACACATGTCCTACCCTCATTGGTTGTGTCATGGCCGACCATGAAAAGCCATGGGTAAACTTGGGGACCCCATGGAGCCACTTTGGTTGGGAAATGACATAAATTACTTTTATAAAAAACTCTAATGATATAAGATAAAAAAAACATACACAAATAATAGAAAAATAAAATAATAGGTAATGAAATATTTATGTATTTTGGTAAAAGATAGAATAATTTACCCAATTAAGAAGTTACATTCTCCAAAGATCATTTTTATTTTGTTTACTTCTATAAAATATTAATTAATTTATTATATTTGTTCTAAGATTACATAAATTAATTGAAAATAATTATATTTTTTATTGTATTTTTTATACCTACGCTTTCTTATACATCTATGAAATGTGATACACAATTATCGTTCGTGTGTATGACTGACTACTGCCTCACGAAATATGGTCAATTGTTCTTCAATTTCCAATTTAAATGATTGGAAAAATGATAGATTTATAGTTTATATATATTAAATATATAGAATTTATATAATTTTTATTCATCTATATTTTTTATATGACACCTAATATCATTATTTTTATTTTTTAGCAATATGATAACATCATTTCTGGACGTCTGGTCTACCATCTCATCAAAGTGATGTGATTCGTTCATGCTATATATGGAATGTATAATGGATGGTTTAAGAATTATATGATAAATATATTACATCCATATGATACATAAATTAATATATATATATATATATATATATCATTTTTTACTCTTTTAATGAAAAAAGAAATGGAAGTAGAGTTTAGGTGTACATACAACCTACCATCTCGATGAACTGTGCATTTCATTTCCCCTCTCAAAATATTTTGTATTAGTCTAAAGACAGGTATAATAGATATATAGGTAATATAAATCCTAGATGAATTTAAGGATATGTTTAAATAATTATCTTATTAATAGGAGAAACAAGTAACAATTCAACACATACTCAATAAACTAGAAAATTAATACCTGATACAGGGAAAAGAATGAATTATTGTTTAAAAATGGGTAATAAGATATTACAAGATGATAATATATGATAAATTAAATATTATTATTCTTTTGTAAATAAATTGGGGCTTCAGCCCCATCCTTTTAAAAAAATAACATCATTTCTCTCTATTGTCAGTGAAACTATTTTTTTCTAAAAACAGTATTTTATAGAAAGGGTAAACGAGATCATTTTGAACGTTAAATTTTTTTTTATTAATGAAATTATGCCCCTTTCTGTTTATTTTTTTCAACGTAATATAAATCTCACATTCCAATCAAGGGAATTTTCAATCTCTTTTACTATACGAAAGGATAGTTCATTTTAACTAAGAAATAATGTTGGGAGTTATGCACCATTGATTATTTGGGGATTATTTTGAATGATTAATAGGATAATTTTTAAATAATTTTTTAAAGATTTCATTAAATACATGTTTTTTAAAATTATTTTTCAGAAATTATAAATATATTTTCCTAAATATATTTATGAATTCTATTTCTATAGTATATTCATTCATTAATGAAAAAACCCCCATAGTTTTTACTCTATAAGGTATATGTTGAATTGGAACCATAAATAATTTTCATACGGATTTTTTATAATTTATTTTTTCATGAATAGTATCCAAAAACAATTCATTGAATTATTTCATTATTCCCCATACAATATGTAATTTCTCATGATCATTGAACAACAAATTTACACTAATTAGAAATATCATTTATCATGGATATCTTCAACACATAAAATGTATTATATTTTTAAATAAATTAAAGTAATTTATCATTATTTTTTATCTATAGATATATTAGAAAATATTTATTTGTTACTCAATCAAGGTATTTCATATCACACTATTTTCATGAATGTAAATTGATTGTTTGATGAATAAGAAATTATTTGGACTAGTAGGACATATATTTAGGATCATCTATTATAATCACCTACATAAGCTAGTAGTCTCATGGTTTAAATTTAGTTGGTAAAAAACACATAGAGTTTTTCCACACCTAATTAATGTGTCTCTAATGAAAAAAATGAACTGCATTATGAAAGGTCTTGAAAGTAGTATAATTAACCATCTTGTGAAATTCCTTGATTCTAACGGTATCAGGTTCCATGGAAAAATGAAATCTAATATTTAAATATTTCCATTTTATATAATTTAGTTATTATTATTATCCTTGATATTTTTTCTTCTAAATTATTTATTGGTATATTTTTAGTATAGGTTTATTTATTTAACGGCTTCTATGTTTAGTTATTTTCAATTCCATTTTAATTATTCTATATCTAGTTATTTAAAATAAAATGTTTTCTCAATTATTTATAATTTTATAATAATTATGCTCTTCATTATCAAAATATTGGTTATATAGAATGTTTTTTATTTTATTTACCATTCCATTATGATGAGGCTCATTGATTCACTATTTCTCCCACAATATTAAACCTTATTGTGAATTTTAGAACACCCATATTATGTTTCCATTTATAGAGACTCCATAAATTTTGTATAGAAATATATGAAAGGATGGACTAATTATGAATAATTTTAACCTCAAAAAAAGTATTTACATATTAATTTGTGTATTAATTTTTAATATCTTCCATGTTTGTGAAGCTAGTTTACCTGGAATACCAAACTATTTATTCCATTGGGGCACAACTTAATATTTTATTATTAAAATTTAATTGTAGTAGGAAATTGGTATGGTCTTACTATGTTCAGGTCACTATAGTTGGAAATGGATTATTTCTACTATCAACCATCACAACTAAAATTTGAAATTCAATGACTAGAGAACATAACCCTAAGTTATACTTTGAGGATACTTACAGACGGATATCAATTTTTTTTTGAAATGTATAAATTATTTTGGTCTTCATTTAAACATATCATTGTATGGATAAGATTTTTTTAATGGTTTTTAAATATAGGTAACTAGGGGTTATAAATCCAACAGGTGCATCATGCCTAACAAGAGTGTGACCTGGTACATAACAACATGCCTTACTGCACACTTGTATTGACAATCCTGGGGGATATGCCTAAGATTATTGAAATTTTAAACGCAAACCAGAATGAAGGATTTGAAGAAGTAATGAATGTTAATTACATAGGTTAAACCTTATACCATGGAATGACATATGTTGAAATGAAATGGTTTATTTTTTTTATGCATTGGTGTTTTATTGAAAACATTAGTTAAAGGAATAATAATTTATTAAATCTTGGGGATATAAATCATATTTTTGAAATTATATTACAATTTTTCTATAAAAAACACTACCTGTATTTCATTTGTCAGAACATCAAATTTGACAATGAAGTTGGGATTCATCCCATAATTGAAATATGAGAGGGGATTCATGCCAACCTCTATCCTATGTGATGTCCCAGATAATATATCATTATTTTTAGATAATCTATTTAAGAAATAAATATTAACAATGAAGCAGTAATAAAAATTATGAGGTTTATAAATTAATTTACTAAACATATTAGTTTTGGAATGTAGTTAGCGACAAACATAATGACATGTTTTTTGGATATTATAATCAATAAAATGTAAATTACAGTGTTTAAAAAAGGGGGTTTACTATATTATATCCATTTAATGGATAATGGGTTGAATTATAATTTGATAAAAGATAAACATAAATATGGAGCCGTTTATATGATGTTAAAATGTTTAAAGTATGCACATTTCCAAAAATTATTGGTCAATTAAATATTTCTTAATCATTTTGAAAAGTAGCGTAAAACAAAAATTTCATCACAATTTTAAAATTTTTATTTATTCATTGGTATTTTAGATCATAAATTAATTATGGATTTATGGCCCAGGTCGTTACATTGATTGTTCAATTTTTTTTATCGATGACTGCAATCACTCCCTATGAGTTATTATGATATTAATCCATATTTATATTTCCACATTCCACTAATGTTATTCTATGCATACTCATGGTTATATGCTATTCCATATGACCTTTGTACAGATCATGTTCTCTTAGTGAGAAGATATTTCATTAAGTATTCACATGATATGGGATTTAAAAAATATAATTATGAAATATAAAAAAATATAATACTGATAACAAGTTTAAATTATCAGGATGAAATTTAATTAAATTTAGGATAAGGTAACACCCCATTGAATCTTTACGAGTAACTTTTATTCAATATTACGTTTGACATGCAACAAGTTTTGAAGAAAGTAATATTACCTCTTGATACATTAAAGTATATTTAATATTTAAAATAAATAGAAAATATTTTATATAGTGAAATAAACATAATAATGAGTTATCTTTCATCGTAGATAATAATTTATTTTTCTATTGGTTGTGTTTCCTGTAATACCAAATTTTTCATGAAATAATACATCATTAAAATATTATTATATTATTAGATATATAATAGCATGAATATAGGTGTTATGAATATTTTTAACCATGTTATGAGATTATATGTTTTAGAAAAATATATAATGTAGTCATTAGTTACCAATTATTTAGAAATTAATATGATAACCAGTTGAAAATTATAAAAACAAATTAATGCTCAGAAAGTTGTTTTATGTAATATATTAACATATATATTATTAGTGAACTAAGTTAAATAATTATATGTATGTTATATATAAAAAATATTTTATTATATTCATCCAGTAGATTTTATAGGCTTCAGATAAGGGAAATTACAATTTACACTTTAGGAGAAGGTAACAAGTTTAAATTATCAGGATTAAATTTAATTAAATTTAGGAGAAGGTAACACCCCATTGATTCCTTACGAGTAACTTTTATTCAATACTATGTTTGACATGCAACAGCTTTTGAAGAAAGTAATATTACCTCTTGATACATTAAAGTATATTTAATATTTAAAATAAATAGAAAATATTTTATATAGTGAAATAAACATAATAATGAGTTGTGTTTCATCGCAGATAATAATTTATTTTTCTATTGGTTGTGTTTCATGTAATACCTAATTTTTCATGAAATAATACATCATTAAAATATTATTATATTATTAGATATATAATAGCATGAATATAGGTGTTATGAATATTTTTAACCATGTTCTGAGAATATATGTTTTACAAAAATATATAATGTAGTCATTGGTTACCAATTATTTAGAAATTAATTTGATAACCAGTTGAAAATTATAAAAACAAATTAATGCTCAGAAAGTTGTTTTATGTAATATATTAATATATATATTATTAGTGAACTAAGTTAAATAATTATATGTATGTTATATATAAAAAATACTTTATTATATTCATCCAATAGATTTTATAGTATTGTTATGCCCCATTGATAAAAACCCATAATTATCATCTATCATGAAAAATACAACTACAATGACATTTAAACTAATCTATTATTGATAAATATTTCATCCAATTTCTCATTGGAAGAAATACTACATAACTAATAGTTAATTACTGTATGTTTTATATTATATTCCAATTTTCATTTAATTCTAAACACCCAAAATAACTAAATACTGCTCTAATATGAGCACAGAAAACCTAAGCACATCAGAAAGAAAAAATTAAATAATTTGATATTTTTTTTCAAATATCTAACAGTGAAAAATCGACAGTAATTAGAATGATTACTGTTTTCGAATAATGGATCCCTAAAAAATATGTTTAATAATAAATCTTTAATATCTTCATAAAATGTTCTTTTCACATGGTAACCTCACCGAAAAATTTAAACATGATAGTATTCGTCATTAGCTATTGGTTTTGAGCATAATAATGGGTGAGATAAAATGATCCATAAGGGAAGAATTTAATAGATGAAAATAAAAATCATTATAAAATATAATATATACATGTAGGATATGTAATATAATCAATGTGTATATTCATAATTTTATAGAAGCATACCTATCATAAAATATATCATAAAAAACATATTATAATTATTTTGGAATAAAATTAAATATGACTTATGGGATGTTGGATAAAAGATTCAATAATCATGATCCATGAGAATAAAACATAGGCGCACATAATATCAACATAATTTTTCAAAAAAAACGAATCAGAATCACAAAAATTATAATTTCATACCACTTTGTAATTCATTGCATAGTAGACAAGGCCATTCACTCTCCTATAACATAAAACACTTAGGATTTCCACCTACATCCACTAACATTGTGCAACTGTGATAACCTTTTCTTCCATCCTAATTTCATAATACATAAAACAACTCCTTTATTACTTAAAGGATATAATATACCCACCCATTACATAATGACAAACCATATATTTATGTGATATTAGAATAAGAAACTATTCATAATTTCATAAATAATTAATATTTGAGATAGAAATGAGATTCCATGGAAAATATATATATTATTATCATAATTCATCCATAGAATGAATTTTTATATTATAATTTTATAATATCCCCATGTGATATATTTAAAGAAAAATATTTTCAACCAGGATGAAAATAAATTTAAAAGACCAGTCAATATTACATTATTAATGAAAAATAAAAATCATCTTAAAATTTTCCCTATTATATTATTATAATTTATTAAAAAAATTTAATTACATTGAATAACCATAATAATATATAATTAAATAACAATATTGAAAATTAATGTTTCTGGAAGGAAAATTTATTATTGTGTAATTTTTGTTTGAAATGATATTGTTTCTACTCCTTTAAATATAATATCAATGATTACATGAAAAGATCATACTAAACATTATAAATAAGATTAATTATCAAATTATAAACCATGTACAATGAATAACACATTAAGAAATTACTTAAAAATAAATATTGATGTCTAGAAGAAAATGATGAATTTGTACATGTATGAGAATGAACAACTTCTGGAGAGAGAAAATAAGTCATATATTTTGAAATATATCCTTTCTTAAACTATGAACCACATGTATGTCAAATTGTATGAATACGTGTAAAAACATGCATAAAAATTGGATAATTATTTATTAATGTTTTAGGGGGATTGAAAATATGATAACCATGTATGGTTGTTAAACGATTGACCATCGCAATTAAAAAATGATATCGTTAATTACACCATATCCATAAATCTAATATTTATTGAATTTAATTTTTCTACATTTATAATAATAATTATAAACGTTATAAAATATTATTGACTTTTATTCATATCTATTTTTATAATGACCGTAATTCTTAATTCATTACCCTTACATATGTTAATTATAGATTATTATCTACATTATATGATCGTAATATACATGTTTTAAAAGATATTTTAGAATTTTGATGTCATCCCACAATGAATAAAACATTTTAAATCATTTAATTATTATTTAATGGACTTTTATAATGGTTCAAAAATTATTCTTTTAATCCAATTTAGGTTTTATAAAATGCATCTATATTATTTATAAGAATAGAGTCCATGATGTGTTTTTTAGTAATTTAACGACAAAAATCATTATTTTTATTGTTTCTGTTCATTTTATTTCCATATTTAATGGTCAATAATCCTAAAATATGGGAATCATAAAATAAATATATAAAAAATCTTAATTTTAGTACACTTATTCACGGTGAATATGATATATTATATATATAATCATTCATATATTTTATTGAACCATCCCAAATAAATAATATATTTTACAATTGAATAATTACATTTTTTAAAATAATGTAATAGATATAAGAGTTTAAATAAAGTTTAACGACTTTCATGTGACATAACCATAGTTTAGAATAATATTTATAACGATTGGAAAATATAATATAAATAAAATGGTCTAGGAGGATCTTAATACATCATGAATTCACTCCTCTATGGTAAGGGTTCCAAGGGAATGACGATCTACGTTTCCATCTCTGATGTAGATGATAGAAAACATCAATGAAATATTTGTATATATAAGATGGTAATTGATTCATAATATAGTGGAACTATTTTAATTTTTATCAGGGGTTGTGAAGAGGTCCTTTTATTACTGATATTATATAGATCATTCACATTTTATAATTATTGATTTTCAAAGAAGATTTTAAAATTTAAAATGTATAGATATGTTTAATAAACCACAAACACTGTAGATTTCATGAGTTATTAAATTTTATTAAAACTTACATAAGTATAAATTAATTTAATCATAACCAATGCATTATTTTTTTAATGTTTACATATTTTGTTTCATATTCTCCCTTGATAACATTATTATGTTGAAAAATGTAATTTAATCACATGACAAATTTTAAGATGTATGAATCCAAATTAAAAACCCATTAAATATAATTAAATAACTAATAATGTGAATACTTTATTCTATGTGGAATCATAAAATATAGAGTATAATATATTTTTAATGAAAAATTACATTTAACATATTCAGTGATCTAAATCCATTTTTATGTTACTAAAAAATTCCATGATTTTTAATCTATTTTATTGCGTCAAAATTTACATGTAAAATAATTCCATAAATTTGATGAATTTAAGATCTTATGAAAAAAATTCCACCCACCTATAAAAAAGTTCTGTCAAATAATTTTCCCCTTTAATATTAAA
This sequence comes from Viscum album, assembly GCA_963277665.1. Taxonomy (NCBI): domain Eukaryota; kingdom Viridiplantae; phylum Streptophyta; class Magnoliopsida; order Santalales; family Viscaceae; genus Viscum; species Viscum album. Next base: position 1,136,185,860 of record OY728150.1, on the reverse strand, counting down.
TAATTTTTATCACATCCAATTAAAAGTAATTAGTAACAAATAATTTTTAAAATCTACTTCTATGAGAGAAAAAAATTAGTTTTTTTTATAATTATAAAACATTAGTTATTAACCATAATAATAATATTTATTTATAACATAAAAAAATATATTTTTATATTAATGTATTTAAACTACATATTATAATTATATTTTATTGAAAAATTAATTATTATTATATATATATATCATATTAATTTTGACTTGAAATAAATTATCATAGATAAATATTGTAACATTCATAATTAGTGACCAGATTTCCAAGGACTATACATAAAATGATCTCACTACAATCCAATATATAAACACATAAAAAATTTTAGATTCAATATTATATTTATTCACATCATCCCCAAATTATCTATTTTGATTAAAATTATTTTTCATATTTGAATAGTTGTAATCATAGGTATGATCATTACCTAATAAAAAATGAACATGTACTACATGATTGAACGAATTTTCTTTAATATATCAGTTATTCTAGAATATATTTTTGAAATGGAGATTTGAATTTTTTTCATAATATAATAATAATTATCTTATATTGTATTATTTTATAAAAATAAAATGTTTTACAATTTATTTATTTTTTGTGCTGAGTTTAATAAAGAATATAGTGCGTTTTATCCAATTATTAAGAGATCAATGTTTTAAACCAATGTTTTATTTGTAATGATTCATGATATTTGATATATTGAATTTTTATAGACCCACACCTATATGTGGTGGATATTTTTGATAGATGATTCTTCACTTTACATAAAATGTGATGGTTTGTGGCCTAACATTCCGCATTATAGAATCCTTCCATGGTAGCCACAAAATGGTTCCTTTGAAGGTGGACCACATGACCTTAATCATGACACTCTAGAAGATAAAGGATGTCGACTAGAAGAGAGGATGTTGGATATGCCCCTGGGAAAACTACTCCCCCATAGATCTGAGTGGAGAAGTATGGAATGTAATACATACAAGAATCCAAAATTGAATATCTAAACAACATTAGTATAATAATGAATATGTATAAGCTGAATAGTACAAGTATACAAACACATTGATGATAACAAAAAAATTACATGAAAACAAGTTCATATAAATAGGGAAGGAAATCTTATATAAGATGCTACAAAAAAGGAATATGTCATTAACTATAATAATTGGGCCCCATTGATAGCACAAAACCCCCGCCTTAACATGGTCATCGGGTCCTAGCTCGACATGTACCACCTGTTTCCCCCTCATACATTATGTCCCTCCATGGCACCCACCCTTATGCCTGAATGGGTCATTAGAATAATGAATATCCCCATAGTCCAACACATTTTTTATGGTGTGCTTTATCCTCAAATGCACACACCCTGGGAAACGTCCAAGAAGGATAAAAATCCTATATAATATTTAAAAGAATCAGTAAAAGTGAGAATAAGAAATCACATAATAATAAATATGTTGAAGCTGAATAATACATGGATAAAAATGATAATTATTATAATGTAACTATAAAAAACTAGCACATGTAGAATATGGGATAAATGCATATACCAGATGATAATTTAAAAAAAGGGTAAAATTAAATTATAATAACAACTAGGTCCCGCTGAAACAACATACACCATTACTTAACTGGGTCATCGCTTCCCGGCCCGCACAGTACTACCAATTTCCTAAAAGACATGTGGTCCCCTTAACGGGGCCCACCCACATGGCCTAATGGTAAATTAGACTAATTAATTTCCCCATTGGCATACATGTGTTCCTTAAATTGTGTGTTTTCCTCACTCTTACACAACCAGTGAAAATTACCAAAAGGTCACCCATCCTGATCACTACTGTCTTCTAAGCATGTTTAGTTATGTAGTTATAATTAGGTATGATCCTAAAAATAATGGTGATACTTTTTGAAATGAGTCAAATTTTATAGTCCATTAACTCCTTAAACTTTTATGGAGTTAACCCCCCTTTTATAGAAAAACAAAAATATTTTTATCCTATTTTTCATCTCAGGAAGTGATGTAACACATAAGGCTGAGTTCCTCCTCTGATACTAACATAACAACTAGGCCTCGTTGATAGCACAAAAACCCTCGTTAACTATGCAGATCTAATCGGGTAGTCTCTTGGAAAGGAAGGTGATAATTTTTTAAAGGATTCAAATAATTTATTCTTTTAACTCCTTAACATTATGGGGTGTTACATCCCCCCACCCTTAGAGAACAAAATTCATGTTACAGACCCTAAATCTCAATCCAAGAATTACTACAACATAGATGGTTTATTTCCTGTTCTGATACCAAAGTAACAATTAGGCCCCACAAACCCCATAAACAACCCGCATTAAAATTGATGTATGTTCCTTGCCCAACAGGTACTACCTATTTTCTATCAAACACATGGTACCCTTGATGGGGCCAACCCACATGCATGAATAGGTCATTAGAAGAATGATTATTCAAACTATAATACACATGTTCTTTCTAGTGTTCTATTTCTTCACTTGCACACACCATACAAAACTTATTAGAAGTTCACCCATGATGATCATTACACCATACTATGAATGATTAAATGTTGAGGTCTAATTAGTTCCTATATTGAAAATAATGTTTCACATTGTTGAAATGGGTCAAATGATTTTAGTCTTTCAACTCATTAACATTCTAGTGTGTATCATTCACCCCTAGTAGAGAATAACATAAAAATTATGGACCCTACAACTCATTTTAAGAAGTACAACAACACTTATGAAGGTGCACCACCTCTAATTCCAATAAAAAAATTAGTACATGTTGATTGCGCATACACCTTTCTTTAGTATGAACATTTGTTCCTCGACTAGTAAGTAGAATCATTTTCCTCACCATCACATTGTACCATCAATGGCTCCCCCACACTACTGAACGAGTCATTAGACTAATGATTATCTTGAAATGCATACACATTTTCTTTATAGGGTTCTTTTTATGCACTCTAAAACACCCATAGATCCTTCCTATAAGGTCACAGATCCTGATCAATACTTTGAGAAAATCATGCTTAAATATAGAATTATAATATGGTAGGCTCCCAAACATAAAGGTTCACAATGCTAACATGAGTCAAATCATTTAATCTTTTTACCAACTAACATCCTAGGGAGTAACATAGCACCACACTCCCATTTATATAACAAAATCAATATTATGGAGCCCATATCGCGTCCCAAGTCATAATACATCCCATAATGATGAGTTAATCATCTCATTACAATATAACATTGATGCCCTACTCACATCAAATACACCATGCCTTAACATTTCCATCAGGTCATGGCCTGCACGGTATGAACAATTTCCCCACAGACCTATAGTACCCTCCATGGGTCCCATACACATTCTTTAATGGGTCAATAGACTAATGAATTTTTCACAATCCAAAACACATTCATTATAGTTTTATGTGTCCTCACAATCACAAACCCTATGATAATTTTCGGATGGCCATAGATTTTAATGACTACTCCAATAGAAACGTACCTTATAGTGGAGTTCATATTAGGTAGTCTCCCGAAATAAAAGGAGAACCATGTTGATAAGAGTAAAAGAAATTGTAACACCCGGGTAAATAAAGAATATAACATCTTTATATTTATCCATATTTTTGAATCAAATATTAATATTACTTTAAAAGGGATTTAATGCTCGATGGCGTACCCAATACACAACAACGAGTTTCTTGGGAATCTTATGTTGCACTCTAATAATAAAATAATATTAATTTAAATGGCAGTTAACATGGAGCCGTTGTATTGGCGGGAATGGATAGAAATAACTAAAATATGATTATACATGTTTTTAAATGTTTTTAAATTTATCCAATAAAAGATAAAGGCTTAAAATACGGAAAGATTCCAATTCTAGGCGTATATGCCCTAGTTTTCACTAAAGGTTCACTTATTGCCTTTTGATGGCAAACCGTCATTAAATATAGTTTTGTTCACTCTTATACATTCTATTGGACCAAATAAAACTTTTCTTTATAATCGGGACATCAAAATTTACTTTGTGTAATTTTTTGGTATCTTTCCGATAAAGTTCATTTTTTTAATGAATAGTGTAAAATGTTGTATTTTAATTCAAAACCTCTTTTTAATCTAATTTATTTATATTATTATATTGTCATTTGAATTGGTTTTAAAGTGAAACTAGAAAATATTTTTACCATTAAATCCAATAGTGGTCGTTGGAATTAATTTCACTTTGAAATCGGACTTAAACTAGTGTCAATCTTTTGATACTTATTGTTTCATAAAAACACGCTATTTGCTCTGACAGCGGGAATTAATTATTAAATTAATTAATTCAACTTATATGTTGTTAATTTTGTAAAATGGAATTCATTTTTGAATTCGGAATATCAAATATAGCTTAGGGTGAATTTTTGGTAATTTTCTGAAAAACTTCAATTTTTGATGAATAGTGAAACCACTAAGTGGTAATTATAAAAACTGATTTTTCCGTTTAAATGAAATTTTTCAATATTTGTGTTTTTAATTTCAAAAATCCGACATACATGGTTGTCATTAAGAAGTAAAATGTGGTTCAATGGGATAAAAATAATTTTTTGGGGAATAGTAACTTATTAAGTTTTTAATCGCGATTAGTGGTAATTAGTGTTGTTTAAGGAAAAAATAATGATTTAATAAAATAAGATGAGTTTGAAACATGTCCTACCCTCATTGGTTGTGGCATGGCCGACCCAAAAAAGCCATGGTTCAACTTGGGGACCCCATGGAGCCACTTTGGTTGGGAAATGACATAAATAACGTTTTATTTAATGTAAAAGTAAAAATGACACAAACATCATATGTTTTACGAAAACAATTTTTACATGGGGTTATAAAGATCATATTTTTGATTATAAATAGTCATTGGAAATATAAAAAGATTTCCTACATCATAGTATTTTTTTTATAATTTTTAGACACTAAATAAATTAAATTATTTATGACATCATGATGACGCAACGATGACCTCATTATTTAACGATTTAAATAAAATGGAAAGATAATGTAAACTCTATGAAATAAACATGTCCAAAACTTATTGGATGGGTGGATTTCGAACCCTTAACACCTTAACCACGAATTATATCAATGTGGGACCTTTTAAAACCGAAACACATTTTCAAATAAAGTAATATTTCTTTACTTTCCAAAAGTTCCCCTCCTCTCCTCTTATAAAAGGCCCCCGCCTCTACCTCCTTACCCACACTCCCAAAGCCTTTGGCTCTGCCAACCCCTACCCATTTTGTCTCTCCACTTCCCTCTCTAACTCCTTGAAGCCTCACGTTGGGCATAAGTCTTCCCAAGGAAGCTTTTGAGCTCGAACCAAAGGGATTTACCCGATTTTAAGGTAATGTCTTCTTTTGAGTCCTTTTGTTTTATTTTGCTTCTCCAACCCCCTAAAATCTTTTTATTCTTTTATTTTGTAAAAACTCCAGTATCCTCAATATACTAGGATTTTGTTATAATAATTATTTGAGGTACACTTACACACAACTACATCTAATGGTTAACAAATATACTGTTTCCGTGGATGGCGAATTTATGCCTCCCGAAACGATGATTGTTCAACATTCTTTTAACACCTTCAAAGGTGTCCATTAAGATGTCACTATATTTATATATGATATATAATATGTTTATGTTTTACTTAAGCTTCTATATTTTTCATTTGTGGCTTACCATTATGGCTTCCATTATGGGTATACGCGATATCTTCATTTATGGAAGTGCGGATTACCGCCCCCTCAAAGTGATTTGATTCGTTATTACCATATGTGGTAAGTATAAAGGGTATATTTAATGATATTATATATGATAACATACTGGAATTAAAATACTATTATGTATCATTATGTTTTAATTCCATTAAATATGAAATAGAAATGGAAGTAGCGTTCATGTGTGCGTACGGCTTACCATCTCCATGAACGGTACATTTCATTTCTTATCTCAAAATATCATATACTATTATAAGTACATATATACAATAGATATATATGATGTAGGATACATCTAAATTATTAATATAATTCTGGAATTAAAATATACATACCTCTCATATAGTTTTAATTCCATTAATACAACATAGAAATCAAAGTAGCATTCATGCGTACGTACGACTTACCGTCTCCATGAACGATAAATTTCATTTCTTTCCTCTAAATGATTATGTGATATTATAAATACATGTATATACTGGATATATATGATATATATGATATCCAAATCAGTAATGTCATTTTGGATATAGAGAACCTTTTACCACACGAACAACATGTAATTGTAAGAAGTCCACTTTCGACTTAAGAACCAAATATCGAAAAAACAATCATTATTAACTTAATGATTACATAATGTTTATAACATGGAAATAAGTGATATAAAAGGAATAATAAGCTTGAAAAAGGTTCTTAATCAAGTATAAATTAACTCAAGTTTATTATTCAGGAGATTAAAGAACGATCGAGTCAAGTCGGACCCGAGGTAAGGGATCCTACACCTCTCTTTCTTTTTAAGTACACTCTTTTATGTCATTCCTTTTAAGCTCATATTTCTTATGATTGAGATGTTATTTTATATTAATCCCACTGTACTTATTATGTTCATATTATGAGAGACCCTATTTCCTCTCATCAATCCTTTTTGGAAGTTTTAAGTGGCGCCGTTAGGCTGCCGAGTTTTCGTAAGGGATTTTTCATCTCACTTTTATTCCTGTGAGATTTATGCTACATTTGCCACAATTTCATTTGAGTGGTTTATGGACTGCCCATTATTACACTCCTTTTGTAATATAATTCCTTTTATGGGTATTTACATATTCATTGTATGACACTTCTTCGATGGGGTGTACTTTTCGAAAGTTGCCCAAGTCGGTAAGGGAACCTTTCACCCTCCTTTTTTTTAAAAGACTTCATTTGTTATGTATTTTAATTCACATACTATTATGTTGGGATATGTTCTTCTATATCCTGATTGATGTAAATTTTATTTCCAAGTGATGAGATTTTCTTTTTATCTCTCATCAACTCATTTTCTGAATTTTTGAAGTGACACCGTTAGGCTGTCGAATTTTACCAAGGGAACGTTTTAACCCAATTTCGATTTCTTTGGGTTCAACATGTAGTTATTGAATATGTCATCCTTTGAATATGTGTGAATGACCTTTTATTTTTTTAAACTTAATATCCAATTATATTGGGTGTATTTATTTTTGGCACACATAATTTTGATATTGATTTATCCTTAATTTAAGGATACCTTCTTTATAAGGGATTTCATCACATTTTACATCCCTATTGAGACTTCATTGTTGTTATGCACCAATTCACTCTCATATGGTGTATATACTGTCCTTTGGAATATTATATCATGAATCCATTTATTCTCATGATATTATAAAGTTCTGATTAAATGTTATTCCTCAATTATTATATTCAAGTGTCTCTAATTTTGGTAAAAACCCTTTGACCAAAGTATCGCTTTAAATGTTTTAATGAATTTTTCTTATTAATATCCATGTTTTCAAAATGGTTTTAAGGATTTATTTATATGGATATTAATTGTTTAAAATGTTAAAATCTTCAAGGTGTAAAGGGACTTCGTCTCAATCTCCTTTCATTGAGGCATATTTCGTTTTATACACAACATTCTTTTATACGGTGTATAAACCCCTTTGACTTATACTTTTATACAAAAGGAATCTTTTTCTACGAAGCATTTTACTAAATGAAAAAAGGAATGTTTTTTTAACGTACGCGGTGACAACGCCCTTTTCCATCTCCATGAGTATTATTTGGTTTTTGGCTTCCTCAACAAGCCGTAGTGTTTTTAAAATAAAATAAATAAATACCATATACTCTTTTATGTATTTTGGTATTGAAAATGGTTTTGATAAAGGATTCTATTATGATATATTGTGACTGAAATGTGGAAGTGTTATCATTCCTTTATATTGGTTTTATGTTTTATGATTTTATATTGGTACTTGGACATTTTAATGGGTGGTTACGTTATAAACCATATGACGAGTGGTGTCGTGAATACCAGGATGGGTGGTTATGTTATAACATCCAATGCATTGGGTATGGAAGTCGGCCGTATGGCTATTCCATTTAGTATGTATGGAAATTGGCCATATGGCTATTCCATTTAGTGATATGTGTGGAATTCGACCTTATGGTTATTCCACTTAAGTATGTTTATGTCCCAAGTTACCTTTATATATGTTATGTGTTCTTTATATGGGTTTTATGGTAATCCTTTGGTAACAAAAAGGTATGTAATGATACTTTATTCAGTGAAGAGTTTTTACTACTTCATGAAGGTGAAGGTATTACTTTGATAGATTATACATGGTTTACTTGATGTTTGAAAAAATAACAGTTTTCATTCTTTGTGTATCCCTTACTGAGCTTTTTATGCTCACCCCAAGTTTTTTTGAAATGTTTTTCACAGGACCTAATGTGGAATAAGGTCAAGGATGGGATCAAGGGAATGTCATGCTATTTAAAACATGGAACTGGACATGTTTCTTTTTAAGAGTTGTTTTTATTATGGAAACTTAGTAGAAGTGTCTACATTGTAATCTTTTGAGATGTAATAGTTATGTTCTAATTCTCTAAAACTCTAAACCTGAAAAGATCCTCAATGTGAATTATTCATTTAATTCAATATTAAATAAGGTTTAAGGACGGGGCCTTATAGTTGGTATCAAAGGTCGGTTTAGATAACTTTAGAGGTTAGGGTATTCTCTAAGCATAAATGACATTACCATAATGGTTAGGATTTCAAAAAGAGTCCTAGTTTTAGATAAATTGAATGAGTAAGTATATCTTAGTGTTTATATTCCTCATTAGTACATGATGGTTATGTTGATATACTCACACTGACGTTTTTGGTTTTAGTAAATGGATGGATCTAGCAGGCACCAAAGTGACAATGGGTTTGAAGGAAACTGTGGTGGTTCTATGATTAAGATACTGGATGAGATGGGGGATTCAATGAGGAATCTCATAGTTGTTCTAAACCAACTATCAAGGAGTCATGATCAACCACTTCAACCTTGGTGAGTTCTCTAATGCATCATGTATGAGATGGCCAACTCGATGTGGAAATTCAGGTAATAATTATTAAGGTAACCGTTAGGGTTTATATGATCCTTAATTTTTAGGTAATTATGGGTTACTCTATGATATGATGGAAAATGAAAGGAATGAGATAAACTTGAGGTTAAAATATGTTATGATTATTCTTGAAGATTTTATCTCATTTTGGGGAATGTTTTACGAATTATATAGTTTTGGAAAAAGGACAACACGCAGACCGTGTGACAACCCGTCGCGTCGGACAAAGCCATGGGAATCGAACCCACAACCAAAGTGCGACTGGTATTTATCGCCTACCACTGGACTACGTGAAGTCCCTGGTTAGTTTGACTGGTTATTTTTAGTTATATTATTTTATTAATTAAGAGTAATTTGATTTTGGGTTATTTATGAAAATGATTAACCTATCATGGAGGATATGTGATTAGGTTAATTACTTTTCAATACGAGACTTTAAGAGCAACTGATGTTGTTTGGAGATAAATGTTACGACTTATCTTGGAAGACTATGTGACTAAATACTTCAAATATTTGGGTTTCAATATTAGATTGGTTCACTTTTAAGAATTTTATGGACAAATTTATTATAGAATGGTTCTCATTGATCTTTGGGTTTGGTTGGACAAATTTTGGAGATTAAGAATAGATTTTATTTTTATAAAGGGTTATCCTTTTCTAGATTGTCTGACCTTGTACTAACCTTTCTGGTTTTGGTTTTGGTTAAAGCCTAAAGACATGGGATGTATATTGTTCTCTATGGTGGATTAGGTGATTCTCTAGAAGTTGATTATAGTACTCTTAATGTGAACAAGTCTCCCTAAATACTCGTCTTTTGGAAAAAAATATGAGTTTGATTAAGGAATCTAGTAAAAGTTGAAAGTCAACATGATAAGTGATTATGTTTCCTTATGAATAAATTCCTCAATAAAAAGTAGCTTAAAACAAAAAATTTTTCTATTAACTTTTCCTACTGGGGAATCGAATTCCGTTTAACCCATCACAAGTTTGTGATTTTATCATGGTTAACTTTCTCCTAAACATGTTTTCTATCACCCTCCATCAGAACATGACCCTTTGATTTTTCTTCCATGTCCATGTTTTCCTACACGGAATCCTATTATGGGTTAACTCGGGTGACCTTTGTACTTATCTTCCTTTATTTTAAAGTGATTATTTTACCGACTCTTCTTCTGATGTGGGACTTTCAAGGATGTTTCCAAGCCAAATTTTTAAAATTATGAGGACGCAATTCCCAAAAGGAGGGAAGGGTGTAACACACCGGGTAAATGAAAAATATAACATCTTTATATTTATCCATATTTTTGAATCAAATATTAATATTACTTTAAAGGGGATGTACTGTTCGATGGCGTACCCAATACGCAACAACGAGTTTCTTGGGAATCTTATGTTGCACTCTAATAATAAAATAATATTATTTTAAATGGCAGTTAACATGTAGCCGTTGTATTGGCGGGAATGGATAGAAATAACTAAAATATGATTTTACATGTTTTTAAATGTTTTTAAATTTATCCAATAAAAGATAAAGGCTTAAAATACGGAAAGAATTCAATTTTAGGCGTATATGCCCTAGTTTTCACTAAAGGTTCACTTATCACCTTTTGATGGCGAACCATCATTAAATATAGTATTGTTCACTCTTATACATTCTATTGGACCAAATAAAACTCTTCTTTAGAATCGGGACATCAAAATTTACTTTGTGTAAATTTTTGGTATCTTTCCGATAAAGTTCATTTTTTTAATGAATTGTGTAAAATGTTGTATTTTAATTCAAAACCACTTTTTAATCTAATTTATTTATATTATTAGATTATCATTTGAATTGGTTTTAAAGTTAAACTAGAAAATATTTTTACCATTAAATCCAATAGTGGTCGTTGGAATTAATTTCACTTTGAAATCAGACTTAAACTAGTGTCAATCTTTTGATACTTATTGTTTCATAAAAACACGCTATTTGCTCTGACATCGGGAATTAATTATTAAATTAATTAATGCAAATTATATGTTGTGAATTTTGTAAAATGGACTTCATTTTTGAATTCTGAATATCAAATATAGCTTAGGGTGATTTTTGGTAATTTTCTGAAAAACTTCAATTTTTGATGAATAGTGAAACCACTAAGTGGTACTTATAAAAAATGATTTTTCCATTTAAATGAAATTTTTCCATCTTTGTGTTTTGAATTTCAAAAATCAGACATACATGGTTGTCATTAAGAAGTAAAATGTGGTTCAATGGGATAAAAATAATTTTTTGGTGAATAGTAACTTATTAAGTTTTTAATAGCGATTAGTGGTAATTAGTGTAGTTTAAGGTAAAAATTATGCTTTAATAAAATAAGATGAGCTTGAAACATGTCCTACCCTCATTGGTTGTGTCATGGCAGACCAAGAAAAGCCATGGGTAAACTTGGGGACCCCATGGAGCCACTTTGGTTGGGAAATGACATAAATAAATTTTTATTTAATGTAAAAGTAAAAATGATACAAACATCATATGTTTTACGAAAACAATTTTTACATGGGGTTATAAAGATTAGATTTTTGATTATAAATAGTAATTAGAAAGATAAAAAGATTTCCTACATCATAGTATTTTTTTTATAATTTTTAGACACTAAATAAATTAAATTATATATGACATCATGATGATGCAGCGATGACCTCATTATTTAACGATTTAAATAAAATGGAAAGATAATGTAAAATATATGAACTACACATGTCCAAAACTTATTGGATGGGTGGATTTAGAACCCTTAACACCTTATCCACGACTTATATTAATGTGGGACCTTTTAAAACCAAAACACATTTTCAAATAAAGTAATATTTCTTTACTTTCCAAAAGTGCCCTTCCTCTCCTCTTATAAAAGGCCCCCACCTCTACCTCCTTACCCACACTCCCAAAGCCTTTGGCTCGTCCAAACCCTGCCCATTTTGTAACTCCACTTCCCTATCTTACTCCATGAAGCCTCACGTTGGGCAGAAGTCTTCCCAAGGAATCTTTTGAGCTCAAACCAAAGGGAGTTACCCGATTTTAAGGTAATGTCTTCTTTTGAGTCCTTTTGTTTTATTTTGCTTCTCCAACCCCATAAACTCTTTTTTTTCTTTTCTTTTGTAACAACTCCAGTATCCTAAATATACTAGGATGTTGTTATAATAAGGATTCAAGCTACACTTACACACACCTACATCTAATGGTTAACGAACATACTGTTTCTGTGGATGGCGAATTTATGCCTCCCGAAACGATGATTGTTCAACATTCTTTTAACACCTTCAAAGGTGGCCATTAAGATGCCACTATATTTATATATGATATATAATATGTTTATGTTTTACTTAAGCTTCTGTATTTTTCATTTGTGGCTAACCTTTATGGCTTCTATTATGGGTATACGCGATATCTTCATTTAAGGAAGTGCAGACTACCGCCCCCTCAATGTGATTTGATTCGTTATTACCATATGTGGTACGTATAATGGGTATATTTAATGATATTATATATGATACCATACTGGAATTAATATAATATTATGTATCATTATGTTTTAGTTCCATTAAATATGAAATAGAAATGGAAGTAGCGTTCATGTGTATGTACGGCTTACCGTCTCCATGAACGGTACATTTCATTTCTTATCTCAAAATATCATGTACTATTATAAGTGTAACGCCCCGACCCCAGCTACCCGGAGTCGGTGCATTACTTCGTAACATTGGCATGATCACAAGAAAGATCAAATCTCGAAAGACCGATTGGTTTAGTAGCCTTGGAAACACTAGATATATTCATAAGTTTTACATTACATCATAAAATGAAAAACTACTACAACAACATAATGTCTCCATAATCCACACTACTATCCCCTCATAATATCCCTGCAGGTCATTCATAATTTACTTCTTCACATCCTGGGGAAAAATAAAACATAGAAAAGGGGTGAGCTCAAATGCCCAGTAAGGATAACAATATAGCGGAAACTTTCATAAATAAGAATAAACATTTAAGGCAATGCATTACTAAAACAAAAGCCTTTTAAAATTGAACTTCAACATGGTATGGCAAAAGTAAAATGAAATAATGCCATTTACTTATTCACATGGATATTCTACTAATCGAATAATCACATGCAAAAATCAATAACCACTTTCATAATGTTGGAATGCATAATGCCAGACTATCATAACCACATAGCCAAGGCCTCGTGCCAAGGCTACAAATAAGATTTTGTCAAGGCCTTGTGCCAAGACACTAGTTTGTCTCATGAGACCTACCGATGCATCGAGGAGCTATAGCGGGCTCCACCCGTCACTTATTAAGTCCAATGCATTCCCATATGAAAAGGTTTAAACATAACATAAACATTCGTATTAAAACTAGCATACGAAATGTCAATACTTTCACAATAAACTATGAATGGTATAAAAATAGCACATCCACAGTCAAACATATCACAAAACCTTCAATACAATATAGAAGTTTTGTATCATAATAAATCAACTTCAAATAATCTTAAAATCCATCAAAGGATGTTGACATAGATGAAATCAAAATTCTTTTAAAAGAAATATCTCCTTTTATTTTGAAATCATTTAAGATCCATATAAAATAAAACATTTTCTTTTAAAATATTCTTATAAGCTTGTATGGGAAGCTTCGACGATTTTATAACGGCGGAAAATAACCGCACCCGCCGTATAAGTTAAAAAAAAAATTCTTACCTCAATTCTGTCGAAAAGGTTAAAAAGGACCTTGTTTTGAAAACGACGGAAAGATTCCTTTATAAACCTCTTATAAAAAGTCAAACAAGGGTATAAATGACTTTAACCCATATTCTTGTAAATAGTAAAAATGTTTTGAAATACATTTCAAAGAAACATGGATGTGGATGATAAAGAGATCCCAGTAGATTATTACGTATAATACAACCTCGGATAATGAAGAGATTGTGAAATAACCCTTACCTTGTACTTTTCCTTGGTTGTGGTAGGTTAACCTCCTGTATAATGGTGAAATAATTGTTATTAAATTATACAAGAATCATATACATTAATATGATATCATATATGATCTTTTAATATTGATTTGACAATAATATCTTAGTATTATCGTTGTTTCGGGTGTTAACTTACTTGTTTTCTTTCATATGTTTTGTTACGTAAGACATGTTTGTAAAGGATAGGTTGTATATTATTCATATCCAGAATGATATCAAGTCCTTAAACATCATTTTTAAATCATAAAATGATAATTACGCTTTAATGGTTACGATGGAGAATGAATCTCATCGCGTTCGTGGAGACGGTAGTCCGTACGTACGCACGAGCGACAATATCATTCTTTTGATATTAAAATAATATATAAATGGATGGTATATCATATATACATAATCATTAACATGTTATATATATTATTTACATGAGTTACACATCATTATTATACCCATCCAAATAATATTATATTGAATAACAATTACACCACGACGTGGAGACGGTAAGCCGTACGTACGCACGTATGGTGACATGTTATTCAAAGGGTGGATAGAATACTGAATATGATTGTACCATATTTATAATAACATCACAGTATATGTGAGATACTGGAGTTATTATTTCAGAATGTTAAGAACAAAGGAAGAAGAAGTGGAAGAAGAAATGAACTTAGAAAAGGGTGGTGAGATCATTACCTCTTCTTCGGGTTCTTCCTTTTGATTTGATCAAAAGGGATCCTTAGGTTGTCTTTATGATCAAACTAATGCCTCTAGGTTGTATTGAGGGATGTTGGGAGAGTATTTGGGCAGAGTTTGGCCGAACCAAAAGGCTTTAGAGGTGTGAAGAAATGAGAAGGAGGAGTGCCCTTTTATAAGAGGGGTGAGGGGCACCTTTGGAAAAGCTAGAAATATTAATTTATAATAAATTCATATTCGGTTTCTAAAGGCTCCAAAGTTGACTATTCAAAGGATGAGGTGGGGATAGGTCGAAAACAACTCATCCAATAGAATTTAGACAGGTTTGGGTACTTATATTAACCTTATCTTTAAGTATTAACTCTATGTTAATTAGTTTCACTTTTACAATGTCTCTTTGTATTTTTATATAATATGGTTAATAAACTTACTATATACATCCAAGAGACCCCCAAGTGGTCCATTAATGATTAACCTATCATAATATAAGTCTCTTGGCCGAACCTTAGATTTTTAGGAATTTAATATCAATTAATAATATAATATTTGTTTTAAGAACTCTTTTATGTCAATTTTGACACTATTCAATAGTTGATTTTTGTGAAACTCATAACAGATTTATTACTTCGAACAAAGTCCATTAAATCAATCCTAATATATCATATTAGCCTAGAAAATTAGTTTAATTCATTAAAAGTTTAATATTATATTTATTTGGGTATTTATAATATCAATTATTTTAATTTTTCACTATTATAGTAATTACTGCATCATCATTGTGTCATAAATAAAATAACTTATTTATTGTCTAAAAATTATAAATAAAATATCATTATGTAGGAAATCTTTTTATCTTTCTAATGAATATTTATAATCGAAAATCCAACATGTATAACCCTATGTAAAAATTGTTCTTCTAAAAGATATATGCTTGTGTCATTTTTGTATTCATTTTAACTTAATTAAAATAAAGTGTCATTATCACTTACAAGTGGATCCATGGGGTCCCAAAATTGACACAAAGATGCCCATGGTCGACCATGTATCAACCAATAGGGTTAAGACACGTTTTAGGGTAATTTTGTATTATTATAATATTATTTTTTTAACCCTTATTTACCGGATTTACCCTTTAACCATGGTAAATAAAATATTTACCGCAGTAATTATTCAAAATGTCTAAAAATAAAAGTTACCTATTTACATAATTTGGACATCCTGATTCCAAATATGGAATCCATTTTCCTAAATTCAAAACACATAAGTGGCAGAAATTAATTTAAAATTAATTCCCGCTGTTAAAACAAAAAGCGTGTTTTTAAGAGATAATAACTATCAAAAGATTGACACTTGTTTATGTTCGGTTTAATTGTAAAATTATGTCCAATGATAAACATTAAATTGAATGGTAAAAATATATTCTAAATATACTTTAAAACCACTCAAATTCATAATTTATCACTATTTATTATTTTGATTAAAAAAGTTGTTTTTAATTAAAATTTAGAAATTTTCACTATTCATCAAAATATGAAAGTTATCCGAAATGTACCAAAATTTCACCCTAGGCTAATTTTGATATTCCGAATCCAAAAATGAAGTCCATTTTGAAATATAGAATATATATGATTTCAAAAATTAGGTATTACTATTCACAACGGCTAGTTTAATTAGTTGTGGTGTGTGTTAGAACTCGAGGTTGCGTACAACACACGCTATCGCATTATTCAAAGGGAAACGTACCGTAGAAGCTTGGGGTGTTACATTCTCCCCTCCTTCAAATAATTGCGTCCTCGCAATTTCTAGGGTATTACTGCATAAAAAGACTCGGGTGGTTCTTCATCATAAGTTCCTCGGGTTCCCACGTTGCCTCTTCCATCTTATGATTTCTCCACAAAACTTTTACCAGACGCGTCGTCCGGTTTCTCAGTACTTGTTCTCTTGTATCAAGAATCCTGACGGGCTCTTCACAATAGGAAAGATCGGGTTCCAGTTCTAATTCCTCATAGGTGAGTACATGCGTTGGGTCAGGCATGTATTTCCTCAACAGAGATACGTGGAACACATCGTGAACTTTGGAGAGACTTGGCGGCATTGCCAATCGGTAAGCTACAGCCCCAATTCGTTCTAGAATTTCGAAAGGTCCGATGTACCTGGGACTCAATTTACCTTTCTTACCAAAACGTATGACTCCCTTCCATGGAGATACCTTCAGGAAAACATGATCACCGACTTGAAATTCCAAATCCTTCCTTCGATTATCGGCATAGCTCTTCTGCCTACTTTGAGCTGCTTTAATGTGATTTTGGATTACTTTCACCTTTTCCACCGTTTCCTCCACCAGCTCTGGGCCTACAAGTTTTCTTTCACCAACGTCATCCCAACAGGTTGGTGTACGACATCTCTTTCCGTATAACGCTTCATATGGTGCCATCTGTATACTCGAATGGAAGCTATTGTTATAGGAAAATTCTACTAGTGGTAAATATTGATCCCACATACCCTGAAAATCAAGTGAGCAAGATCTCAACATGTCTTCTAAGGTCTGAATAGTCCATTCTGATTGTCCGTCTGTCTGAGGGTGGTAAGCAGTGCTCAAATGAAGTTCAGTATCCAGGGATTTTTGAAGACTTTTCCAAAATCTTGAAGTAAAACGGGGATCACGATCAGAAACAATCGATAGGGGTACTCCATGAAGTCTCACAACTTCATTAATATATAGTCTTGCTAGACGTTCCAGGGGTAGATCTTCTCTTATAGCAAGAAAATGTGCTGACTTGGTAAGACGATCAACAATAACCCATATTGCATCGTTCCTTCTAGGAGTCTTTGGTAGCCCCATGACAAAGTCCATCGTAATATTGTCCCATTTCCACTCCGGTATGGGAAGAGGTTGCATGACTCCTCCAGGCTGTTTCCTTCCAGCTTTCACTTGTTGACAAACCATACATCTTGACACAAAATCAGCAATCTCCCTCTTCATGTTGTCCCACCAAAAATGTTCCTTCAAATCTCTATACATTTTGGTGCTCCCAGGGTGTATAGAGAAATTGGAACTATGAGCATCATCCAGCAATTCCCTTTTTAGATCAGGTATATTGGGAACACAAAGTCTCTTCCCGAATTTCAAAATTCCACCTTCATACGCAAAGTCTCTCAATCTCCCATCATTCACAGCTTTAATCTTCTTCTGAAATTCTTCATCATCGGTCTGAGAACTCTTAATCCTTTCTAGTAAAGATGGTTTGGCAACCATTTGAAAAAGCATTGATGTTTCACCTTCCCTGGTTATTCCCATGTCCATCTTCACTAGATCCATGAAAATTGGATCCCTTTCAATTCTCATCATGTTCAGAACTCCATGGTCTTTTCTGCTCAAAGCATCTGCCACCTTGTTTGCCTTCCCCGGGTGGTAGTGTATCGTACAATCATAATCCTTGAGTAATTCAAGCCATCTCCTTTGCCTCATGTTGAGTTCTTTTTGTGAGAAAATATACTTCAAACTCTTGTGATCAGTATAAATCTCACATTTTCACCATAGAGGTAGTGCCTCCATATCTTCAAAGCAAAGATCACAGCTGCTAACTCAAGATCATGAGTAGGATAGTTTTGTTCATGAATTTTCAACTGTCGTGATGCATAGGCAATAACTCTATCATTCTGCATAAGGACACAACCAAGTCCTTTCTTCGATGCATCACTATAAATAACGAACCCATCATTCCCCGATGGTAGAGTCAATATAGGAGCATTGACTAATCTTCTCTTCAGTTCTTCGAAACATTCTTCACACTCTTTTGTCCAAACAAATTTAACCCCTTTACGTGTGAGCTTCGTTAATGGGTTAGCCAATCGGGCAAAATTCTGGACGAAACGTCGATAATAACCTGCCAAACCAATAAAACTACGTACCTCAGTTATATTCGTAGGTGCTGGCCATTCTTGGATTGCCTTGGTCTTAGAAGGATCAACAGAGATTCCATCTTTAGAGACAATATTGCCAAGAAAAGAAATCTCCTGAAGCCAGAATTCACACTTGCTAAACTTTCCATATAATTCATGCCTCCTCAGAGTCTTCAAGATAATGCGCAAGTGATTTTCATGATCTTTGTAGGTTTTGGAGTATACCAAGATATCATCAATAAATACCACCACAAATTCATCGAGATACTCCTTGAAAACTCTATTCATCAGATCCATGAATACAGAGGGTGCATTAGTCAATCCAAACGGCATTACAGTAAACTCGTAATGCCCGTACCTGGTTCGAAATGCTGTCTTCGGAATGTCTTCCTTCTTCACACACAACTGATGGTATCCAGATCGAAGGTCAATCTTTGAAAAGTATTGAGCTCCATGCAGTTGGTCAAATAAATCATCAATACGAGGTAGGGGATACTTGTTCTTTATCGTTATAGCATTGATCTCCCTGTAGTCGATACATAACCTCATAGATCCATCTTTCTTTTTAACAAAAAGAACAGGGGCTCCCCATGGAGAAACACTAGGGCGAATAAATCCCTTATTACTCAATTCCTCTAGTTGTTTCTTTAGTTCGACTAGCTCTACAGTGGCCATTCTATAAGGGGTCTTCGATATAGGCCTTGATCCAGGAATTAAATCAATGGAAAACTCTACTTCTCGTTCTGGAGGATGTCCAGGTAAATCTTCCGGAAATACATCTACAAACTCTTTCACAATAGGTACATCCTCTATTTGAACATTTCTTTCCTCACCGACAGTTATTTCATTCTCTTCCTCCCCGATAATTGAATTAAGTTGAGCTACAGGGGGTGGATCTAAATAAGAATTAGGTGGTGACGATTCTGCTCTAAAAATAAGGTGCTCCTTATCATTATCATCAAGAATCGTAACCTCTTTCTTCTTACAATAAATCTTCGCATCATAGTCCGAAAGCCAGTCCATACCGAGGATTATATCAAACTCAATCATAGGTATGACGATGAAATCAGCAGATAAAGAAAATTTATGTGCTCTAATGGGGACTGATTCACAAAACTTTGTTGCAACGATACTTCCCTTAGGAGTTTTAACTGACAACTCCCTTATTAAATCAAATTGGAAATATCTAATTTTCTTAGCAAACTGGGAAGATATGAAACAATGCGATGATCCAGAATCAAATAATGCATTTGCTAAACTTGAGGAAACCATTAAATTACCCGCCACCACGTCTTTCGGAGCTTCTACCTCAGCAGTAGTGATAGCATAAGCCTGGCCTTGATCCCTTGGCCTTTTCTGAGGTAAGTTCTCCTGACGCTTAGGACATGCATTTGCATAATGCCCCATCTCCCTGCAATTGTAGCACTGAACGTTGGTAGCTTCCTTCTTCCCCTTGCAATCATGAGCTTGGTGGCCTTTTTCACCACACTTGTAACAGACTCCCATTCCCTTCAGGCAAGCACCGGGGTGTTTCTTCCCGCACTTACCACAAGATGGATATTCAACCTTTCCCTTCTTCCCCTTATTTCCATTCCCAGATTGATCAGCAGGTCTCTTCTTCTCTTGCTTTGCTTTAAAGTCATAAGACTTAGAGAATTCCTTTTCGGTCTTGATAGCACATGAGACAATGTCTTCGTACGATGAAAAGGATTGTGAGACTAATGCTCGACGGAGAAATGGTTTTAACCCATCAAAGAAACGATCAATCTTACTTCTTGGGTTGCGAATATAATCACCAGCGTACCTCGCTAACCTTGTAAAGTTAGCCTCATACTTTGTGACATTCTCATCCTCCTTTTGTCTCAGACTCAGAAATTGCCTTTCCATATCTGCTCGATGGTCGCGAGGAAAGTATTTTTCTAAAAACAGATCTTTGAACTCCCTCCATTCCATGTTTGATACTTCATCATCTTCCTTCATGTTTTGAATCAATGACCACCATTGATCAGCATCTCCAGTGAGGCGGTAAACTGCCATGGTAACTTTTTCCCTTTCACTACTCCCCAAAGCCTGAAATATTTTCTCTAGGGAAAATATCCATTGCTCAGCTACTAAGGGATTTGTACTCCCATTGAACGTTGGTGGTTGTTGTCTCATGAATCGATCTAACATTGATCCTCCACGCTGCGGATCAGGGTGCTCCATACGGGTAAGGTTATTATTCATAACCTGAGTAAGTTGTCCCAGTACGGTGATTAGCTGATCAGCACCAGTTGCATCACCAGCCCCACTATAATTATCTTGAGCAGGAGGGCAATCCCTACATGGAGTGCGTGCATTGATACGGTTTCCATTTCTTCCACTAGGCGCCATTTCTAAAAAAATGGCATAAACTAGATCAGTTTATGCATCAAAATACATAATCCCATACTTATAAAACACATAACATAAATTGAACTATTTATGGATATAATCCATAATCATAAAAATGTTTTCTTTGAGGAAGTATATACTCATAAACCCTTCATAATGATTTGTAAAGAAAATGAGAGTTATCCTAAGCATATCCCCCGGGAGTGTCGTAACCAAGAGTGCAGCAAGGCCCGTTGTCGTGCACCAGTTCCCGTTCGAGTCTAGCTCAAAGCGGTGTTTTCGGGTTTTACCCCTAGGTACATCTGTGCCAGAGCCGCCTCTACCTGCTCGTATCCAGACAGGGATGTATTGCTCGAAAAACTCACAAAATCTCTACAATACCAAAATTCTAGGAAGTTCTTCTATACTAATCCTCAAAGTTCATCTTAGGTCTACGTGCTCTAATCAGAGTTTATCTAAATCTAGCTTCCAAGGTTTGTACTAAACTTCCTCTGATACCAACTGTAACGCCCCGACCCCAGCTACCCGGAGTCGGTGCATTACTTCGTAACATTGGCATGATCACAAGAAAGATCAAATCTCGAAAGACCGATTGGTTTAGTAGCCTTGGAAACACTAGATATATTCATAAGTTTTACATTACATCATAAAATGAAAAACTACTACAACAACATAATGTCTCCATAATCCACACTACTATCCCCTCATAATATCCCTGCAGGTCATTCATAATTTACTTCTTCACATCCTGGGGAAAAATAAAACATAGAAAAGGGGTGAGCTCAAATGCCCAGTAAGGATAACAATATAGCGGAAACTTTCATAAATAAGAATAAACATTTAAGGCAATGCATTACTAAAACAAAAGCCTTTTAAAATTGAACTTCAACATGGTATGGAAAAAGTAAAATGAAATAATGCCATTTACTTATTCACATGGATATTCTACTAATCGAATAATCACATGCAAAAATCAATAACCACTTTCATAATGTTGGAATGCATAATGCCAGACTATCATAACCACATAGCCAAGGCCTCGTGCCAAGGCTACAAATAAGATTTTGTCAAGGCCTTGTGCCAAGACACTAGTTTGTCTCATGAGACCTACCGATGCATCGAGGAGCTATAGCGGGCTCCACCCGTCACTTATTAAGTCCAATGCATTCCCATATGAAAAGGTTTAAACATAACATAAACATTCGTATTAAAACTAGCATACGAAATGTCAATAATTTCACAATAAACTATGAATGGTATAAAAATAGGACATCCACAGTCAAACATATCACAAAACCTTCAATACAATATAGAAGTTTTGTATCATAATAAATCAACTTCAAATAATCTTAAAATCCATCAAAGGATGTTGACATAGATGAAATCAAAATTCTTTTAAAAGAAATATCTCCTTTTATTTTGAAATCATTTAAGATCCATATAAAATAAAACATTTTCTTTGAAAATATTCTTATAAGCTTGTATGGGAAGCTTCGACGATTTTATAACGGTGGAAAATAACCGCACCCGCCGTATAAGTTAAAAAAAACATTCTTACCTCAATTCTGTCGAAAAGGTTAAAAAGGACCTTGTTTTGAAAACGACGGAAAGATTCCTTTATAAACCTCTTATAAAAAGTCAAACAAGGGTATAAATGACTTTATCCCATATTCTTGTAAATAGTAAAAATGTTTTGAAATACATTTCGAAGAAACATGGATGTGGATGATAAAGAGATCCCAGTAGATTATTACGTATAATACAACCTCGGATAATGAAGAGATTGTGAAATAACCCTTACCTTGTACTTTTCCTTGGTTGTGGCAGGTTAACCTCCTGTATAATGGTGAAATAATTGTTATTAAATTATACAAGAATCATATACATTAATATGATATCATATATGATCTTTTAATATTGATTTGACAATAATATCTTAGTATTATCGTTGTTTCGGGTGTTAACTTACTTGTTTTCTTTCATATGTTTTGTTACGTAAGACATGTTTGTAAAGGATAGGTTGTATATTATTCATATCCAGAATGATATCAAGTCCTTAAACATCATTTTTAAATCATAAAATAATAATTACGCTTTAATGGTTACGATGGAGAATGAATCTCATCGCGTTCGTGGAGACGGTAGTCCGTACGTACGCACGAGCGACAATATCATTCTTTTGATATTAAAATAATATATAAATGGATGGTATATCATATATACAGAATCATTAACATTTTATATTTATTATTTACATGAGTTACACATCATTATTATACCCATCCAAATAATATTATATTGAATAACAATTACACCACGACGTGGAGACGGTAAGCCGTACGTACGCACGTATGGTGACATGTTATTCAAAGGGTGGATAGAATACTGAATATGATTGTACCATATTTATAATAACATCACAGTATATGTGAGATACTGGAGTTATTATTTCAGAATGGTAAGAACAAAGGAAGAAGAAGTGGAAGAAGAAATGAACTTAGAAAAGGGTGGTGAGATCATTACCTCTTCTTCGGGTTCTTCCTTTTGATTTGATCAAAAGGGCTCCTTAGGTTGGCTTTCTGATCAAACTAAGGCCTCTAGGTTGTATTGAGGGATGTTGGGAGAGTATTTGGGCAGAGTTTGGCCGAACCAAAAGGCTTTAGAGGTGTGAAGAAATGAGAAGGAGGAGTGCCCTTTTATAAGAGGGGTGAGGGGCACCTTTGGAAAAGCTAGAAATATTAATTTATAATAAATTCATATTCGGTTTCTAAAGGCTCCAAAGTTGACTATTCAAAGGATGAGGTGGGGATAGGTCGAAAACAACTCATCCAATAGAATTTAGACAGGTTTGGGTACTTATATTAACCTTATCTTTAAGTATTAACTCTAAGTTAATTAGTTTCACTTTTACAATGTCTCTTTGTATTTTTATATAATATGGTTAATAAACTTACTATATACATCCAAGCGACCCCCAAGTGGTCCATTAATGATTAACCTATCATAATATAAGTCTCTTGGCCGAACCTTAGATTTTTAGGAATTTAATATCAATTAATAATATAATATTTGTTTTAAGAACTCTTTTATGTCAATTTTGACACTATTCAATAGTTGATTTTTGTGAAACTCATAACAGATTGATTACTTCGAACAAAGTCCATTAAATCAATCCTAATATATCATATTAGCCTAGAAAATTAGTTTAATTCATTAAAAGTTTCATATTATATTTATTTGGGTATTTATAATATCAATTATTTTAATTTTTCACTATTATAGTAATTACTGCATCATCATTGTGTCATAAATAAAATAACTTATTTATTGTCTAAAAATTATAAATAAAATATCATTATGTAGGAAATCTTTGTATCTTTCTAATGAATATTTATAATCGAAAATCCAACATGTATAACCCTATGTAAAAATTGTTCTTCTAAAAGATATATGCTTGTGTCATTTTTGTATTCATTTTAACTTAATTAAAATAAAGTGTCATTATCACTTACAAGTGGATCCATGGGGTCCCAAAATTGACACAAAGATGCCCATGGTCGACCATGTATCAACCAATAGGGTTAAGACACGTTTTAGGGTAATTTTGTATTATTATAATATTATTTTTTTAACCCTTATTTACCGGATTTACCCTTTAACCATGGTAAATAAAATATTTACCGCAGTAATTATTCAAAATGTCTAAAAATAAAAGTTACCTATTTACATAATTTGGACATCCTGATTCCAAATATGGAATCCATTTTCCTAAATTCAAAACACAGAAGTGGCAGAAATTAATTTAAAATTAATTCCCGCTGTTAAAACAAAAAGCGTGTTTTTAAGAGATAATAACTATCAAAAGATTGACACTTGTTTATGTTCGGTTTAATTGTAAAATTATGTCCAATGATAAACATTAAATTGAATGGTAAAAATATATTCTAAATATACTTTAAAACCACTCAAATTCATAATTTATCACTATTAATTATTTTGATTAAAAAAGTTGTTTTTAATTAAAATTTAGAAAGTTTCACTATTCATCAAAATATGAAAGTTATCCGAAATGTACCAAAATTTCACCCTAGGCTAATTTTGATATTCCGAATCCAAAAATGAAGTCCATTTTGAAATATAGAATATATATGATTTCAAAAATTAGGTATTACTATTCACAACGGCTAGTTTAATTAGTTGTGGTGTGTGTTAGAACTCGAGGTTGCGTACAACACACGCTATCGCATTATTCAAAGAGAAACGTACCGTAGAAGCTTGGGGTGTTACAATAAGTACATATATATAATGGATATATATGATGTATGATACATCTAAATGACTAATATAATTCTGGAATTAAAATATAAATACCTCTCATATAGTTTTAATTCCATTAATACGACATAGAAATGAAAGTAGCGTTCATGCGTACGTACGACTTACCGTCTCCATGAACGGTGCATTTCATTTCTTTCCTCTAAATGAATATGTGATATTATAAATAGATGTATATTATGGATATATATGATATATATGATATCCAAATCAGGAATGTAATTTTGGATATAAAGAACCTTTGACCACACGAACAACATGTAATTGTAAGAAGTCCACTTTCGACTTAAGAACCAAATATCGACAAAACAATCATTATTAACTTAATGATTAAATAATGTTTATAACATGAAAATAAGTGATATAAAAGTAATAATAATCTTTAAAAAGGTTCTTAATCAAGTAGAAATTAACTCAAGTTTATTATTCAGGAGATTAAAGAACGATCGAGTCAAGTCGGACTCGAGGTAAGGGATCCTACACCTCTCTTTCTTTTTAAGTACACTCTTTTATGTCATTCCTTTTAAGCTCATATTTCTTATGATTGGGATGTTATTTTATATTAATCCCACTGTACTTATTATGTTAATATGATGAGATACCCTATTTCCTCTAATCAATCCTTTTTGGAAGTTTTAAGTGGCACCGTTAGGCTGCCGAGTTTTCGTAAGGGATTTTTCATCTCACTTTTATTACTGTGAGATTTATGCTACATTTTCCACAATTTAATTTGAGTGGTTTATGTACTGACCATTATTACACTAATTTTTTAATATAATTCCATTTATGGGTATTTACATATTCATTGTATGACACTTCTTCGATGGGGTGTACTTTTCGAAAGTTACCCAAGTCGGTAAGGGAACCTTTCACCCTCCTTTTTTTAAAAGACTTCATTTGTTGTGTCTTTTAATTCACATAATATTATGTTGGTATATGTTCTTCTATATCCTGATTGATGTAAATTTTATTTCCAAGTTATGAGATTCCCTTCTTATCTCTCATCAACTTATTTTCTGAATTTTTGAAGTGACGCTGTTAGGCTGTCGAATTTTACCAAGGGAACATTTTAACCCAATTTCGATTTCTTTGGGTTCAACATGTAGTTATTGAATATGTCATCCTTTTAATATGTGTGTATGACCTTTTATTGTTTTACACTTAATATCCAATTATATTGGGTGTATTTATTTTTGTCACACATAATTTTGATATTGATTTATCCTTAATTTAAGGATACCTTCTTTATAAGGGATTTCATCACATTTTACATCCCTATTGAGACTTCATTGTTGTTATTCACCAATTCAATCTTATATGGTGTATATACTGTCCTTTGGAATATTATATCATGAATCAATTTATTCTCATGATATTATAAAGTTCTGATTAAATGTTATTCCTCAATTATTGTATTCAAGTGTCTCTAATTTTGGTAAAAACCCTTTGACCAAAGTATCGCTTTAAATGTTTTAATGACATGTTCTTATTAATATCCATGTTTTCAAAATGGTTTTAAGGATTTAATTATATGGATATTAATGGTGTAAAATGTTAAAAGCTTCAAGGTGGTAAGGGACTTCGTCTCAATCTCCTTTCATTGAGGCATATTTCGTTTTATACACAACATTCTTTTATACGGTGTATAAACCCCTTTGACTTATACTTTTATACAAAAGGAATATTTTTATATGAAGCGTTTTACTAAATGACTAAAAGGAATGTTTTTTAACGTACGCAGTGACAACGACCTTTTCCACCGCCGCGAGTATTATTCGGTTTTTGGCTTCCTAAACAAGCCGTAATGTTTTTAAAATAAAATAAAAAAATACCATATAATCTTTTATGTATTTTGGTATTGAAAATGGTTTTGATAAAGGATTCTATTATGATATATTGTGATTGAATTGTGGAAGTGTTATCATTCCTTTATATTGGTTTTATGTTTTATGATTTTATATTGGTACTTGGACATTTTAACAGGTGGTTATGTTATAAACCATATGACGGGTGGTGCCGTGAATACCAGGACGGGTGGTTACGTTATAACCTCCAATGCATTGGGTATAGAAGTTGGTCGTATGGCTATTCCATTTAGTATGTATGGAAATTGGCCGTATGGCTATTCCATTTAGTGATATGTGTGGAAGTCGACCGTATGGTTATTCCACTTAAGTATGTTTATGTCCCAAGTTACCTTTATATATATTATGTGTTCTTTATATGGGTTTTATGGTAATCCTTTGGTTACAAAAAGGTAAGTAATGATACTTTATTCAGTGAAGAGTTTTTACTACTTCATGAAGGTGAAGGTATTACTTTGATAGAGTATACATGGTATACTTGATGTTTGAAAAACTGACAGTTTTCATTCTTTGTGTATTCATTAATGAGCTTTTTATGCTCACCCCAAGATTTTTTGAAATGTTTTTCACAGGACTTAATGTGGAATAAGGTCAAGGATGGGATCAAGGGAATGTCATGCTATATAAAACATGGAACTAGACATGTTTCTTTTTAAGAGTTTTTTTTATTATGGAAACTTAGTAGAAGTGTCTACTTTGTAATCTTTTGAGATGTAATAGTTATGTTCTAATTCTCTAAAACTCTAAACCTGAAAAGATCCTCAATGTGAATTATTGATTTAATTCAATATTAAATAAGTTTTTCGGCCAGGGCCTTATAGAAATAGATGTTTAACCCATTAAAATTATGGGATTTTATTATAAAAAATAACATCATTAGCATATGTTCAGTCCCCTACTCCCATAATCCACCCTTGGACTCAAAATCAAGATCCAAAAGTTTACCTATTCCTTTTGTCATTACCTGAAGTCATGAGATCAGTATGGGAACCAAAAATGGACCAAGATAGATTTGAGATATAATAATTAGGACACCATCAATTTTTTTTAATATAAATCCCATATATGCAATATCAAATAATCAATGTTCTAAAATTAGTAGTAATTACAAGGAAAAAAACAAACAATGCCGGAAGACATGAGCTAAACATGAATCCTTACCACCACATCAAACATTGGCCTATGTCGAATTTCTCTGATCCATGGAAACCTATAAAAAAGTGGTTGGGTGTATAGATATAATATCAAAAGTAAAAAACAATTGTGGAATGTCCTGATGCATGTGATTTTACTTAGCAGTTGAGTCAAAAGGATATCATGTAGACAATATTATTGTTAAATAATAATTAATTACATGTAAATAGATAAGATATCATTATATATAGTATTGTAAACTCAATCAAATCCATTGAAATACATTATAGAATTTTGATCATCACCAAAAGAGATCCCAATATGTCTTACACTATAGAGACCATCCATGGTGTCACATTAAAGGCATCCCATGTATCACTCTCAAAAGGAGAAATCATAAACCACTAAGGAAAGGTATATCACATAGTGGATCAAGTTTCACTTGAGAAATGGAATAACTATATTTACAATGAGACCACCCAATGTTCCTCCCCTAGGTAATTGGTGTCAATCATGATCATATAATGTTCATTGGGATGCAAACCATGGAGATCCATGTATCTCTCCTAGAACAACCAATATTTACTAACTAAAGAACGGGAAGCCCATACACAACAACCAAAAATCAGAAAATCTGATTGATCTTACATTTTATATTTTTAATTAATATAATTCAAGATCACATATCATCAACAATGCATTGTAGTATTAATATTCTCAAAAAACCAGCTGACACATTGAACTCTTTTGAAAAAACAATGAAAATGGAAATAAACATAATGAAAAACACGATATAAAAAATCCATAATTAAGCCATCATGAATTTATAGTCAAGAAAATTAATAATTCATTTATACCTTTTTTTAATTAATTCAATCATTTATTCCAATGAAACCACACATCAACATTTTGTTTTATCAATTAGGACTAATAGACAAAATTGAATATATGGTTAAATAGACCCATTGGGGTGGATGAGTCCTGGTGAGAATTCAATGCATGATTAATGTACAAATAGAGTTATAATGTGAATGAAATAGAATTCAATTAGATATTTTTAATAGTTTAGATGCATCACATGAAGGGTTTGATGTGTATCAAAATGGTGTAATTTATAAATGTGATAAAAAATAAGGTAAATAACTAGACCACATACCTTAGGTTCATAGTATACTTCTCATCTATATTTTCCCATTCAATTGATCTAGAATGAGATATGTTAGAAAAATCGCCAAATTCCATAAAAATGGGTCAAATGATGTCATACCTAAATATTGAGTCATAAGAGAATATAAACATTAAAAATACTGAAATGTATTAAATAGCCTACATTTATGTGTCCAGATCATCTTATTGTGAGCGATTTGGTGTTTTTATTAATGAGATAGTTACATCCCAAATAGGGAAGATGAGGGGTGATATCAATAATGTAGTCAACTAGAAATAAAATAGAATGGTGTAATTAGGTAATTCAAAAATTTCAGAGATGATTTTTCCATTTATCCATTAATTATCTGGTCTCATGGATTGGCCACACGATATTCAAAACTGTGTGCCAATAACAGATATTGTTCTACCTAATAAAGAAGAAAACATGGGTTACACACACATTATGGTTAACCATTCATAAGCCTTGTAGAAGGAAATTGTACAAAATGAATTTATCACCTACACATGCATGATCCAAGGACCATATTGTTGTTAACAACTATGTGTCCCCATTCTCCCTTCCATCACACCCCTAAATATTAGTGAAAAAACATTTTTTAGGCATGATAGTTTCTCTTATCCATAAAATGTAGTGCACTTCTCCATAAAAAGGGGCTACATGCCTTAAAAAATCCTAAAATTACATATATCCACCAATCTATTATGTATTTTTTTACGTAAAAATCATGAAATTAAAACTGGAATATAATGGTTTGTACCTTTGAGAAAATCATGAACGTAACAACATAATCTCTTTAAGATTACCCTTCTTTAAAAAATCACTTCCGATTTTGGTAAGATGTGGCCTAAAATGAGTTTCAGATGGAGAATATTTAGACCAACCTTTCACACCCCAGTATTTCCTGAACATGGATATGCTTCCATAGCACCCAAGCCTTTGTGACTGACCCACATAGAAGAGCCATTATTGTACGAACATTGATATGTATTGGATTCCACTCGCAGGACACATTTAACTAAATTCCAATTTTATTTTGTCCATAATAATGAGATATGTAATCATGAATATGACTAATATGTGATACACGGAAGGTGTGGTGCATGGAACAATACCTCTAAGGTAACTATAACTGATTGGCTAATTCCTTGGTTCTCAACACTATCTATAAAGGCCTGATGTAATGGGGACATAACATTCCCTATCTCTGAATTATTCCATTACCTAATCTATGTGAAACAAACACATTTTTTTGATGTCCCACTTCAAACTACATATTACAACAGAGACATCTATATAAGACCTCTTCTTAGACAGAGCTGTATCTATATGCATTTCATTTTTTGGACATTTTGTGACGTATCCTAAATGAGATGGGGACATTTTAGCACTACATATAAGGCCTCTAACAAACATAGAAGTCAATTTAATGAGGTTCCATCAGTGGAATCATATGCAGAAATAAGGATTGTTTCTTGAAAAATGGATTCATATGGAAACTAGAGTAGAGTTATTTGTTTGTCCCATAAACCTCCAAAATCAGGGATTCATTCTCCATGAATGTATTATATCACTTGTATCATTGAATAAAACATCCCATTTGTATGAGGGTTATAAGATGAAATCAGCAGAACCTATGAAACAACTACCTTATACACCCCCTTGTAGAGTCATCATGTAAACCTTGTGTATTGTTTCAATATGATAGAACAAGGAACTATATATATTCTCTCTATCTCCCAGATTGAATTAATTTTAATCTCCTCAACTGATAAGGTTCCCTACATTAGTAGAAACTATGAAAAAATATTCAATATTTTTTAAGACACCCATACTATATCACTTCCTTGAGGGGATCTTAGAAACACCACAAAAAAATATGGTGATGTTATTCCATTTGAAATTATGAATATATAGATGCTGTAGAAGCCTAGAACATTAATGGTACTCAACCTTCACCTACTAAAAGGTGGAAAAAATCATGATGAAATCTCAAACAGTCCTTTTCATGCATATAGACAAATACTATTGATATAAGTCATGTTACATCTTGGATTCACTAGTGTATATTAACCAAACTGAATCATGATTTTCCAACATATAATCTTCTCTTATATCTGGAGAAAACTAAACAAACACATAATAGAGAAGCTTCTCATTATCATTAAAAATCTATATATGAGGAGTGTTCTCAAATTTTATTCTCTCCCTCAAGACAATGAACTCATAATTAGATGAATATCTAATCCGGTCCAGCTCCATAATGGATGATTTCAGAACTCTGTAATATGATGCTCATGATATTATTAGACCTCTAGGTTCATTTTAGAAAATATATCCATCAAATCCAACTCAATAATTTTTTCTTTGGTGACATATGATTGATTCTTACGGCTTAGAGTTTCATCCAATACATTATCCTTTTCAAGTGTACAAGTGTGACCAATGATGAACATTTATAGTTATTCAACCCACTATCCCTGCCATAGATTCTACTCTCACTTTGTTTATATGAATATGGATCTTCTTTAATACATGTAAACAATGAACCATTCTCCCTAAGAAATTTTATCTAATAAAGTAGACCAAGAATAATTGGTCATATCTCAAGGTAATGTGTATGGTAATTCCAATCATGATATCTCAGATAGAGTGACATGTACTCCAAAACCCAACCATCATATATCATAACCTTTCTTAGAGTGATTCATGAAGCCTAAAAATAGATTTTAAATCCTCTGTTCAGCTCTGGAAGAATCATGATCGGTGAAAAATTCATTCTTATATTCAACTCATGTATATTTAACTCACATTTTTTGGACCATATGAATTTCACAATCTACATAGTGGATACAAAATTAGGAACTAATTGACGTGATATCTCTTCGAAATATACCATTTAATACCATTCCAACACCAAGATAAAGTGTATATCCAACACATTATTGGTTTTTTCCTGGGAAACCATAATAGCATCATTTTATAGGTCAACTGATACAACTTCCTATAAAATTATATGAACAAAAAATTTAAACTTATTGATCCAAAAGTGAAATTTTCCGATCTTCACTAAAATATGGGCATCTATTAGCTTATTTTACATTATCTGTAATTGGTTTTAATGGTCATTTCTGGTGCGAGAATACATGATTATGTAATCTATAAGGACTACCACAATGGAATCCAAGAAAGAGTGGAATACCCAATTCATCATACCCATAGATAATTTCAGAATGTTAACTTTTGTAAACACCATAACCAAATAATCGTACAAGCCATACATACTCTAGAACACTATACATCGTACATATGAATCCCTCACATGCACCTCAAGGTATAAAATGATCTAATCTATATTTGAGAAACCTATTTCTCTATGGAGATAGACAAAGAGGTTGTCTATATGAGGTAGGGGATAAATGATATTCACTGTATGTTCTTCCCAAATTATGTAATATATGAAAAATATAATTTTAATCTCTAAATTATTAGCTAAAAGGATATGGGAACCCCAAAGAGATGTGTCTTGTCATATAAAACCCTTTATCTCTAATTCATCAAGCTATCTCTAGAGTTCCTGGAGCTCGGTATGTGAAATCCAATGAAGTGGAATGCATTGGAAAATTGCACATGTCACCAACTCAATACTGAACCCCAACACTAAATCATGATTTATGGTAGATAAATTTATAGAGAAGATATATTTGAAAAAATATATTATTGGGGGGAAATTAAAAAACAACATTACCAAAATTATCTTGTTGAGAATTTATATTTTGGATGTCACCATTCACATCCCATGATGCTCAAGTCTTTCGCTACTCAAAATAGTATCCCATTCAACATTGTTATATATATTACTTCCTCAGGTGACATAAATGACACCCTCTAGTGAAAAATATCTACATGGAAATAAAAATGAACCAACAAGTCCATACCTAGAATGGTGTCAATGCCAGAAATCAGGAGGAAGAATAAATTCCACAGGAAATAGTTACCATATATCTTAAGGGATATATTTTAGAACTATCATATATTCTCGGATTTCATCATGGATGGAGTGTCAATAGTCCTGACCCCACTAATGTACTATATAATTAGAACTATAATTTCAATAATTTTACTATATATGAAGTATTTTTCATCCACATGTATAAAAAGGGAATAATATAGAATATAATATATCATTATAGTTCGTTGAACTATTGAAGTCCAGGGACTATAGTCCTCAGGCGTACAATACACTGCATAAATATATGAGAAAATAAATTTGTAATGTTCTTCTTGAGTATCCTTGGAAGGTCACCAATACTAGAGTAAAACCACATATTTTTTACTGCCTCTTCAAAGGGTACCTCCTAATCCTAATAGACTAATAGAAGAAAAAAAATGATCCTGACATGGAGGTACATATCGGGTAATCAAATGTGGTGGTGGTGTAGATCCATTATCATATAACATTATAGGAAATGATTATCATATTAGAAGAAGGTGAAAATATTACAAGAAGAACAACACTCAATATAGTTCCTCACATATTTTGGATTCTTATGGAATAGGCTTCCACATAGAATAGATTTTGGTATTTTTCATATCTTTAATACTCCAACCACATGGAACAATGAGAAGATGATTCATGCTTCATGATTTTCCATCAGCCTTCAACAAAACTGAACTTCCCTAACTGACAATGCTGATTTCCCTCATGTTTCATCCTATAAAAACGGCCGTGATCACTATCTATGAAATGATTATATCCCAAATGGAATTTACCTATGATCCAAAATAATACAACATCCCATCCTCATAACACATTGTAGTTTTCAACTTATCAATTTTCATAATCGAAGAAAATCATTGGATATTGTTGAAGCGAGTAGAATAATATATCACAGACACAATTCCCTACAAAAGATTTCTCAAATTCCTTGCATGGTCATATATATGGGTCTTAAAAAAAATCAATTGTTGAAGGATATCGTTAAATGAACCCAAACCCTACCATAATGAAAATCATCAAGAAAGATGAAATCCCACTATTACTTGGAAGAGTCACATAACATGATAGCAGTGAGCATGATCCTTCTCTCTAGTGGAATCTCAAGATTATCTAAGATTTGTACCATGGGCTCTAATCACCACCCTAAAACCTGAGGTTCATGTTCCCTCTAGATGGTAGGAAGATTTATTAGCAAAAACACATTATTCAACTCTACTGAATAATGGGAATGTATCAGATATCCTTTAATATACATCATCAAATAGTAAAAAAATCATGGATCTAAAAATCGAAACTCATTTGATGATGATCAAGAGGTGCCTCATGTGGTGGTACATAATGTATTGCTGGCGGCTCGGGGAACACCCAACTATGGTGCATTCTCATCCACTCATTCTTTGAATACATTGTCAGGGCATCATAGTGGAATAAATATATAACAAAAAATAACATACTACATAAAATATTAACAAAAAATAGATAGGGAAATTAATGAAGGGATGATCATACACATGGACTTCCATCATGCTAGACAGAGACCACAACCTTATAATAGACCTTCGACATGATGGTAAGAAAGAAAAAAATTGTCCATAAGAGGCAAGTATTACATCCCATTACTATGGTCATGTTATGGTCAATGTCTCATACACTTAGCTGTAGTTCATGTATATGTAGTGAACCATGAAAGGTATAAAGGAAAAAAAACAATAACCATTCATTTGGATGTCCCAATTAGTAGTAACCAAATCATCATTTGTTTTAATATTTTATCTTATTTATTTTTATATTGGTATCCCAATGTTGTAAATTATGTAACAATTTACATGTATAGTAATTCCAATATACTTTATGCATAAAATTGAAATGTCAATTAACTATGTATAGTACTTTATGTCTCATATAATGATTTATCATGTCATTTATAGTGATATTGTTGAATGATTAAGTATCTAAAATTATAAAATTATATTATTTATTAAATCATAACTAGATTTCATCATTCAAATCATAAAATATCTCATCCCATAGAACCAATGGCTCAAAATATTAATTATATAACAATTAGTTAACTAGTGTTCAATCCTAAAATGATATGGTAAAACAATTTTTACATTGATATTTCTACATTAATTTATATAATTAAATAATCCCTATAATTAAAATGTAACACTTCCAAAATATAACAAAAATGAACCAAAAATATAACATAAAAAACATAAAATAAATGCATAAATGTTTATATGGAATGGCATAAGGAATGTCGTTGAAGTCATATGGTTCCCAGTATGGTGCATGAATTTTATACACTATCATATCACCGCTCTAGGGTAGAAGAGACCAAAATAATAATATAGATAATAAAAAATCACAAAACTAGTGAATCACAGAATATTAAAATCCATGAAGCTGTAACAAGTGGAAAAGAGAGCTGAATTTTTTTATCCTAGGTAGTTTGTCTTCCCCCATTATGTGGGTTAGCTCATCCCATGTACAAGACCATTACCAAACTTCCTCACAACCTAGTATCCTATTTATTTCCAAAACTATAGACAAAAGAATGGAAAGTTTCTCTGATAGTAATTTATAGTATCCCAATAAGATTTACATAACGATGCTCTGAGATGGTGGTCCAAATAACCCATTACATGCATCCCTGTATGAAAGAGGTATCAAACATACATAAAAGGAATTGGGTGTGTCTGTAGGGAAAATATTCCCCCATAAATCATTGAGTAGAACATATTTATATAATATATTACTTCGGTAAAAAGTGAGTAAATACAAAATCATATCATAATAATGAAAAAGATGAAGTTGAATAATGAATGGATATAAATACAGTGATGAATATAATGTAACTATACAAAAATACTGAGTACAACCGTAATATAGGTTAAAACCTTATATGAAATGATAAAAAATCTAAAATTCTAAAAATAGTTAATAAATAGTCCTGCAGTCATAGTCTCATACATATTCCCCCAAAATCCTCCAATAGAATTAGAATCATGAATATTAAACTGGCCACATCTTTTAATCTAAACAAGAAATCATCTATTATGAATTGATACTGAAGGCGACCCATGAATTATGTTATATATAATGAGTAGTCCATAACCAAAACTGAATACATCAATATACTGGGAGAAATATAAAATTACCATTGTTCCATGATTAGTAGTAAATGCAAGGAAATTAATAAACAAAAAAAGAGGCTTGACTTCAACCAGGATACACGACCTCCATTACCTACTTCAACCTAAGCTAGAATTCCTTGACCAAAGGTAACCTATATAATTGTTGGTTTTATACAAAGGTAATCATAAATAAACAACAAATGTGGTCCCACTTGAAGTTTTTGATTTTTTATTGGTTGAATACCAAGGATATATATTATACATTATGATAATTAAATATCAAATAATTGCATTTACAGTAGATAATATAACTTAAAATATACTAATGGAAACCATAGTTCATCATTGTAAATTCATTAATAAATCATGAGGTTCACTATAGGAGCTCTCAAAATATCTAATAATGAAGATATATCCCAATGTTTCCCAAAACACGGGTCCCTCATATATATCCCTGCATAGTGTGAGGATAAACTATTGAACCTATCATATGTATATCACATAAGGGACAATGTATCACTTAAGTGATGGTATTGACTTATTTTTTTTATTATATCATCCCCGGTCCCTCCCATAGGGATCTAGTATCAGTTATTCAAATATAATATGAAACACACTTAAATGTGTGAAAGAGTAACATTTGTTTCATGTTAAGAATGAAACAAAATACCAAACATTGAATGGAATATTACAACTTCAGAAATTAATTTATTTTAAATATTGTAAATAATATTACTGTATTTTATATGTTGAAACTCAAAAAATACATTGTAAGCTTTCATCTCAAGTAAAAATCACAATCTTTAATATATCATTTTTCACGTAAGGCAGAGTTTTACAGAGAAACAATATATTATTGAAACATTATTATATAATAATATGTAACTAAGACATTAAAGTAGTACTTATGATTAGGATAAACCATAATTTGGCGATATATTATTTACACAAATTGAAAATGAGTTTATTAGTTACCAATTATTTTGAAATGAATATAAAAACTAATTGAATATAATAGAATTCTTTAATCTACAATGTTGTTTTATAATAATAAGTTAAATTAATTACCACTATTCAGTT
The DNA here is from genome assembly GCA_963277665.1 of Viscum album. NCBI lineage: Eukaryota > Viridiplantae > Streptophyta > Magnoliopsida > Santalales > Viscaceae > Viscum > Viscum album. The sequence goes on along the minus strand of OY728150.1, from coordinate 1,136,147,950 downwards.
TTATTAATGAAATATAAATATTATAAATTTAATAAAATATTTTTTATATTCATCCAATTTATTTTATTGGGAACCTAAAATATTAAACACATGTTTACACTTAAAACTTATATTTTTGTAATGGTATTTGTATAAAATTGTATTTGAAAACAATTTTTTTAAAAAAATATTCGTATTTTTTAGATTTAATATTACATATTAAATATATATTCTATAATATAAACGTAAAAAATATTATAGTGTGAACTTTTTATATTTTTCTGCGAAGTCTAATTTTTTAAAAATATTAACAAAATACAAAATGTAATTTCAAAATTTCTTTTTTAGGAATTTAAATTATAGTGTTAAAATTAATATTATATTGAAAGAAAAGTCTAATGAAATAAGTTTTAAATAAATTAACACACATTTCTAATTATATTAAATTTAACATTAAAATTTAATATAAAATCATTGAAATTTTTTCATCAATTAACACTAAAAACATCCTTTGTTGTCTCATCTGCAAGATTAATTTTATATTAATTACTACATATTATGTGATAGGTTTTTTTAGATATTATTTCCATAATATGATTTTGAATTATCAATATTTTCTAATATGGTAATATTTATTTTTCATAAATAATATTAGTGAATGCTATTAAAAATAATTCTAGCTATTATAAGAGAAATTATCTTAAAAACGACTAAACCTTAAACAAAAGTCATAAAATGACCAAGAAATGTGTCCAAAATCCAATGGTTGTAAATATATCGACAATATAATCTCTCTTTTTTATAATATTTTCCAATATTTCAGAAACATGACATGGGGAAACGTTGGTGAATTCCCCTTTCTAAAATTTACATTGAATCCAATCTATTACCACTATAAAAAGTGCCTCACCCCCACGCAATTACTAAAAACTATTAGGCCCACTACCTATAAACAACTCTAATGATATAAGATAAAAAAACATACACAAATAATAGAAAAATAAAATAATAGGTAATGAAATATTTATGTATTTTGGTAAAAGATAGAATAATTTACCCAATTAAGAAGTTACATTCTCCAAAGATCATTTTTATTTTGTTTACTTCTATAAAACGTTAATTAATTTATTATATTTGTTCTAAGATTACATAAATTAATTGAAAATAATTATATTTTTTATTGTATTTTTTATACCTACGCTTTCTTATACATCTATGAAATGTGATACACAATTATCGTTCGTGTGTATGACTGACTACTGCCTCACGAAATATGGTCAATTGTTCTTCAATTTACAATTTAAATGATTGGAAAAATGATTGATTTAAAGTTTATATATATTAAATATATAGAATTTATATAATTTTTATTCATCTATATTTTTTATATGACACCTAATATCATTATTTTTATTTTTTAGCAATATGATAACATCATTTCTGGACGTCTGGTCTACCATCTCATCAAAGTGATGTGATTTGTTCATGCTATATATGGAATGTATAATGGATGGTTTAAGAATTATATGATAAATATATTACATCCATATGATACATAAATTAATATATATATATATATATCATTTTTTACTCTTTTAATTAAAAAAGAAATGGAAGTAGAGTTTAGGTGTACATACAACCTACCATCTCGATGAACTGTACATTTCATTTCCCATCTCAAAATATTTTGTATTATTCTAAAAACAGGTATAATAGATATATAGGTAATATAAATCCTAGATGAAATTAAGGAGATGTTGAAATAATTATCTTATTAATAGGAGAAACAAGTAACAATTCAACACATACTCAATAAACTAGAAAATTAATACCTGATACAGGGAAAAGAATGAATTATTGTTTAAAAAATGGGTAATAAGATATTACAAGATGATAATATATGATAAATTAAATATTATTATTCTTTTGTAAATAAATTGGGGCTTCAGCCCCATCCTTTTAAAAAAATAACTTCACTTCTCTCTATTGTCAGTGAAACTATTTTTTTCTAAAAACAATATTTTATAGAAAGGGTAAACGAGATAATTTTGAACGTTAAATTTTTTTTATTAATGAAATTATGCCCCTTTCTGTTTATTTATTTCAACGTAATATAATTCTCACATTCCAATCAAGGGAATTTTCAATCCCTTTTACTATACGAAAGGATAGTTCATTTTAACTAAGAAATAATGTTGGGAGTTATGCACCATTGATTATTTGGGGATTATTTTGAATGATTAATAGGATAATTTTTAAATAATTTTTTAAAGATTTCATTAAATACAACTTTTTTAAAATTATTTTTCAGAAATTATAAATATATTTTCCTAAATATATTTATAAATTCTATTTCTATAGTATATTCATTCATCAATGACAAAACCCCCATAGTTTTTACTCTATAAGGTATATGTTTAATTGGAACCATAAATAATGTTCATACAGATTTTTTATAATTTATTTTTTCATGAATAGTATCCAAAAACAATTCATTGAATTTTTTCATTATTCCCCATACAATATGGAATTTCTCATGATAATTGAACATTAAATTTATGCTAATTAGAAATATCATTTATCATGGATATCTTCAACACATAAAATGTATTATATTTTAAAATAAATTAAAGTAATTTATCATTATTTGATTATCTATAGATATATTAGAAAATATTTATTTGTTACTCAATCAAGGTATTTCATATCACACTATTTTCATGAATGTAAATTGATTGTTTGATGAATAAGAAATTATTTGGACTAGTAGGACATATATTTAGGATCATATATTATAATCACCTACATAAGCTAGTAGTCTCATGGTTTAAATTTAGTTGGTAAAAAACACTTAGAGTTTTTCCACACCTAATTAATGTGTCTCTAATGAAAAAAATGAACTTCATTATGAAAGGTCTTGAAAGTAGTATAATTAACCATATTGTGAAATTCCTTGATTGTAACGGTATCAGGTTCCATGGAAAAATGAAATCTAATATTTAAATATTTCCATTTATTATAATTTAGTTATTATTATTATCCTTGATATTTTTTCTTCTAAATTATTTATTGGTATATTTTTAGTATAGGTTTATTTATTTAATGGCTTCTATGTTTAGTTATTTTCAATTCCATTTTAATTATTCTATATCTAGTTATTTAAAATTAAATGTTTTCTCAATTATTTATAATTTTATAATAATTATGCTCTTCATTATCAAAATATTGGTTATATAGAATGTTTTTTATTTTATTTACCATTCCATTATGATGAGGCTCATTGATTCACTATTTCTCCCACAATATTAAACCTTATTGTGAATTTTAGAACACCCATATTATGCTTCCATTTCTAGAGACTCCATAAATTTTGTATAGAAATATATGAAAGGATGGACTAATTATGAATAATTTTAACCTCAAAAAAAGTATTTACATATTAATTTGTGTATTAATTTTTAATATCTTCCATGTTTGTGAAGCTAGTTTACCTGGAATACCAAACTATTTATTCCATTGGGACACAACTTAATATTTTATTATTAAAATTTAATTGTAGTAGGAAATTGGTATGGTCTTACTATGTTCAGGTCACTATAGTTGGAAATGGATTATTTCTACTATCAACTATCACAACTAAAATTTGAAATTCGATGATTAGAGAACATAACCCTAAGTTATACTTTGAGGATACTTACAGACGAATATCAATTTTTTTTGAAATGTATAAATTATTTTGGTCTTCATTTAAACATATTATTGTATGGATAAGATTTTTTAATGGTTTTTAAATATAGGTAACTAGGGGTTATAAATCCAACAGGTGCATCATGCCTAACAAGAGTGTGACCTGGTACATAACAACATGCCTTACTGCACACTTGTATTGACAATCCTGGGAGATATGCCTAAGATTATTGAAATTTTAAATGCAAACCAGAATGAAGGATTTGAAGAGGTAATTAATGTTAATTACATAGGTTAAACCTTATACCATGGAATGACATATGTTGAAATGAAATGGTTTATTTTTTTATGCATTGGTGTTTTATTGAAAACATTAGTTAAAGGAATAATAATTTATTAAATCTGGGGGATATAAATCATATTTTTGAAATTATATTACAATTTTTCTATAAAAAACACTACCTGTATTTCATTTGTCAGCACATCAAATTTGACAATGAAGTTGGGATTCATCCCATAACTGAAATATGAGAGGGGATTCATGCCAACCTTTATCCTATGTGATTTCCCTGATAATATATCATTATTTTTAGATAATATATTTAAGAAATAAATATTAACAATGAAGCAGTAATAAAAATTATGAGGTTTATAAATTAATTTATTAAACATATTAGTTTTGGAATGTAGTTAGCGACAAACATAATGACATGTTTTTTGGATATTACAATCAATAAAATGTAAATTACAGTGTTTAAAAAAGGGGGTTTACTATATTATATCCATTTAATGGATAATGGGTTGAATTAGAATTTGATAAAAGATAAACATAAATATGGAGCCGTTTATATGATGTTAAAATGTTTAAAGTATGTACATTTCCAAAAATTATTGGTCAATTAAATATTTCTTAATCATTTTGAAAAGTAGCGTAAAACAAAAATTTCATCATAATTTAAAAAAATTTATTTATTCAATGGTATTTTAGATCATAAATTAATTATGGATTTATGGCCCTCGTCGTTACATTGATTGTTCAATTTTTTTTATCGATGACCACAATCACTCCCTATGAGTTATTATGATATTAATCCATATTTATATTTTCACATTCCACTAATGTTATTCTATGCATACTCATGGTTATATGCTATTCCATATGACCTTTGTACAGATCATGTTCTCTTAGTGAGAAGATATTTCATTAAGTATTCACATGATATGGGATTTAAAAAATATAATTATGAAATATAAAAAAATATAATACTGATAACAAGTTTAAATTATCAGGATGAAATTTAATTAAATTTAGGAGAAGGTATCACCCCATTGATTCTTTACGAGTAACTTTTATTCAATACTATGTTTGACATGCAACAGCTTTTGAAGAAAGTAATATTACCTCTTGATACATTAAAGTATATTTAATATTTAAAATAAATAGAAAATATTTTTTATAGTGAAATAAACATAATAATGAGTTATCATTCATTGCAGATAATAATTTATTTTTCTATTGGTCGTGTTTCATGTAATACCTAATTTTTCATGAAATAATACATCATTAAAATATTATTATATTATTAGATATATAATAGCATGAATATAGGTGTTATGAATATTTTTAACCATGTTATGAGAATATATGTTTTACAAAAATATATAATGTAGTCATTAGTTACCAATTATTTAGAAATTAATATGATAACCAGTTGAAAATTATAAAAACAAATTAATGCTCAGAAAGTTGTTTTATGTAATATATTAACATATATATTATTAGTGAACTAAGTTAAATAATTATATGTATGTTATATATAAAAAATATTTTATTATATTCATCCAATAGATTTTATAGGCTTCAGATATGGGCAATTACAATTTACACTTTAAATTAAATATTTTTATATTGACAGTTTTACCACACATTGATGGAGATACTATTTTAAATACTATTTTGTAAAATTTTATATGTTTAATATAAAGAAATAAATATAATTTTTTTATAGAGAAACATATATATAATGATTTTTGGAATTTGTTATATATTTTTATGATTATATTTTTTTATTAACAATGAAAAATACTGAATTTAAATTGGAAACTACATTTTCATGTAAATAATTTATATTGTTAAACTATATTTAATATTTGATATATTGTTCAATTAGTTAAAATATACACAAATTTATTTTATTTAGTTCATTTTAGTCAATTTAATTTTGTAATTGAATATAAAAATTTAGCAATATATTGAACATTTTACATTAAAAACACTCTTTGTCATCACATATGTGAGATTAATTTAAAATTAATATATTCCACATATATGATTGGAAATTTTAAATATTGAATAAATATAATTAATAAGTGAAATATATAATTTATAATAAGGTAATAATTGTTTCTGAAAAATAATATCATTTAATTATATTAAAATTTATTACAATAGTTCAGAGAAAAATTAGCGCAACAATGGACTAACCCATAAACATAAGCTTAAAGTTACATAGAAATGTGTAAAAACTCTATTTTATGTTCATAATGATACAATGCAATAAAGTTTAACAAATATTTACATTTATTGGATCCATATGTCAGGGTAGAAATTTTGGTGGAATTCCCGTTTCAAAAGGTTACATAAATTCCACCTCTCCCCCATTACAAAAAGGCACTCAACCCTCTTTTGCATTCACATATATAATAAAATTTGGTTATCCTAAAATCTTCATAAATAGTCTCACAACATCCTATAAATTATTTTAGAAGTCTCGACATATGGATAATCAAAACTAAGTATGAATGTTAGAATAAACTAATATGAGTTACTCGAATAAAAAGTACCATTTTCTAATGATCACATTTATTTCATTTACATTTGCTCCACTTCAAATATTGTTATATGATTCTTATACAATATCATCAATATAATAAATGTTATGAGTCTAAATAGTTAAACATAAAACTTTAGGAAAATTCATCAAATGTGATGCACAACAATCACTCATGTGTACGGTATAATGTTGCTTCACGAACATGTGTCGTTTTCCCATTACCATGTTTAATCATCATAAATAATAATAAATTTTTTGTTTTTATATTAAAAATATAGTATTTATATTGTATTTATTCATCTGTATTTTTTACATAACATATAAAATAATTATTTAAATTTTTTCTGATTATGATAACATCGATTATGGACCTGTGGACTACAACATGTTTAAAGCGAAATGATTCCTTCACACTATACATAAAATGTAACAAAAGTTAGTGATAATATAAATATCGGACATATATGAAATAAAAATGATACTAAAATTATTATATACATAAATATCATTTAATTATAATTCTTTTAATATGAAAAATAAATTGGTGTAGCATTCATACAAACGTATGACCTATCATATCCTTGAATAGTGCATTTATTATCTTATATCAAAATATTATGAATTCTTATAAATACATATATATTGGATATATATGATTATTAAAAAATGTTTTAACTTGTTTATATGATGAAATTATCATCTAATTAATTATAATAACAAATAAAATTTCAAAAAATAAAAAAAACAATAGAATTAAACCCATAAATAGTGGAAATAATGAAATATTATTAACAAATGGATAAAAATATATTATAACAAGATTATAATAGACATAATAAATATTTATATTTTTTACCCAAATGTAAAAGTTGGGTAAGTAATTTCCTTTTAATTTTATTTGATTAAGGCATGTTGTACTTTTATGCCCCCAATTTCATCCATCTAGTTCCAAAACATCCCTTTTTATATGTAAAATCATTAATAATTAAGTATTAATGTTATTTAATGTCAAAATTTAAATTATTTCAACTCTGGGGATTTTAACATAATTCAACCAAGAAGTAGTGAGATTTCATAACTCAATTATTTTCAATTGGGTTACATTACTTCCTTATTATTATTGATATTATATTACTATTTGTATAGTTAATTTGTATATATATTGAAATTTTAAACTTAATTTATTTATATTTATAGTTGATACACATAATCCATCCATTGATTAATTCTCACTTTAACATTGTGATCATTTGATGGGTTTATTTCGCAATCTCATTCTAATTGAGATTTATTATTCATTAAATTAAATTAAAGGAATGTATATGTTAACTATTTAATAAAACCATTAATTTTATTCTATTATTTTTATTTATGTCATTTTTATGTAATTTACCATTTTCCACTCATTGGTACTCAAAAAGTTATACAAATAGTTTTTAATAGAACTGGACATCATTTCAATCTTTGGACATAGAACCATTATTCTTATAAAAACCTTATTTTATAAAATGTTTCGAAATTGTATTTTTTACTTTTACAAATTGATTTATACTGGGAAAACATACCTCATGTTGTATTTTACAATAAAATTTCATTGTATCATTGTTATTTCTTTACAAATAAATAACATTCTATCTTTTTAACCATGCATAAGTAATTTTGTTTTTATCTTGTATGACATATACATAATGAGATGTTGTCAGTAATTTGGGGCATCCATTTAATGATTAAATGAATTATTTATAAATATCTTTTTAAAAGTAATTTTAATTTTCCACAGTTGATCAACATGGTTTTCAAAAATGAAACTCATATTTTCATTGATTATTTTTTTAAAAGAAACATTTATAGTATATATAGTAATCATTGAAAATTAACACTTATTTACTCCACCTAGGAATTATTTTATTAATATCATCAATGATCGTACTCTTGATGGGTTAAGATTAAATTGGACTAGGATTGTATTGAAATTAACTTCCTTTATTAATTTGTTTAGTCCCCTTGAAATATTTAATTTCAAATTTTCATGGAATATTAAATGTACCCTAATTTTCAATATCATTTTTCATAGATATTTTCATTACATAATACACATAAGATATTTATAGAAAGTATTTAATTTTATAGTTATTTGATTATGTAGTATAATATTGGTAAACCCTTATCTTTAACTAAATATGTATATTTAATAATGTGCATTGATAAGAATTTAAATAGATTATTCAATATAAAAATTATGATTTCGATCAGTATGACTTAGGTTGGACACAATTTAGATTAATCCCTTCAATGCATTAATAGTCTAATTAATTGAAATTATTTAGATACAAACCCATCGAGTTTGATAACACATATAATAGATGAGTGTATATCCAAATCTCTAAATATTTTTATGAAAGGTAGTGAGAATATTATTCTAAACCATCTTGTGAAAATCCTTGTAGAAAAATGTGTCATGTTCATGGAAATCATTATTTTTAATTAATAAGCCATACCATTATTGAGAATTCATTTACTGTTGTTGTATGAGATTTTTTATTCAATATTATAATTAGATGCATTTTCAGTCTCAAAGTAATGATTTAATGTCATGTGTGTTCAGTTATTTACCATGCAATGTTTATTATTCTTTAAACAATTATATCTAATAGAATGTGAGATCAGTTTTGTCATTTACATATAGTTTATTCACATACTTATCAGTTTATTGATTATATGGAATTTGATTCCAATTATTCACCATTACATTTTGATTATTCTCATTGATTAATTATGTATACCACTGTACATAACCTTAATATGAGGATTATCTGACCCTTATTATGTTTCTCATCTTTAGGATTCCCGTATGTGTGATTAAAACGATATGATTTGATATAATAATTGTAAATAAACTTATCCACCGATGATATAAATTTTATGTTACAATTTTATTATTCATATATAATACATGATTTTTGTATTTATCAAGTTTACAATGACTAGAAAACTTTTCATTCCTTTATGAAATGATTTATTTGTATCTTATGCTAATTTAATGATAATAGGAACTGACCCTAGACAAACTAGGGTCAGTTTTCTATGTGATTCACCCAATGATATCATCTACGGAGTGATATGTATCACTCCTAATCTTTTTTACACATAAAATGAAATCAATGAAGATCACATGCATGGAATACATAAATCGAGACTTCTGTTCACTTTCGAATGAAAAATATGAATGGAATAGTAAGAAATAGCAGATATCATTAATAGTGCATTATTTTATAATACTTATAAGAAATATAATGAATATATTATGTTAAATCCAAACAAATATAGAAATGGAAGTAAACACAATGTACAAGATGATAAGAACCGGGCATATATTATAAATCATTATGGCCAACTCATGTACATTAAGACCTTATGTCCCATCATTTAATTAATTAAAGACTTTATTATAAGGAAACCACACCTTTAAGGGTATTTAATTAATAATGAATAATTGGAAATACCAAAACTATGGGGGAAAACACCCATTGGGGTGTATATTTAAAGGAGATCTACCATGTTTTTATTCACTATTCAATAGTCCTGAATATGCATGGTATATCATTCAATTTTATGTATTTAACAATTTTGAGTCATTGGGTGAAGAGTCCAACCAGTGACACGGTGGGGATGATATAAAATTAATGAAACCTGGGGAAGAGATGTAGACCACCTACCTTAGTTTTTTTTAATATCACTCCTCTATTATTGGCCCTTAAATCAAGATACAATGTGAGATATCAGATAAATTCACAACATCCAAAAATGTGGGCAAACTGAAGTCACACCTAAATAGTTAAAAATAAAAGTGGTGAAAGTTGATGTTGAAGTGAATTTATAAAATAACTTACTATATAAATTTTAATTCATCAAATGGTGATGTATTTTGTATTTGAATGAAGGATATTACAAAATCTATATGGGTAAAGAAGAGTAGAGTTATTGGATGTATTTTCTATTGGAATAAAATATGGAATTAGTAATTTTGGAAATAAAAAATTGTTGGGGAAAATGTTTAATTTCACATTTAAGTATTGTACTTTATGGTTTTTGTATGTGGTTAGTCAAAGCATACAATAACCATTTTCCCAGATTTTATAATGGGGGAACCCATCTCAGTCTTAGTGAATAGATTGGATAGACATGCACTTGTTGTGAAGAAGGACAATGTAAGAAATGACAGTGTGGATAACACATGAATGAACCAAAGATTACACCATTATAGATAACCATGTGTCATCATTCCCCCGTTTTTTTCACAGCCTATAATGTCTTGAGAAACTATGTGGTTTGGGAGGAAGGGTTTTTCTAATCACTGTCAAACTGTGTGATTATAATGAAACTGGTGGTGTGTGCTATGATAAATCCATGGATGACCTTAGGATCTCTGTGAACACATTATTTGACCATACAAGGACCAAATAACAATAATAAAATTAAAAAAATGGATCATACCCCTGAGAAATGTTGGGATATTAAAAAACTCAACAGTCAAAGAGGATAGGGGTTGTGAAGAAAAATACACCCAATTTGGTGTAAGAGGATATAGGATGGGAAGTATTATCCTTCTACACAATATATAATTTGCAGTATAGGGAGACTGATTCATTATTCATGATTCATAGTTTCATGTTTCTAAAATCATTACCAGACCTGATTTATATGCTTATTCATTTATTTATTTATTAGTACAAAAATATAATATTATTTTTCAAATTATAGGGGATTAATGGGTTGTCTTACTATATTTTTACTCACCCACTACATGAAAACACCTATTACTATGAATACATTTTTTATGTGATACATACCAATGAAATAGACTTATGATGGACTACATAGTAGTAGTCAATTCCATGGATTGAGGTGATGTTTAAATACTCCAGGGTGTTTTTTCTGTTATATATATTTCATTTATTTGTAATTTTATACATTTTATATGCATTGATCAATAATATGTAGGGATAATTTTGGTAGGTTAATATTATCAATTGTATTCCATTTGTATATTTCAATTTATGTATTCATTTATTGTATTATGTTTGGATTTCTATACTATTTTTGTTATAATTACCAATATTTTTACTATTTTCTCTAATTCTAAAACGATGTTGAAGTTATATTACACAGACATTGTGGAATATGAACACACCAAATTATTGAAAAAAATATTGAAAATATTTTAGCACATGTGTTCATGTGGCTCTATAGACCGAAACTGGTGGTCATGGAAATATTGTGTCAAATTTTAGTTCAAATATGTTTGGTAATTAATCATCTCTATGTTGGGACAGGTGATAGAAGATTAATGCAATCAGGCAAATTTGGTTTAAAATGATAACAATATATTACTTAATTTTAATGATATAAAATAAGAGTCTCCATTCAAAAAATTATGAACAAATTTTATAGTATTTATTAATTATTTTTATATCCTTAAATAAAATCATTAATTAAATTATTTGAGAAGATGTATCAGAAAATTTAATCAACGTTTTATTTTCATGAAATTTGGATTTGTTAATGTAGACATGAGATTTTAAATTTTTTTAAAATATATTTTATCTTTAATACTTTTTTTAACATTTTAAATAAATTTTTAGTGTAATAAAAAATTATATAAATTAGTTATTCAATATTATATGAATATGATATCATAATACATATGATATTTAAAAAAATTATTTGATATTATCAATTGAAAATTCATTCCATTGGAGTATTAAAAGAAAATATATCTTTTATAACTTGAATGTGTTGATGAAAAAAAAACTAAATTCATTTTGTCATTATAATTTACTATATAATATAATTTTAATATTTTAATATTAATTTATAATTAAAATTTTTCAATCTATTATTTTTACCATTTTTTTTGAAAAAATATATATATACATCTACTAAATTTCATAATGTAAATATTTATTTTATATATTTATAAAATATATAATTACATATTTTCATTATGGAAATTATTATTTACGCGGGTCTTTAGTATATCACTGGTCAACACATTTGTATAATATTTATACTGTGTATTAACCCTCATGAAATAAATTAATTATCTAGTACCTATTTCAAATATTATATTTCGATAACAAATTATGTGAATACTACTTTTGTAAAAAATAATATTAATTTCACTACATTTTTTACATATTTTTCAAAATACTAATAATATTCCTAATGTTTTATTTTCTATTTATAATATATTTCAAGGTTGTGTTATTTCTTGGTGTCCATTGAATGAGGGATTTTCAAAGTAAAAATTCTTTCCATATTTTTTATTATTAATAATATTAAATGTTTAAATTTAAGAGAATTACTAATTCCTCATTTATAATTGATTATAATGATTTAAACATTTGGGATAGTATTTGTTAGACAATATATATATTATGTTAAACTATGTATACCTAAATATAATATACATATTTATATTGAATGGATTTATAAAATATAATATTTTCAGTCCTTACATTCTTCTTGCTATATTAAATTTCATCATTGAGATATAGAATATGACCGTATTCTAAATAAATTTCTAAATAAAATTTTTCTTCTATTAATTGGTCCATATATTACCTATTTTTATATATGCGATTTCATATATCCATTAACATGTCTTTTGATACCATTTAATATATCATTATGTCTATATTCTATGATATTAATTTGATTCTTCTTATAAGAAATAAATTTTTTGAAATTATGTAACCATTGAATTTCATACATATAATGTGGATGAATTGTACTTTTAGTGTAATGATACACATAGAAAACAATGACATCAATATAACGTTGTATGAAACCCCAATATGTTATAAATCCATTGAATACAATATATTCAACTTTGATGATATACCCATATTAAATCATTCGTTTCATTATAAACCATGTAATTATCATCTTTGTGGAATATGAATTAATAGGTTTTCAACAACTTTTAACTCTAAGTATCTTTGAGGTTTTTATTTCTCAATATTATTTTGAATTTATATTTAATTACTATGTTTTTTTATTATAGAGATCATTTTATATAATTTCATTAATAAAATTAATGCACATAGTACCTATCTCACAATATTCATTACTGAATATGGTAGTTAAATATATACACAAATACAAGGATTTATATGCTGAAATATGAATACGTATGTGTGACAAATTTTATATATTTTAAATAAAAATATTTTTTTTATATTATCCTCCTTTGATGTCCAATTACAAATTTTTAGAAAATATTCATGTTTCTCAGGAATAATTTTAGAACAGGCCATATTCTTGTGGTGATAAATTTTACTAATTTCAACTCTATGTTTATGTTTTTAAAAACTTATTTAAAATATATAATTAATCTATTTTTCATTAAAATTAATTACATAAATCAATGAACATTTTTTCCTTTCATATCTAATTACATATATCATGTAAATTTTACTGAGTGAGTAATATTATTGAATTGTGCTAAATTTGATATTCTTTTTTAGTTTATATAAAAAAATAAATATTTTCTTTTTTCTTTTTTTTTGTAAATAAAACACTAGCATGTAATTATATGGTGATGTGGAATCATATACATGATTTTATGTTTATTGGTTACATCAACCCATTTTATTATCTATTATTATCGTTATTGTTATTGTATATAAAAAGATCATTTTTGTGTTCAATATTATACATCATTAAATTTTCAAACTAGAAATTTTATAGAATATATTGATAGAAAAAAATATATGGGGTAGATCGACAAAGATGATCGATGCACATCATTAAATAATTAAAAAAACATTTAAAATGAAGAAGTATAATGTCATGTTATAGATACTATAAACTCATTAAAAATGATATTCAAATCAAATAAAAATCCATCTAACTTTTTTTATATTGTTCATCAATGATCAATGTTCTCATTATATCCGTTTTGGTTATCACTAAGATATATCAATAAAAAAAATTTGGGGTATAATAAATAAATAATAAAGATTATTTTTTGAAAATAATTTAAAGAATATTAAGAAAGATTTGATCATTGTAAATTATAATATATGATACAATGGTGTGATTATTTACACTATGAGTATCAAATTCCTTATTCTCAATTCCATTAAGGTGGTGTACATTTTCATTTTTCTCCTATAACAGAAAACATATTCATTGACATTTTTCAATCTCCTTCTTTGTTAATGAATAATTTAATGTCATGGGACAAAAATATTTTTCAATTTTTTCATCATATGATTATGTATCAAAATTTAAATTCAAGTATAATAATAAATAAATATAGATCTTATTTCAGGTTGTTTTAGTAATGGGAAATTAGTAATTATGAGAAAAATTATATTAATATAATATATTATAGGATTACATAATCCATGTACATTTTATATTCAATTCCATAGATCATTAACAAGTTCGAAAAATCTTTCACTTTCTTAACTATATTAAAACAATTTTTTAATAGATAATTGTCGAATATATATTAGATAACTCAAAAAACCTAAAAACATTTTCATATTTTTAATGCTAAATATCTAAATTAATATCAGAATACCAAAACAATAATGTTTTATTTTTTATGATGATTGTAATCACGAGCATTTTATTCTGATTTGCTTCCATAAAGACCAGGTGATGTCACCTTACTAACATCTCATAAGTTATATTAATATATATTTCATTTGCAATGATGACCACATAAAGTGGTGTTCTTAAATTCTAACTTTTGAAAAAAAATTCATTATGTCAGCATGGCTTATTTTGTTATTATCTGATAAGATGACTATGAGAGAAGTATACCATTGAATATACTAGAATAAAATGTTTTTTTAAAATTTTGAAGAACAAATTAATCTTATCTTAAATAATCAAACATATAACGTTTCATATATATAATGACATTGAATACAATAAATTACATTTTAGTATATATATATATGTAAAATGTTGCAAACAAACACAATATCTTAATAATGAAACATACATGAAAAAATGCATGATTTCAACTATTATGAAAATTAAATTTATAAAAAATAATATATCCATATGATTTAATTATAACATAATTGGAAAAAAAATAATTACAAATATATGTAGACAATAATTTATATAAAATTAAGATCAATTTTATTTATTTATGCTATTAAAATATAAGAAAATATGAAACATAACATTGGAAATATAATTAAAATTTAAAAAATGAAAATAATTTTATCATAAGTGGAATTTATATGAGTGATGAATGAAGTAATTAATATATATTCTTAGGATATAATGTGCCTAATGTAAAATTAATGTGACTTTTTGAATATAAATCATTCATTTATAATATATATAACCATTAAAAAATTCAACATGGCCATTATAAAAGAAATCATAAAATTAGAATAATAAATTCATGTATAAGAAAAAAATAAAAAATATAGTATTGAGTTATATTAAAAATAAAAAAATAATGTTTTTGAGTATGGTAAAATATATATCTAATCAGATAAGACATTATTTTTGTATATAATATTTATATATGTTATTAAATTATAATTATTGATAATAAAAATAAAAGTTCATATAAAAAATATTTCCATGAAGTTTTCATGATATAAAAAAGTTATTTCTTTATAATAGAATGTATAATATCACATATTCCCATGTAATCATTCACAAACCAGTAGTTGTACCATGGTAACCTAAAAAGAGAACTGATTCTGACATAGCCCGAAGGGCATTTCAGTTACCCACAAGTCGTCGATTATCGCCAGACATCATGCACAAGTAGAATGTGGGAAAGAAATTTCCACTAACAAAGTAGAAGGAAGATAAAAAATTAAAATTGATGGAAAATAATATCCAATTGGAGAAATTATTCAAGAGTAAAATATATATAAAAAACTAAATGACTACAATAAACAACCTAAAAATATGAAAAAACTACCCAAGACCCAACTGAGACGCAACACGCCTAGACCACAGATCAACAGATAAAACCACATATATATTATCCTTTTTCCATGATCTACTAATGAATATGATAATATAAAAGCACCAAAAAGAAAAATTATTGTGTGATCCAAGGTCCATTAATATTTCTCCCAATGATTCCATAACATCAAGTCATCATCAAATCAACCATGAATGTAATCTCAATTTTCAAATTAAATGTTTTTGAAATTAAAAATGTGGTTTAAAAAAATCATGCATTACATTTCAAGAGATAGAAATATTTTAAAAATTCGTGCTTCATATTTCAAATGATCAGAATACATTTTAGATGATGAAATTTACCTTTAAACTAATGGTTTATTACAAAAATTTCACAATTCACCTAATTACACAATGAAAATACTTTACATAAAAAATAGATATATAATCAAAAAGAATGTTAAATATTTTACAAAAGCGAAATATATATATTTTATGTACTAAAAAAGAGAGAGATGTTGTACCCCTCTCTCTTGGATTTTAATGATCACAATCACTCTCATCGTGTTCTAACTTGTTTTCAACTTTGTTTGATGATAGGAAAAAGGTTTCCAAAGAGTTGGCCTAAGAAGACTGGAAAAAGGACTCTCTGAGTCCACCGGCCAACCGGTGGGTTACCACTGGTCAGCCGGTGCCTGACCACCGGTCAGCCCGTGGAACCAGACAGTAGGCTTTGCCCACTGCCAGGTGCCACCGGCCAACCGGTGTCTAGACCACCGGCCAGCCGGTGGAACCAGACAGAGAGCTTGCTCTCTGTCTCGACCACCGACCAACCGGTGGCTGGACCACCGGCCAACCGGTGGAAACAGACAGAGAGCTTGCTCTCTGTCTCGACCACCGGCCAGCCAGTGGCCCAGCACTGGCTCGCCGGTGGAGCCCAGACAGAAATCTCTGCCTTCTGTCTGGTGCACCGGCCAGCCGTTGGCCAAGCACCGGTCAGCCGGTAAGCCCAGTCAAACTAGCCGTTGGGCTTTGACTGGACTTGTACTTTTGACCCCTAACGGCTCCTAAATCCCTCCAACGGCTATATTGAAGTATTTGGGGATATTTCTCCTATAAATTGACGAGGATGGATGCCGGGAACACTACAGAAACATTGGAATGATATTTTGATCCCTTGAAGCTCTAACGAAAAATCTCAAAGGCTACTTGTGATCCACCTCCATCCTTGAAGCTTGGGCTGCCTCTACATCAACTACTCTCACACTCTTGGCGCTCAAGGCTTCCTCAAGTTTGTTGTAATTTATTTATTTCAATTGTTTAGTTTCTCATTGGGTTTGTATTAAAACAAACCATCCTTTTCTTCCTCACTTTCATTTTGGGTTTCTTGCTACAACCATAATAAAAAACCAAGCTGTACGAAGGTGATCTAGCCTACCTTAAAACGGCTAGTGGGTTTCTTGCTACAACCATTAAAAAGCAAGCTGAAGTAAATCTCTCAACGGTTGAGTTGGGAGCGGAGACGTAGGCTTTGGTTTAAGCCGAACTCCGTTATCAAATTGTGTCTTGCCTCTTTTTATTTCCGCTGCATTTATAAATTGTTTTTAAATTGTTAATTAATTTTTAAAAGGCAATTTACCCCCCCTCTTGCCATCACTCTCCGACCAACAATTGGTATCAAAGGGAGAGTTTGTGTAATACCTTAACCGGTTACAAACTCAAAATCCATAGTGACAGCTTCTTCCTCACAAGCACCCGAAGGGTATTCCATGACTCGGGCTCCATTATTTGATGGAACTGACTACAATTATTGGAAAACTCGCATGATTACATTTCTTAGAAGTATTTGCTATCCTATATATAGAATTGTTTTGCAAGGCTATACTCTCTCTATCAAAGATGAGTCTAAATGGACCCCTGAAGACATTGCTAATTTTGAGCTAGATGGAAAAGCCATGAATGCTCTTCATTGTGGGTTAGACCGTAATGAATTTAATCGTATATCTACTTGCACCACTTCTCATGAAATTTGGAAGCTTTTGGAAGTGACCCATGAGGGCACTAACAAAGTCAAAGACACTAGATTAGATATGTATCGTCAAGACTTTGAAAGTTTCACCATGCACCCACACGAATCTATTACGGAAATGTTTACTCGCTTTACTGATGTGTGTAATGGGAGAAAGTCTCTTGGAGATGATGTTTCTGCAGAGACGATGGTCAAGAAAATTCTTTGGGTCCTACCAAGCTCATGGGCTCCAAAGGTGACGACAATCCAAGAAGCGAAAGATGTCAAGAAAATGTCAGTGGATGAACTCATTGGATCACTTATGACCTATGAGATTACCATGAAGAGGCAAGCCGATAAAGAATGTAACATCTTCAAGGAGAAAAAGAACATAGAATTCAAAGAAAAACAAGAAAGCTCCTCCGATGATAGCGGATTCGAGATTGCTCAACTTGCAAGAAAAATGAGCAAGTTCATGAAGAAAAAGAAGAATTTTCAAAGGGCACGAAAGGAAGAGCCAAAAGAAGAAAAAGAAGTTACATGCTTTGAATGTGGAAAGAAAGGACACATCAAACCGGAGTGCTCTCTTTTCAAGAAAAGGTTAAAGGAAAAGAAAAACAAGAAGTCTTTCAAAGCGTCAACATGGAGTGAAAGCGATGACTCCATGTCTTCAAGCGACTCAAGCGATGAAGGTGTAAAATGCCTAATGGCACATGATGAGGTATCTTCTTCCGACTCCTCTTCCTCATCTTCTTCTTTTAATAATTAAATGTCTTATGAAGATCTCCAAAATGCGAGAGATCAATTAGAGGAATGTTTTCACGAACTTACCTCTAAATTTTTGGCCTTAGAAAAGAAACACAAAATTCTAATTTCTGAAAAAGATCAACTTCTCAAAAAGAATGAGGAACTTTCCCTTAAGGTCCAAGATATTACAAATATTGATTCTTTGAATTCAACTATTAAAGATTTAAGAGAATCTCTTTCCAAGTTCACCCAAGGTGAACAAAATTTGACCAAATTGCTAGGTTCTCAACGTTCGGCTAGAACCACACATGGACTTGGCTTTAACAAGCAAGCCACCTCTTCTAGAGCACCCACTACTTTTGTAAGGGGGATCTCTCAAAATAAATTCTGTAATTATTGTAGAAAAACCGGACATATGATTTATGAATGCGATTGTAAAAATGCTAGATATGGCCGCCCCAAAATCATTACCTACTCGGATGAATATCTTAGGATGTATCCCTCTAGACAAGTATGGGTTCAAAAGTCTCTTTTAGCTAATATTTCCGGACCCAAACTTATATGGGTACCAAAATCTATTCTCTCTTGATTTTGTAGGATAAACACCAAAAAAGTAGGACTTCGAAAGGCTCGTGGTACCTCGACAGCGGATGCTCGAGGCACATGTGTGGCGATCCCTATGAGTTCAACTCCCTTGAAGAATTCGATGGAGGATACGTCACCTTCGGTGACAATTCAAAAAGCAAGATCGTCGGAATAGGTACCATTGGTCTTGGTAGCACCTCCTTAATTAAAGATGTTTTATTTGTTAAAGGTTTAAAGCATAATTTAATTATCTTTAGTCAACTTTGTGATAGTGGTTTTTCGGTGAATTTTCAAAATGATTTATGCAATGTGTTTAATTTTCAAAACAAATTGATATTTTCTGCTTCCCGTTTTCAAAATGTTTACATTATTGATTTAAAGTCTTTAGCTAGCCAAAATGTTAAATGTTTAAGTGCTCTTGACAATGAGTCTTGGCTTTGGCATAGAATGTTGGGGCATTGTAGCTCTCATTCACTTATAAAGCTCAATAAGAACAAGCTCATCCGTGACCTTCCTAAACTTAAGTTTAAGAAAGATTTGATTTGTGAGCCATGCCAACTTGGCAAGAAACACAAATCTTCTTTCAAATCTAAGAAGGAAGTGTCCACTTCAAAATCTCTTGAGCTCCTTCATCTTGATCTTTTTGGTCCTACCCCTGTATCAAGTCTAGGTGGAAAATCCTATACCTTTGTCCTAGTAGATGACGTTTCTCGTTTCACTTGGGTTTTCTTTTTAGCTCATAAAAATGATGCTTGTAGAACCTTTTTGAAATTCTCTAGGAAAGTAGAAAACGAAAAAGGATATAAAATTATATCACTCCGTAGTGACCATGGTGGTGAAATCGAGAACAAAGAATTCGATGAATTGTGTTCCTCTCAAGGATACAATCACACCTTCTCTGCCCCTAGGACTCCACAACAAAATGTAGTGGTTGAAAGGAGAAACCGAACTCTCCAAGAAATTGCTCGAACCCTCCTTAGTGAATTCAATCTTCCTCAATATTTCTAGGCCATGGCGGTAAACACTGCTTATTATACTATCAATAGAGTCCTTGTAAGACCCCTTCTTAAGAAAACCCCCTATGAACTTTGGAAAGGAAAATTGCCCAAAGTTGGTTATTTTAAAGTGTTTGGCTGTAAATGCTTTATCCTTAACACAAAAGATAACCTAGGGAAATTTGATGCCAAATCCGATGAAGGTATTTTTCTTGGGTACTCCAACTCAAGCAAAGCCTATCGTGTCTTCAATAAACGTTCAAAAACCATCGAAAAATCATCTCATGTCAAATTTGATGAAACTCTTCCAAAACCTCACCCGGTCATTGAAGATGTTGAAGATAAGCTTGATAAGCTTGATTTGAATGATTTATCTTCTCCTCCCAAGGAGGATGACCATCAAGAACCCTCTTCACCTTCTTCGCCTTCCACCTTGCCTAAGGTTTGGAAACCTTCTAGAGACCATCCTTTAGAAAATTTTATAGGTGATCTTCAAGCCGGTACTCGAACTAGAAGATCAATCCTCACCGAGGTTGAACATCAACCCTTTCTTTCTCAACTAGAGCCTCAAACCATTAATGATGCCATTAATGATGAGAATTGGGTTCTTGCAATGCAATAGGAATTAAATAAATTCTCTAGAAATGATGTTTGGACTCTTGTTGAAAGACCCAATGATCACCCAATTATTGGCACTAAATGGGTTTTTAGGAACAAACTTGATGATCAAGGAAATATAACCCGGAACAAGGCTCGCCTAGTAGCTAAGGGCTATAATCAAGAAGAAGGAATTGATTATGGTGAAACCTTTGCGCCCGTTGCTAGATTGGAATCCATTAGGATCTTTTTGGCATTCGCCGCTCACTTAAATTTCAAGCTTTTTCAAATGGATGTTAAAAGTGCTTTTTTAAATGGTTTTATTTCAGAAAAAATCTTTGTTGAACAACCCCCCGGTATTGAAGATCCAAAATTTCCAAATCATGTTTTTAAGTTAACCAAGGCTCTATATGGCTTAAAACAAGCCCCTCGGGCTTGGTATGAGCGGTTAACAAAATTTCTTTTAGAAAATGATTTTAAAATGGGTCAAGCTGATTGTACCCTATTTTTAAAACACACTTCAAAAGATCTTTTAATTGTCCTAATTTACGTTGATGACATTATCTTTGGTTCAACCAAAGAATCTCTTTGTACTGATTTTTCAAATTTAATGAGAAAAGAATTTGAAATGAGCTTTATGGGGGAATTAAAATTTTTTCTTGGTTTTCAAATCTTTCAAAATTCAAATGGTATTTTTCTAAACCAAGGCAAATACACAAACGAACTTTTAAGTCGTTTTGGTATGGATCAAGTAATGGAAATTAGTACCCCCATGAGTACTTCTTGTAAACTTACGTTAGATGAAGCCGGGAAACCGGTGGATAACAAGCTTTATAGGAGTATGATCGGGAGTCTACTTTACCTAACTGCGACCCGTCCTGACATCATGTTCAGTGTTTGTCTTTGTTCTCGTTTTCAAGCCAATCCCAAAGAATCTCATTTTAAATCGGTCAAAAGAATTTTTAAGTATTTAAAAGGATCCAAAAACATTGGTTTGTTTTATCCCTCTAATACATCTTTTGAACTTTCTTCATAATCGGATGCTGATTTTGGCGGATGTCAATTAGATCGTAAGAGTACTAGTGGAACCTGTCATCTGCTAGGCAAGTACCTTGTTTCATGGAGTAGCAAAAAGAAAAATTGTGTTGCTCTTTCTACTGCCGAGGCCGAGTACGTAGCAGCTGGTAATTGTTGTGCCCAAATTATTTGGATGCAGCACACTCTCTTGGATTATGGCCTTTCCTACGATCATGTCCCTATACGGTGTGACAACACTAGTGCCATTAGTATTTCTAAGAATCCAATACAACATTCTAGGACTAAGCATATAGATTTAAGGCATCATTTCCTTCGTGACCATTTTCAAAAAGGGGATATCACTTTGGACTTCATTTCTACTGATTTCCAATTAGCTGATATTTTTACCAAACCGCTCCCGGTTGAACGTTTTGATTTTATTAAGGGGGAGTTAGGAATGATTCGTCAATGAGCACTATTAAATATTTGACTCAATTTGGCTTTCTTATATTTCTCTTTAAGTTATTTAAACTCTTTCATTTTTATTTTATTTTAATTTTTTTTTGAATTTCAATACCACCGGTCAACCGGTGGTACATCACTGGTTAACCTGTGGTGTCAGGTTTTCTTTTGATGGGCCGGCTGGGGAAAGGGTTAAAACATAAATTAAACCCTTCCCCTCCCATTTCTTTCTCTTCCTCTCGTGCGGCACCTTCAGACCAGCCTCTCCCTCCTTGCCCTAGCCTCCTTTCTCCCTCCTTGATCTCTCCAACTCTTTATTCTCTCAATCTCTCTTTTTTTTTCTTCCTTTTGCCATCATGGGTCCTAGATCTTCACGCAAGGGAAAGGGCATCGCTCAAGAGGCACATCCTCCTCCTTCAATCCCTCAACTTCCGGACATTTGGCATGACAAAGTCATTCTGCCGGGTAGGGTAATTGATTATTCTTGGCTCTCTTCTGCTCGACTCGAGCATTTCTCAATCATTGAATATCAACACTGGCATTCCTTTTTTGAACCTCCTGAGAAGGATGTCATTTATCCCCTTCTTGTCAAAGAATTTTATGCTCACCTGACGTGGTCGGTCTCTAACGACGTCGATACCATTACCACCACTGCTCTTGGGCAACCCATCACTATCACTTCTTTGGAGATTGCCAGGATGCTCGGGGTTCCTCATGTTGGACCTCATGCATTTGCTCAGGGGGAGTTTCCTCGGGACCCTGAATTTGATCTTGCTATCGCTCTTGAGCATCTCACAGGGCAGCCCACCGATCCCATTGTCAAGCTCTCCCAGCTCTCCCCAAACCATCGCATCATTGAGCGCCTCATTCAGACCACTCTTGCACCCCGTATCGGGGATCACGATACGGTGAAATTTATTGACATTTATCTTCTCTCTTTTATCACCAGAGGCGTTCATTTCAATCTGGTCTGGTTCCTGTTCCGGGCCATGTCTTATGTGGCTGAGCACCCGCGCCGGTCCAAAACTCTTCCTCACGGGCGCTTGTTGACCAAAATCTTTACCTTTCTTGATGTCCCTCTCCGTGCTACCTCCTTCGAGCAGCCTAATAAGGATAGCATCATCAATTTTATGATGGTGCAATGGATGAACATTCGTTGGCATCCTTGGAGTCAGGAGTGGATTACTGAAAAGGAGGGCCTTCTCAAGGCTTACTCCCCTCAGACACATTCACACCCTCCTACCCATGCCATGCCTCCTGCCATTGCTGCTGCCTATCCTCTTTCAGATAGTGAGGACAGTGGTGATGATGAAGAGGAAGGGAGTGGTGACGACGAAGGTGAGGCTGCTGCTGCTGCTGCTGATGAGGGAGATGGAGCGGGTGATGATGCACCGGAGCCTGCTGAGGCTGTGCCCCCTCACGATGATACTGGTAGCTTGTCGGTGACGGCTGATCAGTTCCTTCGCTTCCAGGATCAGATTGAGACCCGGCTCGACTTACAGTTTTCTTACTTCAGCTCTCAGTTTGATCAGCTCCACTCTCGGATTGATTCTCTAGATCGTCGCTTTGAGGCGGTCCAGGCTCCTCCAGCTCCTCCGACCTTCAGGCGTCGCCGTCACTCTCGTCCCGCTAGGAGTGAATAGAGTTGTTCCTGTTTTTTGACTTGTCTGTGTATTTGTATTTTGATCTTTCTATGTAATGTTTCATCTTTTATGAAATTCAAGTTGTCTTATCTATCAATTCTTTTTTTGTCGTTGCTTACATCCTTATTATTGTTTTTCTAATTTTCATTCATACTTTTCCTCCTATTTTGATAATCCCAAAGGGGGAGAAAGACTCTCTATTTCATAGTTACTTATTTCATTTAATTAAGTGCTCTTTTTAAAAGTTCAATTTTAATTTATTACTTTCATCAAAATCTGTTTTTAAATGGTTAAGTTTTTGATTCCAGTTGTTTCTTTTAAATGACCTATGATTACAATTTCAAAATAAACCATTCTCTTTATTTCAAATCCTTTCATGATTAATATCATTTACAATACATGATACATCTATGAAATTCTTGTATTAAAATGATCTCTAAAATTTTTCCATGTCCAAGTTTCTTATTCCTTTTTTTACTTGGCATATCCTTTTTAAAAAAGCTTTCTCTTTTGTGATTGTGATCATCAAAATAGGGGGAGATTGTTGTACCCCTCTCTCTTGGATTTTAATGATCACAATCACTCTCACCGTGTTCTAACTTGTTTTTAAGTTTGTTTGATGATAGGAAAAAGGTTGCCAAAGAGTTGGCCCAAGAAGACTGGAAAAAGGACTCTCTGAGTCCACCGGCCAACCGGTGGGTTACCACCGGCCAGCCGGTGGTCTCTGGCAGGAGCAATGCTCTCTTCCAGGTTCCACCGGTCCGCCGGTGGTCTCTGGCAAGAGCAATGCTCTCTGCCAGGTTCCACCGGTCCGCCGGTGCCTAACCACCGGCCCGCTGGTGGAACCAGACAGTGGGCTTTGCCCACTGCCAGGTGCCACCGGCCAGCCGGTGGAACCAGACAGAGAGCTTGCTCTCTGTCTCGACCACCGGCAATCCGGTGGCTGGACCACCGGCCCACCGGTGGAACCAGACAGAGAGATTGCTCTCTGTCTGGCCCACCGGCCAGCCGGTGGCCCAGCACCGGCACGCCGGTGGAGCCCAGACAGAGAGCTCTGCCTTCTGTCTGGTGCACCGGCCAGCCGGTGGCCAAGCACCGGTCAGCCGGTAAGCCCAGTCAAACTAGCCGTTGGGCTTTGACTGGACTTGTACTTTTGACCCCTAACGGCTCCGAAAGCCCTCCAACGGCTATATTGAAGTATTTGGGGATATTTCTCCTATAAATTGACGAGGATGGATGCCGGGAACACTACCGAAACATTGGAATGATATTTTGATCCCTTGAAGCTCTAACGAAAAATCTCAAAGGCTACTTGTGATCCACCTCCATCCTTGAAGCTTGGGCTGCCTCTACATCAACTACTCTCACACTCTTGGCGCTCAAGGCTTCCTCAAGTTTGTTGTAATTTATTTATTTCAATTGTTTAGTTTCTCATTGGGTTTGTATTAAAACAAACCATAATTTTCTTCCTCACTTTCATTTTGGGTTTCTTGCTACAACCATAATAAAAAAGCAAGCTGTACGAAGGTGATCTAGCCTACCTTAAAACGTCTAGTGGGTTTCTTGCTACAACCATTAAAAAGCAAGCTGAAGTAAATCTCTCAATGGTTGAGTTGGGAGCGGAGACGTAGGCTTTGGTTTAAGCCGAAATCCGTTATCAAATTGTGTCTTGCCTCTTTTTATTTCCGCTGCATTTATAAATTGTTTTTAAATTGTTAATTAATTTTTAAAAGGCAATTCACCCCCCCTCTTGCCATCAATCTCCGACCAAAAAGAGAAACATGGTAATATGAAAATTTAGTATGCTTTTTCTTGGAAATAGGGACCCGATACTGTGAAATGGAAGATATTTACATACACCCCTTTGGGTCTACGGATAAATTTGACTCATCATCATAACATAAGGGATTTAATGTTTTGATATAATGTTTTAGAACATTTTATGTCATAATGTTCCACCCAAAATAACTCAGTAACTACCCAATGCTTGTATGTGCTCTAGTACAAAATCATAATGTGCAAATTATTTCATTACTTTTAAATATACAATTAAATCTCATTCACTATTTCGAATGGTTCAATTAAAAATTTAAAAAACATAATGAGTTTTTAATAAAAAAATTAATAATCACAAATATGAAACCCTAAATTTTCTATAAATATATTTTATGATATATTTTTACATTACTATTTATCTGAAACAAATTCATGAAATTCTACAATCAAATTTCACCAATTGAATTTATAACAACCCATGTAATTATAGAATAAGTCATATTCCACTTTTTTATAATATTTATAACATAGATAGTAATTTTAGTAAAAAAATATTCTATTTGTGATACAGTACAGAACATAGAATAATGGTTTTTTCGATATTTATCATCACACACAGTACCGAGTTATACAAAAATAATAATATATTTTTAATAATATTATTTTATTTTGTAGTCATCACATAGCTAGTAAAATTATAGGAATGGATGATATTAACTGAATAATTAAAATATGATTTATACATGAATATATAATGAATCTTTGGGTAACAAATTAATTATAAAATTAAATAAAAACCAATTGAATATAATGAATGTGTCTTCATAAAAAATATATTTAAATAGAAATAAGATAATTTATAAAATCATAAGATAAATATTGATGGATTTTATTAATGAAATATATATTAAATATATAGAATTTGAGGATTAAAACTACTCTTATATGATTTTGTGAAATGATATAATAACAAATTAAATTTTTTGGATAAAATAAGTATTTAAAAAAAATTCAGTTTTGATCCCTATTGATGGAGAACCCAATTTAAAACATATTTTTAACTTTTTATAATTTATATTAGTCAAAATAATAGTCTAAGATTGAATCAGGACATCAATATTTACATTAGATTAATTTTGGTATTATTTACGATTAAATTCATTTTTTAATGAATAATGAAAACACTACAATTAAATTCAAAACTACATATTCATAACATTTATTTATATTGTTATATTGTCTATATAATTAGATTTAATGTGTAATTATATTTTTTTTATAATTTAATCAATTTTGTTTAACATTTACTAATTTCATATTGATAATTAATTGAAAAACTATGTAAACTTTTGAACGTTTTACTTACCAAACATGTTTTCTCATTCCGACATCTGGATTAATATTAGATTTAATTTTCCCACTTATATAATTTTTTTTCGAAAAATATTATACATGGTTGTAATATGTATGAGATTTTTGTCAAATAGGATCAATATAATTGTTGTTGAATAGTATCTTTATTACTTTTTAACACAGTATAAGGAATATAAGGTAATTAGAAGTAAACATAATTCCACAAAAAATAAAACTACCCTATCAATAGAGTTAATATTATGGGATGAATTGTTATCAACCATGAAAATAATTGGGTACAAAATAATGCCTATAGAATCTAGTTTGGTTTGATTATTACATTTATAACATGTATTTTAAATTAAACACAAATATCTCATAACCATGTCTGTTAAAAATAATCTAATTTAAATATCATCTTATTTAAGTTATATCATAAACTACGAATTTTCATTATATGTATAATAAAATTACTAATTTCAAGTTAATTTATATATTTTTTTTTGAAATTAAATAATTTATATTATTTTTTCCACAATGAGGATGTAGTAATTAGTTTATTAATGAAAGTATCAAATAAATGATTTTAATAGTATTAAAAAAATATTTTTAAATAGTTGATTCTATAAACATATTTTATGATTTAATAACATATGATAGTATTGCATTAATGTACTTTCATTGAAGGAATAACGTTTATATGACTTTTTTAAAAACATCATGTTATAAATAGAGTCAAAATTAACAAAATTCATATTTTAAAATATAAAATATTTAATTAATTGACATATGTTTTACCAGAAATACCATAATCAACCCATAATCTTATATAAAACAAAAAATTTCTTTAATGGATCATTAATTTTCCATTTATAATGATTTGGTAATTATTTTAACACTCAAATTAAAAATTAATTGATAAAAGGGTAAGAGATAAAAGGGGTTAATATTAAAATATAATGATTAAAAAATATTTAATACAAGTCTAATTATTGTTTTGATACTATATTTCGACTCATACACATCTTATATTCTAATAAAATGAGTTCTAACTCATTTGGAATTGAAATTTAATTTATATTAATTTAATAATATTCTTAATTCCAATGGTACCCCTCCCCTTTCCTATAAAAATGCTTGGATTACTATCTTTTACTAACACATCCAAAACCTTTTATTTCGGATATGAATTTTCTAAAACTCTTAAAATAATTCCTCACAACACTCTTGAGGTCTCATTGTTGGAAGAATACCCTCTTTTGAGGAGTTATTGTGTTCATTAAAAGTGATTAACAAAAGAAGAGGTATTGTTTTCTTTAGGAATTTATTTTTTACATTATCTTCAAGATCTTTAAAATATTTTCAAACCATGATGATAAAATACCACCAATATAATTTAAATAATATAATTTTATAATATAGATACCATTACCTAAATCCTCCTCAAATTCAATAAAATGGGAAATGATATTTTCCTTCGTGTACGGTGGACTACCGCTTCACGAACTGATAAAGATTATTTTTCATTACCATATATCAAGACATATAATAATGATATAATTGATGTTTATAAAATATTTTGTTGAAATATTAATCATTATCAAATAATAATATATAAATTATATTGTTACATTCCATGTACATAAAAATTATAACAAAGTTAGTGCATACATGTGAACTATCACATCCCCAAAGCTATGTAAATTGATTTTATTCATCACATTAGTTGAATGATATATATAAGTACATTTTAGTTATTATTGTGATATTAATAATAATATCACCACTGTGTAATTATAAAATAATTATTAATTTATTCCAATAATTATACATGAAAAATAGAAATGTTACTCATTCGTAGATACATCTAACCGTCTCCATGATTGTAACATTGTTCAATTTAAATATCCATATTTAATGAATGGATTTAAAAGTATACTTGATATATAAATGCAATTATTATTTGACTAATATTATTATGGATTTTATGTTCTTATGACCACATGAATTATTGACATCGTACCATGTTCATTTTTTACTAAAGTACTGAATAACGACAAAACCTCCGAAATTAACATAAATAAATATATAATTGTTGTAAAATGGTAATTAGTGATATAAATGGAATAAAAAACGAAACATATTATAAAAAATTATAAATTAACCTTTTTTTATTATTCTGGATTATAAATATTTTATTTGATGAGTCCGACTCATGGTTAGGGACTTCATCTCAATATCCTTTCGTCAAAGAATATCATGATTTTAATCATCTCTAGTATCCTATAATGTGTATATAAAACGATTTTGACATGTTATATCAGGAATTAGTTTATTAAATTGAAATTAATAATTTATTTAATATTATACCATAATTTTTTTTATTCAATTGTTTCTACAGTGGTAAGGTACCCATTAACTAAAAAAAGTTTTAAATGAATTAATGATTATTTCTACTAAAAGCTTCTATTTCATGTCCATCATTTCAAAATGTTTATTTTGAATATATTCATATGGACATGAATGTTTTAAATTCTTAATTTCATTCAACATTTTAAATCAGGTATAAGAAAATTTGATTCCAAAGTCCTTATCTAAATTTTTTATATGATTATGGAAATATTTTCAATAATTTTAAATATTGAAATAATTTCCTATAAAATAAAATAAAATTTATTATTGAAATTTTGAGAATTGTAATAATTTATGTGTTATGATTATATAATGGTACTTGGAAATTTTATGGCTCATTATGTGATAAACCAAATATTGGTGGTTCTCTAATAACCATAGGGCGAGTGATTCAATAATAGATCTCCAATGCATTAGGTAATGATGCAATATTAAATGATATGGTATATCCTATGAGATTTATGGAATTTACTATTATAGGTATTCCAAATGTAACCATGAACATTACTCCCAATATAGAAATGAAAGCTAAAATGTATGCATGAAATGGATTCTTTATGTTATCTTTCTATTTTATGATTTCTATGATGTTTTATAGGAATCTAATGATATCATGAGGTAAGATAAAGTGATTATGTTTTATGGATGAAAAGTATTGTTTTGTGAAAATCATTATGTGAATTTCAAATATTCATGGTCATGTGGTTTCATAATAGGTTTTATATCCCATACTGATATTATTGTTCTCACCACATGTTTCATAACTGTTTTCACATGATTTAGTGGAGAATAGAGTGAACAATGAGATTAGGTTAATGTAATGATGAATAATCAAGAAATGAAACCATTTTTCATTTTAATAGTTTTTGTTTTATGTATGAAATGAATATTATTTTAAGTGTCCACATTTTATTTATATTGTTTCATTATGTTTTAGTTATATTAAACTTCTCTAAAACACTATAAAAAAGATCTTGATTACAATGGAAGTCAAATTACTGACTTACTCAAGACTTTGTACTGTTTATCACATGATCCTTATACATGGTATTAGAGGATGGTTTAGAAAAATATGGAGATTAAGATGTATTTTTATGAGATGTTGATATCATCATGCGTTTATAAGATAATTTTTATCCTATTTTATATTTATTAGCAGCCATTTTGAGGCATATGTTATAAAATTTCGTGGTGATTATCGATATATTTGGTGACATTTATTTTTTTGGTAGTTATGAGTTATTAATATTTTGGGATGAAAAATGATAGGTATAAAACAAACAGTGAGGTTAAAATCTGTTTTGGTTATTTTTGTGTATTTTATTTCATATAGGTAATGTTTTAATAATTAAAAAAAATTAGAAAGGACAACAGGAAGACTATGTGCCAACCCATCATGTCGAAAAAGGCTATGAGAATCCAACCAATAACTGAAGCGTGACAAGGACATATCGTGTACCATCGGGCCACGTGATGTATGTTTTTTGTATGACTTATTATTTTAGGATAAATTATTTTATGGATTAAGAATAAGTTCCTTTGGGAAATATATATTCTATCAAATAGAAAACAATGGTATTGGAAAATGATTTTGGAATTAAGTGATAAATTTAATTTTAGAATACATTAACTATTTTGGGAATTTGGTATGATTAAGGTAAATAGAATTAAGTGGGGTTTTAGTAGATAAGCATTGGTTTATTTATATTTTGGAATAATATATGATTAAATTCTGGACTTAGATAAATTTACGTTATTTATGGAAAGGATTAACTGATCATGATTAATATGTGAATTTGGAAATTACTTTTTGGTATGATATATTAAGAGTGATCGATGTTATTTGGTTAAAAAATAAAATTCATTAATTTTTTTTCAATATATTGGGTTTCAGAAATACTTTTGGTTATTTTTAATGATTATAAATAATGTTATTTATTTAATGATCTGTGTTGATTCTTTTTGTATTAAAGTTATATTTTGGATATTATAAGTATTTTTTCATCATATAATGGTATATTCTTTTTAGAGAATAGTTAAATATCATCGTAAACATGATAATTTCTGTTAATGTTTCATGATAGGAGAAATACATAGTTAATATTTTTGGATTATTTGATTCCATATAAGTATATTATAGAGTTTTAAGCATGAATTTTTTTTGTTTAATAGTCATCATTGGAGAAGAAAATGATTTTTTCGTAGAATTTGATTACAGAATGTATCCATATTTTTTATCAAGTATATTTCCCTATGTTTTTGTTCTATGTAGTAAAATAATTACCTAAAATAATGGAAATGGTCTTACAATAAAAACAGTAACACTTTACTTTTTATTCTACAACATCAAATAACATTTAACCCCTCACATGTTTGTGGTTTTCTACATGTTAAGAATTTCATAATCATGATTTCAATAACTTTTTTATTGGTTTTCTATATCATTGTTTTCCTACATGGAATAATATTTCATGATATATCATGTGACCTTTGTACATATCTTTCATTTAATAAAGTGGAATTTTTATTGACCCTTTTTTCTAATTATGGATTTCCTGAAGTAATTTGTAAAAGTGAAACCATAGTTACAGAGCTAAAATTTGATATTGTGAGGACACAATTTCCAAAAGGGGAAAGGATATAACAACCCATTTAATTATTTAATAAGATTTATTCATATATCTTTTAATATTTATGAATTATATATTAATTTTACCTTCAAATGGAAAATTTGTATGATTGAATTCCCGACACACAACAATGGGATTCTATGAAATCTTACAATGCACACGCGACATAGTTATACAAAGAATTAATATATTATTTATAATAATATTTTATGTTATAGTTATCGAAGAGCAATTATAATGGAAGGAATTAATGATATTACCAATGATATAAAAATATTGGCTACTCATGTTTTTATAATGAATCATTTCTTACCAAAATAATTAGAAAATTAAATAAAAAAAATTTGAATATAAATGACGCGTTTTTTTGGAAAAAGTACTAATTAAATAAAAATAAGTGAATATTTGAAATAGAAAATTAGCATTGATGGATTTTATTAATGAAATATAAATTTCATATATTCAATAAATTTTTTCGATGTAAGATGTATTTTACAAAAAATGTAGTTTTCTACATTTTGATAGAGAAACAATTTTAAATATGTTTTTAGCACATTTATAATTTTTATTTTAAAAAATAATATTTTTTGGAATACGAACAACAATAATTACTTTGGTATTTTTATTTTTATATTCATTTTTAATGAATAATGAAAATTACTGCATTTCTAATCAAAACTATTTTTTCATCGATTATATTTATATAGTTATATTGTACATATAATAAATTAAAATATATAATTAGATTATTATATTTTATTATTTAATCCACTACTTTTAATTGGAAGATATTTCATAGTGAAATTGAATAGAATTACTACGTAAGGTTTTGAACATTTTACATAAAAATCTCATTTCATCATTCCGACCACAGGATTAACATAAAATTTAATTTATCCACTTTTTTGAATGGAATTTTTGATTACTAACATTCATGGTTGGAAAATTTATGAAACGTTTGGTCTAATAAGATCAAAAATAGTTTTTGATAATAGTAACATTATTATTTTATTTACTACAGTTAAAGATAAATAGGGCAATTAAGGTAAAAAATAATATTATAATAATATAAAACAACCATAAAACATGTTATAATATTAACGGATGAGTTATTCACGACCAATAAAATTCTATTTTTGAAATGGGGGCCTTTCGATGCCACTTGGGTGTGATTATGACATTTATAACATTTAATTTAACATAATGGCCAAATTGTCATAATCGTGTCTCTTTTTACAAAAACAATTTTAATGTGGGGATATATAAGTTATATCATGGATTATTAATTGTTAATTTAAAATTAAAATTATTACCTATATCATCGTAATTTATTATATATTTTTATTAATTAGATAATAATATATATATATGACCAAATGAGGGTGTAGGAATTGGTTTATTAAAGAATGAATCAAACAAATTATATTATTAATTTTAAAATTAAAAAATTTAAATATTTGACTCCATAAAAGAATTATATATATTAGCGTGACATGTTATTGTTGAGTTAATATTATTTTTTATATGTAATCAAGTTGATTTGATGTATTAAAAAATTCTGGTAATGAATTTTTTCAAAATTGTCTTAATTCATAATTTAATACAAAAAATATTAAATTAAAAGATATAATATTCATTAAAATAAAATATTTGACAACAATGTAGATATAACTATTGAAATATCATTACTTAATCACTATTTGGTCTTTTGGTCTGATTTGGTAATGATGTTTATCGATCAATGTGTAAATTACTTGATAAATAATTAAGAGTTAAAAGGGGTTAAAATAAAAAAATGATGATTAAAAAATAACCATAAAGTGTATAATTTTTATTTTATTATTATATTTCGACATAAAATACTATTATATATAAAAAAATTTGGACCAATTTTGAATTGAAATTTAATTTATGTTCACTCAATAGTTTTAATAAGTCAAAGGGTACCCATCCCTTCTCATAAAAAAGGAAAACATTACACTTTTTTACTCACACTTCAAAAACCTTTTTGTTAAGAAATTCTCCATCAAATAGAATTCCTATATTTCCTCCCCACATTATATATGTATTATTTTATTTAGGACACCAACCTTATAGGTGAAAAGGTTTTCATGAAAAGTGATCAACCGAATAAGGGGTATTTTTTCCTTTAAGTATTTCTATTTTATTTATTCTTACTCTTCTTTCAAATATAATCCAAACATAATGATATAATAACTAAAAATCCTAAATATACTATCACTTTATTATGAAAATACTATCACCTATATCATTCCCCAATTCCATCAAATGGAAAATGTACTTTTCATTCTTGTGTGTGGCAAACTACCGCCTCACAAACCAATATAGTTCATTTTTCATTATTATATCTTATAAATAATCCTAATGATTGAATTAATGTTTATATATTATATTCATGAAATATTTATCATGATAATATTATAATATATCAATTAAATTTTTAGTTTACATGAACAACAAAATAATAATGTCATTCGTGCATATGTGTGAACCACCACCTCCACGATGTGATGTGAATCATTTTTATTAATCACATCACATGTATGATATATATAAGTATATATAAATAGTAAATATTATTTTAGTACTATTTTTATCAATATAGAAATATAAAATAATAATTACTTCATTTCCATAATTATATATAGTAAATGGAAATGGTAATCATGCGTATGTACGTCGTACCATCTCCAAGATTGTAACATAGTTTATTTCCTATAAAAATATTTAATAAATGGATTTAAAAGTATAATTGGAAACTAAAATTTATTATTATGTAGGTAAAATTATTCAATAGATGGTGGACTTAAGACAACACTGAGTATTTACATCGTACCAAGTTCATATTCAACTCCAAGACCGAATAATGAAAAAACATCTGATATGAAAATAAATAAATATATAATTTCCTATAAAATGGTAATTAGTGATATAAATGTAATATTAAAAATTCAAAATATTTTAATTAAATTAGAAATTTTCTTTGGTTTATTTTTCAGAATTATAATTATTTTATGGGTTGAGTGAGATTCAAGGTAAGGGACTTCATTTCAATATCCATTAATTGAGGAATATATTGATGTTATACAGCATTATTATCTGATAATGTGTATATACAACCCTTTTGACATTTTATATCATGAATATTTATATAATCATGATATTAAATGTTTAATAAAATTAAATTCCAAAATAATTTTCATACAATTGTTTCACTAGAGGTAAGGGACTCTTATATTTAAACATGATTTTAAATATTTCAACAAAATATTCATACAAAACCTTATATACCATTTTCATGTTTTAAAAATGAATTTTTATGAAATTCCTATTATGGAATTAATGATTTAAAATGTTAATTTCTTGCATTATATTTATATTTATGTGGTAAAATTTATTCAAAAGTTTATTTTTTTAAAAACATTAGATGGATTTCGAAATGAAGTGAATATATCAATATCATGAAATAATTTATTGTGATTTAAAATGATATTTATGAGTGAAATGTAGATAATTTTAATATTTTATTTTTTATGATTATATAATGGTATATGGACATTGGACGTATGGTACCATGATAACCTAAAGATGGATGGTTCTATGATAAATTGAGGGTGGTGAGCCCATGATATCTCTCCAATTCATTTGGTATTGAGATATAGTTAAATGATAGGGTTTATCTAGTGAGAGTTCATAAACATACTATGATGGCTATTCCAAACGTAACCATGATGGTCACTCCCTATATAGCCATGAAATCTAAAATAAATTATTGAAATGTATTCCACCATTTACCTTTATGCTTTATCAATTCAATGATGTTTTATATGAATACTATGATTTCATGAGGAAAGATAAATTTATTTTGTTTTATGGGTGAAAAGTTTGATTTTGTGAAAATGTTTTCATGATTTTAATATATTTATGGGATAATGGTTAAATTATCTATTTTATATCCCATGCTAATATTTTTATCCCATGTCATATTTCGAAAATTTTGTTCATAAGAGTTACGGGAGAATAAA
The DNA here is from genome assembly GCA_963277665.1 of Viscum album. Classification (NCBI taxonomy): domain Eukaryota; kingdom Viridiplantae; phylum Streptophyta; class Magnoliopsida; order Santalales; family Viscaceae; genus Viscum; species Viscum album. The sequence continues at coordinate 1,136,111,222 of OY728150.1, read as the reverse complement.
GTCAAGGATTAAATTACAAAAAACCTATTATTATTAAACAAGAATATAAATGATGTTCCATTTTAAATGATTCTCGTTTATGGACGAATTGGATACTATTGGAAGTTTACACTTTTTTTCTATGTATTTGTTATGTATGAGTTATAAAAAAATTCTTAGTATCTCTTACCTTGAAAATATCCTAATAGAGAAATAACGTCAAATTAGTGAATTAAATCGAGATTAAGTTAGCTTTATGGCTGGGAAGATATAAAATTCGATAATATTATTTTAAAAGAAATTCCATTAATTTTTAAACAAAACCTAATTAAATGGAATTATAGTTTATCTCAATTACCCATAAAATTCATTTACAAAACAATATTAAACATTTTACTTGAAATAATTTCCATCATGTACAAAATTTACATTTCACAATTTAATTCTCCCAATTTACAAACAAACACACTACAATTCAATTGAACTGGTGGGTTTCTAATTTCATGGAAAACTCCCCTTTTTATAAAAAATCCCAATTCAGTGAAATTATGTTTTAAATTTTTTTTTATTGAAATCAATTTTCACCAAAATTATGAAATTAAATTTTAAGAATGTAATAAATTTTTTTAAAAATAATTTTTACATGATTTGGTCATTGTAACAAACCCCTACCGGAATCAACAGATATTACGATGCCAAAACGTAATCGAAAATTTTCTAAAAATATTGGAGATCATAGAAATGTTAATAAAACATTCATTTAAGATAAAAAATAGAGGTTATTAGATCCATAAATATGTAAACAAGTTCATAGAATCCATCGGATAAGATGAGAGACTATAAGAGAACAAGACTCGAATAAGGAAACTAATTTTGAGAAGAATGAAGGGTGTTCCACTAGCATAAAATTGAATCTGGAAGGGATATGATGGTCCAAGAAATTTTATTAGGAGGAAAAAGTATGAGAGAAAATATATTGGGATTTTATTGGTTTTTTGAGGACCTAAATAGAAGGGGGTTAGAAAGTTCATTTATAAAAACTAGATCACTTCACAACAAATACACACCTTTTCCATGGATGACCCATATGGTTAGACTAAATTGTGCGGGCTAGATATGTGAATATATAAAATTTTCTAAATGGATTCTACTAATATGGTTCATAGATTTACTTACTATGAACCAATCGTGTATAATCCCACTACATTGTGTTTCATGGTTTTATCTGATAGGGTGCATGATTTGTGAAAATCAGACACTAATAGTCCAGTAGTCCAAAAAAATCAAAAAAAATTCATAATATCACCCAATGGAAAATAATATAAAACCCAAATAAAGAATTATTTCATAAATGGGTAGGTGCATACCTTATAATTGTAACATTATGTTACAAACTCCGCACAATTGAAACATTTTGTCCCCAAAAATCACAATCTGAAGCTTATATTTAAAAAATATGAGGCTTGTTATCTATCATAGCTTCCTTTATATCCCCCTAGAAATTAATATCATAACCATTCAAAAATATCACATGAACAAAAGGTTTCATCCTCTCCTTATGTTACCTTGTTTTAGAATCATCTGTCCTGACTTGTCGTTCAGTCAAGGATAAGTCAGGTACCTCATCAAGTTCACTCCAGATTAGAACAAGGGATGGATTAGACAAATACATTCTGATCTACGACACATGAAATACCTTAAGTATTGAAATTAGGTGTGGTGGTAGTGATAAATGGTATGAATCATTCACCACCTTTTGAACTCCAACACGAAACTCTGAAATGAGTTCCTTTAAATTCCAATCATCCAAAATTCTTTATCTACCTAGGTCAAAAGTTTCTTTCTCATAGAACCAGAGACAACTTTATATTCCCCAGGGAATAAGTGTTGTCAATGTAAAAGGATTCTGTATATTTCAACCAATTCTTTAATGAGATATTCAAATATTTTTTAGTGGAGACATAAATCATGTATTGGGTGTATGAAAACATGGTAAACCATTTATTATAATGTTAATTACATCAACAGAAAATTTTAATTTATCATAGTTGTAAGTTCAAGGCCATGGGTAAGATATATCTTCTCAAGTGTCATAAGATGATAATATCTATAGGCAATAACATGGCCAAATTGCATAAGAAAGTAGCTAAAACATGAATCTGATGCATCACAAAAGGCCACATAGCTCTACAAGGCCTCTAGAAGTGTCAATACTAGCATAGTAGTATAAAAATGTTTCATCACATTTTTTTTGACATTTTTCATTCCACACAAAAAATACAACCTTCCACGTTAGATCATTAATTGGGTATTCCAACATTGATATATCCTTAATATATAAGTGATAATACTCAGCAAGGCTCCAAAATCTCTTAAGGTTGAAAACATATGTGTGATTCTCCCATATCATAGAATATTTTACATTTTGATGGTCAAATTAAATACTCTGATATGACCCCATATTAAATTATCTAAATATTTCCACTAATTTCATAACAAACCCCCAATTCAATGGAATTGTGGGTTTTCACAATTTCACATCTAATAAATTTTAAAAATTCAATTGAATATTTTAATTCATACCATTTCCATAAAATACATAATTGATATTAAATAATGTAAATATATTAATTTAAAAAAACACACGACAACTATATTAAATAAGGGGTTTCCCAATTTCATACAAAATCCCATTTTTCTTTAAACTCCCAATTCAATTGAAATGCATATTTGAAACAAAAAATTGAAATTGATTCAATAAAAAATTACTAAATTTCATTCAAATAGGAAATTTATTTTAAAATATATATTTAGGGTTATGATTAATTGAGCCTCATAATTGAATCGCATATCAGAATCAATAGATATTGCAATGCCAAACCCTTATCTGGGTTTTTTCAAAATGATTGGTGATCATGAAAATGTGAATAAAACCAATGTTAAAAATGTCTACAAGAAAATATTATATCCATAAATAAATTTTGGGATCCTTGGAACACTAGAGTGAAGAATAGAGCACCTGTGAGAATGACATCAGGACAAGGAAATTAACCATGGGAAGATCTAAACGGATTTCTCTAGCTTCGAATCACATATAGGAGGGATTCAAGGGGTCCAAAATCCAAATTTTGACATCAAATGACGGGATAGAATGGTTTTTGTTCATAATAGTCTCTAAGGGACCTAAAATAGGTTTTTGTTAACTTTATTTTATAAAAAAAATATTTCATATAATCTCATATGAAATGTATCATGGGAAGACCATCACTAGTAGGCAAATCGATGTGGCATGGAGATGAACTGATTATAAATGTTTCTCATAGTATATACTAATAGGGATCATGCAATCACTATCCATGAACCATATATCAAAAATATTAGTACATTTCGTTCCACATTTTTCTATAATAAGGCATATGATCTGGGAAAACATTGCATTAGTATAGAAACACATAATGTTTTTTGAATTTCTCTTATAGAAATCCCAAGAAAAACCAAACAAAATCATAATTTTGAAGAGGAGTATATAAATACCTGAAAATAGTATCATTATGTTACATAATGAAAAATATTATTATATCAAAAATAGATGAATTTTTTCAATAAATATTGATTATTATTTAGTAGTTGAAATTTTTATATTGATAATTTTTTTATAAAATTAATGTCATTTTATAAATCTTAATGTAATAAATTCTTCATGTATATGTTATGAAAATTGAAATCAATATAATATTCTCCATCGAATAGAAAAAAATATTCTTTTGTGTTTGCAATATGTTTTATAACGTTAGAAATATATTTTATTGAATAGCCTATTAATAAAACTAAATATATGAATAAGAAAAATATATTATATTAATATTATATCTTTATATTAATTATTATGATTTCTCAAAACATTAAACAAATTTTAAGCGATTAAATGAAAATAATTTTTTTTAAAAATATTTTCTCTGAAAATATTATATAATTTTTCCATGAAATATGAAATATTGATGTCGGTACTTAAACTAAAATAAGTCAAAAATACATTCCTAATTTAACAGTACATGATCCAAATCCGTGGGTGTGGATTTGATTTTATATTTATCACAAACATTTTTTAAATGATTATATTAAAAAAGTATAAAATATCCTCTCATATTTGATACAAATAACCACACATTATATCCTTGTTTTCTTCATTCAACCCATTTATAATATTTCATATATATTCTTAGTCTCTAGAAAATATCAAATGATTTTTAATAGTTATGAATGAACTACTGTACAAAATTAAAAAACTATCTAAAATGTTTTGATATTATCATTCAATATACATATTATCAACAAAATACATCATATATAATTTTATTGATTTACAATTTAGTTTTTAATTTGGATTTCCTAAAAATTACATTAACATCCAATTAAATCCCCATTAATAAAAAACTAAAAATCTTTATCAATGATTCCATTTTATAAAATATTACATATAGAATTTATGTTATAGAATTGATTCCATGAATTTCCATGACATAATGTTATTATTCATAAACCCATACATAAATTAAAATATTTTAATTCATATAGATACTAAAATAACTAATAAATTTGGGGCATCCATTTATTTAACCAACATTCCATACTTGTGGTTTAAGATAATGAAATTTTATCCTATGATATATGAATTTTTTATTACACCTTATGTTACAATAATATGTTTTTTGAGTAGATAATAGTACATTATATTGGGTAATTAATTGATCTCTATAGATGACATATTTATAAAACAATTAAATGATCATAATGAAATGTTTTATGGTAACTTGGAAAACAATTTCGGTAATATTGGTCTTAAAACATGATTAATGAACCTTAGTAAAATTACAATGAATATCTAAATTTTAATTCATATAAAAATTTAAATGTTATTCCTCATGAATATATTGTAACACTCTTATATTATGTCATTTATATGTATTCTCATTCCTTATTATTGTACTAAAGATGTTAACCCAAGTTACAATTCATTTGGTTAACACATTTTTCACATTATGCTCACCTTTTTATGAGTACTCATTTAACTATGAAATATTAATTCATGTGGTGACCTATTATGTATATATAGATAACTCTATCAATATGATTTAATAAGGATTGTGTCTATTCCGAGTTTTATGTACATTATATATTATGTACTTAATTTGTAATACTGTAAACCATAACAAATTTATACTGAAGATCAGGAATTTAATTATTAAAATATTCTATCCTCACATATGATTTCAAATAATTTTTCTTCTATATTGTATAATATATAAGTATGTGTTCAACTGATAACTATACCTCTATTTCTAGTGTGGGGTTCATGGTAATTCTTTATGAAAAAATAATTATATTCTAGAATAATTATTATGTCTCAAATTCATGTACTTTTACCTTATTCTACTTCATCAACAATTATTTCCCAATATTGGGGAAGATTATGTTTTTCATGAAAATACTCATGTTGGAATATCTCTCTATTATTAAAATAACATTTTCAACCACGAAGAAAACTGATATTACCTTTCTTATAATGTTGCTATTTTCATCATATTCAAAAATCAAATTTATTTATATGTTTAAATAAAATCCCACCATCAGAATGAAAAAACGTTTTTAGGTGTATTAAATTCATATATGTAAATAGGGGAATCAATATTTTTTTTTTATGTTGGTGTTGTACCTCAAGGAACACTAACCTACAACTCTATCACAAAAAGTTTATTACTGATCATAATTATTCTTAAAAAATAATTAACATTAAAAAATTAATTGAAAATGAAAAATAATATTATTCATTATAATTTTGAGTGTATGGTCTGTATATATACATGAAAATAATTTGAATCGTACACATTATCTGTCATTAAATCAAAATAGAATACTTTTTCCCACAACCTCTATTGCTGTTGATGGTAATTTCTATCTATAATCCTCTTTTTTGAACCTTTATATTGGATGTTTCCTTTTTCAACATACTTGAATAGATGTAATATGCATTTAACATGAATCATCTTCAATTTTTCATTTGAATATTGATTTAAAGATTTACATCAACATTATAGTTCCAATCTATGTGGATATCTCTTCAACACTACACATTGCACATCAATATAAATTATTCTATGAATACTTCTTACCAGACATTTTGTATAGTGGTATTTTTTTGTTTATTACCATGCCTTTCATAGTTCAGTATATTTCATCTATTTATGTATATCCCCCTATACGTATCATTTATTCCTCAAGACAATAGTGGAATTTCAATGATTAATTCCACATAAATATAACATCAGTCTATATCCTCATGAATCATAATGTGTTAAATTTGTTTGAAATTTAAATTGGTACATCACAATTAAATATTTTATCAATCATCGTAATTGGAATCAAAGAAAATTATAGATAAATATCATGAAATCCATTTTATATCAATATGTAAAGACTCAAAAATTCCATGTAATTTTCTAATTATAAATGGGAATTTTACAAGTTTGTGAAATTTGAAAACGCGTAATTTTGAGGCATGGTGTGCCCAAAATGACTTTCTAAATTTTTTTTGGGTACGTTCAGTAAACGTGCGAGTGGGTTTTTGTAACTTTTAAACCGGAGCTCGAAATTGAAATATGAGGACACCATTGAACTCGCAGCTCCTGTATTCGCTTAGGGCGACCTTCATCTCGACTGCAGTTGGTCATGGAAGAATTTTGTTTTTCACTTTTTCATGGAAGAATAAAAATAAAATAGTTTAAGATTTTATTTTTATTTGAAATACCCGCGTGAATGTTATAAAGGTGGGGACCACCAGATTTAATACCACCGAATTTGAAATTAATTGTAGGGACCAACCAAACCCTCTTAATAGAGGAGAAAACAATAAACTCCTCATTAATTTTCCCCCATTTAATTTGGTCCAATTAAATTAATACAATTAAATATCCCAAGAGCTCATTTTATTGTGAGATCCAACCAACAATTAGTGAAATGTGTTGGCATTTTTAATTGTGCCAACATTATAAATCTATATAATTTAAATTAAGAAGTTAGTTATTCCTCATTTTGGTGGAATTGGGGAAACTGTTGGCAAAGGTAGAAGCTTTGGAGAATCGTGGAGAAACTCTTCCTCCAATGAAAAATGCTCTTCAAAATGAGTAATGTCTTCAACTATGACGAACTGATGAAGGAACCTAGAATCAGAGGTGTGTGGCGGGCGTGATGAACATTTCCATCTTTGAATTCATTCTCGTGCCAACATCATCTAACCTTCGAGGTAGGATGATTGTTTGAATTTCTTCCCCAAACCCATTTTGGATAATTCAAGATCAAATCAAGAAGAGATATTAGCCACTTGCTAACACTCTAACACAGAGAGTGCGGTCCAAACCAACTTGGCCCGACCTCTCTGAAAATCATGTGATTAATTGTTTTGTTCCTCGCAATGGGGGAGGACGAAAACCAACATCGGTGGGGAACAAGAAAGGTGGCCAGCACCACCACCGGCTGCGAAGAAGAAAACAATGCAACGAGTGCCGCCCCGTGTCCCCCGCACTACCCTCAGCCTCCACCACCATGTGTCCTCATGCCGCCCACGGCCTCTGCCGCCCCGGGGCCTCATGCCGCCCATGGTCTCCCCCACCCCGCCGCCTCACACCACCTGCGGCCTCCGCCGCCCCGCTCCGCCCGTGGCATCGGCGCCACCCTCGAGGAATTGTGCCGCATTGCGGACCCTGCGCTGCCCAGTGCGGGCAACGTTTGGCCTGTCCCAGTAGGCCGGATTGACCAAAACCAGGTCAAGTCGGCCCAATCAGTGTCAGACCGGACCCATACCAACTATGAGATTTTCGCTCTATCAGCCATGAAATTGACATCGAGCGTCCGTTTGACAAACCATCAACGACACTGTAAACAATTGAGAGAGAAATTACATTTGGTACATCCCACTTGAGATTTGGATAATGTTGGGATATGTCCGGGTTGGATCGAGCACAAATCAAATCGTGCCCTCGGGTCAAAAAGAAAAATAACTTACTTACCGGGCATCTGATTGATGCACCGTCTATTGTGTTGAGACAGTTATGACATGACGGTACTTTGAGATACTTTTTCGTGGACTTCGTGGTAGTTGGATTATTGAACAGTGGCTTGAGGAGAGGACCCTCTTGGAGACGAGCAAGCTTAGTGTGGGATCCCAGTAGCTAGCTGTGATGTGAAGAATGAATAAAGATCATGTGTGGGTCAGAACCGAGGGATCTTGTGTGGGTCAGCACCGAGAGATCCTATGTAATTCAGCACCAATCAATCCCGTGTCGGTCAGCATCGAGTAATCCTTTGTGGGTCAACACCGAGTGATCCTTTGTGGGGCAGCATCTAGAGATCTTATCTGGGTCAGCACTGAGCGATCCTATGTGGGTCAGCAGCAGAGCCTCTTAAAAGAGTAAGATGATTCAGTAGTTACATCTAATTATTTATACTTATGTACCTATGTTATACCTGGGGTGAGTTAAGTCAGTACCTTTGTGGTATTCTTCTCTGTGGCGTACATGTGTGGTACTTACCTTCTTGGTGTTCCTTCCTTTGTGGATCATTTTAGCTATGGGATTTTGAGTTGGACTCTATGTTTCCTCATGATTGAGATGGGTATACTAGATAACTTTGGTATATGTATGGGAATATAACTAAGTAGGTTTGTCATTTGATTTCATGCTTTGTGGTATATCCTTTGTTGATTTTGTGAGACCTTGAGGGTCTCGGGTTTTCTACTGAGTATCATTATACTCACCCCTACACGGGCTGTAACGACCCGAAATTTTTTAAATAAATTTTGTTTCCCAATTTTAAGTGTTATTGTTATACTCAACAAAAATGTTTTATTTGATAAACATGATTATAATTAAAATGAGATCAGTGGGTTTTGACTATTATATAACCATCGGTCAATATGACCGTTGTGAACAAAATGTTTTGATTTTTGTCTCTAAATATAAGTAATCTTGGTTAATTATTATAGAAAGAAGATTCGATGGCCTCACCTAGTAGTTTTGGACCTATTGAAGCCCATCTAACAGAGCTTGGGAAGGAGGTAGCACCACTGGGCTTTTCTCGGGATCAAATCCAAGCCGAACTTCATCATGTGAAGCTGGAACAGAATCGCCTTCGTGAGAAGTTCAAACTGATAGAAATTACTACTCGGGCAATGTTGACTGAGCTGCCCCAAGCTTCTATCACCCTAGCACACCTTACTCTTAGGTCCTATGCTGGTATTATAAGGGGTTATGTAACGAGACCGTAACTACCTTGTGTAATCCTTGTTTTAAATAAAAATTGGGATTTTTTCTTATGATGAAGTTTATGAATTTTGAAATGACCGGATAAATATAGTATGCATATTTTTGATGAATTTTAGAAAAACGATATTTTAAATATGTTTATGTAAGCCCTAAATAATTAAAAATGTGTAATGATTTTCGAAAAATGGTCTTCTGCAATTATGTTCAGTACTAAATTTAGAGTCTAATAAGATCAACTTGATTTTTGATGAACAGTAAATTATGAATAGTGATTTTATGATTAGGATTAGTAATACGACCAAATGGATTAGTAATCTCACTTAAAGAAAGTTTTAAAATAATCTAGGCACCATGATTAAGTAATGTGATTCAATAAAATAGTTAAATAACGGTTTCATAAATTATTATTCAAGTATTAGTTTTTTTCGGATGAATAGTGTTTTTTAATTACAAATTTAATTAAAAATAATTAGAAAATTATTTTTATAAAAATGACTTTATTTTTGAACTCAGAGCATCGATATTATGTTACGGTAATTTTTGGGGATTTTTCTGAAAAAAATGAATTTTCGGTGAATAGTGTATTTATTTAAAAATAAAATTAAAAATATTTAGAAAATTATAAAATGGAGTTCATTTTTGAAATCAGAGCATTGATATTTAGTTAAGGTGAAAGTTTGGGATTTTTCTGAGAAAGATGAATTTTTCAGTGAATAGTAAAAATGCAGTTTTAGGGTTTCGGTATGTTTAATGACATCATAACTGTGTCATGATGATGTCATGAGATATTTTAAGGGTTTTCCGGCCAAGGGTGATGAATTATTGTTTTGGGGGCCCCATGTGGCCTAACTCCATGATAAATGCCAAGGGAGAGCACATGGGTTTGAGAAGCACATGTGAGGTGTCCCTTGGCCATTAATGCCTTGTCCCCTCACTTTCCCTATAAATACCAAGCCCTCATCTCATCCATTCGACTCCCCACTCATTCCCAACGAATTTCGGGTCTCATTACCTCCCAAGGAGTCCTCCCAAGGTGCCCCCAAGCCCTCAAGGTCCCAACCTTTGAGGTTTAATAGTTACATTTTATGGTAAGGGATCTGACCCCTCTCTTTCTTTTCAAGTAATCTCTTTTATGTCATTTCTTTTATACTCCATGTTATTATGTTTGAGGATGTTCTTTTATATTCATCCTACTGCCTATTTCATGTTCATATGATGAGAGACCCCCCTTACTCTCATCAATTCGTTTTAAGAATGTTTAAGTGGCGCCGTTAGGCTGCCGAATTTTTTTGGGATTCTTTCACCTTCCTCGTTTTCAAGTTCTATTTTCATTCAAGTATTTCATGTTCCTTTTTATTATGTTGGGGTATGATATCTAAATTATCATACTGATATTTTATGATCATATGATGAGAGACCCCATTTGATCGCTTCAATTCAGTATTTTGAAGTTTTAAGTGGCGCCGTTAGGCTGCCGAATTTTTAAGTGGTTCTTCACCCTTCTCGTTTTGAAGTTCTACTTTCATGTCAATTATTTCAAGTTCCTTTTTGTTATATTGGGGTATGATCTCTATATATATCATACTGGACTCTTATGTTCATATGATGAGAGACCCCATTTGATCTCTTCAATTCAGTATTTTGATGTTTTAAGTGGCGCTGTTAGGCTGCCGAATTTTTAAGTGGTTCTTCACCATTCTCGTTTTGAAGTTCTACTTTCATGTCAATTCTTTCAAGTTCCTTTTTGTTATGTTGTGGAATTATCTCTATATCTATCATACTAAACTCTTATGTTCACATGATGAGAGACCCTATTTGATCTTTTCAAATCATTTTTGTTGATGTTTAAGTAACACCGTTAGGCTGCCGAACATTCATAAGAGAAATCTATTTTTTTTCTTCCTTCCATGTTTTTTCATTTCAAATGGTATGTCCTTGAAATTTCATTTCCATGATCATGTATCCTTCTTATTCTGTCCATGTACTATTTTATGGGTCATTTATGAATGTTTGAACCATTTTACCTCTCTTTTAATGTCTTCTAAAACCTCGGAACATTGCCGTTATGCTGTAGAATTTCTGTCTCAAAATGTCTATCTCTTTTTTCTAAAGTTCTTTTATTTTTTAAGTGAATACTCAAAGCTCTTTCTTCTAAACGGGTATTCACATATATACCAAAATGTTCTATTTTAAATTCTGGGATTTACATACATGAGACCCACCTTCCTTTTCTGTGGGTTTTAAAGTGACATAAAGATCATGTCTTTAAAGCAGTTTTTAAAACGTTGTGATTATGAAATGAAACCCTTTTATTTTATGCTATATGGGTTATTTATGAAATGTTTGATGATGATATATGTGGCTCACATTGTAATAAAGGAAAATTTAAGGGTGCACCCTGATAGCGCTCCAATGCATTGGGTAATGATGTAACCACTAGAGATTACAATTTTCACGATACCTTGGTGAATAACCTTGGTAATTTTCAAATGACACCTTGGGGATGGACCTTGGTGATATGTTCATGATTTTCTATGTTAAATGATGTAGCCACATCTTCATGTTATGAAAATGTTTTATTTTTATTATGATATGCCTCATGATTTCATTTTCATGCCTTAAAGTTATTATCATGACTTTATTGATGTATCTCAAGTTCATATGTAAAATGTTTCACTTGATTCCCTTGCTGGGCCTTCTGCTCACCCTTCCTTTTGATGTATGTCCCCAGGTTATGGGATGCAGTAATTTTCCTAGGGTGAACATGAGGAGAAGCCTTTCAAGTGTTTAAGATGAATTTGTTTTTTTGTTTCATGTTTTATGTTCCTTGTTTCCAAGACACTAAACCTTAAAGATCCTCAGTTCCGTGTAATGGAATGAAAAGTTATCTTATAAAAAGACGAGATGCTATAGTTGGTATCAAAGGATGGTTTAGTTATTTGTGGAAATTAGGATATGAAAACTCTAGGAGGAACCCTATAGAAAAGTTTAATATAGGAAATCTTCCTGGTATTTTGGTGAGTATTGAGTAAGGGGTTTCCAAGAAAATACATCCTTGTCTGGATACGAGCAGGTAGAGGTGGCTCTGGCACAGATGTACATAGGGGTAAAACCCGAAAACACCGCTTTGAGCTAGACTCGAACGGGAACTGGTACACGACAACGGGCCTTGCTGCACTCTTGGTTACGACACTCCCGGGGGATATGCTTTGGTAAATTCATAAGCTTGGTATGAACCATTGTTAAAGGAACAAAGATAAAATAAAATAAAGGTTCACATAAGAATATATGATCATTCATAACCTAGATGGGAACCTAGGAGATCACAAGTTAGGGTATACCTTTCATATACAAGTTATCCTTATATGCTTTCAGTTCCTTTTCATGATTATTAGCTAAGTACTTAAGCCCCTAATTATGCTTTCTCTTCTTAGTTAATGGTGGGAAATGGAAGAACATGTTACAACAACCAATGTGATAGGAAATGCGACGATTTTCGTACTAATATGACAGGGATGATTAGGGGATTAAAATATGATTATTATTTTGGAAGACGTTCATTATTTTGGGAACCATATTTGATCAAGGTAAATAGATTACTACGGTATTTTCATTGAGGAGTAAGGTTGACTTATATTTTGAAGAATCGATGAATTTAAGGTGAACTTATAGTAATTTAGGTTACTTATGGGAATGACTAACCTATCTTGGGTAAAATATGTTTAGGTTAGCTACTTTTTTTATAAGATGTTAGGAGTGGTTGATGTTGTCTGGAGATGAACAATGAAGTTGTTTTGGAAGACTATGTTATCAAATCCTTATTGTATTTGGGTTTCAATCTTTGTTTGGTTTGTTTTGAGGAATTTTAAGGACCGTTATTTATGGAATGGTCTATGATGAAATTTGGGTAGTACCATGGAACTTTGATGATTTAAAAGTAGTTTCCATTCCTATGGGATTCTTTCTTTTTGAAGAGTTGTTTTACCTTAACCTTTCTGTTTTTGGGATAATGTTTAAAGATAGAAGAAATAAATAGTTAATCTTTTGTAGATTATGTGATTCTATAGAAGATGATTCTTGTGCTTTTATGAGACCAAGTGTTTTTGAATTCTCATCATTTGGAGAAAAGATTAGTGTTGGTAGGGACTTGTTAAAGGATGAAACTCTACTTGAAGGTAGGTATATTTTCTTATGTTTTTGTTCTATGTAGTAAATGAAATCCTCAAAATTATGAAAAGAAACGTAAAACAAAAATGTTGTTGGTTTACGTTTCCTACTAGGTAATCAAAGACCATTTACACACATCATAAGTTTGGGATTTTCTCATGGTTAACTTTCTCTTAATCATGTTCTCTATCACTCTCCCTCAGAACATGACCCTTTGTTTTCTCCTCCATGTCCATGTTTTCCTACATGGAACCCTAGTGTGGGTTAACTCGGGTGACCTTTGTACTTCCCTTTCTTTATTTTAAAGTAATAGTTTTACTGACTCCTTTTCCGACGTGGGACATTCAATGAAATTTCAAAACCCAATTTTAAAATTGCGAGGACGCAATTTCTTAAGGGGGGAAGATTGTAATGACCCGAAATTTTTTAAATAAATTTTGTTTCCAAATTTTATGCGTTATTGTTATACTCAACAAAAATGTTTTATTTGATAAACATGATTATAATTAAAATGAGATCAGTGGGTTTTTACTATTATATAACCATCGGTCAATATGACCGTTGTGAACAAAATGTTTTGATTTTTGTCTCTAAATATAAGTAATCCTGGTTAATTATTATAGAAAGAAGATTCGATGGCCTCACCTAGTAGTTTTGGACCGATCGAAGCCCATCTAACAGAGCTTGGGAAGGAGGTAGCACCAATGGTCTTTGCTCTGGATCAAATCCAAGCCGAACTTCATCATGTGAAGCTGGAACAGAATCGCCTTCGTGAGAAGTTCAAACTGATAGAAATTACTACTCGGGCAATGTTGACTGAGCCGCCCCAAGCTTCTATCACCCTAGCACACCTTACTCTTAGGTCCTATGCTGGTATTATAAGGGGTTATGTAACGAGACCGTAACTACCTTGTGTAATCCTTGTTTTAAATAAGAATTGGGATTTCTTCTTATGATGAAGTTTATGAATTTTGAAATGACCGGATAAATATAGTATGCATATTTTTGATGAATTTTAGAAAAAGGATATTTTAAATATGTTTATGTAAACCCTAAATAATTATATATGTGTAATGATTTTCAAAAATTGGTCTTCTGCAATTATGTTCAGTACTAAATTTAGAGTCTAATAAGATCAACTTGATTTTTGATGAATAGTAAATTATGAATAGTGATTTTATGATTAGGATTAGTAATATGACCAAATGGATTAGTAATCTCACTTAAAGAAAGTTTTAAAATAATCTAGGCACCTTGATTAAGTAATGTGATTTAATAAAATAGTTAAATAACGGTTTCATAAATTATTATTCAAGTATTAGTTTTTTCGGATGAATAGTGTTTTTTAATTAAAAATTTAATTAAAAATAATTAGAAAATTATTTTTATAAAAATGACTTTATTTTTGAACTCAGAGCATCGATATTATGTTATGGTAATTTTTGGGGATTTTTCTGAAAAAAATGAATTTTCGGTGAATAGTGTATTTATTTAAAAATAAAATTAAAAATATTTAGAAAATTATAAAATGGAGTTCATTTTTGAAATCGGAGCATTGATATTTAGTTAAGGTGAATGTTTGGGATTTTTCTGAGAAAGATGAATTTTTCAGTGAATAGTAAAAATACAGTTTTAGGGTTTCGGTATGTTTAATGACATCATAACTGTGTCATGATGATGTAATGAGATCTTTTAAGGGTTGTCCGGCCAAGGGTGATGAATTATTGTTTTGGGGGCCCCATGTGGCCTAACTCCATGATAAATTCCAAGGGAGAGCACATGGGTTTGAGAAAAGCACATGTGAGGTGTCCCTTGGCCATTAATGCCTTGTCCCCTCACTTTCCCTATAAATACCAAGCCCTCCTCTCATCCATTCGACTCCCCACTCATTCCCAACGAATTTCTGGTCTCATTACCTCCCAATGAGTCCTCCCAAGGTTCCCCCAAGCCCTCAAGGTCCCAACCTTTGAGGTTTAAGAGTTACATTTTAAGGTAAGGGATCCGACCCCTCTCTTTCTTTTCAAGTAATCTCTTTTATGTCATTTATTTTATACTCCATGTTCATATGTTTGAGGATGTTCTTTTATATTCATCCTACTGCCTATTTCATGTTCATATGATGAGAGACCCCCCCTTTCTCTCATCAATTCGTTTTAAGAATATTTAAGTGGCGTCGTTAGGATGCCGAATTTTTTAGGGATTCTTTCACCTTCCTCATTTTCAAGTTCTATTTTCATTCAAGTCTTTCATGTTCCTTTTTATTATGTTGGTGTATGATCTCTAAATTATCATACTGATCTTTTATGATCATATGATGAGAGACCCCATTTGATCGCTTCAATTCAGTATTTTGAAGTTTTAAGTGGCGCTGTTAGGCTGCCGAATTTTTAAGTGGTTCTTCACCCTTCTGGTTTTGAAGTTCTACTTTCATGTCAATTATTTCAAGTTCCTTTTTGTTATATTGGGGTATGATCTCTATATATATCATACTGGACTCTTATGTTTATACGATGAGAGACCCCATTTGATCTCTTCAATTCAGTATTTTGATGTTTTAAGTGGCGCCGTTAGGCTGCCGAATTTTTAAGTGGTTCTTCACCATTCTCGTTTTGACGTTCTACTTTCATGTCAATTATTTCAAGTTCCTTTTTGTTATGTTGGGGAATTATCTCTATATCTATCATAATGAACTCTTATGTTCACATGATGAGAGACCCTATTTGATCTTTTCAAATCATTTTTGTTGATGTTTAAGTAACGCCGTTAGGCTGCCAAACTTTCATAAGAGAAATCTATTTTTTTTCTTCCTTCCATGTTTTTTCATTTCAAATGGTATGTCCTTGAAATTTCATTACCATGATCATGTATCCTTCTTATTCTGTCCATGTACTATTTTATGGGTCATTTATGAATGTTTGACCCATTTTACCTCTCTTTTAATGTCTTCTAAAACCTCGGAACATTGCCGTTATGCTGCAGAATTTCTGTCTCAAAATGTCTATCTCTTTTTTCTAAAGTTCGTTTATTTTATTAAGTGAATACTCAAATCTCTTTCTTCTAAAGGGGTATTCACATATATACCAAAATGTTCTATTTTAAATTCTGGGATTTACATACATGAGACCCACCTTCCTTTTCTGTGGGTTTTAAATTGACATAAAGATCATGTCTTTAAAGCAGTTTTTAAAACGTTGTGATTATGAAATGAACCCCTTTTATTTTATGCTATATGGGTTATTTATGAAATTTTTTATGATGATATATGTGGCTCACATGATAATAAAGGCAAATTTAAGGGTGATCCCTGATAGCGCTCCAATGCATTGGGTAATGATGTAACCACTAGAGATTACAATTTTCACGATACCTTGGTGAATAACCTTGGTAATTTTCAAATGACACCTTGGGGATGGACCTTGTTGATATGTTCATGATTGTCTATGTTAAATGATGTAGCCACATCTTCAAGTTATGAAAAAGTTTTATTTTTATTATGATATGCCTCATGATTTCATTTTCATGCCTTAAAGTTCTTTTCATGACTTTATTGATGTATCTCAAGTTCATATGTAAAATGTTTCACTTGTTTCCCATGATGGGCCTTCTGCTCACCCTTCCTTTTGATGTATGTCCCCAGGTTATGGGATGCAGTAATGATCCTAGGGTGAACATGAGGAGAAGCCTTTCAAGTGTTTAAGAAGAATGTTTTTTTTGTTTCATGTTTTATGTTCCTTGTTTCCAAGACACTAAACCTTAAAGATCCCCAGTTCCATGTAATGGAATGAAAAGTTATGTTATAAAAAGACGGGATGCTATACGGGCTATTCCCACACATTGTTGTGTTTGGTGTTGATGACGGACAACACTGACTAAGAACTATAGTACATGGACTGGAGGCATATCAGAGGTGGACCATAGATGAGGCATACCATAGAGAAAACTGATCGAGAGCTGTACATACCCTTCTGGTAGGATCCTTGGCAGGTGTTCACAGGAGCTGTTCTAGTTTACCTGTACTTTCAGTTTCTTTTACATTCCAGTTGGGCTTGTATTCGGGTACCTTTTACATACTGCACTCACTCTGTTTACTATTACGTTGACTTGAGTTCGTATCTTATTGGGTGCTTGGTTGCATGTGATTACAAGTTATAAACCCAATGCCTTCAATGTTTTAGAAAATACGCATTCAGTGCTAGTTGCGATCCCCTATCCTATGGTAGGCGGGCTTGGGGTAGTCACGACATGGGCCCAGGGGGACGGGTCGTGACAAATTGTTTTCAGATGAGTTGGTTCTACTGTAGAACATAGGAATCTGATGTTTCTTTTTAACAGAAATAGTGTTAAGTGTAATGAGTGTGGTTATATGATTAGGGAATCCAGTGTTGGTGTGGTGGCCCAAGTATCCATACATCCGGACCCTGACTTCTGATTTTCAACTCAGAGCACGAAAACATTGATTGTGTGTGTGTATTCAAAATTTTTCATTGTGATCATTAGATTTAACTCACCAGGTATAATATATTGACCAGGGTTCACCTGTTTCTTTTCAGGATGCCTCCATGAAGACAACCAACTAGGGTTTCAGATATAGTATGCACGTACAGCCCACCGAGTGACGAGGCCTCGGTGCAGGGCCCTCAGCCATCAAAGGCACCAGTGGTACCATTACCCATTGGTCCGCCGATTCCAACAGCCCAAGTAGGAGAGGGTGCACGCCGCTTGAGTGGGTTTCATGAGTTCTATCTCTAGATTCCACCTAGGTTCAGGGGAGAGACAGACCCACAGGCGGTTAGGAATTGGTTGGAGTCCGTGGTGAGATTTTTTCGACTGGTTGGGACACCAGCTAATCTCATGGTGATCCTTGCTACCAGCTTTTTACAGGTAGCAATAGACAGATGGTGGATTTTGATACTTGAAGTTCATGATGAGGTGACGCTTCTCTGGGCAGACTTAGAGGGCCTGTTTAGGGAAGAGTTTGTTCCAGCAACAATTCAGACAGTGCATATATGGGTGCTACTTCATCTCCAGCTGGGCAGCATGACGGTGGCTCTGTACTCAACAAGGTTCACTAAACTCTCAAGCTACACCACTTATTTGGTGTGGGACCCATTATTCTAGGCCCGTACCTTTAACCAGGTACTTAGAGGGGAGATCAAGGTTATAATTATTTCACTTAGCATCCCGATGAAGGTGGGGGTTTTAGGGAGAGCCCTCTTAGTGGATATTTTCCTTGACGAGCAATGACCAGCAGCAAGACCCAACACGAGTCATCATGTACGGAAGTCATATGTAGGTGACAGTAGAAAGATTTCGTAGTGGTTCAAGAGTACCAGACCTACAGGTGGATGGCTGCAGGATTTACGTGCGGTTGTGCGGGGCACCCGAGGCAGAGCTAGACATGCCAGGAGCGGGTAGGGTCACATGGCTCATGACTGTCTGACCCAACATACGAATGATCAGCATACAGTCGAAGGACTTCCCAGGAAAGGACATAGGTTTGACAGAGGAAGTCCGTAGGAAGCAGAAGGACGTGGAAGAGGAGCTGGCCGTGTAGCTAGCGGTGGGTGAAAATTCGAGATACTAACGCAACCACCACCAGGTGGTCCACCATGATCACATGGAGCAGGAGGATATGGGAGAGCTCAGCTACAGGTAGCTGAGGCCTACGATCACGTTGCTCCATAGATGATACGAGGTGTGATCTGTGTCTACTCCACCTTACTGGAAGTACTTATATGATGAGGTTCCTGTAATTTTTTTATTTCCACTGCCCTCGTTTGGAGCTTGAAGATTCCTATGGAGCCATTGGCTCGATCCTTACGACTAGAGACTCCGGTGGTAGTAGATTCGACAATTACGCACTGGTGCCGGCAGTGCTAGATTACTCTAGGAGGCGAGAGCTTCAGTTAGGATCTCCTAGTAGTGGTATTGAGGCCTTACAATGTCATCTTGGGTTTGTACTGGTTATCTACATTCCATGATCATATTAACTGTATTAGGTGGAAAGTGCAGTGTGTCCTCATGGATGGGACCTGATTAACCTTCACTAGCTAGAAGGGATCCTTTGCAGCACAGGATGAACTTACCTAGAGGAGAGTGCAGCGGATCACTAATCAGTTGGATAGCCTTACTCTCATAGTAGTTGATGTAGAGAATCTGAATTATCCTATAGTGGTGGACCAGTACACATATTTTTTCCCTAGTGATGTTCCGGGTCAAACTCCTCGTAGAGAGGTGAAATTTAAATAGAATTTTATCCCACAGAGGCACCGATATCTACATCATCATATCAGATGGCTCCCGCAGTGCTTCGTGAGTTGCAGGTATAGCTGAAGGACATACAGGGGAAAGGGTTCATTCGGCCTAGTGTTTCTCCTTGGGAAGCATGGAGTTTTTTTTTGCCAAGAAGGTGAATTGGAGCATGAGACTTTGTGTTGAATATCAGAGCTTGAACCTAGTGACCATGAAGAATAAGTACCCACCATCTAGGATGGATGACCTCTTTGATCAGCTTATGGGAGCACAGTGGTTTTCGAAGATAGGCCTCAGATCAGGCAATCACAAGCTCAGAGTACAAGATGAGGATGTGCAGAAGATGAATTTCATATGTCGGTCCAACCATTACGAGTTATTGGTTATTCCATTCGTTATAACCAATGCTCCAGTAGTGTTCATGGGACTCAGGGACAAGATCTTTCAGCCATACCTTGATCACTTGGTAGTTGTCTTCATCGACAACATTCTGATCTACCCGGCTATTGAGGAGGAGCATGCATATCATTTTCAGGTAGTACTAGACACACTCCAAGAGCACAAGATTTGTGGTAAGCTCTTGAAGAAATAGTTTTAAATATGATACATTCACATTCTAGGACATTCCATCTCAGATTATGGAGTTACAGTTGATGCAACATAGTGTGAGGTGGTACTTTCTTGGGATCCACCCAAGAGTGTGACGGAGATACGAAGTTTCCTAGGTTCAGTCGGATACATCCAGAGATTTGTGCTAGATTTCTCTAGAGTTTTAGCACATTTATCAGTATTAACATAGAATATTAAACCCATCATGTGGTCAGAGAGATGCCATTGGAGTTTTCAAGAGCTAAGGCAGGGGCTGACTAGTGCCCCTATCTTGAGGATTCTAGAGCATGGCGTAGTGTACCTAGTCTACTATGACGCATCAGGGACCGATATCAGATGTTTCCTTATGTAGGAGACAACATGGATCTCATATGGTTCTCGAAAGTTGAGAAAACATGAGAAAAACTATTCTATCCATGACCTGGAGTTAGCAGTAGTAGTCTTCTCCTTCAAGATGTGGCGACATTACATGATGGGCGAGCATTTTACAGTCTACTCGGATTACAAGAGTCTCATGTACATCTACTACTAGAAGGACCTGAACCTGAGGCAATGAGGTTGTCTTTTGTTCTATCGGGACAATGACTTTGAGATAGTCTATACTCTTGTGAAGGGGAACGTTGTAGAAGATGCATTCAACCAGAGATCTGGTCTACAACTTCTAGGAGAGGTGACAGATCAGTTGGCTGATTTGCAAATATCCTTCATGGATCATGATAGAGTAGCTTTCCTTCAGTCTCATACAGTCTCTCGCCCACTTCTTCAACGAGTTAGGGAGGAAGAATGCAGGGACATTGACTGCGAGACTCGACCTACTCTGATATCCACAGGACATGCACCTGAAAGATTTTCTGAAGGTGGGGAGCACATCATCCACTTTAGAGGACGTACCATGGTACCAGTGTCACTTTGGGAGGAAGTGTTGATGGAGTTCCACACATCCCCTCTAGTGGTACATCCAGGAGTGGTGAAGATGTACCAGGTTCTACGATGATAACACTGGTGGTCGGGAATGAGGAATGTAGTTTCATAGTTTGTCTCTCGGTGCCTCACATGTCAGCAAGTGAAGGCAGAGCATTAGGTACCAATAGTCTTAGTTATGCCTTAATAGGTCCCATAGTGGAAGTGGGATGTGATATCTATTGACTTCGTGACATGACTTCCACTTACATCCAGGGGTCATTACTCAATTTTTTGTGATCGTCGACCGACTCACCATGTCATTCAACATACTACCAATTAGAGAGCAGGGTTTAGTAGAGAGCTTGGGATGCATTTTTGTGCATGAGATTGTGTGGCTATATAGAGTACCCTTGACGATTGTATCTGATTATGATGCACATTTTACTTCCTAACTATATAAGGGGTTACATGAGGATTTCGAGACATAACTTAGTTTGAGCACCACCTTCCATCCTCAGGAAGATGTTCAGACGGAGAAGACCATTATAGACCATTGAAAACATGTTTCATGCTTTTTTCCTTGACTTCAGTCGCAGCTAGGAGGATCGCCTGCCTTTGGTGTTGTTTGCATACAACAACAGCTATCACTCCACCATTGGGATGTCTCCTTTTGAGGAGTTGTACGGGTATCCTTGAAGATATCCTTTGTGATGGACTGACATAGAGGAGTATGCCCTAGTGGGACCAGAGCTGGTACGAGCTACCACATAGAACGTAAAGATCATCCAGAAATAGATAAAGACTCCATAGAGCAGTTAGAAGTCTTATGCCGATAGGATACGAAGACCTCTAGACTTAATGGATGCTGAACACGTCTTTCAATGGGTCTCACCCCGACGAGGTTTATGGAGATTTGGTCGATGTGGAAAGTTATATCCTAGGTTCATCAGGTCTTGTCATGTCCTCAGCAGAGTTGGCAAGGTGGATTACCACATATCGCTCTCCCCCCAGTTTCACCACATGCAAGACGTCTTCCATGTATCATAGCAGAGAAGATAAGTGCATGACCCTTCCCACATCATCGACTATAGAAAGGTGGACGTCGACGATGGGGAGACTTTTACAGATGTTTCTATTGAGATTTAGGATCGATAGTAAAGGGTCCTTCATGGGTGGTCGATACCTTTGGTTCGTGTTTGTTGGAAGCACAAGAACCTCAAGGAGAGCACATGTGAGTGGGAGGCTCAAATTCATGCTCAGTACACACACTTGTTTTCCTAGTTTACAGTTGTGGCTTATGGGAATGTAAAGCCTTGATGTGGGGAGAATGTAAAGACTCATAAATTCCATGTATTTTTTTAATTAAATGGGAATTTTAGGAGTCTATGAAAATTAATGATGCATGATTCTGAGGAAAAATGAGTCCGGAATGAATTCTTGAACATTTTTATCAGGTACGTTCAGTAAACTTGCAAGCGGGTTTTTGTATCTTTTAAACTGGTAATTGGAATTGAAATATAAGGACACCGTTGAACTCGATGCACCGGTATTAGATTAAGGAAACTTTCACCTCAAACCTAGTAGGTCAAGGGCAGAAGTTAGTATTTCACTTTTTTGGGGAAGAATAAAAATACAATTGTTTAACATTTTATTTTTATTTCAAACTCCCTCATGAATGTTATAAAGGTTGGGGCCAGCAGATTTAAAACCTCCCAATTTGAAATTAATGGTGGGGACTACCCAAACCTTTTTAAAGGGGGATAAACCCCTCAAATCCCCATTAATTCTTTTCCTTTATTAATTTGAGCCAATTAAATTGATATATTTAAATATGGGAACACCCAATATTATTTTTAATGCCAGAAAAAAATTAATGAAATGTGTCAACATTTTAATTATTCCAACATTATTAATCTACTTAATTGAAATTAATAAGTTGTTTATTCCTCCTTTTGGTGGAATTGCGGAAACTGTTGGAAAAGGGAGAATCTTTGGAAAATCATGGAGAAACTCATCCTCCATCGAAGAACGCTCTCACCAACAAGGAAGGTCTTCAACTACGATGAACTGAAGAACAATTTTGGGATCAGAGGTGTGTGGCAGGGGCGATAAACGTCGACATCTTCGAATTCTTTCTCGCACCAACATCAATGATCCTTCAAGGTAGGGTGGTTCTTTGAATTTCTTCCACTTACCTATTCTTGATAATTCATCATAAAATCAAGAAGACATTATAGGTGCTTTCTACCACTCTAATGTGGAGAGTGCCGGCCAAACGAACATGTCCTGACATCTCCGTAAATCTTGGGTTTAAATATTGTGTTCTTCGTGATAGAGGAGGACGAAAACCATATTCAGTGGGGCACGAGAACTGTGACCGACACCACCACTGTCCGTGACAAATATAATGGCACTACGACGCAGCCCCGCGACCCCCGCCCCGCCCGCGGCGGCCACCGCCTGCGGCCCCATTGCCTAAGGCCCCCGCGTCCTACAGCCTCTGCCTCCTGTGGCCTCCGCCCCCTACATCCTTCGCTGCCCCGTGGCCTCACGTCACATGCGGACACTACTACCCGCTACCTCGCACCGCCTGATGCCTCCCCCACCTGCGACCTCCGCCGGCCACGACCTCCGCCGGCCACTGCCTCGCTCCGCCTGTGGCCTCCACCGCACACATCCCCTGCCACCCGCGGCCTCCCCTGCCAGTGGCCTCACACCGCCCGCGGCCTTGCACCCCTTGCGGCCTCCCCCGCCCGTGGCCTCGACCGCCCTGCGGCCTTTGCCTCCTTGTGGCCTCTACTTCCCCGCGGCCTCCCCAACCCCACAACCCGGTGATGCCAGCGGCCGGGGCGGCCTCGCCACCCTGTAACCCTCTCCGGCCCCCCGCGGCCTCGCCGCCCCACGACACTCTGCAGCCTCCCGTGGCCTGTGCCTCATTGTGGCCCTCCGCCACCCCTATGTCCTAGCCGTACTACGACCTCGTGGCCCACATGACTTCACCGTACTCGGGGCCTATGTGCTGCCCTCCTGGCCGCCGCACCACCCTCGCGGCCTCCACGCCACCCTCGCGGCCTCGCACTGATCCACATCCCCCACGCAGTCCAGCCTAGGCTTGCCCAGACCTAGTGGGCCGGGTTAACCCAAACTGGGTCGGGTCGGCCCAGGCTGGGTCGTTCCGGGTCTAACCGGACCCGAACCATCTACGAGATCTTCGCTCTATAGGCCATAACATTGGCACCAGGCGTCCGTTTGACAAACCACCAATGTCGTTGTAACCATTGGAGAGATAAAATCTCTTTAGTATACCCCACTTGAGATTTGGATAAATTAGGGATACATTCGGGTTGGATCAAGAACGAATCCAATAGGGCCCTCGAGACTAAAAGGCTTATTACTTACAGATCGGGCGTCCAATTGAAGCACCGTATGTTGTGTTCATACCCCTAGGACGTGGTGGTCCTTTTGGATACATTTTCATGGTACTTAGTGGTAGTATAACTATAGACAAGTGGCTTGAGGAGTGGAACCACCCGAAGATGAGAAACCTTAGTGTGGGAACCCAGTAGCTGGTTGTGACGTGAAAATTAATAGTGATCTTGTGTGGGTCAGCACCGAGCAATCCTGTGTGGGTCATCACCGATCGATCCTATGTTGGTCAGCATCGAGCGATCTGGTCTGGGTTAGCACCAAGTGATCTTGTGTGGGTCAGAACCGAGCGATCCTATGTGGGTCAGCATCTATAGATCCTATGTGGGTTAGCACCAAGTAATCCGGTGTGGGTCTGTAGTAGAGCCTCTTTACATAGTAATATGATTCAGTAGTTACATATTATAATTTGTAATTCTATACCTAAGTTGTACCTGGTGTGAGCTAAGCCATTTCCTTTGTGGTATTCTTCTTTGTGGAATACCTATGTGGTACTTACCTTCGTGGTGTTCCTTCTTTTATAGAACAGTTGAGCTTTGGGAATTTTAGTTAGACTATGTGTTTCTTCATGATTGAGATGGGTATACTTGATAACTTAGGTATATTTATGGGTATATACCTAAGAAGGGTTTTTAGTTGATTTCATACTTTGTGGTTTATCCGTTGTGGATTTTCTGAGACCTTGAGGGTCTCAGGGTCCCTACTGAGTATCATTATTCTCACCCATGCACGGGCTTTTCCCACACTTCATTGTTTTTGTTGTAGACGACAGACATCACTGACTGAGGACGAGACTACTAGGACTGGAGGTAGCTTGGAGGTGAACCTTAGACGAGGCGTACCGTAGAGACGACCGATCGAGAGTTGTACCTACCCTTCAGGTAGGATACTTGGCGGGTGTTCACAGGAGTTGTTCTAGTTTACAAGTAATTTACAGTTTCTTGTACTTTCCAGTTGGGCTTCTATTATGGACCCTTTTACTTACTGCACTTACTCTGTTTACTAGTATGTTTACTTGAGTTCATATCTTTTTGTGTGCTTGGTTTCATGTTCCTACAGGTTATAAAGGAAATTCCTTCCCTATTTTAGGGAATACTCCTTCGGTGCAAGTCTCCAGCCCATACCCTATGGAAGGCGGACTTGGGGTAGTCAGAACACGTGCCCGGGGGGATGGGTCGTGAAACCATATTATAGATCTCTATTGAGTTAGTTTCAAACAATTTTAATTCATTAGAATAAAAGTACATTATTTTTCAGTGTTTAAATTGAAATTACATGAATATATACAAATTTTTGATGTCATCCCACACTATAGTTTAAAACTAAACCATTGACAGTATTTTCTAGACAAGTATATGATATATCTAACTTGTACCTCAAGGTGAAGTCCTATAATAATAAAATGCTTTTTCTATGGATAATAGTGTTTTAAAAATAACTATTCTACAATATTGATATTTTGTTATATGAAATGTGAATTAGTGGTTCCACTAAAAATAAGGGGAAAATGTTAACTAAATAATTCAACAACTAGTAGCTACAAACATTGAGAGTTCGGATACACCATGTGGTTTAGGATATTGTTTTATATCCATTATGAGTAATTTTTCCTCATTATGATGTTATGAACCACAAAATCAATCATATTTTAAATACTTTAATTAAATTACAAATCACATCAGTTATTCAAATGTGCCCTTCTATTTCATACCAAATTTCTTAATGAAGATAACCTATTTAATTAATTTTATACATTTGGAAATATCATAATATTTTTTTTATATGTGACTAAAAATACCAATATTTTATAATATCCTTTTTAATGATGTTTCATTTCAATGTAAAATAATTAATTTATCGATATTTCCTTCACAATGGATTGTAATATTCACATGATTTGGAAATTAAAAAACCATAGTATGGAAAAAATAGGTATGAAATAATGTAACATTTCTATATAACAAGTAAAAAATTACTTAATACCCAATGTTCCCTTTTGGGGTTTTTACCCATACATACATTTGCAGTAGGGGTAAATAAACTTAATTTATCTACACAGTGATTCCACATCATATAAACAAAATTTTCTATACTTTATTAAATATTTAATTGTTTTTAATATATGTATACATTTAAATGGATTTTCTAATAATTTTTTAATTTCATAATTACCATAAATAATCAATCCATTTTATTGATACCAACTATGATAACTATCTATTTTCATATTTTTATATTACATATTTCAATATCAAAATATTACAATAAGAACATCAATTTATATTTTTTTGGTTAGTGTGTTGGAATCATGGTTCATAACACATGTTATTAATAAAGAAATCATAGAAATGAAATGAATTCAATCCTAATAAAATTATTTTTTATTATGAAATCATAGGTTATGTAAATACAGGTGATTTCCTACATAAATAAATTTAAAAATATCTCCAGTATATTCCATAGAAAGTGATATAAAAGAATGTGATATGTAAGTGAAATTAATGGAATGTAGAAGAGAAATAACATGAGTAAATAATCCTAAATATTAGATATATAGTATATAACTATTAAAAAAATATAAATATCATACATTAAAAAGAATATTAACATTGTTCGATAATTATGTGACATTATACATATTCCAAGTTTAATTATTCATGGCATCAATGAATTTTCATCATTAGAGATTACTGATCTACGTAATTAATTATCATTCTATAGAGAGTAACCCTTTGTATAAATTAAATATCATGTGTTTCAAAAATCATAATTATTTATTTAATCAATAATCTAATAGTGATAAGGAATTAGTGAAATATAAAATCCTTGAGTAAATATAATTTTTATGAATTGATTAGAGGTATTATTATTAATAATCATGAAGGAATTGCGGGACAAAACATAGATATCTATGATAAATGAACTATAATTTCACCTATATGAGTGTCTAAAATAAATTTCGATTGGGTTCTCTAAAAATTAAAATAGCGGCATTGACAATTTAAGAATGATTCCGAAATCCCAAAAGGAATGCATATTATTTTATGGAATAAGATAAATTAATTTGAATGGAAGTCTTAAATTTATAGAATAACGTGTTTTCAATAATTCAATAATAAAATTTTCATGACAATTTTATATCATTTTCATTCAGGTGCCAATAATGAATGACATTTGTGGAGAAAAAAGTAGACAAGGTGAATCACTTACCTTCTTAGAGTTCTTCCTAATATTGTTGGATATTTTTATTTTGTATTTTTGAAATATAATATAATTGATTAGAGATGTAAGCTGATGGGAGTATGATTCTTATATTTCTGGTAGTGAATAAAAATTGGTGAAGTGTTGGGTATTTATTGATATGATAGTATACACACTTCTTATTTTATAAATATAGCCATTAGTGATCTCGATTAATGGGAAAAAATTTAAATTCGCATTTGTAGGGTTTTTGTATCATGTATTAATAAATAATGAATGTGTTTTTTAATATAGTTTAATTTTCATTAAGAAAATCATATTTGAATTATATTTTTAATGAGAAAATAAATTTCCCATCTTTTAATGTTTCCTAAAACTTAATTTCATCTATAATTTGTTTAATGTTGTTTATATATTTGTAATGTCATTTAAATTCCTTAATTTTGGTTATACTAATATTATTTCTTATCTTTTCTGATATATTTAATAATTTAATTATTTAATAAATATTACGTATTTATAAAGTCAAAAAACATAAAAAAATCAAAACCACTACATTTACTATTTAATTAAATATAATAACTTTACAAAATTATCAAAACATCACCATAACATAATTTCAAAGTGGTTATTTTAAATAAATTTTTTATTTAATGAAATTATATTCTTAGTTAAGAAAATATTCTAATTTAAATAAAATCTAATTAATTAAAAAAATTATGACAAAATAAAAATTATAAACCCTATAATATTTACCAATGAAATTGAATAATGTTCATACCAATTATATTTAAATAGTTTCTGAAAATAATAATTCCTAAAAATAAATTTTCATTTTCATTTTAATTGAAATTATATAATTTTAAATGTTCAAAATATGTTTTGTTTAAAACTAAAACCATATTTCTAATATTCATGATTTTTTCATGTGTATATTATTATATTAAATAACAACAAAAATAGAAATGAAGATAAACATACTTCCATTCAACGAACAATATAAAAAAATTATAATTATATTTCCTATATAAAAATACCCATATTAAGTATTCCAAAACTATAATGTAATGTTGTGAGAAGGAGGTGCATTATTGGGAAGTAGCTAATATTGATCTAGTGGTGATCACAACAAACATGAACATCTCTCACGGTCAGCTCACCACAATCCTTAATTTTTTATACTCCATATGGGATATATATAATACTTACCATAAATATTGTTTCATATTTTTATAGACACATGACCAATGTATTATTACTTATACACAAAATCATGATGTCTATTATCGAGGATATGATCCCATAATTAGGGAGAATGTACCCAATGCATAATGTAATACAATCATTAAAATTTCATCCAAATGTATAATAAATAATAAATAAATAGTTAGCATAAATATGAAATAACCACTTAATGGAACACATTTCATATAAATAAATTCATCTCCAACTATAGTTATCATATCAGGTGTATTAATGAGTAGGTAAAAATGATTAAATAAATAGTGGGGGTTCTCTAGAGTCTATATTAGTCCACCAATATTCCCATTATCCATTGTTCAACCTTCCACATTAGGACCTTTTCCCTTTTCCATATCCTCAAGAGATATATAATCAAATCAAAATTTCTATGATGAGTTTGAGTAGAATATTCTGTAAGACACCACCCATAAGTACTAAACCGATCATTCATTTCTATATCTGGAATAAAATATAATAATAGAACATTAATAACAAAAAAACATCATATAATACAATAAAAAGTTGTAATACACTATCCATGCCTCAATTATTCTCTGAATATATCTTATATAGATCTATGATTGACTATAAAGGAAAATATTCATAAGATAAAAACCTCCCACAATTCAGCATCCTCGTAGAGTCATGTAAACAAGAAACATTGTGTCCTCTTTGTCTATTATAGATTATATATCAATACAACTAATAATTGATAATATACATTTACATGCATTCACTATGTTTCTTATATATTAAAAACTATTACAATTCTATGATTCCTCATGTGCATACTTATCATGGTCTCTATGGCTACCAAAAACATCCACCACATGTTAACTTCCATTGTTTTCATGTTCACATATCAAATATCATCACACTCTAATTGATAAACATGTCATGATGGTCCAACCATCTTATGTACCGATAAAAATCAAAAATAGAATTCTAAACTATATATAGGGTGAATCATTCAAGGAAGATATTTCATATCATCAAGAATATATAGAAGGAAACATAATATCATGATGTCAAATAAAAATTGTGAATTAAGATAACAAGATATTTCTCATGTAATCAAATATCTCAATGGACTTCATGGTTTACAGAAAATAAATCATGCTATAAAAATAAATTAATATGTATTATATGTGAACACATGAATTATACCATTGAAACATGGGTAAACTAGTTCCCAATAGGTAGTAAAATTCCTACCTCATGGTTGAAAATTTCAATGGAATGTTTATTTAATGGATTCAATAATCGAACCTTGTTCACTCTCCAACTGAAACATTAATTCTTTGTAATATATCATAAAACGTACCCAATCAAACATTCCCTAGGTTCCTGATAATGTTGAAGATAACCTGACCATCGGTTGTGACAACTTCTTTCCAATGCTTAGCAAAATGTAAATCCACCTTCACTGTTTGATTAATGGTAGAAAGTGAGGATATATAGAATATGGTGATAATTGTATTATTTAGGTAAACTAAAGTCAACAATAATAGAATTATATAATAGGATACAATGTTGGATGAAAACCTCCATTATCACAAGGTGATTTACAACGAATGAACTAGAATGCAAAAAGAGAAACAAAATATAGGACCAACAACTATATTGTATTATCTATCTTTGTATAACACCAAGGTTACATGGAGAAAAACTACTATGTAGGTAATGAGCCACCAATACCCTATAATAAATGATATATAAAATTATAGTACTACAGTTAAACCTCTATGATTCCAAATTAAGAGATTATTCATGTAATTAAGATGGGGTATGCACCACTCTTGCCTAAAGGGAAGCATTGTTTCAAGTATTTTCTTCTTCATCCCATAAATTTAAATAAATACATTGACTATGTTGTTGTAAGAAGTATTGTATATCCTTATACGGTTCATTTATCTTGAGTAGACTTTTTTAAGGCCACATAAATATTTAAATGAATTTAACTCATACCTCCAAAATTCTTTCCTCAAATTTAAAACTGTAAAGGGTCATTAAAAATGTAACTCCCAGAAGTCCAAATACTATTCATACTTATTTAACTTATGTGGTGTTAAGCCATAATGAAATGGTTTGGGTATCCAGGATAACATCCATAAAAAGGCTTCAATAAACATTTTGTTGTTCTGATCCAAGAGTTATGATGTTTCCACCCTAAATTACCTAGAAATCCTAAAAACCTAGAATCCTTAAGAATTTTTTGTATCTATTTTGGTGTATCCAACCTTCATGTGGCATATTATCTTATGGTACAACATTATGGACACTTTTTGTCAGAATGGTAAGAAAAATACCCCTTGAAATTTATTTGGCTTTTGAAGACACAAATGTTAGACCTGAAATGATCCAACTCAAAAAAATTTGAAGAACAATTAATTTATTATATAATGAAAAATAATCAGCATCAAAATTCTCCCCAAATAAGGAATTATTGTCCCCATGAAGTATTTACAGTTTATTTTTGGAATCAACATAGTCCACTGAAATTAAATGTCATATTAATGATCCCATGTATCCTCTTAGATCCAAGAATACTGCCATTGAATCTAGACAAGTGGTACCATCTTCCCCTAATGTGAATTCTATATTTATTCTATAATAAACACATGATTTTCCCTATAAAAACATCATGAAAAAACTCAATTAATCACCATAAATTGCATTGGAAAGGTCAAAAAAGTATATCTAGAGATGTGACAACTGAAACATGTTATGTAAAAAAGAATATTGATAATGATGAACAAGAAGTATTTCCACTTATCTTATTTGTTCGGTGATCTCAAATGTTCCAAAAAAACACAGTACATTCATAGACTATTTCCCCATAAAATGATTACCTAGGAAATGAGTCACTCTCAAGAAAACTCAACCACCTATAGTGAACAATAGGGTTCCCCAAATATGGTTGCAGTATGATCCCTTCCTAAAATAATAATTTGCAACCACTTTTTAATCAACAATATTCTATCAATGTTCACATTAAACATATTAAATCCCACTAACAGAACCTTACTTACCATGTTCCAACATATCATCAAATCACGTGACCTCTGATAAAGACCCTTGTACAGTTCCATCAAAATTGTATAGTGAAATTATTTTTGTATTATAAATCAACCATATAATGATGATCAACCCAATAACTAACAAATTATACAATGTAATCTCAAATAAAGAACTATATTATATGTATATTCTGCTCAAAATGTCTATATATCTTAGGATGGTACACATTACTAAATGTAAAATGATTCCCAAAGGAATTCTCTATTCCATACAAGATTAATGATATAAAATTTGAATATATATCATAGAAAATTATGAAGGGAACCCCATATAGTCATATGATCTCATTGAGAGAGAAATATTTCACATATCTTGTATGGAGTGTGTCTCTCTGATCGGTAAGAAGGTTGATGACTTCACCATCACATCAAAAAACATTTATAACTAATAATCACAATATATGGTGTTGGGTAACACCATCATACTGTCCGTCATGATTTATTTCTACATTGACCTGGGTACTAGATGTGGAATAAGAAATAATCTAGGATGATGATGCTCATCCTTCACCTTCTAGTAGGTGAGGAATCAGAATATAAAATCAGTAATGCCCATCTTATCATGCACCACACAAATCTATTTCTCTTGTTTTGAAACATCATATCTACTCTTTTGTGTAACATGAAAATAGAGGCATCGTTATCCATGATCAGAAACTCCTTGAAAATGTACAAATTAATAATTAGAATGTACCATGATCACATTATCATTTTTCAAATAAAAAAAGCGTACCATATCTCCATTTTCTAGTTGTTCCTTCATCATAAGAAAATATGAGTATATATACAATCTTTATATTACCTATTCTATAATAGGATATATGTATACACTAGGACCAAATTTCATATACCCCTAGTACATTGTTTAATCCATTATCTAGTCATCAAAAAGCATCATCAAGTTACACTACACATTAGATGGCTACTATGTAAGATCATTCATAGTGTGAATATTATTTCTAAGAGAATACAAAAACATGTTAACCATTATAGGTGAATAATAAATATATTTAGTGAACATACACTAGAACTCAAGACATTACCTTTATCGCATGTTGAGGTCCTTCTATGTTAAAATTTAATGAATGATATTTTAGTCTCTTGAGGCAAAAAATCTATCCTGAAATAGATATGTTCTTCATAACATCTGATAACAGAAAATAACTAGATCATGATCATGATTATATTTTCTCATCTCATGTGGTTATAAATAACGTGAAACATATACTACAACCCTCTATCTCTATATCATTTCCATTATTAGTGTAAAGACCCTACCCGAGTTTCCCAGAGACGTGACTTATTTTATTACAGTGGCATACAAAAAAGGAAAAAAATCATGAAGGAGCAAGTAGTTTAGTGTTATGGAAAAGAAGATTCATACATATGTTAAACATTACAACTTGAAATGAAATAAAACTTAGACTCTCCTTAGACAACATCCATAACTGCTAGGTTATTTCATCATGTCATTCATTATAAACTTTTTCATGTCTTGAGAAAATGAAACATAATAAAGGGGTGAGATCAAACACTTAGTAAGGGTAACCAATGTAGTATAAGATAACATAAACATTAGATGGGGTGAATAATTGAAAACACATGCCCCTAAAAACAAATGTTAATATAATATGGTAGAAAATAAGACGCGTAAATATTTACATAACAAATCATAATCATAGGTATTGTACTAGCCTAATAACCACATGAACCGTCAATACTATTTTCATAATGATCGGAATCATAATGCGAGGCAACATAACCAAACTTTTGAGGCCTCGTGTCAGGACTATAAGTAATCATTTTACCAAGGCCTTGTGCTGTGACTGTAGTTTGTCTCATGAGACATGTCGATGCACCAAGGTGATATAACATGCTCCACCTGACACTTAAAATGTACAATTAATTCTTAATATGAACTATGATAAACATAAACAACATAACCATTCATATTGAAACTAATATTAAAAATGTAAATAGCTTCCCCCAAACATTAAGCAAAAACACTAACCATTCAATGTATGTTGTTGAATAATTTTATATTATCACATAAATAGAAAACATAATCATAAACCATTAAATTAAATACATTATATTATAGCAAGGAATACTAATCCAAATAATATCTAAGAATCAAAAAGTGTTTTGAAATAGATTAAGATTCTCTTATAAAATATTCGAGTAAATCATGAGATAAATACTCTTTTACTCTCAAAAGTAGAGTTATTTTTGAAAAATATTTGTATAAAACTAAATGTGAAGTAATATATTACTTTAATAATAAAATTATTGATTTTAAAAAGATAATTTTTTCCAAAAAAATATTATATAGTTCTCTTGAAAATAGATAATAATTTGAGAAATTCCTTTGATTCGAACTTGTATTTTTGAATTAGTTTTGAAAGATTATTTTAAAACATGTAACTATCCATAAAATAGGGAAGGATTACGGTTGGTGTACACATATAGAGTACTGATACATAATATATTAGGATTACATAATAATACATATCAATTTCAATGATGTAATTATACAATTAATGTAACCCGAATGAAAATGGATGTTCGAGTGGAAAACCCTTCCCTTAAATCTGAATGTGACCCCCTATTGAACTTAAGTTCCTAAAATATGAAATTAAACTCATTAATAACTAAATTAAGATCTTATTATTCATTTAATTATTTTATAATAGTTATTTTTAGTTCATTTATTTCCTTATTGATATGTTATAATATTGCATTGCATCATTTCAGAGTGTTCGTTTTCTTGATTTTCATATTCGGTTCTCTTGTTTTTTCTGTAATGGAGTTCATGTGGAATGTATTTAAATCCCCAGAACTGAATTAGATATTATTTATGAAAAAATATATGTGTTAATGTTAATTTATATCATTTGTTTACATTCAAAAGGATGAATCATTAGATGAATTATTATTTAAATTCACTTTGATTATTTAAGAGGTATTTTGATTATTAGGAAATAGTTTGGTCTAATGATTTAATAATATGTACATATACTGGAACCTGAATATTAATTTGGTTATAATACATATATTATAGTATGGTTTATCCATGAATGCGGTTTCATGACAAGTAATGAAGGAGAAATTGTCGAACGAAATTTCGTCGTCCACAAAGGCTATAAATTGGAACCTCATGGACGTTGATTTCGTTTATAAAATAAAAGGGGGGGGGGGAGAGAATATAATGATGATGGTTAGAAAAATCAGATGATATAATTACAGTATATAAATGATATTGGAGTTATCATGGTCATTTAGATAGTAGAGTTTCAGAGAGGAAAAGAAAAGAGATGAATATGAAAATAAAAGAATACTTGAGAGATCCCTTATGCAAATTCGGCATCACAATTACGTAAAATAAAATTTCATTAAATGAAACGATGAAAGAAAAAAGGTATCTCATAATATGGAAATAAAAAGTACAGTATGATGAATACATAATATAAAAATCCAAAATATGAAAATGGAAATTCAAATAGATAACAAAAAGTAGTGTCGACTAAAAGAGGAGGGTGTAGGATTCCCTTACCTTGTAGAGTAACTCCTAGAACATGAATGTTGGGACATTGAGGGATTATGGAAACCTTTGGAGGACTACTATAGAGGTAATAACAACATATATTCTAGGATAAGGCATTTGAAATCAACGAAAATGAATTGATTAGTTGGTATTTATAGAAAAAGAGTGGGATGTTTTTAATAATTTTAAATGGACACCTCATTAGTGGTTTTTTCCACACCATGTGCTTTACAATGGAATTTTCCAATGGTTTTAGCCACTTGGGACACCTAATGTTAAAAGTTTACTATACAAAAGTTTACCAGCCTTATATTATTTCATTATGATGCCATTAAACTACAGAAAACTCAAAACTGTATTTTTACTATTCACTAAAAATTTAAGTATTTTAGAAAAATTCAAATAATTCACCCATACAACTTTTTGATGATTAGAAATAAAAAATGAAATCCATTTTTCAAAAATAATTTTCTTAATTTTATTAATTTAATTTTTAAATAAAATCAACGTTAATTTGAAAAATAAAAATTTTAAGGTATAATTTTTTTATATCACATTGAAAAATTAATTAAGATCTCATTTTCATATTACCTTAAGAATATAAAAAAATATCATTATTAACTATTCATAAATGTCATATTGATATTCATTTTAGTATTCATAAGTGTATGTTACTATTCACCAAAAATCAAGTTTGTTCTATCAGACTCCCAATGATTTACTGGTCACAACATTAGATGACAGTCTGTCGAAATTCAAAACATAGTAGAGGTAAAGTTGTGTTTAATGACTAGATTATACATTGCATTCAATATTTATTTTCAAAACCTTAGAGTGATACATTCTCCCCTCCTTACAAAAATTTCGTCATCAAAATTCACAGAATGTTACTTAAAAATAGTCGGGTATGTATTCGACCTAAGCTCTTCCGAATCCCATGTTGCTTCCTCCATCTTATTGTTCCTCCAAAGAACCTTTACTAGACAAGTGAAACAATTTGTCAATACTTGTTCTATGGTATCAAGAATCTTTCAAGGCTCTTCACAATATAACAAATCTAGCTCATGTTCTACTTCATTGTATGTGAGTACATGTGTTGGTATGTCATGGATTTTTTATCATTGACATGTTGAACACTTTGTGAACATTAGAGAGACATGGAGGAATTGCCAAACTATAAGCTACGACTCCAATTCTATACATAATTTCAAAAGGTCCTATGTACCAAGCACTTAATTTTCCCTTCCTACAGAATCGTATTATACCCTTTCATGGAGAATCCTTTAAGAAAACATGATATCCTTCTTGTAATTCCTTGTCCATTCTTTGGTTATCAGCATAGCTCTTTTGCCTACTTTGATCTATTTTGATATGGGGTTTGATAATCTTCACCTTTTCTGTTGTTTCCTCAACAAGTTCAGGGCCTACGATCTTTCTTTCACCAACATCCTCCCAGCAAGTTGGTGTACGACATATCTTTCCATACAATGCTTCATATGGTGACATATGAATACTTGAATGGAAACTATTTTTATAGTAAAATTCTCCAAGATGTAATTACTGATCAATAATTCCTTGAAAATCATGTGAACAAGACCTCAACATGTCTTCCAATGTTGGAGTAGTCTATTCTGATTATCCATTTATTTTTGGGTGTTACACATTTCTCAAATGAAGATCATTATCTAGGGATTTCTGAAGTCTCTTCTAGAATCATGATGTAAAATAGGTATCCCAATGGAAACAATTGATGAGGGTACACCATGAAGTCTTACAACTTCATTAATAAATAGACTTGATAAACGTAAAAGTGGTAAATCTTCCATTATAGCATGAAAATGTTTGGATTTTGTATGATGGACAACAATGACCCATATCACATCATTTTTTCTTAGAGTCTTTGGTATCCCCATGACAATGTCAATTTTAATATCATCCCATTTCAACATAGGAATAGGAAGGGGTTGCATGAATCCTACAGGACGTTGGCTTCCAGCCTTCACCTGTTGAGAAACCAAACATATCGACACTTAATCAGCAATATATCTCATCCTTTCCCCCCAAAAATGTTCCATTAGATCTCTAAAAATCATTGTGCTACCAGGGTGTATAGAGCTATTAGTGCTATGAGCATCATCTGATACTTTCCACTTTATCTTCAGAATAGTGGGAACATAATTCATCTTTCTGAATTTCAAAATTCCTCATTTGTATGTGATGTGGGAAAACATCCCATCATTTATAGATTTAATTTTCATTTAAAACTACTCATCATCACTCTAAGAAGATTTTATCCTTTTCAGTAAAGAACATTTTGCAGCCATTTGAAAATGTAGTGATGGGTTACCATCCTTGAAAATTCTCATATCCATCATTACTAGATCCATGAACATAGGATAACTTTCAACTCTCATTTTATTTAGAATTTCATGGTCCTTTCTACTCAAAGCATCTGCTACATTATATTCCTTCCTCGGGTGGTAGGGTATTGTGCAATGGTAGTCGTTGAGTAGCTCAATCCACCTCCTTTGTCTCATGTTGAGTTCTTTCTATGAGAATATATATATAAACCTCTATTGATAAGTACATATCTCACATTTTTCACCTTTGATGTAATCTATCAAAATATTCAGAGAAATGATTACCACTGCTAACTCGAGATCAGAGTTGGATAGTTTTGGTCAGGAATTTTTAGCGACCTTGATGCATAGGCAATCAATCAATCATTCTACATAAGTACACAACCAACTCATTTCTTTGATGTGTCGCTATAGATAACAAACCCATTATTCCCCGATGGTAGGGTTAGGATGAGAGCATTCACCAACCTCCTCTTCAATTATTCAAAACATTCTGTACATTCATTGGTCCATATGAACATAACTCTTATTCGTGTAAGAATGATCATTGGATTGGCTAAAAAACAATGTTTTGAATGAAACGACTATAATAACTTGCTAATCCAATGAAACTACGTACCTCAGTTACGTTAATTGGAGTAGGCCATTATAGCACACCCTTTGTCTTCACAGGATCAACCGATATTCCATCCTTAGAAGAAATGTGGCCTAGAAAGATAACTTATTGGGGCCAAAAATTACACTTGGTAAACATCCCATATAAATTATTCCTTCTATGTCTCCTCATAATAGTGCGAAACTAATTTTCATGATCTTCATGGATTTTAGAGTGTACCAGGATATAATCAAGAAATACCACCACAAAGTCCTCAATATATTCATTGGAGACTCTATTCATCAAATCCATAAAAACTGATGGTGCCTTAGTTTGTTTAAAAGTCATTACTATAAGCTTGTAATTCTCTTACCTGGTTCGTAATGCTATTTTTTTGGAATGTCTCCTTTCCTCACAAGCAAATAATGCTATCCAGATCGAAGATCAATCATCTAAAAATATTGGTCTCCATTATGTAGATCAAATAAATCATAAATTCATTGTAAAAGATACTAATTCATTATTTCCATTTCATTGATTTCCCCATAATATATGCACAACCTCATGGATCAGTCTTTCTTCATGACAAAGTGGACATGGGCTCCCCATTGATGAACACCAGGTTGAATAAATCATTTATCACTCAATTCTTCTTTTTTTTTGTTTAGTTTCACTAATTCTATAGTGATCATTATATAATGGGTATTTGATATGGTCCTTGAATCGGGAATTAAGTCAATTGAAAACTCAATTTTTCGCTCTGGCGGATGTCAAGGTAAATATTCTAGAAATGCAACAACATATTCTTAAACAATAGTTACATCTTCTATCTGTAAATTCATCTCCTCATCCATATTTATTTTATTCCCATCCTCCCCAATAATTGAATTCAGCAGATCAACGAGTGGTGGATCTTGATGAATATCAAATGGAGAGGTTTTTGCTCTAAAAATAGGGGATTCTAGACTATTCTTAAAAATTGTAACTTCCATATTCTTGCAAAAGATCTTCCCATCATAATTTGATAGCTAAATAATTCATAGAATTATATTATAGTCAACCATTGGTATAATGATAA
The DNA here is from genome assembly GCA_963277665.1 of Viscum album. NCBI lineage: Eukaryota > Viridiplantae > Streptophyta > Magnoliopsida > Santalales > Viscaceae > Viscum > Viscum album. The sequence goes on along the minus strand of OY728150.1, from coordinate 1,136,071,469 downwards.
GGTTACCAACTAAAGTATGTTTTTGTGTCATGAGTGGTAGTAATCGATATTCCGTTGTTAAAAGGATACATCCATTTGGGGTTTTCACTGATAAATATTTTATTAAATAAAATTGGACATGTCAAATAGTCATGAAAAACTGGGAAGATATAAATGAACGCGAAGAACAAGAATCAAATAAAGCATTTTATAGGTTTCATGAAAATATCAATGTACCTAGAACCACTTTCTTAGGAACTTCAACCTCCATAGTTGTGACCCCATAATCGTGGCCTTTCTTTCTTGGACTTCTTTGGGGAACATTTCCCAGACTCTTAGAAAATTCATGTTCAAAATGTCCCATATCCCTAATATTATATCATAGAATATTGGTAGATTCTTCCGTCCCTTTACAATATCGAGATAGGTGGCCTTTTTCTCCACACATGTAATAGACTCCCATTTCATTTTTGCAAGTTCTAGGGTGTTTCTTCCAACAATTACTACATAATAGAAATTAAACTCTCCCTTTCATCCCATTTTTTTATTTCCATTCCCAGAGTTTTCTGTAGCCCACATATTTTATTTCCTTCCCTTAAAGTCATAAGACATAGAGAATTCATTTTCTATCATGATATCTTATGAATCTATGTCTTCATATGATCAAAAATTATTGGAGAAAATATCCATTCGAATGAATTGTTTCAATCCATTAAAGAATTGATTAATTTTTCTCCTTGGATCACATATGTAGTCTGCATCATGCCTTACCAGCCTTGTAATGTTTGTTTCCTACATGGAAACATTTTTATCCACCTTTTACCTCAGATTTAAGAATTGCATCTTCGTATCTTCTCACTGTTCATGAGGAAAATATTTTTCTACGAAGATTTCCTTAAAATCCCACCATTACATCTCTTCCATTTCGTCCTCCTCATTTGTATTTTGGATTAATTACCACCACAAATCCATATCTCCCATTGGACGATAAGATTCCATGAAAACCTTATCTCTTTCGTTACATCCCAAAGACAGAAAAATATTATCTAGGGATATTATTTACTAATCAACTACAAATGGGTTTGTAGATCCATTTTATGGTAGAGGTACTTGTTGTATAAATATATCTAATATTTCTCATCCACGTGGTGGATCCGGATTCTCCATATAGATAAGGTTATTGTTCATAAACTAAGTAAGTTGTCCCAGTATTGTTATAAGTTGCTCAACACTTTTCTCAGTACTAGAGCCCACATTAATATCTTTCATCGGAAGGGAAATACCTACACATGTTTTTACGGTTTCCATTCCATACATTAGGCACCATTTATAAATAATGGCACACACCATATTAGGGTATGAATCATAATTTATAATCATAATTTAGAAGAATACATAGCATAAATTGAAATTCTATTCATAGATAATATCCTAATCGTAATAATGGTATCTTTGAGGAAACATTTACATTTAAATCATTCATAATGGATTGTAAAGAAAATGTGAATTAGCCTAAGCATATCCCATGGGAGTGTCATATCCAAGAGTGTAGCATGGCCTGTTTTCATGTACCAGGATACCCCTGGTCTAGCTTGAAACTCCTTGTCGATGATTTCACATCTAGTGACTTCTGTGCCCGTGCCTCCTCTACCTGCTCAAATCTAGATAGAGATGTATTTATTGAAATATTATCATAATATATTCCATAAAAATAAACAAGGATGTTCATGTATGTTTATCCTCAAATTCTATCATAGGAAACCTTCCATAATCTACATTTTCAAAATCTAGTTTCCGTGTTTTATACTAATGCTCCTCTAATAAAAACAATAAGGACTGACCCCATTTGACCTGATCTGGTGCATTTTTTCATTACATTGGAATAAAAAAATGAATAAGCATCCCGAAGGACGGAGTAGTTTAGTGTTATTGGAAACAAGATTCATATATAATTTATACACTACAACGTGAAAATAAATAAATCATACAAACTCCTCTGAAAGCATCCAAAAATCCTAGGTTATTTTAGCATTTCATTCATAATAGTCTTCATCATGTCTGGAGAAAATCAAACATAATAAAGGGGTGAGATCAAATGATCTGTAAGGGTAAGAAATATAGCAGAAGATAACATAAACATTCGACATGGTGAATAATTGAAAACACATTCCTCTAAAAAACATGAACATAATATGTTAGAAAATGAGCTGAGTAAATATTGTAATTACATAACATAATCATAAGTATTTCTATTAGTCGAAAAACTACATGAACCATCCATACTATTTTCATAATGAGAGAATCCATAATGTGGTACAACCTAACCAAATTTTCAAGGCCACGTGCGAGGACCATAAGTAATCATTTTGTCAAGGTCTTGTGCCATGAGCGTAGTTTGTCTCCTCAGACCTACCGATTCACCGAGGGTCTATAGCAGGCCCCACCTGACAATTACAATGTCCAATGAATTCCTCATATAAATGAGAATAAACATAAACAACATAAACATTCATATTTAATATAATATTTAAAATGTAATTTTCTTTCCCCAAACATTAAACAAAAACACAAACCATTTGATGTTAGTTGTTGAATAATTTTAAGATAGCCCATAAATATACAAAATAAATAATAAACCATTAAATAAAATATGTTATATGATAAAGTGGAATACTAATTAAAATAATACATACTAATCAATAAGATGTTGAAATAGATGAAGATACTCTTATAAATTCTTCGATTAAATCTTGCGATAAATACCCTTTTACATTTAAAAGAAGGATTCTCTTGGAAAAATATTTGTATAAAACTAGAAGTGAAGTATGATATTATTTTAATAATAAAATTATCGATTTTAGAATGATAATTTCTTCGAAAAAATGATTATATTGTTCCCTTGAAAATATATAAGAATTAGAGAAATTTACTTGAATCATGCTTTTATTTTTGAGACAGTTTTTAATGTTTATTTTAAAACATGTTACTATCAATAAAATAGAAAATGATTATGGTTGGTGTACATATATATAATACTCACACAGAATTTATTATGAATACATAATAATACATAATAATTTCATTGATATAATTATACAATGAAAGTAACCTGAATGAAGTTTAAATCAGAATGTGTTCCCCTCTTGAAGTTATGGTCGTAGAATATGAAATTATACTAATTAATAACTTAACTAAGAACTCATTAGAAAGTTATTAAGTTTATAATAATTATTTTTAGTTCATTTATGACCTTATTGATAAGTTATAATATCAAATTTTGTCGTTATGGAGTGTTCTTTTTCATGATTTTCATAATCAGTTCTCTTGTTTGTAAGTAATGGAGTTCATGTGGAATGGATGTAAATCTCTAAAAATGAAATTAAATATTATTTATCTACATCCATAAGTGTTAATTTCCATTTTAATCATTTTGTTTCAATGAAAAAGGATGAATCTTTAGAGGAATTACTACTGATTTTCACTTATATTATTTAAGCGGTATTTTAATTATTCAGAACTAGTTTGTAATTATGATTTAATAAAATGTACATATACTAATTCCTGAATAATAATTTGGTTATAATATATATATTATAGTCCGATTCACCCACCAAAATTTTATCATGAATAGTAATAAAGGAGAAATTGAAGCACATAACTTTGTCGTCCACAAAGGCTATAAATTGGAACATCATGGACATTGATTTCATTAATAAAATAAAGGGGGGAGAGGATATTGATGATGGATAGTCCATTCACATGATATAATTACACTATATAGATGATAATGGATTTATCATTATCATTTTTACATAGGATGTGAGGAGTGAAAAATAAAAGAGATGAACTTGATAATAATAGAAATGATGAGAGATCCCTTATGAAAATTCGGCAGCATAACGACATAGCTAAAAATTTCAAAAAATAAAATGATGTGAGAGAAATGGTATCTCATAATATGAAAATAAAAAGTAAAGTAATAGGAATACATAAAATAAAACTCCAACATATGAGAATGGAAATTCAATTTGGTAAAAAAATGATGTGTCGACTAAAAGAGGTGGGTGAAGGATTCCCTTACCTTGTATAACAACTCATTGAATATGATGGCTGGGACCTTGGGGGCTTAAGAAAACCTTGGAAGGACTCTTAAAAATGTAAAAACCAGATCTTTGAGGATGAGTTATTTGGAATGAGTGAAAACGAATGGATGAGTGGGTATTTATACAAAAAGAGAGGGAGTTCTTTAACAATTTCCAAGAGGCACCTCATTAGTGGTTTTTTCCAAACCATGGTAATTACCAAGGTATTTGCCCATGGTTTTAGCCACTTGGGACACCTCATATCATATGTTACCATACACTAGTCGAATAGCCTTTTATTATTTCATTATGATGTTATTAATCTAACAAAAACTCAAAACTGTATTTTTACTATTCACAAAAAATCATGTATTTATGAAAATTACGAAAAAAATCAACCCTACCATTTTTCGACGTGTACAATTCAAAAATGAACTAAAAGTTTGAAAAATAATTTTCTAAATATTATTAATTTAATTTTTAAATAAAATCATGGTTAATTTGAAAAAAATATATTTTAAGGTATAATTCGTTTTATATCACATTGAAAAATTAATTGTGATCTCATTATCTTATTACCTCACGAAAATAAAATTATATTATTATTCACTTATAGAAAGGGTCATATTACTATTAATTTTAATATTCATATGGGTATTTTATAATTCATCAAAAATCTAGTTTTTTATATTAGACATCAAATGATTTACTGGTCACAAGTCTAGATGACAGTTTTTGAAAATTCAAAACACGGTAGAGGCAAAGATTTGATTAATTTATAGATTATAAAATAAATTAAATATCTATTTTCAAAACCTTGGGGTATTACAATAAGACCACTGATTCAGGCATAATAGCACATGTTATAACAAATCCATGGATCAATGACATTCAATACTAGAGCTATTATCAAAAAATATTATCATAGAAGACATCTTCACATTGGTCCAACCATTGGAACTCACTCTTTTTTTATTCATCAATTTTATGTGTTCTAATCATTTGAATAAGTCTTAGATAATGCATCATTACTATCAACAAATACCACAAACCCCATGTTCATGAAAATGTTCTAAGGATGTCTCTAGGACATGATATAAAAAATTTATCTAGGTGAATGGATATTACTATCCAGGATAACACATGGAATGGTAATATCACCTCAGGTTTATAGAAATCACATATCAATATCTTTTTGTAATGCCCATGTCATGAAAAATTACTCCAGTCTCTATGATAGGGAGTGGAATTTTTCTCCCTTTTATTGTGTAGATGAGGAGGTCCTTAATCACTACCTAGATAATGTATTATATATATATATATATGTGTGTGTGTGAATGATATTTTCCATGAGATATATGAACAGTGTTTTCATTTTCATAATCCATAACTATATTAACATGACCTCTTTCAACAAATACCTACTCTAAAATATTTTTATAGGAATATACTCCCCTTGGACTCAAACCATTTTATATCATAAGAAAAAATAATTACCCTAGAACCATCAGTCACCCAATAAATATTTGAAATTATCATCAATACTGGGAACAAAATATTGGTGCTTCACTTTATATTGGTATAGATTCTAGTAATACACGTAGATAAAAAGACTATTGTCCACCATCATATAAAACAATACAAATTCACCCTATAGTGAATTACATATCCAAATGAATCATTTCATCTCCAATTCATCTAACTGGAACATGAGACCCTTCAACTATATTTCCAATATAAGATATAAGGGAATAAAAATTTATTGTGGACTTAATATAATATCTATATCAAAATAAATTCTAATAACAATTATGAGTCATGTGAATATGTTGAGGTAGAAACCTTGATAATGTTCTATGACTAGAGGGAGAAATAAGGTGTCTATCATCGATACTGATAAAAGTGGAATACACTCTATTTAATATATAACCATGTTGAGATGACTTGTGTTTATCAAAAGTATGCCTTCTTCCAGTTCCCACATTATATTCCTTCCGAACATCTATCCATTTGATGAAGTGAACAGCACACACCTCTGATAGTTTTCAATGTGATACCGATTTCTAGTCACACATTATATGTTTTAGATAACACGAAAGGACTTCTTCCCTAGAATTATAAAATCTTAAATATTTCTATATCAGGTTGTAACATTACAATCATTAGGGAATCACATTATATATTATCATTTCATGCCAAATGGTGTATTATGGGAGTGAAATTTAGAGGATATCTGGACTTATAGGTTATGCCTAGAAATTATATGAGATGATATAAAATAATGCATTTCAACATTATCAATAATGTAGTAAAACGTGTAAATGATTAAATAATTTCTTTAAATTATAGATATCCCCTCACTATGATCACCTAGGGTTTGAGACACATCATCTATGTAACATAATTCAGTTACTCATTCAGGAATCCAATATCAATGACTTGTTTGATTAAGATTTTGAAACCACCTACAGAACCAGAGGTTCTTTTGGTATAGATATCACTATATCCTTTCCGAATATCTTGTCAAATAATATTATAGATTCCATATCATTCCACAGTATTTATAATGGCTCAATGATGACATTAATATAGTATTTTAGTGTCTCAATCTTCCAAATATAATGCACTACATGTCACTTAATGAATTCTCTTAATATAATAAACTCTACATCATAATAATATATCTATTTTCACGAATTTCCACATAATTTCACTTCCTACCATGGGAATATGAATGTGTATTTTAAGGGGAAACTCCACCAATCTATTTAGTGATGGCTACAAACGACCCAATATTCATCCATCCCAACAATACTCTCATTAATTTTATCCTTCCTTGAAACCTTTCGGTATGATTCCAGTTAAACTCTCTTGAACTTCGTCAATAGATTGGTATGGTGTCTTATTTATATTCTTAGAGACTTCTATGCCACATTACAAACTGAATAGTATGAATAACAGACAATATCTATAAAATGGTAAGAGAATTATGATACTATCATGGATCCCTATTTTTCTTCTATGAAATTTCACTCCCATTAAATAAAAAGTGTGATATGTATGTAATCTCCAGAAAACAAGTTCTTGAAGGCCTTACATGGGAGACCATCACACTGAATGACTAGCCCATCACTTCCCACCAATAATTGTATGGTCTAGGAACCATGAACTATAATCGACTCACCATAAAAATTAGTAATTTCTCGATGAGGTTCATGATTATCTCAATAAATTACATTCTATCATTAGAGACCAATGTTCCACCAATACATTGAAGGGTTAGAGAATGATGGAGATTAAAATCCTAAAGTTAGTCAACCGCACATCTCGAGGGTAGCTAGACTGAAACCTCTTCATGAAAAACTATAGTAGTGATGAGTGTGTTCCCACGAGAATCCAAAATATTTCATTGTCCCTCAAATAATTATGATGGGACATATTCTATAAAATATGAAGCACTTGGATCATATCATATCATAATATTTGTATGGGATTACATAATGATTTATTTAGAGTCCACCCATAACCAAATGTGTAGCAAACAAGAACTAATAGTTCTCCCAATTCATGCACTGTAGTCACATTAATAATATATAAACTAACATAATATCATCCTTAGTTCATATTATTATTTCCAATAAGTATATATCAACACGTCATGGAAACACAAAAATAAAAAAATAACATAATCTATACCTAATAAATATAACATATCAATGAATTTAATTAATTAAACACCATTGATCATTAAAATCTGTATATATATGGTATGTTAACCTATATGTATAGTCACATTTTGTGAACACCCCTAAAATATAATAAGATCATGCTTTAAAACCTTGTGTATCACCCATTTGTTATTAATCAATGGTAACATTTATACATAATTTCCCAATATTAAAAAAACAAAATGGTCAATGATAAAGTGTTCTGTAGTTTTTTTCATAGTTACGTTGCTCTGTATCAAACCATCATATCATCAATATAACCAAACCAAAATCGTTGCATAGATAAGAAACAATTATGTGAAATAAAATCCAGTAATACTGTTTCATAAATTGTTTTTCCAAAAAACCTTGATTGAATCCGTGGTATAAATGGACCTGTATACTCCTCCTCATTCAAACGAAGATGCTAAGTAGAAGAAAGTATCCAATTCATTGTGTGGGGAGGTTTTAACCTTTGTTTCATATCATATGATTTTAAAACTAATAATAAAAAATATAATAAATAATAAATTAATTGTTAGAGTCAACATGTTTAAAGTAACTACTGACACAGATGGAATATAAAAAAATTACTCCCCAAATGCGGAAATCTTATATAGTGTAATATGAAGTATATAAGTAACTGGTTAAATAAATAGTTGTGGTCCTAAATATTTTCTATTTTCTCCCACAATCTTGATGATCCTTTAATCAAACATCTACTATAGATTCATTTCCATTCTTTGAAGCACTCAGGAAATCTACTAGCGCACAAAAATTTAGGGGTTGGGAGTGAGTACACTAAACACTATTACACCACCAACTCATACATAACATTTAGTTATGAGTAGTAAATGTGTATGATATTATAATAATAAACTCATAGTAATAATAACACTATATAAAAAAGTGTTTATATGACAACCAAGCTACCCAATTCCCATGGTTGTACTGGTTTCAACTCACCGATTGAATAAGAAATAATAAGATGTTACTATTGAAACTGTATATAGTTCAGTATTGTTAGATAGTCGTGAGGACATGAAACCCATAAGAATCTAATAAAAAATATGGTCATGTACCTTGATGTACTATGTTCATGAATATTTATGTTCTCTCAAAAAATACAATACCACTATGTAAATATATTTAGAATATTTCAAGAAACCATGTATGAATTCATTACATGGTCTCTATAGATACCTCATAAATACATATTATTATATGGTCTTTTATCACCATCACCAATATTCATGATCTCTCCCCCTCTAAAGGAGATTTTTTTCATGATTGACAACTTTTCACTCCTGTTAAAAAAACAATTGTGCATGCTAATACACATATAAGGTTAATATTACATAGTTTGTAAATAAATTATTCTTCAATATATCATAGAACACATAACATTATCTTATCATAATCAAACAAGGAAACAAACTTCTATAATTTAGATCATAGAATGACATTTATAATGGGTCACATGAGCTATAAAAAAACACTGTAGTGGTTAAAATCAAAATGGTAACAAATATACCAACAATAAATTTATAACATGTAAACATGTGTAAATGGTATCTCATGAGGTAAGTAACATTATACCTCATGGTTTTTAGGTTAAATTTTAAATTTCATCAAAGGTTTCATTACCTGAATCATGGTCACTATCAAAATAAACCACCAAAACCCACCAAAACTTAAATATCTAGCCAAAATTTCATTTTTTCAATATTATAGAAATAATATCAATATCAATGAATAAAAAAATGCCTAATTGAAAACCCCCAAGCGGTGAGCCTCCATGGATAATGGTGGAAGATGTGTCCGAGTGGATCACTAGAGACCACCCCCATGTGGAAGCAAAATAGGATGTTATATTGGGTGATATCCACAATAAGAATTTGAATATTTCAAAGTACAGAGTATCTAAGAGGACTAGAACCACATTATATTACTGAAGAATATTCAATGTGATATTTCTCATCACATAACAGTTTGATGAAGGAGAAGATTGATAGGGTTGGGGTTAAACAACCAATCTTCAAAATGATATTTTACAACTATATAGTACATGGGTTTGAACTCTACAATGTAAAAGGGGTTATGGTATTCTGTGACTAGGAAGGGGAATACCCACTTACATCCTAATAGGGATCGTGGAGGTTGGGAGATCATTCTACAACCATTTAGTTATCCTACTACTATATCAAACATGGTTTCTTAGGAACACATTTTATGCCTTTGTGGGTTCATTCTATGTGTGGTTTTCTCCATAAATATACATGAAATCTAAAACGACGATTCCTAAAAATTCCAAAAATATATCCAAATTAAAATCCATAATATCACATTAATGTTTTAAATCCCTACTGATCAATGTTCTGAAATCCATATATAAATTTTGTGGAGTTGAGATTCAATAGTGTGGTTAGAGTATCAAAGACACAACCTCTATAAATATCATTCAATATCTATTAATGTCATGAAACAAGAGAGTCACTAGATTAAATGAAATACTAAAATGCATATCCACAAAACTAGGACATTATATAATATATCTATTTATATTATTCCACTACCCCCTTTATAAAGTGCAGTCTCTCATTCTAAATTATAATAACTATTATTATTGCATTAATAATCCAAAAATAGACTATTATTCAATATTCAGTTTCTCATATCCCTTGAGGTTCGAAAATAGATTTTATAACTCATAAACAGAAAAAACTAATGATATATATTAATATATCTTATTTGAAAGTCTTTATAAGATTTATCTGGGGAGAACCCTATTGATTCTACCACTATACGATTTTTTCCAAATTTGGATTCGAAGGACTGATCATATGGGTTGAGGCCACAATTTCTCTTTTATTCATATATTTTTTCATGTAATAACCATTTATAAAAAATATTTTAAATGGTAAAATTATTACCAATAATAATAATTCCCAATATTCTTATTGAACATGGGTTATATTTACCTATAATTTGGAAACAAATAGATCACATTAGCCTCATTTTAAATTAAAATCTATATACACTCCACCATTCATACCTCATAATTAATTACTTCTCTTACAATTCTTTTTTTCTTCCTCTAAAAATTATCATTTTCAAAACTCATATACTTTTTAATGAATTTTTTACAGAAAAAATGATATTTATTGAATATTTATTTCACATTGATATTCTTTTTCAGAGTATGTTTACATTATTTGTTTTAATTCAAGAATTATATCTATATTTTCTAGTCAATAATGTTTCATGATGTGTACTTTTATTATATAAACATCATTATATGGGATATATAATAAAATACTAAATGTCAAATAAGAGTTCCTTTATTAATACTGGAGTAAAAATAATTTTTTTTAATAATAATCATTCATCAGATAGGTATTATCCTGTTAATGTTTGTTTCCATCAACATGTGTTATCAAATTAGTATTTTTTATGGAAAAAATCAAATTTTTAAAAGTAAACAAAATTATAAGGAATCAATTTCATCCATCAAATATTAGAAAATATATTGATATAATATTGTCTAAATAACTTAAATATACCCACGTTAATTTGGATAAAATAATAAACTTGGTTCATGAGAAATAGATATATGAAAATCTTATTCATGGTAATCTACCAATACATATACATACATCATAATGATGATAATTTATATTTCATAAATTCAGGTAAAAGATAGTGATACATATGAATCGATGATAAAATTTATTTTCCTTAAATTTTTTAAAAAAACTCTTTTAATGTAGCTATTCTAATTGAATAATTATGTTTATTATGGGGGATGGTCTGTAAGTATCAATTGATGAAAATTTGGATTCCAATTTTATTGATTACATGATTTCGTTTATATTCCATTTAAAAATCATTAAAATGTTATAAAAGTAATTTGTATATTGTTTAATACACTCTTTGAAATATCAATTCATGAAGGTTATGAAAAATGTAACATGTCACCCCTGATGGCATTATTCCATAGATATGTTTTAATAGTGATATTATTTTTCAAATAAATGGAGGAATACATAGATTGAATATTGTTACATCATAAAAAACCGTCAATATATGAATAATGTTAAGTTGTGTATATTAAAATTAATATGGTAGTTTTTCAACAGAATGGAGGAAAATCATTCATAATAAAATACTCATGGTTGAGAAAACATATCTGTTAGATTTTAGTGATCTATCAAAGGAATTTTTATAATGCTATGTCATTGTGATATTAAATATAAAAAGAGTTATAAAAAATGAATATGTATTCTATGACTGGTCCAATGTGTAGTGGTTTAATTTAATTTTTATATTGGGTTATTGATCGATAAAGTTAGATGTTTAATCTATTAGAAGAAAAAAATAGGTTTATTCCCTATGATTTATGTTGTAGGTAACGAGTATGAATTAAATTACATTAGAGTTAACTGAGATAGATGAAAAATGTTAGCAGGATATATACCATAGTATTTAAAATATATGAACGACCATATAGATTATCTAGGTGTCTTTTTATGTGGGTAAAATTTTATCCACTTGAAATTTCATGTTAGTAGCATCATTAACCATTATTAAAAATTAATCGTGATTATTTTTTTATAATGAATATTTGATAACACCTTAAATATAATTTATATGTTTTGAATCTAATTTTTTAATATAATTAATATTATTATATTTCGAATCCTAAGAAAATTATATTATTTTTTATAACATTTAATGTATAATTTTTTAGAAATTGTTTTTATATGTTATAAATTATACAAATTGTATTTTCAAAAAATGTATAAAAATTAATTTTTAATCATATTTTTATTAATAATTAAAATAAAAAAAATAAAAAATATTTATAAAACAATTCATTCAAAAATATTTTCCCACCATAGTAACTATTATTTACTTCATAAGTTTATTATTTTTTAGAAATGTAATTGTATATATTATTATCCATCGATCCAATGGCCGAAAGGCCTTTATTTTATTATTGATTTTTGATAATCAATATTTCATGGGGTGAGGTGGAACCATTACAAGGCCTGTAGGCATAAGTACTACACTGACCATAAGCCTTAGATGAATTCATTTCTTGTAGGCTTCAAACATTACATACAACCCAGACTAACTACTTTGAACTTCTCCTCCACAACATCTTCATCGTGAAATCAGCTCTCCACCTTCGCATGAATGTTTGGCCAGGCAATCCCATGAATGCACAAGCTTGTCCCGATAGCATGTGTCATACCATCTCTTTCCTGCAATCCATGTAGCTTATAATTTTAAATAACACTAAATTTATATATAATTATTATAAATACGAAATCCATTTTAGTATGAATAATTTATATAGATTTAAATATTCAAATAATTTTAGTATAATTTTTCTTAATGAAAAAATATTACTTTTAAAACAATCATCTTAACCATAAAATGATATATTCATATTACAGTAAATGTGAAAATAATTAGAAGAATATTATATTATATATATATATCAAAATATTTAATGTTATTCAATGGTGATATTTTATCAATACATTAGTATTATAATAATTTCCTTAATATTATATATAATCCTAATTTTTCATGAAAAAAATAAAAAACCATTAAAATTAATATATAACTTCATTTGTATGTATATATATTAATAGTAATATTTAAAATATAAATAATACTTTTTTATTTCCTTTTCATAATTAAACAAATTGTTTTTACATATTTTGACATTATATCCCTATAAAAATTTTCATACATTTTTAAGATCAGATTAGAATTTAAAGAAAATTATTATTTAAACATTTTAATAAATTAAAAATATACAGTAAATTATTTTGGCATTACATTCTCCCATAGGTGAAAATGTATTCTATCAGTTTAAATAAACAAAAAAAATAATGAAAAAAATATAAGGGTATGACCCGATATACACATTCAAACTTAGTATCATTAGTATGACTAATAATATCATGTGTTATTTTACAATACACATATTATAAGAATCCTCAAAACCTATTTGATATATTTTTAACTATCAATATGTGTTATGATTATATAGATCCATGTATTTTGCAACATCTTATTCACGATTTCAATTCCAATCAAACACTATAACAAAAATTCATATAATGAAATATAATTATATAAATTTAAATTATCATGTTAATGATAAAACTCTATCATAAAATGATTTATCGTGTGAAACTATCATTTTAACCAGTAATAAATTTAGTAAAAAAAATTATATAACTATAGAAACCATTCAATACTCTATTTTAAAATTATTATTTCAATTGTTATATTCTTATTAGGTTTTCCATCATGACTATATTATTTATGACATAATAAAATTCCATTTAAATCTTTTCCAGTTTTTTGGAATTTTAGTTTTATTCGATCAAATAATGTATTCTAAGAGAGTTAGTCAAGGTGTATGGATATGGATCTTTTTCAAACACTTAGTATGTATCCATTTAAAACCCAAATATCTTTTTCATTGTTATGAAACATAGCTTCAACTATTTCAAATCGTTTATCCAATAATTTTGTTGATTATGAAGACATAATTCTTCAAATTTCACATAATATATACTTCACCAAAACGTTAGGATATTATTCTAAATATATACTTTTCCCTTTGGATTTCATTAATACTTCTACATCATAATATACTACACGGATAGACATATTCCTTATAATATATAATCCATGATTGAATAATAATTGAGGCACAACAAACACATTATTCTTGGTCTGATGGAAAAAATATTATATACACAAAAACATTGACACAATGTGAGATTACTCAATAGAAACCAAAAAATATTACTAAATTAATGTTTTATATATAATAAATATACATAAAATAATATAATATAACGCATTCATATACATTATAAATTGGATACTTGAATATTTTATTTTTTTCATATCTCAATACTAAACCCACTATTTATTCTCTTCTATAAATATATTTTTTTCAAATCATATATACGATCTAGGGAATTAAACTATTTATATAGATTTTAGTCAATTTATTATTAAGTGTAAAAGGAATCCATCTATTCAGCATGGAATATATTAAAATATGTTCATTTTATATTATTAGGGGAAAAAATATTCCAAAACATAATAATGACAATATGAGTTCTTCCATTGAAATAATAAAATGACATACAATAGAAAATAATGAAACACATACCATTAAATAATAGGGTAGAAACATGTGTGAATTAAAATGATATATAGTTAATAATATAAGAAACTAACTTCCAATTAAGACATAATAATATGGATAAAAAAATTTATAATTTTAAAAACAAAGCTAACTGAGTAAGGTTCACACCAAATCATAGGAACAAAGAAATCGTCATGGACATCATGTGAAAATTATTATCTGAATCACATTTAGGAAAAATATAAAAAAAATCTTATTTAGGTTGTCTACCTTGTGAACATATCGAATCATATCGATTTAATAGTCAAACACGACGACAATGAAAAATGCATTGTTTTTAGACCAAACAATAAAAAATAAAAAGAAAAATTAATTGTTTTCATGCATAGAAATCTTGTATCAATGTGTAGAAAAATTAAATTTTGGATATATAGGACCCCATTTGGTTAAATCTATATATATTTCATCCATTATACGTATCCAATATATAATATCATGAAAAAATGGAATTAATATTAATTTCATATTATTAATATTTTTTTTCTTAGAAGATGATATTAAATGTATAAGATATGATATAATAAATTCAACCACCATAAATCAATATTTAATAAATGGTTTTTTATAGTGATTTATAAAATATAATTATATTTATGTTAAGGAATGATTCATTAGAGAAGAAATTTATAATAAAACTAAAATAGTTATTAGAGTGTTTTTATAAAATGGTTTCCAAAGTGTACATTCTGTGAGATTTTAGAAAGACATTTTCTAATGTGAAAACTGAATACTTTTCCAGAAATTAAAATTAAAATATTTTTTCAAAAAATATACTTTTACATAGTTATCCCATAGTGATGCCCTACAAAATTCACAGTGGTATCAAAATAGTGTGTTGGAAATTATTTAATACTTTTACTTTTAAAATATATCTTTAATAATAAATCAATTAAAAATATTAACTTTTTCAATAGGGTGACATGAATTGTATTATAAATTCACGTATTAAAAGAATGAATAATGTTAAATCCTTGTAAAATAAATAAAAGTTTAAAAAACATGAGGTCAAATTATTTTATAAAGCATGAAATTGGAAAATAATATACGATAAGGTATTTTTTGAAGTGTACATAATGGATTTTTTATACTATTTTTGGAAGAAAAAATAAATAGTTTTAAAAGAAAATAATTATTAGCATAGTCTTAATGTAAATTTATTGAAATACATATAGAAAAATGGGGATTACAATATTCACTTGAAAAGTGAAAAGAAAAAAAAGGAAAAAATGTATAATAAAAATATTAAATACACACATGTGAGAGGTAATAATTTATTAAATATATGAATATGGATATATGGAGAATAAAACAATTAAATATGTTGGGGGATCCTCTCATAATTTTTATAATGTTATGATAAATATTCATTCCATTTGAATGAATAAATGTAAAATTTATTCAAATATGTAATGTTGAGAGTGAAATTTAAATATATATAAATGATCATGTTGTTTAATTTATTATTATTATAATTAAATAGATAATGAAAAATATTCACAACTAAATGAATGAAAATTGACATAGAAAAATGTTAACAAGATTATAAACACTTGAATCAATATCTCATAAAAAGGAAAACATGTAATGGATTTTTAAAATCCAATAAATTTCATGATTATTATATTTCACAGAATCCTTATGTTATTATATAAATCACATAACAAGAAATTTGACATGAATATGTCATAAGTCTAATGGAAATAATATTGATTGAATAATGACAATTCATTTTTCATCTAATAATAAATAAATATATTTAGACTCATATATTTTTTTAATAACGTATTTCTCAAAAAAGAAATTATGTATTTTTATTTATCATAAATATTTATAATAATTCAATATACATGTAAAGTTACTTAATTACCCAATTTTTGATTCAATGTTAAATCTCAAGATAATTATATTTTTTAGTGGATGTTTGGATCATTTAAAAAATCTTTGATACATTATTATGTGAGTTAGAACACTTCAAACAATTGTTTTTAGATATGGGTATAGGCCCGAGAGATTCTTTGGGTGATTGGTCATGTATTGGGAGTGATAGGTCCTCGAAATCACATGATGGGGAGGTACTAATTGGGTGAATAGTTTATATAAAACCATTTGGCCCCTATTATTAAATAATGATTTTAGAAATATAGCTGATTCATGTGTCACAAGGAACATTCATGGTTTACCAAAATTGTGCTCCCAGCATGCGCGATTAGTTCCACATAGTAAGTATGATTTCATAGTTCATCGTACTGTTGTCACAAAAATAGGGGAAACCATGTAGAATAAGCATGCATAGAGGGATTTTTAAAAAATAAGAGATTCCCGGTTGGTACATAGTTTTTGAAAATGTGAAACCAAATTGAGTCACAGGGTTTGATGGTGAAATTAAAAAAATATTTTTAATGAGTTTCAATCGTACTTTATTCTTTCTTTTCTCTTCCTACAAAAATGTGATGCTCTAGCATATGGATTGTGGGTTCCTCATCTTTACTCCACAAGTAAGAAGGATAATTCTACTGACCTTTTAAAGAACCACACATTACCAGTCTCAATGGATTCACATAGATAATCTATATATTCCTCTGGCTTTATTTCTAGGTTTCTCTTTCGGTCTACTGTTCAATTTTGATGACAAAACATTTTCCCTATTTTTGGTGAGATTATTTATTAAAATATTTCATCCATAATAAACTGAATCATACATTGATATTTGATGAGTAAAGAATCATTAGTATATTTCAGGTGATCTACGTATTTCTCTTCATGTTTCTTTTGTTTTATAAATTTGGTCGTTATGCTACACACTGTAATTTTTCATGTATCAACATGATAACATTTTCATCAATATAAATTGTTCTACACAGGTATTAGTAATCATGTTGTCCATTGATTCATAAATTGAGTACACCAACTTCAATAATGTGTTTAGTCAATAAGGATTCATTCTGACGTTTCTATTCCACAATGTTTTTAAAATCATAATCAAATTTTCTTAATGAAAATTACAATTCTCTATGAAATATTATTTTAACAAATATTTTATTTCTCTAAGAAAATTTATATCCTTACTAAGTGTTTCATTATATTTTTAATTGTTTTCTCAAAAGAAATTCTAATAATTTTTTACTATGTCAAAAACATAGATCCTTATCAAAAACCTAGGAATCGTATAGTTCCATAAGTTACAGAGTCTTACTGTTTTCAAACGCCACATTAACTAAAATCTAGATTATGAATTCACTAAAATTCAAACTCAGAATTCATTGAAATTCAGAATCTGAAATCATAAATGTTCAGACTCCGAATTCTCTGAAATTTTGAATTTGAATTCTCCAAAATCAAGACTTCATGTTTTCTGAAATTCATACTCTAAATTCCCTAAAATTTAGGCTCTAAATTCTATAAAATTTAGACTCTAAATTCCAATTAAATTAGACTTATACTTCCTTATAATTAAGACTCCAAATTCATCAGAATTCTGAATATGATTTCTTAGAAAAACCAAATATGAATATCCATTTGTTTAGAATTTGATTGTTTATATATTTAAACTGAAAAATATTTTTTTCTTATATTTTGATTATTCTATTTGGTTAAGATACATAATTTTCATTAAATATTATTGATTCTTAATAATTATAATATATCCCATGACTTTTTTTATAATTAGAAAAATATTATATAATTTGTTTCTAACTAACTATTGGTTGAGTAACAAGTGTACAGGTCCCACAGAAATTCAAGGAAAAATTTAACATTTTGAAGTGGGATCCAAAATTTTCAAGTTTTGACTATAAATAGGATCTCTTTTGAATGAGCTCATTATAATTATAAGATCCTAGAGATTACATGATTTGATGTAATTTCTAGATATAGAATTATTCTTGTGCCTTGTGAGTTTCATGAAATGTTTGTACACCTATAAACATATTACTCATCTTTCTTCATGTGACTCTAAAGTTGCTGAATACAATAGAGGGCTTCTAGGGATAGAATATAGGGGTTCTGACTACCTTAATGATTTAGGGCATGTGGGGATAGTAATATTTATTGCAATATTATTATCGAGGACTAACCATAGTGTGGGTAAGAAAAACATTATTTAATGTATAAATCAAGGTATCATTATCCAAGGTGGTTGGAAACCCTACTCATTGGGTGAAATGATTTCATTCCATTTTTAGATGGTTTTTGTTTCATGTTTCATTTCTTCTATATTTTGATAAAGAAATAAATTATAACATTTTCTTACATTCATGTACATTTACTCCCTCTTATAAAAATATTTTTATACACTTTAAGGATGACTATTTCACTAAGTAAATTGTTCTTATGAATCTTTATTAGATCTGTATTTCATGACCCCAAGCATGTTTTTTCATAGTTGTGAACTAAAAAGGGTTATTAATTTGTCTTGTTTAACTATATTACACTTATTTTTTCCCTAAGGTTCAAAATGAATGTATTTAAACCTATAATTCACCCCCCACTTTTAGTTTGGAATTATATATACTATTTTGTCCTAAAATTTGTATCATAGGAGGTCTCTAAAATACTTATACTTTCATATAATTTCAGTTTCTTAACATTTATTTCACTAGTTTTTTCTAATGATTTTTATCTTGGTCAATAAATTTTACTGCTAACATGTTATATGGAATGTATTCTCTTATATAATTGAAGGTATGAATTTCGGTTCTATAGAAAACCATAATCCAACCAAACCACCTATCTTTGAAGGTAATGATTATGAGTACTAGAGATACAGGATGAAGGCTTTTGTTATTAACATTGGAGAGGGATATTTTGTTATGATCACCAGGGATTACAAAATTCCATACTACAAAGTAATAACCTTCACCAACTAGGAAAAATAATATCAGTTAAAAAACATGGTACACAATACATTGCTGTGTTATATGTCTATGTATATATGAAGTCATATATCTTCGGGTGAATCTTCCAACTGCATTTAGAAAAACTTTTAAGATACAAATTGTGGTACATTTAATGTAATATAAACTAGAAGAGATTTTATAAGAGATGAATATAATTTATTCATATTTCATTATAGAGAACCCATTTGCAATGTTTAGCAAAGGTTTAGGACCATTTTCAATAGTCTTAAATCAAGTAGAGAGGATGGTCTTGATGATGATGTAATTGTGGATAATATAATTGTCATCATTCCCAATGAGTGGAGATCTAAAATCCTAGTTATTGATGAGAATATAAAAGAATCTAACATTACACTTGATGAGGTATTTGGATGTCTTCCTTATTAGGAAACAATAATGAATATAGATTCTTATTTCAACAAAAAGAAGAAGGGAATGAAAGTGTACCATTCACTACTACATCTAATGACAAGACTCAAAAAAGGTTAACTATATATAATGCAATGAATGATGTTTTTATATCCAAATCAAGTGATAGTTATCAGTCTGATAATGAATTAACCAATTAATCTTAAATGATGAACATGATTGTGGTAAAAATATATTTTCAGTATAGATATAAGATGAAATATTGAAAGGAAAACAATGATTATGAAGTGACCTAATATGAATGAAAAATGTCTTGAAACATTAGACCATATTTTCCTATGATTAAGAGAAAATAAAAGAAGAAAAGGCATTATGAATTAAATATAAATATGTATTAAAAATATAAGGATAATAAATTATTAAAGGAAAATGTCACCCTGAGTTCTATTGGAGGTAACTCTTCTGGTGAATCATCAAAATATAAATATAATTGTCAGAAGAATACATGTCTTGTAGCCAGAGTACCTATAGAAAATGATTTTCTAATGGCTAAGTTACCCAATGATGAGTTCCTAACATATTTTTATTCAAATGAAAATATTTCTAATAAACAATCCTATGAATCTTCAGATGAAGAATCTTTTTCATCAGAATATATTAATTTACCATAATTTATTGAACATTATATATATTCTAAATTAAAATAATATGAGAACTTTAAGATAAAAAATGATAGAAAAATAAAATTCTAGAATATCTATTTTAAAAATAGAAGTACTGTATCTTTTTATAGAACATGATCAAGAATAATTTGATTTATAAATTTTTTCTAAAAACCATAAGGAATTAAATTTTGAGAAGGATAAACATTCTATCGATCTTGAAAATTTTATTTCAAATAGAAATGTTTTAGATTATAACTCAAGTTCTAACACTAATGATTTTATGTATTGGTACTTGGTAATTAGACTTATATCTTTATATTTTTTTAAAGAGACATTTATTAAATTTAACTTCTAGAAGAAATGAATTTTACAAAATGTATTTACAACAGCTTTTCTCTTATGAATAGTTCTATATTTGGTTATACTCACTCAATAACTGTTTTTAATCAAAATTATTTTCTTTCCAATGTGATCCATTGTGAACTAATTGTCAATGTGGTGGAAAGTGGGAGAAATATTTTTATTTAAATAAAACTCAATACTTATGTTTTCATTAAACATATTTTGAAAGAAAATATGGTTTTATAAGATTTTACTATCTTAATTATTCGGATACAAAAATGTTAGGATTATAAATGTCTAACTCTTTTATTTCCACGAAATTAAATAAAGTACCAACAACAATACATTGTACATGGATAGTGGATGTTCCCAGAAAATGACTGGTACCAAAGGAATATCTGAAATAATAATCAAAAGGAAAGGATGAAAAGTAACGTTCAGAGATAATGATTTATGAGAAATTATTTTTATATATAAGATTTTTTTTCATGGAAAAACCTTAATTTCAAAAGTTTTATTTGTTAATAGTCTTAAGAAAAACCTTATAAGCAAAATCCAATTATATAATGAAGGTTACCTTGTGAATTTTTGGAATGTTAGATTCTTAGTAAAAATTCCAAGGAAGAGTTTATTCATTCTTATCATAAGCATGAGAATGTTTACAAACATAATTTACAAGACCTTAGGATCCATGACTTTCCTTGAATTGGTGAAATGAATGATCAATCATGCTTATGGAATAGAAGAATAAGACACTGTAACCATAGAAACCTATGAAAAATCTGAAAGAAAATACTTGTTTAGGATATAATGGATCATAATATTGATTCATGAAAAGTTTGTGAACCTTTTCAATATAGTGAGAAACATAAATCAAGGTTTAAATCAATTGGTAAAGTGTCATCTTTTGATACATTACAACTAGTGCATATGGTTAATCTAAGTCCAACTCAAATAGGATGTAATGGGTGAAAATATTATTTCTATGTTTTAGTTGATGATTACCCAAACTTTATGTGGGTCCATTTTCTAGTAGTGAAATATGATGATTTATCTTATTTTAAATATATTATAGGCCAAGATAAAAATGTGAAAACCCTTCTTTTGATAACTATTCATTTTGTTCATGGAGGAGAATCTCAAAATTAATATTTTGAAAAAATTTTGGTTTGAAAGCTATTACTCATAACTTTTAATCTCCATGAACTCCTCATAAAATGGTGTTTCTGAAAGAAGAAATATAATTATTCAAGTGATAACTAGAACCATGTTGAGTGAAAATTATATAGTTAAACAATTATTGATGACGTTTTCTATACTAAAAATTATATTATAACTTGAGTTTTAATCAGCCCCTTTATTTACAAAACACCATGTGTATTATTGATTGGTCGAAAACGTAAACATTCGTACATCAAGGTATTTGGTTGCAAAGTATTGATCTAGAATACTAAAGATAAATTACATAAATGTGCACCAAAATCCGATGAAATAATTTTCATAGGATATTCAACTACTTTTAAGGATTATAGAACTTCTATGAAAAATACATGTACTGTTGAAGAAATGGTGCGTGTTAGTTTTGATGAAACCGATCCTTTTATTTTTATACATCCTTAAACTACATAGTCAGATGTGTTTTCAAAAATTGATTATCAACCTTTTATTAAAGATTGTTCAAATTATGAAAATACACAATAAAATATTTCTGAGGTATTTACCCGAGAATAATTTCTACAATATGTTGATGAACATGATTTACAAAACCCAAATTAGTTATTTTTTATGAATAATCCCAGGGATAGGATCATTGGTGATTTAAATCAACTTTTAATGACTATATGTTATTTAGGAAATAAATTAGAACATCAAGAATTTCATTTACAATTAGAAAAAAATGAATCAATGATGCTTTAGGCGATGATGATTGGATTGAAGACAAGCAAGATGAGCTTAATTAATTCTAAAAGAAAAAAGTATGGAAATTTGTTGAAAGATCTAATTAATATTCAATAATTATTGTAAAATGGGTATTCTGAAATAAGTGTGATGAAAATGGAATCATAGTAAGAAATAATACAAGATTAGATGCTAATGAATATAAACAACAAGATGGAATAGACTGTGAAGAAACCTATGATCCAGGACATAAGCTTGAATCTATTTGTATTCTTCTAATGTTAACAGCATTCGTTATTATAAAACATTTTTAAATATATGTAATGTGTGACTTTATTAATGGATTGGTTCATGATGAAGTTTTTGTTGATCAACATCCTGTATTTTGAGTCACAAAACATCCTGAACGTGTTTTATAATATAACAATGCATTATATGGAATTAAAAAATCCCATAGGGCCAGGTATTATAGACCTACATGATTTTTGATACAAAACAATTATGTCAAGGTACATGATGATACAATTCATTTTATTAATAAATATAAAAAAATGTTTTTCTTTTTAAAATATATTTTGATGGAATTATATTCGGATATACTTTTAAATATTTAACAAATATGTTTGTGAATCTTATGAAATATGAGTTTGAAGTGAGTATAATGGATGAGTTATATTTTTTTTGGATTTTAGATATATCAAAAACCAGAAAGAAAATATATATATATATCAAAATATGTATATAAATAATGTTATTATGAAGTAAGGTTATGAAAGAAAGAATAGTGTAAGAATTCCAATAGGTACCTCAAATTCTCTTGATCTTGATAAAGCTGTGAAACCAGTAGATCAAAAAACTATTAGAAATATGAATGAATGTTTATTAAAATCAATAAATAGTACTCCAGAGTTAATTTTTTCAGTATTCTTATCCGAAAGATATCAATATAATCCAAGGGAATCTCATTTAAAATCATTGAAAGAAATATTTCTCTCTTTAAAGGGAACCATGGATTTAGGACACTTTTATTCTTCTGGAAATGATTTTGTTTTAAAAATATTTTTAGTAGATGATTTTGTTGGATGTAGAATGGACAGAAAAATTACTTCTAAATTGTGTAATTTATTAATATATTAACTAGTTTCTTGTTCATAAATAAAGCAACACATAGTAGCACTTTACAAGGATGAACTTAAATATGTAGCACCTAAATGTTCTTGTGATCCAATGTTGTGCATGGAACACACACTCATGGGAAAAGGAATGTGTTTTACCAAAACACA
The DNA here is from genome assembly GCA_963277665.1 of Viscum album. Lineage (NCBI taxonomy): Eukaryota > Viridiplantae > Streptophyta > Magnoliopsida > Santalales > Viscaceae > Viscum > Viscum album. The sequence continues at coordinate 1,136,047,002 of OY728150.1, read as the reverse complement.
GATATTGTTTGATCATAAATGTTCAATTTCACTAAGAAAATACTCTATACATCATTCTTTTGAAAAACACATAGATATTATACATCACTTTCGTAGTGATCACATGCATAAATGAGATATTATTTTAATATTTATCTGAACTCATGATCAATATTCTAATTTTTTTACAAAATTTTTACACTTTCATATATTATAATACATTAAAAAAATTATGAATGATAAAAATAAGTTAATATTCTATGAGAGATTTTTTATAATTATCTCATAAAATTATGAATCTTTTTTTATAGTGGGAGTACATTTTTTAATTACCAAATGCGTCTTACTAAACGAAAGTAATTTCAGAACCCACAATTATCTTTCATAATAAAATTTTTTGGAACCTATTTTTTTTAATTAGAATACAAAATTCAAGAATTTGAAAATTCCCTTTCCATACTAAATATTTCTAGATTCTATGTTCTTTAAGAAAAACATTATCAATATTAACAATTTTTTTATAAAAAATATGGATGTTATGTTTGCTAATATAGATCTCCATAAATATATTTTTACTTGTTGGTATTTCTATCATATTTTAAAAAACTATATTGGATTCACTTTCCATAAACGTTTCATTTTGATAAAAAATCTAAGATCAGAACCAGAAAATTCATTCTTCAGCATTCATGTCAACTATTAGATCAAATTGTGTTTATTTCAACCATCAGATAAATCGGGAATTTGAACCGTCACGTTGAAGCCTATATAAAGGCCCAATAATCAATTTCTCAAATTTTTCTTCAGGAAATTGTTTGCTAAATCACCGCTCCTCTTCAAATCGGTCATTATGTTTTTAAAATTCACTTACATTCTGAATTTTTCTTGATGTTTCCTCACTAAATAAGATGATGTAAAATATAGTAATCAGGGATTAGAAAATCTACAGGTAACTATTGTTTGACCTAGAATTCATTGATAAGTATAATTCATTTATTATGAATAATTACAAGATGAATCGAAGGGAATGCCTTGTGTTTCTTAGACTATGATTCAAGATCCAGTTTATCCTGACCTTCTCATAGAATTTAATTATAGAATCTATTTTTTTTGAAAAAGAAGGAAGGGGAAATTTTTTGTTCAAGCGATATGGGAAAAAATATTCTTTATCATTCAACGTGGATGAAAATAGTATTTGTATTTATTATCAATGGGATGAACTCATTTTCTCTCGCAAGTTTCCAAATATATTAGGATGCATTGAGAAGGAAAATCCAATAGAGTTCCTTGGACTCAAGGGAGTTAAATGAAAAAAGAACAAAAATCTTTCAACAAATTTCAAAATTCTAGACTTATGGGTACATGGTTTTCTAATTCTATGAATGGGAGACAAAGACTCTCTAATGTAATTTCATATCTTTATATTGGGAATTTTGGTTAATTTGTGTAAGGTACATCTAGTTAATTAAAATCTTCTAACCATCAATAAATAATGAATGGAACCCTCATGTCCCAGATAGTAAAGTATCTAGTAAACATCTCAATGATCATCATGATTTGCTTATAATCTTTTAAGATTACCTTATTTTCTAAACTGAGAACCTTCAAGATCATGTTGCTGAGTGATGAAACTATAAGGATGATGAATGTCAATTTAGTACAAAATTAGGAGAGTTTTATGATCTTTCCCATAGTTAATTTCAATATTTTTTCAAATAGGGGGATGTATGAGAAAATTACATGAAATCCATGAAGAATATAAAATAGAAAGAACCATAATCAAAAGAAAAAGTTCCAGTTCTATAAACTATGCCATCTCCACCAAAGTCGAAAAAGAAAAAAAATTTCTATAATGAAGTTGTATCGAAGAGGAGGGATAATAAGAAAAAGAAGGAGGGAGATGAATATTTTTGGGTAGATCATGCTAAGGCCAAGACCATGAAAATAGAGTCATTTTAAGAACAAGATATGAATGAATAAGAGAATAAGTTTATGGAGAAAATCATAATGTGATATTGTTAAAGATATTCTAAAGGAAATAGAGATAGCATCCAAAAATATTAAAGTAGAAAAATTGTTTCCCCAAGAGCCAATTCCTTTAGAAACTATATTAAAGAGTATTTCAATTTCAAAACCTATTGAGGTAGATTAGATAGTTCATGAAGATGTAGAATAAGAACAAGAGGATAGAGGAGACAAAACTGAATAAGTAATCAGTCATATAGAAGAATACCTTGATAAGGAAGGCCATTCAAACAAGATAGCAATCAAAACTTCTCTAGTTAAGTCACCCAAAATAGTTTGTCATGGGAAATATGATGTTGGATAGGGAGAGAATGATAAAACAACTAATGATGAGAGCAGTAACCAAAATCTCATTCATCTTGATCATGTTAAGGGAGTGGTTGAGATTGAATACATTGATAAATATATGATATTCTTAATCTATAATAGTGAGAATCAATCTATGGGGGGATGAGGTGGTTATTTCTAATGATTAGAAAAGAAAACAGGTGGTTTTGATATGCCTAAGAAGGTTGGGGTAATATAATTTATGAAGGATGTTGGTGGTTCATCCTAGATAAAAGCTGACAAATTAGACAATTATTCCTCACCATCATAGGAATTATCTTCCAAATATTCTTTTTCAACAACACAAGATTTCGATGTTCAATCCATAAAAAATTTAGTCAATACAATTCCTCAGATTCAGAGTGTCGATTCAACATTCCATTTTCTTCAAAAATCAATCAATCAGAAGTTAGATTCGATTAGAAATCTCACGAATATCTTTATCGAACATGAGTCAGATTTCAAAACTATTCATATTGGATATGATGGTCATAAAAGACCATGTATGGAAATGAAAAAAAGTTCTATTTGAATAATCTTGGATCTGATGATTTTAGATTATATCCGTAAATCCAAAAAAGATTCTTTTTGACAAGTGCGATGACACGTTGAGAAACTTAATTTCAAACCATTAAGACAAGTTCAATCAAGAGAAGGATTCCTAGATATAAGAGGATAATGATTTGAGTGATATGTTGAATTCTGTTGCTCAAAATTTATAACGATAAAGGTATCTTAGGATAGGTTTTGAAGAAAATATCAAACAATAATAAGGATTATTAATGTCTTAGGAAAAAATTTGAACTCACAAGAAGAAAAATTCAATGCTCTAAAAAAGAATAATTAGGATCATTATCAGTTGCTCAAGAGATTTTTGGATGATCACAAAGTGAAAAAGAAGATAAATTCTTCCCTAAGAAACCACATTCTTAATGAAGTAAAAGATTAATTATTTTCCTATCAATCCGTTATTATGTTGTAGTTTTTTCCCTATAACTACTTTTCCCACCATAATGAATATTTTGTTATCATTCAATTATTTTTGTGTTCTATTTCATTAACCTTTTAGGTACAATTTTTTACATTCCGTCCATTAATTTTTGAAAATCACAAAGTAGGAGAAAATAACGACAAAAAGAATATTATGTATAAAGAAGAGAATTCCATAAAAAGGGGGAGATTATGAAAAGGGAAGTTTACTACTTCTCAAATAATAATTTCTTAAGCCCGAAAAAGATACCTATCATAGGAATTCATGAATACAATACAAAGGGATTTAAAAACCAAGGGTGGAGGGGTTTCTTGTTTTCATCATAAATAATATTTAAAGGTAGATATGTATATCTATTAAGAGTTCAAAATGAAATATTCTTATAAGTTAGATTATTTTTTGAAATGATGTTTGATCTTTCCAAAAAGTGTATAATTATTGAGTAAACAAGGTTAAGTTATAAATTTTTCATTCATTTATGTTTTGTAAATAACAGAAAAAATTTAATAAGGAATAATATCATTCTCTAATAATTATTTTCTTAAGGAAAATTTTCCTTCTCTATGAAATTTTTTACCCATATCTTGGTTTTCAACGTCTTATTCAATGTTTTCTAAAATTAATTTCTAACAATTATTTTAATAAGTAATAAAATTTGGATCCATAACAAATCCTCCGAATCATAGAGTTACTTAAGCTAGATTTTATTATTGTATTCACACTGAAAATGAACTGAAATTCAGACTCCAAATTCTCAAAAATTCAGACTCTGAAATCAATGAAATTCAGACTCCAAGTAAATTTAAATTCAGATTCTGAATTCTCTGAAATTTACACTTAAAATTATATGAAATTCAGACTCCGAATTCCCTAAAATTAACAATTAAAATTCTTTATAATCAGAATCTGAATTCCTTAGAATTTAGACACTGAATTCCTTAGAATTCAGACATCATATAATACTGAATTTAGACGCTGAATTACTCAAAATTCAGAATCCGTAATCATCAGAATACATACTCTTTGTTACTCAAAATTCATACTCTGAAATCCTTTAAATTCATACTTCGAATTTATCATAATTTAGACGCCAAATTCAACATAATTTAGAATCCTAATTCATTAAAATTCAAACATAAAATTCTTAGAAAAACAAAATCTAAATATACATTTTTATTTAATACAACTATTTATATATTAAGACTCAAATTCAACATTTCATGTATTCTGATTATTTATTTTCGGTTAATCTACATAATTTTCATTAAATATTATTTATTCTAAAAAATTATAATGTTTCCCAAGATTTTTTTTATAATGAAAATGATGCCTTATAATTTGTTTCTATCTAACTATTGGTTCAATGACACATGTATAATTCCCTTCGAGAATCAAGGAAAAATATGACCATTGGAGGGGGAAGCCGAAAATTGATATTTTTCATATAAATAAGAGTTCATTTAAACAAGATCATTATAGTTCCATTATACTAGAGATTACATGATGTTAATTAATTTCTGGAGAGAGGAAGACTCTTGTACCATGTGTGTTTTATGAACATCCTGATCAATTGTGAACATCTTGTTTAGCTTCCACGGTATGACTCTGATTGTCGTTGAATAATATAGAGGGCTTCTGGGGATACGAAGATATATTTACCAACTACATTAATGTTTGTGGGCTTGTAGGGATTGAAAGACACATTCTGATATTCTTATAAATGACATACAACCATGTTGGTAGGATATACATTCTGGAATGTATAAACAAGGGGACCTTTATCCATGGTTTTTGGATACCCTAATCTATGGGATAAAAGATTTCCTACTTGATTACTGGATTGTTGATTCATTTTTTATTTCCATTGTATTTTGTTATAGATGGAAATTTTATCTTTCGTATATATATTTTTTAATTTTACTCTCTTTGATAAAAATAATCTTACAAGAATTAATGCAGATTCATTCTCTAAGTAAAATTATCTTAGGATTATCCTCTGGATCCATATTTACATACGGTTAGAAATATTTATTCACAGTTAAGAACTAAAGGGGGTATTGAGAATTTTACATGATTAAAATTTTCCACAATAGTATTTTCCTTAAGGTTACATATGAATGTTTTTAATCCAACAACTCACCCCCATCTTGTAATTGAGCATCTACATATTCTATTTTGATCCAACATAACAGACACCCATTTTGATTTTTTACTTGTTTCCCCTTATTATATAATTTATTAAATTCTATAATTTCATTGTAATAATTCATTATAGACTCTAAATGGAATTTATCCTTATAGTAAAAACCCAATATATAATAGAACCAATGATTTTCAGTGTGAATACATGTAATTTATTTCCATGTATGGTATTTTTAGTAAAAAAAAATAAAAATTTATTTTATTCAAATGTGATTATTAAGTGTGATGCATAATTGGGATAAATGACTAGTCCAATGAAAAATGTTATATTATTATCAAAATAAACCTTCAGATGACATGTGTTGTTTTCAAAACTAGAATGTGATTATTAGTAGTTTAATACAAGCTTGGTCATACTAAATTGTTTTTTTACAATTAATTTTTTTAGATATATTAAAGGCATTTACCTTTGTATTTTATTGTTCTAAAATGGAATTTTTTTCCATATATAGATGTATATGATTAGGTAAACCAACAACATCTTGAGGACATAGTCCAACATAAAATTGACATTTCCCTTATTGGAAAATCGTAAATTGTTTAAACCATATTCTATATTCCCCCATTATCAAGGTCAAATGATGTACCATACATGAATAGATTTAATTTAATGTTGTCAACTGAATAAATATAAATGATGTAATTATTTTGTTGAATACCCTGAATGGTTTATATGATAATACTAGTTTATATTGGACAGATTTGTACATGATTAATTTTATTTCAAAAATGAAATGAATTTCTAAACTATATGATTCTAAAGGGTAGAAAGGGAAAAAATTTTATTACATTATCGTGTACATGCATAATTCGAATGGTAAATAATTTAATACCTTTAATTATAATGGTGTTAGTAATTGAAAAGGATCAGAGGTAATGCCTCATGATTAAAATTTTGAATTTCAAGAAACCTTATACATTGGATGTGGAATAATGTTATGGTTTATTTTGTGTTTGGAGGTATCAATCTCCATTTCATTACTTTTTTTTGAATTCAGTATCAATCAATTTATACTATTTGAATAGTGGGAATGATTGTACACATCCCCTGTTGTGTTTGGACATGAAATTTAACTCACTATGGTTCAATTTTTCTACTGATAACACAGTTACCATCTCGTGTGATGAGGATGAAATCTACCACTCATTATGAGATTTAGTGATTGTACCCTTTTTATAAGTTTTAAGGGACCATTATGACTAGTTATAGATGACTATGTTATGCCTAGATCAATCCAACACCTAATATTCCACGTATATGGCCATATACATCCACACATTCTTGGTCCATGTTAGAGGATGAAACAGAAAACAAAGCTATATATATTTTGTTACTATATATATAGTTACTAGTAGAAATTCTCATTCCGACTGTGATATGAAGAATATAGAGCTGCCATGTGTCCTTTTAGAAGCTAAGCTAGTTGTTGCTTATTTATTCATTACTGTTTATTATTCATTATACATTTACAATTCATTAATTATGTTTATTGACAATTTTTAGTTTTATAAACAATGGGTGTAAACCTAATGGTATTTATATCTCACAACCTACTCGGGAATCCCTTGTATTGTGGTACCGTAGTGGAAATCATGTTCACATGACAATGATTTTTTATTTATGTGGATTTACTTGTGATGATATGTTAGGATCAACAGAATAGGACAGAGATCAGGATGCTAATGGAGGGCTACATTGGGGGGTCATTTCATATAAATGTAATATATAGAATCTTGTTTTCTTCTATTTTGGTAATGTGTCCCCATATGAACATGAATTCATTCCTATATAATGGTGTTGGCCACCATTTATATTCAGTATATATTATTCTTCCACTACTATGTCATTCTTATATTAATACTTCCACTATTTTCTATTATGTACTATCTAATTGACCACTATTCTATTCTGATCATGATTATATAGTCTACCAACAATATCATCCTTAGACCCATGCTGCTAGTCGACCTCAACTGTTGTATGACGTGATGATATTGAGGCCATGTGACCAACCGATCTAATTACTCTTTTTGTGTTCAATCAGACCGTTACATTTCAAATGATATCATAGACTTATTCACTTTAAATTTATATTTTGGGATAATAGATACGAGATTAGGAAAGTGTATATGTTTCATAAATATCCATTCTAGGGAGTGAGTACCCCTCCAATAGGTAAATGGACTTGTGGATATGGTTGGAGTTCATCTTCAATCTATTTAATTTTATATATGATTATTATTTCATGTTGAGTGACTGTGGTTATTTTTTCTTCTTATTGATTTATATAATTTGTGTTCTTTTACCCATGTCATGGTATGGAAATGATGAGTAATTAATTGAATTATTATAGGCATAAAAAACATCACATTACATGAATAATCAATGATATGTGGTTGCATTTGTATCTTCTATATAGATTTTGATTTAATTCCTCAAGTGGTTATATGTCTTGATTTCTATTTATCATTATTCTATTCATATTAGAAGGTTAATTTGTGTATACTACTAGTGATATAATGCCTATTTTTTGTATATGTAATTTGTTTCATTAGAAAACTTTAATGGTTTCCATTAAATGAGAACCACTTTTCTATGTATGTTGTATGTGGAACTTTTAAATGTGAAAAGTTAATTCATGTATTCTAACGATAATTGAGATTAATACATATTTAGTAAACATTGTTAAAATGATAAAATATATAATGTTAAAATTTTAAATTGAAATAATTTCTATTAATTTTAGTCAAATGAAAAAATGTTATGTGTGTGGGTTATTTATAGATTGGTAGATGGAAACCTATGTGACTGATCTATTATATATGACTAAATAATATATTTTTCAGTTGTAAGAAAGGGAAAATTAATTTATTTTTTAAACTAAAATGAATAGGATCCAATAATAAGGCTTTATCTATATTCCAGGGAAAAAACGATCAATATCAATAACATTCTAAATGAAAAAATAGACCCATGTTGGTTATTTGGGGAATTTTACTTATTAGATAACCCTCCATGGGTTTTTAGAAACATTAATGATTATGTTACTTCAATTGGGTTTCATTATGATGAACCCATGTCAGCTTGAATGGACCATCATAGGTCATCTAATATTTTATAATGTGTTCTAATTTTATAATCTGTTCTCAAGGATCTGCTTCAAATCATTTATGTTTCATAAATATAGAATTTCAATCAATGAAATGAAATAAAATGGTACATTAACAAATTTACTTTGTTAATACCCTCATGTAAGTATAATTTATGTATCTCATTGAGTTTTTGTGGAAGTGAACCATAAAATATTTTCAGAGAAAGGAATATTATGATAGAAGTTTTTCCTAGTGTAATATGTTTGTCATAAATTAGATCAACAATAAATGTTTATACATTTTAAGAGGATATCCCTTGAAAGGTATAATCTTTATATATAAGGGTTGTAACTAAATTTTTAGAGTTTTTAGCTTATGTTTCTAACCAGGTGATTCTTTACTTATAAGTAAACATTGCATCTATGTAGCACCATTCATTGGATGGGTGGTCATGATATCCCTGACCATTGTTATCGGTGTGAACGTTATGAGATTCAAAGTTTTGGTGGGATACTTTTTAGTAGGTAATAGTCGACCTCTTTATAGGTCATGTGACCATATCCTCATCATCAATGATTGCTTAATTAGAGAATTGTCATCTTTTTGAATAAGAACATTTTCAACTATGATAATTGTCACTTTCCAAAATAAAAATCTCATTTGATTCTCTTATGTGGATTATATGATACCCAGATTCCTATGGAAAAAAACCTATGCTTGGTGTTTCTGGTATGCAATCTAAATTCTGAAACCACTTGGTGGTGTGCATTCACATATGTGGTACCCGTCAAGTTGCACAATGGTATAATGAACTAGTCAAGTTTACCAAAACAATTAAGATTTGAGCTATTCAGTATGTTATTAGATCATCCCATAGTAGAGTGACCTAGGAATTAATGTAAATCAGGTATTTCTCAATTCATCGTATATAATTTCATGGGGAATATGTGTTTTCGCATGCCAATAATTTTGTTTATAGTTTTCATGCTAATATTGTAACATTTATGTTTAAGGTGAATATGATATAGGGAGTTTATGAGAGTCTAGTATATCCCTTCTATCAGAAAATAGGATACTCCCAAGGTGGGCAGTGTCTGGTCAGTTTTAATGAATGCATGAACCGTCAATTCGATGGAAAACAACCAAGGAGGACAATTTGAAAATGGTCAATCTTGATTGAATGCCTATGAGGCTACCTTTTTTTGAAACAAGTCCATTATTGATTTGTGGAAGGATGTATTCATGGTTGGTGGTGTACTAATCCTGTTTAAACATAGTTGATCAAGGAAAAAATTTAGTGTTTAATCATTAATGATCATGAAATGACAAGAGTAGTAAAGTGATTATGATCGTTAATGGAAACACACATACTAGTGAAGCTAAGATTCATTCCGGCGAATTTTTTAGATAGTGGTTTAACTAGTTTTTCTAGTATATGGGATTGGTTTTTTTGAAACCATTCAAATCCTCCTAGTGTACTCTTCATTAAAAGGCGATGATGAACCGTATATTGACCTCTTATTTGATGTACTAATAGAGTGTACATTATAAAACACACAAAATATTAACACTATTTGAACTAATATGTGATATCTATCTCATTTTCGAGGTTCTTGAATTTTTTAAATGATTATAGGGTTAGTAATAAGTGATTCCTTGGATGTCGGGTAGGATCCACATGGTTGGGATGTTGGTCACCAACAATTTTCCTTTAATCTGACTGCCTGGTGGATTCTTCTCTAGGTTCATTCATCACTATAAGTTTAATGTCACGTCCTTGTGCCAAAATCTCACTTCATAAAATGATTTATAGACTACATTTGGTTTGTTTATAATGCTATAATTTGATGATACAGGGTTATCCTAGACTTTTTTTGGGTTTTCTATGTTTTTAATGGGTGAAAATTCTAGTTTGAAAAATCTCGGTTACACCTTTTTTCAGGACATGAAATATTGAAAAATCAAGTCTTGATTTATCTTGGAAATTCAGTGTATGTCATGTGTAGAATTTGATCATCGTGATAACAATAAATGTGAAATTTATTGGAAGAAGGAGTTTCTAAATATATTGAAATGATACATCCATATAAGATTTGAATCATTGTGATAAGTTATTAGAGTGGATGCGGTTATTATCCATCTTTCTAATCAATACTATTGAGCGGAATAATTTTTATGGACATCTCCGATTTAAGTAGGTTACGGTTTTAAGGATGACATTGTATTTCAAAGAAAATATTGCCAGACCTCATGCAGTTTTGTCGATCAGGTTTTAATCATCTCATTATGGTGATGTTGGATTATGACATATGGTATAATTATTTTCACCCCAATAAAAAATTGTCAAGATCTTATATAAAACTTATAGGGTTTTTTCATTGAATGTTCTAATAGTGGAGGTGCTATTGTTTGATATTGGACCCTTATGATTTTAATCAAATGGTTGAAAGAACCATCAAATAGAATTATAATGAGAGTGAAATGTGACCATATATCTAATTAAATGGGCTCAAGAAAGCATAGTTTATGTTTTCATGTTTAAGATGATGATTAATTTGAGTTTTTATATCTTATGTGTTGTATTATTAAATGATGCTGGTTTTTGAATTGGGTTTTTGGAAATTCAATACCACCATTTGAACAACATATCATTATCAATGTCGATTAGTTAATGTTTTTGGTGTTCCCAATGATTATTGAGGATCATTATTTCTATATTTGGTATATTTTAATGGCCCATATTTTATTCAAGTTAAAATTTCAAGGGAATTTTATTTTTGGGTTTAGGGGACATTTTTTTATTTTAACCGCATATTGAAATGTAAATATGAGATTTAGAACACTAAAAATTATTATGTTTAGACGTGGGTATGTTGTATATAGGTTTGATGGGTGATCCATTGAGGTTAGGGTGAACTGATCACCATAAATCATTATTTTTTGTTGTATGAATAAGTCACTTTGTTTTTCTGAAATTGTGCACCCCCCTACAGTATATCCAATGGTCAAAATCAGTGGTGCAGAATGGTTCATAAGGGACGTGCACACTTTATTAAATCCAAGTTCTTAGACTAGACTATTAGTTCAACTAAGGAAATATGATTTAAATATTCATGACATAGTTGGTTTATAGTTAGTAAAAATAATGGGGATAACTGTGTGAGGTGGGTTCCCTATGTAGTAGGCGCTGCATAGTTCGTTCACAGTTTTGTCAAAATATGTAGACAAACCATGAATCCTTGTTTTAATGGTGAACTAACTAAAATTATTCAAATGTTTTTAATATTTAATTCATCATTATTTTTACTTTCTCAATTGATGTGATCTCCCCCCCAAGTGAATCTTGGGCTATCTTTAATTCCTCAACTTGGGATCAATATATCTCATCTGAATGAACTCTGAATATAAATATTTTCTCTCTATGGAACTAAATCATTAAAGTATCAATTAATTTTACTTTATTTACATGTTTTCCATCTAATTTATTTATCTATTTTAGTGATACAGTTTGACATATTTTTAGTGTATATGTTCATTTCATATATTTCTTCCAAACTATCTAGAATTAAACCCTAATATTGGATGAGTAGTGCATCATAAGAATGAGTTAGATGTTATATAGATTTTCTGAAAATTTAAATTAAATTATAAATATTTTCAGTATACCTCTTAGTAGAATTTGACATGTGTTTCCTTAAAAATAGTTTCTACATTATAAATTGGTTGTCTAAAATTTTAGTAATCACTTTGATCTTTGTTCAATAAATTGAGGATGCCAACATTGATCAAGGAAACCCATTGGGTGTTAAAATCTGTTTCCCCCTTTTTAAATAAAAGTATAATCAAATTTATTTCCTTATTATTTTTTGATATAGACATAAAATGGAATTCTCCCCTGTAATCAAAAAATAATTGATAACATCACCAGTAGTGATCCATGTAGAACATTTTATTACTTATCTATGTATGGTTGTTTATTTTCAAAAAATTAATATTTAAGAGAATTGATATGCGAGGCTTGATCGTGATGATTTATTTGGAGAAATAATTTTTTGGATGAATAATGTAATGTTTTTATAATAGAATACCTCATTGGATGTATACTTTATTTGAAACAGAAAAGTTATTATTTGTGAATTAAATCATTTTTGTCTGTACAACCTTTGTGTTTTTCTTATGAATTTGGTTCTTTTATAAATGTAATTCTTTTACACGCACTTCTATGGTTTTATGAAATGTAATTCAACTCCATATATATATATATATGCATTTAAAGTTATCATGTACCTCTTGGGAGCATGGACTTACATATAAAGGATATTTCATATTTAGATAATTTCATAATTAATGAGGGGATCTTCTATGTACCTACCATAAGCTGTTAAAATGAGTTTACATTTTTGAATAGTATTAATGGAATTATTTTCTATTTAATTGTTAGTCCTGACAAAATGTCTTCATTTAATGTTATGGACGAATTAAATGATATGACTAGTTTATAGTGGACACCTTTTTAACCAGATGATTTCCCGTCCTAAATTAGTTGAATTATGTAAAAAAATTAATATTAATGTGTGGAATGATCATTCCATTTATTTCATGCACAACAAAATTCATAATTCAATTTGTAAAACATGTTATTCCCTTATTTATAGGGGTCATAGAAAATTAATACATAAGAGGTAAGGCTTCATGTCTCTTATTAATAATATGAATACATGTTATATATAGCCAACAGAACAATTGGAATGATTATGTAGAGACTATAGGTATCATTATTAATTACGTAGGGTGTCATTCATGATTTATCACAAAAGTGATACTCTCTGGATGATGGTAATGATGCACCATGTCCCATGTTGGTTATTGACATGACCATGAACTCACCACTATTTGAGTGTTTACATGATGAAACAGTCAATATCTTGAGTCACAAGCATGAAGTATGTCACTAAATATGTGAAGTTGGGAATATGCAATTTATGTTGTTAGTATGGTATGTTTAAGACTAGTTTTTCATTATATATTAACAATTAGTTCCATAAAACACCTAGTATTTAATGTATATGGCCACTTAAATCCACACATACATTGTCCACATAAGTAGATGAAATATATAACTAATATATATATATATATATGTATTGTATCCATTCATTATGTTACTGGTAAGACATATCAATGCCACCCTGAGCCAGGGAATGAAGATATTTCAGGTTTACTTCAATTGCTTAAGTGACTTGTTGGTTATTTATTCATTTTTCTATATTATTCTGTATAACTACACACTGATTTACTTATATATAAAAAATGGATTTAGTTTTAGAATCCATGAGTGGAATAATATTTGGATTTATATATCACAATTTTCTCAGAATACCATTCTACAAGGGTACCCAATTAGAAGTTATGTTCAAAGGATCATGTGTTATTATTTCTATGTATTTTATTATACCTTGTTGTTAGGTGAATCTGACTAAGATGATCTTAGGATTTAGGTGGATGTCTTCTTCAAGGGTTTGTTCTTTTCATATACATGTATTATTCTAAATTTGGCTGTTTACTGGTTGAGTTATTTTTTTTAATGTAAACATGAATTCATTTATATATAACGTAATTTCCCATAATTTATTTTCAGTTTATATTACTTTTCAACTACCCAGTCATTCTTTTATTACTCGGTTTGATGTTTATTCTTATTATTTATACCATTTTGATATTATCATATGGAGGTATATTATACCCACGTTCGTCTTCAGAGACCCTCACTAGTAGTTGGAAGCCTCTTTAATATATGGAGGCATGCATGAGGCCACGTGAACCACCCCTCCAGCTATCAGTTAGGTTGTCACTCATGTCGAGATATTAAAAAATGTGTCAATTTTTATATTGATTTATATTTCCAAATTATGGTCTGTTGTAAATGATAAAGAATATTAATTACAATGGGAAAAAATTTCTTATTCATTTCAAGTAATATTAAATGAATCTTATTTTGAGAATGTTAGGACTAATTATTTGGATTTTAAAATTCATAAGAAATCATTTAAGTGTATATTCAAAAATAATTTTGAAAGTAAATGTAATCATATTATAATCATTTATAGTAATATAAATGAAATTATATATACCAATTTTTTCTGGTATTTTGTAGTCATTATCCTTATAATGACCATTTTCATTATCATTTTATATCAAAATATGATACTTATAATTTTATTTCATGACAAAATTTCACATTTCTATTAATAGTATCATAGTGTGGTGGTTATCATTTCCATTTACATTCCCTATATTGAAAATGATATTTTTTCAAAATTTTTATTTTGTGGTTATCACATAATTTAATTTTCAAATATACAAAATTGAAATATTGTGTACAACATTGAATAGAAATGATAAAATGTTTTGGAGATTTTATAGAGTATGTAGATGGTATCTTGTCAATTGATGTATCCACCAAATCTCTCTCCAGTTCATGACATGTTCCTTATATATCTAATGATGAAGTACAAACAAGATCTTTAACATGTACTAAATAAAGAGGTTATAATTTACATATAGATAATTCTTATAATGAATTTTTTTTACAGATTCTAGATCATATAGATAAATCCCATCAAAACTAGACCACTCACTTGGTTACGATTTTGTGATGAAATCACCCATTAGAGGAAACTACGTGGGAACCCAAGGATGTGATGAGGTAGATGTATTATAAAATATTTATATCCATTTAATGAATATTGAATGGGAAACTAATTTTAAAGTCTATATATTATAACACCATATGATTTCATTTTTAATATATTTGTTTACGCATAGTAAATAAACACTTGATTTCTAAAAGTTCCTTTTTGTTCCTCAAATTTATATTTTTCAAAAAATTATTTTATTTCGTTTTATGAAATAATAAATATAATTTAATCTTGGAACTATTAGAAAATGTATTTAACAAAAAAATTCTTCATTATTTTCATTTTGTAAGAAGTAACTAATGATTAATTTTGGTGGATTTTCTAAAAGATTAAATACTTAGTGAATAGTTAAAAAGACAATTTTTTTAAAAAATTTATTTATTTTCAAAAAATTAAAAAATATAATTGTTTCTTTAATTTTATAATTTTACATAAGATGACATAATTATATATTTTTTATATTTCATCCACATAAATTATTTTCATCAAACATTTAATTTAATTTTAGAATAAGATTACACTTGGGAATATTTTGAAAAGTGATTTAATGTATGTAATGTTTTTTACTTTTAAATTAATTAAAATAATACTTAATATAGTGTTTTTAAATTAAATATATATAATATATAAATAAATATTATTTTCTCTCAATCAATTATAATTATTTTTCAAATAGTTTTTGTAAAATCATCTTTTTCATGAAAAATAATCTTCCTCAAAACCAAATTTTTCATCAGATTTGTGGGTTTTGTTATTAAAAAAAATTCGAATTACATGAATTGAATTATTTAAATTCATTAAAAATTTGGAATCTCAGTTTCTAAATAATTTTTAATTTTTATTTATATTTTTATTCATAAAAAATTTACCATTGAAAAAATTAACCAAAGCATATGTAAAATAATGAAACATGTTAGAGGTATGTCGTAAATGATTTAAATACATGAAAATAACAGCATTAAATGGTTTTTGTGGTTTTGATAAACCATTAAAACAATTTAAAACAAAAAATATAAATCTACTCATTTTTATTTAATTCCACCAATAATTCAATTGCTTTAAATATAAAATTATCATTATTTAAACACTTTAAACATCCACACCCCAAAAATAAACACCACTCCTCACCAAATACATTCCCATAATAATCCATTAAAATCTTAAAATCTGTGAAATACCCTATTTAAACACTATCCACATGAATAATTTCTTATGGTGTTGAAAAATATCAATTCCAGCATCTTTAAGGGATCCACCAAGAATGTGATATTTAATAAATAATTTTTTCAAACCGCATCTCTTATTTTCATTTCTACTTATACTTTCTCCTCGGATACATCATCCATATACGAATAAAAAAACCTTGGATCATGTAAATAATTTAATTTTAGGTTTATAATGTAATATCATAGATCCATACCTTCTATTACCCCCTCATATTCAATTAAACAAAACCATAATCCATATTTTGAATGTTAATCGTAATTGTTAATATTAATTATTTTTATTCCATTAAATATATCACAGCTAGTCATAAAATTATTATTATATTTAGGGAATGTTTTAATAGGTATTTTATTATATATATTATTTTATGGTAACAATATGTAGACAGAATTAAAGAAATCATAATTAGCTCGTGACAGTTCGAAAAAACCACTAAATTAAACTAAACATTTATCATTAATATTTTATCAAATTAATAATCCTCATATAAGAATGAATATATATATATATATATATATGTGATCATTTAATAATATGGAATAAAATCAATACCCTCTGATTTCTATTTTGGAGTTTCATTTACATTTTACCTGAAAATCCATATTTGTACTCTAATGAACTGGTCACGAATTCTGGAAATGGACGCACCTAAAACAAAAAAGTAATGATATATTAATAATAAAATAGGATTAAGATGTTATAAAATCTTATTATAAGGCATTATTAAAATTTTTATAATAATTTATTAAATATAAATTATCATTTATAAATTCAGGAAGGAGTATAATGTATGAATAACAAAAGAAAAATGTGTGGTAAGGGTTTAAAATCACACATTTTTTAGGAGATATAGGTCTTAATCACCTCTAATTTATTGTACGTGGTATATATATTATCATATGATATAAAATAACATTAATTTAATTATCATCATATAATTCAATGTGACATTTCGTTATTATTCCCTTTATTGTGTATACATTTTTTCAGATTACAAAGTGGTATGTGAATTATTAAACTAATTTCTATTCGTTGGGTTAAAAAATAACATGATTTTGTATTCTCTTATATGACTATGTTTGTGAAGAATTTTTATTATATTATATTTAAATTATACTTTATTTATTTATATTTAAAGATAATTTAAAAAATAGATAAATTTTACTAATTGTCACTTCAATGATATGATATTTATAATTTACATTCATTAAAATGAATAATATTTTTAATATTACCCTTAAAAAAACATTTATAACATATAAATGTTTTATAAAATTGTTTCTAAAAATTTAATTTATATTATTTTAAAAATTGTATAAAATATTTTTTTTTCAAGTTTGACTTTCCACGAAATAGTTTTAAAACATAATTTTTCACTTTAACATAAATGAATTTTATTGTGACCATTCCAAAAATATATGAAATGATATTTTTTCTAATTCAAAATGAACATATATCCACAATATGATTAAGATTTATTACGTTGATATATTCATTATGAGATTAAAAGGTTATTTTAAAAGATATTTTTTTCTTATCTAATTGAACATATTGTTAAAATGGAATTATAAAAATGTAGAAATGTTATTTTAAAATAATTGTGTCATGTTATAATCTAAATTTAATCAGTATCTAATATAACAAAATGTGATTATTCATATGATTTAATGGGAATATTATTCTATGATACTATCATTATTATATTTCTAGAAAGTTTATATTTAAGATGGAGAAATTTTTATGAGTCTCTTTAATTTTCCATGAGATATGATTTGATGAAATTTTTTGAAAAAAAAACATTTATATTAATGATTTCTTGTATAATGAATGTTTTATGTTTATGCTGAACAAATATGTATGATTTCATTATTTTATGGGTGGGACATATACCATACTATAATTCATTAGATAGATGTTGATAACTCATTACTAAAAATGTTATGAGTTACCCTAACTACAATTAAAAAGATGTTATGCGTGAACCATGTTACATGTTCAAAATTCTATACATGAAATTTATTACATGGTCAGAAATATTAATCTGAAACGTGATAACATGTTCAAAAATGTTTTGAATGATCCCGATTTCTTGTTCACAATGTTATTCCTAAACCATAATACATGTTCACAGTGTTATGCATGAACATATCATTAATTCCTATACGATCATGGATGGACCATGTTTCATGTCCCTGTTAGTATCATAATGAATGAATTCATTTTTATATAAACACTTTCATAGTGTTTTTATGATTACATGTACTATACATGTCCGGGTGTTATTATAATCATAATACCTTATTGATTATATTATCCCCTGATTCATGTCTTATGCAATTATATGATTTTTTCTATGATCCATGATTATGATCTTTGATATGTAGGGAATAATTTTTAAAAGTCATGTTCACGTTATAATACCCATATGGTTATGTTCCGATTGATATTCCAATTTCATACCCCTACTAAGCATCTAATTTAACGCTTTTCTAATGTTTACATTCCTAGGATATAATGGAAAGTATTAAGTATGAAATGTCAAAGATAGGTCTAGTTATAAAGATATAATATTGAGGAAATGTTGAGGTCTTAAGATCCTATTAATTTTATTTCCATGTTTACAAAGACACTAAACACAAACAATTAGTGCTTTTATTTTTTATTAATTTGATGAATATTCATCTATTTATATGTGATGATTATTTAGGAAAATTGTGGTTCATTATAAATGATGTTCATTTCATATTAAATCTAAGAGGTATGTTGTTGATCATATTATTTAGGTATTTTCAGTGTTTTCAATGATAATGATTGATTATTGATATACTTAATTGACAACATTTTAGGTTATTGATTGAAGTGTATTTTGAATTTGGTTCACACATATTTTTCTAGTTATTTATCCATAGGATATCACATGGGGATTAATTCAATATAAATTCCATGGAAATATTTATTCAAATTATTCATTGAATTAATTGTGATATTGATAATATGTTTTTCACAAATGTTTTGAACTGATTTGGATGAAATGATGTATTTCTTTTAGTGGTTGATGAATGTAAGACAATGTTCATATTTTGTAATCATGCTAATTTTTTGGATATTAATGAAGATAAAATACATTTCACCTAATAATATTCAGGAGGAAAGTAAAATTACGTACATATAATATGATATGAGGTGATTAAATTTGGGTGTCGATGAACATGTAAAATATTGAATTTTCACCATTAAATTATATTAAATAGAAAACATATATAATGGTCTGTGATGGAAACATGAGATCTATGTTTATTTCTTTCCCCTTGATTTCTATTTAATTAACCATAATTGTACTCAATGAGTTATATAAACCCATGGGGTTATAAATTAAAATCATTATTTTTTATGAACATGAGATATTCATATTTAGATCATTGAAATTATGTTTTTTGATGAAAAATAATTTTTTTACACTAGAGGTAATCACTGTGAAGCTTTTGGTTACATGTGATCATTTGTTAAAGTTTGATTGCCTGGCGGTTGATTTTACCAAACCCACTAATATGTGTTTCCCTTCATGGGTTCACCATGGATATGATAAGGTAATGGAGTGAGTTTCGGTTTATAATGATATTATGATGGATATTAATTTAATTTCTACATAATAATGTTATGTCATGGGCATTTATTTACAATGATCAAATTTTCATATATGCGAGTGTGGTTTTTATGGAAATCATTTAAATACGTGACAGGTAATTCGAGAGGTGATAGTCAAGGATATAATGGAATTTTTTGTTGTATCAAAATATTATTATTACATAAGGGATAATATTATATTCCTTATATACATATTGATATTATGTATGATTATAATATATTGATTAAGCTATGTTATATGTCAATATGTGTATGGAAATTGCAATATGTCATTTTAGAAGATGTAATGTTATGTTTTTTTTGTTGACATCATGTGATATTCCAACACTTATTGTTGAAAAATGTTCTATGTGTGTGATTAAATGGATTCATTTGTTAGACAAAAATGATTTATATCAAGGTGGTAATCCCATTAACATTACTAGAAATGTTTTTATATGAAATTTTTCAATGTTAATTGCTACTCCCCATGTTTTTACTAAATTAGATATATCTATGTGGGACAACATTACCCAATATATATTTATTATGGTATGTTTCTATTTTGAAACTACTCTCAATGGTTAAAATAAATCAATATATGGCTAGGTGGTACATTTATCCACATGATATTATATATATTACAAAATTCAGTAAAGATCAATCCTCACTAGAGGTGTACATAAATGAAATAATTTCATGTTGTATTTACATCCCAATGGGTTTTTATGTATGAGATATTTAATGCAATGGAACTCAAATAACCAATGTATAATCAAATATGATAATTATATGTTCTTTTATCATAAATAATAGTTTAATGTTTTGATATTCTTTGGGTAATAATCTCTGAACACATGGATGAAATATTTATTATAATTATTGGTGGGCCACTATTTTTAACAACTGTCTTCATGTGATATAATACAAGGAAAGATAGTTGTTATTATAATGTTTTATAAATGATATAACTCTATGGGGTATGTTATTCTTTTTAGTTTTAATATATTTGATATTAAAACGGGGGCCATTGTCCCCCATTTATATTTAAATATGAAAATTATAGGTCGGACTCAATTCCTCATTATGTGTTTATGTGTGAAGAGTTTGTAGGTGCTTCCTCCCACACAATGTATTTCAAAAATTACATACTTATTGGTTAAAAAACCTTCCCATTAGTAGTTTTAAACAATATGAATCATACGTTGAGAAATTTGTCAATTTAAAATGTTATTATAATCAATACTATTTGTGACAACATATCATTTATATTGATACTAACTTGGTTAAATGATATTTTATTTTCTATTTTCTAATTTTCATAATATGAAATCTTGTATAATATATATATATATATATATATATGTATGTATATATATATTAGGGAAACTATTTATGGTTCTCTACAAACATTTATCCACACATTTATTATATGTCCTAGAAAATCAATTATCAAAAAGGCTTCATATTCATAGTTATATCTACAGACGTATCAAAATGATATATAATTTAGTTATATATCATTGATTATATCTCCACATGGTATTCGATTAGGTCAAATGAATAAATTTGTTGTTAATTTTGGATTATATTTATATTGAATTCATTAATATATATCATCTGTTATGATATATATTTATGATATTGATTTTACTTGTTATATTTTTTAGATATTTCATCCCATTATAAAATGATATTTTGTTTGTTTCTATTTTGATTGTGTAATTTTGTTCTTAGTTTCTAAGAATTAGGATGAGTGATTATAGGATAGTTATATTATTTTTAATAATTTTATATAAGGGAATATTCTCTCAATTATTTAATATGAGACCCTCATTTCTACTATGTAAACTCTTGTATATAGGATAGTGCATGAGAAACAACAAGGGACTCTTATCCGGTTACTATAGATTGATTTAGTGAATGATAAAAAAATTATTTTTTAATTATATATTTAAAATTTCATAACATTTATGATATGGTAGAAAATCTATAGGTAATTATATAATATGTGATGTTATAATGATTGTGCCTTAATTGAACTATCATGCCATTATGTCAATGTAACATGGTCTATTGGATCAATTTTTAGGATTTTATAAAATACATGCATATTGAATATTAAATAATATTAGGATTGTTTTATTGAATTATCAATTTAATTATTTTCACCTGCATATTGAGGAAATGGGATTGACACAATATATCATATAAGGGGAATTATTTATCTTGAATGCTTTATTCTTGTGAGTGATTGGGAAAATGTTTCCAGAAAGAACAAAACGTGTGGCATATTTAAGGATTCCTAAAAAAATAATAGGGTTTTTCATTAAAAATATTCCAGTGGAGATGTACATGAATAAAAAATAATACTATTATTTTACTAGATTAATTTATGATCCTGTATCCGGATGGTTTAAATATTTCTAATGGATTGTGATGTTTTCCAATAAGTTATGTCAAGTGTTGAAGATAACCTAAATTGGGATCCCTATAGTGGGAATGATTTAGTGTTTTTTATGATATGTGTTATAATTCATGTTATGTTGCATGGGGGATTGGATGAACATTACTTGACTTGTGTTATTCTTCATGTGATTTTGAGTTCTCTCGAAAGGCTGCACGATTTGGATTGCACGGTTTAGGAGAAGTTGTTCTACACCATGACACTTTGGATGTTTTTATATTATTTTAACTATTATTCATAGGTATTAATGGTAATAGAACTCATTGGGGAAAACCTACCATGAATATAGATGGAACCATGATATTTTGTGGCGGTTTCAATGCATTATGCTTGGGTTGTACACTATTTCAGACAAACTGTGCCACTGTAGATTTGAGGGGATGTGCTAAAACAATTATTGATGCATGGATAATCAAATTGTGAGGCCAAACAATGTTAGTTTGGGGTTTTGGTATAATAGGGGTGATCATGATTCAATAATTCTTTGGCATATATGTGGAAAAACTATATGATTGGTGGCCTTGGATAGATGTAACTGAAAGGTTAGCTCATGGATTGGAAGACCATGTGGCCAAAACATTTGGAGACTATGATTTTATCAGAATGGACGATTTTCCAAAAAAAACGACATCAATGTTTTCATTATCTCCACCGAATTTCACCAACAATATATGTGCATGGACCAGGTTCACTCCCACCACATTCATCATCCTTCCATATTTAATTTTGGGTCTGTTTCCAGGTAATTCATTGAAATATGAAGTGAGTTCTCTTCCTCTAGTTATATATTTTAGTAATCCTGTTTCCCCTATCCATTTTTGAGTTATATAGTTATGGATATTTTGAATATTAAACTAGAGAACGGTGGATCGTTCAATTTATCTGGGGTTATTTGGTGGCTTGGTAATAGAGATCCCAATATAGATTTCGTACATCACTGTCAGGTTTCTTTAATGATATGTAATAACCATGAATTTATTAATGTGTTTAAAAATTATTTTATTTATGTATTTGTTTTTTTGTATCACCTCACAGGGATTTTACTAGATATGTGGTCAGGGTTATGAAGTGGGTCTTTAGATAGTGGATAACATCAATTTCACTGTGGAATGACAAACCAATGATTTTTCTGACATTATTCCATGTTGGGTTTTGGATAATAAATGTATTATAATTGGTATAAGTAATTAATTATTTGTTATGGTGCATATAATGATATTCGTTGAAATTGTTGGGCTTATTTGGATATCATGTGGTTTGGATGAGAATGTGATGAGAATTGTCAAGGCATACATACTTTGGAAATGTTTTTGGATAGATTATCTAATGAGGTCAGTGGTTGATTATCTGAATCCATAGTCTTAATAATTTTGTTATGTGTTCATAACAGAATATCCATAGATCCAATGTTTGATATTATTTCTCCCTTAATTTTGAATAAATTCTTTGGGAATTAAATTAATAACATTATTCATCGACATATCAATTTGGAGCAATTTTATATTTTGATACCAAATCTATATCCACTGATGTGGTGTGCCACCATTGGTAACAAAATGAATTATATGTATACATTTTACAATAGACAATTATATGATGATTTTTATGGGTTATTTAATATGTGCAATGGGTATTGACCTAGGATGGCGTGTTAATGTTGAAATGATATGTTTTCAAATTAATAATAATTACAAATTAGGGATTGAATTCAAGGATATTTTAAATGGTGTTTAAATGGATTGAAATTTATGATTTAAAATTAGTTTATGGTAGCTCATGGAATTTTTTTCAATGAAACTAGATCATGAAATTTACTTAGTTATTCATTGGGGAATACACATATTTTTAAAGTGTCTTAAAGTTTTTTATAATGATGTTGTTTGGGTATTTTATGACATATAAAATAAATTAAATAATATTCTAATCAATTTTGTTAATTTTATTTTCATTGGTAAATTGATATATTTGTGTTATTTGATGTGGAAATAGAAAAGGATATAAAGGCTTTGTTTTATAGTCAAATCGATAACAAAACAGATAATTAATTGGTATTTGTATATTGATGAAATGGATTAAATGTACATTTGGTTTTATATCATGAATGTACTGGAATATCTAAAATCTGAATTAATTAATAGTGAATGATAATTGAATTGTTGTGTATGGTATTGGGGTGTTGGATTGACACTCCACTCCCTAGCAATGACAAGGATAGAATGATTCTCTAGGTTCCTCAGTTAACTATATTATTTTGGGGAATTGAATGCTCCTCATGGATCAATGTGTATTGATATCACAATACATATAAAATTTTGCATGTATAGACATGTAATTATGATTGTAAATTATATTCATGAACTCATTATCCATGTTTTGAGACTTGTGACATATTGTTTTGGATTTTTGTTCATGATTATTCGAGTATTGATAAAATTACTTGACTACTGCTTCATGTAATCTAAGAAGTTTTATAGTCCATTGGATTGATGATAATGAAGCACTAGATCTTAGTTATATTAAAAGACTATGGCACATTTATTCCAATATAGTTACCCATGTCATAAACATAATAGATGTCCAAAATTATCCATGGAAGTTTTAGTTAAAGTGTGTATGTTTTGGAATAATTAATAATATTTGCCAAAATGACATTATTTATTAATGAAACCTATTTTTACGTAATCTCAAATGGTTTCAATTTTCATTAATTAAGAATTTCACTATCTTTTATTTTCATTAGACACCATTGGTGGATTCATATTGACTTTCAATCATACCCTTCTCAGGATTCCATAACACTTGGGTACCAGAGTATCCTCAACATGTTAAATGTAGGATCATTTTTTATTGAGGATATATATTGATCTCAGCTCAGTTAATAATGATTTCTCATATACAATCAGTTTACTTGATGGTTTTGGATTATGGATGCAACCATTCTTTTTTTAGTTCATATTATATTGGGGTGTTATGCTACCGACCCAGTGGGAGTGTTGATGTATATATGTCATGGATATTCGTCACCTTCATGTATTCTGTTTCATTATAGAATGATTAAGTTTCATGTCATTTATTATTTCCACATAATTTAGTGTGTATATAATTTTATTTTTTTTATAGATGATTACACTGAAATGTGAGTATAATATCTTTAGGGGTCAATTTTATACCTATGGTTCTAGTCAGTAGCCTCTAGTGTACAAGGAGTCATCTGTGTGGTCATGGGGTGATCTAGCTTTAGGGAACCAGTTTTTTGGAACTTGAGATGGGATTATAAAATTTTACGTATGTGTGTTTCTTTTAATTTTTTTATAATATTAAAATATTTGTAGGTAGGAAATAATAATGTTTTATAGATGTAAATGAATACCAGGATGGTGCTTCACAAACATCTATTATGGTTGGATATCTATTTTACTGGGGATTAGATTGATGTTCTGTATTTCATATTTTATTGTTGAAAATGATTTTTATCTTCATTAAGTACACAATTATTTTTGTATATGACAATTTATGTTTGATTTAATCTATTGTAACAATATAAAGTATACTATGACATGTTTTTACTAGTTTAATATAAGGAAAGGTCCCAAATCATACCTCATGCTTTCCATAATTGATCTATATTTTCCAGGTATTCTACTATGTGATTATATTGGTTTTTATCATATGGGAGGTTATGTGGATCTACAACAAACCACTCATAATGTAGGAAGCAATATTTTTCATCTTGTATGGTTAGTTTTGTTAGTTTGGTGAGTAAGTACAATGTGAGTATGGGAACGTTTTACCCTTCATGGGTTGTTTTGTTTGATGTTTTCGGGATGTTTGTGTCCTTTATGGTGTGGTCTAATGTGGAGATGATTATAGTGGACATGATCCAGTGTTGTGGCAAACTGGTTGGTGCATGGAATAATTTTTGTTTTAAACTATTTAGGAGGGTGTTTTAACATGTTAGAGCCATGTCATGACTATATAATTGAGTAATTGGTTCCCCATCAGTTGTGGCCTTTTGTGAGTTGGTGTGGACCATGTGTGATTTTACCATGTGTTATTTGTATATGAATCTAGATTTTGGATTTAAAATTGTGTGGATTTCAAGGGTGACCTTTTATATGGGACAAA
Source organism: Viscum album (assembly GCA_963277665.1). Classification (NCBI taxonomy): domain Eukaryota; kingdom Viridiplantae; phylum Streptophyta; class Magnoliopsida; order Santalales; family Viscaceae; genus Viscum; species Viscum album. Next base: position 1,136,020,244 of record OY728150.1, on the reverse strand, counting down.
TAAGTTATTTTTTATATTAGATATTTAAGGTACGTATTGAAATTCGGTTTTTTTTCAAAAAAAGTCACAATTGGTGAATCCTAGAATGGGGTTCTGTCATGTATGAAGAATTTGTTTGGGAAACACACGTGGTCACATGTGCTTCATCATTATGAGTGGTTTCTAATTGGAAAGGCTAGTTTGGGTTCAATTTTTGGGAGATAATAGTGCAAGGAAAAGTTTCCTTGAGGTTTTTGGAAAGATTAGTTGTAAAATTTTTAGATGGGTAGTGACCCACATGTGAATTTATTTTCTTTATGTTGCATATGGCGGTTCCAATCTTCCATGAGAAGGGAAACATAGCGACCTAAGCACAGATAGCCTGATTCCAGTTTTTCTATCAATTACGATTGCGTGATTACAATGAACTAATCATTTAAGGACAAATCAATTTAGTGGTCCTGAAATACAAGATATAGAAATGAGAAAATCATTACAAAGGGAAACACTAATTTAAACTTATTTTTTCTTCTAAACAAATAATCAACATCTTGGATAACTCTAATCCTTCTAGTATACTCCTGAATATATTTTATAGTACGATTTTTGGATTACAAGGGAAATAAATATATTAAATGAGAGATCAAATTCTCATTAAGGGTGAAATATAAAATTAGAAATATTGAATCAATGAGAATAGTCAATATAGTATGGAAAATATCTAGAAATACATTCCATTAAAATATATAGATAAATAAAATATATATGGCATGTAATGTTACTAAATAAGATACCATTAATCAATGACTTGAAATGAAATTTATCCATAGATATGTCTATAAAAAATGTCATTTATGAATATTAACTAAAAATGATATGAAAGAAATGTTTATCTTTGGATACCATGTTTCTTAAGAACATGGACCAATTACCATCAAGGCCTTTCAAAAAAAATATTTAGTTAGTGGGTAAAAACCCATCTAAGGTATCTAGAAAACTATTTCGTTTTTGGAGACTACTAATGCGTCGAGGGGATTTCATTATTTAGTCCCCAACTAATGTATACATGTCCAAATAAATCTTTATATTGAATAATAACTTGACTTTTCAAATATCTACATTGAATGGGATATACTATTTAATAATAATATATATTTAGTCGAATGACTATCAAATTAAACACCATACATAAAATAATAAACTTTTTATGCAATAGTAATATACATAATAAAAGATATGTATAATTAGGAGAAATTAAATACTCTATGATCATATGAAATTGAATAATTCAAGGTGAAAACAAATAACCCAAGTATGTGAATGTGAATATAATCCCTAGACAAATCAATAAAAACCCATAAATAGGATGAATAATTATGGTATCAATACAACAAATCCCAAGTTAGGTAAAATAGTGTGTCATTGTCAGTACTGAAATAATAGAATAACTTCTAAATATATTCTTGAGGAAACTTTATTATTCATTTTTACAAAAAATCTTAATGTATTTTTCATTCAATATACCATGAAAATCATTTTAATAATAAGGATTTACAACATTTTATGGATCCTTTAATGAAATTATGGAGAATGAATCCATACATGTCTTACGAGTTAAAAAGAATATTACTTTTGTATAGTAAAAGGGTAGAAAATGAAATATATAGAACGTGACAATAATGTTATTTTGAAGTTGTTGGTAAAATAATATAATGGAAATAATATATTTATAATATTATAGGGTATTGAAATAATATTCTTGAAAACCCTTTCTAGGAGTCATGGTTTTGAATATATTTCCAACCGAAGAGAGGGTAAATTCAGGAATTCATAGAAATAATTTATTAACTATATTATGTAAAAAATTGTATTAAATGGTACCAATACATTATTATATCGTAAAATAATATTATAGAAGTAATATCATGAGTTTTCTTTAGTGAGGGATCATAATATTTCATCCACATAAGGATACAGAGAAATAATATTGTAAAAATGTAGAGATTTCCTTAATAAACTCATATAACTCGGTAACTGGGATCAAACTCACCATGTAAGAATGGAAAATTAAATTAATTATATAATATCATAAAAATATATATATTTTAGATATATCCTACAAAATGTAAATATATGCACCTCAAAAAAGGGCTTCCCTTAATAATAAATCATGATATCAAAGAAGAAAATTTGAGACAATGTTGTTTTTATAGATTTTTATGATTTAAATATTAAAATACATGAAATATTGATCATAAAATTAATTTTTTTTAAAAATTAAATATAGCTATAATATACATATAATACAATCATGTTAGTATATGATCCACATAGATGGAAGAGTAGCAATCATAACATATATCTAAAAAAAATTCAGTGAGATGAAATACTCTAACCTTGTGTTTCATTAAAGATGAAAAAACATTAATATCCTTTATAATAAATTTATGTTAACTATATACATGATTCAGAAATTTTTTAATGTTTATAATAAATATTATTTCACTTATTACCATTTTTTCAACAGTACACATACTATTTATATCAAATTTTTTGACAAAAATAATTTTATGTGTGAAAGAAACTATTATTGGTCAACAATGGCCATATAGGTGATTATATAACATCTCGAAAATAATTTCCATGACTTAATTAAAAATATTTTAACATCATTTATAATTTTAAATCAATCATTTTATATCGTTATGAAAATGATCCAATGTTACAATCACTAAAATGGTAGGTCGTACATACGCATAAGTAACATTCCAATTTTTATATGATCGTTTTTTGATATAACATAAGTGAATAAAATATTTCCATTGTTATAATTATATAATATATATCCTATTTTTTAATTATATATATTTATATCTATTATTTTATAATATAAAAGGAATCATATCATGTCGAGGAGGTAGTAGTCCACATATCCACAGTTCTTTTAATGTGTGTGAATGGGTAACAAATGACATGAAATATATATATATATATATATATATATATATATATATATATATAATTTCTTGAAATATAATTATTTCCTAAATATATTATTTATGTTGTTTATGTCACATATTTTTAAATATGACCATTAATTTGTACATTCCATGTATTGTGTGAACGAATCAAATCAATTTAAGGGGGAGGCAGTCCACACATACTCAAATGATGTTATCGTACAATGGAAAATTGAAAGACCCGTAAATTTCAAGGAAATATTTTTCTAAATTTTCTTTGGAATTTTACAAGAACGCAGTTTCTTACGGCACCTAATTCCGAGGCCCGGTGTGCCCAGAATCATTTTCCGAAGTTTGGCTCGGGTACGTTTAGTGAACGGACGAGCGGGTTTTTCTAACTTTTGAACTGGTGCCCGAAATCTAATTCTGAGGGCACCGATGAAATCGCAGCACCGGTATTTGCTTAGAAACTCTACTTCCAGAGTTGCGTTTGCTCGGGTATGGTTTTTAATTTTCGGGCTTAATGTTAAGAAATAAAATAATTTTACGACAACTTTATTTTATTTCACTTAAGCCACTTGGAAGCCACTTGAAGCCACTTAAAAGCGGCTTAAACTGAGTTCAAACGGATAGGGTACTATCCTGAAATATCCTACCCTCTTGGTTGGATATTTGTGAGGTGGGGCCCGCATGAGCCCCGCCGTTTCTTTCCGCTAAGTAACGCACCCGCGAAAACCCGTCATTATGAAAGTCAACTGACGCGTTTTCTTAAATCCATAACGCACCATTTAATTGGGCGGTTTATTTCGTGAATTAAATGGGCAGTTTCTTTCGTTGAATTAATTCAATGAATTTTTGGGTCGTTACTTACCTTTTTCATTTTTTGGCATAATAATAAAATAAGACCAACAAGTCTTTTTGGAGGATTACTAATTGAGAGGTTTTGTCGGAGTTCTTGAGCCTTCATCCTTCTTCACGAAGAACGCGAAGAACGCGAAAACGCGAAGAACGTCGGCCTCCAACAAAGAACGCTGAACCTGCGGGAGTCGACGACGCGACGCCGTGTTCTGCGACGCCGGCGTTCCCTTCCTGCAACGTTATTCTGCGACGTCTCTTCCTCCGCAATGAAATCTCCGATCAGCTGTTTGAGGTAAGAGACTTCGGGATTCTCTTAAATCTCCCTTGTGTTTTTTTAAACACGGATTTAATTTTATATAATTAAATTAAATCTGTTGTTTCTTGGTCCGTTGAGTTCGCCGACTCAACGCCGGATTCCGCGACGACGCGACACCCTTCCACGACGACACGACGATCCCCTCCTTTCCGTGACAAACAAATCCGCGAAGAACCTGCGTACGACGACGACTACGAGGTTGGGGTTGTTGTGAATAATTCTTTTTTTCCCGTGATCGTTTCTTTTAAAAGTGAAGAACCGGACAATAAGAACAGTTTTAATCCATTAAAATTGTTGATTCTTGTGTTGAATTTATTTCTCCCGTTGTTTATCTCTATCGCGGAGGGTGAGGGCCAAACGAACACGGCCCGACAACTCTCTGTCGTTCTTCGTTGTTGTGCAGATTGACGGGCGACAACGGAACGTGCCGCGACGGAAATTTGACGGTTCCACAGTGAAGAACGAGTCCCGGGAGGAGCAGTGGCGCATACGGGAACAGAATCGGACCACCGGAAGTCGCCGACGGCGCGGGTCGCCGGCGCGCCGCCGGACAGGGCCGCCGCGTCTGAAGCCGCGGCGGCGGCGCCCGCGGGACGCGGCTGAAGCCGCGTCCGGCTATCCAGGGCGACACCCCGCGGGTGCCGCAGGGTTGTCACGTGGGGGCGGCGGCTCCCCCCGCGTCGTTTCGGTATATCGCACTGAAGGTTTCAGAATACTTTGGGTTCGGCCGGGATGGTTCGTACACGAAACCAACCGGGCCCTCGGAGCGGAAACGCTCATATCTTGAGCTACGGACGTCTGATTGACGTGTCGTCAGCTTTGTTGAATTCCTCTATGTGAGGCGGATCTTTTGGCTCACTCCGCCCGAGGTTTGGACGAAGGTGGAGTATGGTCGGGTTGGTTTTGCCTTAATAACCAACAGGGCCCCTGGGACGAAAAAGCCAATAACTCTCAGACCGGGCGTCCGATTGACGCGCCGTCTGCGACGTTGAGTTCCTGTTGACGATACAAAACTTTTGGATACATAAACTTCGGAATTTGTGTTAGTTGATGTATCAGCCTCTCGGCTCGTGGAGTGGACCCTCCCGAACGAGCTTGCTGTGTGCGAAACCCTAGAGCTGGCTGCGACTGCTACTTCGACAGCGACGACTATGCAGAGATCCTCAGTGGACTGCAGCGACGACTCTGTAGAGATCCTCAGTGGACTGCGACGATGACTGTGCAGAGATCCTCAGTGGACTGCGACGACTACAACACTCAGTGATCCCTTGCGGGTCAGTGCTACAGGTCCTGTGTGGGCCCGATCCTGTGTGGGTACGATCCTATGTGGGTTAGGGCTCAATGGTTCTATGTGAGCCAGCGCCTACAGGTCCTATGTGGGCCCGATCCTGTGTGGGTCATTGCAGGGGTTAGTACCTATCGATCCTTTGTCGGTCCGACGACTTAGATGGATTAGTGATCATCTTTTATTGTCATCTGAAGAAGTATACCTGTGTGAGCTGAATCCTGTTTACTCTCCTTTGTGGATTGTGTTGTGCTCTCCTGTGTGGGTTTAGTGTTTACTCTCCTTTGTGGATTGTGTTGAGCTATCCTATGTGGATTACTGTTTACTCTCCTTTGTGGATTGTGTTGTACTATCCTGTGTTGGTATACGTTTCCTTTCCTGTGTGGACTGGGTTGTGCTTGGGCTCGGACATTGGAGCCGAACGAGAATTGATGACTTAGGTATATGTATGGGAATATACCTAGGCAGTGTCGGTTGTTACTTTGTGATTGTATCTCTCCTTTGTGGATTATCCTTTGTGGATTTCGGGAGTCCTTCGGGGGTCTCAGGGTCCCTACTGAGTAGCTTATACTCACCCCTGCACGGGCTATGCCCGCACTTCGTGGTGTTGGTTGCAGACGACGGGCAGCGCTGATCGTGGTGGAGGCTGCGGAGCAGGACGGTACCTGGAGGTGGACCGCTGGGCGGGACGTACTCAGAGCGGTCAGGTGGATCTGAGGAGCAGTGGAGGCTATCTGTACCCACCCTTCAGGTGGGACTTTCAGAGGACGGCTCGACGCTGCAGCTTTTCTTTTCAGTTGATGTTTTCCCCTTTCAGTTGTACTTTACAGTTGGGCTTGTATTTCCGGCCCCTTTTACTTTCAGCACAGCTTGTTACAGTTTTTACTTAGTGTTTATTTTTCCGCTTGCTTACTCTGTGGTGCTTGTTTACTTTTCAAAAGCAATGCCTTCCCTTTTTCAGGGATTTACGCCTTGGTGCTAGTTTCCAACCCCTGGCCTATGGAAGGTGGGCTTGGGGTAGTCACGGCACGGGCCCCGAGGACGGGTCATGACAGAAAATATATATTTTATGTAAAATAAAAGTAAATAGTAATAACTACATATTAAATATCATATATAAAATATATAAAATAATTTCTCATTACCATGATATGGGTTTGGGGAAACTGAACAATCATTGTTTCGTGAGGTAGTATTTCACTCTAGGCAGAAATAGTATGTTTGTAACCATTTAGTTGGAGATATGTGTAAGTGTAGGTAAAAACAATTGAATATTAATGTACATGTATATTAAGGATACATTTTTTTCTAATCATAATATAATCGTAGTATAGGGAGTGGAGAATGGAAATGAAACTAAAAAGCCTGAGGGAAAGTGTTATCTCTTAATCTAGAAATTTCATTGGATTTATACCAAAGGGATTCCTTGTAATACATTACACCCTAAGGGAGGATTCAAGATCTATGTGAGGATTTTTTTAATCTATATGGGGATATCATGGCTGAACATATGTTTTTTAATAGGTGTGAGAAATGGGGAGAGATGGTGGCCTTATATAGTTGAAGAGGAGTGGAACTCCTATAAATATTTGAAGAGATAATTCATTAACAATTATCATGTATCAAGTGAATCCAATAATGGACTATGATTGGTAAAATTTATTATATGTTAAAAATACGACCATCCAATGGATTTTTGGCACGTTTATATGTTTATTTCAGCCATAATTTTATTGTTTAGTCTCTAATAAAGCTTATTTTAACCTTAATTCTTGTAATTAATATTAATTAACATCACTAATTATATTGGATAAAAAATTGTGAAATTATTAGAAATTAGAAATTATTATTATTCAAAACATGTAAACCAATTGTCGAAATTCAAATCACAGAAGTTGGATAAATTAAGTTATAATTAATCCCGTAGATGGGACAATAATGGGAGTTTACTGAGTAAAAATGTCATAATGATTTATATGTTTTAGTAATCAATTTTAAAGTGTATTTGATTCTAATGATATAAATTGAATTAATTTATAAAATATTATCTAATTTATCATTAAAAATAAAACATTTTATAATTTATCGTTATAAATAAATTAGATAAAAAAGAATTTTTGAACTAAAATCCTGTAAATTTTATTTTTCAAAAAGATATTATTTTTCGAAAAAAAAATAATTTAATTGAATATAAATTTTATGTTCATAATTTAATGATGAAGTTTATTTTGATATATTTAATAAATTTTAGATTCAAATTTTATATTTAATCTAGGTTAACCATTATATAGAGGTAAATTTCCATTATAAATATATAGGGTCATATGGTTAAAATACGGTTTGTTGTTATCTTTTCCATATCAAAACTTGTGGGTGAATGTCTAAAATATTTTGTTGAATATATAAAATTTATATTTCCTTATAATAAAAAACTAATCATAATTACTTTAAATTACTAGGATAAAAAACATCATGAGCATATTGATGATTTTATATAAAAAATTGCGTTTATATTCCATTGATTCCTACATTCATTTTTACATATGACATAATGCTATATTATTATAAACCACGTATTATTATATGTTATTGAATTATATTCATAACCTCTAAAATAAAGGCTATGTTATATCATATAATATTTTAATAATTCACTGCTATTTGGTGAAACTAATTCTTGTGTGTAACTCAAGCTATCAGGGAAGGTCACTCGTGATGGTAACTAATCCTATCGAGGATGGTTTCTCTTGCATGTAGCCCATGCTAAATCGATGTCACATTCCTTGAAATACGTTGAATATTTTTTCAATAGTAAATATATTACATTGTATCTACATATTATATTACCTTTTTTGTTTTCTGCCGTGTGTCATACATGTTATCGAATGTAGGGTTATTACTTTTGTTTCCCAAGGAGTCACATTCTCCCCAAATTATTTAAATTGGGTCCTCAAAATTTATAATCTATAATGGTGATATATTGTTTGATACTTCATATGTTTAAAAACCCACATCATGATAAGTGTTCATAGGTAATCATATATAAGAGACATAATGGAATGTACAAAGGTCTTATGAAATTCCATGTAACTAGGTCTCAATATTGGAGAACATCAACAGAAAAAAAGATATCTTCATTGAGAGAAAACATAAATATTTATAGGGATTGAATGAGGACATCAATAAAAAACAATAGAATGATCAATTGAATGTTTAGGTCCTCTATGACATAAATATTTGATGATTTAGAAGGACATCAGTTCAATAGAAATTTAGGTATTAGGAAAAAAATTATTTCTGATTACTTTTACTTATATAGGGTAACTCTTTCACTGACCAAGAATATAATGATATATTCATAAATGTTAGGTTTCAATATAATTTGATTAATACTATCTTTTAGTTTTTTAAAATCAATTTTGAATTCATGCATTTTCTCCAAAAAAATTAACTACAAAAAATGAAATTTTTTTATACCTAAAGCACTAATAATAAATTTTAAATGATCGTAAGGCATATAGAAGAGTGATAAGTCTTAATATTTGACTTTAACTATATCAAAAAATAAATTTGTAATTTTAATAAATTTATAATTTTCAAAATTCTAACTAATGGGTCATCATTAATATTTAGTTGTTAATATTTTTATCTAAAAACAAAGAAAAATAACAAGAACATTGCTTGGGTCAGTGGTTGGCGTGCAAACCTTATCATCCGTCGATCACGGGTTAAAGGCCGGTAGCCTTTCATGATTTTATTATTGTCACCTAGATTATATGATGTCCATTTTCTAAAACCATATTAATATATTTTCACAAATTTATAGGATGAAAGATCATGTCATTTTGTTAATCACTAAATAAAACTGTAATTATGATTCTCATTACAACTTCAAAACATAATTATATCATTCAATTATTTAGACATATATCCTTCAATGTTCAAGCGATTATCCTCTATTATTGGTATTTTACTTGGTTAATGTCTAGGTTACCCAAATTGACAATAATGTACTATAATGGATTTATTTGTATGAGATTCATTTCCTTCCATCGTACTATTCATTTTTTATCGGAAATACGTTTTATTATGTCCTTCAATACCACACATAAAGAATTTACATGTTTCACTTAGACACATTCATGGGTGTCTCTCCCATACTTCTCACATGACAAATGTCAATCCTTCTTTTCTGCACGGTCTCCGAAACTTGATCTCTTATCATCCAATATGTTTATCTTCATTGGTGTGCTCGGGAGTTGGTAACGGTATATGTTGTTAATCATATTTCTAGAGAATTGATTTTAATAATCATTATATACTTTACAACCATGAACAAATCTTTTGGTATCTCAATTTCCACACATTTTCCTTCTTGTTCGATGTTAACATGAATCCATAGGGTTCCATCCATTGACTAAATCAAGAATGAATAATATAAGCAACAATAGTCATAGTGATAACAATTTATAATTAATATTAAGATATCTAAACCATGTAACCTTATTTTTAAATAAAAAACACCATCGGTTTAGCCTTGATTATTTATTTCCAAAATAAATTCAAATTTTTTAGAATGGAATGTATTGAAAATGTGTATTATCCTATACATATCCCCCGAGAATGTCAAATCATGTGCACACTATGGATTGTTTTCATGTACTAGTTTACCACAAGTCATGCTGGGAACACCCTGTTAGTGATGATACTCTTATGTGCATCTATCCAAGAACCATGAAAATATATAGTATCCATATAGGTAACTAATTATAGGAAGACCCAAATAATATATACATCAAAAAATTATAGTGTTTTCATCTATACTAATCATAATATACAATCATAGGTTTATTTCTCTAAAAATAGCTTTCTTAATCTAGTTACCATGGTTTCTACTAAACATCCTTTGATACCAAATATAGTGACCCAACGGATGATATATTAAAGATATTATTATATATAAATTACATTATAATTATTACATGGAATCAATCTGTGACGAACCGATCGATTTAGTAGTCTTGGAAATCAAAATACATAAGTGAAAACTGTATTATAGATGGATACAGAAATGAAAACATATTTCATTCTTCAAAATAAATAAATAACTTGCACCATAACTCTAATACATCTATTATATTTTTTCATATACATTATAGTAATCTTCTTAGATTTGTGGGGAAATAAACATAATAAGGGTGACCTTAAACATTTAGTAGGGGAGAAATATAATAGATGTAATAATGATTCAATGAGAATAATCACAAGGTAAGATAAATAAATAAAAATTCCTTCCATTAAAATAACTAGTAAATGAAAAATTAGTATTTCAAGGTATAAACAAGAAACTCATGACATTAATAATTGATCAAAAATGAAAGATATCCATTGATAATTCGACACAAAATCTCATGGATGAATAATAACTAAAACTAATAAAAATTATTTGCTTAATTATTGGATTCCATGATCCCTATGTACGTGGAACAAATACAGTCAATACCATTGAAAAAAAAAAATTAACTATCAGGTAAAAACCCAAATAATGTGGTTATCCAACTATTTCATCTCATGATACTACCAATTCATCATTGGGATTTCATTAACCGGTCCCCAACCACTATCTACTTTTCCAATGAATTATTCATATTGAATATTAATATGCCTTTTCAAATAATATTATCGAATGATATATATGGATCTATTAATAATTCAATTTTTTTTTGAAAAAACTATAAGGTAAACACCTTATGTAAAATGGTATACAGTTTTTGAACTAGTAATAGCCATAATAAATGATATGGATCATTAGATGAAATTAATTTCACAATGATCATATGGAATTGAATACTTCACGGTGACTAAAAATTTCAAAAAATTTAATGAAAATACTATCCTTGGCCTTGTCAATAATAAACCATCCTCAGAAATAATAAGGATTTTATCAACACTAAAAATCCTTAGTGGGGTTAAAAAAGGGTTGTTTTCATTTATGAAATTGATGAATAACTTCTAAAAATATTACGGCGGAAAAAATCATTCAGTATACAAAAATGTTCAAAAATTAGTTATCATTGAATATCCCTTTAAAAAAATTAAAGAAAACATTTTAATCATGATAAGGTGGAGTCAAATTAATGATGGTAGATGAATCATTACATATCATATGAGGTGAAATGGGAATTTCTTTTGAATTGTATAATGGTTGAAAATTACACGATTTTAAAATAAAATGACTATTCCTTAAAATAGAGTAGTAAAAGAAAAAATGGTAAAATTTTAATTTTAATATCAGTGAAATGGAATAATATTATCAGAAACCCTTTCTCGGAAAAATTCTATTGAATATATTTCTGACCGAAGAGATGGTAAGGTTTGGTATTCTTAGAAATAAATTCTAAACTATCCTATAAACCAATGAGTAGAAAATGGTACAAATTAATGATTATATCATTAAATAATATATTATAAGGAAACTCATGAGTGTTAGGGATATATAAATCATATGTTTTCATCAATGGAAGAAAAAAACCTAACCAATCTCAAAGAAGCGGTGTGATTGCCTCAATAAACTCTTATAACACATTATTGGGATAATAGTGTCCATGTATGAAAGAAAAATTACATTAGATATATAATAACATGAAAATATTTAGATTCATGATATATCATGTAAACTAGAAAAGAATTCAAATAAAAAAGAGTTTAGGTGCATAATAAAACATGAGTTAAAATAAGGTAAATTGAGATAAAACATTTAATTGATTTGGTAAATTTGGATTCATAAACACCATGAAAGAATGATTGTAAAATGTATATGTGAATATCCTTAAATAATTTTATATTATACATATAATAAAATCATATATGTGCATTCATCACATAATGGAAAATAGTTGTGAACATAACATGTATCACACGGTAATTAAAAGAGAGACAAAATCCCCTTATCATGTGTTTTCTTTTAGGTGAATGTAACTCGAATTACTATATAATATTTTTTATTATTATTTAATCACACCCTTTCCATGTTTATAATTACTTTCATTTAACATATTGTAATTTTGTGTAAAATACTTAAACAATTAATTTACATGATGTGTTTCTGACCAATTTCAGTTTATGTGTCAAATCATCTGTTGTTGGTAAACAGTGCTAAAAGGGGACGTTATATAAATTCTCCTAAATAATAACCAAGACATAATTATTATATTTTTAAATAAATAATACTTTAAATATAAAAAATTAAATATTCTTATGAAAATGGACCATTGTTACAATCATGGAGATTGTTGGTCATACGTACGCATGAGTAACACTCTCATTTTTAAATGATTATTGTGAAACAAATGTAAGTAACTCAAATATTTCTAGATGATCATTATATTATAAATATAATATATATATATATTAATATAATTTTTTTATGTAAAAGGATTCACATCATGTTGAAGAGGTGGTAGTCCACCCATCCACAGATGACTTTATCTCGTTTAAAGTTTGTTAAATGGTAATAAATGAGATAATATATGTATAGAAATAATATTTAAATATATAAAATTATTTCATGATTTTTTTTGTTTTTTAACTTGTGTTTAATTATAACTATTCACTCATTCATTCCTTGTATTGTGTAAACGAATCTCATCATTTTAGGGGGATGTAGCCCACACATCCTCAAATGTTGTCATCACAAAATGGAATTTATTCAATCGATGTATTCTAAAATGAAATAAGAATAAATAGAAAATTTATATAATATATATATATAATATATAAACATATTTCCCGTCATAATATCTATAATGAGAGGTGGTATGTGAAAATTGAACAATCATCATTTTGTAAGGAAGTAGTTCTCCATGAACAGAAACGTGGTTTTTGTTACCTAATAAATGGAAGTCTGTGTATGTGTAGGTAAAACCGTTGTCATTAGAAATGACTAGTATATTAATTATTTTTTATGTAATCATATATAATAACATTACCATGAGTGTAAAATGGAAATGGGATGAAAAATTATGAAGGAAGGTGTAGCCTCTTAATCGGTTAATTTATTTTGGTTTATACCAAAGGTCATACTTGGGATGATTTTTTCAATAAGGGAGGAATGACGGTCGATGTGAAAATTTTTGGAAGATATTTTTTCCTATAATTTATGATTAAAATAGGATTGAAAGGTGTGAGGAATGGGGAAAGATTATTTCCTTTTATAGTGGATGAGGAGGGATACACTTGTAAATATTTGACGAGATAATTCCACCTACGTATTCATGTTTCATTTAGATCCAATAATGATAAAAGGATGAACCAATTGATTTTAGGGTCTAAATACATCCAGAAAATTGATTTTTGACATGTTTCGAGGTCTATTATGGCCTTAATTTTATGGTTTATTATGATTAACATAACCATAATCATTGTAACTATTTATAATTACCTTAAGTAATATAATTTGACAAAGAAAGTTTACAATTATCATGACCTATAAATTATGCTGATTACAAATATGAAATTCATTTTTCCCAATTCAATTCACATATTGGGAATTATTTCCACAGACAGGACGACAATGCAGGGTTTTAGAGTAAAAAATTCCTGTAATTCGCTATGTTTTTATAATCAATGTCAATGTGAAATTGATTCCAATGAAATTAAATGAGGTCACTGATAAAAATAACATTTAATTATATTTTAAAAACAACTAAAATTGTATTTTACCCTCATTAAATAAATATATTATGAATCATTTTTTAAGTAAAAGTCATATTTTTCTACTAATAAAAAATTAATTTTTTATAGAAAAATATAAAAAAATATCAATAAACAAATTTTTATGTCTCTCTTTCAATGATAAAATCTATTTTTACATATTAGATTAATTAGAGTATAAAAACAAGATTTATAATTTTTTCCCCATAAAAAGGTGGAAACATAAACATAAGATTTTATGTGGGAAATAAGGATTGTTCTTCTCTTATGCATATCAATCCTCACATATTTATTTAAAAATATTAGGCTGGATATATTAAATTAACATTATTATTAGATTAAATAATTGATTTTAATTACTTTAATTTATTGTGATTAAATAGCTTCATGATCATTAAAATTGTTTTATATAAAAACATTATGTGAATATTCAATTGGTTCGTACATTCATTTTTTCCTATAAATTAATATTATATTTTATAATTAATATATTTTAATTATTTAGTTAATTATATTCATAACATATAACATAAAATTAATGTTATATCATATAATATTTTAATAATAATTTTTTTTTGTGAAACTCGGTCTTGTGTGTAACGCAAGCTATTGAGGAAGTTCGCACTTGTGTGTAACTCAATCTATCAAGGAAGGTCTCTCTTACATGTAACACATGCTATAATGGTGTCGTATGCATTGAAATATATAGTATCTATTTTAAATAGTCAATTGATTTTAATTTATTTGGATATTTATTAACTTATGTGTTTGGTGTCGCCTGTCATACACACTATTAAATACATGGTTCTAACATTAGTTTTACAGGAATTCAAATAAAATACATGGAGGGATAGCGAAGCAGTGGTAAGAGTGATTTAAAAGATTGGAACATTTCTGTGGCACATCAATTATATCTAGATGAATAATCAAAATATTAGTTTTTGGTTAATTGAGTTTATTTTGGTTATAGAATCATCAATGTTTATATTGATTGGGTGAGATATGCATAAGGAGTAAGCATGGCTAATGGATTGAGCTAGTGATGTGAGATTTCATGAAAAATATCATCCTAATGTTGTAAAAATATTATATTGTTGTGTTAAAAAATAATTTATGATAGTAATTAATTGATGGGATCGTTGGGGAACATGGTAATGATGAGATACTGTGACATTTGGTTTTAGTAATTATGTGTCCTAAGATCATATCCCTGAGGTTCTTCTGTATTCTTTGAAAAAGTTATTATTTATAGATCTAATTTTTTATGATGATATTATTATAGTAAGGGTGTTGTAGGATCACTATATGTGGTTTATTTTACAATTTGATCAGAGGTGACATCAGAAATGGATGATTGGTTGTGGTACTTTTTTTATTAAATTGGTCTATACTCTTAGAGAGTGAAGATCATTCCCAATTACATGAAATCATATGATGAACATGGGTAGTACATTTTCCATACACCAAGGTACTATAATATCCATATAATGTATAGGTAACCACTACTAGTTTACAGTAATGGAATAGTGAATTCATATTCCTATATTAGGAAGTTTACAAAAAAAATTATGGGTGACATCCTTAAGACATACATATGTCGGTGATTGCCAAAGGTGGAATTCACATATGTTGAGGAATCTATATGGTTAGTGTTTCGTTTGGTCTATCTTATTTGGGAGAGATTTCAAAGTTTGATTCATTGGTATGTAGTGGTTTGATCATTATATGAAGTGGTTTAGTTTTTTGGGGTGATTCAGTGATGATGCCCCTCCTATGGTGGCGACTGGTGTATCCGTTTTTGGGAAATGAACCTTGTGTAGGATGGGTCACATCAGTGTGGAACTAGTTGTGGTCTGGAAATGGTGGAATTGTGACACTAATGGAGTAGTTTAGTGGTGCATGAATAATTACAATGAAACATATTAGTGGATGATAAGTGGTGAAGAATGATTTCACCAATAATGTTTTTCATAATAGAGGATGTTCTGGAATACAGTTCAGTAATAGAATTCAGTGGGGATATTCTGGGTGTTTGTGGAATTCCCTTGAGATTGAACTAATATTAATCAAATGAGATGGAAACAAATGGGTTGTTGTAACCAAGTATTTTAGGACAATTGCGGAGAAGATAATTCAATTTGGAATAGGACATTGTATAGGAATGAAATTTCTCAATATATGTATAGTTTTCATTTTGTATGAAATTTATATTTATGGTATTATTTAGGCAGTCATAGAAAAAATGAAGTATTCTATTTTAATTTAATTTCAGAAGGTATGCATTTCCTTCAGTTGGTTTTCTACGGAGAGCATGGGTGATAGTTTGGATTTATGACCTCATAGATTTTAAGAAGTGGTGAGATTATAAAGGTGGGTGGAACTTCCACGGAGTATTGGTTCATGTTTTATTAATCATTCCAGATGGGAAGATTATTATGCATTAGGATATTGTAGCTATATTTTGAATCTTATTGTGCGGAGAACCTTTACTCGATGATGTCCCATTTTATGTCTTCATTAGTTTATTATTTGTATGGGATTGGGTACATGATATCATGGTGTTATGGATCATTTGTGGGATTTATCATTGTATTTTTCCTATTTCGGAGCCTTGAGCTAGATGATGTGTCTAAAAAATGATCTATGATACTTGAGGCTCATTTTGGTTCTTGTAAAAAAATGTTGATTGGATTATGTTTATTGGTGGATTAGGTTGTTTGGTGGACATGGATATCCACTAAGAAATTTGAATGTTGAGATGTAAAATTTTGGGCATATTGACAGAGCCTAAATCCATGCACATCCAAAACTACCAAATAAATTACAAATATCATTACTAGAAGCATCATGTCTAGATTTAAGACTCAGAATGACATTCCAAGAGTTGGAATTACATAGAGTGGGGTTTTTTGGTGAGGAATGTTCCTCTGGAGGTTCCCTAGGAATTTTTATGTTCTTCATAATCATTGACATGTGTTTCAAGAGTTTTGAAGTTATTTATAAAGGCTTCAATTTACAGTGTACATTATTAAATATAAATATTGCTACACCATTTTTCTAATTATGTTTTTTGTTCATTTTGAACAAGTAATTGTTTGGTTTCATGGTCAATGTAATATTTGGTGTTAAGATCATGATGAATAATTATGAACTGTGGTATGAGGAGGGGGTGCTATAACATAGAACACAATATTTACCTAGATTTAGACAAATCATATGCATTTTTGTTGGGGGATGCAGTACTGATGTAACACCCCATGTTTTTCTAAAAATAAATAGAAATGCATGGAACTTTATTTTATGTAGATATTTATTACTAGCCTTTAAAACAGATCTTTTCCACTTCTATGTTTTGAATTTCAAGAAACTATCATCTACAATTGTGTTCAGTATGTTATTTGGAGTCTATTGGAACCAACTTATTTGTTGGTGAATAGTAACATACCCTTATGAATAGTAATATGACCCTAATGAATAGTAAATTTTATTATTAGTTTATTTTATTATGTCTTTAAGATAATAACATTTTGGTTAATCTTGTATCATGATATAGAAGTAGTTATAGAATTAGAATTCTTAATTTTTGAATTAAGTATGATTTTATTTAAAAAATAAATTAATAATATTTTTAAAATTATTTTCAAAAAATGGACTTAATTTTTGAATTCTACACATCAAAAAATGGGTTAGGGTAAATTTTTGGGTTTTTTCTGAAATTCTTGATTTTTCGGTGGATAGTGAAATACAATAAAATACCATATAATCAAATTATCAGTGAAATACACTATTTATGACATCATAAGTGATTCAAGGCCACTTGGTTCGAACTCAAATTCTATTATAACTATTTGAGATCATATAAAATAAGACTATTCATAATCTTGGGTAAAAATATTATAATAACGATTAAAATAATGAAAAATACCCCTTCTCCTCCACTACAAATACCACCCTCACTCCCTCTTATTCCCACACTTCTCAAGCATTTATCTATGCCTAAATTATGCCCAACACTCCTCCCAAGGCTCTTCTGAACGTCCTAGATCTTCTAGACTCATCGATAGTCCAAAAACAAATCCCATAAGGAGTATCTGAATGAGAAGAGATCAAGAGGAAAACATCCTCTTTTATTTTCTTTCTTTTCTTTCATTTTATGTTATTCTCATCCTTTCCCTTTGTATTATTGCTCTAATACATAATTCCATATCCCACCTTACTATCCATATTATGTATGAGTGATGAGATATTCCCTTTCCTTAATCAAACTATTTTTATGAAATTTTAAGAGATGTCGTTAGGCGGCCGAATTTTCGTGAGAAATTTCTAATGTTTTCTTTTATTTCATGATTACTTTTTCTTATTTCCTCACCCCCTATAATCCAAGAGGCCTGCAATCGCTAGAATCATGTATATTCTGTATTTTATCTTGTTCATGGAAAATTCTTCGTCATTGTTCTTCTCCTCTCCCACCTATTCAAACAATTAAAAACATTGTCCATGTTGTGTTGAATTATCGACATCGTGGACGATCTGATTTCATTTTTCATTAAATCCTTCAAGTATTTTCATGAATCCATTTTTATGGTTGAACCAGATTTAAATATAATTTTTATATCTCTTCAATGGTTCTGGAATACATTTTAACACATGGTTTTAATTTATAAAATCAAATGAGGTCGTTATTATCAATGAAGCACTAAAATGATCTAAAAGAACATCATTAATGTTTTAACTTAGGAATCATCCTCATATTAAAAATCAAAATGATAAATTTTATAAATAATGGTACTTGAAATATTTAAATACCTTTCAATTCCTATTTTATAATTTCAAAACCAATGGACAAGAACATCCACCATGAACCAATCATGGAAATCATGTTAAGAACTCACCCAAAAACATTGCAAGAAGCAAAATACTAACAATTAAAGGGTAAAATAATGTTATGAAATGATAATATAAGTTGTTATAAACATGAAAATGTTACTTTAAACTAATAATAACACATTTTTAACCATTATATAAGATGTTTAAACAATTTTTAAGTAAGACAGACTCGAGGTAAGAGAAGTCCTAACCCGATTTCCATTCTTTTGGTTAACCTTCTACTTCATTATTTATGTGCTATTTAAATTGTTTTTGTGATTGGTTTTGTTTATATTATGTTTTATTAGGTGTATTTAAAGTATATATACATACTCCATCCACTCTATTAATTCTCTCTTTAATTGTATGATATTTATAAGGGGCTTTTCTTTAAAAATCCTCTTTTAAATTAGGTTTTACAAAATTCCAAAGTAATGTTTTTATGAAACTATTTATTTTTTATGATGATGTTTTGGTTCATAAGAATTATTTATGATGAAGGGTGAGACCAATATCTCCCTCCAATGCATTGGGTATGAGTATGTTGGAGGTCGGCTGTATTGTTACTCCACGTGTAACTGCGATGCTTACACAAGGTAAGGTAGTCGCGAGGGTTACAAATTATAAGGTAGCCAAGAATGGTTACACGATTATGTAAGTAATGCCCCAAGATACCTTTATGATTATATTTATGTGCTCATTTTTTTGGAGAGGTGATATATTATGTAAGTAATGCCCCAAGAATGGTTACACATTGGTAGATTTAATTAATTCCTAATAATTTTTTGGAGAGGTGATATATTATACGTGGTATAGGCATGTAGATAAAAAGTATATTTGTTTTGGGAAATCATAGAAATTTATTATGTTGTGATACGACGTCAATGATAAAGAGGTGTGCTCAAATTGCTAGTTAGGATAGTTAACACATGACCGATGAGATAACGTTATTTTGTTATTTTTATTAAGTTGATGGACTTGGAATTTATGCCTTCTTATTTTTTGATTTCAGCTGAGATGTTATGAGTACATGGTATTGAATGAATGAATTTGGGGGTACACCTAAATGGGTATGCTATATTTTTGTTTAGATGAGTAAATCAATAATTAATGTATGATATAAAAATGGAAAATATTTTCCTTGTTTTCAAGCATTTATATTTTGATATTATATATCAACTGGATTTCTTCCTCTAAATGTGTACTAGTGTTTGTGATCATGTTGTTTGATTTGAAATTAATGTCTTTTAATGGAATGTGAAACTCATATATGTGTATATTTTCATAAATTTAACAAGATAAGTTTATTGAGTATTTAGGGTCACATGATTCATTGAAAATATTCAAGATGACAGATTAAATAATCTATAGTTTTCATTTGTTGGTTTCATATTGTTTTGGTATGGACACTTGTGATGTTTTAGCCCTCTAAAACCTATTCATATAATGACCTTGATGTTTTATAGAGATTTTTTATGGTTTATATGACACCAGTGTTCCCTAAAACTCGGTATTAATGTTGTGGTTTATATATGGAAAGAGTAGATAATTACATGTGATTAATTATCAGATATGAAATGATAGTATCAATATATGAGACACCATTTTACAACTGATACAAATATAAATAAATTTTGATAGTGTAAATAATAAATTTCACATTACATATTGTATAATACTTATGGAATTTTGTAGTGATCTGTGGTAAATGATATTTAGCGCATCATGATATGATTATTGTAAAATATAATTTCATCATGATGAGGTGAATGATGGTGGTGGAGCCACGATATATTCAATATATAGGGTATAAATTCACATATGGGTTATTTGTTTTTAACTATTGTAATTATAGTGAAATGTATTATAACAATATTTTGGTTCTTTGAAAGAGAATGAGTTTTTTTCCTGATACGATTGATATGGAACCAAGGGAGTGGTATTAATATGGTGATTTGGGAATAATTTGAATTTATATTTCATGAATGAATATGTGGTTCTTGTAGTGTAGAATAGTTAAGGATTTTTGAAATGTTGACAAGGGAAATAGACCTTTAGTAATGCACATCATGATATTGTGTATGAATTTTGATTATTAAATGAGTTATAAAACCATATTAAAATGAATAGATATATAATTAGAATCATTGGTATGTTTCAATATGTGGGATTGCAAGAGAAATATAAGAGGGGATTAAGTTATTCTATATCTGTCTAATGATGGATATAATGGATTGATGATAATGGATTTTTATATTGAGTGTAGAAAATTAAATATTTAAAAAGGGAGTCATTATCACTTTGATATGATAGTTTTATATGTCTATTGTGAAATGTTAAATGAACCAAACAATGGTGGGCATGTCATTGAAATGGTTATCTGATATATTTAGTTCGATAATGTATTACAAATGAAAAAAATGATTGATATAAAGACCATTCATTTAAAATAGCATTATTTCATCATGTTTAGTGATTCATAGGAAATATATATTAGATAATGGTTGATAGTTATGGTGAAATATTTAATTAATGAAAATAATAAAGCTAGACTCACAAAGTGTCTTGAATGTCAGTGGTATTAAAATATACAATGGTAACTATATAATAGTTGGGTTCCTGTTTATTTTTTTCCTATAATTATACAATGTATTATGATGAGGAGGCATGGTTGATGATTCAGTGTGATGTAGTGAGACTTATGGAATACATATTATCGGTAATTTAAACCAATTATGTCAACTATATTTGGTCTAATAGTTCGAAAATGTAATGAAGAGCAGGGAATCAAAATAATTATTTTTATGAATTATTTGTTATTACGATTCTTTTAATATATATATATAGTAGTTTTAGCAACAACATTGTTTTTTATAGTTTCCCATTCATTGTTTTGTGTGATACTTTATAGAGAGATAAAATAGATAATTTAAGAAATAATATGATTTATATGGTGATGAGTTGATATGAAACTATGAATTTTATAGTTGGAGTGGGATTTTTTGTAGTCTCGACATTACAATAAACAAGTTTAGATAATGAAATTTGTTTATAAAATGAGGATTTGTTCTCATATAAATTAAATATGGTGAATATTTTGACAATGTAGAAAAAAAATCATTTAATTAGGATTATTTAATAACACTTTTTATATTGATTTTTTTTGAAAATTATAGTAAATGTGATTTTTCATATATTATGAAATTAATGGGAAACTCCATAAATGGGATTTCAATTGTAAGAAAAAATCAAAATTATTTTAACTGAGTATTATAGGGAACATTATTTTCATACATTCATATATGTATTGTATAAAATCGATGGGGATTCATTAATGTGAACCATTATTATAGGTGATTCACATCATTTTGTTAGTTGGGGTTTATTGTTTGATGAGTGGATGGTCCATGGTTAAAAATGTATAACAAATGTTCACAATATCATGAGGGTACTATGTCACACATTTCCTATAAGGCCCCAACCTTAAACATTACTTAATATTGAATTAAATTAATAATTCACATTGAGGATCTTTTCAGGTTTAGAGTTTTAGATAATTAGAACATAACTATTACATCTCAAAATATTTACAAAGTAGACACTTCTACCATGTTTCCATAGAATAAAAAACTCTTAAAAAGAAACATGTCTAGTTCCATGTTTTATATAGTATGACATTCCCTTGATTACATCCTTGACCTTATTCCACATTATGTCTTGTGAAAAACATTTCAAAAAAACTTGGGGTGAGCATAAAAAGTTCAGTAAGGTATACACAAAGAATGAAAACTGTTAGTTTTTCAAACATCAAGTAAACCATGTATATTTTATCAAAGTAATACCTTCACCGTCATGATGTAGTAAAAAAACTCTTCACTGAATAAAATATCATTACTTACATTTTTGTAACCAAAGGATTACCATAAAACCCATATAAAGAACACATAACATATATAAAGGTAACTTGGGATATAAACATTCTTAAGTGGAATAACCATACGGTCGACTTCCACACATATCACTTAATGGAATAGCCATACGGCCAATTTCGATACATACTTAATGGAATAGCCATACGGATGACTTCCATACCCAATGCATTGGAGGTTATAATGTAACCACCTGTCCTGGTATTCACGACACCACCCGTCATATGGTTCATCACGTAACCACCCGTCAAATGTCCAAGTACCATTATAAAATCATAAAACATAAAACCAATATAAAGGAATGATAACATTTCCACATTTCAATAACAATATATCATTTAAATATATCGACATAATAGAATCCTTTATCAAAACCATTTTCAATACCAAAATACATAAAAGAGTATATGGTATTTATTTTATTTTAAAAACATTACAACTTGTTGAGGAAGCCAAAGACCAAATAATACTCGCGGCGGCGGAAAAGGTCGTTGTCACCGCGTACGTTAAAAGAAACATTCCTTTTTGTCGTTTAGTAAAACGCTTCGTAGAAAAAGATTCCTTTTGTATAAAAGTAAAATTCAAAGGGGTTTATACACCGTATAAAAGAGGGTTGTGTATAAAACGAAATACGCCTCAATGAAAGGAGATTGAGACGAAATCCCTTACCTCAGGTCCGACATGACTCGATCGTTCTTTAACGTCCTGAATAATAAACTTGAGTTCATTTCTACTTGATTAAGAAACTTTTTAATGTTCATTATTCCTTTTATATCACTTATTTCCATGTTATAAACATTATGTAACCATTTAAGTTAATAATGTTTGTTTTATCGATATTTGGTTTTTAAGTCGAAAGTGGACTTCTTACAATTACATGTTATTCGTGTGGTCAAAGGTTCTTTATATCAAGAATGACATTCCTGATTTGGATATCATATATATCATATATATCCAGTATATATAGGTATTTATAATATTACAAAATCATTTAGAGGTAAGAAATGAAATGCACCGTTCATTGAGACGGTAAGCCGTACGTACGCATGAATGCTACTTTCATTTCTTTGTCATATTAATGAAATTAAAACTAAATGAGAGTTATGTATATTTTAATTCCAGAATTATATTCATCATTTAGATATATCATTCATTATATATATCCATTATATACATGTACTTTTAATAGTACATTACATTTGGGGATAAGAAATGAAATGCACCGTTCATGGAGACGGTAAGCCGTACGTACGCATGATCGCTACGTTCATTTATATCTCATACTTTAATGGAAAGAAAAAATAATGATATAGAGGTATATTATAATTCCATTATAACATAATATATAATAAAATTAAATCGATCCTTTATACGTCTCACATATGGCATTAACGAATCACATCACTTTGAGGGGGCGGTAGTCCTCACTTCCTTAAATGAAGATATCGTGTTTACCCAAAATGGAAACCATAAAGGTATGCCCAAAATGAAAAATACAGAATCTAAAGGAAAACATAAACATATTATATATCATATATTAATATAGTGTCATCTTAATGGCCACCTTTGAAGGTGTTAAAAGAATGTTGAACAATCATCGTTTCGGGAGGCAGAAATTCGCCATCCACGGAAACAGTATGTTCTTTAACCATTAGATGTAGGTGTGTGTAAGTGTAGCTCGAATACTTCTTATAACAACATCCTAGTATATTGAGAATACTGGAGTTGTTACAAAAGAAAAGAATAAAAAGAGTTTAGGGGGTTGGAGAAGCAAAATAAAACAAAAGGACTCAAAAGAAGACATTACCTTAAAATCGGGTAAGTCCCCTTGGTTTGAGCTCAAAGTCTTCCTTGAGAAGACTTCTGCACAAAGTGAGGCTTCAAGGAGTAATAGAGGGATGTGGTGATCCAAAATGGGAAGGGTTTGGCCGAGCCAGAGGCTTTGGGAGTGTGGTTAAGGAGGTAGAGTTGGGGGCCTTTTATAAGAGGACAGGAGGGGCACCCTTGTAATGTTACAAAATGTTACTTTATTTTCAAAATAGTTTCGGATTTTAAAGGTCCCACATTGATGTATTTATAGGATAAGGTGATATGGGTTCTAAATACACTCATCCAATAGGTTTTGTACATGTGTAGGTCTTAGATATTACATTATCTTTCCATTTTATTTAAATCGTTAAATAATGAGGTCATCACTGCATCATCATGATGTCATAAATAATTTAGTTTATTTAATGTCTAAAAATTATAAAAAAAATACTATGTTGTAGGAAATATTTTTATATTTCTAATGAAAATTTATAGACAAAAATATGACTTGTATAACCCCATGTAAAAATTGTTTTAGTAAAACATTTCATGTTTGTGTCATTTTTACTTTAACATTAAATAAAAAGTTATTTATGTAATTTCCCAACCAAAGTGGCTCCATGGGGTCCTCAAGTTGACCCATGGCTTGTCTTGGTCGGCCATGACACATCCAATAATGGTAGGAAATGTTTCAAGGTATTTTAATTTTATTATAACATCATTTTTGCCTTAAATTGCACTAATTACCTCTAATCGCGATTAAGAACTTAAAAGTTACTATTCACCAAAAAAATATTTTAATCTCATTGAACCAAATTTTAATTCTTAATAACAACCGTGTATATCGGATTTTTGAAATTCGAAACACAGAAGTGGTAAAATTTCATTTAAACGAAAAATCAGTTTTTATAAGTACCACTTAGTGGTTTCACTATTTATCAAAAATTGAAGTTTTTCAGAAAAATACCAAAACAACACCCTAAGCTATATTTGATATTCCGAATTCAAAAATGAATTCTACTTTACAAAATTCAAAACATATAAGTTGCATTAATTAATTTAATAATTAATTCCCGCTGTCAGAGCAAATAGCGTGTTTTTTATGAAACAATAAGTATCAAAAGATTGACACTATTTTAAGTCCGATTTCAAAGTGAAATTAATTCCAACGACCACTATTGGATTTAATGGTAAAAATATAATCTAATTTAACTTTAAACCCAATTAAAAAGATACTCTAATCATATAAATAAATTAGATTAAAAATAGGTTTTGAATTAAAATACAACATTTACACTATTCACTAAAAAAATGAACTTTATCAGAAAGATACCAAAAATTTACACAAAGTAAATTTTGATGTCCTGATTCTAAAGAAGAGTTTTATTTGGTCCAATAGAATGTATAAGAGTGAACAAAACTATATTTAATGACAGTTTTCCATCAAAAGGCGATAAGTGAACCTTTAGTGAAAACTATGGCATATACGCCTAAAATTGAATTCTTTCTGTATTTTAAGCCATTATCCTTTATTAGATAAATTTAAAAACATTTAACAAACATATATAATCATATTTTAGTTATTTCTATCCATTCCCACCAGTACAATGGCTACGTGTTAACTAACATTTAAAATAATATTATTTTATTACTAGTGTGCAATGTATGTTTTCAAAGGAACTCATCGTTGCGTATCGGGTATGCTATCGATCATAGAAACCCCTTTAAAGTAAAATTAATATTTAATTCGTAAATATTAATAAATATGAAAATTCTTTATTCTTTATTTACCTGGGATGTTACATCCTTCCCCCCTTTTGGGAATTGCGTCCTCGCAATTTTATTCACTTATCAAAATAAGTGGGGGTATTTATCCCTCATAGCATTTTCAGATTCCCACGTTGCCTCTTCAATCACATGGTTTTTCCACAAAACCTTTACCTGATGAATCACCTTATTCCGTAACACCTTCTCCCTATGGTCAAGAATCTGGATTGGTTGTTCTTCATAAGATAGGTTCTCCTCCAGCTGAACTACCTCTGGACTCAAAACATGAGATGGATCTGGCATATACTTCCTTAACATCGAAACGTGAAAAAAATTGTGTACCTAAGATAAACTCAGAGGTAAAGACACTCGGTAAGCAACAGATCCAACTTTCTCCAGAATTTCATATGGTCCAATGAACCTTGGACTCATCTTTCCTTTATTACCAAATCGAATCACACTTTTCCATGGAGAAACTTTTAGAAAAACAGGATCACCTACCTCGAAAGATATATCCTTCCTCCAGTTATCCGCATAACTCTTCTTCCTGCTCTGAGCTGTTCTCATGTGTTTCTGAATCAATTGAACTTTTTTCTGCCATCTCTTCTACCAATTCTGGTCCCATCAGCTTCCTTTCACCCACTTCATTCCAAAATGCTGGAGTTCGACACCGCTTCCCATATAATGCCTCAAATGGTGCCATCTGTATACTGGAATGAAAACCGTTATTATAAGAAAACTGAACCCAAAAAGATGTTGGTCCCAACTTCCCCGATAATCCATAGAACAAGCTTGTAGCATATCCTCCAAGGTCTGAATTGTTCGTTCTGACTGCCCATCTGATTGAGGATGAAAAGATGTACTAAAATTTAATTCTGTACCCAACGACTTCTGATGGCCTTTCCAAAAGATAGAAGTGAACCTGGGATCATGGTCAGATACAATGGAGAGGGGAACTCCATGTAACATGACTATCTCTTTAAGATACAAACGAGAATGTTGATCTAGGGAAAAAGTATCTCGTATAGCAAGGAAATGAGCAGATTTAGTCAAGCGATCAAAAATAACCCAAATTGCATTATTACCTCGAGATGTCTTCGGTAATCCCACAACAAAGTCCATGGATATATTCTACCATTTCCACTCTGACACTGGTAAAGGTTGAAGCATACCTTTCAGTAACTGCCACTCTGCTTTAACCTGTTGACATGTCAAACACTTCACAGTAAAATCAGTAATATCTCTTTTCATTCCATCCCACCAGTAATACTCCCGAAGATCTCTGTACATCTTAGTACTGCCAGGATGAACTGAAAACTAAGAACTATGAGCTTCACATAACAACTCTCTCTTCAACTATGAATCACAAGGCACACACAATCTCTTCCCAAATCTCAAAACACAATCACTATCAATGTTTAATTCATGCAACTTACCTTTCTGAACCAGCTCTACCTTTTTCTGCAACTCACTATCTTGCTTCTGTGCTTGCTTGATTCTGTCTGATAGAGAAGATTTCACTGATACCTGAAACAAAACAGAAGAACTTCCTGCACCAACAACTTCTATGCCAAAGTTCATCAAATACTTAACCAAAGGATCACGTTCCAAACACAACATTTCTAATGAAGCATTAGTTTTTCGACTCAAAGCATCAGCCACTTTATTTGCTTTTCTCGGATGGTAATGAATTGTATAATCATAATCCTTGATTAATTCTAGCCATCTCCTTTGACTCATGTTCAACTCTTTCTGAGTGAATATATACTTTAAACTTTTGTGATCAGTATATACTTCACACTTTACTCCATACAAATGATGCCTCCAAATTTTTAAAGAAAAAACAACAGCAGCTAATTCCAAATCATGTGTAGGGTAAATTACCTCATGAGTTTTCAACTGTCGTGAAGCATAAGCAATTACCTGATCATTCTGCATTAGGACGCAACCAAGTCCTTTCAATGAAGCATCACTGTAGATAACCAACTCACCATTCCTGGAAGGTACTGCCAAAACTGGAGCATTCACCAATCTTCTTTTCAACTCCTGATTCAACTGAGCCATCACTGCAACAAACTTCTCAATTCTAATTCTGACCATCATAGTATGCTGATTTGGATGGTCATTTCCCTCAGTATGCCTTCCCAAAAAAAAGCTTCTCGGTTTCCTCTATGAAAAACCATTCTTAACACTGAAATACATTAGGTGAAGCAATATGGTAATCTTTAAATGCTATATCATTTTAATCGTACCATAAATTAACTTATAATTTTACACTTTTCTAACTCCTAAAGTTGTCTAAACCGCCCTCTGATACCAACCATAAGGCCCCGGCCTTAAACATTACTTAATATTGAATTAAATGAATAATTCACATTGAGGATCTTTTCAGGTTTAGAGTTTTAGAGAATTAGAACATAACTATTACATCTCAAAAGATTTACAAAGTAGACACTTCTACCAAGTTTCCATAGAATAAAAAACTCTTAAAAAGAAAAATGTCTAGTTCAATGTTTTATATAGCATGAAATTCCCTTGATCCCATCCTTGACCTTATTCCACATTAAGTCCTGTGAAAAACATTTCAAAAAAACTTGCTGTGAGCATAAAAAGCTCAGTAAGGTATACACAAAGAATGAAAACTGTTAGTTTTTCAAACATCAAGTAAACCATGTATACTTTATCAAAGTAATACCTTCACCTTCATGAAGTAGTAAAAAAACTCTTCACTGAATAAAATATCATTACTTACCTTTTTGTAACCAAAGGATTACCATAAAACCCATATAAAGAACACATAACATATATAATGGTAACTTGGGACATAAAAATACTTAAGTGGAATAATCATACGGTCGACTTCCACACATATCACTTAATGGAATAGCCATACGGCCAATTTCCATACATACATAATGGAATAGCCATACGACCGACTTCCATACCCAATGCATTGGAGGTTATAACGTAACCACCCGTCCTGGTATTCACGGCACCACCTGTCATATGGTTCATCACGTAACCACCCGTCAAATGTACAAGTACCATTATAAAATCATAAAAAATAAAACCAATATAAAGGAATGATAACATTTCCACATTTCAATCCCAATATATCATTTAAATATATTTACATAATAGAATCATTTATCAAAACCATTTTCAATACCAAAATACTTAAAAGATTATATGGTATTTATTTTATTTTAAAAACATTACAGCTTGTTGAGGAAGCCAAAGACCAAATAATACTCACGGCAACGGAAAAGGTCGTTGTCACCGCGTATGTTAAAAGAAACATTCCTTTTTGTCATTTAGTAAAATGCTTCGTAGAAAAAGATTCCATTTGAATAAAAGTAAAATTCAAAGGGGTTTATACACCGTATAAAAGATAGTTGTGTATAAAATGAAATATTCCACAATGAAAGGAGATTAAGACGAAATCCCTTACCTCGGGTCCGACTTGACTCGATCGTTCTTTAACGTCCTGAATAGTAAACATGAGTTAATTTCTCCTTGATTAAGAACCTTTTTAAAGTTCATTATTCCTTTTATATCACTTATTTCCATGTAATAAACATTATGTAACCATTTAAGTTAATAATGTTTGTTTTGTCGATTTTTGGTTCTTAAGTCGAAAGTGGACTTCTTACAATTACATGTTGTTCGTGTGGTCAAAGGTTCATTATATCCAGAATGAAATTCCTTATTTATATATCATGTATATCATATATATCCATAATATAAATTTATTTATAATATTACATAATCATTTAGAGGTAAGAAATGAAATGCACCGTTCATGGAGACGGTAAGCCGTACATACGCATGAACGCTACTTTCATTTCTTTGTCATATTAATAGAATTAAAACTAAATGAGAGGTATGTATATTTTAATTCCAGAATTATATTCATCATTTAGATATATAATTAATTATATATATCCATTATATACATGTACTTTTAATAGTACATTACATTTGGGGATAAGAAATGAAATGCACCGTTCATGGAGACGGTAAGCCGTACGTACGCATGAACGCTACTTTCATTTCTATCTCATACTTTAATGGAAAGAAAAAATAATGATATAGAGGTATATTATAATTCTAGTATAAAATCATATATAATAACTTTAAATTCATCCTTTATACGTCCCACTTATGGCATTAACGAATCACATCACTTTGAGGGGGCGGTAGTCCGCACTTCCTTAAATGAAGATATCGTGTTTACCCAAAATGGAAACCATAAAGGTATTCCCAAAATGAAAAATACATAATCTTAAGGAAAACATAAACATATTATATATCATATATAAATATAGTGTCATCTTTATGGCCACCTTTGAAGGTGTTAAAATAATGTTGAACAATCATCGTTTCGGGAGGCAGAAATTCGCCATCCACGGAAACATTATGTTCATTAACCATTAGATGTAAGTGTTTGTAAGTGTATCTCGAATACATCTTATAACAACGTCGTAGTATATTTAGGATATTGGAGTTGTTACAAAAGAAAATAATAAAAAGAGTTTAGGGGGTTGGAGAAGCAAAATAAAACAAAAGGACACAAACGAAGACATTACCTTAAAATCGGGTAACTCCCCTTGGTTTGAGCTCAAAGGCTTCCTTGGAAAGACTTATACACAATGTAAGGCTTCAATGAGTGATATAGGGATGTGGAGAGCCAAAATGAGAAGGGGTTGGCCGAGCCAAAGGCGTTGGGAGTGTGGGTAAGGAGGTAGAGGTGGGGGCCTTTTATAAGAGGGGAGGAGGGGCACTCTTGTAATGTTACAAAATGTTACTTTATTTTCAAAATCGTTTCGGATTTTAAAGGTCCCAAATTGATGTATTTAGAGGATAAGGTGATAAGGGTTCTAAATCCACTCATCAAATAGGTTTTGGACATGTTTAGGTCTTAGATATTACATTATCTTTCTATTTTATTTAAATTGTTAAATAATGAGGTCATCGCTGCATCATCCTGATGTCAAAAATAATTTAATTTATCTAATGTCTAAAAATTATAAAAAAAATACTAGGTTGTAGTAAATCTTTTTATATTTCTAATGAATATTTATAGTCAAAAATTTGACTTGTATAACTCCATGTAACAATTGTTTTAGTAAAACATCTCATGTTTGTGTCATTTTTTACTTTAACATTAAATAAAAAGTTATTTATGTCATTTCCAAACCAAAGTGGATCCATGGGGTCCCCAAGTTGACCCATGGCTTGTCTTGGTCGGCCATGACACATCTAATAAGGGTAGTACATGTTTCAAGGTATTTTCATTTTATTATAACATCATTTTTTCCTTAAATTGCACTAATTTCTCTAATCGCGATTAAGAACTTAAAAGTTACTATTCACCAAAAAAATATTTTAATCTCATTAAACCAAATTTTACTTCTTAATAACAACCGTGTATGTCGGATTTTTGAAATTAAAAATAGAGAAGTGGTAAAATTTCATCTAAACGAAAAATCAGTTTTTATAAGTACCACTTAGTGGTTTCACTATTCATCAAAAATTGAAGTTTTTCAGAAAAATACCAAAACGTAACCCTAAGCTATATTTGATATTCCGAATTCAAAATTGAAGACTATTTTACAAAATTCAAAACATATAAGTTTCATTAATTAATTTAATAATTAATTCCCGCTGTCAGAGCAAATAGCGTGTTTTTATGAAACAATAACTATCAAAAGATTGACACTAGTTTAAGTCCGATTTCAAAGTGAAATTAATTCAACGACCACTATTGGATTTAATGGTAAAAATATATTCAAATTTCACTTTAAAACCAATTCAAAAGATACTCTAATAATATAAATAAATTAGATTAAAAATAGGTTTTGTATTAAAATACTACATTTTACATTATTCATTAAAAAAATGAACTTTATCGGAAAGATACCAAAAATTTACACAAAGTAAATTTTGATGTCCCGATTCTAAAGAAGAGTTTTATTTGGTCCAATAGAATGTATAAGAGTGAACAAAACTATATTTAATGACGGTTCGCCATCAAAAGGCGATAAGTGAACCTTTAGTGAAAACTAGGGCATATAAGTCTAAAATTGAATTCTTTCCGTATTTTAAGCCTTTATCCTTTATTAGATAAATGTAAAAACATATAACAAACATATATAATCATATTTTAGTTATTTCTATCCATTGCCGTCAGTACAACGTCTACGTGTTAACTAACATTTAAAATAATATTATTTTATTACTAGTGTGCAACGTAAGTTTTCAAAGGAACTCATCGTTACGTATCAGGTACGCTATCGATCATAGCAACCCCTTTAAAGTAAAATTAATATTTAATTTTTAAATATTAATAAATATGAAAATTCTTTATTCTTTATTTACCTGGGATGTTACATTTCCCAATGTGTGTCATATTGTGGTGCATATTTTTGTTGCATATTTAATTACCTGAAAAAGTAAGGTTCATGAGATGTTATTTTGTGGAATGGGTAATTAGACAATTAATATAACTCCAATATGTAGGGTTTTTTGTGAGGAATTATTATTTAAATTTATCACAAAATGGTGGTGTTTTTCATTATATGATGGTGACAATTACATATCCCCTATGATAAAATTTTAATAAAGTGTGATGAAATATATCATGGGTGTCATGAAAATTATATATTGTCTGAGTTTCCCATTTTATATTTCCATTTATTTATTTTGTGGGAGTGTATACTATTGTCCTATGGATTGGATCATTATATAACATATATCCATTGGGATCTTATAATATATTTAACATGTTGATCAGAACCCTAAAGGGTTGTTTCAATTCTATGGAGGGAGAAGGTCAAGCCATTAAAGCATGGGGATGTGACTTTGGTTCTCCTTGAGGGAGGTGCACCATTCCCAAATCAAATGGTCCATAACATGAAGGTTTTATAAATTAGTCCAGATAATTTTATGTTCAATAAGAGTCATGTATTAATTTATCATTTTCATATTATTCAAATTATTTGTTCATTAGTGATCTGGTTTTCTAAAGAATACATCCCCTTTTAGATTTCATAATTTATCAGATGTGTTAGAAAAGAGAGTTCAAATTCACACCACATTCACATATCCCTTTTAAAAACCATTATATTTGTTGATTTATGGTCACATCAACTACATTTATTATATTATATATTCATAATATTTTGGTTTCTTCCTCTTTTATTGTTCACTTTATTGTTTTATTTGAGGGAGTATTTCCAGAAAATTACATTAAACTAAATTATAACTAAGTTGATATAATATAGATTATGAATGTATATACAGAATTATATTTTCTTTAATATTCACAAAACATATTGAGTCTATATTACCATTTTATTTATCATTGATTGACTAAAATATATCATGGAAATATGGATTCCCTATGTTTTATGAAGATTGAAGAAAATATTTTTGTTATGAGTTATTTATTTTATTTTAGTGTTTAGGTGATTTTTATGAATTTTCTGAATATGAAAATTTGGGCTATTGTCTGATTTATATAATACATAATGTTATGAAATTAGAATAACTCTTCATTTATAGATAAATTTATATGGGATCAACCACTTATTAGTTCAGTTATTATTCGAAAGAATTATTTATTCAACTTATTATATTTTTAATTTTTTTTATACATTGAATATACTTTTTCGTAATAAGATATTGAATAATTGATGAAAAAAGTGATTTATGTTAGCTGGTGATGATCATCTGATCACATTAAATTATGTTAGATATGAATTAATTATGAGTAAAACTCTGGAAATGTATGATCCCCCTAAAAAAAGACTTATAATTATGAATTTTTTTTGTAAAACATGTCATATTTGGTCTCTCAACTTTTGTGTGACTTACATTTAAAATTTTCATTTTTTACATTAACATTTGCACAGTATAAAGAAACTTCCCTCATCTAAAATGAACCTTTATAATGTAGTAGGGTTCTTTTGTTGCTGATAGAAATCCATTTGATCATAAATATTTTAAATTATATATATAGACACCAATGGATTATAAATTTATGAAATGATATTTAATGGTCATATATATACGTTATATTTGTTATCATTCAGTAAGGGGTTGTAGTGGATGATAAATAGATGGTATATGGGTTCAATTCATAGCACCCAGGGATATATATTATAATTCAAGAGAGTTAATTTATGTGTTTAGGGAGTGTTCTTATTCTAATATATTGTGTATTGGAAACAATATTTATAGTGCTAAGGATAATATAGATGTTTAGTCTATGTAAACATCCCTACCATGTCCTAAGTAGTGAGACGACCGTTGTTCCATCATTTTAGTGTCATGAATGTTTTTTTATATAATCAAAACAATTAATTATTGAAT
This sequence comes from Viscum album, assembly GCA_963277665.1. Taxonomy (NCBI): domain Eukaryota; kingdom Viridiplantae; phylum Streptophyta; class Magnoliopsida; order Santalales; family Viscaceae; genus Viscum; species Viscum album. The sequence goes on along the minus strand of OY728150.1, from coordinate 1,135,985,387 downwards.
AATGTTTTTATTAATTGAAGAAGATAATTTCATATATCTTTATCATTTGACCATAGAATTTTGTAATAATTATATTGAGACAATTTGGGGTGTCCATATATTAGTGTGAATTAGTATTCCAAAAGTGTATTTCTGTTACCATGACAACCATAATGATTAGTGGATCAATTAATATAACATATTATCAAACTACTTTAAATTTTAAAATTCTAATATCATGCATGATTTAGTGGGATTTCATATAAATGTGATATATGATATGGTTAGATTCAAATAAGTTTTTATGACAAATATATTGATTTTTTGGTGGGGTGATCCTCCCACCAGGTGTACATAATTGAAATAGTTTTTCATGGGAAACACTTCAAATCGATGAATTATATGTGATATTTTATTGGGTGTTCCATTCACCCACATTGTGTTTGTAAATAAATTTTTTCTATGTAGATTACTCATAAAAAAACTAGAAAAGATATTTTTATTTGATTGAAGCTCCCCCTCAACAGGTGTAATGAAATGACATATTTCTCGTTGGGCCACTAATAACACTAAGTAAGTATGTAAGAAATATATTTTTTGATAGATTCTTAATAATGGAATACTTATAAAATAAATTATAAGAGGTATCATCTAACACCAAAGTGTTTATATAGGATAACATTATGTGATTTCTTTTTTTCCCATATGTGTACCATAATTTGTAAATTATAGGTTTTTGAATTTTTTCTCCAAATGTATTTATATATAAGTTTTTAATGATTTAAATCATCTCCAAATATGTACATAATTGTGATAATTGTTTTTGGTATTCCATTCTATAGAGTGTTCAAATATTTTATCATGATGGATAGGTTCCCCATGGGGTTTATAAACGATAACATTCTATATTGTCCACTCTTCTCCAAATGCATTTTTACATGAGGTGCTTCTGGAAAGGCATCTCCATATTCCAAACAATTTTTATTTAAAAAAATGTAGTTGGTTAAATCCAACACCCCACTAGGTTATAATATATGTAAATATTAGAGGGGTACTGATCCTCTTCCACGTATAGTAAAATGTTATATTTTGTGGGGGGTTCATTCCATATTGTTGTTATAAATGTCATATATCATTTATAGAGACATATATTAATGGTATACTTATCTTTTTTTACTTGGTGTAATATTATACCATGAGTATTGAAAATTATATGTTTTATTAAAATTTAAATTTATTATTAAATTATTAAATCATATCACATCATGCGTAAATGTAATATACAATCTATGATTTTGATATTGTTTATCTTTTCCTATTGAGTCTTCCTCACATGGTAATGTGGTAACCCATGAATATTTCTAATGAAACTGAACTATAGGTTGAATGTATATGTATAGAAGATTCTTGATGTTTTTTGATGTATCTAGATTTATTGGATTAATTTATATGTTCAGACTGAGTTGAGAAATTTGAATATGTAATTATTATTTTTATTTTTTTTGGGTTCTGTATATATACAATGTTATCAATGATATATTTTTTATTACTCCCTATATAATGTGATAATATTTTCCCATCCTATTATAGAGTGGATTATTATTTTGATATTAAATGATTATTCTTTAATATTATTATTATCTTATCTATATTGTATTTTGATTTCCTAATATTTATGTTATTGTTAGTGGTCATTTATGAGATTAATGTCCCCCCATGACATTTATGTAGGCACTCATAAATGGACAGTAGAGTCTTCCATATATGGAGGCCTACATGTGGTCCTATGGTGAAACAATATGATTACTCTAGTGTAAACCATGTTACGATTTTATAAAGTGGTTTATTTCCCCCAATAAATGTTGAATTAATGAAATAATGAAATTACAATGTGATTTTATATACATAAACAATAAAGATGCATATAATAATGTGAGGCATATATCCAAGATCTTGAAAACCCCAAATATAGGATAGTGAGCCTCATGGGAGAAAATATCATCATTGAGTTATGTTTTTATTATCAAATATGCATATGGAAACGAATAAGAATAATATTGTGTTACTTGGAAAATTATTCTATCCAAAAAGGTTTTGGACTTATTTCAAGATAAGAGGTTGTGATGAATGAATTATCCCATTATATTATCATATAGAAACATAAAATGTAGAGAAACACCATATTAGGGAGTGGGGTAGGTTTGTGAAGAAAAAAAATAAAAATAAATGAAGGAACAAAGAGCCTAATAAATTATATTATTCATTAGAGTTTTGGGATATTACTAATCACATCATAATATTGTAATAACCATTAATAACAAATATAATATAAATATAGATCTTATATAATCATTTAATATAGAAATGATAAAGGAATTAGTTTCATAATAATGTTATAATAAATATTAAAATGATTTTTTTTTGGTTTTATAAATAAATAAAGAATATTTTTAATTTTAAAATTAAATTGTAAAATAAATAATTTTTTTAATTTCTAAAATAAGAAGAAACAATTGATGAATAAATGATATAACTATAATTTAATTTCATTATAAACGAATCATTTGTGGTCGATATAATAAAATATGAAGGACGTAAAATATGTATATACCAAGAAGAAAAAATAAATGAAATAAATAAATAAAATAGAAATTGGATTCAGTGATGATTCATATAAATAATAGAAAAATTGAATGAAAGTGATGATAAATGTAAGAAATAATTAAGTTTTTATAGTAAAATACAATAAGATTCATTTTTTATCATCGCATTTACGCCACAAAATTTCAAAATAAAGGTATTTAAATTAAATAATAGACGGTTGTATTTTATTATTTTTATTATTTTTTCATAATTTAAATCAATTTAATTTAACTCATAACATTTTACTTATTTAAAAATTATATACTAACGTTCATTTTTCTTTAACTTATTTTTTTCATGAATTCATAATTTTTATTCATTAATTTTATTGCAATTATAAATGACATTTCAAATACTATATATAAACATAGAATTATGTTGTATATATAGTTTAGGATATTTTCAATTGACGGTCGTGATATGTTTGGAACTGAAGAAATCCTCATATATAATTAACATACCATTAATGAGTAGTGCCAATAATGGGAGAAAATAATATCGCATATTCATTTTTAGTCAATTGTATAAATAAAATAATTTATATTTTTGATGGACTAAGAGACATCTTAGTTAGTAAGAAAGTAAGAACCAATAATGTCCAAACAATAGGTAAACAAGCCATTTAAACTAAATTATTAATATATGGATGTGATGATATTATGTGTTCAAATATTTTTAATTAAATTTCCACATTATAATAATATCATTAACATAATATTAAGTCATTTAGGTCTCTAAGGATTGCGGTTGAATGACAACAGAAAAAACTATAAGATCTAAGAATGAATAAAATTATATCATTTTATTTTACATTTTATAATCATTCTGATTTTTGATATAAAAATATTTAGAGTGATAGGGTATAAATATACATTAAAAGGAGGTCTAAATTTTATTAAATTTTTTAATATTATTACAATATGTCAAATAATATTATTATTGGTTTCTTTTACGATTGTGGTTAGAATTTCATTTAAATTATAATTTATTATTATTTTTAACCACCAAAACAATAAATAATTTTTTATGATAAATAGTTATTAAGGAGAAAATGATATATAGTATTTTATGGAATATATTATATTTCATTGAAATTGGATAAGTACAGACGTTATTGAATTTTTTTTAATTACAATTATTCATATTTTGTGGTTCTAAATTAATTTCTAAATATATTATGTAATTTTATTATCTATATAATTTAATAATCCAACTGTTTTTTTTCAAATTATATATATATATCTGTCATTAAATTTAAGGTTTTTCATAAAATTACCAAAAAAAATTAATCATGAAATATTTAAATGTTAAGATTAAAAAATGCTATCACTTTTAATAAAAACATTTTTTAAAATTGTAAAATAAAAAAAAATTAATATTAATTTGATAATACATGAAAAATAAAAAAAACATTACATAATCTCTATTATATAAACATTATATATGATAGATATTCATAAAACCATACTACCCAAACGGTTAGAGTCATTATGGATTAGCATCATGAATGTATCATTACAAATTTCTTATTTAGAATATCTAATAAAAATATCCATAAAAAATTAAGTTTCAATGTAATTCCATAAACAAAAAGAACCATATAAATTTGTGAGCATAAATTTTTTATCATGTCAAACATATTGGCTGTTTGTGTGATTGTGTTAGATCATAAGCATGCAAAAAAACATGAATGTAGTATAATTATTTATTTTAATAAATCCATGAATTATAATAGTGTTTAAAAAATCTCTATGGATGAATATATAACATCAACATATGATATATATATATATATACCATCTACTATGATATTTCATGAATGATACATTTATAATGAGACATTTATTATAACATTAACATGTGTTATAACATACAAATGTGGCATAAGAAAATGAAAAAGAAATGGGAACATTATGAGAAAATATAATCATTGCCACACATTTATAAGTGACTTACATAATGATTCCCTCACATTATCAATGAATAATAACGCCATAAACTGATATAATTTTCTAGTAGACCTAATAATTTTCAGTCAATATGTTATTAATAAACCTAAAATGTCCACACATTATGTTAATAAAAATAAACAAATTCTCTTATATTATATTGTAAAGATACCCAAGAATTTACACATAACAAATCATTATATCATGAGAAATAAATCACTAAAAAATTAAATAGAGATATATGTTAGAGGATATCACCCATTAAATAATTAGAATACATAAAATGTGTGACACACTAAATCAATCATCTATATCAATAAGATATATAATTGTAATGAAAATATGTGTCACAATATTTTAAAACATTTCCATTAAAAATCACAGAAATTATTTCTATTGGAGCTAACAAAATTTAAATTTAAACAAATAAATATATAATTTTGAAACTTTTATTGGTAATTTATTATTATCCTAATTAGAGATATATAATTTTTGAGATATTATTGAAAATTAATTATAAACCATAGAATGAATATTCATAATTAATATTGGATGTTTTGATAAAATCATTGTTAGAAGAACCATTATGAAATAAATTTTGGATTTAAAATTGAAATTTCTTGTAAAGAAAAAATTATTTTAGATTCTATTTTTAATAAAACAACATTCTAAAAACAAATTTCTATTTAATCATTTTGAAGTAGAAGATATAAATATAGAAAATGAGATGAAATTCATTATAATAATTTTATATAAAAATAAAAAAACTTATATAAATACACATGTAATAAAAAATTATTCTAGAATGAGATAAAAATAAATATAAATAGCTGAAAAGAAAAATCATATATTGATTTAACAAAAATATGTCGACATATTTTTAGAAACAAATATTTTTGGCTTGGAGTAAAAATAACCCACAATGATGTTGAAAATTATTCTTAATGACATCCCAACATAACAATTAATGAAATTTAAAAATGAAAATTATATGACATAAAAATTTTATTTCACCAAATGGATAGAAAATTCCATGAAAAAATATGTAATTAAAAATAAATGTGGATTTACATAAAAAATAATTGAGTATATTAAATTTTTATAAATGATATTTTTTCAAAAGAAAAAAATGGCGTAAAACCATTACATTAGATTTATATTTATTCAGATGCTCAATAACAACATTGATGAAATCACTACCTCTCATAATGACTTCCCTTAGAGTTACAAATTTTAGCTACCTTATTTAGACAAGAGGATTCCAAACATGGCAGGGTAATATAAGGGATAAACAGTGGGTAGATATTCATGATGGGATCAATAGATAGATTAGTGTTATAGTGGGTTTATTAAAGAAAAGTATATAGGTTAAAATAATTGATATTTATCTAGAATCATAAAATAGGTGAAAGGTAATGTTAGAATCTCTAGTGAGATATGTTTTTTATGTAATGAAATATTTTTATGAATGGTGATATCTATACCCATGTGGAACTATACTCATTTAAAAAATGTTTATAAAATTTTGGTGTCATAATAGTTCATCCATATAATCTTATCCCTTTTTTGATGTTTTGTTGATTAATTATTTACTAACAAAATTATATTTCAAAAAAAAATGAAAAATTATCAATATTAAAAATTTTACAATTTATTTATAAATGATTAGTTTTTTCACTATCTCTTGAATTTATATTTCTTGATATTTGAAAATTTTATTTTATATTATTAAAAATTTATAGGAAAAAAATTAATGTACAAATATAAAATTTTATATATTATTTTTTCTTATTATAATTTCAAATAATTTGATATTTAAAATGACAGTTACTATATAAGAATGTTTATTTAAAAAATTAATTGTGGTCATCATTCAAATTTATAAAAGTTTTTGGATTTTTTAAAATAAATTCACAACAATTACAAAAGGATGTCATTGCGAATAACTATTACAACATTCCCATGGTTACTAACATTTACCTCAGACACATGTTTTTGTGTATTAAAATAATATATTGCTCACTAAACTCATCAAACATGATGATTCCCAGTATGAAATAAACATTATCAAAATAAATTTCAAAATATATTAATTCACAATTATTTTAAAAAAAACATATAATGTGTACAACAACTTTTAAGAAATATTAATATAATGTATACTAAGAATTTATAATTATTCTTTTCCATGTAAAATCAATATGGAAAAAAAATTCATTATTATATAATCATTATATTTCTTTAATAATATTATTCGATAGTGATGAATTTATTTTGTAAATACCCCAAAATAACATGTAGAAATTATATAATCAATTAAAAAATTCGTATTAAAATAAAGTGATATTATTAGTTGTTCATTCTTTATTCTATATTTTTAAATAATAAAAAATTAAAAATTCCAATAAATCATTTTAAATAAAATAATTATTTCTTAATAAAAACCAATTTAAAAGCATATGTTATGGAAATTATTATTAATGACGTGACAAGAAAATTATACAATATATTAGATAATTAATTTCATGTCCAAACCATCATATCTCATTCATAAATATAAATTTACAAGTTTAATATAAGAATTAGTTGTATGATAGGCAATGGTGGTTTTAATAGGTGTTGATTCACCTATAATAAATAACACAGTGACTGAAGTTATTTTAAAAATATAAAACATATTATTTCTATCATGATGTATTTATAGAAATTCAATCTGGAATGGACTAGTGAAAGATCATGTGACACTAAATCCTTTAAAATATTCAAAATCCGACTCTTATAATGAATAAAACAACTAAATAAAAAACGTTATTCTCATTTATACAAATATTTTCAAATTGGGTAACTTCAAATTATACTAGTAATTTTTTCAACTATGTCACAACAATAACATTTTTATAATATATTAATTTTAATTAATGTTGATACTTATTAAAATTTCTTATAACAGAACATTATAGATATATATTGAGTAAACAAATCACCTCAATGTCTATAAAATACAAATAACCATATACACTTAATATTCATAGAGTATAATGGTCATATTCAATTTCAATATATTTCCATCCATAAATGAAAATATAATTTGTCCAATTATTTTTCATTCCAAAGAATATATTTTATTATATGTTGAATTTATATCCATAAATCCATTTATACAATCAATATTATTATCACAATAGAATACTATAAAGATAATTATTTGATATTCATGGTATTGTAATTTAAAAAAGTTTGTTGTATATTTCATATTTTTTATCACATTGTATTATAAAAATACATTAGCTTTTAAATCTCGTTGTAATCTTTTTCCAACAAGAAACAACATTATGGTCTATTTTATCATTTATTTCTGTGAAAACATTGTCACTAAAAATATTATTAACTTGTTGAAAATTTTAATTGAAATCCAATTTTTTTATACTATCCCGATTAATGATTTTATTTATAGAAATTATATTTGTTATATGAAAAAATTATTTTTCTTCTCATTCAATCAATATATTCCCATGAAGATTCTATGAACATATGATTTCACCATAAGACAATGACTTTTGGATCTTCATTTTTTGTCCATTTGTCAATTTAATATCTGATATCCATTATTGTTTAGTTACAACTGTGAACATATTGACGTTTCATTGATATTGAGATTATAATATGGGAGTATTCTAGTACATACCAAATAAAAAATAATAGATCGAAAAAATAATATACAATGAGTGGTATGGGAAATGTGTTGACCGATATGATATAATTATTACATGGTAAATATTAGCATAGGGGGAAAATTTATATCTCCTAAAAATTCACTTAATATAGATACTATGAAAAATATCCCACGAATAAACATGAGGGAATACATTTCTTCAAAATGAAAACTATATATCTCAATAATTAGTAATTTTTTGTTCTCTTATAACCTTTATGATAATTTTATATATTAAAATTTTATTTAAATCATTAGTATAATTTTAAAATAACGCAATTTCCCATAACTGTTCTATTTCTATAATAATATTATAATTTGAGTGTTTTACATATCATAAAATATAAAACCTCATATTCATCCATTGTCATTTCAGAGTAGAAAATATTTTATTTTAGAACTCAGAAAATGGAAGATGGTTTCCCCAACATCATTTGAAATGCAATTATCATAATTTCAACACATATTCTATAGTTTATAAAGAACATTCAAATTAACTATAAATTTTATGATATTAAGAAAATATATTGATCATCAAATTATCCAATTAATAAAAATGAAACCATAATTCAGATATTAAAAAATTATATCCATTATATTTAATTTAATGTTGAAGTCTATATAGACATACCACCTAGTGGACATTCATCATATGTTTTTGATCGATTAATAAATATTCCCAAAATACTATTGAAATTTCATGGAATTATAACTAGATCAACTGCTACATAAACAAAACGGTTTCCTTTATATGACATTTGAATACCAATGATGCAATTTGTGGTGAATTTAACCCATTTAATAATATGAAAATGTAATGTTTTAATAACACATACATATTTCTAGTATTCAAACAATACAATTTATAATTTCATGTAAGGAGATATATATTTCAAAATATACATCATTAGGTTATCCCGCTTGATATTCTTTTTATGATATATATACATCATATTTATTATATGGAAAATAGTTATTGATCAGATATGTGCATCATCAAATATAATTCATCAATATTTGTTTTATATCTATATTCCAAATCATATAATTCCATCAATTTCATTTTTGAACTCTAGGAAAAAATATTTCTCTTTATATCCCTATCATTTTTAAACTTCTTTTTGATCATCGTATAAATGGATACAATAGATATAAATTTGTAATGGTATGATTACATCCCATCCTTATAGTTCATATTTCAATCAATTTAATGGAAAATGGAATAAGATATATTTTAAAACATATTTTGTATAAGAGAGTGTGATTCTTCTTAAATAAAGTAGCATCTACTATGTTTTAACTCATAGGATTGTAATGTATTTAAAAATAATAGTCCATGATATACTCTAACCATTTAAATTACTTTCTATTTAACTCATTATATATATATATATATTAATATCATGTGGCCCTTATAGATATCAACCTTCTAAAAATAGATGTAACAACATGAATATCAAGAGTATATTTTCATTTCATATAAATAAAACAAATTAAAAAACATATAGTCCATGTAACTACAAAATAAGAGGAATAATTATTTCTTTCTAATAGAATAAATGTAACAAAATTATAAAAAAAAAGAATTATAATAAGTACAAAATTTTTAATATTATCTATATATAAAACTTTTATTTCTCATAATTTTTTCATATATGTCATTATTGCTTTATTTAAAAGTAAAATGTTTAATATTCAGAATTTATTTCTAGAAATAAGAAATTCATTTTTTATTCATCATAATAAAATAGATTAAGGGGAATATATATATATTTAATAAATATTAATTTTGATGAGAATAATAAAAAATTCTGACGTTACAAATAATGTAACTTTTATAATATTATTATCAAATAAGAATGAATTAAAAATATATGTTCCCATATCATGATAAAATATTTCATTGAGGAGTAAAATTATGTGTATAAAAAAATTATGATGAATTTTGAGAATCAATCATAACAATTTGTTAGGTTTTATTATTTTGTTATGAAATAATATATTTTAATCCATTTCCATTTATTATGTATTTACTAGTATAATTTTTTTTTCAATATCATTGATAAAGGGATGTTCTTTATCCATATAACAATAAATTCTATGTGTATCAATTTTAGAGTAGATTTGATATATATTACTATTTATCGTTTCAAATATTGTAATATATTTTTTTTCCTAGGTTATGTTTCAAAAAATAAATATTATTTTTCTTAATACAATGAGCTGTGACAATGTAGTATTCTCATTAATGGTGAGCCCATTATTGATACTGTAAAAATAAAAAAAATATTAATACGACATATATTTAATAACTCTATAATAGAGGATTCTATCCGAAATCTAATTCTATTGTAGAATTTATATCATAAATATTACCATTGGTGATACATAACATTGAAGAACAATATATTATTGGGTTTAGAGTTATCATGGGAAGATAGAGAAATAAATAAATAAATAAATTATATTTAACAATTATATTTTTTATTATGATCAAACCCATATTACATATATATAGAATGTTATGGATTATACTTAGGGCTAACTCCCTAAGATATGAGACTTATAGAGGAGATTTTTGGGGTTTTTAGTGGATGAATGAATATTATATCATGGATCGATGATCAGTGTGATGTAGAGTTAGAGGATATAACTAATAATGGAAATTCATAGCCTTTCTTTGAAAACTATCGATTTAATCTATTAGTATGGTGATTTTGTTATTCTACGTTCATCCAATTTTCTTATCGCTTTTCAAACATTGATCAATTCTCTGATGGTGGATTGATTCGTCCAATCATATTTGACTTATTTTATAGTTATTTTCAAGGGTGTTTGTTTGGATACTTTTTAATCAATATAATATCAATAAATCAATGAATTTCAAAACAAGTTCACAAGGATAGTTCCTAATTTATTGGTTATTTTATTCCATTTTCAATTTTTTACACGATCATAATAAGAATTTTTTTTGCATGATGATCAATTAATTCATGGTATTTGATTGTTTTGTGACAGTTCATCTTCCCAATATATCAACATTGTGGGTGTGGTTCAGGGTAATGGTTCACAAATGAATGAAAGTGATCAAAGGTGGATCATATCAGTCTTCTGTTTCCCATTCTACCTATTTCTACATGTGTTTATGGAACTTACCTCTTCAATGGTTTCTAGATTACATTTTTTTACTAGAAATAAATTTTGGAGAGATGAATTCCATGTTAGAATAGATTTCCAATACATGGTAAATATTTGAGGTGGATCCAGAGGTGATTGACGTGTGGGAATAAGGGTGAGTGATCCAAAAGTGTCATAAATTATTCCATTACGCAACATTTAATCTATAGATACAAATAGTGTGGGACCCAATGGATACAATTCTACTGTATCCACGAAATGATAAGGATCGCATCTAGTGTGTCATGTGTGACATGAATCTTGTACCTTGGATAATGGCTTAATAATTAAAATATGTATTGAAATTTCTTTTATAAAGGAAAGCACACATGTATGGTTTGATTAAATGGTCATGGAATGGTACTCAAACATGGTCTATTACATGTGCATTTCATGATATGCTGTGTCAAGACCACATTTATTTGGAATGTAAAATGGCTCAAGCAGTGTGTTGGCTATCCAGTAAACATTGTTTACTAAGAGAAGAAATTCCATGTATTCGGATAATTACATGTATTGTGAGATAGTGGGTCATGAGCATACCATTAGTTGGGATAACACATATTTTTCCTCATGAACATATCATCTACTCCGCATAGATTGTTTAGTACACTTCATTTCATCACTATAAACAAAGATCAGTATATTGAAATACCGTTGTCCATTATCATTAGGGTACTATGTTGATTTACTTCCCAAAAAAGGAATTCTAATACCTTCAATGGGATTGGTATCGTATAATGTTTTTTCTATCCCTCCTTGAGATTTTGGTAGAATCCTATATCATTTATAAGGGGGGTTTGTTCTATCTTCATGGAAACTACGCATATGGATGCAATTATATATTTAGAAAGCAAATATAAAATGTTTTATAGTGTTATCAAGTTTCCATGGATATAATCCCCTATATAGATGTAGTTGTCATCTAATATCCATTAGCATATATTAGAGAGGAATGCTGAGGATGTCCTATCTGATGAGTTTCATCTATGATAACATGTCCTTTGGAGAAATACCTATGAGATGATCCAGACAAGTAATCCTTAAGAAGAATAATATTTAGGGATGTATTGGTTGAGTAAATTTGAGAATGGTTTTCTATAATGATGATATCTATAGTTTATTAGTGTTATGTCTCATATCATTTATACATATATTATGTTGTTATTAATATGCTTCAATGCTTTATTCTTAGTTTTTTCTAGGATTTCATCTGGGTATTCTTATACTCAACAATACATGGGATCTTATAGAACTTGTCATGTATTCTGTAAGAAACTTGATATTTTATGGTGTCCTAGGTGGATTGAGAAAAGTATGATCGTGTATTTGGATAAACCGATATAGTTATTTACTAAGTGCCACATTTTTTTAGACCATTCCTTTGGAGCGGTTTTTACTAATTTTAATTTCTTTGTAATGTTATTATATGGTCACCATTTATCACCTCCCATAAATTTTATCATACAATGATGTTGGAAATATGATGTTCTTACATTTACTATATCAGTTTTAATATACATTACAATAATTTTATGGGCATGAATATGATTATTTGTCTATATAGGTACTTGTTCTATGTAATCCCATTTTTCAAATATTGATACACGACACTCTTCGATAGCCACTTGACTATTAGATGCAGGATTTTAGTAGTCTCACTCAGCATAAAACCAGCCATGTGGGCCCTATTTGGTCATGTTGTGACATAGTGGTATCAGATATGGAGTGGTATATATCTACATTCCAACATATTCTTGTCTGATTGAGTGGGACACATTAGTGGTGAGTATAATAGAATATAAGACACTGATATTGAGAATTGATTATTGGATGATGGGATTTTAGACCACCATCGTATATTTCCAATGATAATATTAGAGATGTGGGAATATGACACACTAGAGGATATTATACCAGTGAATCATATTGACAATTCTAGGATCTTATAAAGGATCTAGTTACCCTTGGTAGATATAATACTTTTATTTTGATGGTAGGGAAAATCCTGTTCGAGATTGTCAAACCCCCTCTATGGATGATAGGGAGATGATCAATGTACCAACCTAGAAGAGACAAAGAAGTGATAATGGAGGTTTAAATTATATAAAAAACTAATTTGGTGATGTTAAAGAATTATTATAATTAATATTTTTGATCTATTTCCAACACCACCCCTGGTAGAACATGCTAGGTTTAGAGAACTGGTTGTCACAAAAAATTATAGTTGTAGGCACTAGATGTCAACTTCCCTTTGGGATTCATGTATTATTAGATGTATGGTCCATGAATTATCTACATTAGTACCTAAAAAGTTAATTTTGTTGGGAAAATATTTATTCATATAAAATCATTGGTTCGAGACCAACAAATTTAATTTTTTGTAATTATTTTGAACAATACACTTGAAGACAATCCCCAGTGGTGACAAAGTGAAATTATATATAAAAATGGTGCAACATGGGTACTAGAGGAGAAATCCTCATATTATATCTCTTTATAGAACAAATGATTAATTAAAATTTCATCATATAAATGTACTGGATATCCGTTTTATATTCCTGGATAGACTGTATCATGTAGAATATGCTTTGTGCCAAAATTGATCTAGAGTGGTAATCTATCAGGGTTAAAAATGAATACTAGATATATTTTTATATAAATCATGAATGATATTCTACTAAATTACACAATAGTTTTCTAGAAACGATATTGGATAAGTGGAAGCTATGATATACGATTTTCCTAGAATGTTGGTTTAGTATTTCTATCAATTTTTAGATTGCACGAAAAGCTTACCTCCTTATTTATAAATAAATATCTATAAAAAATATCACCATAGGCTTTCCATTTTATCTATTAAATAATATCATATTACTCATGATTAGATTTGATAGCTGAGAGTAGAGTTGGAGTAATTACATTAGATTTTATTGAGACCGAATGTTTCCCCCTAGGAAGTGCTACTACTGTTCTCCAACATGGTGGACAAGATTTTTGTGGTTTTATGTTTATTATCATCACCATAATCATGATTCCTTAAAAAATACTATATGTTAATGATCAAAATCCACATAAATTTGTTGATAGTAGAGGGGTGGTTTTAATTTATTATCCTCCAGTCAATATATCACCAACTACATGTTTGAGACCCAGATACAATGAAGACTCTATTACAATGTCATTATGGTACATATGTGTTAATTTTGATTTTGTTAGTAAGAAAAATATCTCACATGTGTTCAATAGACTGGTGAACTGGATCATCCATCCTTTCATATTCTGGTTCATGTGTTTCTTCATTGAATAAATCTTGTTGTAATCAACTTTCGTGGAGTGTCATGGATGACATATTATAAAGGTGTTGGACATACTCCAGAAAAACACCATTACAAGATCGTAAAAAAAATATTTTTTATATTATGGTTTTATAATGATTTGGACACATTATTGTGGACGATGGTGTTACAATGGAAAAAATGAAGGGGGGGGGGAATGTCAGATTGCGAGCCACCAAAGGAAATGATATAGGTACTAATATTCATTGGTTTCATAGATAATATATAAGAATCATTCCCAATTTATCAATAATAATGAATCCATTGACATATTTTATCCTGTATGGGATGTTTTTATTATAATATATAGGTACAATCTTTCCTTTCTGGTGAAGGATTGAATATAGACCAACACACCCATAATAAAATTATCAATGTAGGGTTTCAAATATGTAGTGTTTTATTGTACCTTATGGTAAAAACATAATTATTCTCTAATATAGAGTCAGAATTTTGATTTACTATTAGTCTAATTAGTAGGAACAAAATTAGAAATACTACATGATCCAATATTTTGTGTTTATAGTGGTAGTCATCAACAAAAAGATGTGGTGACACTACCTTATGGGTTCGTGGTGTATCATTTATTATGAACTTAAGTGTATCATGTATTTAATATCATAGAAGGATTTATTTTGGAGATATATAAAATTGTTTTAATTTCTATAGGAATATTTATTCGATAAATATTTTTAAGCATGGAAGGGAAACATAGTGGAATAAGGACATTTCTAGATATCATTCTCATAGTTTTCAATTGATACTTATGAGAATGTTTCCTCTTTAAATTTCTTCGTTTGTAGAAAATAATGGTATATCACATAAAGAGTATATTTTTTCTAGAACAGATATTATAATCTGTGTTAGGGAGTTTTAGTATGAATATATAGTATTTGAGACCATAAAATTTCAAATATACAAAAAGATGTTATCAAACTGTATTTTCATATAGTGGAGAGCACGTCAACATCTTTACAAAAACAATTATGCTAACAAATACATTGTAAGAGGAGGTGATTATGTATTATTATACACCCCCTATATTTTTATATCAACGTCTGTAAATTATATACATGGACCTATATGTCATTATTGTTTCCATGTATGATGAAGATCCATAGAGATTTTTTTAGTAGAAGAATAACATATCATTAGGCGAAGTGTATCCACCAAATTCTAGTGGGTTTATAATAACACATTAATATGATAATGAATATGTAGGATTGGATGTTAGTGGAAATCATGAAGGGACAATCATGCATGACCAAAGGATATGATTCTATCTGGGTTTCCATAGTCTGACTCAGAATGTCGACCTACTTCCCAGTTTTCTGGGACTATAGGGTAGTTGAGTACATGGTGTTCTTTTATGTGTAGTAGATAGTATACATACATATTTTTTCCTTAATGTTAATTTTAAAACATTATTATCACATAAATCCACACATATATAGAGGATTTTATGACAATAGTATGAAATTTCATTATTTGAACATTATGTTTCACCCCTAGAATGAAGGGAAAATATCGTATAAAAATAATATTTCAAAGCACATACATTTGGCATGTGTGATGGACTATGTAAATAGATTGAATTATTATACACCCTTATAGGAGTTTAATAAAAAACGATTTCCATTCCCCCATCGATATGACGCGATTCATGTCATTGTATGGGTGATAGTGAAGGTCACCATAATATTTTAATATTCCAATATAGATATAAGTGATTATACTAGACAATGTATGATCCATGAAAGAGATGGTTCAAAACATTTTTAAGTAGATGATGACTACCCAGAGTCATCATAATTCCAAAAAAGAAAAATGAAATTGGCCATTGGTGTTCTATTTGGCCGATCATGTGCTTCAAAAAGCCTCACCATGAAATATATTACATAGAAAATGTATGGGTAATAAGAAATCATTGATATTTTACAACCCACTATATATAATATATAAAATCAAAGATGTAACTACCCAAATATTCATTAATGAAATTTTATATTGGTGTATTTAAATGTCTTTTATGGTTATGTAAAACTTATGCACTAAGTTGGTTTTAGGTTTTGGTTTTCAAAATAAATATAAGAATTGTGACTATTGCTAATATAGTCTTTGAACAGTGATCACATGATTAGTATAAATATAGGGCTTTATCAAACCCAACATACTCGAAAAAATGAAGTGATGGCCTTATCCAGTAGACTATCCCTGTACGAATCCTATTTGTCAAAGATCAAAAAGGATGTGGCGTCATTGGGCTTCTCTCTTGACCAAGCCCAAGTCGATCTTGAACATGTTAAGCTTGAGTAGAATCGACTACGTGGAGAAGTGGAAGTTGATAAAGATTACCACCCGAGTGAAGTTATCCGAGCCACCCCATGAGTCTGTCACCATTTCACACCATACCCTTCAGACATATGCGAGTGTTATAAGGGGTTATGTATCGAGACCCTTGCATTATAACTATGTACATTATTTTTGTATAAAGAATGTGATTAATTTTAGTACCGTTACTATTTAAATAGTTTTTAATGAAAAAATATTATTTTTAGTTAATATTCAACTAAGATATCAATTTTTGATTAATTTATAAAATTTTTAATTAAATAATATTTTAATAAATTATTATTATTATTATTAAATTACTTCTTTTTAAATCTAAATTATCGTTTAATTTTATGAATGCAATTGTAATTTTATTATGTTTTGAAAGTATTTTTTGTGAAAACCCATGAATTTTGGATAAATGTTGGTTTTTATTTTAAAATTATAATTTCCCATATTTTAAAAACAATTTAGATAAAATGAATATTATTTTTGGAATCAGGACGTCGAAATAATCCAATGGTTAATTTTTTATAATTTTCTGAGACAGTTGAAATTTTGTGTAAAAAATAAATACCATTTAAATATATAATGTGTTTTATGACATAATAATGACCTAATAGTGATGTAATAAAATACTATTAACATAATGTTTACCATAATATAATTTACCATTAAAATCATGTGATTTTGGGTCTATTTGATTTATTTTACAATGCTTTAGTGGACCCTTCATGTCTTGTAAAACATATTGTCTTTTTAAATTGTTTTCCTTAAGTGTGTGACTCACCTCCACATATGTAACCATTTTATTTTAAGACCTTAGGCCATTGGACAAATAAAATATTGTTTTCCACTCCCATTTTTAAAATACCATGGGAAAAACCGTGGGCTGTTTTGTGATTTTGATTCGATTAATGTGAGATGTCCCAAACATAAATAATAACGAATTCCTTCTCCTTTCCTATATATACCCACCCATGCTCCCATATAATATTCACTAAAATCCTTTGGAGTTCGACAAAACTTTTCCATATTCACTCCATAATCCTTCAAAGGAGACCCAATCTCTCTAGAATCCTCTCTCAAGATTTTGTGAACACACTTCAAAGTAAGGAATTTCTTCATTTCTCAATTTTTCCAATTTATTTTATGAGTTTATACCCTTTTTCAATTAAAAATGTTGGGGTATGATTTCTCACCTTCCCCATACCCCCTATTTATTTTTGGATGATGTTAGACCCCTTTCACTCTCATTAATGGATCCCATGTACTCTGGTTACCATGCTGAAAATCCGTGAGGGATTTCTCTCTATTCTTTTACATCAAAGTATTTATTTTGTATTATGCTTCTAAATTACATTAATTTTTTTGGGAAATGTATATATATGACCCCCTTACTGTCCATTTCAAGTAAATATGATAAGAATCCAATTTCTCTATCACTAACCATTTTCATGAATCCTTATGTCATGCAGTTATGCAGCCAAAATTGCACCGCATTTTCCCAAGACATGATCATTCTGTATTGAATACCATACCCATGCCTCTATAAAGGGTATCCACCTTTATTCACATATACATATTGAATGTTAGTTTCATGTATTTACTCCACATTACTCAATCATGGAAGAACTTATGATGTTGATTGATTCCATGTAATATGATCCATTAGCAGACTTATGCATGAAATAAAATGTTTAAGACGGGTGTGCCCTAATAGTGCTCAAATGCATTGGTTGGAGTATAGTATCATAATACATCATGTGAAACCTGTGATTACTCATGGTAATTTTAGTGCAACGAGGGTTTACTCAAGCTTCATGTGCAATGAGGGTTTACGCATGCTCCATGTGAAATGAGCCTTACCTTATGCTAATCTCATGTTAAGTATTATTTCCAAATATCTACTATATGATTCTCATTCTTTATCATTCCTTTGTGTTTATATTTCTCTTGTTACCTATTGACATGCCTCTTGTCTAAAATGTATTGTATTCCTCGTGTTATTCCATGTTTATTCCCTTACTGGGATTTATAGATTACTATTTTCTTATGCATGTCCCCGGGTTATCCTATGCATTGCTAAGTACGAGGGAATGTAGTGGTCATGTAAAAGAAGTTTTCAATAACTATTTTCAGTGTTTTTTGTTCTATGTTGATATGTAATCATCCTAAGCCTCAATGAAACTAGACCTCTTGATCTTCTATGTTTTTACAATTGAATTTTATGTAATAAATCATGTTTAAGTGTGTAATGAAGACCACTGTTTTATAATTTGTATAAGAGGATATGTTTAGTTTTTATTTGGTAATAGGATTAGAAAACCATAGTGAAGCCATAGAGGCATACCAATGTATAATAAAAACATCCATATGTTTTTTTGAGTATTAATAATGTGGTATATCAAATAAATTAAATCTTGTATGGATATGAGTTCGTAGAGGCAGCTCTCGAATAGCTGTACCTAGAGGTGATAACCCCGACAAAGATTTTCTGGCTTCACCTTGGGTATCCTGATACAAGACAATGGTCCTGGTTGCACACATGGTTACTACAATCCAAGTGGATATGCTTTGGTAAATTCACAAGACCTGTATGAACCATTATTTAGGGAATAAAAAAATCCCCTTAGAATATATGTTAGAAAGTAGATCAGGGATAACATAAATTGAAGCCAACAGATTCATAAGTTAAAGAAATAAAAGCTATTTACAAGTCATCCGTTTGTTAATTCTATTCCCCTTTATGTTCTTAACTGTTTAAGATACCCATCGCTATGTATAATTTCAATATAGTAGATCCATAATTGAGAAGTAAATGGTTGGGTTATTTGTCGATAGTTTAATGAAATATTTTTAATATATAATGTTTAGTATAAAAATCCCAACATCATCACAAATCAGGGATGCAAATATGTTGGTGATTACAAAAACTGGGGAAATCATTTCATACCATATATATAACTCCTCCCCTATCCTAATTGGTGTATTGAACTTCCCAGAAAACCTCATCATACTCCCTTTTGTTGAATTTTATGCAATTCCTGGCAAGGATTGGATTTCCTCATATAGAGAAATCATAAATTTCTATGAGAGGGAAATCACTTTCCATGTGGTGAATCAGCCCATGATTTTGTACAAGTGGAAGGAGGAAGATGAATCTTTTATAGCTCCATCATCTCAAGCATGGATATTACTGCCCTATGAGCACACATATCTGACTCAGATGACTGAGTCAAAAGTGGAAAGCATTCTTGAAGACAATCCTACTATGAAGGAATTCATGGGAGTGTTTCCCAAGAAATTTCATGGCCTTACTCATAGAAGAGATGTTTAATTCATTATTGATCTTATACATGAGGAATTTTTAATATCCAAGACTCTGTATAGAATGGATTCTATGAAGATTGAGGAGTTGAAAAACAACTATAAGAGAATCTAGATAAAGGGTTTATACACCCATGTGCTTCGCCATGGGTTGCCCCAGTCCTCTTCATCCCGAAGAAGGATGGTTCAATGCGCCTTTGCATCGATTATCGCGAGATTAAAAAATTACGATAATGAACAAGTATCCTCTCCCACAAATTGATGACTTATTCTATCAGCTGTGTGGTGAAAAATACTTCTCCAAGGTAGATTTGTGGTCAGGATAGTATCATGTAAGGGTGAAGAAGGAAGATATCCCCAGGACTGCTTTTCGTACAAGATATGGGCACTATGAATTCATAGTAATGCCTTTCGAACTCTCTAATGCTTTAGAAATATTCATGTAATTGAAGAATATAGTCTTTAGTGGTTACCTCAACAAATTAGTAGTAGTATTTATTGATTATATTCTAATATACTCCAAAACCAAGGAGGATCATGGGGAGAAAATAAGAACAGTACAAGAGACCTTACGAAAGTAGAAGCAATATGGAAAATATAGAAAGTGTGAGTTCTGGTTGAGGGATGACTCATTCATGGGCCATATCATCACAAGAAATGGGATATATGTGGATCACTCTAAGATAGCTGAAATAGTGGGATGACCGAGGCCATAATCGGTAATGGATATCGGTATCATCTTGGGGTTAGCTGGATATTATCGACGATTTGTGAGAAATTTATCACGATTGTCCAAATCTCATAGCATGCATAATTATAAGAGAGTAATGTTTTCATGGAGTGATGAATGTGAAGAAAGATTCAAGGAGTTGAAAATTAGGCTTAACTCTGTGCATGTTATCACATTACCCACAAGTGGAGAACTTTTTTTTGTATTCAATGATTCTTTGAAGAAGGGTTTGGGCTGTGTGTTGATGAACAATGACAAAGACATTGCCAATGTATCATGGAATTTGAATGACCATTAGAAAAACTATCCAACACATGATCTAGAGTTATCTGTGGTGACATTCTCTCTAAAATTTCGGTGGCATTATCTCTTTGGGGTGAAGTGTAAAATATACACACACCAAAAAATCCACAAGTATATATTCCAAAAGAATGAGTTGAATATAAGGTAATAAATATTGTTATAGCTAATCCATGACTATGAATGCTCAATCCATTACCACCATGATAAATCAAACAAGGTAAGAGATGGTCTAAGTAGAAAACACCCAATGATTCTATCATTTAAATGATCTTACGAGTATCCAATCTTCTTAGATTTGATGAATATGGACATGAGAATCATAATGAAAAGAACATCATCAATCTTTCCCAGATGATTGCTCAATCATCTTTTTTGGAAAGGATAAAGAATGATCAATAGGATGATGTTGGAATTCAGAATAATGATGAAGCTATCAGAAAAGGGAAATAATTTGATTTCAATGTTAATGAAAAGGGAATTGTGAGATTTGGGAAAAGATTATGTCTTCCATCATGTCTGGAGCTGAAGAAGGAACTTTTAGATGATGCACACAGTTCAAATTTCCCTATTCACCCAGGAAACATAACGATGTATCGAGATCTCCAAGAGTATTATTTGTGGTATAATATGAATAAAGAGATCGCTGAGTATCCATCAAAGTGCCTGGTGTGTTGGAATGTGAAGGCATACAGGAAGATGTCTAAGGGGGTGATGCAATCATTTCTTATTACAACATGGAAATGGACGAACATAAATAGGGACATTGTCACTGGTCTTCTGAAGACATCAAAATGCAACAATTCAATCTGGGTTGTTGTGGATCATCTTACAAAATATGCACACATCATTGCAATTCATGAGGATTTCTCATTGGATCAACTAGCACAGATATACATCTGGGATGTGGTAAGGTAGCATGAATTACCATTATCTATTGTATGTGATCAAGATCTATGATTAATATCTATGTTTTGGAAGAGTATTCCACATGGTCTGGATACTGAAATGAACTTCAGTATGACCCATCATCCTCAAATGGATGGCTAATCTGAGCAAACCATTTAAACACTAGAGGATATGTTATGATAATGTTCTACGGACATCAAAGGAGGGTGGGACCAATATCATCCACTGGTTGAATTCTCATACAATAACACATTCCACTCGGGAATCCGAATGGCACCATATGAATCTTTGTATGAGAAGAGTTGCAAAACACTAACATGTTTGGATTAAGTTGGTGAGTGTAAGATTCTAGGACCATAAATCGTCGAAGAAGTGGTGGAGAAGGTGAAAACCGTCTAACAGCATATTAAGGCACCCCATAGTCAACACAAGATTTATAAAGATAACCGTCAATGAGGACATGATATTAAAGTTGTAGATATGGTATTTCTACGCTTATCTATTTGGAATAAGGTCATGAGTATTGGAATGAAAGGGAAGTTAATCCCTAGGTACATCTCCCCCTTTGAGATTTGTGATTGTGTAAGGGTTGTGGCCTATCGGCTAGCACTTCCACCTACCAAGGCCAATGTACATGATGTGTTTCATATATCCCTCTTAATCATGTACATACAAGACCCTTAACATGTACTATCTTCAGAGGTAGTACAGGTAAGGGATGATCTTTCTTTGCAGGAGAGACCACTGAAGATCTTAGATCTAGAGAAAAAATTCTACAAAATAAAACAATGCCACTCATGAATGTGTTGTTGTGAAACCACAAGTTTGAGGAAGCGATGTGGGAATAAGAGGATGTGATGAAGAAAATTAACCCACATTTTTTTTAGTATGGGCAAAGAAAATTTCAAGGACGAAATTTCTTAAGGGGGAATATTGCAACAAACCGAAAATCCATTAATGAAACTTTATCATGGACTATTTAAATTTCTCCTTTTGGTTATGTAAAACGTATAAACTTATTTGGTTTTATGTTTTGGATTTTAAAATACCATTACGAATTGTGACCGTTGCTAATATATCCTTTGAAAAGTGACCACATTATTAGTATAAATATATGGCTTTACCAAATGTAATTTACTCAGAAAAAGGAAGAAATGGCCTCATCTAGTAGGCTTGTCCCATACGAAGCCCATTTTTCGGTGCTCGGAAAGGTGGTGGCATCATAGCTTCTTTTTTTGACCAAGCTGAAGTCAATCTTGAACACGTTAAGCTTGAACGGAACCGACTACAAGGAGAAGTGGAAGATAATAGAGATTACCACCAAAGAATTGTTATCTGAGCCACCCCATGAGTCTGTCACCATCACACACCTTACCCTTCGGTCAAATGATTTTGTTATAAGCTGTTATTTTACGATACCCTAGCACTATAACTATGTATGTTATTTTTTATAAATAATGTTTATTCATTTTATTATTGTTACTTTCTATATAGTTTTTAGAGAAAAAAATATTATTTTTAATTAATATTCAACCCAGAAATCTATTTTGATCAATTAATGGATTTTTAAATAAAATTAAAATTTTATAAAATATTATATTATTATTAATCAAAATTTATATAATATAAATTAGAGTATAATTTTATGAATGCAATTGTAATTTTTAATAAGGTTTGAAATTTGTTTTTGTCAAAACCCATGACTTTTGGATAAATGTATTTTTTTATTTTAAAAGTAATAATTCACATATTTAAAAAAATTAGATAAAATTAATATTATTTTTGAAATCAGGATATCAAAATTATCCAATGGTGAATTTTTCATAATTTTCTAAGACAGTCGATATTTTGGGTAAAAATTAAATACTATTTAAATATATAATGTGTTTTATGACATCATAATGACCCAATATTGATGTAATAAAATACTATATACATTATGTTTGGCCAATATATTTTTTACAATTTAAATAATGTGATTTTTGGTTTGTTTGATTTATTTTACAAAGCTTTAGTGGACCCTTCAAGGATTATAAAACTTTTTGTTCTTTTAAATTTTTTTCCTTTAGAGTGTGACTCATCTCCACATAAGAAACCCTATTATTATAAGAAGTTCATCCATTTGACTTATAAAATATTTTTTTTCCACTCCCCTTTTGAAAAAACCATGGTAAAAAAACCCTGGGTTGGTTTGTGGTTTTGATTAGTTTAATGTGAGGTGTCCCAAACCTAAATAAATAATCCCCTCTCCTTTCCTATATAAACCCACTCATGATCCTACATCCAATTCACTAAAATCCGTTCTAGTTAGACCCTCCCCTGACATCCCCTCTCTATAATCCTACCAAGGTTTCCCAATCTCTCAAGAAGCCTCTCTCAATCCTCTCCCATGCGTTTGGGATCGCACTTCCAAGTACGAGATTTCTTCTATTCTCATTTTCTCTAATTTTCATTAAGTTGTTATGCCATTTTGTTTTAAATTAAAAATTTTGGGGTATGATTTCACAACTCCCACATACCAACCTATTTTTTTAGATGATGGTAGATCCCATTATCTCTCATTAATGGATCCCATGTACACCTACTACCTTGCTGAAAATCTGTGAGGGATTTCTCTCTCCTCTTTTACATAAAAAAATTTATTTTGTATTATGAATATAAATTCAATTAATTTTTTGGGAGATGAATATATATGACCCCTTTACTATCCATTTCATTTAAATATTTCAAGACACCCATTTCTCTCTTGTCAACCACTTTCATGAATCCTTATGTCACACAGTTATGCGGCCAAAATAACACCACATTTTTTCAAGACAAGATCATTATGTAGTGAATACCGTACCCATGTCTCTATCAAGGGTATTCAGCTTTAAGAACATATACATATTTAATGGTACTTTCATGTATATAATCCACATCACTTAATCATGTAATAACTTTTAATGTTTATTGGTTCCATTTTATATGATCCATGTGGCACACTTATGCATGAAGTGAAATGTTTAAGATGGGTGCGCCCTGATAGAGCTCTAATGCATTGATTGAAGAATAATATCATGATATGTATTGTGCAATAATTGATGACTCATTCTAATTCATGTTCAATGAGGGTTTACTTGTGCTTCATTTTCAATGAGGGTTTACTCAAGCCTCATGTTCGATGAGCCTCAGCTCATACTAATATGATGTTAAGTGTTGTTGCCACATCTCCATGTTATTATTTTCATTCATTATCATGACTTTATGTTAGTGTTTCTATTGTTCCCTATAGATATTCCTATTGTTTAACATGTATTTTATTCCTCATGTTATTCCATGTTTATTCCCTTACTGGGCTTTATATCTCGTCCTTTTCTTATGCATGTCCTTACATTATCCTATTCAATTCAAAGTATGACAGAATGTAGTGGTCATGTAAAGGATGTTTTAAATAAATATGATGGGTGTTTTATGTTATAGGTTGTTATGTAATGATCATGATCCCCAAATACACTAGACATTTCGATCTTCTATGTTGTATGAAGCGTCTCTTATGTAATAAATCATGTTTAAGTGTGTTGTAAAGAGTAGGGTTGTAATAAAATCTGTGATTTATAATGTATACATGATGTTGTATGTATAATGGTAATAGATGGATTCCATGGGTTTTGGATAATGATTAATGTGATGAACCTATCACAAGTTATTAACATGGGTTATCTTTTAACAACCCTGCATTTTATTACAATCATAAACATGATTTATTACATAAACTCTTCACTTGATAAAACATGTAAGATCGAGAGGTATAGTATCATTGGGGATTAAGAAAATTACATAATAGCTTAGAACATAATACACACAACATATTTATTGAAAACATTGTTCACATGACCACTACATTCCCTCATACGTAGCATTGCATTGGATAACCTGAGGACATGCATAAGAAAAGGGTTAGCTATAAAGCCTAGTAAAGGAATAAACATTGAATAACATGTGGAATACAATACATGTTAGTCAATAGGAAGATAAATGGATCATACTATAAACATAACTATAAAGTCAAGATAAATCTGTATAATCATAACATGGAAATGTGGCAACAACATTTAACATTGAATTAGAATTAGCCAAGGCTCATTGCACAAGTAGCATGAGTAAATCCTCATTGCACATGAAGCATGAGTAAAGCCTCATTGATCAAGAATGACAATGTGTCTACTCCCATTTCACATGTCGTATCATAATAATATACTTTACCAAATTCAGTGGAGCGCTATCAAGGCACACCCTTGTTAATTATTTCATTTCATGTATAAATGTGCCTCATGGATCATATAACACGGAATCAATCAACATCATAAGCTATTCCAAAAGTAAGTAATGCAGAATAAATACATGAAATTACCATTATATATGTATATGGGCATAATTCTGAATACTATAGAGAGAGACTTGGGTATGGTATTCACTACAAAATGATATTGTCTTGAAAAACGTGGTGCAATTTCTCCAGCATAACAACGTGACATAAGGATTCATGAAAATGGTTGATGAGATAGAAAAGAGTATCTCATCATATTTACATGAAATGGACAGTAAGGGGGTCATATAGATACATGTCCAAAAAAACATAATGGAATATAAATGCATAATAAAAAAGAATTACATGGATGTAAAAGAGGAGAGAGAAATCTCTCACGGAATTTCAGCATGGTTACAGGTGTATATGAGAGGCATTAATGAGAAAGAAAGGGATCTCTCATCATCCAAACATAAATAGATCAGTATTGGGGAGGTGTGAAATCATACCCTGCCATTTTTTTCAACAAAAGGGCATAACAACTTAACGATAATTGAACAAAAATGAGAAAGGAATTAATCCCTTACTTGGAAGCGTGATCCCAAAGCATGGGAGAGGATAGAGAGAGGCTTCATTGGAGCTTGTGGCACCATGGGAGGATTTTAGAGAATGGAGGAGAGGTGTTTTTAAAACTCCAAACACTTTTATTGAAGAGTAAGTGGGATCTTGGGTGGGTTTATATTGGAAAGGAGAGGGAATTCCTTATTATTTAGGTTTTGGACACCTCACATTAAAATAATCAAAAACACAAACCACCCCATGGTTTTTTCCAATAGTTTTTTCTAAAGGGGAGTGGAAAACAATATTTTATATGGAAAATGGCATTACATCTTAATATAATATATTTTCTTATGTGTAGTTTAGTCACACTATCAAGGAAAATAATTTAGAATGACAAAATGTTTTATAAGCCTTGAAGAGTCCACTATAACACTGTAAAATAAATAAAATATACCTAAAATCACATTATTTAAATTGTAAAACATATAGTGGCAGAACATAATGTTTATAGTACTTTATTACATCACTATTGAGTTATTATGATGTCATAAAACACATTATATATTTAAATGGTATTTTATTTTTTACCTAATAATTCGGCTGTCTCAGAAAATTATGAAAAATTCCCTGTTGGATAATTTTGACATACTGATTGAAAAAACAATATTCATTTTATATAAAAAAATAACATAATATGTCAATTTTTCCTTTTATAATAAAAACTAACATTTATAAAAAATTCTTCAGTTTTGACAAAAACAACTTTCAAACATTAATAAAAACAACAATTGCATTCATAAAATTATATGCTAATTTATTTGAAATAAATAGTAATAAAATAGTAATAATAAAATTTTATTAAAATTTTATTAAATTAATAATTCTATTAATTCATCATCAGAGATTTTTTAGATGAATATTAACTAAGAATTCAATTTTTTTGCCTTAAAAAATATTTACAATGTAAGAATAATAAAATGAGTAAACATTTATTATACAAAAGAAAATGTAAATTGTCATATTGCTAGGATCTCGTAACAAAATGTAAAGACCCAAACTTTAAATGTCATTTTTTTAATTAAATTTAAATTTTAGTGGCCACAAAAATTTACGGCGCGTGATTCTGAGGCTCGGAGTGCCCGAAATGAATTTCAAAACAGAATTTCGGGTACATTCAGTAAACGTGCGACATGGTTTTTTGAAATTTTGAACTGGTGCTCAGAATTGAAATCCGAGTGAACCGTTGAACTCGCAGTGCTAGTTTTTGCTTTGTAGTATTTCACCTCAACAACAGTTGGTTGAGGGTTAAAGATACTTTTAGGGTTTTTCGGGGAAATAATAAAATAAAATAAAGAAGAATTTTTATTTTTTGTTGTTGTAACCAGTCCATGTAGAAGTTGTTAGTGGGGACCACCAAACCATAACCCCCCATGAGAGTTTATGGTGGTGGGGACCACCTGAGCCTAACCTCCCATGAGAGGTAATGGTGGTGGGGACCACCCAAGGCCCAACCTCATGAACACCCCTCTTAATGAGGGAGAAACTTATCAACTCCCTAATTAACGTGGAGGTGCCTCTTCAGCTTCCTCCCCCTTAAATTATGCAAACGCCCCTAACTAAACTTTTCCAACTTAGATAATTAATTTCACTAATTTGAAATTGTGCCAACAATTAAAATTATTGAAACACTTTTTATTTTTGTGGGTTTTTCGTTTGAGAACATTCGTTTGCAAAGGAGAGAGATATCTTAGTGGGAGAATGCTCTCCAAAGAAGAACACGTTCTTCCACGAAGAACGCTCCACCAATGAAGAACGCCGACCTCGACTTTGACCTTCTTCCTCTGGACTTCATTCGATGTGGGATGTCTTCATCTACGACGAATCGATTTCCATACATCCTTCTCATGCCAACATCAATGAACAACCTCATGTAGGGGTTTAATTTGTGTGTTATTCTTTTCCCATGTTCATCATTTTTTTTAAAAAACAAAGAACAAGAATGATTTTCATTTGCTGGAGGGTTTGACATTCATCATTCGTGTTAATGTTGAGCTGTTTGCTACCATCCTAATGTAGAGGGTACGTGCCAAACAAACATGGGATGACCCCAATACAAAATCTTGTGATGATTTGTGGAGTTGAATGTGATGATGGGGTGGCTCACTGACACAAACATGTATCCAGTGACGCCTTGCGACCTCCATGCCCCATGGCTCCGCCAATAGCGGCTCTGGTGTCCTCCATCTGTCGAGCCGTCATCGCCATCCGTCGAGCCAATGCTGCCGGACTGCCTTCCCGTGGCCGGACCGCCACCCCGTGGCCGGACCACTGACACGCGGCCGGTCCACACCCTCATGGCCGGTCTGCGTCCTCACGGCTGGTCGGCACCCTCATGGTATGTCCACGCCACGCCGCCGGTCCATGCCCCGTGGAAGGTCCGCAACCTTGCTGATGGTCCGCGCCCTCATAGTACTAGCATCCATTCCATTCCCTCGAAGCACCCCTTAGCTGAACTGCACTCGAAGGATGAGATGGACCCAATGGGTCGGGCCGCACTGGGGGCTGGGTCGGGCAGGGTCGGTCCGATCAGGTTGGACCGGACCCGGGCCCACGAGGACACATTTACTTTCATTTGGCCATAACATTGGCATCGGAAGTCCGTTTGACAAAAAATCAGAATCTCTTGAAATCATAGAGTTATATGGTCTTTTTGAGTGATACCCCACTATGTTTTGGATTAATATGGTGAACGGTCAGGTTGGATCGTGCACGAATCCAACCAGGCCCCCAGGACTAAAAGAATAATAACTCAAAAACCATGCATCTAATTGACGCGCTGTCTGTTAAGTTGGGACTCCTATGAAGTGAATGGCCATTGAGACACATATTCATCTGAATTCATGGAAGATGGAGTGTCGACTAGTAGCTTTTGGAGCAGATCCTCCTAGAGACGTGTGAGTGTATTACCAGAACCCAGTGGCTAGATGAGACTTGACGACTGCTGACCGTTTCGACTCTGAGTGACTCAATAGGCCTAGTGGGGAGAACTTTGGGGATGCAGTAGGTCCATGGTGGGGAGCACCTTGGTGATGCAGCAAACCCACGGTACTCGACAGGAGGAGTACATCCGTAGGCCATGAAGGGGAGCGCCTCTATGTGACGTGACAGACCCACAGTGGGGAGTGCCTCTGTGTGACGCTGCATACCCACGATACTCAACATGAGGAGTACTTTAGCATTCCAAGGTTAGTGGGAACCACCTTTGTGTGACACAGTAGGACCACCGTACTCGATTGGGTAGGAGTTTTTCCGTAGTCGAGGTGTTCGATGTTGTGACTGGGAATGTTACTTAACGCTACCCCTAGAATAAATCCTTGTGTGAGCTGAGTCAGAACCTCTATGTTTTCTTCACGATTGAGAAGGATTATTTGATAACTTAGGTATATGTATTGGCATATAGCTATGTAAGGTTATCTTTTGATTTCATACAGTGTGTTGGATTTTGTGAGACGCAGAGGGTCTCGGGGTCCCTACTGAGTATTGTTATACTCACCCCTGCAGAGGTTATGCTTGCACCTTGTCGTGTTGGATGCAGATGATAGACAGCGTTGACTGAGGCTGAGATTACCAGGACTAGAGGGTACTTGGGGGTGGACCACACGACGTGTCAGTACGTAGAGGAGATGGGTGGATGTGGAGTGACGAGGAGGGGATATGTACCTACCCTTCAGGTTGGAACCTTAGAAAAAGATCTAGAAGTTTTCACTTCATTGACATCTGTGGTACTTGTACATTCATGTTGGGCTTGTATTCTGGCCACTTTTATTGACTGCACACACTCTGTTTACATTTTAGTTTACTTGTGTTCTATCATGATGTGTGCTTGGTTAAGTTTGCTTACATGTTACAATATCAATGTCTTCCCTATTAAAGGGAATATACATTTAGTGCTAGTCTGTAGCCCCTAGCCTATGGAAGGCGGGCTTGGGGTTAGTCACAACAAAGGCCCCGGGGGAGGGTTCATGACAAATTGGTATCAGAGGAGTCTATTCTACCATAGAACTAAGAATATGATATTTTCTATGAAGCAATATTGTTAAGGGTAATGAGTGTGGTTTTCAGTTCAGGGAGTCCAGTGTTAGTGCGGCGGCCGACATATTCATACACCAAGACCCTGACTTCTAATTTCCAACTCAGTGCATGAAAACACAGATTTCATGTTTGATTTCAGGAGTTTTTCTTTATTATTTTTGTGTCAGCTCACCAGGTATAACTTTCATCTCACACAGTATACCTTTTTAACCGTGGAACACCTTTTTTTTCAGGATTCCTCCATTAAGATAGCCAGATATAGTTCCAAGGGTTGTATGCAATGACAGCCCACCGAGAGATAAGGCCTCATTGCTGAGACTCTTTATAGAAGAGCAACCAGTGGTACCAATACCCATTGGGCAACCGATTCCACCTTCCCCAGCAGTAGATAGTGCACGCTGCTTGAGAGCATTGCACAAGTTCCAATGCTAGAGGCATCCCCAGTTTAGGGGAGATATTGACCCACATGTGGATGAGGATTTGTTGGAATATGTGGTGAGATTATTCCAACTCATACAAACACTAAATGATCACATGGTGATCCTTGCTACCAGCCTTCTATAAGCAGCAATAGGAATATGATGGGGCTTGATGCTCCGGGTTCACGATGAGGTGACGTTTTCTGGGCGGACATCAAGAGCCAATTTCGTGTAGAGTTTTTCCCAGCGACTCGTCGCGCGGTGCACATACATGAGATTCTTCATATGTAGCTGGGTAGAAGGAATGTGTCTTAGTACACAATGAGGATCACTGACCACTCATGCTAATCCACAGATATAGTGCGTGACCCATTCTTCTGGGCCCAGAACTTCGAGCAGGGACTTAGGCGGGAGATCAGGGCTTCAGTTATCCCACTCCGCATACTGACGCAGACGAGGGAGTTATTGATAGCCCTCATGGTGGATACTTTCCATGTTGAGAATTCACCCATTGCGAGACCCTCTACTAGTCATCACGTAACTAAGTCTTCTGTAGCTTGAATCAGAAAAATGTCACAGAGGTCCAAGAGGACCAGACCTATAGGTGGACGACCACCTGACTCTGGACTGGTTGTGAGGGTCACCCAAAGCGGAGCCAGCCATGTTACTAACTTGAAATGTTACGCATGCGATAGGTAAGGTCACATGGATCGTGACTGTCCGACCTGCTATTTAGATGATCGGAATATGGTCGAAGGACCGCCCAGGCAGAGATAGAGGTATGACTGAGGAGGTCTACGGGGTGTAGGAGGATGTGGCTGATGAGCTGGTCATGCAGCTGGCTGTGGGTGACAATTCCAGATGTTATCGCCACCACCACCATGAGGTGCACCCTGACAGTAGGGAGCAAGTGGACATGGGACAGCTCAGCTCTAGGTAGATGAAGCCTACAATCATGACACTCTGGAGATGATACGAGGTATGATCTGTGTCTATTCGACCATAGTTTCAGTTCTTATAGAAAAATGTGCCAACAATTCTTTTATTTCCACTTCTCTCGTTCGGTTCTCAGAGATTCTGAAGTAGCTGTTGGATCGATCCATATACCTAGAGACTCTTACGAGAGTGGATTAGACGATTACGCACTAGTGTCGGCTGTGTGAGATTACTCTAGAAGGTGAGGGCTTCAGTTGGGATCTCTTAGTAGTAGCATCGAGGCCTTACGACTCCATCTTGGGTATGGACTGGTTATCTACAGTCAATTCTCAGATAGACTGTATTAGGTGCGATGTGCATTGTGTCCACACAGATGGGACTCAGTTTACCTTCACCAGCGAGAAGGGAGCCAACGTAGTGCGGGAAAGACTTACCCGGAGGAGGTTGTAGCCGATTACACATGAGTTGTCTAGCCTTACCCTCTTATATGTTGATGTGGAGTGTCCAGGCTATCTTGTAGTGGTGGACTACTACAAAGATGTCTTCCTTGATGATGTTCTGGGTCTACCTCCTCTCCTAGAGGTGGACTTTTACATTGACTTGTACCCCGATATAGAACCGATATCTACACCGGCATATCGGATGGCTCCCGCAGAGCTTTGTGAGTTGCGGGTATAGTTAGAGGACTTGTAGGGGAAGGGATTCATCTAGCCCAGTGTTTCTCCTTGGGCAGCCCCACTTTTGTGCGTCAAGAAGGCACTTTGGAGCTTGCGGCTTTGTGTTGACTATCGGTGCCTGAAACAGGTGATCGTGAAGGACATGTACACACTATTGAGGATTGACAACATCTTTGACCAACTGAAGGGAGAACTATGGTTCTCAAAGATAGGCCTTAGATCAAGAAATCACCAGCTCAGAGTGCGTGATGAGGATGTGCAGAAGACGGCCTTCAGTTGTATGTATTTCCATTATGAGTTCATGGTTATTCCATTTGACATAACCAACGCTCCGGCAGTGTTCATGGGAATCATGAACATGATCTTTCAGCCATACCATGATTGCATTTTAGTGGTATTCATCGACGACATTCTGATCTACTCAACTACTCAGGAAGAGCATGCCTATCATTTGTAGGTAGTACTGGACACACTCTGAGAGCACCAGCTTTATTGTAAGCTCTTGAAGTGTCGATTCTTGATCCAAGAGGTTCACATTCTAGGAAATGATATATCGGAGGCTGGTGTTGCATTAGATCCAGCGAAGATAGAGGCGGTACTTGCTAGAGAGCCACTTAGGTGTGTGATGGAGGTACGAAGCTTCCTGGGACTAGATGGATACTACCAGAGGATTGTTCCAGAAATATCCAGAATTGGAGCACCACTATCATCATTAACGAAGAAGGGGAAACCCTTTGTGTGGTCGGAGAGATACCAGTAGATTTTTTACGATCTGGGGCAGAGGATGACTAGTGCCTCTATATCGAGGCATCAATAGGAGGGCATAGGGTACATAGTATAATGTGAAACATCAGGGAATTGACTTGGATGTGTTCTGATGGAGGAGAAATTTGTGATCACATATGGTTTTTAACAACTGAGACAACACGATCAGATCTATGGTACCAATCACAAAGAGTTAGTAGTGGTGGTCTTCTCCTTGAAGATGTGTCGACACTATCTAATGGGAGAGCATCTTATAGTGTACTTTGATCACAAGATTATCAGGTATATATTCTCTCAGAAGGACCTGAACCTAAGATAGTGACGTTGTCTTGTGTTCCTCTAGGGCTATGACTTTGAGATATTCTATACTCATGGGAAGGGGAACATTGTAGCCGATGCACTCAGTAGGAGGTCTAGTATACAACTGCTAGGTGAGGCGACGGAGCAGCTAGCCGCTTTGCAGATATCCTTCATGGAACTTCATGGAACAGGTTTTCATCAGTCTCTTATAGTCACTCAGCCACTTATTTAGTGAGTTAGGGAGGTGTAGCATGGGGACGGTGACTACAAGGCACGACGCGCTCAGATATCCACCGGGTAGGCACCTGATGGATTTTCTACAGGTGGGGAGTACGTCATCCTCTTTAGAGGATGCATCACGGTACCAGTGTCACTTCAGGAGGAATTGTTGAGGGAGTTCCACACATCCCTTAAAGGGGTACATCCAGGAGTGGTGAAGATGTACCGGGATCTCCGACGACAACACTGGTGGCCGAGAATGAAGAATGAAATAACAGTGTTTGTCTCTTGGTGCCTCACTTATCAGCAAGGGAAGGTGGAGCATCATGTAGCAGAATACCTGGTTCAACATTTAAAGGTCCCAGAGTAGATGTGAGATGTGATATCCATTGACCTCATGATAGGACTTACACATACATCCAGGGGACATGACTCGATTTAGGTGATCGTCGACCGACTCAACAAGTTGGTCCACTTCCTACCGATCATAGAGAAGGTTTCAGTAGAGAGCATTGGACACCTATATGTGTTGGATATTGTGCGGCTACATGGAGTACCTTCGATGATGTACTCCAATCGTGAGGCTAATTTTACTTCCCCGCTATGGAAGGGGTTGATAGAGGTTTTCAGGACGCAACTTCGTTTGAGCACCCCATTCCCTCCTCAGACGGATAGACAGAATGAGGAGAGCATTCATACACTCGAGGACATGCTACGTGCTTCTGTCCTCGACTTCGGTCATAGTTGTGAGGATCACATACCTTTGGTGGAGTTTTCATACAAAACAAATCTATCACTCCACCATAGGGATGGAACCTTTTTAAGCATTGTGTGGGAAAACTTGCAGATCACCCTAATACTGGTCTGACCATAGGGGAGTCGTCACTCGTGAGACCAGAAATTGTTCGGGCTACCACAAAGAAGGTTTATATCATCTAGGAGCAGATGAAGACTATATAGAGTAGGAAGAAGTCATATGCCGATAGGAGAAGGAGGCCTCTGGTGTTTGTGGATGGTGACAACTTCTTTCTATGGGTCTCACCCCAATGAGGTTTATCTGACTTTTTCAGGTCCATAGCAGAGTTGGCGAGGTAACATACAACTTTTCTCTTCCACCTCAGTAGCACTGGGTGAACGATGTCTTCCACGTATCCCAGCTGAGGAGATAAGTGCATGACTCTTCTCACATCATTGACCATAGCGAGCTGTATGTCGATGATGGGGTGACTTTTATGGAGGTTCCATTAGATATTGGGGATCAACAAGAGTGGGTCCTTCATGGATAGTCGATACATCTGGTGAGCATTCAATGGTAGCACGGGAACTTCCAGGAGAACACATAATAGAGGGAGGCTCAGATTTGTGCTTAGTATCCCCACATGTTCCCTTAGATTAAGTTGTGGATTTCGGGGACTTAAAGCCTTAGTTGGGGAGAATATAAAGACCCGGAATTTCCTTGTATTTTTTTTAATTAAATGGGAATTTTTTGAGTCCGAGAACATTTACATCGCATGATTTGGAGGCTCGGAGTGCCAGGAATGAATTTCTAAACTTTTACCAGGTATGTTCGGTAAATGTGCGAGGGAGTTTTTCTAACTTTTGAACCGGTGCTCAGAATTGAAATCCAAGGCCACCGTTAAACTCACAGTGACGATTTTCACTTATAAAGACTTTCACCTTGACGGTATATGGTCAAGGGTGAAAGATAATATTTGGTTTTTTCATGGAAATAATAAAATAAAATAAAGCACACAATTTATTTTATTTGTTGTAACCACTCTATATGCAAGTTGGTAGTGGGGACCACCAATCCTTAACCACCCATGAGAGGTTATAGTGGTGGAGACCACACAAGCCTATCCTCCCATGAGAGGTTATGGTGGTGGGGACCACCTGAGGTCTATCCTCTTAAACACCCCTCATAATGAGGGAGAAACTTCTAAACACCCTCTTTAATATGGAGGAGCCTCTTGAGCTTCCTCGACATTAAATTATGCCAATACACCACATTAAATTTTACCAACTTAGTTAATTAATTTAGCTAATTTAAAATTTTTCCAAAAATTAAAATTGTTGAAACATATTTTATTTTGGTGGGGTTTTCTTTTGAAACATTCATTCGCAATGAAGTGAGAGAGCTTGGTGGAATAATGCTCTCCAATGAAGAACGAGTTCTTCCACTAATAATGCTCTGCCAACTAAGAACGCTTCCCAAACGTAGAACACCGACCTCGACATCGAGCTTCTTCCATGGGACATATTATGATGTGGGACATCATCATTGATGATGAATTGATTTCCATACTTCCTTCTCGCGCCAACGTCAATGAACAACCTGATGTAGGGGTTTAATTATTCTGGAATTATATTCCCATGTTCTTCTTTTTATTATAAACAAAGAATGCAGATGATTTTCTTTTTCTTGAGGGTTTGATGTTCTTCGTTCTTGTTTATGTTTAGCCATTTCTTACCACCATAACTCGGAGGGTACGGGTCAAACAAACATGGCCAGGTGCCTCCGCAAAATCATGAGATGATTTTTGGAGTTGAACGTGATGAAGGCGATGGTGCAACGGCATTGTCTCGCTGCCACCACCGCCTCGCGATGTCCGTGCCCCGCGGTTCCGCCATCCGCCAAGTCGTCGAGCTGCCACCATCGTCCCCCAAGCCATTACCACTGTCAGATGTCGTCGTCCGCAAAGCTACCCCTACCATCCATCGAGCCGCCGCTGCCGACCCGAGGCCGGTCCGCCTCCACGCGGACGGACTACCGACCCATGACCGGTATTCGCCCTCACGGCCGGTCCGCACCCTCGCGGCCGGTCCACGCCCTCACGGCCAGTCTACGTCCTCATGACCAGTTCATGCCCAGGTGGCCGGCCAGTAGCCCACTGCTTGTCCGCTCCCTTGTGGATGATCTTTGCCCTCATAGTACGCATAGCCATTCCATGACATTGTGGTCCCCTTCAGCCGAGCCGCCCTCGCGACACCCTTGCGGCCCTCACAGGCCAAGCCAGGCCCAACAGTCCAACCAACACTATGGGCCAGGACGGACCCAATGGGTCGGTCTAGGTAGACCCTAATTGGGTCGGCCTATGCCGGGTCAGATCGGGTCGGTTCGACTGGGTCGGACCGGACCTAGGCCCACTCTGACCCAGTTCCATTCTTTTGGCCATAACATTGGCACCTGACGTCCATTTGAAGATCCATCAGCGGCATTGGAAAACATAGAGCATGATAGTCCCTTTGAGTGATACACCACAGTGTTTAGAATTAAGATGGGGAACGGTCAGGTTGGATCGATCATGAATCCTACCAGGACCAAGGGACTAAAAGATTAATAACTCACAAACCAGAAGTCCGATTGTGCACCGTCTGTTACGTTGAGACCCCTATGACGTGAAGAACATTTGAGACACTTATTCGTGGGTATTAGTTGAAGTTGGAGTATTGAAGAGTATCGTGTGGAGCGGATCCTCTTGGAGATGAGCGAGCATAGTTTGGGAACCCATTGGCTGGACGAGACTTGAAGACTGCTGACTGTTTTGACACATAGTGACTCGACATGCCTAATGGGGAGCGCCTTGGTGACGTAGTGGACCCAGTATACTCAAAAGTAGAAGTAATTTAGTAGGACATAAGGGGGATGTCCTCTATGTGACGTGTAATACCCACGGTCGGGAGCACCTCTGTGTGACACAACATACTAATGGTACTTGTCATGAGGAGTACCTCAGCAGTCAAGGTTTATGGGAAGAACCTCTGTGTGACATGGAATGCCCACTGTAATAAATAGTTAAGGATTTCTCTAGCATCCAAGGTGTTCGATGTTGTGACTGGGAATGTTACTTTACACAAAACCTAGAATAAATCCTACTGTGAGCTGAGTCAGAACCTGTGTTTTTTTATCTTGATTGAGATTGATTACTTTATAAGTTAGGTATATGTATAGTGATATAACTAAGTGAGGTTGCCTGTTGATTCCATACGTTTTGTATTATCCTTGTTGTATTTTTAAGACCTAGAGTGTCTCGGGGACCCTACTGAGTATCGTTATACTCAGCCATGCCTGGGCTATTCCAGCACCTGTTGAGATGGATACATACGACAGACAACGCTAACTGAGGCTGAGTGTACCAGGACTGGATGGTACCTCGAGGTGGAAAATATGGCATGTCGGTATGTAGAGGAGATGGGTGGACGTGGAGTGCCGAGGAGGTTATCGGTATCTACCCTTTAGGTAGGAACCTCAGAGGATGATCAAGTAGCTGAATGTTCTATTTCTTCAGTTGTACTTGTACTTTATAGTTGGGCTTGTATTCTGGCCCCTTTTACTAACCGAACTCACTCTATTTACAGTTTAGTTTACATGTGTTCCTATATTACTATGTGCTTGGATAAGTTTTCATACATGTTATAAAGGAAATGCCTTCCCAGTTATAGGGAATACACCTTTGGTGCTAGTTTCCAGCCCCTGGCCCATGGAAGGTGGGACTGGGGTTAGTCACAGCAGAGGCCCTGGGGAATGGTTCATGACACCTAACCCCTTATAACACCCACATAATACCAAAGGGTACGGTGTGCGATGTTGAAAAACTCTTGTGGTGGGTCAGATAAAATTTCTTGGGTAGTAATCTCTATTAACTTCCACATCTACTGTAGTCGGTTTTAATCAAGCTTAACGTGTACAAAATCAGATTGGGATTGGTCAAGATAAAATCCCAATGATTCCACCACCTTTCTGAGATCCATGAAATGGGAATCATATGGGGAAATTATACTGGACGAGGCCATCAATTTCTTTGGCAGTGTAAATTGGATTTGTTAAAGCCCTATATTTATACTAAAAATGTGATCACTGGTAAACAACTATATTACCAATGGTCACAATTCTTAATAGTGTTTTAAAATCAAGAAACATAAAACTCATGATGTTCTCATTATATATAACCTTAATAATATATTTAATTAGACAAAGAAGAATTTTCATTAATGAATGTTTGGGTCATTACAATCTTCCCCCCTTAAGAAATTTTTCCCATGAAATTTCCTCTTACAAAACTAAAACAGATGTGGGTAGGTCTGCTTCATCATTTCCTCTGATTTTTATGTCGCTTCATCAATCTTGTGGTTTCTCCAAAACAACATCTGAAGGTTCATTGTCTTATTTCGTTGGACTTTTCCCTACGATCTATGATCTTCACTGGTTTCTTCTCATAAGAAAGACCATCCTATAGTTGTACTACCTCTAAATAGAGTACTTGTGATTGTTCTAGTATATACTTCTTGAATAGGGATACCTGAAAGACATCATGTACTTTGGATATGGTAGGTGGAAATGATAGTGGGTATGCCGCATCTCCAACATGATCAAGAATCTCGAATGGGCCTATGTACCTAGAAGATAACATCCGCTTCTTTCCAAATCTAATGAAATTATTCCATAGAGATATGCATAGAAATACAATGTCTCTAACTTTTAACTCAATGTCTCATCGACAGTTATCTGCATAACTCTTTTTTAGACTCTGGACTGCCTTGATATGTTATTGAATGGTTTTCAACTTCTCCACCATTTCATTGACCATTTCTGGTCCAAGCAGCTTACGCTCACCGACTTCATCCCAACACGCTGGAGTTGGACACCTCTTCCCATATAGGGCTTCATAAGGTTCCATTCAGATGCTCCAGTGGAAACAGTTATTATATTAGAAATTAACTAGTGGGTGATGTTGTTCCCACCCTCCTTTGAAGTCCATTGAACATGATCTTACCATATCCTCCATTGTCTAAATAGTTCGCTCCAATTGTCTATCTGTTTGAGAATGTTAGACCATAATGAATTACAGTTCAGTATCCAGAGTATGTTGAAGACTCATCCAAACCATAGAGATGAATATAAAATCTCGATCGGATTTAATAGATAGTGGTACTCCCTGCCGCCTTACCACTTCCATGATATATATTAGTTCCAGTTTATCCAATGAGAAATCATCATGTATTTCAATAATATGTGAAGAATTTTTAAGATGATCCACAACAATACAGAATGCATTGTTGCCTTTGGATGTCATCGGAAGTTCTATGACAAAGTATATGGTGTCTTTCTCCCATATTCATGATGGTATTGGCAATGGTTGCATCGCCCCTTTGTCTTCTGCCTCTCTTCCCTCAAATACTGACACACTAGGCACTTTGATGTACAATTAATGATCTTTGTCTTCATATTATCCCACCAATAATGTTCTCTGAGATCTCAATACATATTTTTGTTCCCTTGGAGAATAGTTAAATTTGAACAATCCCCATCATCTTAATGTTCCTTCTTCATCTCGGGACATGATGAAAGACACAGGTTTTCCTCAAATATCACTATTCCTTCATCATTAACATCGAACTCTGAGGATTTCCATTTTAAGATAGATTCCACTTTCTTTTGAATTCCCACATCAACAATCTGAGCATCATTTAACTTTTCCGAAAGAGATAGTTGAGAAATCCTTTGAGAAATGATTTATGATGTTCTCTTCTTTATTATTCCCATGTCCATCTTCATTAAATCTATGAATAGTGGATACATATCTATTCTATTCAAAGATACAATTTCCCGGTACTTTCTACTTAGAGCATGCACCACCTTGTTCACTTTCCCATGGTGGTAGTGGATTGAGCAGTCATTGTCTTTGATCATCTCTAACCATATTGGTAGGCACATGTTCAACTCTTTCTGTGTGAATATATACTTCAAGATTTTGTGGTCCGTATATATTTCACACTTCAACCCAAGAAATAATGCCGCCAAATTGTAAAAGAAAATATCACCTTAGCCAACTCCAAATCATGGATTGGATAACTCTTCTCATTAACATTAAATTTCCATGAATCATAGGTAATGCCATTGCCATTTTGCATCAAGACACAACCCATGCCCTTCTTCCTTGCATCACTAACTACCATAAAAATTTCTCCACTTGTTGGTAGTGTTATCCTAAGCACAGTGATAATACTCCTTTTGAAATCCTTGAAGATTTCTTCATATTCATCACTCCATGAAATCATTACTCTCCTATGAGTTTATTTGGTAAAATGGTTAGACCATCGTGAGAAATGTTTCACAAATCGTTGATTATATCCAGCTAACCCCAAGAAACTATGGATATCAGTTACAGATGTTGGCCTCAGCCATCCCTCAATTTCATTTGTTTTGGAGGGATCCATATATATTCAAATTATTTTTGATGATATGGACCATGAATGAAACCTCCTTCAACTAGAACCCACACTTGTTGTACATTGTATAGAGTATCTCCTTCCGCAAGGTCTCTAGTACAGTTTTTAGATGTTCTACATGATCCTCCTTGGTTTTGAATTATATCATAATATCATCCACAAATACTACCAAAAAGTTGTCAAGGTAATCTCTAAAGACTGTATTCATCATGTCCATGAAGATTTATGGAGCATTAGTGAGCCTGGAAGGCATTAATATGAATTCATATTGATAATATCATGTACGAAACGTAGTCTTAGGAATATCTAACTTCTTCACCCTTACTTAATAATATCTCGACCACAAATCAACCTTTCAAAATTATTGTGATACACTCAACTGATCAAACAATTCATTAATTTGTGGGAGAGGATACTTGTTCTTTATCGTGATTTTGTTAATCTCATGATAATCTTTTCAAATGTGAATTGACCCATCCTTCTTATTGATAAAGAGGACTGAGGCACCCCGTGGTGAAGGACTTGGTCATATAAACATTTTATCCATATTCTCCCATAGTTGTTTCTTCAGATCCTCAAGCTCCACAAAAAATTTTTTATATGGAGTCTTGGATATGGGTAACCCCCCAGTTATAAGATCAATTGAGATTTCAAAATATCTTCTATGAGGAAGAGTAGGCTATTCCTCGGGATATTCTTCAGTGAATTCCCCCACAATAGGCATATTTTCAAGGATGGTTTTATCCTTAGACTCAATAATCTGACATAGATACACATGCTCATATGGATATAATATCCACACCTAAGATTATAGAGCTAATGAAGATCCATCTTCCTCCATGCAGTTGTATAGAATCGGGGGTAGAATATCGTCATGGAGAGTTCAATTTATATTTTCTCTCTCTATCGATAGACAATACATGCCAAAATTTCATGAAATTATACTAGATAGAGTATGAAAAAGTTCTCCATGAAATTTAATCTACAGATTATGACAGTGAGGAGTTATATTTATGGGATACAATGATTGCCCCATTTTTTTACTCACCGATATCATTAATTCTATGATTTTTTGGTGTGTTGGGATTGTTCTACTAAACTTTGGGGATATAAATGAATGAGTTGAACCTGAATCAAAAATTATGTTCTCTATTATTGAATGAATAACTATTTTACATGTCACCATGTCATTTTCAGGGTTCACATTAGCAAATGTGATGGAAAAATCGCTCCTCTGCTACCTTGGAGGTTGTTGGTTTCCTCTGAAAACCATTGGCTTAGG
The DNA here is from genome assembly GCA_963277665.1 of Viscum album. NCBI lineage: Eukaryota > Viridiplantae > Streptophyta > Magnoliopsida > Santalales > Viscaceae > Viscum > Viscum album. The sequence continues at coordinate 1,135,942,220 of OY728150.1, read as the reverse complement.
GAACTGATTTGCGAGACGCCCTCATTCTATGTAGTTGTAGCAATGAACAACACATAAAGGTTCGAACAGAACATTCCTTTCATCTGTTGTAGCCATGAGTTTTTCTTGTTTTTAGTTAACAGCATGGTTCTCTTCTCTTCCACACCCATTACATTTCCTCGTCCCCTTCTGGCAATTTCCGGGGTGCTTCTTTCCGTACCTTTGGAAAGTGGGGAGATGATTCTTCTTAAAACCGTTGTATTTATCCATTAGACAACCAGAATTGAAGTCCACATGAAGTTTCTTATTCCAATGATACCCCTAAGAATCAAGAATCTCTATTTCAGTATTGATGGAAAATCGGACAATTTCCTCATAGCTACACATGTCACAGATAACCAACGCTTTCCGTAGGCTAGGTTTCAGCCCACCCAAGAACAGGTCAAACTTGCATTCAAGGGGTAAGGACAATGCAGAAGGCATGTCATGAAATCCTTGTGATGTTTTCCTCGTACTCTCTGATAGATTCGTCATCTTTTTTACTTGAGTATAGGGAAGTCCATTTATATCTTATGTCTGAAGGTGCAAGGAAAATATTTATCGAAAAAAATCTTATGGATTACCGTCCATTCCGATGCCTTGATCTCCTCCACAGGATTTGTATTTTTTATCGACTCCCACCATTGATCAACATCACCCTTTATATGATAATCATCCTTATGAACATTCTCTTGTTTAGAACATTGAAGGATGGAGAAGATATTTTTAATGGAATTGATCTATTGTTCAGTGATTGAGGGATCAAATGATCCATTAATGGTTTGAGGGATTTGTCTCATGAAGCTCTCGAAAAGGACTTTTTCTTTCTTAGGGGGTTGAATTTTCATCTTGAAACATGTTTCTATTCAAATATAGAGTTAACTTATAGAAAATCACGACAAAGTTTGGGATTCCTACTCCCATCGGATTAGGCATCTCGTTAGCACTGTCATCCCATTGATCTTCACATCGGTTGTTAGCCCGAGTCCTTCTACTACCAGCCATTGGATGGAATAAAAGGAATGTTAGGGGTAACACATAAAAGGTAATCCAAGGATAAATCTGATTTCATAAAAATAACTTTTATTTTTGTAACTTCTAAATCCATTGGATTCAGTCTATGCTATCCATGATCTACTTTAGGGAATTTTTTCCAGTCCATTAATAACGGTTCGTAATAAGCTTGTGAATTTACTAAAGCATATCCCCCAGTAGTGTCGTAACCAAGAGTGTAGAAAGGTACATTTTCGTGCACCATTTCCCGTTCGAGTATAGCTCAATGCAGTGTTTTTGGGTTTACCACTACGAAACATCTGTGATAGAGCTTCCTCTACCTACTCATATAAAGACAGGGTTGTATTTTCTTGATAATCCTCTTAATCAATACTCACCAATACATAGGGATGTTTTTATTATAAATATTCTTATCTCTATGTATTAACTACGGTTTTCTAATGCTAATCATAAAACTAACTAAACCAATCCTCTAATAAAAACTTTAATAACCCTGCCTTTATTACAAACTTAAACATGAATTATTACATAAACTAATCATTTGATACAACATGGGAGATCTAGAGGTGTAGAGTATTTGGGGATTAAGAAAATTACATTATATCTTATAACATATAACAAAAAACATATTTATTGTAATCATCTTTTACATGAACATTACATTCCTTCGTACTTAGCAATGCATGTGATAACCTGAGGACGTGCATAAGAAAATCATGAGCTATAATGCCCAGTAAGGGAATAAACCTAGAATAACACGAGGAATACAATAAATTTTATTCAATAGGAATATAAATGGGGCCTAAGAGAAACAAAAACATAAGGGCATGATAAATCATGATAATCATTACACGGAAATGTGCAAACAACACTTAACATAGAATTAGAATGAGCCAAGGATCATTACAATAGAGCATGAGTAAATCCCCATTGCACATGAAGCATGAGTACACCCTCTTTGAACATGAATTAGAATGATTCAACACCCATTTCACATGAAATAGCATGATACTATACATCACCCAATGCATTGGATCACTATTAGGGAACACCCTTGTTAAAAATTTAATTTCATGCATGAGTGTGCCACATAGATCATATAACATGGAATCAATAAATATGATAAGTTATCCTACAATTAAGTAACATGGAATAAATACATGAAATTACCATTCAATATATACATGTTCATAAAGGTGAATATCCTTGATAGATTCATGGGTAGGTTATTCAATACACAGTGATCTTGGAATGGAAAAACACAATACTATTTCAGTAGCATAACGGTGTGACATAAGGATTCATGAAAATAGTTGATGAGATAGAAAAGATTGTCACATAATATATAGATGAAATTGACCGTAAGGGGTCATATAGATACATTTCCCAACAAAAACATAATGCAATTTATATGCATAATACAAAATAATTAAATGGATGTAAAAGAGGAGATTGAAATCTCTCACAGAATTATGGCATGGTAACATGTGTAAATGGGGGAAATTACTAATAGATAAATAGCTATCACATCATTCAAACATAAAAATGGAAGTATGGGGGAGGTGAAAAATCATACCCCACATTTTTAATTGAAAAAAGGCATAACAACATAAAGATAATTGGACAAAAATGAGAAAGGATGAGATCCCATACATGGAAGTGTGATCCCAAAAGCATGGGAGAGGCTTGAGAGAGGCTTCATCAGAGCTTGGGAAACCTTGGGAAGATTATAGAGTGAAGAGGGAATGGTTTGGTTGAACTAAAAAGGAATTAATTATTGAGGAAGTGGGTGATTGTGTGGGTATATATACGAAATGAGAATGAATTGTTTATTATTTAGGCTTGGGACACCACACATTAAACTAATCAAAACCAAAAACCAGACCATGGTTCTTGCCCATGGTTTTTTCCAATGTAGATTTGAAAAAAATATTTTATATGGCCAATGTAAGAACATCATAGAATAATAGATTTCCGTATGTGGAGGTGAGTAACACTCACATGGAAAACAATTTAAAAAGACAAAATGTTTTATAAGCCTTGAAGAGTCCAATAATGCTTTGTAAAATAAAAAAAACAAACCCAAAATTACATTATTTTAATGGTAAAAGATAAATTGTCCTAAAATAATGTTTATAGTATTTTATTACATCACTATTGGGTCATTAATGTGTCATAAAAAACATTATATATTTAAATGTTATTTAATTTTTTACCCAAAAAATCGACTGTCTCAGAAAATTATGAAAAATTAACAGTTGGATAATTTTGACATAATGATTCCGAAAATAATACCCATTTATTATAAATAATTATATAAATATTTCAATTTTTAATTTTAAAATAAAAACCTTCATTTATCGAAAATTCATGGGTTTTGAGAAAAACAACTTTCAAACAAAAAAATAAATTACCATTTCATTCATAAAATTATATGATAATTTTTATCTAATAAAAATTAATATAATAATATTATTAATAATATTTCATTAAATTATTATTTAATTAAAAAATCCAATTATTCATCAAAATATATTTTTTTAGTTGAATATAAACTAAAAATACTATTACTTCTTTAAAAACTATTTGCAATGTAACAATAATAAAATGAATGCACATTATTTATAAAAAAATAATGTACATAGTCATAGTGTGAGGGTCTGGTTACATAACTTGTTTAACTCCAGCATAAGGACCGATGGGCATGGTGTGCGATGGTGAGAGACTCTTGGGGAGGCTCGAATAATATCACTCGGGTGGTAATCTTTATTAACATTCACTTCTCCCATTGTCAGTTTCTCTCAAGATTAGAATTTTTAAGCTTGGATTGGGCTTGGTTAGAAGCATAGCCCAATGAAGCCACCTCCTTTTTGAGCTCCCACAAATGGGCTTTATTGTTGCAAGTCTACGGGATGAGGCCATCACCTCTTTTGTCTATGTAAATTGGATTAGTTAAAGCCCTATATTTATACTAATAATTTGATCACTGTTCAACGACATATTAGCAACAGTCACAATTATTAACAGCGTTTCAAGATCGAGAATCAAAAATCCAATAAAGTTCACATTTTATATAACCATAATAAGACATTTAATTTGATCCAAATGGATTTTCATTAATTAATGCTTGGGTCATTACAGATCTAAATATCATAGATACAAATAAGTTTTTAGAGTATCCAGTATAGATTGAGGATTAGTAAGAGAGGATCCTTAATAGGTTATATACTCCCTTGGTGTGAGTCTCAAAGAATAAAGAAATTAGCATAAGGTATATTGGGAGTATGAGACCAATTGTATTCTTATTACTAATAAATTTATTAGTATATATTTTACATTTTTGTGAGGAAAATACTTATGCTGTGGAGAGTTCAACATCACTATTTTCATTTACATATTTTCACAATATCTAGTATTTTTCTTAATTCTTGGTGATTTATGGAAATCATATTTTTAGACATGGTGATCTTAGTTTCTATATTATACAAACATTAAATATATTTTTATCACATGAACATTTTTTAAAAGAAATGTTTAATAACATCATAATTAATTCTTGGATCTAAATTTAGAGACCTATATTATGTTTAAATCCCATGTATTTCCTAAAGCACAACATTAAAATGGATCTCATTCAACGCATGGGTTGATAACGACTGTGGGTAAATAATAGTGTGGGAATTATAACTCTCTACCTCTTAATAAGTTATATTGGTGGATCATTCATGGAGGAATGATGATTATATCATCGATCTAAAAATATTGTGTAACAGATATTATAGATTTTCCAACTATGAAAACAAATTATAGTTAATTTTTTATGATTGATCAAAATTCTATGTAGTATTTTATTGTATATTCATTTTTTTGATTATTCAATGTTGAATAAGGATCAACTCCACAAACATAAATTGATTCGTGAATCAACTATTTTTTGCTTTTACTGACATTATGATGGATTTTTATTTGATTCTTCATTCCTCATTCTATAAAAAATTTATTTTGGACATCCAAAAATAAGGTTGATGATTATTCCTAATTTTTTGGTGAAGTCACATGTTTCTTAGAATGGTCATTGTGGTAAATTTATGCATTTCAAAAAATACTCATCATTTGATCATTTCCCACTATTTATTTCGTTCACGGAATCAATATCCTGGATGTTGTTTTTGATAACTGTTGTGAGAACAGTTTAATAGTGAAAAAGGATGAACATATGTATATCAAATAGTTTTGGTGTTTCAATTTATCAATAGTTTGATGATTGAAGATCTAACATCTTATGGTGATGGTTTCAGTATTAATGTGGATGGTCAGAATATGATTATCTATGATTTCAACGATCAGTCAGATGAGATATACAACCCCAAGTGAAAATGGTAATAAATCTAGATGTGATTGTTTCACTAGAATAAATGTGAAGGAACCATGGTTTACTTAAAATCCTATGTTATAGGGCGTGTAATATTGAAATGAAAACAATATGGGACCACTAATTTGTTGAAATAAGGCTTCCACATAATTTTAATGGTATTACATAATTTGATATGCTTCATACCCTATGTGTCCTATTGTAGGAGGATCAATGTGGAAACATGGATTACACATGAATCTGAATGAAAAATAACATAGTAATTCATAGTTTTCACAATCATACAGTTACAATCATACATTTTCTAGTAAACATGCATGGCTACATTACATTGGGGTGACCTGACGTAAAAACATGAATAGGTGTACACAGGTAATGTAAAACAGAACAGGTATGGTGATAGTCAACCTCTACATGCCATGTAACTAGAGAGGACATTCATTGTATATGGATAATTATATTATATTTCAGAAGGAGATACATGGGAAGATGAGGGGTTGAAAAAACACAACGTTAATCCCCTAATACACACTGTCTACTCCCTTTGAGGGTGCTTTGGGGCCTATAATTTTTTTATATGTTATTTTCATTTTATTGTGAATTTATTACACCAGGATATTTAGTGAAATATTATTTTAAATATATTCATTGATTCTGTTATTTTTTATTACACACTATAATAATTTTATGAATGTCCTCAAAACAACAATATGATTTCATTATATTACATGAAATAATGATTTTATGGGAAACATGACATAATATTACGAAAATTAGTATTTAATATGATAGTTATCTCTTAGTCATTGTAATGAAGTGTTTGGATAAGATTAAATTAATTATGAAAACATTTGTTTGATAAATTTTATTTTTTGGTGACAATTTAATTTAAAATTTTAATAATAAATATTTTAAAATAAAGGAAATATTTTTAAGAAAAACAAAGTTTATAAAAACAATAAATATTACCTCAATAAATAAAATAATCCAATTTTTTTATTTATTTAAATGCAATATATATTATATTTTCAATCAACTATTTCACATTCACATTATGTGATTTCTATAAAAGTGATTTGAATTGAACAAATTTTTGTCTTACAAATTTATTTTTTTAATAATTAGTTTAGTCTCTTTTTGGCACACTTATATTAAAATAATTTTTTATATTTTTACAAAAATTATTTGAAAAAATCATTTTCATCTTATAAATATTAATTTGAAAATTATCCGACAATGCATTTTTTGAGTGTTTTTATGATATTAATTTTTGATTAATACTAAAAAATCTTAATTTTTAATTGAAAGATTACTTTTGATTTATTTAATTTATAAATTTGAAAAATATTTTAAATTGGATTAATAATAATATTAGATCAGAAATAAATATTAAATAATTAAATTTACCCCTAATTTTTTTTCATATTCAATATTGATAAAATTAATATTTAATGATTTGAATAATTTTTCCTTGAAACATCAGATTCTCATCACATCTGCATGAAGAATTATAAGATAAAATTATCTAGTTGTGTGAATTTCATTTGAAAATATGTGTAATAAATATGAAATAATAATAATTTATATTTTATAATAAATATATCATAGTTATAGGCATAATTGAATAGTGAAAAGGATAAATAAAAAATTTACTACTACTTACATAGATATAAGATTTTTATGTGTTAAAAAAATTAAAAAATTCAAATTTATGAAAACCATTCTAAAATATATGGGATTTAATTTTTTTAAAACTATAATTTATAATTTATGATGAAACTCCATTTTCAACCATTTTCCAGGTTTAAAATGTGGGTACACATATTTCTCCTCAAAAAATACAATGGTTCCACTAAACTCAGTTATATAAGAGCATCCTAAGACTTCTATACCAAACAACATAAAAATAATTTTCGAAGGAAATACCAAAAAATGAAAATCCAAAAATAAATAATCTCAAAATATAATCATAGATGATTAAAATAATCGTTTTTATGATGTATTTAGGTGAAAACAAAAGGATGAATCCCAAAGATGTGGTAAAGTTATTAAACCATTGTTTTTATTTTATTTATTCGTCCAACTAATATTATAATTAATCATTATTATATAAAAAGCTAAGAATTATATAAATATGGAGATGTTTTTCAATTTAGATAATGTTATATAAATTTTTCCACATACATGAAATGTTTTAGAAAATAATCGTTCAAAAGTATGGTGGATTTCTACCTCATGAATCTATGGAATTATATTTTCATTTAATACCACTAAAAATGGGGTGTGATCTTGAATAAAAATTATATATATGATATATATCACAAAATTTTACATCTAGATTTAATATATAATATATAAATTTTTTACATCCCATTCGGTAGATGATATGCTAGTGTATGTTATTTGAATTTTAGGTGACCGCATCGTGAAGCAATGCGTTATATTTTTAACTAATGACTTCCAAGGAAAACAATAAAGAAATATTTAATCAGTTTATCAGATATAAATGAAAAAATAATTATATAAATGAAATATATTTCATTCTAGAAGGATATATATCAATTTTTACATTTTAACTCACTGATGGGTGATAATAACATTCTTGTATGTGTTGAGTACCCACTACATGAAGAGTTGTAACACTCATCTTTCATCTGCAAACCACATGTTTGTTTTTTATAGTTATATATTTTTAAAGGATAATATTTTATATATTAGTTTATAATAATTCTTTAATGATAAAATATTACATAATTCTATTCCATAATTATCATTAAAATATTGAAATGTTTCTAATATGTATGTCTTTTATGTCGTCTCTAGGATCTTATCATATTTAATTTATCAAAACCATCATTGTAGATTGGAATTACAAGTATAATTGATGTATAAATATGATAACTATTTCATTATTATTATTTTTTAGATTGTAATCCATGATCAATGTAAGAGGAATGAATATAAAAAATCATGTAATTTATTATAAACAAATCATTTAATACCCAAAAACTGATTTTAACTTGGAATTGTTAAAAAAATATAATAAATTTTATCAATAAATTATATATGATATGTTATAAATATGAATGTTCACTAAATAAAATAATTATAAAAAATTTTATTTATTATACTGGTGGTTCGAACATGTACAATGGATTATGACACATAAGATCAGTGATTTGTTGTCTGAATTTTACCTATTAGACACAAATGACAATACACCGCTAATATCCTTTTATATGGGGTATATAAATAAAATTTTAGATGATATAGTATGAATCTAATTATTAAAATTATATTTATATTTTTGTTTGATGTTATGATTTATTTAGAGATCATGCTTCAAATTATTACTAATGTTGTTGGATTTTTATTTTCACAATATTACAACCTAGAGACACATTCCAAAATCACCACTAGTTCAATTATGTGGTGTGTATATTTACCCTAAATTTATATATTGTTTATTATCCATAAATTATTTTGATATCATATATCCATATGTGGACCTCTGTCATGTGGGGTTTACATTTCAGATGTTTTCAATTCATTATCTGATTTTTCTCTCAGTTTTTTTAATAGGAAATGATGTTAAGTTATGCACACATCTTGTTGTTTAAGGTGTATATACAACACATTTGAAATTTCAATTAATGAATATAGTTCTTTCAATGATATTATCTTTTCTAATAAATTTAATCTTTAATATGGATTATCATTAAATGTTATGAAAGGTGTAACAATATTATTTTTTAGTAGGATTATTTATGATTATGCTTACAATGATGAAATATAATCATCTATCTATCAATATACTCATGAATTTCATAATCTTAAGGTTATTTATTTATAAAGACAATTTCCCCTTATTTTCCTCATATTATGCACTCATGATTCAAAACTGTTTTATTAATAGGAAACATCATTTTTTCCCTCCTCAAATAAATAATGAATTGTCTAAAACATCCATGTTTTAAAAAACACAAATGTTTTTCACATTATTAAATAAATTAAATAATTAAATTCTTAATAATTATTAATTTAAAACATTATTTCAAAATATTATTCATTTAATTTTTAAAATAATTCTCCTTTAAATTTTAAAATATATGTGAATGGAATATTTTTGTAAATTATTATAGAATGAATGAAATTTCCTAACATCATGATAATTATTTTCATTGAAGAGTATAATATAAGTAATAATTTCTATTTTCAATGAAATTTATTCTGAAAATGTTTTATGAATTATAAGTTTCACGAAAAGATTTTAAATAATATGTTTTTCCCACAATAAATGTTCTAAATAATCATTCAGTATAAATCTCTATCTATGATGATATAATTTGATTTGAATCCTACATTTCTAGAAATATGAAACAAATTTGACGTTATTTTTTTTATGTAAATGGTTTATCATTATAATATGTTTATGGAACCTATTTCTCTACCATGGGGTAAAATATGACAGTATTCATATGAACCCATGTTGTTTTCCATCTTGTTTGAATGGGTGGAATAATGATATAATTATGAAACAAATCATTTTCCTCATACTATTATATGATGATATTTTTATGAAACACATATCATATAATGTGTTATATTTTGATTAATTATTTATTATAGTGTGGTACAAAAATGTATCATTTTTATTATGTTATGTGTATGACCTATATCTCTCTCTAATTTACTAGGTAATGTTTGATAACTAATGAGTAAAACTATTACCTATTAACCAGATTTAATTTTCACAATGTTATGCATAAACCAAAATATATGTTCATGGTGTTATGGATGAACATGTTTAGATGTTCACAATGTTATTTGTAAACCATTCTATAGTGTATATAATTTTATGTTTAGAACTGGTTTCATTTCAATATGTTTGGAAATGGATTGATTTCATTTCATTTATTTAATTTGTGATCATATCCATATTTATAGATTTTCACAAAGGTATAAGCTGATCATGACACTATAAATCAATGTCTTATGAATAGTTTATGCTCCAATGGATCTTGTTCTTTGATTCCCATGTGTTTCATTTATTATGAAACTACAATAATTATCAAATGACTCAATATAATGATCTTGGATATTATGGTTAGGTTTATAAAATGTTATTATAATATTAACATAATCATTTGTACATTTTATACTTATGTATCTCCTTTTTTATAATGAAAATATTATATCACACGTTATTATGTTTTCTTTCCCCATGTTATGAATAATGAATTTAATTATTATATCAATTTAAAGATTACTAAATGGGAGGATAATTATGGGAGATAATGATGATATTTAAAAATATTAGAGTACTCTTTATGTAGTCTCTAATGTCAATAAAATATAACTATCTACAATAGTGTGTTTGATTAATTTATTGAATATTTATAAAAAATTTAGAATCTAGGACTAAGAAACCTAAGTCGATATGATATGTATTAGATGAAAGGTTTATGTATGTTTTGGAAAATATGATGAGAAAAAATTATTTATATTTCTGAGGATACTTCATTGGACAAATATAGATAATTTTCTATTGATATGTTTAAGGATGAGTCTAAGTATAGTAATATGTATTTTGATTTTGTTAAAGGATTGGGAATATAGTTTCTAAAAAATCACAACCTTGTATATATATTATAAGTGTATATAGATATGGAAAAAAATGTTTCGAGTGGTAAAAAATCTGAAATATATTCATTGAGATAGACTCAAGCCTAACCTTGTGCATAATTGTGGGAATTACTTCACTATTGTATAGAATTTCCTAAGGGATATTATTTGGAAATTTATTTAAATCTTATATACCATCACGATAGATTTAAAAAAGATTTCAAATATTAATTACCATGGATAAACTATTGGTTTCATTGAGTAATAATTAAGTGCAATGATTTTGAAATTATATATGTGATATTTCAGGTGTACTGGATTGTGCAATGATTATTATTTCACATACTATAATTTTAACATAGTTTACATGTCTTAAATTAGAAGGAATCATTTTAACAGAAAATATTATGTAAAATTTTGTGACCATGGGAAATAAAATTGGATTATTATAGGGGAGGCATATATTATGATTATTCTTAATCTATTTTGTTATCAATGATTATAAACATGAGCATCTATGAAGTTACCAAGGGTAAAAATTAGGGGAAGATGATGTTTAATGATATCACATTATGCTGTGAACATATAGTAAATAGGATTTATAGTCATGCATGCCAATAAGGTATGTAGAAGAACACAAATGCATACCACAAATAGAGTGGAATTGGTTATCATTGAAAAAAGTATAGGTTGTGGTGAAAAATTATTGAGGAGTTCAATGTATTAAATGTGGAGAAAAAATGAAAATATCTATGAAAATTCACCAATATATGTTTTAGACCACAAACCGCATTAATAAATACGATATTCCCAGATATGAAGTGAAATTATTGATGTGTGTGTGTATTTGGATTAATAAATTTTGTTGTGGATGTATTTCAGTAAATATATTTTTGTTTCAAGAATCCGAAAACACCTAAGTATTGTGATTTTCTTAAGAGTCTATGTCTTCATTTAGGATTTACATACATGTTACACATACCATCATGTTTTATGATTTTAAGGAGGGTAAAAAATTCATAGTCCTTAAGACAACTTATAATGTTTTACATGTTGGTAGTTTATAATGACTAAGGATTTCTAAAAATAAATTTACATAAGTACAACACATTCATTGTGTATATTTTTTGGCGCCATAGTTGTTGAAGGAGGATTTCCTTTCCACATTGTTGTTATACGATTAATTATAATAGTAATATTTTTTATTTGTCTTGTCTTTGATGTTAAGGTAATTAGAGGATGTAGTTGAACAACTTATGATGTCACCATAATTTATTTATTTCAAATATTATTCCACAATAGATCATATTTTAATAATGTAAATAAAGGTAGTGTTATGGATACATGGAGTATCATATTTAATTATTTATGATCAAGATACAATGATTAGATATAATATTTAGTGATGTATTCTGCATTCTCATGATATAGAGTACAACTTCCAATCATTGTATAATCCTCTAATGTGTAATCAGTGTCAGAAAATAGTTAAAAACCTAGAGGCTATTCTAGGATTCGGTTTATTGTATTTAATTGGATTTGGATATAAAAATATCATAAATTAGAGTTTTATTGCATTTAATTATTTTACTAGATAATTCAAATGCCTCATTATGAAGCCTAATATTGAAATAAGAATAGATATCAATCATTTTGGAGTAATATTATAGAAAAATATATAGTTTTACTTGAGAATGATGATGAGATGTAATATAAATTAATATCTATTTAGAAAACATGTATTAAAAAATTTAATTTAAAAAGTTATGTTAAAAAACTTTAAATCAATATATAATTTAATGTTGGTGGGAAGGTCTTTATGAGTTTTTCAATATTCATTTGAATAAAAACTGTGCCCTTTCTAAATCATCCCCTTTTAAATATATGATCATATTAAGATAATATATTTTTCTGTTGAACATCCATTAGACCTAACATATTTTTATGATGAGTTCCATGTAGTTGTTTTGAGGAATTACATTTTAATCCTCCCCATGTTCGAAACTCAGAGGTCATACCATTGGGGAAAGATCTACATATAAGGAAATATAGATTTAGAATATAGGTTATATACTATAAAGATCAGGGACCGGTAAAAAATCGGCCCTAAAAGAAAAAATAAAAAAGTTAAAAGAGTCAGGCATACAAGGGATTTTTACATAATCTAGTGTGCAAAACTCCACCTCTGTCAGCCACCACAAGTGGCGCACAATAATCAGGCGCCGTAAATGACCACATTTCATCCAAATCAATCAATGCCCACTTTGCAAGGGCATCCGCCACCTGATTGGCCTCCCGGTAGACATGTGTAACCACCAGGCACATGCGCACAGCCTGGTCGAGACAGTCAACCCATTGAGGTAATGTGCACCACGGGACATTCCGTGTCTTGTTCCTCAACGCATGAACCGCAGATTGGGAATCAGATTCAAGCCATATACGCATCCAATTAAACCGGACATTGTACCCGACAACATATATCATGGCCCAGATTTCAGCTTCAAACGCAGTGCCAATCCCTATGGTGTGATGGAAGCAGCCCTTAACAAACCCACGGTAGGTTCGGAACACTCCCCCGCATCCCGACATATCTGGTGCACCCAAAGCAGCCCCATCAACATTTATCTTGAGGCAGGGCGCGATGGGTGGCATCCACCGTATATACTTCATCATTTGAGGCTTGCGCGGCCAACCCGATACACCAAGTTTTCGCAGAACCTGGAGATCCTCAACGGTGTTATGAATTTTGCCATCCTGTACCATGGAGGTGGCATAAATATCCTGATGGACAGCCTTCATCCCTTGATGTACCGTATGCTGCTCATCTCCAAACAGCATGCAGTTCCGAGCCTCCCATGTATCTGTAATAACAGCCGCTACGGCCACCAGCATCAGGTTGTGAATTTGTGCACTGCATGGGACAATCATCATGTTGGAAAACAGGTCAATAACCGGCCTGCATGTTTCAATTACAACACCAAACAGATACCCAATGTATTCCCATAGCTGCTTGGCCCGCCTGCAGCCCGTGAAAATATGCTGTATCGAATCCTCCTCGCTCTTGCATATGGAACATCATGAAGCCATGTGCAGTCCAGTCCGTTGGAGAGCTTCCGCTGTTGGTATCCTGTTTTTCCATATTCTCCATATTAAGAAATACCTTGCATGCCAGATAAAAGGGGACTTGAACTTCAACAACCAGGCTGGTGCAGAATTGAGCCCCCCACTAGCCACAGTGTAAAAATCTCTGCAATTAAACTGTCCAGACTTGGCAGGGATCCAGATCAGTGTGTCAACATCCATGAACGTGTATCCATTGATTTCATCAGCCACCTGCACGGGTACATCAGATGCAGGGGAATTAAAATACGAAAGAAAGGTCGAGATGGACATAGAGGCCGCCTCCATTGTAACATTCAGATTCTGAAGGGGCTGTGTGAGCCACTTTGTTGTCCAGCAGCTCAGGGTTGAGTCCTTACAGACCAGCCATTTCGTGTCCTGCATGATACTCCCATACGTATGCTTGAGCGGAGCCCAAACCGATGAGGCAAGATAATATTTATAACCACTAAGAAGTCTCCCTGTAATTCGATTCGACAGAAAATCATCAGCATCTTCATGTGTGATCAAATACCACGTAAATTTCCCAATCAATCCATCATTGAAAGTGTGGAGGTCCTTTACTCCTAGCCAATGTTTATTAGGGAAACCACCGACGAAGTAATCAACATGGGCATATATTAATGGAACAAGGAAAAATTATACAAAGTTATATTTTTATATTTGATGAAGGCCGAAGAATAATTTCATTTTAAGGTTGTATAATGTTACGCCACAAGACTCTGGATAATTATATTTTAAAATATATTTAAATTTTTAATATTTTGTTTACATATACCTCTATGTTTAACTTATGTTACATGGAACATTGTGTTTAGCTTGTATTACACCCAATTCCATGTTTAATGGTTACAATACATGGTATGAATAAATTATTATTTGTTATCATAATTTTATACCATTATTTTGAATAATTGTATGAATATGAGTAAATAAATTATTAATTTATGGTGATTACATATGTATATATAATGAATTGCTTTGTTACCAATTAATAAAAAATACATATAAAAAATAAATGAAAAGAAAAAAATATTTCACGAAAACTATTTTTCTGGGAAGAATAACATTTTACCTCTTAAATTACACAAACAACTGCATGTGAATGGTTTTAATGAAATATTTTTATAATATCTTCAATAAAATATTTATAATTAATAGTTTTTTATTTAGAAAAGATAAATTTAATCATTTATGCTTTTGCAAAAAAATAGTAATTTTTTTGAGAAGAATCATTATCTCCGTTGTGTATAATTGTTAAAAATATTTTTTTTTAAATTATAGAAAATTAAATTAAGAAAATAAATTTCATTTTTAAGTAAAAAACTATAAATTTATCTAAGAATGAATTTATGATAATTTTATAATATGAATAGTTTTTAGATGAATATTGAAAATAATTGAATTTTCATTTAAGACTAATTTTTAATTTTTTTTAATTTTATAATTAAATAGTCATTTTAATTGATTATTAATTAATTTTTTTCATATGTATATTAATTAATCATAATTAAGAAATTATTATCAGTTTCATATTATAATTTGTCATTAATTCCTTATAAAAGTTTGAATATAATTCTTTGAAAAAAATTATTTCTTATAGCATCTGTGGGATTAATTTTTAATTAAAAAAATTACAATTATCTTATTTTATTTAAAAAAATTAATTATATATTTTTAATATATATAAAAATTATCATATAACTATTCCTATGATATTTTTAACAAAAATTA
This sequence comes from Viscum album, assembly GCA_963277665.1. Classification (NCBI taxonomy): domain Eukaryota; kingdom Viridiplantae; phylum Streptophyta; class Magnoliopsida; order Santalales; family Viscaceae; genus Viscum; species Viscum album. The sequence continues at coordinate 1,135,926,337 of OY728150.1, read as the reverse complement.
ATATTGAAAATTGTAAAAAATATTTATCACTATTATGGTTAGACATTGTTTTCCATGGGTTAATCTAAAATGATAAGAGATTAAAAGACATAAAAATATGTATAAAATATCAATTCATGAATAATTTAGATCCAATAATTTAATTTTCTCAAAATATATTGTTATTAACCTGTGTGGATAATGAAAATCAAGAATATACCTTTTTATTTTCCAATTGTAAAGTACGCTACTCATCTGATTATAAAATGGCGGCCCCATAATCTCTCTTATTTACAACATAAATAACAATGGGATCAACCAATATAAACCCAATTAACGTACAAAATATTCCACCCTCATCTATTAATCTGTATTTTGGGCTTCATGACAACCTTGGATGGAATTTGGTGCAAAGCAACAGGTTTACACGATGATGTGGTTACATTATTCAACAAGAATTTTTATTTTATTTTATCCACTACCTAATTAAATTATAAATAATAAATTTTGATATAATAAAATAATTATAGTAAATATAAATATATGTTTCTATGTTTTGTGAATTAATTTAAAAAATCTACACATCCATCAAAGGGGTTATGAAATCCTCCTTCGTTTATACAAGGGATAACCGCCTTGCAAACCACAATCACTCGTTCATACATTACCACCCATCACAGTTAGGTATGATGATGGACACAAATAATTAATATTATATTTCTACCATTATTATACCAATTTAGTCATTATATCATATATAGATTTTTATCTTTCTATTCCATTAAGGATATGATAACTTTACTTGTGTGCATGGCATACTACCGCCACAAAAAGAGACACGATTCTTTTTTTACTATTAACATGAAAGATAATATGAACCCATTTAATGAATAAATTATATATAATTGAAATTATATTGATATTAGTAAAATATTTATCATTATTAAATAATTATATGTCTTTTCATTTATTACCATTTCACTTAATAAAACATTATAATGTCATTCGTGTGTGTGGGGATTATCACCATCAAAAAGCTATAGGACTCTCTATTTTCATCAGAATCAATCATTGATGATCAATATAATGTTATAGAAATTTAAAAAAAACATGATATTATCATTATTAAATAATTATAAAATATTATTGAACATCGATTCAATATGATAATAGATAAATTGAAACGTCACTTATGAGTACATATGACCACCATCTCTCTAATCGTAAATACTTAATTTCCCAAATAACATTCCAATTTTTTCTAAAGTATAATTTATGTATTTATATTGTCTTAATATAATTATTATGGATAATTATATTTGGTATCCTTTACTAATTTAAGTGGAAGGAAATTTATAAATCAAAACAAATACAAAAGAAACAAAATAGTTTTTATGTGAAACATGATTTTAACAAGGAATTATTATTAAATTATTTATAAATGGTCATAAGTAAAGAATATATTATATATATAATTATATTTACATAATATATTCAAAATAAACTTATATTAATTATTTTGTAGGATATAATGTGAAAAAATGAATTGAAGACATAAGGTGAGGGATCTCTACAATGTATTTTATTTCTAGGAGACTTAAGAAAATCAACCACTCAATTATTTTTTTGTTGATTATATTTATCCCTTAAAATATTAAATTATGAGTATACCACTTTAAAATATATAATTATTCAATTGATTTTATTATTTATTTGTATTTTTTCATCCCAATTACTATTGAACTAGTAAGGTTTTTTCATTTCACTTTTTATTTCTGTGAGACACATTCCATATTCCCCACCTATTTATTTTATATGGTAAATAAAATTACAGTGAATTATTTTAGGTTTATTATTATTAAATGTTTTAGAAATTACATTTCAAATTGATAATCAATCTTTTATTTGGTTTAAAGTAAAACAATAACAGAAGGAGGGAGGTAATTTTGTACAATTGTTTTTTCTATAGGACTAAATATTTCTTATGAACCGATATTCTCATACGTGGTGTATATAATTCCCCATTTAAATGATATATTTCTAATATCCTCATTTTAATTATATTGTTTTTCTCATAATAATATTATTTCATGGGGATTATGATTCAATGTAACCAAAGCTGTAATATTTTTCTGTATCAATAACAATGATTTATTAGGACTTATTATTATTATTCTCCCAATCAATAAATATTATGATCTATCCCTCATAATGTTTATAAATTTTATTATCCTATAGTTATTTTTTTATAAAATAAATTTTCCATTACTTTTCATCTCTTTATTTACACGATATTTCTATATAATTTTGTTTAAAAATAATCCTTATTTATATATTCATTTGAAAACCAATTATTCATCCAAAAAATATATTCATAGTTTTTAAAATATTTCCAAAATTCATAAATTATTTATTAAATAAATATCTTCCCATGATTTAGTCTTTAAAAAATATATTAAAATAAATCTTCCGTAAAATTATCAAACATTTCAAATTTGGGATTTAATGAAAATGCGAATTTAACCAATATTTTGAAATGTATGGCATGAATATAATTCAATTTAATAAATAATAATAATTTCATTAAATATTCATTTACATGTTTTAAACTATATTTTAAAATAATTTTATATTTAAAAAATTTATGATTTCTTGGATTTAGAAATTAATTTTTAATTAAATTTCATTTTCATATGGAAATTATCCATCTGATCTTTGGAAATCATTTTCTATATATTATAAAATCCCTTGTTCTAACCTATGATGTATAGGGTATATTAACCAATGATACAATTCCTCTTATTTCTCTGATGATTTTATATTGAAAATATGTTTATGTAACCAATTTTTCTTCATTTGAGATATTCCATGATGTCATTCTTATGAAACCCACGTCTTTTTTAGTGTTTGATATTATTATGAACTATTATAATGTTTATGAATCCGTTTAATTTTTCACTATATCATAAAAGTGTAATTTTATTTAATTCCTATTTCTTTTCATGGGTAATGATATGATGAAATTTTTATGATTTTTTTCCACACATAAGTATGATTTTCATTATTTTTCAAGTGGTACACATATCTACCTTCAAATCATTGGGTAAATATGGATAAATATTATGTAAATATGTTATGAGTGACCCTGATTGCATAATAAAAATTTTATCAATTAAATTTAGTATATTATTACAATTTTATGACTGAACATGATAACATGATTGTAGTTTTATGCAAGTTAGAATCAATCATCCTATTAATATTAGTTGTGTACATGGTTTCATGTGAATTTTTTTATGTGAGGGTATAATATCATGTATTGAACATAATGATTGAACCTATCACTTTTAATACATTATCAAAATTTTAGTAAAAGAAGTGTTTTCCAAAAATATATTTCTAATTTCATTTTTATTCACCCATATATTATTTTAGTTGATTACTTTATTAATCTTGTCTTATGAAAATAAAAATCATTATTCCATGACTAAGTGTTACAATCTTTTATATGATGGGTATGGTTTTTGAATGTTATTATAAAGTTATTCATACCCTTATATTCATGTTATTCTTATGTATCTCTATTGAGTAACATTAATGATCATCTAAGATTATAATATCTTATATTTACATTCCCCATGTTGTGAATAATGGTTTTATTTAATGTATCTTTGTAAAGAGTATTAATGGGAAATATCATTATGGGAGATATTGATGATATTTCACCAAATTTAAATGTTTTTTACAATATAAAATGAGACAAAAAAATTATGATCCAAATATTTTTGGGTAATGTATTGAATAATTAAAAAAAAATTATAATATATATAAATGAGAATACATGGTTACAATTGATTCCATTGTAATTTTTCTTGAGGATTCATTGCTGAATTTCATCACTAATTTAACATTTGTGATCCCATCTACAGGTTTATAATTAGATAATGTTTATGGTATCTATCTCCAAGATCATGGTGAACACCTCCATTTATCCTAGTTGGGATTCATCAAAAAAAGTTTGACAACCATGAAATGACTATTGATATTCTATCTAGCAGTCCAATATTGTAGGGTTTGAGGATTCTAATAGTTTCCAATGGTGTGATCCCCAAACAAGATGATGGGAAAACTAGTGATTCAATGTGTACATATTGGTTATTTAAGTATATGGTGACCTCTCAAATGAGTTTCTATTCTCACAACGTTGTTCAGGGAGTGCCCCCCAATGATGAGAAATACATTGAAACCACATGTGGAATAATATTAATGTTAGTTATGGTTGTTACATTTTTACCCTAATATTATTCTATGAGTATATATGAATTTTATTAGTTTTATATATATTAAATTGTTGAAATATCATGTACTAATAAAAATACTCTTAATAATCTTTTTATTGATTTGGGGTTTACTAGTAGGTAATGTTTAACTATACACACCATTGGAAGTTCCCACAATTGTCATGTATTATGTAAATGATAGTGTATTTTGTAGTGTAAAATACGAATTGGGAGTGGGAAGATCATAATTTGGGAATTACATATAGGATTGTTTATAATGTGTTGAATTTTTCAATACTCCCCATTCTATGTAGTATTAACTCCATTACATAATTTGTCTGAGTATATATTTGGGAAACTTTTTGATTTTTAATATTTTTTGAATTCTGTATTGCTGGATAGATTTTGAGCATGAATTTACGGTGTTGTATGTTTTTACTCTCTAATCATTGTATAGGATAAGATATGTACTATAATGTAATTGAATGTAGGATATAGCCTCCCATGTGTGATATATGCATATTCATAACAATTATTAAAACCATGGACTAATTTAGGTGCTTTTTTGGTAGTCATTCATGGGTTATAATCATCAAGGTATGCCATTGGGGGGTTGAATCATGACAAATACATTTTATTAAAATGATTTCTCATTTTTTTGAATGATTGAATTTAATATAATTTCATAATCCACTATTATTTTAATAACAAGGAATGGATTCATAATTATTAATCATCCTAATAGATATTAGATATTACAGTCAATTTATTTTTTATCAAAAATATATACCTATTTTTGTAAAAATCATAGCACCATAGAAAGTGTTAGAAGGGTTAATGAGTGTGCTAAACAAAGAGATAATTAAATATATATCATTAAAACTGTCTGAATATAAATTTTTTATTGTATTTAATAATTTAAAAATCATACATTATTAATATATTTCAATTTTCAAGAACACTTATATGAATATTACTATATATTAAATCAATATTAATATAAATTCCAATAGTTCTGCTCCCCTCACATATAAAAGGATAAATAAGTCTATTAATTCTCTAGACCACATTATATTCTAATAATTCATTTCTACATCACATATTCCTTCCCAATATCCTTTTCCATGACTATGTGGTTTTTTCATTCCAAAAAATCTCATCCAATAAAGCTAAAGTAGTTTTTCATTTAAGAATATTCAATGAAAATATATATGTTCTTATTGATAATGTTTCATTTTTCTAGGCCACATTCTAATAATCAAAAATCATATTAATATAAATATAAAATATAATTTCAAATAATAAAATGTTAATAGATTAATTTTTCAAATATTTACAATCTATGTTATATCTATTGTTAAATAAAAGCAGCTGTCATGAGAATGTGTGGGTTGCCACCTCTATGATGCAATGTAATTCATTTTTCTGAACCACCCCCTGATGATGTGATTTAAATAAATTTAATTAATATATTTTAAATTCATTATATAATTTTTTTAACTGATATAATATTAACTACATTCAATTATTTCAATGAACTAATAAATTAAAACCTCACATGTGAATACGTACGAACAAAACTCTCCACAATGTGATATAATTAATATTTTATCACCAAATTATATGGTTAGATATCAATATAATATAATTTCTATCAAATGATTAATTTTTTGGAACCGTTAATAATGTAAAATTTCCAAAAATATTCAAATCTAGACACACATTGAAATACAATTGTAAATACAATACTATTGATTTCCATGATGAAATTTTAATATTTTGTTACTGAATATTGTGTTGAATGTTATATAAGAATAATATTATTCATATCTATATGTTTATAAATATTATAAATAATTTATATAGGAGTTTGAAATGTATAAAAACACATGCTGATTTTATATAATGTTTTTTTATTTCAATGTACAATTATAGTGATATATTATACAGTAACTACTTTTATTACTTTCTATTTATATAATTACCATGAACTTCCTTTATAATGATTTTAATGAAAATAATAGGGATTTAAACATCTATCAATAGTTTCCTTTTTCTAGAATCATTGTATAAATTTTTGACAATGTTTTCATGTTTTATGTTACAATTAGGCCTTTTAATAGGAACGTTTAAGATTTAATTTCCATTATTATAAATTGTACGTTATTTCTCTCATAAATTCCATTTATTATATATTTTATCATGTAATTTATATAGTTTCCATTTTTTAATTATGTTAACACCCTCTATGGTAATCATAATACATGAAATTTATTTTCAAGAAAATCATTCTTCTTTCTTATTATTAGTGGGTGAAAACCCTCTTCCATGTCAAAGTTTATTATATTATTTTATAAATGTTATTGTCTATATTAAATAATTATTGTAATATATTCAAAAACCACAATATTATATTATAATTATAAATTTTAATCATTCCAATAAAGTTCAGTATTAATTCATTTTCAATTTTTACAAAACTATTAAAAAAATGGTTTTATTACATTTACTACGTCGCTACAAACTTCTGTGACATGACATAATGTATTTATCAATAATTCAATAAATGTTTCTATGTATATTTATAAACATAATATAATTTCTTATATTTTTATATGATACAAAATTAAATGTATTTTTTATTATATTTCACCAATGAATAATTATAATGATTTGATTAATATATTTTTCACATATGTAAAAAATATTTTTGTATTATTATACTTACCTATAATTATGATCATATGTCACAATCCACTATATTTCTCTATATGTATTATGATAATGGTGATATATGGATGTTTTTATGAAACATTTTTCTTTTCTAGGAGTTAATTATGCTATGATGTAATAATGAATTTATTTGTGATCTTTTTTATCACATATATATAGATTACATTATGTTAGTAGTGGGTTCAATATCCTAAAACTCAATAATGAATTTTATTATATTAAAATCTACACATATAATATGAATTTATATAGGAATTTTGTGAAATAAACTATGTGACCTATGTTTAAGGGAATTGGGAGTAAACCCAATCTCTTGTGACACTCTGTACTCAATTAAAATACTTGTAGTAAAATTGTATTAATAAAATTATTTAGTAATAATTTTTATATGCTAATATTTTTCTTATTATTTTGATATGTTTTCATAGCTGATGGTTTATTATTTATTATTCCAAACTCTTACAAATTAAACTTTTTTATGGTAAAACCTCATCCGTTGACACTTTTTTATAGCTTATGACTTGTTGGGAATGATATTGAATGTTATACTCATATTTTCATGTCATTAGGATTATGTTGTCTTCATTTATGATTTTTTCTATTAATTTAAACCACGTTTCATACTTTTGGTTATATGATCTCACCCTTTCATACGATATTTTTTTAGGTTATAAAGAAAAGATTTAAAAAGAATAAATCGATGAATGGTATTAAATAAGGTATAATTAATGGAAAATGTAGATATTAAATAAAACAATTTAATTTTGTATCCAGTATGGAATGTCACTAAATATTTCTTGGTTTTATAAATATATTACAATGATATGTATCAAATATTAATATGAAATTATGTAATATTTATTTTTCTTATGATCATCAAACTATACTTGTTATGAGATAAGGGTTATGTTATCAATTGGGATTTAGAATAGAAACCCTTAATGCGACCTAAATGGAGAAGACTATAGTTAGAAATTATTAAAAAAAATTCATTTATAAATAGTTTTGTTTCCATGAATAATAATATCATTATAAATACATGGAAGTATATACTGGATTTCTCAAACATGTATGTAGGATTAATTAATGTGAAAATACATGTTAAGTATTACCTAGACATTCACATTATGAATGATATAGTGTTATAACATATATTTATTTGACACTCATAGTGATATGATATGGCTATTTCAATTCCTATTTCTAAACACTTATTAAGAAATTTGTAATATATAGGTCATAAATACTTAGGAAAAAATCTTCTAAAAAACTGATATTAAATTCTACAATATTATTGGTTAATAACAAGGGTTCATAAATTTTGAATTTTGTAGAAATACGTCAAATAGCACATGAATTTTTAATGTTATTATTAATTCATGACTACTATTCAATCCATTTTATATTAATAATGGGATTTATGATAGAATAAATTTATTATGGTGGCAGAATGAATGTCCAATATTATAAATATATTATGCAATCATTGTTTCATGTATTCTATTAAATAATTAATTCTCTCCATGTATAATTATTCATATCCTCAATGATGATATATTGATTTATCAATTAATCAATAAAAGGGTATTATGAATTCATATCCAACATTTATATATTCTTTGATATATGTATTTATTAATATGCTCCCCATAAATATTTTTATAAAACATATTGTATCATTTTATATCATATTGTTCTTATTTTTTATCATTCAAAATAGTTCCCATATAATATTACGAGTTAGTGTTGTATCATATGATTTTATAAATAATCCTACGAAAATCTATCAATGTGACAATGATAATGAACATAAAATCAAAATTAAATCCATGATATGGGCTGAACTACCTATTCATATTAGTTCATATCTCAAATGAATGGAGAGAATTCAACATTCAATATATTCCTATTATGTTTGAATATTGTGATGTTTTTTTTGAATAGTATCAAAGTAATTCCATGACCATTAGGTTTGTTTTTCAACAATACTCATACCAAGGTCTATAATAACTATAATGATTTGATATAGACTAGGTCCGATAGAGATTTTTGAAAAGACGAGGAAGCAATATGATATTCTTGAAAAGTTATACATATTCCCAATTCTAGAGATATGTTTTGAATCAATGTTTTTATTAACAAACATAATTTAATGGGTCACTGCTATGATACCATGAACTCAAAAAATAACTTTCATGGACATATTCAGTAAACTATATATTCATGATATATTTGATCAAATTATTTGTTTTCAATACATTTTTAGATTCTTTTTTAATGATATTAGTAGATAAGAGACACAATGATTGACATACATAATATAAAATTACATTTGAGGTTTAGAAATATTAATTTTTCTAGATTTTTTGTAGACATATGATCGACCCCACTATTTTAGGGATTAAACGATTTATGAAATTGATTATTTTCTTGATCTATTTATCGAAGTCATTATATAAGTTATTATCATATATTCTATGAGTATTGTCTTTAATATATATTATTTAACAATAATTTTTCTAAGCTTGAGTAATTTTATTATCCTTAATATAAAAAAATTGAGTTATTACTGTAAAATGTATTATTCATTGGAAATGTAATTTCAATCGATGTTATATCAGTAGAACCATCATTGATGAATGTTACCGAATATAGTAATAAACTAAAATGGGATTTATACATCTATATATTTCTAATATTTAATTGATACAATAAATTGATTGTTTTATATTCATCATGATAATTAATAAAATACCCTTGATGATGCGAAAGGGAACTACTATTAATAGAAATGATAAATGTGATGAAAATTACATGGAGTTATTGAAAATATTTTTTTCACAACTGTTATTATACTATACTAAAGTAAATATAATGTTTTATAAAATAATTATGTATGATATAACAGAATGCTATATTCGCTCTTGTAAAATAACAATTTATTATCATATGACATGTGAAAATTGATGGTTCATGACAACAATTTCCTGAATCCAAATTCAAATATGATTGTATTAAATTTTTCATAAAACTGATGGATTATATTTATAAAAAAATGTGTTATATATATATATAATAATAATTTTATTGTGTATATATTAATATCTATATTGTGAAATATGTACCAAAATTGACGGTTTGAGTTGATTAATGGTTACGAATAAATTATATATTACAACACTGGGAAAGATAATAATGTTTCTTATGATTTGAGTTAGACGCATCATGATTCCTTTTTCTATTAAATGGATTCACTGATATCCAATATCCAAAAACCCATTACCTCCAAAGAAACAATATTAAGGGTATAGAGATAATAATCCCCCTGATTCATACATTTAGTATGCCTCTAGTTGTTGACTACCACCAAGGGTGTACACATATCATAATATAGGATGTATTACCATTTATCATTTACTAGATCAGATTATAATGTGAATCCACCACAATAACCCCATGGAATAATATAAAAGGAAATCCCAAAATCCATTCCATGTGCTTGTAAAAAATTATAACTGATACAAATAGATGAAATTATCCAATGTAAATACCCAAAAGTAAAGATAAAGTAACGAAACAACAACTTTCCAAATGTATGAGCTAGTGATGCATAGAATGGTCCAAGAAATCATCCTGGAATCATGAATGTTGTTTTATATACAATGGGTGAGCATTTGAGTATACTTAGTATGAAATCCAATGTCCCTCGTGCACATGTGATTGAAGCATACTTATAATATTGTGAGAAAATATAAGAAATAAAATAGAACCAAACTAGGTATACTAACCAAAAAAACAATACAAATTCAAAAAAATAAAGTAATAAAATACATGTATTATAATATAAAGTAATTCACATTGATGATACGGTACCCCACAACACTTTCTCACTGGTATGCCGCTCTCTCCCAAAGATAGATTTACTAGCATTCCCAACCCTTTTGTATCCAATATCACATCATACAAGCACACACTTGGGCGTCATAATAAATCCTAGCCTCACCCACTAGGGCTACATTACTCATCAGACCTACACACCCCTAGGCCTCACAACACATCTTTCATTCCCACAAATGGGTCTCATAACACATCCTTCCCACACACACATAGTACTAAAATCAAATCCCATCCCAAAACATATGGTTTTCAAAACATATTGAAACATATCTCATTCTGAAGACACATGGGATATTAAAATGTATATCATCATGAAGGAACCTCTAATAGAAAAAATTACCATAAACACCTAGGATATCAAATCTCACTAAAATACACCTCATCCATTACAACCACCATCCAATGAACAAAAAAATCATGGAATCACAACATGTTCCATACATACATTTACTAGAATAGAGGTCAAAAAGTGTGGGAACCCATCCAACTATCCTCTACACAAGATGTTGGAAGAAACACCCATGCGTGATGATGTGGGTGTTCAGCTCATGGGGTGGAACTTGTGTGGGGCACACATAGTAATTAAAATAATATTCCGAAATATGTATAATATCAAAAAATACACCTAATCAATGGGTCCCGAAAACATCTCACAAAACCATCACATTTTCTCCCAACTCTAAATACATTTATTTGTATCTCAAATTGTAATTTTAGAAGACGAATATCCGTGATAATAAAAGGATAATTCTCATTTCCTCCATGGTTATCACCCATTAATTTCCTCATTTTTCATCAACCATATATAATCACACAACCCATAGTTTAATATTACATTAACCATATTCATATCATTAACCAGACAAACTAAATACATTCCCATGATTATTTAACCATTATTTAATTATTTCAACAGTACTTTGTCCCTAGAACAAGATAAAAAAATATCTCAACAATCAAGGAATCCTAAAAAACCCTAAGATTCCACCCCTAGATAATGGACCACAAACTATCACCTCTCATCCTCAAAAGAGCAGTCCATAAACTACCACCTCACTGCCCTAAAAACACTACCCACGAACTACCACCTCGCCACCCCAAAATAATTTCCCATGAACTACCACCTCACTACCCCAAATCCATGGCCAAATAAGCACATATCAACAAAAAACCAATTTAAACCACATAACTCAATCAAAAAATAACATCTACATGTCACAACACATCAATATCAATTTTCAACCGATTTACGGAGGGGATTTTACCACATAAAATTTAATTTAAATGTGTTATCTAACAAATTAAAGATCACAGGGAAACCATTTTTTATTATCCAAATATATGTGGTTTGGAAATTTCAATTTAGGGTGATATAAAAATAATCACAACCAATGAAGAAAACAAAAAACACATATCCAGCTAAATCACAACCGCCATTGACCTCAATTTTATCTAGTGCATCAAGCTTGCACGATGATAATAACACAATCATATCAAGTCTAAAAGACATGAAAATAGTACCCCCAATACCATTCAATTAAAAATTACCTAAATTATTTATATTCTATTAATATGTAACAATCATAATAAATGGATGAAAAGAAGTAAAACCCATCTTTCTCGATGCACAATAATGATAAATGAAGTGAAATCATACCTTAAGGAAGTGTTTTGAACTGCATGACAAGTAAGAATGCCGAAACCCGTAGTCTCACCATGAGGAACCATGGATCAACCTAAACTACATCAAAAATACATCTAATGAAATCCAAATGATACAAAAAACAATGGAAACAACACCATAGTGGATCCTTGAGTGAAGAAAAAATTTAAAAGGGTGAGAAGGAGAAGTTGAGATAACATAGAACAACCAATGTTCACCAACGAACATCCATCTAGATTATAAAATCTAATATGGATGAGGAAGATATCAAATACCACCTCGGTAAGGGTAGGAATTTACCAAAAATAGAAGAAGGAGAGAGAATGGCTAGATAAATTAATGTTTGGTATAAAATTATTTTTATTATTTTACATGATATGGGTATTACATTATGTGTAGTCACATTTCACGTCATGTAATCCCTGTTGTTCTGTTCACATCAAAAAAGTAATTACCTCTTCATTTTATTTTATTTTTTTATACATGATAAATTACATGCTGGGAAACTATTCATCATGTCATGAAAAAATTCTTGCATCATGAAACATCAAGGTATATGTTGTCAAAAAGATTTTCATGTCATGCAATCTAGTTAAATGACGTGTACTATCCCTTTTTCCATCCATTAACATCCGAACTTCAATAGACTACATTCATGCCTCCTTAAAAAAAATTTATCAGCCAAAGTTGACAATTTAACAGACCCTAGAATGATTAACCATTTAATTAGATTTGTATCAGAAGATTGTAACCCACGAGAATACAAAAAAAAACCAAGAAAGAAAGGGTCTTTAACAACCAACTTGCAAGTTACGTCTAAAGGATCTTTCCATACCTCAAACACTACCATGAGGTAAACACACGAACCAAATGGCCACAAAACTCACCAAAAAAACAATAGTCACCTCCTCTCACAATTCCACCCTATGATGTAGCTGTATCAAAACAATATCAATGTTCACTAAGGCCAAAACAACAACCACTAAAACTAACAAACTACATTTTCCTAAAAACATGAATCTAGAAATTATATCCTCCATGTCATGATAATATCTTCTCTTGCAATAACTGACTCACCAATATGGGTTTAATCATATCGTGGTTATTGTGTTTTGATTATGAATATTCCCCCTTTTATATGTGAGTACATTGTCACACATAACAAAACACACATCACAATCCATGAAAAATAACATATTTCAATAATAATCATTCAAAAATCACATTAAAACACAAAATAGAATAATGAAAAACTCAAATAAAATCCACTTATTGGGCTTCCATTTTACACTCTTTCTACTAAGTACTATCTTCCATGCCATCATGCATCCACAACACATGAACCAAATGAATGGTCCTTCCATGTAGTTCCTTCTCTTGCTTATCATATATCACTACCAGTCAATCCACAAACATCTTTCCATACTCAATATCTGACTATCTTTATTCAATACCATGAGGACCATCATGATGATACTAATGAATATGAGAGATGCAGAAGCTTTCATGGATCATATTCAACCATGGGGGAAGCACTAACTTCTACGCCACATCACCAACTCTCCCAAAAAACCACAAGGGTCCCAACAAACATGGGAGAAAGTTTACTCCATATTCCAAACCTCATCCACCCACATCGATGGGAAAACATCATGAACTTGTGGTCTCCATCATCAAACTGCAATGGACTTATTTTGCGATCAAGAAAATGTCTTGTTTCATTCTTGTAATGCTTCCATACTTTCATGAACAATTTTAATGTTCTACAATGGTCTTTAAACCATATAGGGATAAAAAACCTCCATCCCTAACCTCCACCCACTACAATGGAGAACAACACAATCCTCTAATCTATATACCAAATGGGTCCATTCTTATAGATGAGTGATATAGATTATAAAAAAGAAAACTCTCTCAACTTAAGATTCTTACCCTATATCCATCAATGTCTAAGACACAAACTCCCACCATATCCTCCAATATGTATGTATTCCATTCCATATTCCAATATTTTTAAGCGTAGAATGTAGTTAAAAAGAGTAACACTGTAAGAATATAATGATATAATCCCCTCCAAACCCATGTGGAAATCAAGGCATCTAGATTAGGGATAATGGACCTAGAAACTCCACGAAATTTCACAAAATTATTCACTTTCCTTTTATATAAATCATCATCTACGCCTGACTCTATGAACCCTATAAAGTGGGCCAATTTCATCATCTGATCCACGACCACCTAGATAGCATCACAACCACCCTAATCTCTTGGTAACCCACTGATGAATTCTTTTAAAATGTCCCCACATTTCCTCTTTAGACCATATGAGGGAATCAGAAAACAACCAGTAAAATAATACCTGGCCATTACCAACTTGAATACTCACTACTTCATTAAAAACATTTCCACCACATGTTTCATAAATAGTCACCAAAACTTTATCTTTATGCCAAGGTCAAACTTTTAAAATATGTGGTGAACACAAATGTTTATCTATGAAACTCATGGAGAACTCCATCATGCATCACCAGTAGAACAAGAAACATTCCATGATACAAAATATGGTTTTGTGAGACCTCTAATCATCAATCATGAGAATCACCTTGGCCAACATGACCTCGAATCACCTCTACCTCTATGTCGCCCCAATAAGAATCTTCAACCCGAAAAATCATAGAAGATGACGTTGTCTTCTAAAACAAAAACCATTTTCACCATCTATAACTGTATTTGTTTAGGGCTTCCATCACCTCTATATCCATTAATGAATCAATGGATTCCTATATAACCTCCTTTAATAACATTATACTGAAGCATCATCAATGAAATTTCCCATTTCTAAGGTGTTGAATATCTTAAAATCATTGTCTTGATGAAACTCCATCCACCACCACTATCATAGATCTGTGACCCAATGTGAAATGATATATATCAAAATTTTGTAATCAGTGAAGATTATTATGTGCTCCCCAAATTGGTATTGTCGCAACAACATTAGTGTGAAATCAATAAATGCTAGTTAAAGATCATGGGTGGAATAGTTTTCCTCATGGGTACATAACTGATTGGACCCAAAAGAAATCAGTGCTAACTACTACATCAACATACATCGCAATACCAAATGAAAAGCATCCCAAAACCCTTCCATCATCATCCTCTCATCTAGAACCAATGCACTAGATAACATACCAATGTCTCTTTCTTATAATAAAACACTAACTAAAAATTATCAAACCTCCCAAAATCATTTCCATTTCTTCTCAAAGCCATCAATAATGATACAACTCAAGATTAATCATATACAAACAAATGATAATAAACTACCAGACCACGAAAACTGCTAACCTCTTCTACATTCTCATCTGCTTCCCAAGAAACAACTACTTCGACCCTCAATTGGTTTACTCCAACATTACACTAAGACACTAAATTCCTGTTAAAATTCACTACCTGTGTCCAAAACATTCAATTGGACAACATTACATCGTCCATGTGGTTTCAAAGTATCTGAATGATTGTTCTTGGATACTCATTGTGCTCCTATTATACCATCTAGTATATTAGCATATTATTGATAAATAGGATGAAATAATTGTTCATGAAATCTGGAAAAATTAATTCATAATCCCCATATGAATAACTAGTGATTTCATAACACCAAATGGATTGACTAAAAACTTGATATTCCTATATCTCCATATGAATTTAGTCTTTAGAATAACTCCATCATTCCGCCTCCATAGGTGATATGAAAACCATACAAATACCATAGAAGAAAAATACAACACTATTAATTGGTAGAGAAGATCATCTATCCATATATTAGGGTAACAGTTCTTGACAATAACCAGATTCAACCATAGATAGTCATTACAGAACCTCTCACTTCCATATTTCTTCCTTGTGAACAAAACTAGACCATCCCAAAGAAACACCCTTGGCCAAATAAATTGCTTCTACATAAGATTATATATCTTCTCTCTCAACTCCAAAAAATTATATGGTGTCATCCAATAAAGAATCATTTTAAATGTAGAAATATAATGCTATATGTTTATCCTGAATTCAACATCATGTCAAGGGGTAGCATCAAAAAATCTATGGGAATACATCAGTAACTCCCCAATTACCCAAGGAACCCCTAATATCTCATAATCAAAAGAAACACCTTTACGACTGATGAATTGGGTTGTTGGGGAAGACAAGAGGAGACTCTAGTGGTTTATGATAGTCTCAATTCTCTTCATTTGGAGTGTGTTAATGAGGTTCGTAAGGACTATCTTGGCCTTCATTATTTTCGTCCTCTGTGACTTGTAACCCTGGGTTTTAAGGTAATAATAAAAAAATAACTTTCAGTCCAGTATTCACACACCAACTATCCAACTGATAACCTTGCTCACCAATAAAACCCACATGTTGCCCATCCATATCCTAAAACACGACTTTCATTCCGAAACGATTGATAACTAAAAATACATAATAAAAACTATTAATGTGAAAAATGAAGTCTTATGGCTACATCTATATCAAGAAAATATCCTCACATGGCTGATGTAGTCCCATCACCAGTATACTCCCCCGGGACACATGGAACATTCTGTTCTGGCCTCCAATTTGTGTAATCAACACCTAGGGTATGAGAAGCCTTTCTATGTCTAGGCATAGATAATGGATAGAGGGGGTTCAATAAAAGAGTGTCAATCTCATGAATCAATCATGATAGGAACAAGTGCGAAAATAAAACTGATAATACCTATAATGATATTCATCCCTACTCGAAATGATGCCTCCACTACATGCAACTGATAATTCCCAACTCATATGCCTCTATACTTATGACCACCTCTATACTGACACCCGATTCACGTTCCATTAAAAAAAATAACACCAGATGTTCCAACATTACCTTCTCCATCTACCTCATTAGAGTGAAATCCTACTACACCTATTGATGAAATAATCTTATTAGAAACATATGTTGAGGATGGAGATAAACTTATCCACCTCCACAAAACCGAGGTCTAGGAATTACAAGGAACTAGCTCTTTCAATGACCACGAGTCCCAAAATGATATCAAACTAGAGGAATGCCCCTAATAAAATCATGATAAACATTAACTCCAGAAGTATAGTAAGAAATCTAAGTAGATAGACTCTATGTGGGTTGAAACCTCAATGCTCTTGGTGTATATGATTTGGAAGTAACAACCCTTTCCTCTAGAATAACACTACTAGATACCCTATCGTAGTATATCTCTTCAAAACTGAATCCACCAGATCACCTCAAGATTCATCTGATCCTCAAGATGAATTGGTTGTGTAAAAGAAGTAACTAAATACAAAATAAAAGGATGAAGTGCATCCTTGAGAAGTCATGTGTGAGAATCATCATTTGGAAAAGGGATTGGGTAAAATCATTGAAGTTCGATGACCATGATTTCGAACACCCTCACTAACATGCTATACTTATAAAGAGGATGATTTTTCATACGACATCACTGTATTTATGGTCAATGATAGGAATTATTCTTGTAAGTCCTTCTAAATTTTGACCCATAAAACATATGTCTCATTCCTCTCTCTGAGATATTTCACCCACCACTGCTGTGAAACTCTACACATCTCGCTAACTACCATATGAAAGTAGTACTCAATCTAGGCCTGGATCAAGGTGATGCGATCTCAAGCTCCTCCAGCCATCACTCTCACTCTACGTCCATAACACTACTACAATACATCACCAAATACTTCAACACCAATGTGTGAAAAATCTTCTATAACAAATCATCCCTGTTAACTATATTAACCCCACATTGATCTACTAGATCTACTTTCTTATATTCCACTTATTATGCAATTTGTGCATGACATCTATGAAACATAACTGAATGCTAAACGTCAATTTCATAATCCTTGTATTATATATTTTCATTATGATTTTTTTAATTTATATTATTCTTTTTGAAAATCCAAAAAAAAACCGAATTAAAACAACAACATGATCAAAATGATGGAAATAATTTTCCTAGGTCTCTACACTACTAGGAGATGCACCTCACATATTGAATCAAAGAGCTTAGAGATCGTGCACTAGATAATGGGGGCCCTAAAATTCCATATCCTAACTATAATCCCTAGCTAATTTCATGAAGCATGTTCAACTTGAAATATTACCATACCCGCCCATTCAATTCTCACTATTCTTAAATAAAACTCTATCATATATCTAAACCATATCATCTGATACCACTATTTCAATTCCACATCCCTCTGATGATACCAAAATGAGGGGAGAAAGATAATGACCTTGAGTCCCTCCTCAAGTAGGCCATGGGTTTGTGACTAACAGAAAAGGTGTACACTTCTAAAAAACCATCCCACATTCATAGAAAATGTACAATTGATACAAATAAATGAAGTTATTTAACATAAAAACAAAAAATAAGGCTATGGTTGTGACACATCAACTGTCCAAAGTTCTAATCTTATAATTCCTAGCATGTTGCATGAAATCCTCTTACAAACCTAAATTTATTTTTTATACTTTTAGTGAGATTAAATTTATACATAGAAGGAAAACCAAAGTTAGTTATGAACATGTTAAAGAAGCATACTAATTATCTTGGAAGAAAAAACCAAACCAAACAAAACCAAAAATAGTTATACTAAACCATAACTACCTCACTGTGACACACTCATAATGTAACAGAATCCAAGTAATATAATATAATTTAATACAAGTTGATAATTGGGTAACCCAAACCACTTTCCCATTGGTAAGCTTCTCTCCCCCAACATCATACATTCTAGTTCTACTATCCCTTCTATATACCACATCACATCCACCTGCACACACTAGGGCCTCACGATACATTCCACACTCACACTCCAGGGCCTCACAAGACATCATGCGCACTCACCCCTGGTCCTCACAACACATCCCCCCACCCCTCCCCCCTCCACAGAATCATGGGTCTTAAAACACATTTCATCATATCTCATCCTGATGAATCCTTATAACGGACATCACAAATCATCCCCAACACTACTAGTAAATCATTAACCACCTCTCTTGCAAACACATGGGTTATAAAATATCACTTGAAGACACATCATCCATCAAAACAACCATTTAATGAAATAAAAGACCATTGGAAATCACTTCATGTGCCATAACTAAATATCCTTTATGAGATAACAAAAATGAGTGGGAACATAGCCATCTATACACCACAACATATATTCTGGAAAACACCCCCATGATGATGTGAGTTTTGAGAGCATAGATATCCACATTAGTGGGGAAAACATAGAAATAAATAAAATATAAAAATATATGTATCATATCAAACAATCCTACAAAACATATGGGTACAAAAAAAAACATACCATTTCCCAACACCATCACTTTTACTGCCACCTATAAATTTATTTAATAGTATCTCTTAAATTCATTTTAGAAGATGAAGTGAAATGAAAATATAATGTGGATTTACATTTGGTCCATGTTTTGAACCCATTCATTTGATAATTTTTCATAAAATTTATTTAATCACAAGACACATCATTTAAAATTTCATTAACCACATTCATTTTTTAACCAAACCAAACAAACCCATTCCCAGTATTGTTAACCCATTTTTAATTATTACATCACCACTAATCCCTATAACAAAACATAACCACATATCACAAGAAATATTTCATCACCAATACCCATATCTAGCCCCCCAAAAAGAATGTCCTACAAACGATCACCTCACCAACCCAAAAACATGACCCATGAACTGCCTCTTCGCCACATAAAAAAATCACATGAACTACCACCTTTCTTCCCTAAAATCACGTCCCATGAACTATAACCTAAAAACAATAATATCATGAAAAATAAAACACATATCACCCCACATCTAATTAGAACCTTGAACCGCCACCCCACAAGCATGGAATTATACCAAAACCCATCAAGATACAATTGTAATAG
This sequence comes from Viscum album, assembly GCA_963277665.1. Classification (NCBI taxonomy): domain Eukaryota; kingdom Viridiplantae; phylum Streptophyta; class Magnoliopsida; order Santalales; family Viscaceae; genus Viscum; species Viscum album. The sequence continues at coordinate 1,135,905,801 of OY728150.1, read as the reverse complement.
ATTTAAAAAAGAATGATTTATAACATTCCATTTTAATTTTTGAATAGTATTATAAAAATCAATGATCATCTGGAACCATTTTTTATTATCAATATATATGGGGTTAGCCAATTTCTTTTTTATTTGATATCATAACAATCCCAACCAATGAAGAAATCACAACACACTTTTCCAGCACTTGTGAATCCTCAATGAACAATAATTAACAGTAATGCATCATGCCCAAACAATTACAATATCAAATTCGTATCCAAGATATAAAAACATGAAATTAATTCACATATACCATTTAATTTCATATTATTCAATTTATTTATCATGGACTATGCTTGAATAATCATAATCCAATAATGAATAGTAGTAAAACCCATCCCACAAGATGAAAAATACAGATAAATAAAGAGAAATACTACCTCATGGATGATTTTATATCTATATGGAAATGAATAATGTATGAAAACAAAATACGCACAATTAGGAACCAATTATCGAACTACATTTCATCCCCGAACATCAACCACTACCCAACACAATCACTGAACTTTGTAATCACCACTTCAGATAGTCCCCTAGAGAGGAACGAAAGAAAATTCATGAGCGTGAGAAGAAGAATTACCAAATACATACCATAGATCACCAAAAAACATTAAACATGATCAAAAGATTGAATAGAGAGGAATAAGGGTTTAGATAACAACTAAGGCTACCTGAGGTTCTCCCAAAATGAGAGTAAGGAGTGAGAATGATCAAATTAATGGATTTTCATTTGATATGAATATTTAAAATTCGACACTATTGGGGACGTTTCGGATGAGTAATCCCCCTTCACATTATATAATATATTGTGTTTGGTTTCCACTAGAAAATGTATTTCCACTTTAATTTAATTTATTTTTCTATCCATGATATATTACACTCTGTGAAACCCTTCTGCACACAGTGTAAAACTATTTTCACTGTGAAACCTCCCCAGATAAGATTTAAAATGTAATTTCACGTATTTTAATATTGTTCATGATGTAATATCCTGTTACGCCTCCTCCGAACACATAAGTCAACCATAATATGAAATGAAACATACCTAGAAGGCACATAACATTAAAAACTACTAGTGGATTTGAATAGGATTATTCTTCATGTTGTTTTTATAGGTTGGGAATTCTATCATTGTGAACTTAATGTACAACCATCAATTCATGTAATAAATGACACGGTGTATAAGGAATAATTGGAAAACTAAAATAAGTGATGGATTGTTTTTGAGTTCATCATTGATCATGAAGTAATGATATGGTTATAGAATGGGTTATATGTCCCTTCACCAACATAATTTATGAATGTTTTATTTTATTAAATACAAATCCCATCAAAATCAATAAATCCAAGACATAAATATATATATAAGTTCTCATAGAGGATTTTTGGTAGGTAAATATGACTAAGGTTATTGTGATGTATGTATGTTAATACCTAGTATACTAGCATGAAAATGCTCAATTTGATAATTCTGTGGACAATATGAGACAATTTCACATATACACATAAAATGGGAAAATAACTCCATGTATTATATTAGAAGACTACAAAATAAATCTATAATCCATAAATGCATTTGGTTTTAGTTGAATATCATTCTTTTTCATTATATTTGGTATTAATTAGTGGAGATTTATTACATTACCAACATCTAGTATATATATATTAATGATTTAGTAATACTACATACAATACCTCTATTAATTATTTTTAACAGATATTTTATAATTTCATCCATATTCATTAGTTTTATTAAAAATAAAATAAGTAGTGATTAAAAATTCTCAATACATATCATCCATAGACTTGTGGAAAAAATGAATTAACTACAAATACCATAGAATACTATATGAGATTTTACTATAAGGATCATTTATTGATTTTTATCATCACCATCATTTGTATGAATTATCATAATATAATAACATTCACACAAGTTTACATATTTTCTCATATAAATTCCTATATGAAATGAAATGAATAACAAAAATATTGTAGGATAACACTAGATAATGAATTATATTGAGACCTCAGTATATTGATGAAATGGAATAAAGGATTAGCGGCCTTTAAAATAATACAATAGGATATTTAATTTAGTAGAAAAGATATATTTTCATTCTTTAGTGAGATTTATTTTTTTAAATTGATAAAAATTTATTTTCCTAAAAATATACATCAAATTAGGTTATAATATTTGAATATAATTGAGAGATAATTTTTAGTTATATCAATCCCATAAATATTATTCATTAGATAAAAAACAAACTTTTCCCCAGGAAACGCCTTTAAACACCCACTAGGTTCATTATGTTTTCAACACATATTTTCTGAGAAGCAATATATGTGATCCTTATTATATTATAATATTAGAGATTATTACATAAGGAATTATTTTTTTATAATGATCAATAAATTGAGACTCTTAACCAATGAGATAATGTGTAGGGCAAAAAAATTATACACAGTTTCATTGAACAATATAAAAATGAACTATGGGATGTTTGGTGGGAACCCAATGATATGATGATGTATAAGTGTCCTTGTTTTTTCATCTTAATAATTAATTTTTTTTCGGATGATTTTATAGTTTAGTTTAATGAAATATACAACGATTTTAGATAATATTTTCTATTAAAAATTATTTTATGTGATTAATATCTTATAAAGAACGTTGAAAAAATCTAATGTAAATAATTATTTTTAACTGTTATAATGTAATATATATTAATATTTAATTAAATGTTTTACCATTTTAAAAGCAATTTCAAATATTTAGCACTTTATTGTTGATAGTGGATAAGATTTTTATATTAAATTTTTTCATTTTATATTTTATAATATTTATTTTTTTGTAGTCTTTATAATTTTATTAATTTTAAATTAAAAAAATTATAATGAATTTATTTTTACATTTAAAATGTCATAAAATAAAATACAGTGATTTATTGATAACTTTTTTCAATTGATGATTTTTATGTGAATATTTAAAATATCATGATCTTATATATACAAATTTTTTTGTGAAATTAGTACTATATATGAGTTAATTAATAATATTATAACTATTTTTACTAAAACAAGATGTTTTTAATGTTAAAAATATAACATTGAAAGCTATTATGCTGAATTTTCTAAATAATGATAAACTACATCGAACCAATGGTTAAACCTATTAAAATAAAAACCTATTTAGACCAAATACATTAAATAAGAAATAAATATTATCCATTTAATTTTACACTAATTTTAATTTTTTAACAAACTAATTTTGTTATCCTTGAACCAATAATTTTTATGGGAATCCCTTGTAAAAATAATATATGGTTAATTTAACATATATAGATGGAATGTAATTTTCTTGGATACTTATTTTCATTTTTTTATACACTAATTAAAAACAATTTATACAACATATTATAAATATTATTTTTTTAAAATGGATCAATTATTTAAAATAAAAATTAACATTGACAACTAATTCAGTCAAATTAATATATTTCTTTAAATAATAGAAACCAATGTTAAAATCATTTCACAATAAAAAAGATATAATGGATATCAATAAGGTAAAACTAAGAGTTATGGATCCAAATAAAATAATAAATTCTCTAAATATGATTGGTTTAGTGTATTATATCCTTACAACATACTATCATAGAATGTTCCCACAAAAATAATTTCATTATTTTTAATGTTATTTTATAAAGGGGGTTCTAATATAGAAAATTAAAACATACAACCCTATCATATCACTCCTCCTTGTCACATATAATCTTTATCATAAAAAACTCTCTACTGGATTTCTACCTAATATTCACTTCCATGGAAGATAGGTTCTTTTTTACCATGAATAACCATATATGATGAAATAATTTGTTTTCAAATGATATTATCCCAGGTTGTTTTATATTTTAATGACAAGGATTCTTTATTTCAAGCATTTGATTATAATTTAACCATAATTTCAGAATGAGTATCTATACATATCCTTGTTTATATAATTATTAATGGGATATGATAATATAATTGGGGTTTAATATTACATTTTCAAACATTATTGTACAAATATAGGTTATATAAAGGATATTTCCATAGTTCTCCCTGTGTAAAATGGAAATGAAAAAATAAATAAATCTATTAATGGTTGTGGTCACATAAATTTATATTTACTATGGTAGACCACCAATTTAGAATCCTTAATATAAATTTGGTGGAGGGTTTCATGAGGGAATATAGTTATTAAATATTCAACCTGGCATATTCCCAATAAAATTATATCAGGGTGTTTATGAAAACCAATTCCATGTTTTTGTAGTGATTTTGTCCATTGTGGCATGTAAATGAATTGTTGAATTGATTAATTTGTTAAAATTATCCATAGATATCATTTTTCAAAATACGAAATACATGAATCAAGAAAGAGTTGTCATATAATATTTCATAAGACAATTTGAATAATTAATAATCAGACTACGGTCTTTCCATTAGCGGTTCTACTATTTGGGTTGAATTTCAGACACTGCTTGGACATACCATATAATCCTCTATATCATTTATTCTATTCCATAGTGAAACACATTTCAGTTAACCTGAATCTATATTTTATTCTATAATAATCATTACATTGATGATGTTAGTTGGTATTCTTGATTTAGACTCGAATGATCCTTAACAATATTCTCTATTTGATGTTCCATAATTGAGGGATTTATATCCCTTCAAGAAGACTCGAACCTATCATTGATGGTGTTTTTTTTCATTATGTATTTTTATGTGTAACGATTCCATTTATTTATATATCATGAGTCCAATTATCAAATCATTTCATGTTGTGTTAGAGTTGGATCTTATAGTACATTACTTGAGAGATTTTGCTGGTTGATTGGTATAATTCTTTCAGGTGAAAATACTCTCCACAAATCTTGAAGATTACATGAAATTGAATGAGGAATGGAGTCTCTTATTATCTATATGAAATATTTGATATTTTATGAATTATATAATGTTCTTGGTGTATATTTCTTTTCCATGGTATTATTAGATCATGTGTGTGTAAATTATGATATTAATTTTGATGGTTGATCACAAGTGGGTGTGTGTGTGTGAATAATGTGATATCATATTCGGGTACAATTACATTAATATATGTAGGTATACTAATAAACATAGTTTTTATGTTTTTTTCCATTATGTGTTCATATTTTTTTACTTTTGATGTGTTTTTTTATTCAATGATGTTGTTCTATCCATGTATCTATGCGATATTTGGAGGAGTTATTGATAGAATGAAATATAGTTGGATCATGTTTATATTATACATCATATATGATTATTATGATGATTTATATGACCATATATGTTAGAAAATTGTTTCATGACATAGGTTAATGACAATGTTATTTGATCTAAACCAATAGTAAATAGTGTAGAAATATTATGAAAAGTGACATAAATTGGAGAAGGTTATCAATATACAATAGAGCTTTTCCATAAATAAGTTATTTTAAAAGGAAACAACATTGTGGCCCGAAACACTAGTGATATGTGACATGATATCCACGTAGGTTTGGGATATAACTTGATTGTGTTGTGGTGGCTATGGGATTAACATAGAAACATTGTTAATGATTTTAGATCACAACATATATTATGACTACATTAACAACATGGAGTTGATGATGATACAACTAGGGGATTTTAGTTACTTTGGTAGTGCATGACCACTCATTAAATCATTGTATATTGATTTATTGTGTATTTATATATTAATTATACACACAATCATATGCATGTACACTAATGATATTTATTAATATGTTATATAATATTTGTTTTTTACTCGCAACATGCATTGGAATATAGATTCACCTTAAGCCATTAAGATCAATGATAATGAAAATATAATTTCACAGTGATAGGGAGATAAAAGATAGATCAAATGTTTAAAGGATGAACCACGAAGCTCTACAATGCAATGTCGTGATATTTTTTATTTTCCGTTCATATTGTTACACCAGTTTCACATTTCATTCAAGAGAATAATTTTATAAATTTATGTATTAAAGGATAATCCTTCCATGAAATCAGATAAAGATTTTTTTTCCAATTTACCATTATTTTTTATCATCATTATTCATATATTGGGACAGTCTCACTATTGATGACAATCAAATACATGTGTCTATTCAATGTCCTCGTGTTCTTGGGGACAAACACAAAAGGCCATGTAACACTTCGTATCGTAACCTATGATTTATAACACAATATTATAAAGTGGTATTGGTGGTTTATTTTTATATATCTATCATCATGGTACTATATTTTTGCAAGGTTGATTTCTGAAATGTAATGTGGGACTTGGGCATGGGGGATGCATATCTTCCAGTCTAGTATATATGTGACATACCTATGAGTTTACACATATGGGATTATATCTATATTTATGGATTTATTTTTTCTTATTGGTCTATTTTAAATATTATTTTAATACTTTTTTGTATTTATGAGCATTCACATTCTGTGAATATGAACAAAGGATCACATGTAACGTATATGTGCACATTGAGTGTCAAATTGATGTTCATTACATTTAATATTTTATTATTCTTTATATTCATGAAACAAATACGTTATTAGTTGATTTATATTTCTATATTAATTCTATATAGTAATAAATTTGTGGAAACAGTTAGTTAAATTAGATAATTTTTTTATCTTTTATGATAGATTTTATTTTGCATTTTATAAATGAATTGATAACATGTCTAGGTAAATGAGTAGTACTAAGAGGGATGCCTTTTCATATTATCAATAGTATACATTGAAATGTATTTTATAATTTTTTTTATCCTATAAACCAGTATAATTTTTATTTGAAAAAGAGTCCATATGATATATATTCATGTTATTTTATATTAGATAATGAGGTATCAAAAACATCTTTTTAGAAAACCTGGAGATATGGTTCTGAATACTTCTATAAGTGGGATATTTATATTCCAAAAATAGATGTGAAAGTGAATAAACCACCACGTTCTCCATTTGATTTTGAATAAAGGCTTTTTTAGTGAGGTGTCTTCTACATGTTAACAATGCATGGGTGAATAGTTTAAAAAACGATGGTTAACTATCATCAAGACATTCATCTCCAGCATCATCGGTCCTATAGTGCATTGGAGGCCCATGGGATATAGAGGAATGAATATAAGTCATTGAGTGTTTATTTGAAGTGGTAGTAACTCTATAACATTGTAAGGTAACAATTTCATTTATTATGATTCTAGGAATTGATTTATTGTTGTAGTACATTTTTATTAAATATAATTAAGGATATTTTATGAAAAAATTTCCATCAATAATTAGTTAATATTTTATTTTATATTTATTATTATGTAGTTGGACAATTCCCAAAATATCAGGGAGGTTTAGTAAGACACGATGATTGTGTCTACTTCATTATCATGATATATGGAGATTCTGGTCGAGGCACATATCTTATATGGTGACAATTAATAGAAGGCCATGATGTTTGAGATCAGCCTCTATATTGATTTTTCATTATATTTGTTGTATTTCTCCTAGACATCGATAATATTATGTAGAAGATTAATTTAGCATATCTTCTTGAATGACCCCATGATATTAAAATTAAAATACATTGATTGATAGAATAAAATACATGAAACACAGAGCTTAAAACTGAACGTAACAATCCTATACAATATGATATATTTAATTTTTAATAAATTTTATCTCTTTCCTAAAATGGGTTCCCTGCAACCCTAATAATTTATCATGATTTCATACTCAACACATTTCATCGAGATTATAAGATCAATGATTATTATAACTGATATAACATATCTGTTAAATTAGAGGGTATGCATTGTATTAACAAATTTTTGATATAAATATATATATGTTGTACCCAATATATATTTTTTTATAAAACATTAGTAGAAATAATATAATATTTATTAATTTTATTTATTTTTTCACAAGTACATTTTCTTTAAAATAATGTTTTCTTCAAAATTTATTTTTATTAATTTTCATGATGAAATTCAATTATAAATTCCATTTATATGTTATTTAAATTCAATTTGTAAAATTATCTTATTTTTTGGAATAAAAATATCAAAATATACTATGTGTGAAATTTATGGATAGTCATGGAAAGAATATTTATTCCTATGAAAAGTGAAAAATATTAACTATCAATTGAGAACTGAATATTCATTTAAATAATTTAATATGATAAAATATATTATTAGTTTTGTTCATGTAAAATATGTTTAATTTTATATCAATTAATCAAAATTATTTTCTTGTATTTACTTCAATAATTAATAAATATATGAGGATCATTAAATTGGGAAATAACTACTCTTTAAAAAATTGTTTTTGATCACGTATAAGTGATTAATATTAAAATAAAACAATATAATTTTGATGATTAATTTTTTAAAAAATTAATTCAAATTTGGAATCTTAATTATTTACAGTTGAAAATATAGTCATCATAATTTTTCAACAAAATTAATAGTTAAAATTAGAATAATTATTTAATGTGATTAATGTAAATATTTGTTTACATAGGGTAAAAATAGACAATAAATGTTAAATACTCAAACAAAAAATTCCAATCCCATTTGGTTGGCCATTTTTATACCCTTATTACATTAGGATATCTTTTTCTGAGTTTTAGGGACACATTACCATGAATATGACATGTACAATAAGTTATGTAATGATAAATGAAGAAAAACAATTCATTATTTTAATATCTATAATGAAACTGGGATATGGAAAAAATTGATCTCAATAAATATTATATTTTTTAATTTAAATTTTATTTTTTATTGTACTAATTTATACTTTTTTTAAATATATTAAAAAATTTTGTTAATTTATTAAAAAACTCCAACTTAGTTTTTATTGAGTTAATAATAAAGTAAAAAAATGAAATTATAAATATTAAATGTGTTGAAAATTTAATGAATTGTTATGTTACATTAATTTATTAGATTAATATTTAATTTTACACAGATCTAAGTATAATATTATATATTCCCATGACTGTATTGATATTTATTAATTCATATTAAATGAATAATGTAGAAATTGACATTATTGTTATTTTATAACAAATTATACATTATTTAATGGTTTATACTTACTAAATATCTCATCATATTCCAATTTACATATAAAGGTAAATAAATATGAACTAGGATCCATTGAAGAATAAAAATTTATATTATAATTCTTATATTTTCCACATAATTTTAAAAAATCTCTACATTCACAATTAAGATTTAAACGATGTTTTTGCACGTACATATGATTATTTTAAAATAAACATTAAACAGAATGGATTTTAATTTGTAAAAATAGATTCAACATTTAAAATTAATTAATCTAAATTATCTTATAATACCCACTTTAATTTTATCTTAAATGATATATTATATATGAATGAAAACAACATTTCCTCATCAAAAAACATATATGTTAAAAGTATGGAATAATATATATTAAAAAAATGCATAAAATGTCTTTAATTATTACATAGTGATTTTTATCAACCATATCATACATCCAGACATTATTTATCAATTTTGGAGCAACTTTTCTTATGATTAACATCTCAATAGAGAATATTTTTATTGGTATTTGCAAACATGAATCTCATACTCAATTATAAAATTGAACTCAAATGCCTCACATATTTACACCTTTTGATATATTTGTATAAGGAAATATATTACCACATAAATTACAAACTTTTATCACATCAATATTGAAGCTTTATAAAATCAAAAACCTCCAAGTAATTATTTAGTTAAACATTTTGAGGGATACACCACAGAGATGGGATGTTCTTCATCGGGGGTCTTTATATTATTTTATTAAACACCTTCTTCATTAATAATTAAAAAATTATGATATAATAATTGAAGTATATTCCATAATAGTTGATATTTTTTATAATAGTATAGTTATGTAAAACCATCTACAGTTCTACCAAATTGGTTATTAAATCACCATTGTTGTGTGTGGTGGAGTACCACCTTTTGACTGATGTCATTTGATCATCAATTACCACCATTCATGATATGTTATGATGATATATATATATATAATTTATACATTTTAATTTATTATATCATATTAATAAATTTTTATATACAATTTCATGGGATATTTAATAATGTAATGAGTATGAACAACACATGAATGCCTTGTGAAGGGATGTGATTCATATTTCACCATTTCTCCACATGGAATTTAATAAGAAAAATTGTAATAAATCATTTCTATATAAATTATTTTATTATGATATTCATGAAATTTTACCATTATGAAAATAAAATATTCTTTCTTACATTTTCAGTCACTTAATAAAGATAACATAATTCATATACATGTGGACTACAACCATCATGAAGTGATGTGACTCTATTTTTCATCAACATAGAACATTGATGATATATATACATATGTATAATAAAATAATATGATATGTACAAAATTATTATCATTGTGTAATCATAAAACATTACTTACATATTTTCCATAATAATAATTTAATAATGAAAATGTAACCCATGTGATTAAAAGAATAACCATCTCCATGATCATAATACACATAATGTATTTTCACATTATTTAACTATTTGTTTAAAAATTATAAATGATATATTAAAATGATATTTATTTAATTTTAATTATTATTTTCATGACATAACTATATAATATGGGAAATAATCACATATTTAATAGGACACATACATAAAAAACAATTCAATGAATATGTTTATCAATGAAAATAATAAATTATATTAGTTAATTGGTAATGATATGTAATAAACATGTCATATATTCAATTATAAATATTAATATTCTTATGTGGTAATAGAATAACAATTTCTAAACAATTATAATGGATGGTAAATAATTTTTAATCAACCTACGGTGTGAGGTAATAGTTTTTTCATCTCATATTTATTTCTATGAGATATATGCTAGTTTCACCCATTATATTTTTATATGCGGTGTATATAATTTCCATGAATGTATGTTATAATTCCTATTAAAAAATTTATTAATATGTACAAATAAATTTTAAAATATATCCCTCATCGGTTTCATTGTTTCAATGATTCCATAGGGGTAAGGGTGTTTGTCTCAATTTTCATTCTTTGAGACGTATGTTATGTTATACACCAATAATATTTTATTTTGTTTATATTCTTCCACATTTACTTATTATAAGATTAATATCCTTTTTAATGATATTATATTTTTAAATTTTATTTTGTTTTGGTGATTATGAATCAATATAACAAAATTGGTGTGTGTGTGTTTTTACAAAATCATCATATATTTGGATTATTTATGATTATGTTTTGAATGATGAAAAAAATTGATCCATATCACAATATACTAATTAATTTACTTAAAATATGGATATTCATGATAATTATACTTAATAGTAAAATTATTCCACTAATTATAAGTTAAAATTGTTTTCATTTATTTTTATGAAATCCCAATATTTTTTACAATTTTTGTCAGAAATATGTTTTCATTCAAAAATATGTCTTCAAAAAATGATGTCAATTTTTTAAACAACATGGAAATTATTTAATGAATGTTTTTTACACATTAATTAATATTTAAAAACAATCTTGAAGGTAATATTCTTATCATTTTCGAAACATGATGCTTTCAAACCATTTTACAATGCAAAATGGATGTTGTTTTTTCTAGAAAGACTTGTACAAATTACCTACTATCATGACTATAATTTCATTAAATATTACCCCAAATATTTAGAAAAGTATGTATAAAGACATTTTTTACTAATATTAATATTTTTTTTATTTTCAATTACATTTTCAAATAAAAGAATTTTAACATGTCTTATGATTTTAAAAGTGATTTTTAAATAAAAATTGGCAAATTTCCCCTAAATTTATTTACTGTTAGTTTAATGGTATATAAATTAATTAACCCAAAACCCTGTTTTTATTACTTCTTATATGTTTGGGATACTTTGTAATGATACCAATCTCATTAATTCTATAGAAAAAATATTAATGATTCAATAATATTGACATAAAACTCAACTCTTTTTTGTAACGCCCCGACCCCAGCTACCCAGAGTCGGTGCATTACTTCGTAACATTGGCATGATCACAAGAAAGATCAAATCTCGAAAGACCGATTGGTTTAGTAGCCTTGGAAACACTAGATATATTCATAAGTTTTACATTACGTCATAAAATGAAAAACTACTACAACAACATAATGTCTCCATAATCCACACTACTATCCCCTCATAATGTCCCTGCAGGTCATTCATAATTTACTTCTTCACATCCTGGGGAAAAATAAAACATAGAAAAGGGGTGAGCTCAAATGCCCAGTAAGGATAACAATATAGCGGAAACTTTCATAAATAAGAATAAACATTTAAGGCAATGCATTACTAAAACAAAAGCCTTTTAAAATTGAACTTCAACATGGTATGGCAAAAGTAAAATGAAATAATGCCATTTACTTATTCACATGGATATTCTACTAATCGAATAATCACATGCAAAAAATCAATAACCACTTTCATAATGTTGGAATGCATAATGCCAGACTATCATAACCACATAGCCAAGGCCTCGTGCCAAGGCTACAAATAAGATTTTGTCAAGGCCTTGTGCCAAGACACTAGTTTGTCTCATGAGACCTACCGATGCATCGAGGAGCTATAGTGGGCTCCACCCGTCACTTATTAAGTCCAATGCATTCCCATATGAAAAGGTTTAAACATAACATAAACATTCGTATTAAAACTAGCATACGAAATGTCAATACTTTCACAATAAACTATGAATGGTATAAAAATAGCACATCCACAGTCAAACATATCACAAAACCTTCAATACAATATAGAAGTTTTGTATCATAATAAATCAACTTCAAATAATCTTAAAATCCATCAAAGGATGTTGACATAGATGAAATCAAAATTCTTTTAAAAGAAATATCTCATTTTATTTTGAAATAATTTAAGATCCATATAAAATAAAACATTTTCTTTGAAAATATTCTTATAAGCTTGTATGGGAAGCTTCGACGATTTTATAACGGCGGAAAATAACCGCACCCGCCGTATAAGTTAAAAAAAACATTCTTACCTCAATTCTGTCGAAAAGGTTAAAAAGGACCTTGTTTTGAAAACGACGGAAAGATTCCTTTATAAACCTCTTATAAAAAGTCAAACAAGGGTATAAATGACTTTAACCCATATTCTTGTAAATAGTAAAAATGTTTTGAAATACATTTCGAAGAAACATGGATGTGGATGATAAAGAGATCCCAGTAGATTATTACGTATAATACAACCTCGGATAATGAAGAGATTGTGAAATAACCCTTACCTTGTACTTTTCCTTGGTTGTGGTAGGTTAACCTCCTGTATAATGGTGAAATAATTGTTATTAAATTATACAAGAATCATATACATTAATATGATATCATATATGATCTTTTAATATTGATTTGATAATAATATCTTAGTATTATCGTTGTTTCGGGTGTTAACTTACTTGTTTTCTTTCATATGTTTTGTTACGTAAGACATGTTTGTAAAGGATAGGTTGTATATTATTCATATCCAGAATGATATCAAGTCCTTAAACATCATTTTTAAATCATAAAATGATAATTACGCTTTAATGGTTACGATGGAGAATGAATCTCATCGCGTTCGTGGAGACGGTAGTCCGTACGTACGCACGAGCGACAATATCATTCTTTTGATATTAAAATAATATATAAATGGATGGTATATCATATATACAGAATCATTAACATGTTATATTTATTATTTACATGAGTTACACATCATTATTATACCCATCCAAATAATATTATATTGAATAACAATTACACCACGACGTGGAGACGGTAAGCCGTACGTACGCACGTATGGTGACATGTTATTCAAAGGGTGGATAGAATACTGAATATGAATGTACCATATTTATAATAACATCACAGTATATGTGAGATACTGGAGTTATTATTTCAGAATGGTAAGAACAAAGGAAGAACAAGTGGAAGAAGAAATGAACTTAGAAAAGGGTGGTGAAATCATTACCTCTTCTTCGGGTTCTTCCTTTTGATTTGATCAAAAGGGCTCCTTAGGTTGGCTTTCTGATCAAACTAAGGCCTCTAGGTTGTATTGAGGGATGTTGGGAGAGTATTTGGGCAGAGTTTGGCCGAACCAAAAGGCTTTAGAGGTGTGAAGAAATGAGAAGGAGGAGTGCCCTTTTATAAGAGGGGTGAGGGGCACCTTTGGAAAAGCTAGAAATATTAATTTATAATAAATTCATATTCGGTTTCTAAAGGCTCCAAAGTTGACTATTCAAAGGATGAGGTGGGGATAGGTCTAAAACAACTCATCCAATAGAATTTAGACAGGTTTGGGTACTTATATTAACCTTATCTTTAAGTATTAACTCTAAGTTAATTAGTTTCACTTTTACAATGTCTCTTTGTATTTTTATATAATATGGTTAATAAACTTACTATATACATCCAAGCGACCCCCAAGTGGTCCATTAATGATTAACCTATCATAATATAAGTCTCTTGACCGAACCTTAGATTTTTAGGAATTTAATATCAATTAATAATATAATATTTGTTTTAAGAACTCTTTTATGTCAATTTTGACACTATTCAATAGTTGATTTTTGTGAAACTCATAACAGATTGATTACTTCGAACAAAGTCCATTAAATCAATCCTAATATATCATATTATCCTAGAAAATTAGTTTAATTCATTAAAGGTTTCATATTATATTTATTTGGGTATTTATAATATCAATTATGTTAATTTTTTACTATTATAGTAATTACTTCATCATCATTGTGTCATAAATAAAATAAATTATTTAATGTCTAAAAATTATAAGTAAAATATCATTATGTAGGAAATCTTTTTATCTTTCTAATGAATATTTATAATCGAAAATCCAACATGTATAACCCTATGTAAAAATTGTTCTTCTAAAAGATATATGCTTGTGTCATTTTTGTATTCATTTTAACTTAATTAAAATAAAGTGTCATTATCACTTACAAGTGGATCCATGGGGTCCCAAAATTGACACAAAGATGCCCATGGTCGACCATGTATCAACCAATAGGGTTAAGACACGTTTTAGGGTAATTTTGTATTATTATAATATTATTTTTTTAACCCTTATTTACCGGATTTACCCTTTAACCATGGTAAATAAAATATTTACCGCAGTAATTATTCAAAATGTCTAAAAATAAAAGTTACCTATTTACATAATTTGGACATCCTGATTCCAAATATGGAATCCATTTTCCTAAATTCAAAACACAGAAGTGGCAGAAATTAATTTAAAATTAATTCCCGCTGTCAAAACAAAAAGCGTGTTTTTAAGAGATAATAACTATCAAAAGATTGACACTTGTTTATGTTCGGTTTAATTGTAAAATTATGTCCAATGATAAACATTAAATTGAATGGTAAAAATATATTCTAAATATACTTTAAAACCACTCAAATTCATAATTTATCACTATTAATTATTTTGATTAAAAAAGTTGTTTTTAATTAAAATTTAGAAATTTTCACTATTCATCAAAATATGAAAGTTATCCGAAATGTACCAAAATTTCACCCTAGGCTAATTTTGATATTCCGAATCCAAAAATGAAGTCCATTTTGAAATATAGAATATATATGATTTCAAAAATTAGGTATTACTATTCACAACGGCTAGTTTAATTAGTTGTGGTGTGTGTTAGAACTCGAGGTTGCGTACAACACACGCTATCGCATTATTCAAAGGGAAACGTACCGTAGAAGCTTGGGGTGTTACATTCTCCCCTCCTTCAAATAATTGCGTCCTCGCAATTTCTAGGGTATTACTGCATAAAAAGACTCGGGTGGTTCTTCATCATAAGTTCCTCAGGTTCCCACGTTGCCTCTTCCATCTTATGATTTCTCCACAAAAATTTTACCAGACGCGTCGTCCGGTTTCTCAGTACTTGTTCTCTTGTATCAAGAATCCTGACGGGCTCTTCACAATAGGAAAGATCGGGTTCCAGTTCTAATTCCTCATAGGTGAGTACATGCGTTGGGTCAGGCATGTATTTCCTCAACAGAGATACGTGGAACACATCGTGAACTTTGGAGAGACTTGGCGGCATTGCCAATCGGTAAGCTACAGCCCCAATTCGTTCTAGAATTTCGAAAGGTCCGATGTACCTGGGACTCAATTTACCTTTCTTACCAAAACGTATGACTCCCTTCCATGGAGATACCTTCAGGAAAACATGATCACCGACTTGAAATTCCAAATCCTTCCTTCGATTATCGGCATAGCTCTTCTGCCTACTTTGAGCTGCTTTAATGTGATTTTGGATTACTTTAACCTTTTCCACCGTTTCCTCCACCAGCTCTGGGCCTACAAGTTTTCTTTCACCAACGTCATCCCAACAGGTTGGTGTACGACATCTCTTTCCGTATAACGCTTCATATGGTGCCATCTGTATACTCGAATGGAAGCTATTGTTATAGGAAAATTCTACTAGTGGTAAATATTGATCCCACATACCCTGAAAATCAAGTGAGCAAGATCTCAACATGTCTTCTAAGGTCTGAATAGTCCGTTCTGATTGTCCGTCTGTCTGAGGGTGGTAAGCAGTGCTCAAATGAAGTTCAGTATCTAGGGATTTCTGAAGACTTTTCCAAAATCTTGAAGTAAAACGGGGATCACGATCAGAAACAATCGATAGGGGTACTCCATGAAGTCTCACAAATTCATTAATATATAGTCTTGCTAGACGTTCCAGGGGTAGATCTTCTCTTATAGCAAGAAAATGTGCTGACTTGGTAAGACGATCAACAATAACCCATATTGCATCGTTCCTTCTAGGAGTCTTTGGTAGCCCCATGACAAAGTCCATCGTAATATTGTCCCATTTCCACTCCGGTATGGGAAGAGGTTGCATGACTCCTCCAGGCTGTTGCCTTCCAGCTTTCACTTGTTGACAAACCATACATCTTGACACAAAATCAGCAATCTCCCTCTTCATGTTGTCCCACCAAAAATGTTCTTTCAAATCTCTATACATTTTGGTGCTCCCAGGGTGTATAGAGAAATTGGAACCATGAGAATCATCCAGCAATTCCCTTTTTAGATCAGGTATATTGGGAACACAAAGTCTCTTCCCGAATTTCAAAATTCCATCTTCATACACAAAGTCTCTCAATCTCCCATCATTCACAGCTTTAATCTTCTTCTGAAATTCTTCATCATCGGTCTGAGAACTCTTAATCCTTTCTAGTAAAGATGGTTTGGCAACCATTTGAAAAAGCATTGATGTTTCACCTTCCCTGGTTATTCCCATGTCCATCTTCACTAGATCCATGAAAATTGGATCCCTTTCAATTCTCATATTGTTCAAAACTCCATGGTCTTTTCTGCTCAAAGCATCTGCCACCTTGTTTGCCTTCCCCGGGTGGTAGTGTATCGTAAAATCATAATCCTTGAGTAATTCAAGCCATCTCCTTTGCCTCATGTTGAGTTCTTTTTGTGAGAAAATATACTTCAAACTCTTGTGATCAGTATAAATCTCACATTTTTCACCATAGAGGTAGTGCCTCCATATTTTCAAAGCAAAGATCACTGCTGCTAACTCGAGATCATGAGTAGGATAGTTTTGTTCATGAATTTTCAACTGTCGTGATGCATAGGCAATAACTCTATCATTCTGCATAAGGACACAGCCAAGTCCTTTCTTCGATGCATCACTATAAATAACGAACCCATCATTCCCCGATGGTAGAGTCAATATAGGAGCATTGACTAATCTTCTCTTCAGTTCTTCGAAACATTCTTCACACTCTTTTGTCCAAACAAATTTAACCCCTTTACGTGTGAGCTTCGTTAATGGGTTAGCCAATCGGGCAAAATTCTGGACGAAACGTCGATAATAACCTGCCAAACCAATAAAACTACGTACCTCAGTTATATTCGTAGGTGCTGGCCATTCTTGGATTGCCTTGGTCTTAGAAGGATCAACAGAGATTCCATCTTTAGAGACAATATGGCCAAGAAAAGAAATCTCCTGAAGCCAGAATTCACACTTGCTAAACTTTCCATATAATTCATGCCTCCTCAGAGTCTTCAAGATAATGCGCAAGTGATTTTCATGATCTTTGTAGGTTTTGGAGTATACCAAGATATCATCAATAAATACCACCACAAATTCATCGAGATACTCCTTGAAATCTCTATTCATCAGATCCATGAATACAGAGGGTGCATTAGTCAATCCAAACGGCATTACAGTAAACTCGTAATGCACGTACCTGGTTCGAAATGCTGTCTTCGGAATGTCTTCCTTCTTCACACACAACTGATGGTATCCAGATCGAAGGTCAATCTTTGAAAAGTATTGAGCTCCATGCAGTTGGTCAAATAAATCATCAATACGAGGTAGGGGATACTTTTTCTTTATCGTTATAGCATTGATCTCCCTGTAGTCGATACATAACCTCATAGATCCATCTTTCTTTTTAACAAAAAGAACAGGGGCTCCCCATGGAGAAACACTAGGGCGAATAAATCCCTTATTACTCAATTCCTCTAGTTGTTTCTTTAGTTCGACTAGCTCTACAGTGGCCATTCTATAAGGGGTCTTCGATATAGGCCTTGATCCAGGAATCAAATCAATAGAAAACTCAACTTCTCGTTCTGGAGGATGTCCAGGTAAATCTTCTGGAAATACATCTACAAATTCTTTCACAACAGGTACATCCTCTATTTGAACATTCCTTTCCTCACCCGCAGTTATTTCATTCTCTTCCTCCCCAATAATTGAATTAAGTTGAACTACTGGGGGTGGATCTAAATAAGAATTAGGTGGTGACGATTCTGCTCTAAAAATAAGGTGCTCCTTATCATTATCATCAAGAATCGTAACCTCTTTCTTCTTACAATAAATCTTCGCATCATAGTCCGAAAGCCAGTCCATACCGAGGATTATATCAAACTCAATCATAGGTATGACGATGAAATCAGCAGATAAAGAAAATTTATGTGCTCTAATGGGGACTGATTCACAAAACTTTGTTGCAACGATACTTCCCTTAGGAGTTTTAACTGACAACTCCCTTATTAAATCAAATTGGAAATATCTAATTTTCTTAGCAAACTGGGAAGATATGAAACAATGCGATGATCCAGAATCAAATAATGCATTTGCTAAACTTGAGGAAACCATTAAATTACCTGCCACCACGTCTTTCGGAGCTTCTACCTCAGCAGTAGTGATAGCATAATCCTGGCCTTGATCCCTTGGCCTTTTCTGAGGTAAGTTCTCCTGACGCTTAGGACATGCATTTGCATAATGCCCCATCTCCCTGCAATTGTAGCACTGAACGTTGGTAGCTTCCTTCTTCCCCTTGCAATCATGAGCTTGGTGGCCTTTTTCACCACACTTGTAACAGACTCCCATTCCCTTCAGGCAAGCACCGGGGTGTTTCTTCCCGCACTTACCACAAGATGGATATTCAACCTTTCCCTTCTTCCCCTTATTTCCATTCCCAGATTGATCAGCAGGTCTCTTCTTCTCTTGCTTTGCTTTAAAGTCATAAGACTTAGAGAATTCCTTTTCGGTCTTGATAGCACATGAGATAATGTCTTCGTACGATGAAAAGGATTGTGAGACTAATGCTCGACGGAGAAATGGTTTTAACCCATCAAAGAAACGATCAATCTTACTTCTTGGGTTGCGAATATAATCTCCAGCATACCTCGCTAACCTTGTAAAGTTAGCCTCATACTTTGTGACATTATCATCCTCCTTTTGTCTCAGACTCAGAAATTGCCTTTCCATATCTGCTCGATGGTCGCGAGGAAAGTATTTTTCTAAAAACAGATCTTTGAACTCCCTCCATTCCATGTTTGATACTTCATCATCTTCCTTCATGTTTTGAATCAATGACCACCATTGATCAGCATCTCCAGTGAGGCGGTAAACTGCCATGGTAACTTTTTCCCTTTCACTACTCCCCAAAGCCTGAAATATTTTCTCTAGGGAAAATATCCATTGCTCAGCTACTAAGGGATTTGTACTCCCATTTAACGTTGGTGGTTGTTGTCTCATGAATCGATCTAACATTGATCCTCCACGCTGCGGATCAGGGTGCTCCATACGGGTAAGGTTATTATTCATAACCTGAGTAAGTTGTCCCAGTACGGTGATTAGCTGATCGGCACCAGTTGCATCACCAGCCCCACTATAATTATCTTGAGCAGGAGGGCAATCCCTACATGGAGTGCATGCATTGATACGGTTTCCATTTCTTCCACTAGGCGCCATTTCTAAAAAATGGCATAAACTAGATCAGTTTATGCGTCAAAATACATAATCCCATACTTATAAAACACTAAACATAAATTGAACTATCTATGGATATAATCCATAATCATAAATATGTTTTCTTTGAGGAAGTATATACTCATAAACCCTTCAAAATTATTTGTAAAGAAAGTGAGAGTTATCCTAAGCATATCCCCCGGGAGTGTCGTAACCAAGAGTGCAGCAAGGCCCGTTGTCGTGCACCAGTTCCCGTTCGAGTCTAGCTCAAAGCGGTGTTTTCGGGTTTTACCCCTAGGTACATCTGTGCCAGAGCCGCCTCTACCTGCTCGTATCCAGACAGGGATGTATTGCTCGGAAAACTCACAAAGTCTCTACAATACCAAAATTCTAGGAAGTTCTTATATACTAATCCTCAAAGTTCATCTTAGGTCTATGTGCTCTAATCAGAGTTTATCTAAATCTAGCTTCCAAGGTTTGTACTAAACTTCCTCTGATACCAACTGTAACGCCCCGACCCCAGCTACCCGGAGTCGGTGCATTACTTCGTAACATTGGCATGATCACAAGAAAGATCAAATCTCGAAAGACCGATTGGTTTAGTAGCCTTGGAAACACTAGATATATTCATAAGTTTTACATTACGTCATAAAATGAAAAACTACTACAACAACATAATGTCTCCATAATCCACACTACTATCCCCTCATAATGTCCCTGCAGGTCATTCATAATTTACTTCTTCACATCCTGGGGAAAAATAAAACATAGAAAAGGGGTGAGCTCAAATGCCCAGTAAGGATAACAATATAGCGGAAACTTTCATAAATAAGAATAAACATTTAAGGCAATGCATTACTAAAACAAAAGCCTTTTAAAATTGAACTTCAACATGGTATGGTAAAAGTAAAATGAAATAATGCCATTTACTTATTCACATGGATATTCTACTAATCGAATAATCACATGCAAAAAATCAATAACCACTTTCATAATGTTGGAATGCATAATGCCAGACTATCATAACCACATAGCCAAGGCCTCGTGCCAAGGCTACAAATAAGATTTTGTCAAGGCCTTGTGCCAAGACACTAGTTTGTCTCATGAGACCTACCGATGCATCGAGGAGCTATAGCGGGCTCCACCCGTCACTTATTAAGTCCAATGCATTCCCATATGAAAAGGTTTAAACATAACATAAACATTCGTATTAAAACTAGCATACGAAATGTCAATACTTTCACAATAAACTATGAATGGTATAAAAATAGCACATCCACAGTCAAACATATCACAAAACCTTCAATACAATATAGAAGTTTTGTATCATAATAAATCAACTTCAAATAATCTTAAAATCCATCAAAGGATGTTGACATAGATGAAATCAAAATTCTTTTAAAAGAAATATCTCCTTTTATTTTGAAATCATTTAAGATCCATATAAAATAAAACATTTTCTTTGAAAATATTCTTATAAGCTTGTATGGGAAGCTTCGACGATTTTATAACGGCGGAAAATAACCGCACCCGCCGTATAAGTTAAAAAAAACATTCTTACCTCAATTCTGTCGAAAAGGTTAAAAAGGACCTTGTTTTGAAAACGACGGAAAGATTCCTTTATAAACCTCTTATAAAAAGTCAAACAAGGGTATAAATGACTTTAACCCATATTCTTGTAAATAGTAAAAATGTTTTGAAATACATTTCGAAGAAACATGGATGTGGATGATAAAGAGATCCCAGTAGATTATTACGTATAATACAACCTCGGATAATGAAGAGATTGTGAAATAACCCTTACCTTGTAATTTTCCTTGGTTGTGGTAGGTTAACCTCCTGTATAATGGTGAAATAATTGTTATTAAATTATACAAGAATCATATACATTAATATGATATCATATATGATCTTTTAATATTGATTTGATAATAATATCTTAGTATTATCGTTGTTTCGGGTGTTAACTTACTTGTTTTCTTTCATATGTTTTGTTACGTAAGACATGTTTGTAAAGGATAGGTTGTATATTATTCATATCCAGAATGATATCAAGTCCTTAAACATCATTTTTAAATCATAAAATGATAATTACGCTTTAATGGTTACGATGGAGAATGAATCTCATCGCGTTCGTGGAGACGGTAGTCCGTACGTACGCACGAGCGACAATATCATTCTTTTGATATTAAAATAATATATAAATGGATGGTATATCATATATACAGAATCATTAACATGTTATATTTATTATTTACATGAGTTACACATCATTATTATACCCATCCAAATAATATTATATTGAATAACAATTACACCACGACGTGGAGACGGTAAGCCGTACGTACGCACGTATGGTGACATGTTATTCAAAGGGTGGATAGAATACTGAATATGATTGTACCATATTTATAATAACATCACAGTATATGTGAGATACTGGAGTTATTATTTCAGAATGGTAAGAACAAAGGAAGAAGAAGTGGAAGAAGAAATGAACTTAGAAAAGGGTGGTGAAATCATTACCTCTTCTTCGGGTTCTTCCTTTTGATTTGATCAAAAGGGCTCCTTAGGTTGGCTTTCTGATCAAACTAAGGCCTCTAGGTTGTATTGAGGGATGTTGGGAGAGTATTTGGGCAGAGTTTGGCCGAACCAAAAGGCTTTAGAGGTGTGAAGAAATGAGAAGGAGGAGTGCCCTTTTATAAGAGGGGTGAGGGGCACCTTTGGAAAAGCTAGAAATATTAATTTATAATAAATTCATATTCGGTTTCTAAAGGCTCCAAAGTTGACTATTCAAAGGATGAGGTGGGGATAGGTCGAAAACAACTCATCCAATAGAATTTAGACAGGTTTGGGTACTTATATTAACCTTATCTTTAAGTATTAACTCTAAGTTAATTAGTTTCACTTTTACAATGTCTCTTTGTATTTTTATATAATATGGTTAATAAACTTACTATATACATCCAAGCGACCCCCAAGTGGTCCATTAATGATTAACCTATCATAATATAAGTCTCTTGGCCGAACCTTAGATTTTTAGGAATTTAATATCAATTAATAATATAATATTGTTTTTAAGAACTCTTTTATGTCAATTTTGACACTATTCAATAGTTGATTTTTGTGAAACTCATAACAGATTGATTACTTCGAACAAAGTCCATTAAATCAATCCTAATATATCATATTATCCTAGAAAATTAGTTTAATTCATTAAAGGTTTCATATTATATTTATTTGGGTATTTATAATATCAATTATGTTAATTTTTTACTATTATAGTAATTACTGAATCATCATTGTGTCATAAATAAAATAAATTATTTAATGTCTAAAAATTATAAGTAAAATATCAATATGTAGGAAATCTTTTTATCTTTCTAATGAATATTTATAATCGAAAATCCAACATGTATAACCCTATGTAAAAATTGTTCTTCTAAAAGATATATGCTTGTGTCATTTTTGTATTCATTTTAACTTAATTAAAATAAAGTGTCATTATCACTTACAAGTGGATCCATGGGGTCCCAAAATTGACACAAAGATGCCCATGGTCGACCATGTATCAACCAATAGGGTTAAGACACGTTTTAGGGTAATTTTGTATTATTATAATATTATTTTTTTAACCCTTATTTACCGGATTTACCCTTTAACCATGGTAAATAAAATATTTACCGCAGTAATTATTCAAAATGTCTAAAAATAAAAGTTACCTATTTACATAATTTGGACATCCTGATTCCAAATATGGAATCCATTTTCCTAAATTCAAAACACAGAAGTGGCAGAAATTAATTTAAAATTAATTCCCGCTGTCAAAACAAAAAGCGTGTTTTTAAGAGATAATAACTATCAAAAGATTGACACTTGTTTATGTTCGGTTTAATTGTAAAATTATGTCCAATGATAAACATTAAATTGAATGGTAAAAATATATTCTAAATATACTTTAAAACCACTCAAATTCATAATTTATCACTATTAATTATTTTGATTAAAAAAGTTGTTTTTAATTAAAATTTAGAAATTTTCACTATTCATCAAAATATGAAAGTTATCCGAAATGTACCAAAATTTCACCCTAGGCTAATTTTGATATTCCGAATCCAAAAATGAAGTCCATTTTGAAATATAGAATATATATGATTTCAAAAATTAGGTATTACTATTCACAACGGCTAGTTTAATTAGTTGTGGTGTGTGTTAGAACTCGAGGTTGCGTACAACACACGCTATCGCATTATTCAAAGGGAAACGTACCGTAGAAGCTTGGGGTGTTACATTTTTAATGAGCTAATCAAGGTTAAAACATATTAATTTTTTTCATTTATATATTTTAATATTGAAATAAAAGAAAAATTATGATTTATATGAGTGAATTTAAGAATATCTATTGAAATATTCATGTGGTTGTTCTTGGAGACTATATATGACTTTTTTCAAAGATAGAACATTGTGATCCTGATATAGCTTATATAATGTCTCTATCCAGATTGTCATGCAATGCATTTGATAGTGATTATTTTATCTATATAATTATATTTCATGATAATTTTATTGTTATTATAAAATCAAAGGGTAATAATTTGGCTCTATATGGGATTAATGTGATCATATACTGATATAATAATTGAATTTATAAACAGTTGAGATGGGTTTATAATGATTTTTTTGATCAAGGTTGTTTTCAGATGGATCATTATTATTGATTATTATGAAAAAATCTATTGATATAGACTTATTAAATGTTTTATTGTTGGATTATCAAGGTATTCATTGATATAAACATTCTTTTTTTTTTTGTAATCATTCTCATTGAATATGTCATTTCACTCTTATGTTATTATTATTCTAACAGATGCAGTTTATTTGTTAATACTTTTGGTTTTCCTTAATTATTATTTATGATCACCCTTCATTTTTATCCTAATAAAAAATTTATAAAGAATTATTTTGAACAAATTATTCCTATAATTAATTCAATTTTGATGACAATGATAAATTAATGTGATAATAATATGTTTCATTAAGGAGAAATGAACATTTAACGTCATTTAAATGAATTTTTATGTATTTTTATTAATTATATAGTACTCTATAAAGAAAATTTCCTTGATTGTGTATCTAATCCATTTTTACCAATAGATTTATTATAGCATGGATGAAATGATAGGGTTACATTTTTGGGTAAAAATGTTGAAAATGTAATGATAATAAATTTAGCACCAGATTTAGGAGTGCAAGTGATTGGATTTTATTTTTTTTATCTTTGAAACATATTTGATTAATTTAGATATTAGGATGTGTTAACTTGATGTTATATCCTATGATTTTGATAACATTTAATGTGTATAAGAATAATGACGATTAAAAGATCAAATCACTAGACATCCATTTGAGTTTTATGTAATGAGATCTTATTGTGATTAATGACTCTATAAGAGATCTTTTTCTAAGATGAAGTATCTGTAAAGCTTTAGTTTAAAATGAATTAATCATTACATTTTTTAGTAATTTTTATAAATGATTTAATACCATTTGGGTTTATAGGATCTCAGATATATATGTAATTATTGGAACACAATTTTTACCATATAGATAACAATGGGATTGATGAGCAATTTTTTGACAATGTTATATTTCAATAAGAGATTTCCATATTTTTTTCATCTATGATGAGTAAAATGATAACAAAACTGATGTTAAAAAATTCATTAATGTTGACATTTTTGAGGTAGTTTGGATATAGGGTTATGATATTGTAAAAAAAATTCGTATTATAATTTAATTATGAATATTAATGTATCTTATGATGTTTAATCTATTTTGTGATTTTTACTACCAAATAACAACAATACATATTATGGTTAATGTATAAATATTACATGAATATCTTGATTATATGATTTATAATTACGTGGTTAATTAAATCATTTATTATATATCCGAACATTAAAAATTCATTTCGAACCCACATCTATTGGTGAAAGATATTATAGGTTTGGGGAAAATTACAAAAGGAAAAACACTAGTCATCATGTAAGAATATTTTTATTTTTTATTAGTTTATATGGAAATGTAATTCCTAAAATTTAAGAAAAATATTATTATACAAAAATGATTAACAATTATATTCATATTTTTTGAATGATATTGTCTTACAAGTAATCATATATTAATTTTTTGAGGACATAAACATTCCGATATTCATAAATTTTTTTTTGATTAATTACATCAATAACACTATAATATTTGCTGAATGAAATTTTTTATACGTTGGGTAAACATGCACAAATACTCTGTTGAAAAAACTAAATTATCTCATGTTCATGTTTTGGGTACATATTAATTCCCTGTGAAAAATAAATATATACCAAGAAAACCTAAAAGGGTACACTAAACACCCCAACGTCCCTAATAGAATGCTCACCAAATATGACATGTTATGTAATTTAATATAGGGCACATCGATGATCGGGTACCCCACAACATTTTCCCCTAGATTAGACACTCTCTCACATTAATGGCAGATATCCTAGTGCTCCCTACTATTCTGATCATACGATAACAAATCCCACCCATATATACCTAGGGCACAGAATATCATCTAATCACAGTCGTACACACATAGGCCTCAAACCAGAACACATCATTAAGAAACATGTGAACCACAAAAAATCTCATCCTAAAGGTATCTGGGATGTATAAATCACTTACACACTCCTAATCGCCACGAACCACAATGTTCCTAATGTGACATGGGCTATAACCGCTTAGAAGTGGAAGCAAGTAAGAGCATGTGGTCATCCATCCATCCTCCAATCAGGATGTTTAGGAATTACTCCATCCCCTATAAATATTGGAGTATTCGGCACATTTTCATTAAATAGGGTGGGGTGCATATAGAATTCACATGGAAATACATGTATATATATATTGGTAGAAACACTCATCCCAAACTATGTGGTTCTAAACTACAACAATACCATAAAACTACATTAGATTCTACTTATAAATGTCCATATCAGGACGAAAAATGGTCACATCCTATGTGGATGAAAAATATCTTCTTAAAACCCAATAATTTCGATATTAATAAGAATTTACATGTTATTACCATTATTCCAAGGATCTAACTTCCAAAACAGATTACTAGTCTCACGAAAATGCCACATAGTGGATGAAAACAATGATAAAACACCCTAATAATCATTCCCCCCAACATATCACCCAAGACAACCACATCAATTATCATTCATAATAATTAATCCTTTGTGTTCATTCTCTCAACATGAAAACACCCATAAAAAAGAAATACCCCACAACACACCACATCAGAACCTACATGACTTCCCTATTGTATAACAACTCATCATCCATCACCCCTAGTACCATAATCATAGGACATCCAAAACCTGAAACTCCGTTCCTCAAACTCTACTCATCCCTTACACAATCAGTCAATATCTCAACTTGAAAAATCATTACACTATATCTACCACCATATACACATGGCCACACTCCCGACCATATCACCACTCAATCATACGAGACAAAAAATTGAACATATCCCAATATAGAACACATCTACACCAAATTAGAAAGGAGTATTTTGATTTATAAAAGAATAATCCATTAACTTCACTTAATTCAGTTTAGATAAAAGTATAATTATAATCCTAGGGAATTTATTTACTAAACAATATTTAAGTTGTTAAAAAATTTACAATGAAATCATTTCAATAAGGGATCAAAACCCTATACACAAAATCACCCATGTGTAATAAAATACCTCCAATGACCTTGATTTGTTCATGTCATAAAACTAGAACAAAACTCATCCTAGATAAAATATGATAAATAATAAAAAACAATTTTCATCATTATATTCCCCAACACTCAGTTGTTACTTCATTTAAAATTGATCTAATAAAATTCACAAGAATACATAATTAAACTGACTATTATTGAAAAAAAAAGTAAATGATATATGATATAATCACTAATTAGAACAATACATTATCAGCAAGTCCTCCTTTCACTAAAATAGGGGGTCTACACACAGTATGAGAACCCTCCAAGGATATGTGGTCCAATGGGGGCTCAAAAAAATGATTAACCACTCAGGGATGAAGAACGTTTCCACCCCGGTATCAAATAGAAAAGGAAAATGAACATGAATGGACGAGCCTCAGCTTTAGAAATGATAGATCCTAAATCTATTCAAGGAACTGTTTCAAAGACCAATAAAGTTGTATCCCGATAAAAAACAAGTGGTTTTGTAGTGAAAGGATGCTTCAGGTTATTAAGAGATATATACCATTTGAAACGACACAAAAACTCATTACATATGACATTTAACTATTTTAACATCATTGAAAACATCAATGTTTGCAAACTGTAAAAATTTTAGAAAACTTGAAATGAATCGTCATTGGTCGAGTCATTAATGTTAGTCACTGAAACGAGTCACTGATGCCACTCATCGATTCAATTTTCTGAATCTTACCACAGATGCAACCTGTTGATGAAACTCACAAACACTACTAAGTGATCTACACACTGATGCCATTCATTGACACCACATAATAAATCCACTCACTAATGAAACTCACTGAATCAACTCACCAATTCAACACACTAACACCACTTAATGACCCC
The DNA here is from genome assembly GCA_963277665.1 of Viscum album. NCBI lineage: Eukaryota > Viridiplantae > Streptophyta > Magnoliopsida > Santalales > Viscaceae > Viscum > Viscum album. Next base: position 1,135,876,654 of record OY728150.1, on the reverse strand, counting down.
ACTCCATGATACAAATCACGGACACCACCTACTAAAGCCACTAACCAACACCACAGAATGATTCCACTCCTCGATGATATCATACAACATCACCTACTGACAAAAAATCACTGATGAGACACAGTAATGTGACCTAACGATAGCAAGTCACTATTGGAAAAACTAAAAAACTGGAAAAATCATGAATTTAGACACTGTTATATACCATAAAAACCCAAGCAATTTATTATTACAAAGGAAAGAATTGGTGGGGTACAGTACATTATATATAATAAAACTCATACTATTCATTCTCTTGAGAATTTAAAACCAATGTCAGAAGGAAGAGGGGTCTGAACCACCACCCCCTGAGATACCCCTCAAAGAACCCCACCCTAATCCACTTGTAAGATGAATTGAAACATTGAAATCCATGAAAAACTATTACGATATCAGCTACCCCAAATGACCATAAGAAACACCACTCCAATACCAAAATCAACAATTCTTGACCACATTTATCAGTGAATTTTTTCCACCATGTCATGATATAATCCTCTTTATTGGGCCTACATTTCCCCACCAAGGTTTAATCACATCCACACTATTGATTCTTGATTAACAGATCAGGTTATCCTCCGATCTTATGTCAGTACATTATCACACATTATAGATCAAGGAAAAACGCATCTCAATGAAATTAAGTTTCAGAATTATAAAAAAAACATGACAAGGAAAAAATCAAAAAAACATGAGGCACTGGGCGCCCTTTAACACTTATCTCTCCTGTGTACTATCCTTTAATACACAATTCCACCACAACACCTGAACCAATGGAATGGTTCATGCACACATCATCATCTTCTGAAGATATTGGATCTTCACATGACACTCCACGAACGTTGTGTTGTCGTGAATACCCAACTCACCCCATTAAATGACATGGGAGTCATCATGAAGATACCGACGATGATAAGAGTCTCAGACAACCCTGTGGACCATCTCCATCTTTAGTGGATGCGCTAACTAGTATATGAACTTTTATCATCTCCCCAACACCTCGAAGGGTATGAAAACCCATGTATAATGGTAAATACCACTCCAAATCCTATACTAACCATTTCATGGGGAATCCTTCAATAACACATGATCATAATCACAGAACACTGAAGGCATCATCCTACGATCTACAAATGACTTCTACCATTCCAACGTTACCTTCATCCCCTCAAAAACAAGTTTCACCTTATCTATCTTGCCCGACACTATATTAGATCCATGAATATTTATCTCCCCAATGTCTATCAATCATAAAGGTGGAGGGGACAACCTTCCATCTAAATCTTCAAATAGAGACATTCCAATTGACGAGTGATAGCTATTATTTCAAGAGAACTCTCACAAAGGAAATTGATATACCCAAGACCGACAAAAATCCAAGATGCATGCTAGCAGTATGTCCTCTAATGTCAAGATGATCTTATCTATCTTCCCATTTTTTTATAGTGGAAGGTATTTCTAAGGATTAAATGAGTTCTAAATTCATGTGGTAATCCCCTCCAAACATGTGGGGTAAACAGTGTATCCATGTCCAAGACAATAGACCTAAAAACTCAATTAATCTACAACACATCATCCACACACCTCCTTCCCAAGGCATCCACTACACATGATTTCTTGATTTCCTAGAACTGTACCAATTTCTTCAATTGATGCACTACTACCTAGATAGAATCATAGATTAATTGATCCCATGGGTAGCCCTCTAAATAAATAAATGGAGATATTATCCCACTTCTACTTAGGGACATCTATGGGCTGAAAATAACCATCAGGAATATAGTTCTGAAACTTCACCTACAAGCACACTATGCACTTCTCCAAATTCATAGAAACATCATCCTTAATACCAAGCCACAAAAATTACTCCCTCAATCCATGGAACATTATATAACCCCTTTTATTCATTGCTAAAGGTGAGCTAGGAAAGTAACTAAGGACTACCTCACACATTTCCACTAGAACGAACGACCTCCCATGGAATAGAATAAGATTCTTACAATACTCGAACCATCGTTATGGAGGATCACCGTGGTTAATACAATTGTGAATCACTTATTCTCTTGAGTCTTCCCATGAAGACTTATACACCTACCACAGTATATATAACTGCACGTACATTTGAAACAGACAACCTCTACCAACACGTAACATCCCATGTAAATAAAGAATATGACATTTTCATATTTATTAATATTTGTTAATTTAAAACTATTATTACATTAAAGGGTTTTCTATGCCTGATTGCGTACTCAACTCATAACAATGAGTTTCCTTGAAATCTTATAATGCACACAACATTGAGCTATACCGAAAAATAATAATATAATATTATTATTATAAATGGTTGTTAATGTCTAGCCATTGTATTTTTTGGAATGATCATAACTCATCAAAATATGATTATACCTATTTTTAAAATGACTTTACATTTATCCAATAAATTTAAGAGGCCTAAAATAAGAATGAATCATATTTTAAGAATAAAATACACTAATATTATTTAAATGGTTATTTTACCACCTTTTGATGGTGAACCCTTTTTAAATATAACTTTTTTTATTTTTGTAAGGTATATTTGACATAATAAAATTCTTCTTTATAATCGGTACATAAAAAGTTTATTTGGATGAAATTATGGTTTTTTTCTGATAAAGTTCATTTTTAAAAGAATATTCAAAAATACTGTATTTTAATTCCAAAATGCCTTTTATCTTATTATTTTATAATGTTACATTATCATTTTAATTTTTTTAATGATGAATTAGATATATTTAACATTTAATATAATTTTGGTCATTGGAAGTAATTTCACCTTGAAATAGTTCATAAACATGCCTCAATCTTTTGATTATTTTAATTTAATAAAAATGGGTTTTTTTGTTTTGACAAGGGGATTTAATTTTAAGTTAATTTTTTCCACTTCTGTGTTTTGAATTTGGAAAAATGGATTTCATATTTTATATTAGGAGATCCAAACTATGTAAATGGGTAACTTTTATTTTTAGACATTATGAATATTTACTTCGGTAAATATTATATTTACCATGGTTAAAGGGTAAATATGGTAAATAAATGTAAAAAATAATACTCTATTAATATTAAATTACCATAAAGTGTGTCCTAATCATATTTCTTAATATATTTCCGACCATGGGCATCCTTGGTTCAATTTTGTGACATCATGGAGCCACTTATGATTGATACTGACACTTTTTATTAATTAATTTAAAATAAATGAAAAATGACAAAAACAAATATCTTTTAGTAATGAAACATTTTACCTAGTGTTATTTAAATTATCACTTCAACTATAAATATTCATTATAAATATAAAAATATTTTCTTCATCATGGGATTTTTTTATCATTTTTTTACATCAAATAAAAAAAATTCATTATGACACAATGACGATGTTTTGTTTACCTCATTATTGTATGATTTAAAAAAATATTATAACAATTAAAAAAATTTCCAAAACCTATCCAATTATGATTTTATGATTTTATTTAGAAAATTAATGATATTATATTAGAATTTAATGAGTTTTTGATCTTTTTAAACTGAATATATATTTATAATAAATAATATTTAAAAAAATTCTTAAAGAGTCCATCCTCCCCCTTTTAAAAAGCCATCAACATTAACCCACCATTCACACCACTCAATCTCCTAGGATCATCCAAACTATACCCTATTATTCTACCTAAATACCTCTAATCCTCCTATAAGCCTTATCTTATGCATAAGTCACTTCAAGTTAACATTTTGCTTCAAACCGAAGGGAGTTACCCGATTTAAAGATAATGTCTTTTCTTTAGTTCTTTTCATTTATTTTACTTCCCCAACCCCCTAAAAACTTTTTATTACTTTTTTTATAACAAAAGTATAATCAATATACTAGGTTGATTCTATGAGAAGGTATAGAGATACACTTACTCACACCTCCATCTAATGGGTAAATAACATATTGTTCCTATGGATGACGAACTACTGCCTCATGAAATGATTATTAATTAAATTATCTCCTAACGCCTTTAATGGTGGCCATTATGATGGAACCATATTAATATTTTATATATATTATAATTATATTGTTTTAATTCTTCTGTATTTTCCATTTATAACATACCATAATTTGGTAAACATGATAATTTCATTTCAGGAAGTGCAGACTACTGCCCTCTCAAAGTGATAGACTCGTTCAAGCCATACGTGGAACATATAAAGGATGAAGATAATTAAATTATATATGATATTATACTATAATTTTAATATACCTATTATCATTATGTTTTCATTCAATTAAATATGAAATATAAAAGAAAGTAGCATTCATGCGTACGTACGGCTTACCGTCACCCTAAACGATGAATTGCATTTCTTGTCTACAAATGTTATGTACTATTATAAATACATATATATATAGAGTATATATATGATATATATGATAGCTAAATAATAAATATTCTTATGTAGATAATATAATTTTGACCACAGGGACCATTTGTAAGTATAACATCTTTATTTTTTACTTAGGTTCAGAAAATCGACAAAATGTTCAATATAAACTCAAATAATTGAGTAATTGTTATATCAAGGAAATAAGTGATATAAAAGGAATAATAAACATCAAAAATTATCTTATGAAAATTTTAATTAATTCAATTTTATTATTCATTAATGAACAAGGAACAAACATGTCACATCGGACAGGAGGTAAGGGGTCTCTTATCTCGCATTTAATTCTATGAGATTTCCATTATTCACCACTTACTTATTGAAATTTTTGTATTGTGAACATATATTTGATATATATTACAATTTTTTTTGTATATACATTTTATTATGTCATTAATTATTTGTTATTAAATTTTGTTCATAGAACTCAATTGATTACAATGTGGTAAGGGGTTTTTATCTCACTTTTTATTCCTGTGAGATTCATGATATATTTTCCACTATTTACTTTTGTGAGGTGTATGTACTGCCCATGATTATATCAATTGTGTAATACACTTTAATTAATAAGTATTTACATCTTCATTTTTGGATCCTTATTTTATGTGGTGTATGTTTTCTATGTTAACAAATCTGTAGGGGAACATTTCACCATCCTCTTTTAATAAAAGGTGTCGTTTATGTTATGTCTTGTAAATTTCCAATTTATTATTTTTGGATATGTTCTTATATATTATTGTAACAATAATTTTTATGATCTTGTGATGATAGACCCCTATCACTTTCATCAACTAATTTCATGAATTTTAAAGTGACACCATTAGGCTGCCGAATTTTTGAAAGGAAACTTCTTTAACCAATTTGCATTATTTGGGTTAAATTTGTACTTATAGGTTATGTCGTTCTATGAATTTGTGGGAATGACATCTTATTGTTTTATAAATAATATCCACTTATATTGGGAGTATTTGGATTTGTTACACATAATTATGTCATTGATTTATCATTAATCTAAGGATATGATCTTTGTAAGGGACATTGTCTCAGTTTACATTCCATTAATACTTATTAGTTGTTATACAAAAATTCCATTTTATATGTTGTTTATACTAAAATTTGACATATTAAATCATAAATATTTTTATTCTCGTGATATTATAATCCTATTTAATGTTATTCAATAATTATTTTTATTCATGAATTTTTCTGAAGTGGTAAGGGACTATTTAACTAAAAAGTTATTCTTAAATATTGTAAATATTTATTTTTTTATATATTTACCATTAATGATAATGTTTTAAAAATGGTCTTAAGGATTAAATAATATAGAAATTAATGTTTTATGACATTAATTCCTTTAAAATATTCAATTTGGTATGGAACAGTTTGATTCCAAAATCCTGTTATTAAATGTTTTTAATGGGTTTTGAAATGAATTGATTATTTAAATATCTTGAAATTATTTCTTGTGATAGAAAATTAAATGTTTATATATGAAATATTTTATGATTTTATAATGGTAATTAGACAAATGAAGGGTAGTGACATGATAAACCAGGATGGGTGGTTATGTTATAACCTTCAATGCATTGGGTATGGAAGTCGGTCTTATGGATATTCCATTTAGTGATATGTGTGGAAGTCGACCGTATGGTTATTCTATTTAAGTATGTTTATATCCCAATTTACCTATATATGATATATGTGTTTTATATTGGTCTTATGGTAATATTTTGGTTAAAAAAAGTTAAGCAATGATAGTTTTGTTCAGTGATTAGTATTTACTACTTAATAAAGGTGATAAGTATTAATTATTGTGAAGTATTCAGGGTTTAGTTGTAGTTTTAAAAAAACTAACCGTTTACCTATGCTGTGTATCCCATACTAAGATTTATTTTCTCATCCTATGTTTTTTCGTAATGTTTTTCACTTGACATATAGTGAAATAGGGTCAAGTATTGGATAAAGGAAAATTAATGTTTTCTAATTACTGGAACTAGACATGACATTTTTAAGAGTTTTTTAAGGATAAAATTGAAACTAAGTAGAAGTGTGTACATTGTAATATTTGAGATGTAATTTAATAGTTATGGCCTAATTCTATAAATATATAAACCTAAAATGATCCTAAATGTGAATTATTCATTTAATTCAAGATTGTGTAATGTTATAAGGCTATGTCCTCATATTAGGTATCAGAGGTCGGTGTAGGTAACTTTAGAGGATAGGGTGTTCTTTAACAATACGTGACATAACCATAATGGTTGGAATATTACAAATATTCATATTTATTTTAGAAAATGTGAATGATTTTAAGAAAACATGAATAACTATATCATAGTTTTTGCCTCCTCATAAGATATTATATGATGATTTTACTGATTTACTCACACTGTCCATTTTAGTTTCAGTAAATGAAGGGATCTAGCCAGACCCAAAGTAATAGTGGATGTGATTATAAAAATTAAGGTTTTATTAATGAAAAACTCAATGAAATTGGAGGTTCAATGAGAAGTCTTGTGGTATTTCTCAACCAACTTTCTAGTGTCATGATTGACCACCTTAACTTGGTGATTTATATTAGGAATTTTATAAGTGAGAAACAAATCCCAATGGAATTTCTGGTAATATTCCTAATGGTATGTATATTAAAAAACAATGTGTTAATGATGTGGATTGAAACACTTATAAAAAATTTTCAATGTTACGGGAAGATGTTTAAAATGTGGTAATGAAGGTCATGAATCAAGAACAATCCACTGAAAAAGGAAGCTTCTAGTTGACTCTTGGAAAGGGAAAGAAGTTCTTTCATATGGGTCAATTTAATTGTTTTAAATGTGGTGTGCATGGTCACTATACAAATAGCTTCCCTTTAAATAAATTTTAGGAATTGGATTAGCAGGATAATGCCAAAATATGTTTATTGATTCTTATGCCATTCCAATTTAAGATGAGGAAATTGAAAATGACTTATGAATGTTATGGACTAATTCTTAGCTCATGTTATGAAATTAATAAAATCTTTATACATTATGCATGCTTTTTTTTGTATAAAATAATTATAAAATAAAAAGACAGAGAAATATGTATAAATATAAAGGAAGGATGTTCGATGATTAAGGTGACTACATTTTAGGAATTGAAGAGTTATTGTTGATGATATGTTTGAAAGCATTAATGATGGGATTACTTTGGATATTTTTTCTAGAATGTGTATCCCTGATCATTGATATGTGAAAATTTTATTCAAAGAAGAATTATCTTTTCTTTTGTGGATACAGTTATAAAGAACCATTTGGGTTTCTGTGATCTTTTAATTTGAGACAATTACATGTTATTACATTTTGGGATGAAAAATTAATGTTATTGGATAACTAATCTGGTTAAAATTATGTTACATTTATTTTTAATGAATTTATATTTTTTTTGAGAATGTAATAATATAATATATATTTTTTAAAAAAATGCAACACGTAGATCGTGTGACAACCCGTTGCATCAGACAAAGCTACGGGAAACGAACCTAGAACAAAATTGCGATAGTGACTTATCGCCTACCACTAGACTACATAATGTATCTAATTAGTATGACTAAATATTTTTAGTTAGATGATTTTAGGAATCAAGAATGATTTTATTTTGAGTCATCTATGGTAATGATAACCCTATAATAAAAAATATGTGATTAGGATAATTACTTTTCTGTATGAGACTTTTAGAGTAACTGATGTTATTTGGAGATAAATGTTAAGATTTATCATGGAAGAATATTTAATTAAATCTTTCTATGATTTGGTTTTCAATAGATTTTTAGATTAATTTGAAGAATTTTATGGACATTTGTTTATTGAATGGTCTTTTTTAAACATTGTGTGTTGTTTGACAAATTTTAGAGATTAATAGTAGTTTTTTATTTTGAAAAAGATTTTATTTTTTGTGGACTTTTTAATCTTGTAGTAAACATTTTTTTTGGTTAATGTCTAAATAATATGATATATATAGTTAATCTTTTTATGATTATGTGATTCTCTAAATGTTTATTATAGCACTTTTAATACGATCAAGTCATCTTGAATACTCATCGTATGGGGAAAAGATGTGTTTGTGGTAGATATCTATTAAAATATGAATGTATACATGAAATGTAATTATATTTCCTTATGTCATTAGTCATGATCTCAAATAAATTCATCAATATTATGTAATGAACATAAAAAATCGTTTTCCATTTACTTTTCGTACTGGGGAATCAAATATTATTTATCCCATCATATGATTATGATTTTTTGGTGGTTATCTTTCTCTTAATAATTTTTTCTTTCACTCTCCATAAGAACATGATGGTTTTTTTCTCCTCCATATCCATGTTTTTATGGAATCCTAGTATCTGTTATCTTGGGTGAACTATTTGATTTCATTATTTATTTGAATGTGACGGTTATATTGACTCTTTTTCGATGTGGGAAAATTAATGATGTTTTCGATCTTAATTTTAAAATTACAAGGATGCAATCCCAATAAGTAGGGAAGGATGTAACATCTAAGGTAAAAAAAGAATATGTAATTTTTATATTTATAAAAATTTGTGAATAAAATATTAATATTATATTAAATGGTATTCTATGACTGATAGTGTACTCAACCCAAAACAATGAGTTTCTTTGAAATCTTATGTTTCACACAACATTGAATTATAATGATAAATAATATAATAATATTTTTACATTAAGTGGTAGTTAATCCCTAGTAGTTTTATTGGTGATAATGAATAGAACTAACTAAAATAAAATTATAAGTGTTCGTTTAAATGAATTTACATTTATCAAATATATTTTAGAGGATTAATATAGGAATTAATAATATTTTAATCATTAAATACTCTAATATTCATTAAAATGTCATTTTACCTCATTTTGATGGAGAAACCTTTTTAAATCTAGTTTTTTTCACATTTATATGTTTTATTTTTCAAAATAATATATTTTTTAGAATCGAGACATAAAAATTTACATTAGATGAAATTCTCGTATTTTTCTGATAAAGTTCATTTTTTAATGTAGATATATTATCTTATTTATTGATTTCAAAGTGTAATTAGATTATTTTTTACCATTTAATACAATTTTTTTCCTTGTAAGTAACTTCACCTTGAAATTGGACATAAAAAAGTTTCAATCTTGTGATAGTTATTATTTTTTGAAAACATGCTTTGGGTTTTGAAAGCAGGAATTAATTTTAAAATAATTTCAGCCACTTCAGTCTTTTGAATTTAGAAAAATTAATTTTATATTTGAAATCCAGAGGTCTAAATTTTGTAAATAGGTATATTTTAGTTTCAGAAAATATGATTATATACTTTTCTAAATATTTTATATACCAAGGTTAAACGATAAATATGGTAAATATGAGTAAAAAATAATATATAATAATATTAAATTACCCTAACGTATGTTTTAATCCTACAGGTTGTTACATTTTCTAACATGGTCATCCTTTTTCTGATTTTGCGACTTCATTGAGACACTTTAGAGTAATAATGACTCTTTTAATAAATTTATTTAAAGTAAAGGTAAAAATGACATTAACAAATTTATTTAAGTAAAACCAATTTTACATAGTGTTATATAAGATATCTATTCCAATATAAATATTAATTATAAATATGAAACGATTTCCTAAATCATGAAAGATTATTAATAATTTTTAGACATCAAAGAAATAAAATTATTTATTACACATTGATGATGTATTGTTTTCCTCATTAATGAATGATTTAAATAAATAAGATTATAAAAATTTAGAAAAATATCCAAAACATATCCAATTATTATTGGAAGAATTTATATCAAACATGAATCATTATATATTTTATTTTAATGTGTTGGGGACCTTTTGAAACCGATTATATGTTTATAATAAAATAATATTTTCAAACATCCCTAAAGAGCCCATCCTCCCACTTATAAGAAGTCATCAACTCTATCCCATTACACACACCTCTCAAGCCCCTTGGGACATTCAAACTCTGCCTAATTAAGCTTACTACATTTTTCTCCTTATCCTTGAAGCCATACCGTAGGAAGAAGGCACATCAAGTAAACCTTTTTGTTCAAACCAAAGGGAGTTACCCGATTTAAAGGTAGCTACTTCTCGTTAGTCATTTTCTTTTATTATACATCTCTAACTACCTAAATTATTTTTACTGTTGTATTTTATAACTGAACCAATATCTGTAATATACTATGTTGTTTTCATGAGATCTATTTGAGCTACACATACACAAGCCTGCATTTAATGGGTAATGAACATGTTGTTTTTGTGGACGACGATCTACTACCTCACGAAACGATGATTGTTAAATTATCTTCTACCGCCTCTCATGGATTCCAATATGATGGAACATTACTTATATGTGATATATATTATATTTATATATTTTATATGCTTCATTACTTTCCATTTATATCATACCATTATGGTTTCCATAATTTCTAAATGGAAGTACGGACTACCACCCCCTCAAAGTGATATGACTCATTAATTTCATATAAGGATGGTATAAAAGATAGAGATAATTAAGTTATATATGAAATTATACATGAATTGTAATATAACTATTATCATTACGTTTTCATGCCCTTAATTATGAAATAGGAATGACAGTATTGTTCATGTGTACGTACTGCTTACCATCTCCATAAACGGTGCATTTCAGTTCTTATCAACAGATGTTATGTACTATTATAAATAAAATTATATAATTGATATATATGATATATATGATATCTAAATAATGAATAATATTATGGAGATAATAGTATTTTTACCACATGGACTATTTGTAGTTATAACAAGTTCATTTTTTACTCAAGATTCGAACATCGACAAAAAGTCCAATAGAAACTCTAATAATTAACTACTTGTTATAGAAATGTAATAAGTGATATTAAAGGAATAATAAACTTAAAAAAGGTTATTTTTCAAGTTTTAATAAACAAATATTTAATATTCAATAAAGAACAAGGAAAAAATATGTCAAGTCGGACACGAGGTAAGGGGTCTCTTATCTCACTTTAATTCTGTTAGATTTCCATTGTTCACCACTATCTTATTGCATGTGGTGTATTGTTAACTTCCATTTGATATATATTATCATGATTATCTTTATATTCATGGTATTAAGTGAATAATTTGATGTTTAATAACTTTTGGTCATACGACTAATTGAATACTATGTGGTAATGGGTTTTCATCTCACTTTTTATTCCTGTGAGATTCATGATATATTTGCCACTATTTTCCTTTGTGTGGTGTATGTACTAAACATGATTATTTTCATGGGGTAATATAATTTAATTTATGGGTAATTAAATATTCATTTTATGATATTTATTTCATTTTGTGTATATTTCGTAAGATACCAAATCGGTAGGGGAATATTTTACCCTCCACTTACAGTGAAAGGCATCTTATATGATATATTTTCTAAATTTCCACTTTTGTATGTTTGGATATATTTATCAATATTTTTATTTTTGTACATTTTATGTCCATGTTATTCTAGAACCTTTTCTCTCTCATCAACTAATTTTATGAATTTTAACGTTAGGTCTTTAGGCTGCTGGATTTGGTAAAAGAAACCTGTTCACCCAATTTACATTCTTTGGGTTGAACATATACTTCCAGGTTATGTTTGTTCTATGAATATGTGTGAATGACCTATCATAGTTTTACACATAATATTGAATTATATTGGGAGTATTCTTATTTTTCACACAAAATTATGTCATTGATTTATCTTTAATATAAGGATATAATATTTGTAATGGACTTTGTCTCAATTTACATTCCATTGAAACTTATTTTGTTAATATACAAAAATTCACATTAATATGGTGCATATATGGACCATTGACATATTATAACATGAATCTCATTATTTTCATGATATAATAATCATTGTTTAATGTTATTATATAATTATATTTTTTTCAAGAATTTATTTCATGTGGTAAGGGAATCTTTAATGAAAACATTGTTATAATTGTTTTAAATATTTATTCTTCAAAATATTTATCATTAATGACCATATTTTCTAAATGGTTTTATAGAAGAATTTATATTGACATTAATGTTTTATAATAATAATTTCTTTGAAATAATCAATGTGGTATGGGACACTTTGACTCAAAAATCTCTTTATTAAATGTTTTTAATGGTTTTTGAAATAGATTGACTGTTTCAATATCTTCAAATGATTTCATCAGATTGAAAATGAAATGTTTATATTGGCCATATTTTATGATTTTATAATTGTACCTTGACATATAACAGGTGGTGCTGTGACAAACTAGGATGGGATGTTACGTTATAACCTCCAATGCATTGGGTACAAAAGTTAGTCGTATGACTATTAAATTTAGTGATATGTGTGGAAGTCGACTGTACGGTTATTCCATTTAATTATGTTTATGTCCCATGTTACCTTTATATGTTATGTGTGTTTTATATGTGATTTATGGTAATATTTTTGTTATAAAAGGGTATGTAATAGTATTTTTTTTCAGGGAAGAGTATTTACTACATCATAAAGGTCAAAAGTATTACTTATGTTGAAATATTCATGGTTTACTTGTGGTTTTAAAAAACTTATAATATTCCAATTTTTAATCCCTTACTGAGCTTTATTTTCCCATTCCATGTTTTTTAAAATGTGTTTCACTTGATATAAAGTATAATAGGGTCAAGGATGGGACCATGGAAAATTCATGCTGTCTAAAGAATGGAACGAGACATGAAATTTTTAAGAGTATTTTTATTTTATGAAAAAAAGGAAACTGAGTAGAAGTGTCTAATTTGTAATTTTTAGGATGTAATGTAACTGTTATGTAAAAATTATATAAAACACTAAACCTGAAAAATCCTCAATGTGAATTATTAATTTAATTCCTGATTATGTAATGTTATAAGGCTGGGTCCTTATAGCTGGAATTAGAGGTCGATTTAGAAATCCTTTGAGGTTAGGGTTTCATTTAAGCATAAGTGACATAACTATAATGGTTCTGATTATAGAAAGAGTCAAAGTTATTTTAGATAAATTGAACGAGTTTAAGATAACATGAAAAAGTATATCTTAGTATTCTCCCTCCTCATAAGATATATTATGATGATTTTACTTATATACTCACACTGACATTTTTTATTTATGAAAATGGTTGTATCTAGAAGGAACAAATGTAACAGTCGGTGTGACGAAAACTGGGATAGTTTTATGAATGATCAATTGAAGGAAATTAGAGCTGCAATGAGAAGGCTTGTGTTTATTCTCAACCAACTATCTAGAGTAATGATTGACCACCTTAACCTTGGTGATTTTTTTAAGGCATCGTATATACGAGAAAAAAATCCATACAAATGATCAGGTAATATATATAAAGGTATGTATATTAAAAAACTTAGGGGTCAAGTATGTGGAATGAAACATATGGGAAAATGATTCAATGGGACGAGAAGATGTCTGAGATATGGTAATAAAGGTCATGAAGTAAGAACCTACCATAGAAAAAAGAAAGTGTCTAGTTGAATCTAAGAAAGGTAATGAAGTTCATTCCTAAGGGTCAATGGAATGTTTTAAATGTTTTGTATATGGTCACTATGAAAATAGATGTCTTATGATGAATTTTTTGGAAAGGGATCAGTAGGATCTTAGAAATATACATTTAATGATTTTTTATTCCATTCCAATTAAAGATGAGGTGACTAAAAATGACCAATGAAAGGTATATAATATTTCTTAGCTCGTGGATTAAAATTACTGAAGTCTTAAAACATTAGGCATGATTTTGTTTATATGAATGAATTATAAAATAATAATATGGATAAATATGGATAATGGATCCAAAAGGATGTTCTATGATTAAGATGTATACATTTTAGGAATTGAACAGTTATGTATGATGATGTGTTTGAATATATTAATGATGGGATTACGCTGTAATAATTATCTAGTATGTATATCCCTGAAGTATGATATGTTAAAATTTTATTCAATGAAGAATTATCATTTCTTTTATGGATATAGTTATAAATAACCATTTGGGTTTATATGATCCTTGAATTTGAGGCAATTACAAGGCATTACATTTTGGTATGCAAAATGAATGTTATTAGATAACCATTGTGGTTTAAATTATGTTATAGTTAATTTTGATGAATTTAGCTTATTTTTTGTAATTTTATACAATTATATAGTTTTTTCAAAAGGACAACATGCAGACAGTGTAACAACCCATCACGTCGGACCAGGATGGGAGAATCGAACCCACAACCAAAGTGTGACTAGGATTTATCACCTACCACTAAACTACGTAATGTTTTGGGTTAGTATAAATAATTTTATTTTGATAGATGATATTTTGAATCAAGAATCAATTAATTTTATCTCTATAAATGATTAACCTATCATTAATAATATGTGATTTGGTTAATCACATTTCAATAAAATACTTTGAGAGTAACTGATGTTATTTGGAGATAAATGTGAAGATATAGCTTGGAAGACAATGTGATTAAATCCTTCTAGGATTTTGGTTTCAATCAAATTTTTGATTACTGTAAAGAAATTTATTGAATTTTTTTATTGAATGGTCATTTTTGAACATATGGTATTGTTTGAAATTTTTTTGAGATTAAAGTAGTTTTCCTTTTTGTAGAAGAGTTTGTTTTTAGGGGATTATCTGATCTTGTACTACCCATTTTGGTTTTGGTTAATGTCTAATGACATGGGAAATATATAGTTCATCTTTTTTGGGTTATGTTATTCTCTAGAAGATGATTATGGCACTTTCAATGTGAAAAACTCATCTTGAATACTCATCGTATGGAGAAAATATGAGTTTGTGATAGAAATCTAATAAAGGATGAAAGTCTATATGAATAATAAGTATATTTCTTTATGTTCTTATTCAAGCTCTTAAATAAATTCCACTACATTATGAAAAGGAACATAAACCAAAAAAGTATTTTGTTTACTTTTCTTAATGGGGAATCAAATACCGTTTAACCCATCACAAGTTTGTGATTTTCCTATGCTTAAATTCCCCCTAATCATGTTTTCTATAACTCTCCTTCAAAACATAACAGTTTGATTTCTCTTACATATCCATGTTTTCATGGAATACTATAATATTTTGTCTCAAGTGATCTTTTTTATTTTCTTTTTTTCTGTTAAAGTGATAGATTAATTGAATCTTTTTCGATGTGGGACTTTTAATGGGGTTTTCAAGCCCAATTGTAAAATTGCTGGGATGCAATTCCCAAAATGGGGGGAGGATGTTACGTCCCAAGTAAATAATGAGTATGAAATATTCAAATTTATTAATATTTTTTAATTAAATATTAAATTTAATTTAAATGGGATTCCATACCTGATAGCGTACTCAACTCGCAACAACGAGTCTTTTGAATTCACATATTGCACACATCATTGAGTTATACTGAAAAATAATATATTAATATTATTATTTTAAATGATATTTAATTCCAGACCATTCTATTGGTGGGAGTGAAAAATAAAATAAAATATGATTCTACATTTACATTACATTTATCCAATAAATTTTAGAGGTTTAAATAAGAATGAATCTTATTTAAAGCATGAAATACTCTAATATTCTTTAAAAGGTCGTTTTAATGAATTTTGATGGTGTACCCTTTTTAATATAGTATTTGTCACTTTTTTATGTTCAATCTGACAAAATAAAAATCTAATTTAGAATCAGGAAATCAAAAATTACATTGGATGAAATTTTGGTACTTTTCAGATAAAGTTCATTTTTAATTAATTGTGAAAAATATTGTATTTTAATTCATAACAGCCTTTTAATAAAATTTATTTGTTTTTATATATTATCATTTTATTTAGTTTTAAATGGAAATTTGATAATATTTTTTCCATTTAATCCAATTTTGGTCATCATATATAATTTCACATTGAAATTAGACATAAACAAGTGTGAATATTTTAGCAAATTATTATTTCTTAAAAAGACAATTTTTGTTTTTACAATGGAAATTAATTTTAAATTAATTACTAAAAATTGTGTGTTTTTATTATAGAAAAATTGATTTAATATTTTGAATCAGGTGGTCCAAATTGTTTAAAAATGTAACTTTTATTTTTAGACATTTTGAGTGTTTACTTCGGTAAATATTTAATTTATCATGGTCAATGGGTCAATCTGGTAAATAAGGGTAAAAAGTAATATTATAATAATATTAAATTACCCTAACATGTTTCTCAATACTATTGGTTCATATATCTCCGAACATGGGCATCCTTGGGTTGATTTTGGGACCCAGTGGAGCCACTTATTTGTGATAATGACACTTTTTTTAATTAATATAAAGTAAAGTTAAAAATTAAATAAACAAATATATTTTAGTAAAAAAAATTTCAAAGGGTTATATATGTTATCTCTTCAACTATAAATATTCAATATAAACCTATAAGTATTTCCTAAATCATGGTATTCAATTTATAATTTTTATATTTTAAAGAAATAAAATTATTTATGACACAATGATGATGAAATGTTTACCTGATTAATGAATGATTTAAATAAATAAGATTATATAAATTAATACAATATCCAAAACCTGTCATATTATAATTGGAATATTTTATTTCAAAAATTACTCATCTTATATTTTACATTAATAGGATTTGGACCTTTTGAAACCGAAGATATGTTTTTAATAAAATAATATTTTTCAAACATCCCAAAAGAGCCTCTCCTCCATATTATAAAATTCCATCAGACCTAACCCATTACTCACACCTCCCAAGCCCATTGGATCACAAAAAAAACTCTGCCAAAAAAGCTCCCTAATACCCTCTCCTCATCTTATATACCTTACCTTATAAATAATGCACTTCAAGTAAAACCTTTTGTTTCATACCAAAGGGAGTTACACGATTTAAAGGTAACGTCTTCTCTTATGTTCTTTTATTTTATTTTACATCTCCAACACTCTAAAATCATTTTATTGATTTTTTTAACAAAAACAGTATCCTCAATATAATATTTTGTTTTTATGATAATTATTTGAGCTTCTATTACACACACCTCCATCTAATGGGAAAAAACACATTATTTATGTGGACGACGAACTACAGCCTCACGAAACGATGACTGTTCAATAATCTATGACCGCCTCTCAAGTTGGAAATTATGATGGAAATATATCTATATGTTATATTTATTATATTTATATTGTTTCTATGATTCGTTAATTTCCATTTATATCATAAATTTATGGTTTCCATAATTGGTAAATGTGATAATTTCATTTAAGGAAGTGCAGACTACCATCCCCTCAAAGTGATATGACTCATTTATGACATATGTGGAACATATAAAGTATGAAGATAATTAAATTATACATTATATAATATTGGAATTATAATATACATATTTATCATTACGTTTTCATTCCATTAAATAAGAAATAGAAAACAAAGTATTGTTCATTTGTACGTACGACTTACCATCTCCATGAATGATGCATTTCATTTATTATCTACAAATGTTATGTACTATTATAAATACATATATACTTATATATACAGGATATACATGGCATATATTATATCTAAATCATGAATATTATTTTGGATCTAATGGAATTTTGACCACATGGATAATTTGTAATTATAACAGGTTCATTTTTACCCATGTTCTGAATGTCCACAAAATGTCCAATATGAATTCTAATAATTTAGTGATTTTTATAGAAATATAATGGGGGATATAATGGAATAATAATCTTGAAAAAGGATCTTTAGCATGTTGGAATTATCTTATGGTAGTTATTCAGGAATGAACAAGGAACAAAAAAGTCATGTCGGACACGAGGTAAGGGGTCTCTTATCTCATTTTTAATTCCGTGAGATTTACATTGTTCGCTAATAACATATTGCATGTGGTGTATTGTGAACTTCCATTTGATATATATTATCATGATTATGTTTATATTCATTGTATTATGTGATTAATTTGTGGGTTTTAACTTTTTTTCATATGACTCAATTGATTTCAACGTGGTAAGGGATTTTCATCTCAAATTATATTCTCGTGAGATTCATGCTATATTTTCCAATAATTCCATTTGTGTAGTGTGTGTAATGCCAAATATTATATTAATTTTGTAAAAATATTTAATATATGGTTATTTACATCCTCATTTTTTGATAATTATTTCATGTGGCGTTTGTTACGTAGGATACCAAATCCGTAGGGGATCCTTTCACACTTCTCTTTTAGTGAATGAAATATTTTATGTTATGTCATATAAATTTACACAATATTATGTTGGGATATGTTCTTAAATGTCCTTATTACTTTAAATTTTATTACCTTGTGATTAGATAACCTTTTCTCTATCATAATCTAATTTTACTAATTTTAAATTGAAGGTGTTAGGTTGTCGATGTTCTGTATGAGAACTTATTCACCGAATATCCATTATTTGGGTTAAACATATACACTACAACAAATATGGCTTATAATAGCACTAAAAACCACCTTTAACAGCGATAAAAAAGCACTATTAATCTCAGATAAAGGGGGTCCCCATTTTCAGCGCTAAAACTAGCGCTGATAAAGGGTCCCCTTTATGAGCGCTCAAAAAAGTGCTGATAAAATTGCTCCTTTATCAGCACTACACAAGCGCTGTTAAAGGTAGAATTTAGCATTTCTATTTTCAGCACTAATAAATTTATAATATATCAGCACTAAAAATAACGCTAATAAACACTATATTTATCAGTGCTTTTTTTAGCGCTGATAAAAACTTCCTTTAGCAGTGCTCGAAATAGCATTGAAATATTATCCATTTATCAGCACTTAACTAGCGCTGATAAAGGCCAAATATCCTGTGCAAAACCAAAACCTGCACAGAACCTGCACAGAAGCTGGACAAATTACAGTCCCTACACACAGCACAAACAACACCTACACATGGCATAAACAACACCCACACACAAAGCACAAAAGAACAAAAATGCTACATAAATTTACTTGAAATAATGAATAAAAAACATCACACTGCTATATACATTTCAAGAATTGTTTAATTTGGTTACAAGTACAATTATCCAACATAGTTAAAAAATAGTGATGTTCCAACCTTTTTACATTCATCTGCTCTAAAAAGCTGGCGTCCATGGCGACAGTGTACGATCAAATCATTCGAACTGAGGAAAAAGATTTCCCCTAGATAGGAAACAAATATCATGTTAGTAATACAATAATGAAATAAAGAATGGGGTAGCAAAATGGAATTATACTAGGGAGGCACAAAACAAAAAATAACCAATTAACCAAGAGACACAATTCAGTAAATTCCCTTACCTCAACTAGAAGTCCAATAAACTATCTTCAGTTCATACCAACCACAACTGATACCATGATCACATGTATTAATGTCCAACAACATTAAATTACATAATTAGTAAATTTTAACCAAAAATCCAGCATGGTATAATAGGCGCCAAACTCATCATGTAATCCAACAAAGGCAGAATGCTGAGAAACTAGGTGCGATCCACTCCCGATGCACCCCTAAGCCTAGAAAACACTAAATCCCCAATCTATATTACTAAATTAATGAAAAATTAAGCCTAAATTTTTTAAAATCCATAAATAAATCTTCCTCAATATCCAATATGCATCAAATATTGATTGATTACTAGTTTATGAAATTTTGAGACATGCTCTAAGAGTCATATATAAAAGTCCCATAAAGAACAATGATTTATCCATACTATGGTATAATAATAACACCTAGAACCCTAAAAACTGAATGAAAATCTCTGACCAAGAAGTTAGAGAAGCAAGGAAGATGTATGAGAAGATACCACATTGATTCGAAATGAATAACAATCGATAATACACTCAGGTCTAAGGGGAAGGAAGGAGGGGAATGGGGTTTGGCCACACCATACGAAATTGGTGCCCAAACAACGAAACCTGAGGATTTTTATACTTTATAAACCCATAAATCACATAAAAATAAGTTTTAAATAATTTTACATGAAATGAACCAAGTGGTGACCTCACTATATTTTGGGTCCAACCCCTAACTTGACCCATTTTCCCTATCCATGACCCTTATCACCCTATTAAATGCATTCATGTTGTGAATTACACTTTCACACTATGAGTAGCCCAATGCTACTACATTTCAATAGAATGACTACCCAATTCATCCATGATATCCTCCCAAAACCCAATGACATCCCTGTAGCCCCAATACATGTCTGAAACACCAATTCGAACAGGTATATTGTACCTTTTTTGATGATTTGTTTGTTATTATGGAATTCCATAATTCCCCATTGTAAGTGTACCAATGTACTAATCAGATGTTATATGATATACCATGAAGATTCTTGTGTCCATGTATTAGATGAGATATCAATGAAAATTTATCTCATTATTATACATACCAACACATCAAATCCAAGTATTAGAGACCTTCAGTTTTTCTTCAACGACTTCCAGTTTTGACATGGAAGTGGGACAAGATTTCTATGGGATATTAGGTTAGGTTTTCATGTACCCCTCGATGGATGAATTAAATATGGTTTTGGATCAATTGGATGACCAAATAATCTCTTTTTATATACATTTTATATGAATAATGGGACATGTGGTTGATCCTTGAGGGGAATCTGACGCACCCTAGTTGGATAGGAATCAATGTCCATGTAGTTATTATAGGGGAATATGGGGATTATGCATGGTTATCCACCCAATAAAAATGGGACATGTGGTGTGGGATTATGCATGATTTTCCAGGACGTGCACCCCTAGGGGGAGGGAACCGGAGTTTACCAATGGTTGTCATTGAACCTCTAGGAGGCTTCACATGCACCTATTTAGAATATAGGGATCAAAACCTATGTAGTTAGGTGGTTTGAGGATTAGGCATGTTTATCGGCCTGGGTGTAAGATTATGGGGCTTAATCATTGATGGATGCCCAAAATATGGGTGTCACAGAAACTATACACTTCAAAGACCACATGATTAATGCTCGGTGTGATAAACAAGAGGTAGTAGTAGAAAAAATTACTGTGTCATGAATGTTGTGTCAGTGAGGGATGGTATGAGGATTACGTGTTTATGTAACCCATGAAGACAGAGATTGGGGCTCACTCTAGGGGTGATTCCCAAATAGTATCTAATTTTATGTGAGGAGGGAGTCATTATCTACTGAGAGGGTAAGGAAGATCTCACAACCATGGAGATTAGAGGGCATAGACAATAATTTATGTATGACACCCCATGTTAATTGTATGGGGGAATCACATCTCACCCATTTTATATACTTTACTAATAGCTTCCTTCAAATGTGTACCTATGTGATGAAGCACTAGGTATAGAAATGAAACAAGGAACACCTTATAAGGGACTAGAAAATTACTACGTACGGTCATAGAAGATCGCAAGGATGAAGGAATCACAAATATAGGGGGATCACAGGGAGGATCTTTGTGATGTTTAGGTTTTTCGCTGAGGTTAAGGCTTTGTAAATATAAGAGCTCCACGAAGTATGGCAACGCTTGTTTGTTGTAGAGACCTAGGTTGTAAAAGCAGTTCATTGTGAATGATTAATGTTTCTCAAATCCTGATGTACCCTAAAGTTCCTTTCTTTTTAGTTATGGGTATCCCTACAATAGGAAGGGGTAAATATGAAAAGGGAAATGCGGTTACTCAATGCTCTAGTACCTTGGGGGATTCATTTTTCTATTTAATTTTTGGTGATTAAGGGCTCCAAAAAATAGATCGTGGAAAGAAAAATGTCAGGGTAATGATGATTATGAGGAGGGATAACTATATATTGGAAATGGGGGATTTTTAATGCCCAGAGGCACGACATGAAGAAAAAGTGACCCTTTAAAAGAGGCACGAGGCACAAAAATATGTGGAGCTGTCTGAAACATTATTTATGGCGGCCATGGGGCTCATCAGACTCCCCATACCTTCTATAAACACCTCAAAAAATAACGAGGACCAGATTCTACATGATAGTGCATCACAGGGTTGATTCTTTTGATGATGTACTGGTCGTTTGAGCTTGGATTTCATCTCAACCAGCCTTCCCCTTATATGAATTATCATGGGACAGATATTTTGGTTCCAAAAAATCCCTCAACGATACCAATTATCTCATGCATCTACCTAGAAATAATTGTGCGTGTCAAACAAAAACACATGTGCTCAAATACAAGGTCAATAGAACGAGATACAGAACATTGAAATTTCTTAAAAAGGAACTAAGGGGTACACATGTGGTCAAATACTATCTCTGCATGTTGAATCTGATCCCTCTTCTTTAATTTCAGCAATATTTATATTTAGTCCCTATATATAACTGAAAATGGTTGATAGAGACCATATTTGTTGTTTCCATCCATCGTTTTTTGGAAAATGGATTTTGTTGATCCTCAGTGGTTTCGTCATTCAACCCATAATCACTACACACCATCATGACTTTCATCAATATTGATTTTTTCAAAGATCAATAATATGAATCCGGGGATAGAAAACATTGAGTAATAAATTAAGATTTCAATACATCAGAGAATTCTAAATTCACAAAAAAAGGTTGTAAGATAATCAATGATCATATTTAGATAACATAAGTAGTAGGAATTCACCTTTTTCCTATTTGTGTACATTCTTCCATCAGGTATGTTTCCCATTCATTTCTAAACACATGTATATCATCTTCTGAATATGAGTTTTTGCCACAATCATGGTAGTACTGAAAAAATATAAATACATAAAGGATTAATAAATATTTTAAATGAACACGTAATTATTTTCGAAAATACCTCATTAGGGATGCTAGTTTGTTGATGAAATACGATATCTTTCATAAATTTAAAAACATAATAACCACAGTCCTTTCTGTTTGTTTGTTTTGGACACTGCAGAAACATCGACAACAATATGTAATTTGTCTTGATATGTGTTTGGATAGTTCAATGTTATTATATATACCCAGATACTTTTCCAGTTTAGATCTTGTAGGCTTGCTCATCCTTATGCCCTGGATTCATTCCATGCATTAGACGATATTGATGCACCACCCTATCATAACAGAATCCTCATTAAAAGGTAACATAAATTATATAAATAGATGTTTTGTTTTAAAATGTTGGATCTAGTGTATTAAAAATCAACAAACACCATCATGCGTGGTCGGTTTGTTGGATATCCATGGGTTGAATCCAGAAAATAAATCTTTGGAGTTTCCATATTGACTGCAATCAGCATCGAATGCTCCCTAAAAAAATACAAAAACGAATAAGTAATGAAAGAAATGAAAATATAGTTGATATGATTAAATTGTAGAGTTTTACCCTTGTATCGTTGGTATTAAAAAGTGTCTATCATCCGTAATTTTGTTTTCAAATGATTGGAGAAGGGATGCCATTATTGCAGCCTCTTTATCAGAATCTATTTCCTCTTTTGAAGAGGTGATGTGAGGACTAACGAGTCCAAATTTTTGTTCATGAGGAAATCCCTTAAATTTTTTTGTTCATATATACACATGTGACAAATATAAACTCTATTTAGTCATAATTATCAGAGTATATCAGCTTTTGTAAAATCAAATCATCAAAACATACCTCATGTATACATTTACAACTGAGGCGCCCAACCATTCATAAATGAGGATTTCATTTACATTTTTAGCACTAATGAAATCTGATGTTTCCTCTCCATAAATTACTTTTTTTAAATCAACTGTGTGACTATTTCCGTCTTTCAAAATTGTATCCACATGATTCTGCAATGATATTAACTGTGGATATAGAACGGGCGGGATGAAGGTGCTATCAGTATACCGTTTCAATCGGTTGGTTGATCCTTGAGATAGTTTTGAGCTGATATTTCGTTTCACCCCACAATCTTTGTCATTCTATAATAACATTCATCATTTCAGACCTTTTTTCATTAAATGTTAATGGTCCAGCTTGAAAAATAAATTGGAAATGGATAACTTTTGTCGACATGTTTTTTTAGAAGAACTGTTGGACATGCGATGAATGTTCCAACAACTTTTTCAACCGTATGAATGCCATCATCGTCACTTGGAATGGGTAGCTCAACACTCAGCTCATTAGCTATGTTAATTGAAACTCTAAGATGATCTTTTGGAAGCTGTCTGTTGTGTAGCATGTCGTTTTGCGTATTGAACATCGTAGCCCTCGCTACAAGGCGATATGTGGGAGTTGATAAATATAAATCACAACCATTTTCACCCTGAAAAATATTAGTACATGAAAGGTATCAGTGTCTATGTAAATCACATTTCAAAGAAAAAATTATTAAAACATTGATTGCCACATCTAAGTCAGGATTTTTAGGGAAATGGCTCGCCTCAAAGCTGGTGGGGGTGGGGCGGGATCGTCATGCACAAATTTTTGTTGAGTTGTTTCTTCTCTTTGCCTCTCTCCCATCAATTTTTCTATCATCTCTCTCTGGTATTGTAATTCTTCTTGAAAAATAGATAATTGTTCATGAAGATTTTCCATTTTTTTTAATTTGATCCTCCACTTGTTTTTGTTTTTGAAAATATGTTCATGGTGTCACCCCAAACCCCGCACCTCTGACGAGGCCATACTGTTCTGGCTGCTTCAAGGCTGCTAAAAGTATGTATGCATCTAGTGCGATTGTTGTTGATTCGTGTGACTATGTCAGATAGAAAATATAGAAAAATATGTAGTTATTGAAATGTAATAATGATTTAAAGAAAATAAAATTTATATTATGTCATACTTACACATGCTTCTCACACTTTTTGTGTGTTTTCATCTATTAGTATCTCCTATTTATTTACAGAAGCCTCCTTCCATAGCACATGGATTGGGATGGATATTGCTTTCGATTTCAATTCATCAATCTTCATATAAATAGAGAAACATGGTAATGGTGTTGTTTTATATCACATACTAGTAGTAGGGTAGATTTAAAAGATGTACCAATTTTTCTCAAGTTCAGCGTACCCCGTCCTTTCTTTACGATAAGGGTACGCTGGTTCTATTACGCGTTTTTTATTTTCAACACTCAGTTGTTGTTTCATAAATAAAAAACAGTCAATCAGAGTGATGAATAAAAGAAAACGTCAAACAACATATTACCCCACACAATGTACCTGAAATGTCTACTCCCCATGATGGTTGCTAAACTCATCCCACACTCCTTGGGATATCAACTGTGCACAAAGAGGAGGTGGGTGCGGCATGATTTTTCCTTCTGCATCTTTAAGATGATATTTCGTTAAAATTGTGCGTAAACCTCTATGAATCCTTCATGCAACTCTTAATACATATTCCTTCTATGAGGCATCTACTATAATTGCATGCTACAATGGATGATGAAGACTAAGTCAATGTTTTGGTATTTTATTTTATTTTAAAAAATTAAAAAAATGATATAATAATGCTACCATAATCTCTTCCAACATTAGTGTCTTCATCCCGGTGACAACATGGTTCCACGATTGTACATCAATCGGTACACGTTGCCGAGTGTCGATTCCAATGTAGCTACTAAAGATGGATCTTTTGGGGTTAACATGTTGGCCTCGCTTATTCCATCCCACCTAAAATTTGATGCCTTCTGCTTTTGCCTTATGGATTTTGGCTAACACTGTCAAACTACGACGCTCTTGTTTTTTTTTCGCTTTTAGGGTTTCATTTCCAACCATTTCCTTAGAAGTTTCATCAATATCTTCCACCAGAGAGCTAGCATCACCAATGGTACCAGTAGCAACAAGTTGAGAAACATGTTGTACATCAACACTAGGACCAGAAACAACAGGTTGAGACACCTGTTGTTGCTCTGGACTGGGACCACCAGCATCTGGTTGAGAAACCTTTTGTTGCTCTACAGTGGGGCCACCAGCTGTTGGTTGAGATACAATTTGTGCCCCGGGATTGGGGGCATCAGTAGGTGCAGATGTCGTTATATACAGAAGTGGTTTAATATTTAATTTAGATTATATAAAAACAACAGAGATTAGATAATAACATAACGTAACACAATATATGTTACAATAAACAAATAACTTTATTATTGTACTCTCTTTTTTTTCTTTAAAAGATGATGATATTTGACTCCTCTATCAACTATGTAAATCCCTTCATTGTGGTCTCCTCTAACATAAAAAACACCGTCTACATTGGCACCACTGTGAAATGATTGTGAATTCCCTGTAAAAGGGTCAACCACCGTTGGACATTCATCTGACCCTTCAGTTGTTTTGGTCAATAACTGAACAATTGAACAATTTCAGTTTGCGGGGTCTGGAACATAAAATACTTGTACTATCTCTGATGCCTTTATAAATGGTTCATATTTCTCCCCTTCCTTACTGAAATCAACTTTCATGAATCCTAATTCATCTATTTAAACAGAACTCATGTTATCAACCCACTTGCATTGAAAAATCGGCACTTGGAATTTCATATAATCCAACCCCCATATTCGTTTGATGATACCAAAGTATGACATATTCGCATAAATTGGATTTTTGTCCTTAGCAATGGAAATAGGCATCGCCTCAACCTCAAGTGTAACCCCACTATTCTGCATGGCACTGTCTTCATCATGTTTATTAGTATTGAATGTATAACCATTAACTTCATAAGTATTGTAAGATAATATGTACACACTTGCTCCTCCGGCTAGCCGTCGAAGTCATTCTGAAATTGTGTCTGGATTTTCATCTAACTGCTTAAAAATATTGTCTCGAAACCATCATATAAACTGCCGATTATGTGTATCTGATATCCATTTTCATCCCTAGTTGTATTTAAACGCCTAAGAATTTCTTTGTGGGTTTTAACATATGGGTCAACGTCGAAACTGTTATGCAAAACATAATGGTGGTCCTGCTCCCAATCTGTAATATTGATTATGAAAACCTCTCTTCTAGAAATTCCTTCACATTCAAGCCGCTCAGTGTGACTAGATTTCGGTAGGCCAATTATTTCAACACCAGACAGGTATTCGGTATAAAATTCAATAGCTTTCTCCACAATATATTTCTCCACAATACAACCCTCTGGCCGACTTCGGTTTTTGACATACCTTTTCAAAATCATCATATACCATTCAATGGGGTATATCCATCTATAATGTACATGACCACATAGTTGAATCTCTCTCACCAAATGAACCATCAAATGAACAATCATATCGAAAAATGTCAACGAGAAGAACATTTACAATTCATATAATATGATGGCAATTTCTCTTTCCATAGTTGGAAATTTCACTAGGTCTATAACTTTCCTGCATATAGATTTGAAGAATAAACAAAGCCTCGTTAATGTATGGAAGCCATTCTTGGGCAAAATGCAATGTAAAGCTAAAAATATTAGACCTTGCATCAAAACATGGCAGTCATATGATTTTAGACCATTTAATTTTAAATCGCCCATTGACACGATCCTCTTGATATTTGATGAATACCCCTCTAGAACCTTTACATCATTCAAGAAGTTGCAAAACTGATATCTCTCATTCCTAGAAAGAGTGTATGCAGCAGGAGGAAGAAATGTTTGGTTTTCACCCTTCACTGGTGCCAACACTTCTGGTATTCCCATGTCAACCATGTACAATCTAGCCTTAATTCCATCCTTTGTTTTCCCAGGTGCATTTAGAATCATGCCAATGAAAATATCACATAAATTCTTTTTCAACATTCATAATATCAAGAAAATGTCTGACATACAGTCATTTCTAGTATGCTAATTCAAAAAAAAATTGATCTCTTTTTCCAACCAGTTTTCATAAGGTTTTTTGAAAATGATTTACAAAAAGTAGTGTCCAAATCATTTACTTTCTCAAAAAATTGATCACCTATTAGTGGATATGGTGTTTTACGTTATTCTTAACTTCGTCGAATTATGTCGTCCAAGATCGGTATCTATGTCGTCGGGGTAGAAATCTGCAATGTCCTAGAAACACAGTTTTTGATGAATAGTTCATCCTAATTGACTGTGTACCTTGTTCGAAAACGGGACACCCTTGAGTTCATTAAATGCTATATCCTGAAAAATTTCCATAAGCAGTAAAGTCATTTATCATCCCATACAACATGTATTTCAAAGTGAAATGTTCATTTTTGTAAGCATCATACAGCGTAACACCTCAATCCCAAAATATTTTCAAATCCTCGATCAATGGGGCCAAATAAACATCAATATCATTACCCAATTGTTTTGGTCGTCATATATACATTGATAACATGATGTATTTTTGTTTCATGCATAATAATAGTGGTACGTTATAGTTTACCGACATAGCCGGCCATGTACTGTGACTGCTGCTTTGAAAACAAAACTGATTCACCCCATCTGTAGATAACGCCAGACCAAGGCTTATCATCTCATTCCCAATTTCAGGATACTCATGATCAATTCTCATCCACTTATGAGAGTCTCTTGGGTGACGTAGTTTCCCATATTTGATGCTTGTATCTACATTCCATGTCAATTGTCCTCCATTCTCCTCACTTCCATATAGGCGTCTAAACCTAGGAATGATTGGAATGTACCATACAACATTCGTATGACTAGAATCATCTTTCTTGTATCGAGAAGCAACACACTTTGGGCATTCTTTATGTGATATGTGGTCCTTGCGAAACAATATACAGTCATTGGGGCAAGCATGTATTCTTTCAGAGATCATACCCATCGATCGTAGCATTAATTTTGAATTGTATGTTCGGCTTGGGAGTTCATTATCTTCAGGGACCATGTCATTTAGGAGAGCAAGTAGTTCTGTAAAACATTCATCACTCCACTCGTTGCCTACTTTCAAATTATACAGCTTAAATATGGATGAAAATGCTATATATTTAGTGCGACCAGCATACAATGGTGTTTTTTCACAACTTATTAACTTCTGAATTTTTTTTTGGCAATCACAAAGTTCATCTTCACCTATCCTTGTCATTTCCTCAATACGATCTTCATTATCATTCACATCTATAATCACACCCTCTATACGATCATCTTCATTGTTCACACTTCTAATCATATCATATGATCTATAAAATGTCAAGTTCTCTAAATCACTACCTACATTCGTTTTCCCCATGTTTATTCCAACAAGTATAACTTCGATCTATTATGTGACAGATCAGGTGTTCTTCCAATTCCTCTGGACTAATTTGTCTTGAATAACAACAACATAAACACGGACAAAGTATTTGAGAAGGGTCACATGCATGTTCTTATGCAAACTTGATAAACTCTTTCACACCATCTTCATACTCTTTTGTCAACCGATTGGCTTCCATCCATTCTTTATTCATATTCATTGTCTTTATGGGTTCGATCTCTTACTTGATTAATATTATGTTTTAATTAATCAGGTAGCATTGTTTGCGTTTTATAATAACAAATCATGGTACAAATGACTTTAAACACATGTGAAATCCATATACATGGTGTGTCTAGTAGGGTGAACATCGTGTATGTATTAGATACATGATTTAATCTGAAATATAACACATTTATTCCAAGTTAGTCTTACAAAGAATGAATGATTCCATTGAAAATAAAAGACATTTAGAACAACTTGAGCTAAAGGCATGTACTTTAGATACATATTGAGTCATCTCACCAGTTATGCATCACATTTTTTTGGAATACATGGTGTGTAGTCCTTACATGACCTCTAGGGGTGTACAGTATATACACATCAAGTCTCTATGGTATCTATACATTGTGTGAGTGATGTAAAACACATGTCATATGGTTCCACCATTATTTCTTGGCATGTACATGGTTTCATGCGGAAGTATATGTCTTTGAGATACATTTTGGGTGACCTAGGTTCACATGACATGTAACATTTAAAATGAAACGTATTCCAATTTTGAGTTATAAGATTAGTCATGTGGTGTAAATTTTGGAGAAAGATGTTGTGTGGAATTAAAATATATATGAAATCCATGTATGGTGAAGCATGTTCCATGTATTTTAAAGTGTCTCATAGAGTCCTCTAGAGGTGGTTTTCTAGGATATAATGGAATTTCACTAGTAACAAAGTGGTGGTTCCATTCAAATGGGTAACGTTTGGATTGATATTTAATGGTGGAAGGACTTCAACATGGAAAAAATGGCATATCAATCATGAAAAAACCACAACACTATACAAAAACAGAATCGTGATAACAATCGGAACACCATAAAAACCAAAAAATCAAAATTTTAGATTTTACAAAGCATCCCTTATTCAATTTTGTTTGTTAATTTAGGGGTTATCACAGAAGTTTTATCTTCCTAGGGTGTCAATTCATAATTCAAGTATACGTAAAATACCAATTTATATATTCCATTGTTCAAAAATAACCAACCAACATTCAATTCATTTAGTGCGTAAACAAGGACCACCAAAAACCACAATTTTCAGCAGGGAATTTAGCCCGTACATTTCACATTATAACCATAAATATCAAACAGTAATAACATGTGAACAAAAGGAAACCAATGAGTAATAGGAGAAAACTCAAATCCAAGGTGTCTTTAAGCACACAACAGAGGTGCGTAAATGGTAGAGGAGAGGCTCACAATAGAGGAGATTTACAACTAATAAGAAAACATAAAATAGGGGAAACCCATGATAATAAAATAATATAAAACCGTGTAAACCGTTTACCACATCCCACAAACACCAAAATACAATAAATTCAAATGAATTTAAATTTATTGATAGAAATCACTATCAGATCACTTATTTTTATCCAAACCATAGGTGAAAACAAATCCAAATTGGAATCAGAAGGATCACATACCTCGAGAAAAGAAATCCAACCATAATAGTGATCAAGAATAGAACAATCTGAACTAGCTGGAACTCAGGATGGGGAGTAATCCATCATGTAATAACTCTATGAAATTGGTGTGGTGAAAAAACCCTATAATCCTGTTATTATTTGTGGTGCGATATGTTATACTCAACACCCGATGTAAGGGAGTGTGATTTTCCTATATTCTCAATAAATACCTTACAATCTTATGTTATCCTCTATAAAGGTGTATTTAAATTTTAACCAGAATGGGGAATTACCTCCCATCCATAAATTTAACTAGGGCCATTTGTATAAGTAAGGAATTATTCACATTCATATTTATATTACAAAACATGAAGAAAAAAATCACATTCGTCCCATTATCCATGTACAATTTCATTCAATGAAATGAAATACACAATTATCATTCTATATAACATGCAGTAGATGGTGTTACCATTAAACCAATTATAGATCATTTCAATTCATTTAATTAATTCATTAAATTAAAATAAATCCATCATGTAAAATTCATTCCTCATGATTATTACACATTCAATTTTACAATTAATGGAAAATTAACTAATAAGGCTAAAAGGGTCTTCCAAATGGGCCATAAGCAACATGTAAATTTCTTACTTGGTAAATTCCATTAAGAATCTAGGCCAAACACCTATAAGGTGTCTTCAATTACATTTATATACCCATGTATCAAGGGAAAACTCATCTAAAATCTTTGACATAAGATAAATAGGTGTTCAGGGCTATTAATAAATTGACATTAAAGGGATAATTTTACTTGGCACACTCAACGGGTGTCCATAAAAGAGTTAAAGAACTTCTAACACAGGAAACAAGATTCAATAGGTGTTTATTGAGGTGAAAGGATTAAATAATGAACTCAATAATATCAACAATCCATTGAATCTTGCAATAACGCCTTAAATCATGATTTCACACGTTCAATTCAAGAGGTAGAAAAAAAAATTACATGAAAATGAATATCAATAATGGTAGCGACGGAGGCGGAGGCAGCGCCGGAGGAGGAGGGGGTAGTAGCATCAAAGGAGGTGGTGGCATCAGAGGCGGAGGTTGTGGTGGAGGAAGAGGCGGCCGTGGTCATGACAGTAGGGGTGAAGGCGGCATAGGCAGCGGCGGTCGCGACAGCGGGGGAGGGGGCGGAGACGGCGGTGGTGGTAGAGAAGGAGGAGGATGAGGAGGAGGAAGGAGGAGGACGAAGAGGATGAGTAGGACGAGGAGGAGGAGGACGAGGTCACAGTGGCATGGGGCCTGGTTTAGCTTCCACGAGAGCTTGACTGCATGCGAGTGAGGATGGCCTATTAGGGTTATTAAATAAAAATCGATGGAACTAATATCAGTGCTCGTTAAAAGCGATGATAAAGGTATGTTTTGTCAGTGCTAAAATTAAAGAGCTGATAAAACATTCATTTATCAACGCTTTTTTAGCGCTCATAAAGAGATACCTTTATGAGTGTTAAAAATTGCACTGATAAAGGCGTACCCTTTATCAGCGCTTATTTTAGCGCTGATAAAGGCATACCCCTTTATCAGCGCTTTTTGTTTAGCACTGATAAAGGGCAGCGCTTCCCTTGCCCTGTTTTGTGGTAGTGATACCTCTTTGTTATGTTTTGATATGAATATGTGATAATGAAATATGATTTTTTACACTTATTATCCACTTATATAGGATTTTTTTCATTATTCTCACAAATAATTATGTCATCGATTAATTGTTAATCTTAGGATACGATCTTTGAACGGTACATTGTCTCAGTTTACATTCCATTGAGTATTATTTGTTATTATACATGAATTCACTTTTATATGGCATATATACTGACCTTTGACATATTATATCAGGAATCTCTTTATTCTTATGATATTAAATGCATTTTTTAATGTTATTCTATAATTACATTTTTAATGCATTTTTCTCATGTGGTTAAGGACCCATTATGTAAAAGATTTTTTTAAATGTTTTAAATATCTATTCTTTTAAATGTTTCTCATTAATGACCATGATTCCAAAATGGTGTTAAGGATTAATTTATATATACATTAATGTTTTAAAATTTCATATCTTTTAAAATCATCAATGTGTTGTGGGACACTTTGATACAAAAATCCCTTTGTTAAATGTTTTTAATGGTTTCTAAAATTGATTGATCATTTCAATATCTTGAAATTATTTCTTATGATTTAAAATAAACTTTTTATATTTCAAATATTTTATGATTTTATAATATTACTTGGAAAAATTATGTGTGGTGCCATGATAAACCAAGAAAGGTGGTTACGTTATAACCTACAATGCATTGCATTTGGAAGTTGGTCATATGAAAATTACATTTTGTGATATTTTGGAAGTCGGTTGTATGGTTATTCCATTTAAGAATGTTTATGTCCCAAGTTAACTATGTATATTATGTGTGTTTTCAATGGGTTTTATGGTAATATTTTGGTTTCTAAATATTATGCAATGATCTTCTGTTCAGAGAGGATTATTTAGTACTTCATAAAGGTGAAAAGTATTACTTTGATGAAGTATTCATGGTTTACATGATGTTTTAAAAAGACTCATAATTTTTCTTCTTTGTGTATCCCCTACTGAGATTTATTTTATCATCCCAAGTTTTTGAATAGTTTTTTCATAGGATATAAAGTGGAATAGTGTCAAATATGGGATAAAATAAAATTCTTGTTGTCTAAAGTAATAAACTAGACATGAATTTTTTTACGAGTTTATTTATTTAATGGAAAAAATGGAAACTGAGTAGAAGTGTCTACTTTGTAATTTTTGAGATGTAGTGTAATAGTTATAGCATAATTCTCTAAAACACTAAACATAAAAATATTATCAATGTGAATTATTCATTTAATTCTAGATTATGTAATGTTATAATGTTGTATCCTTATACACCATTTATTCATGCAACTTTGTGCTAAGCGTAAAACTCCCCCATCATAATCCAATCATCATCATATTCTTTAATTACTTATATCTTCCACTATCTTCTCAATGAATCATCTAAAAGAATTCCCTTTACTACAGTTTAGTAGATATGAAAATAATATCCATAAAGAATATCCTTCTAACTCCACTATCACATGTTCATATCACAGTGGAAATAAATTCCACAAGCTGTTGTGTTCTTTGAAGACCGCCAATAGCTCACCAATAAGCCAATAAATCTAAAACATGAGTGAAAAAACAATCATTTCTAGATACAGATCATTATTGGAATAGTTATATTCATGTGGAAGTAACATTCTAGACCCACAAAAGATCACTAACTATTGCGGCTTCTGCACATATCCAAATCCCAAACAAGAAGCATCCCAAAACACCACTAACATCACTCCATCATTTGGTCACTAAAGAAATAGAGAACTATCCAAATTCCCCATCAGATAGATGAATTATTCTTGAAAATTCTCACACTACTATGAGTCATGGACCTTAATAGTCAGAGTTGTCAATGGAGCTGCAACATTTGGGAAATCGTATACAAATCCCCAGAAATAGCCAGCTAGACCATGAAAATTGTAATCCGCTACCACGTTCGTGGGTACTACCAAATAAATATCTGTATAGATAGTTGATAGGTCCACTATTATTCCATTTTTATACACCACATGTCCTAGGTAATGATCCTCCTATGTCCAAAACATTCACCTGGATAATTATCTATAGAACAAGTGACATCGATGAACCACCAATATAGTGAAGAGACACTTTCTATGCTCCTCATCTAGCTTCAAGTAGATCATAATTTAATCATTTAATTTGACAAATAACCATTCTAGGTTCATACTAAATACATAGTTCATATGTACAATGAACATGGATCTTGCATTTGTAACACCCAATGTCTTAACTAGAAACTTGCTGTGCCCTTACATGCACTTGAAAACAATATTCCAGATGTCTCCATCCTTCAGAGACAATTGGTGATACCCAATTCATTGATCAATCATAGGAAACCAACATTCTCCCCTATAATGGGTGAAATTTTTATATATTCTCTTGAATGGTTAATGAGTCTTGACTATCACATAATTCAACCTCTAGTAGTCAGCAGACAGCCTCAGAGCACCATTTTCCTTCTTTATGAATAAGACAGAGGCACCACATGCTGACACACAATGTTTCATAAAGACCTTATTCATCTAGTAATGAACCTACTTTTTCATCTCATGTAAATCATATGGTACAATAAAATAAGGATCCCTCAAATTTTGGTAGGCATTAGGTTGTAGGTCTATCATGAACTCCATATCACTTAGGGGGGGGGTATATACACATCCTCTTAATAAAAGTAAGTCTAGAACATCAAAACAACTCTAGGAGAAACCAACATTTTGGTATCCACTGATTCCACTAACATATTCTCTATCACTGTAAGAAGAGGATCCACATGATGACTAACCATATGACATGTTCTATCTCTGATGAAAGCCACATGCCAACCATATGTGTTGGAAAAAACTACTCTCTTCAAGAATTAATTGATAATATCATGTATGGAATATAATCAGTCAATACAGGGAAAGACATCATATAGATGCATCTATTTCAAGAGAAGATCCCCTCTAGATTGATGCATCCCCATCACCAGTCTACATCCACAACATATATCTAACAAGATGGTATGGCCTTTGAATGGTTTGGTTAATACCATGGGAATGAGAAGTCTTTTTATTTATTGTCCTATAGAATGGGATATAGGTATTGAAACAATGTTTTCAAATATATTGATATAAAAAAACAAAAAAAGTGTATGGAACAAACTGATCATAACACAAATAAACATTGGTCCGGCTGGAACAGTTACCTCTGTAGTGTGTAATTGGGAACGCGTATCTCATATTCCCATCAACTAATGAATGTATCCTCGACTATGAATTGGAAAAATTCCTAGAGGAACAACATTTGGATGGACTACACATGCACTTACTCCAATCAGGGTAGTTGGAGCCTGCTTTCCCAGCTACTAAAACGGCTTGGCTGGAAACTACTATTGAGGTGGGCACTATACCTTCCCACCTTCACCATACCAATCTCGATAGGCTTTTAGGAATTGTTTCTATAGGTACACAGAAACTCCAATAATAAGATGCACCATCCCTAGGGATCATGAATGGAATGAGAACCAGAATGTCGAAACCAAAAATTCTTAGCTTGGCTCCTTGACATCCAAAAACTCAAATTCCATGGAACCTAAGAAATTTTGTTGATAGCCTTTCCATTTAAATAACCCTTGTAGATCCCCTCTCATCGTACACCTTCTCCCAAGTTCATTATCTCAGCTGTCTACACCATATTCTAGACCACTATTTATTTTTCCAAGGTCAATTGAGTAAATTACTACTGGAGAGATTGATGAAGTCCCTCCTCCAACTGTCTCGCCTGAGAACCCTCATTTAGAAGGAGATTAATAGAAATGTGTAGGATATACTTGAACATGATCCCCAATTCCCATACCGGCATACTCACCTAATACAGAGATATTGGATTCCATATATTCAAAACCTTTATTGTAACACAAAGGAATATTGCTCAGAACTCCTCAAAATCAATCCATAAAAGATATGGATCCTTTCTCTCCCCCAAGTATGACTTCCATCACAATCATGTAAATCCCTTCATCTGAATAAAATCCAATGGAAACCAAAACACCATCAGAGCCAGAATCATGCTAAATATGATCTCATGATCCTCATAAAAGCTCTCCAACTCCATGACTGTGAAACTACTCTCTTACATTCTGAATGTAAATCTGTAGAAAAAACATAATGTTATCTTCCACTAGTTTTTTAAATGTCTAGATCAAAAATTTGTCAATCATCTAGATTGGGCTGTTGAACTTCTACTATCTAAGAAAGTCATGTATGAAGAATAGGTTCAATAACACAAATGTAAAAAATATACACTTATGCATGAGTTTAATGAAATTTTTTAAGAATAATTTTAAGTAGTTATTTATTTAATTTCCATGAAAACCCCAATTCATATAAGAACATAAGTAATCTTGGTTCATGTACCTTGCTTTGGGTCTTTACCTTGAAAATGGTGTAGCCTCACCTGGTCATTCAGAAGGTTCATATTCCTTTAGTCAGATCATTGGTGGCCCTAAAATCCCATGTCCTAGGTGATATTCCCTATCATATGTCACATACATAGATCTCCTAAAATTATATACCAACTATCCCACGTAATTGTTGTTGTGAATAAATCCAATATCCATCTTATCTCTCACCCATAACCTCTGATATCATTTTTTCAAAACCCCTTCCACCAAAAGATTCACCTCATGAGCAAGAAATGAGAGAAGAGATATAATGACCCACAGAGTCCCGACTCCAATAGGCTAAAGAGTGGTGACCATCACCAAGGCTATAAAAATCTCACAAAATAAGAGGCGTTACCCATTTTATAGTAACCATTATTTGGGGATATGATGTACCAATTTTATGAAACTCCATGACTGATATATATAGTTAAAATTAAAAACATTCCATCCCACATGCATGTTAAAAATGAAACTGATACAAAAGAAAGAGTCTCTAAATTAAATAACAATAGAATATCTAAGTAGTGAAAAAACAAATGTCCTAGATTAAAGAGACATTACTTTATAGCATGGTCCACATAGTCCCCTTGGAAACCAGAATGCAGTTGTTTATACATAGTGTGGGCATATAATTATTCATAGTAGGAAAACCGAAATTCTCCCATGCACAATTGGGGGAGACATACTAATGACCTAATGATAAAACTGTAGAATCAAAAAGCACCGAACAAGTTATACTAACTGCCCAAACCTTATCAAATTCATGATCAAAAAAGAACACACGTCATGTATTGTAATATAGAGAACGTAAAGGATAGGGTACACAACACCAGTTTCTGACTAATTGCCTGCTCTCACACTCTAATGGCAGACATCATGGGGCTCCCACCTCTTTCGAACATACCACACCACATCCCAACCCATGATACCTAGGGCTCATATCCACATCTCACCACACCCATAGTCAGTAGGGCCACAAACAACACCACATCCCAAAGAAATTTGTGAACCACAACCCATCTCATCTTGAAGACACCTAGGAAAAAAATAGTCACTCAAACACCTGGTCCTCACAAACCACAAATTTCCCGAACAGTCTTGGGGTATCACAGCCTAGAAGAGATAGCATGAAAGAGAATGTGGCAATACATCCATCCCCTCATCGAGGTGTTTAGGAAATACACCCTCCCCATAACAATGGGGGTGTTTGGTGCATATTTCTCAACTAGGGTTGGGTGCATGTAGATTTCCTGTGGAAATGTATGTGTATATATTTAGGTAGAAAAAACTCATCCGAACCTATGGGTTTCCAAACAAAAAAATCCATCAAAACTAACTTTACTGCTACCTATAAATGCATGTATCAGGACAAATGCTGGTCACTTCCGACACTGATAAAAGAATGCTTCCTTCACCCAATAATTGACACACTATTAACAATTTACCTTTTATTTCATCCATACACATGAAACTAACAAACACAATATACAAATAGTGTCACAACCAAAGCCTAATAGAGGATGAAAACTGTGATAAAACACCCCACTTCAAAATTTCTCCCCACATAGCACCAATTCCATCCTCTGCAATTAACATTTTTCAAAGACATGTCACTATGTCCCTTATACCAATAATAATGCGCACATTCTAAATCCAAACACAGATAAACACATCATCATAACCATGTTTTATAACATCACCACACCCAAGAAACCCTACAACATAAAAATAGCACAGCCAAACCTATAGTCCCACTTCTCATACTCTTTCCATCCATTCCAAAAACAGTCAATCTTATAACATTATATTACATTAATCCATCTATACCACCTCGTACAGACTACTACTATCCACATGACATCTCCGCACAACCAACACGAGATAGAAAAAAGAATAGATCAAAATACATCACAAAACCATACCATCAAATCATGGTGTATCCAGATTTAACCAACAACCATTCATTAATTCCACTTAATTCAGGGGTGATCACTGAATAAGTTCAATCATATGGAATAAATTTATTTAACCCTATTTATGTGGTTAATGAAATTAAAAATTATAGGAGATGAACATGGGATCAATAATAAATCTAAATCCTCACTCATGTGTATGAAATTTCCACTAACAACCATGATTTTTAGATTGCATATATATAAAATAAAAAACATGGATCAAACATAATAGATAAAACAGAATGATCATCATCACCAACATTCCCACCACTCATGTATTACTTAGTTTTAAATGGATTGGGTCATATTCATAAGAAGTCATCAGTAAACCCACCCCACATGAAGCACAATTAAAATAGAGATAAAATAATCCCTCTTTAGAACAATTTTCGGACAGAAACTCTACCTTTCAATAAAATAGGTGGGTATTAAAACATCATGACGATCATCTAAGAGAGACGCAATCTAAGGGGGATCACCATAAATGAAAAAATCACTTGGGGGAGAATGATTTTGGGCACTTAAGTATCTAGAGAAAAAGGAAACACACATGATAGCAAGGGTCTCATATTTAGAAGGTCAGATCAAAAGTCTACGAGGGGCAATAGGTTCGAATGCCATTAAAGCCGTATCATGATCAATACCACCCCATTTAAGATTCAATGGGATGTTTAGGATATTTTGAGATATATACCACATAAAAAGGATGAATAACACACTAAATATCACATTTAACTCATTTAATTTGAAAGGAAACATCAAAGTGGGAAAACTGAAAAAACTGGAGAAAACTAGATCTAGATAGCCATTAGGGGAGTCACCGATGCGAGTCACCCATGTGATTCACCGATGCAAGCCACTGATGTGAGTCATTGATTCTACTCACTAATGCCAGTAGTAGACACCACCGACTGATACCACTCACTAACACCACTTACCAAACCAATCACTGACACCACTGACCAACACCCCTAACTGATAGCACCTACAAACTCCACCTACGGATGTCACTCACCAACACCACTCACTATCACCACTCAATATCGTCATTAACCAATGCCACATACCAAATCCACTAACCATTTCCACTCATTAATGCCACCAACCGATGTGACATACCAACAACAAGTCACCGGCACGATACACCAATGAGACCAACTGACAATGACTCAACGTTGAAAAAATAAAAAATTTATAAAACTCTTGAAATGAGTCAGTGTGACATTCTAGAATCTCACATACATTAGATTTTTACAAATGAAAGGATTATATGGGTCTCTGAAACCACACAAATACATATCTTTA
The DNA here is from genome assembly GCA_963277665.1 of Viscum album. Classification (NCBI taxonomy): domain Eukaryota; kingdom Viridiplantae; phylum Streptophyta; class Magnoliopsida; order Santalales; family Viscaceae; genus Viscum; species Viscum album. Next base: position 1,135,835,909 of record OY728150.1, on the reverse strand, counting down.
TATCTTACTTCAATTTAAACCCACCAACTTCAATTTATTATAATATATAAAATCAAAAAAACATTATTAATAAAGATATGGGGATATTATGGAAAAAATTACCTTTTCTTCGAAGGACCATTCTATTTTACCCATGATAGAATATTTATTTTCCCATTTGATGGGAGTAGAGATGAATGAATATTTTGGTATCAACATAATAATATTTTGTTAAATAGAAGATATTGGTGTAAATATATTATAATATTTATGATATAATTGCTGGTGGAAATACATTAAGTAAAAAAAGGATCATGGAGGATGTTTTTACCTTGTATTAAAATAAAAACTTCTGGATTTATTATTAAGGAGAATACGGATTTTATTTTACAGAGAAAAATATATATAGAAATAGTATTTTGTTTTAGATATATTTTTTTGGGCTTCCATTTCAAAATGGATTGATATGTGGGATGAAGTAAGGGAATTGGTTCGGTATTTTAAATGAGGAGGAGTGGCATTTTTTTAAATACACAAAACAACATCGTAATGGGAAGTCACAACCATGAGAAATGTGCCAAAATTTTGTGAATAATAATGTAAATCATGGATTTTTCCATTCATAAACTATAAAAAAATTTATAATATTTTCATAATCTTATCTGATTAAAATCTAATGTCATACATTTTTAATAATTTAATTTTTCTACCATATTATGTATTTATTTTATGATTTTTACTATTAATAATGACTAAAACATAAATTTACCATATTATATTATATCAATAATTTTTAATAAAAATATGGAATTCATTTAATTAAATTAAATTTATAAAATTAAGTTAATTAATTTTAATTAATGTCGTAAATGTGAAAAAAGGTTTTTTCCAAGAGAATTCATATATAAAGATAACATTGAACAAATATTAATGGTATGAATATAAATAATAATTATATGAATTAAAATTAACATATATATATATATATATATAATAATTTTGATTTTAATAAATCCAAACGAGTGTATATATTAATTAAATAAAATATGGGAATAATATTGAAATTACGTTTTTTTTAAGAAAAAATTTTTTTTACCAAAAAATAATCTTATAATAAAATATAATTTAATGGATAATTAATGGTTATTAATTTCATTATATATAACTAAACAATATATAAGTTAACAAGAAATAAAATTAAAATAGTAATTATAATTTTAAATTATTTTATTTATTAAAATAATTGATTGCATAAAAATAATGAATATTTATAATTTTATTAAGATGTAAAAATTTAACAATACAATATAAATTGTGACCCAAATTTAATATCAGTATGATTGTTTCAAAGAATATTTTAATTTTATAATGTAAAATTTATAATATTTTCATGACATTGTTATAATAGTTTCTTATAAATTCAATAAAAATCTAGTTTTTTAAATAATCATATATTTTTATAATTTTTATTAAATATTTTAATTTTTATTTAAAATGATTTTCTAAAAAAACATATTGACTATGACTTCTATATATATATTTCATAAATAATTTGAAACTATTACTAATTTCTATGTTTTATAGGTTATATATAAGTAGTAATATTTTGAAATTTTATCACTGTTTAGTAAAACTATGTATTCCATATTCCATACACTATGAATAAAATTTTATTTTAAATTCTCAGGTTAAAAAATAATACCACCACTAAATAAAATTCATCATGAGAATTTGAACTTGTATATAGTAGTAATGGTTTTGACATAAACAGTAATTCACGAATAAACCACTCCATAGAAAAGTCTTACAAAAAACATTCTTTAAAAGATGTAAATGGATATAAAAAGCATATTACATAACTATGTTTATATATTGGAGAACATTGGAGGTATGTGAGAACATTGAATTATAGGTAATGTATATTAATGAATTTAATGTTATACATGTTTTAATATATACCATACCATTAATTTAAAGAAAATGAATTAATTTTCTTTTTCAAGATCATTTTCAAAACAATGATAGATCATTTTATCATCTAAAATAAGTAAATGATGAAATAAATAAACATGAATTATATAATTTGATAATTTCATGATTTTTTACCACAATCTCATTCATTTCACCAAATGATAAATATTATAGATGATTTTATATACCTAAAATAGAAGAATTATCTTCTAATATATAACATGATTCAATAAATTGGTAACATGATATTCCACCAATCATTATAAATTATCCAAAACAATAAATGGGCATCATATGGTAAAATAATTTAAAAAATTAATAAATATTCATATTAATTATAAAATCCAAATTTTAACCTAAATTAGTACCCAAATAAATATATTTATATCTTAACATACCTTATCTTTTAAGAATTTATCAATTTTAATCCAAAAAAACATGTCTTGTAAAATTTCATTATATATATGATGGTAACATATAACTCAACTAAATTAATAATTTACCAAAATATCATAAATCAAAAAGAAATTTTGAAAAATTAAAATAATAATTTATCCTAATGTGTTTCTCGGATTGGATGATAATTTATCAACCAAATTTTTTTTCTGAAAATTTCATACTATCAGGTACAACACGTTGGATAGTGGAAGGTGATGCACTATTATCACCCATCAATTGGGTGTTCAAGAACCATTAAATTTATAGAGAAGTGTATTTATCATTAGGTATGCAATTTTCCTTTTCTTAAAATAATATTTATATAATTATTATATTATTTTAAAAAAATATTATTAACATACTAAAAATAATATTAATTTCTTTCCCAATTTTAATCTCTATAGTCTTATTGAAGGGTTACTTTTTCTAATAAAGTGGATAATATTAATTAATTATAAATATAAATAAAATCAATTACAAATGAAAGATTATACATTCCCTAATAAGAAAATTGTTCATAATGTATCTCTTTATAATGAAATTAAATTACTAGTTCATTTGTATCATTCGATATATTCATGAAAATAGATAATGAAAAAAAACATTGGTGGATAATACTTAAAGGACTCATGATACCATTTATAAAAATAATTTAATAACATGGGTATCAAATTTTAATACAAAAACAGTACAATAAATATATATATATTTTAAAAAAAATCTCATAAAATTTAAAATTGGATTGTGGAATTTACATGTATAATGACCATGTTCCCCACATATTTGAAATTGAATTGTTAATAGGGAAATTGTTTGATCATTTCATCATGTGTCTTGCTAACTAGAAGCTTCATTTTCAGCAATAGTTAGATACATTATACCCACTATTTCTATATGTAAAAAATATTTATTTTACTTTATGGAAACATACATGGTGAATCATGTAAATTTTTTGATATTTTGTAAATGTAATCTTCTATTATTTATCATTTTAGCACTTTTACTTCATTGAGAATCTATCACACTTTTCATTTCAATGTTATTAAATGCAACTACATTGGATTTGTTTACCATATTTATAGAATTATAATTTATCCAAAATACATGATGTCTATCATTCAATACCATAATGATAGTATCATTTTAATGAAATCAATTAAATTACTCATCTTTTTGGTGGTTGGAATTATTTATCATATTTTCTTTCATTATATATAATATGGAAAAGTTTACAATATAGTTACTATTAAATGTAATAAGGAAATCATACAAATATTTGATGAATTACTTATAAATAATAATTATATCCTAACTTATGTATCTCTACGATTTGATTATTGTGAAGATTGAATTATTGGAATTCTGTTTTCTAAACTTATAGTTATTCATTTCCTTAATAATTTTTCATAAAGAGGTTGTGATAATCCAAATCATAACCATATATAGTGTTTAACCGAATGTGGATAGAGGATATTTATTGTATACCAGGTTAAAATTGATTCCATGTCAATGCATGATTATCATAGTTAATACCCCTAGGAACAACAGTTCCAGAATAATATCAACATTTAGTATCCATACACGTTGGTAATTACTCTGAAACAAAACAATATATCATTCACTAATATTCTAGTATATTATCTTATTCTTATAAGTATCCTTAGAGATCCCATGGGTTATTAATAATTTTTTATATTCCATGGATACAATATTTATCTAATCCTTTTCTCTAATACTAACTAAAGTGACCCAAACCAACTATACATATCAATTCATGATTTTTAATATAATGATAATTTAATTAGAACCCAATTATCATGTACCTAGTGTCCTTAAATTTCTAGGATCATAAATCATAAATATGAGTAAAAAATGAATCTTATTTATTTTATTTATCATAATGTGTTTCTAAATACATTCAATACCCTAAAATAGAAAGGAATAACTTGTTTAATTCGAAGGCTAATAGGTTGATCTAGAAACATGTTATTAGAATAAACACTAAAAGGAATCATATAGTTTGAGTCAACCTTATAACATGATATCCTAAATGATAAAGAACATGAATAACAACGATAAAGAATAAAAATTATAACTTGGTTTCATATGATCAGGGTATCATATGAAATGTGACTAAAATATTGAAAATAAAATAAAAATGAATTTATTATCAACATTGAGTTTATATCATCTAGTTGATATATTTCCATAATAGTTTTGGTTCACTACCAAATCCAATACATGATTTATAATGATAATAAAATGTTACACTATGATTTTGAATGATATATAATTTTGGGCCCACCAATAATAGTCATTTGACATATAATTATTATTTTTTCATTCAAGGAAGTCAATAATAAGTCATAATGATATGAATTTACCATGTAATGACAATGGTTCTCAAAATATTTCCTAATATAATAATCCAAATGATTTATTGATGGTTTAATTTGAAGATATGATTCAAAATAATAAATTACATAATCCATGGATGGGAGAGTGACCATGATATATATGTAATATATATATATATATATATATATATATATATAATTTAGGGTAGTTGGGGTTTGGCTTAAGTGGTATACACCCAATAATTCTACATGAAAAATAGGGGTTCAAAACCGATTAGGCATAGGTTAGTGTAGCATTACTCTAGCGTATTGTTGTAGTGGTGGCATTGTAGCAGTGATGACACTATAGCAATGGATGGCACTGTAGCGGTGGAAGGGGACTATAGTTGTGGCAGGGTATTGTGTGGAACTATAAAAGGCATGTACTATAGGAGTATTATTCATAGAATGGGCTTTGGGACAAATATTAGGGTCTATAGGCCATGTAATGGGCTAAATGCCCACTGGGCCTTCGTGCTATGTAATGGGTCTCCCTATATCCAACTAAAATAGGGTTTTGCTTTGATTTAATAGTAAACGAGGCTTCAGTCCCATCCTTTAAATATATATATATATATATAATTTAGAATAACTCTTTAACATTATAGTCTTTTTTAGTTGATCTGTAGAAATTCTATTTATATTATTAATTTTTTATGAAGAAATAGTATTTCATATTTTAAATTTACTAATTAATATATAAAATCACATTGTTTTGTCAAAATAAATTCCATTTAATATTTTATTAAAACCTATAATTTAATGCACTAATATTTGTGAGTTGAGTATGGTGGGTAATTCTTTGCATGAATTGGATGTTAAAAAATATTCTTTGTTTTACATTATTATAAAATGTTACAAAGGTTCCTAAAAAATGAAAATAACACTCCATTTAAACCATTTACTAAAAATTCAAACCAGGATAAATATGGCTAGGAGAGACATTATTATGAATGTTAAAAATATTATAGATTATATTTTTAGAAAAAATTGATATAATTCTTTTTATAGGTACTATTATAAAAAGATAATATAATATCCTTGAACTGATAATTTATCCAAAAACAATTTAAATTACAAGAAGATTAAATCATGACCCATTACCACTTTGGAGACGTTTTTATCATTAAACACCAAAATTCTATATATTATTTTTAAATTAGTATTTAATTTTGTATGAAGTAATAATTATATATTATTTATTGGTTCACTAAATACACCATTTAATAGAGATTAGGTTCATCAAAGAACATGTGTCTAAAATATGTATTTTTTGAGGCAAACCCCTTACTTTGAGTACATGTGTTGTTGTGTATGTCTTATATATAATGTATAATGAAATTATATAAATTATGATTTTTAATTTGAACCTTTAAAATGTTTTAAACCTTATAAATTAACCATATTAAACATGAATTTTATATTTTTTTAAATTTTCTAGTAAATTACATCCATGTATGATGTTTTGGGGATGGACACTTCATAAATAAAAAATGGAATTGATGTGATATCCGAGGTTAAAAGGGACATTGATACATACACCCCATAATTATGAATATTATATATTTATCATCTATATACATTTATTACAAATTTTAAACATAAAAATTAATGTTTTTATGAAATAAAAAACATGATACAATCTTGGAGACAACAGTTCGTATGTACACATGATTAACATATCCATTTTCGAAGATCGCAATAGAATGAAAGAGAATGGTAATATATATATATATATATATATATATATTTATTATTTTTGTTATTATTTTAATATTCTGAATATAACTATATTTTTATAAATAATCATTAAATTTCACTCATAGTGATGTGGTAATAAAAAACAAATCACAGTCGCAAGGAAGTAGTCCACTGTACACATGAACAATGTTATCATTTATCAATGGATGGTAATGTATGAAGTTATATGATATGTATATTATTATTATTATTGATTATTATGTAATGAATATAATATATTATAATTATTATCATTATCTCAAATACCCATGTGAGTTAATTATTAAAAAAGATCACATCTGTTCATGAAGTTGTAGAAATCAGTATATATAATATAAGAATTTTTATCCCATTTTATGGAAGAAAAAATTGAATAAAATATTATTAAATAATAATTAATTATTATTATATAGGATATAATGGTTTATTATATTTTCCATATTATATATCATTTGGATAATTCAATATGACATAAAAAGAATTATCAAAGAGAATGCGATTTTCTTCCCTTATAAGAGAAACATTTTATCTGTTATTAAGGGCCATATGGATTGTATTTTGAGAATACCATAGATCTATAATTTTTATGGATTTCCGGTACATATTATGCCTGGTTTTACTCAAGTTAAATGGCTTTAGTGGTGTGAATAAGTGAGGGATGGATGTGAAATTTAATAATTTACGAGTGGTCTTTTTGTAAACATCCAGAATTATTTGTTAATATGAAGTCACTCCCTATGCATTTTCTTAGAAAATAATTAAATATTTGATTAGAGGATATATATCGTGTAGGAAAATATATAAAAATAAAAATAAATATGTTCTATTTTTTTCTCTTTTTAACTATTGTTACTAACATTTACTATTTTAATTGATCTCATCCATAAATATATTTTTATTGCATTCACTAATCATTATGTCCAAAAACAATGTTGTTCAGAAAATATAATTAAAATAACTAATATTCCATATATGAAATATTTTAAATTAAATTAAATTATTTGATGTTTTATAATTTAATATGAAATAAAACCTAGAATAATTATGAAAATGAGTTTTCTAAAAAGTACATTTTTCGAGAAATTTTTACTTTATATTAACTTTAGGAATAAAAAAATATTAAATGATAAGAATTTATAATTAAATTTATAAATTCTATAAATAAAATTTAAAATATTCATAATCCTTGGTTACTTTAACTATTTACAATTGATGATCATTATGAGAATTAGAACAGATTTCAAAAATATATTTTTTTAAGAATTAAACTACACATATATCAAAATATATTATTAGAGTGATGTAAAGGTTACTAATTGTATAATATTAACATAAAAATTAAATATATTAATTTTAAATCATAATAATTGATAAATGAGAATATAAAACTTCATAAATTATTAAAGGAAATGACACTTTTAAATAAAACAATATTTTTAGTAATCACTGGTAAAATAAATATTTACAAAAAATAAGAAAATTTAAGACTAGTTGATTATTGATATAGTGATCAAAAAATTATATTCGATTTATTAAATATATTTATAATATATATATGTGTGTGTTTATTATAATATTTTCTAAAAACATTAATAGAAATCATTTATGTAATAACATTTGTTTTGAATAAAATAGAAATGTTTATGGAGTGAAATAAGTTTTTCATAATTTAAAAATATATTTATATAGTTTACGAAAATTCTAGGACCCCGGAATAATAAAATAATAATATTTTATTTAATTATATATGGAACAGACAATATTGATTTTGGCATTCATTAATGAAAATAACATGTTTCTCAAAATGTGTATATTACATGCAAGGCTACATTTGACCATAAAAAATATATTTTTAATATTATTATAAAATATTATTGTTATCATCTATCCATTTGATGTATGGTTGTGGATACAATTAAATAAAATATTAAAATAAATTTTTTACACTTATTTATTTGTTATCTATTTAATATTAATAAAAAAAGATTCATTTGAATGAAAAAAATATGTTTTCTAAAAAGAAATATATTATAAAAAAGACGGCACAATCATATGTAGCTCACATAATTTAAAATAAATTTTTAACCGTGTTATATTTTAAGAGTGGCTTTATTTTTGTCAAATTCTGAAAAAATAACAAATTATAATAGAAAACATCATTTTTTAGAATAATTCCTAATGATCAATTAAATTTTAATCTATTTTTAAAGTAACCATGTATTAATATTATAAAAATTAATCAAATTTATGTCATTCTAATAATTTTAATATTGATCTTTGATATAAAAACATTATAAATATTTGAACTTATTTTTCATAAACCTAATTTCTCATCGCAACTGTGGGATTAATTTTTAATTAAATTAAACAAATTATTTGATTTAAATTTAGAAATATTAATTCCATATTTATAATAAAAAATATTTTTAAAATCCAATATATTCCTCATATTTATTAATATAATGATTAGTGAAAAAACTTATAATTAATTATTGCGATAAAGGTAAAAACAAGATTAGTATGGGTAAAACTGGAATGATTTAAATGTACATTTTCTACAATATTAAATTCATTCCAATTAATGATTTTATTCATAATTTTAATCTCAAATTATATAAAATATGTAATTTACATTATAATTTCATTTTGATTAGGCCCATATAATATGATTAGTAATGAAAAAGATCGTAATGATAATTTTCATATATTTTTTATCTATAATGAACAAGGATTAAGAAAAAGAATAATATATTATATATTATATTATATATTTATTGATAAATTATGATTTCTTTTCATGATAATATATTTTAATTTTTTAGATGATATAATTACTTTAATGTCTTATGAAACCGTGATTTCTAGATTATTTAGTTAATATATTAAATAAATTAATTATAATAAAAATGATAAAAGTTTTTTCAATTAGATTAATTATTTTGTAGAATTATTATTTAGATGAATATATCATGTTTCAAAATTATTAACTATGTATATTCAAATTTAATCACTACTTTGTTAATTTTAATTGAAATTATGTTCACATTGTAAAAACATTAATTAATGATTATTTATAATAAATTATTTTTATTAGATTATTTTAAATTACAAATGATTGTATATTATTCATAGTTATTTTTATATATTAATTAATATAATATATTTTTCATTCATGAATCACTATTTTTTTATAATTAACATATAGACCCCAAAATATTATAGTCTGTTCAATCGTGGTTAGTGTAAATGAATGGTCTTGCAATTTACATGAACATATGTTAAAAAAGTTGATATTTATATTTTATAAATAAGATATAATATTTTGATTCTTTATTTTTAATCAATTTTATTTTTTACATTTAAATTTATTATTAATTGATACTTACAGTGGTCATAAAATTAGTTACCATAGTCAGAACCAAAAATGGTAAAAAGTGGGAAAGAATACTATTAAAGAAAAAAAATTTAATGACAAATTATTAATCATATGATGGAGGTGTGTGTAATTTTACTTTAGAAACAATTCAGAAAAAAATCTTAGTACAATGATGATACTCTTGTTTTGGTCTAAAATTTACATGGTCTTATTAGTATATAAATATTAGATTAAATAAAATTGTTTTTGTAACCTATTTTAAATTATATTAAATGAATAGGAAAAATTAAAATATGTCCTACTCCGACAAAAATTATGAAGTAACGCGGTTTTAATGTAGGAAAAATATCAAAAGTTTGAAGAGATTCTATATTCAATTTCAATGTTAAACTGAGTATACTGAATTAAATAGTATTAATAGATGTTATATTAATAAAATATTACCTTATAATAAATTTAAAATGACATTTATAATATGTAATTAATTAGGAAATAATGCATGTTTAAAATAAATGTGGAATTTTTCCTAATTCATCAAAAAATGATGTTTTATAGAAAAATCATAGAAAACATACCATTGGATAATTTTGATGTTATGAAATCAGAAATGAAGTTTATTTTGTCATATACTTTTTTTTTCAATTTGTCTAAAATTAAATTGATATTTATAAGTGGTTCATTATAGGGAACAATGTTTTTAAATATTAAAGTACTTTACAAAAAAATCATAACTTTCATTATAATTTTTTTATTAATATAAAACATTTATAAAAAATATGTGTAAAGTAGTTATTACTATTCCACTAAAATTCTTATCATGGTTAGGTTATAATTATATCCTTAAATGAATTATACATATAAGGGTTTCATTGAATCTTAGTGAAGTGTTCATCATATGTCATGTTGGTGTTCTGTGTACTGCAATCCAAGTTTGTACTGTGTGTAGTGCATGCCAATTCGGTATTGCATGTGGAAAGAATATTTGGTGTATAAATTTAATATATATATATAATAATATATTTTTAGTGTCACATGAAATGAAAAAATATAAATGATACATTATTTCAAAAAAATAATTTACTAAATCGCAGGGTGTCACATTCTACCCCCTTAAAATGAGTTTTTCCATCAAACCCCATTTAGTTTAATAATGTTTAAATAATTGAAAGCTTTATTCATTGAATCAAAATCATAAATATGAATAATAAAACGTCCCTAAAAAGGATATTTTGAATCTTATTGTTTACCAAATGTAACATATGACAAGGTTTCCACATTGGAGAACATAGGTGGATAGTGAAAACAAGGATATGAAAGGAAATTATAACCATCTTGTTCTAATGGAGAGTGGTATAGGAAAATATTTAGATAATATTAAAAATTAAAAACCCATAATGCTATGAGAACATAAGGGACCATCTGATTCATAGGAAATGATGGTATGGGAACATCATTTTTGGCATAAAGTTCGTTTTTCATAATTTAATATAATTTTGATGAAAGGAAATACATTCTTGATTTCATGACATTGTCAGTATTTGTTATTAATTGATCCACTCCACATCTCCTCTAGCATATAAGGTGATTTTTTTCATTCAATATTAACTAACTAATCATGAGACCAATGATCTTCCATCCAAATTGTCATAAGTTACCGTCAACACAAGTTAGATTGAATTTTATATCCAACACGAACAATTTTATATGTGGATGATGACACATTAATCTTACTAACATAATCAGATTTTTGAAAAAAACATTCCCAAAATGGTTATAAGTCTCCCTTTATTTTATATATAGGCTCTTATCTTTTAACAAAATAAATTCTATTAGAATCATGGGCCAATCCATGTACTGATAACATGATGTGTGTGATTTTATTATTCCACAATCCATTTCAGGAATCATAATCACATGAAATCACAACAAAGAATGAATAATAAGATTATCATAGGAATGATTCATCAAAATAAAACCAATAATTCAGAACTATGCAAGGATAATCAATTCATAATTATATATTCTCACTTCATCCACTATGATCACGTATTTATTCCCTTTGTCCTTTGACTTCTGAGTACGTTGGTGCTTATCATTGTTATTTTAACATGGATTTGGGTATATTATGTTGATATTACCAAACTCCCCATAATTGAATCAATAACGCGTATAATGTTGGGTCAGAATATAAAAAAAACACAAGAGGGCGGTGAATTGTGTATTTTGAATTAAAAAATCTTCCATAATCTCGAATTCAAACACCCTAGGTTAATTAGAATGAATATGGAAGGCTTTACGTCTAATCAATAATAAAAAGTTAAAAAAATACACTTATTTTTATAATTATTCATGGAAGTAATATCCTAATGACCGCTATAGTAGAGGCTCTCTATGTGAGCTAGTTGAATTTTACTAGTCTATGAATGTTATCAAAAGATCAAAATTCAATCAACTGAGTGAACAGATTAGACAACTACACAATTAATACAAAAAAATGTATACATGTTGTAAATAGTGATCTGATTATCCAATGCATCGATTAAGATCATGACACTCAACTTAAAATGACTATGGCCTGTGAAAACTCTAATAAATCAAAAAGTGATTTGATTTTTTGAAACAGTTTTACCTTCACTTTTATAGTAGCATGCAACCGAATATTGATGGATCTTATTTTTCAGATATACAATATTTAAGATGAAATAAGTCTAAAGAGATCATGTTGAACAATATATCTTCCATTTTAAGAACAGAAACTATAAACATTGTAGACACAATTGTATAATAGAATGAGATAGAACATGTATATATTCAAAATATAGTTCTATTCCTAAGTGATTCGTTCAATATAGAACATTAAAATGAATTTCCAATATATGAATTCATTAATTTATATCACTTATCATACATATATTTGAAGATATATTCTGAAATAAAATATAGTGTGGAAGGAATTATTTGATATTTCGTATCCAAAATAATAGCCTTATTTGTCACATAAATTCAAATTTCAATTGATCAGGTGAGTAGAAACATACCATTTAAATTGGAACGATTGTCTCTAATTATCTCGTTTTGTTTAAATAATAAAAATGATATTTAAAATGGCTGAAAATATCTTTAAAACATTTTGTAACTATGTCATTTCCATTGAAGAAATTACATAAAATATCATGAAATAAATATCTGTCATTGGAAAGTAATATGCACGGTTCCTTCACAATGTGAAAAATTATTAAAAATTGGGTTAAACTATGTAGAGTTATTATATCAAACATGTGGTTAATAATATAGAAATGTTCACAAATATAGTTTTGACGTTTCATACATTTTTCTTTATAATTTATAGTTTATTACATTAGTAGGGTTCTTTAACCATAATATACACTCTTTCCAAAAAAAAACATTTCCATTCATTCATAAGGTTCATTTGAAAAAAAAATAATGATTATATAAGGTTGACTAACCATACATACTAATTTGAATTCATGATCGAGAAACCATATATTATTCTTCCATCATATGGTAGAATATAAACGTAGGTATTAAAATCAATTCGCACCATACACTGTATAGTGTTGATAATAAATAGGGTATGAACATTGTTTCTAAAATGTTAAAAACATATCTTAAACATAATAACTAAATACTTCGTTAAAATTAGAAACATCAAAAATAATTTATGAATAAAAAGAATATTAATTCCCTAAAATAAACTCATTTCAAAATCAATTGTAAAACATAAGATTTTATTTCTGAGCATCGAAGTCATAAAAAATATAAGGTATTGTTAATTCATTTCATGACTGACAATCTTTCACTATTAATGATCAAAAAACCCATAAAAAGGTTTAAATAATTTATAATTTTTCAAAAATATTAAAGAAAATAATTTGATTTTACCTAATTATTTAGAATAAAATATGTGTTTTGATTATAAAAAATTCACCCCCTTTAGTGATATCAAACAGAATGTATAGAAAAAATAAAACAATTTTAATTGTTCATAGATCATTAAGAAAATAGTATAATAAACTATTTAGTTAAATAAGAATAGATTTATTGTAGTATACAAAGACATAAAATAATTTTAAATAAAGAATAGAAAATAAGTATAAATATATTTCATTAATCAAAATCTGTATAAATACTATATTCATTTCTACTAAGATACAGGTTTATCCAACTGATGTGGTTAGGGTAAAAGTGTTTGGTTGGGGTATAACCCAATTTCTATTTCTGTACGAATTTTAGTATCTTGAAAAACATATTTCATCTCTTCCAGGTGTACCACCAACATTTATATTTGGCTATCTCTAAACATCATATTCAAAAATCTAGAATCATGACTAATATGTTGATTTTAAATAAGACTGAAATTGTAAAATTCATGAAACTTTTCTTGTTTTTACATAAAGAGGTCTATCTTATCTGGGAATTTTTTGAGAAAACTCCTTAAATTGGGATCACACTATTTCAATTCCTCAATTAGATATCATTGATTATCAAATAAAACAGATTTGGGAGAACTATTGAACAAATGGTTCTTGTAGACAATCATTCATCTCATTCTTAATAGTTGTGAATTCTTGAAAAATTCTTATTAAATTTGGAGAGGATGATGCAGCTGAGGTATATGCTCTATCTTGATAAATATGTCTTTTAATAGATTGAAATTATCTTCATCAATACAACATCATAACTACAAAATTTGTTTTTTGGAAAAATATTTAGATCAAATTATTCTAACACCACCAAACATCGCTCACTTAAAATCCACAAAATCAATCTTTAACACTAAATATTCTTTTAATTCACTAATCTGAGTCTAAAGTGACTCAAACTCAATCACTGGGATTGATTAATTATGAAAATCATCAATGTGTTTGATTGAAGCATCCAACACATTCATAGGAACATAATTTTCTTCCCGACCTTATTAAATTTCATCATAATATATTCAACCTGATGAAGTAGAGAATTAGATGTCCCAACATCAAGATTCTATGAATGACTAATAGCGATAAACCCTAATGGTCATAATGTAGACTACTCAAACGATTTTTAAATTAATGTTCCACTATATATATATATATGTTATTAAGAACCTATATCTTGTTTTTAAAAATATATTCTTTCCCCTCAATCAATTGATAAAAAAACATAGCAATCCTGATTCACATCAACTTATGTTGCCATATTTTCTGATTGTAGAATTTTTTATTCATACTAAATTGATTCTTCTAGATTTTATTCTTGAACAACTAATTCATGAATAGATAGATCTTTTTCCTAAATAACTGAAAAAACAACATCTTGCAATCATTGAACTTTTCTCACTACATGTTTGTCTTCTTCAAGAACTAATTCATCAAAATGAACTAATATAACAGCTACACGTGAAATCAACTGAGGAACGTCAATAAGTGGCTCTTGTCTATTATTTGGTTTCATAACTAGCTCATGTATAACACATTCTTTTTCATCTTAAACATTACATTTCAATTTTATCTATGTATATTTTTAATCCCATTCAACACTGTATTCTCCAATCCCATTATTTCCAACATCATTTTTGTCCCCTGAGAAAATGGTCATCCCTTTTGTTTGTAATCTTCACCAACCGGTATAAGGTTTCATTTTATTGTACTATATAATAAAACATTCTAATAGTAACAGAAACCCTGAAATTTCTATGATGAAATATAACTCTCGAACTAGACACAAGAACCATATTCTTTCTGAACAAAAATGAAAAAAATATCCTTCCATTATAATAAAATGAAAGACACACCTCTTCTTGACAAAAATTGTTTCAACACCTTAACATATACAATTAATTTTTTTTATTTCACTTATAAAATGACACATATCATTCATATCCTAATATAAATTTTTACCCATATCAGCTACACTTAGGGATTTTATAGTCTGAATAAATTTAGCAAAAACATTTTGATTAGTATCAAGGTATATAACAAATATCATTCTAATTTGATTGTATCTAAATAGAAATGACATAATTTCCATAGATATATGATCATTATTTCAGGTACATTATATATTTAAAGAGATACATCAACTCTATCTAATAATTCTATCCTCTATTTTTTCAGAAATTGTGTCTCGAGACTCACCAAAACTGAAATGAACACTATTAAAGAGATACATCAACTCTATCTAATAATTTATATCTATATTTACATCATTAAAAAGAACTTATAGACCATGAAATGTGCGTTCTTAATTATATATCAAATAGGTCTCATTCAACATCTTGAAATCGATGAATTTTCCTTCAAGAATCATTTTTCAAAAAACTCATTGATGCTTTGACTCACTATGTTCACCCTCTTTAGTTTTCATGGTTATTCCCACTTATAAAAATTGAAATATTTTTGGTTCTCAGGTTATAGGGTTTCGAATTTATATGAAAGATTCATTAGAAGAAACACTTTGAGAAACAAACTGGTCACATAAGATGAAATGTTTCAAGAGGTGAAAATTTTATGAAAAACCCATATTTCCTGATCCCTTACATAAGACAGTTATGAAATATTTTAAAATTCAAGAATTTAAAATATTTAATATAAAATTATTTAAACAAATAAATAGTGAAAATGAAAATAATTAAAGTAAGGAAAAAATAAAAAAGGAATATAATCATAAAATTATACCATACATAGTTAGAAATTACATAAACCTGAATCTCTGTTGTTAAAATCAATACTATTAGTTAGATGTTGTTTGGTAAAAATATCATCCAATTGATATTTATAATTTACAAATTCTGAAGATATTCCCTTTTAAGGACATTAACTCTTTGAAAATAATGTCTTATATTAATGTGCTTAGTATTGGTATGACTTATAAAATTTATTTGAATATTTATTACACAAGGTTTATCATAGAAAATCAGAATAGTATTAAAATTTAGTCTAATGTCTAGTAGTGTGTTTTTCATCCACAATTACTATGCACATAATCTACCAGTAGACACATATTATACTATAAATGTAGATAGATAAAAAAAGTGTTGTTTAATAAAACACCATGAAACAATTGATTTTCCTAAAAATTTAAATCTACCTGAGGTATTGTTTCTATCTAATCTAAAAAAATCAAAATTTAGCATTTGAATATAAAAAATATTAAAATTAATAGATCTAGGGTAAAGAAAATATTAAAAAACATTCGATTACAATATCTAAAAATTCATTTAACAGTATTAAAACGTTATTCATTTGGATTTTATTCAAATCTTGTACAATGAAATATAATTAACATATTTTTTTGTCTAATAGTTGTAAGATATCACAGACTACATATCACACCTCTATTTGACTTTTCTTATACTAGTTTTCCATCTTCATCTGAATCATGTTCTATATTAGAACATATGCGAGTTGTATATGTCTTGTTTTTTTCAATCTCAGGTTTTTTAATAAATATATTATATACATAATTTTATATAAACCATTTCCATAATCATTTTTATAAATTTTATATTGAATAATGAAATCTAGTTCTCATGTCATAATAATTTCAAATTCATTTTTCATTAGTTATGAAAAATCATGAAAAATATTTTTATTAGATGATCCCAAAATAACCATGTAAACATAACATTGAAGTAATAAAATACTACAAAAAACTATTTTCTTAAAAAGTGTTGGTACTTACAAACTGATAGTAAATGTATTTTCAATAACAAAACATAATCATTCATACATTGCTATTAGTTTTTAAGTCTATTGAGATGATTTTTATTTTTAAAAGATAGTTTGCTTTTGGGGAATTTTAAAAATGAGGAGGTTGTTCAACATATACATAATATATTAAAAATCCATTTAAAAAAGTATACTCAAAATCCATCAGATCTAATTTAAATTTCTGATGATAAGCATAATTTAGAATGATTCTTATGGCATCTGAACTAAATTCTGGAGAAAATTATTAATTCTAATCTATAAACGCTTCTTGATTATAACCAGTGGCAAGAAATCTTGATTTATTCCAAATGATGATCCTTTGATTATACTGTTTGTATTTAAAAACCCACTATGTTCCTAGGACTAAATAGTTGGTTTTCTCTCTATTAGTTCTTAAAAATTATTTATCTCGTTCTGGATTAACTATTCATGAGTAGCTATTATTCAATATAAATCTTCTAAGGGTTATATGATATTCATAGATTTAATTGAGATATAAAGGTAGAGAAATCAACTAAGATTTTTACAATTATTAGTTTTCTTATTACTATTTCTAGGTCTTCTTTAATAGTTTTTAATGGGTGTTTCTTTTGGATAATGTACTGTCAAAAAAACACCTTCAATTTCATCATTTTAGTTTCTTTTAAATTGGGATGAACATTATTATTCTCATATTCAAAATCATTTTAGGGGTTTAAATATCTTTTTTATCATGATATTCAAAAAAATTCTTCTATTATACGTTTTTCTGTAATAAAGGTGTCAATACGTCACATGCAATGATTCTTCACCAACCCTTGAATTTTTATTAAACACCCTATATGATATATTCGTAGAAGAATATTCTAAATGTATTACATTGTCTGAATGATGATTGAACATACAAAGAGTATCATTGTTTTCAATGATATACACATTGCATCCGAAAACATTAAAGTACTTTTCTTTAGGTATTTTATTATTAAAATGTTCATGAGGTGTCTTTTTGAAAATTGAATGATTTATAACATTATTCATGTTATAGAATGATATACATACTAATTCTACATAGAGTAAGGTAGGTATACCGTATCCATTTAGTATAGTCATTTCCATTCCCTAAATAGTTTGATTTAATCATTCAATAATTCAATTTTGTTAACATGTTAATGGTGCATAGAAGGTATGTTTAATAGTAAGGTTTGAAAAAATAATTAAATTAATTATTCTCATATTCACCACTATGATTACTTCTTAATGATATTATTTTAAAACCTTTTCTATTTTTTCAGAAAATAAAAACTGATAAATATATAATAATTATCAACTAAAATCTTAAATATATAAATTAATTTCCAAACATTCTATCCTGGGTGGTCCAGATATTTCCATGTGGATTAGTTCTAGAGGTTTATATATAGTAATTTTTTTAATAGATTTGAACGATGATTTTTTTGCATGCCAATTTGGAATGCATCACAAAATTTTTTGTCATTAAATTTATGACAAGGTAAATTCGAAACGAACTGTTTCATAGAAAATTTATACAAATCATAAATATATGAATGACCTACTCTCATATCCCTGATGCAGAATTCATCTTCCCTTAATGTTAAAAAATTCAATTTTTATTTACACAAGGATTTTATTTTTAGTGTATAAACATTGCTAGTTCTTGGTTCTTTAAACATAATAAATTTTCTATTAAACTATAAAAAAAATTATTAGAACATTTAATTTTAAAACCAGCATAGAAAATTTGATAAATACATATCATATTTTTCCTCACTCATTTGACATAATGCAATGTGTTTAGGGATGTGATTTTTGGATCTCCAATAATTCTAATTACAATCATTTTCCCATTGGAATTATCTTCAAAAGTGACAAAATCTCTATCCATTTGAGTCAACGTGGGAAAATTTGATGAATCTATACTCATATTCATTGATTATCCATTTTTTACATAAAAATATCATTTATATTATTTTGTGATTTTACAAGAAAAATCATCTCAAAAAATGTTTGTTTTTTACACATATCTTCTTTGGACCAATAATGTTAGCAAGTACAGATCTTGGAATACATATCTACATTGTTTATCCATAATTCATATCATTTAATTCAGATAAACATTTTGAAATAAAATCTCATTTTTACAAAATTTTAGAGGATTTTCCAAATAATTGTTAATTTTTTTATATGCTTTTATAAAACAAATATCACTAGTAAAACTTTATATGTTGGGATAAAAATAAATCTTATATGGTTTAGAATTTTCAACCATACATTTTATACAATTTTTTTTATTACATTCATACCAAAAAATTAATTCGCATTTTTTTCTTTTTGTATAGAAAATAGTTTTACATTATAATATTCTACTTTATCAAGTAATTATTTGATCATATTTTCACTATCAAGGCCATTTTTATTGGATAATTAAAATTTATAAATTAACATTTTATGTTTTTCAGCATGAAATTGCATTCTACTAAATAATAATTATGAATATCCGTTAAATAACAGTGATTTTTTAATAAAGAGTTATATTTCATTCCAATCATTTTGTATTTGGCATCCAAATTTTAATTTGGCCATTTTGAATCAGAATTAGAAATAAATAAATAAATAGTTTTTACCATTACTTCTTCAACCGCGATGCTCATATTTTATTTCATATACGATTCTTTCTTTTCTAAATCTGTTTTATATAATCATATGGAATATTAAAAAATGATCCATGTAGCATGAATTGAGATTTTTCGTTTATATTCTCAATATATATTTATATATATATTATTTATTTATTTTTTTAATATCTTAGTTGAGGAAAATCAGGTCAAATATGACCCAATTTTTTAATTCATAGTATTTGGCTTCTCTTGAGTATATATCATCCATTATGGAAGGATTTTTGAGTAATCAGGTAATCTAAGAAAACATTCAATACATTCTAGCTAATTAAGACACTTCCATTTGAAAATCAGATGAATCTGATTTTTTTTCATTTCTAACATTTTGTTTTATTTTTGTACTAATCTTTTGATATGTAACCTTTTGATAAGTGCTCTCTCTCTTCACCTATATTTTATGATCATCAGATTTGACTTGTATTTCATCTTCATACATAATCAATGTCCTAATCAGTTATTTTGTTGTCAGGTATTGGGAAGGTTATGATTGCTCAAAAGTAGTATATATACATTTCTATTTAAAATATAATAGTATTAGTACATTCAATTCTTGTTCATATTGATTGATAGGATATCATAATGCTATAATATTAATTATAATTGTTCTAATCCTTCAATTAATCAGTCTAATTGATTTTTTATTAATCATTCTGAATGTGTCAAATATTACAGTTGATATTCTCTACCTCGTATATTGTACATTATCATTTCCTTCATAAGAAATTACTATAGTATTCCATGTGGCATAAGCAGTAGAATATTTTGAGATATAATTGAATTCATATGGTACAATACTATAAATAATTTCAAATATCGATTTAGTGTTCATATCATATTTAGCTTATATTGCAGCATCCCATGAATTTGGTTTCGTAGGAATCTTATTGAGAGTATTAATATTTGAATAAACTCTATATCTAATATTTTTTAAATGAATAATCATCCCTGGTTTTGATAACCCATAATAATATATAGAGAATTATCCATGGAAATCCCTTTCCAGGGATCTGACATTTCCATCATTTTATATAACATTAAAAATTCAACTATCTATAACTATATTTAAAAGCATTTCATTGATAACAAATTTTTTGTTCAGAATATAAAAAACACAAAATATAGTGGTGATGTTTTGATTTCTAAAAAAAATCCTTCAATATTTATAAATTAAACCTTATCGGTAATTTAGGATGGTTATGCATTATTTTACTTTTTTTACAATGAAAAATCATCTGAATAAATAGAAATAAAAGACACATATTTTTATATTGATTAGTGGAAAAAATATCTCCTAGTTCCCTCCAATAGAAGATATTTCTATTATATTGTTGAATTTCAGTTGTCTGGTCCAATTATCCTAGGACCGAAATTTTAAAAATTTTGTGCAGGAAATTGAATCTTTAGAAATCAAGAATTAAAAAAATGTCTTCTGGTTATAGAAAGGGAAACAATTATACACCGATTATTTCTAGAAGCTATCACTCTATGTTATCTAACTACAATCAGTATATACTCAAATAAATCATACATATATTTGTTCTATTGAAATAGAGTGATTAACACTAGTATGTGAATCACATATCACACAAATATCTGACATATATTATGAAGGAATATATAGTGAAAAAGGCATGCTTTAAATTTTCATATCCAAATGAATAATATGATTGGATATAAATATTCAAATTTCAATTAACTATGTGAGTCGAAACTTTACTTAGAAATATAAATGATTTTCTTTAACAAATTTGATACATTGAAATAATAAAAATGATAATTAAAATTGTGGGATTTTTTTTAAAAAAGAATTTAACTCTATGAAGTCCAGTGCATAAATTTAGGAAAATATCATGAAAATAAATCTCTATCATTGAAAAGTCAAACATAGGGTTCCTACATAATGAGAAAAAATTATGAATTTAGGGTTTAAAAACATAGAATTCATATTTCGAATACAAAGATAAAAAATATTTGGTTAAACATCAATGTAATATTTATGATCCATATTTCTCTCCTTAGAATGTAGTTTTTATTACTTATGTATAGTTCTTTAACCATACTTTTACATCCCAACAAAAATATGGTTCCTTCCAAACATATGGTTCTTTTACAACAGATTTATGATAATGGAAGGTTGATTATCTATACATACTGATCTAAACATAGGATTGATAGACCATAATTTCTTATTCCATAATATTGTTGAAGGAAAACATAGGGATCCAGATCCTAACACGTTGTACGCAGTGTTGGGTTGAAACCACATAGGTATGAACATCGTTACCAAAATGTTCAAAAACAAATCCAAAACACTTTTAGGAAAATAAATTTTGAATTCAATGAATGAATGAAAATAATTTCAGAATAAATAAGGACATTAATTACTAGAATAAAAATGAATTAAATTCATTTGAAAAATAAAAAATGGTAGTTGGGAGCATCAAAATATTCATATATTATTGAGTATTTTTGTGGAAACACATTCCCTACAAAGAAAGTTTGACCGAAGGAGTTATCTGATTATTTATGCCATTATATTAATTTTTCCAATCTGTTCTTCATTCAACCACTCAATGTCATTCCTTTATAGACATAAAACATTTAATAGTCTTATTAAGTCAATTATCACGACACTTCTTTCTATATGAAGTGAACAATCAAATTATCATATTCTTACATCCATGGTCTGTTGATTTTCCTTTGAACATATTCTTCCACTTCATGATAGAAACATGTTATTGATATATAAATCCAACCTCCATTTAAAATTTATTTTCACAATTCAATAACAATTCATTTATATAAAAATATCTTATGTTTGACACCCTTATGAGACATGTATTTATGATACTGAAGAACATTCAACATTACATTATACTTGGATGCTAATTCCAAAGAATATATTTCAAGTCATCTAAAATTGTCCACATATGAACTGACATATTAATCATCATTTTGAATCAATTCAAGGAACTAATTTTACTTGTTTTTATGAAGGATACAAGAGAAGTACTTATTGAAATATATGTTCTTGAACTGATCCCAATCCATGTATTTAATTTCATCACGCTTACTCATATTCCTGATTAGTTTCCACCACGGTTCTACTTCACCATCTAACATATGAATTTCTAAAATAAAATTATCCTGATTCTAACACTTTATAATGGAAAATATAATTATAGTGTTACATATAATTTGTTTATAATTAAGTTGATCCGTTGACCCACTAAAATAAAAATGGTGATAACTTGAAAAGAACTCAACATAACATTGTTCCCTCCTTTTCCTATTTGGAAACACAACTTGATTAATATATTTAGAATGATATAAGAGTATGGAAATGTGGTTTCGTATTCTATCTCCTATATCATTTTATCTCTAGGGAGGTAATTAATTTCACTATCCATCATGATCATAATTAAAGTGGTTCCTTCGGTTTCAATCCATTGACTAAAACCTAAAGTATAAAGTGTGGAACAGTTAACAAAACAAGGAACCACATAATCATAAAGAGTCACTTATAGGATTTCTAATGTATGAATCTTTCCTTAATATATGAATCACTTGGTTTATACTAGGTTATTCATATCAAACATTTTATTAAATCCTCCATGATGGTTCATGAAGAGTTTTTGAATACCCAATGCATATCCCCTGGGTGTATCAAACCAAATGTCAATTAAGGCCCGTTGTCGTGTATAATATTACTTAATGTCAAGCCCAGAACAACATTTTGGAGTTGTAAACCCTAGGTATACATATTCCACACCCACATTGACTTGTAGTTTCTAGACATGGATGTATTCCTAGGAATCCACTTACTATATCATTCATCACAATTAATGGGCATTTTCCTAAACATTAACTCAACCATAAACTTATCCATAGAGATATCCTTAGATATATCCATGAAATAAACATATTGATCTCACTATGGTTTTATCTTCCTAGTTTCCAATGGTTGATGAAACCATTACATTGTTACCAACTATAGTGACACAAAATTAACATACATGGATATTACATTTTTTAGATGATCATTCACTATAGTTCAAAAATACAGGACTGTAATAGTTTACTTTCCCTAGAACCATTTAGAAAAAATAATTTATCATATTGATGATAGTTCAAAATCTCCAATAATGAACTTCACATGTATTAGTTCTATGTAAAAAAAATAAAACCACATAGAAATGAAACATAAGGAAGGAGTGTGATCAGATGCTAAGTTAAGGAAAACTAGGGAGGTATGTAATTGTAAACATGAATATAGTAGTACCATAACGTGATCAGAACTGTGGAAGATCATACCCTACATAACAAATGTCATAAACATGAGTTATGGTATAATGATTTTCATTTCATAAGATCTTAATCGTTAAGATATAAACATCATGATACATGAAATAATAAGTAGGGAATATGAAATATGAATTGTGGAATACATATAATTATAGAAAATTTATTACTAGGGTGACATACTAAGACATTTATAACATGTTAGGCTTGGGATACAACTCGTGTACCTACTTTGGGATTGGCCTAGCCACCATTGTTCCAATATTATTTTAGTATTGGGCTAAAAACCATGTACCTTCTTCTTTTCGATCTTCAGGTACAACTTTTATACCCTATTTCATTTAGGATTTGGCTAAAATATGTACAAATTCATTATTTTCATGCATGGGATACAACCTAAAAACTCTATTTTATTTTGGTATTGGGCTACAATCTATGTACTCTTTGAGATAATATAAAACTTATCATTACAGAATGAATTGGATGAAAAATTATATACCTCCATTCTCATAATAAATTCTTTTATACATGCATCAAAAGATAATAAAACATTTATCCTACTATGACCCATTAAAAAACATAGTTTTTATTAACATCAAATTATATACCATGAAATGAAATCGTTATCATTAACATTTCATCACATCATAAACTATGGAAAATATAAATGTTTAATAACTATTTCATCAATGAAAAACTTGTGAAAATAAGTGGGTCTCAAAAACTTGTATACCATGAAAGAAACAGATTTCATAAAGACTGTGAGATAAAGTATCACACATTCATAAAAGGGATATGAATGGAAATGTTATATGATTTCATAGAAATGGATTAAAAAATTCATTGTATTCCATCTTATATGGGAAATACCTTTGAGATTTTCTTTTAATAACATTCTAGATAAATATTTCCAATCAATTTTAAAAATTATTTTTAACACATAACATCATTTGAATATTAATTTCATTGAAATTTCTGTGAATATTCTGATCTACTTTTGAAATTATTTTTCATTGAAAAAATATAATATAATATTCAAATAATTTTAAAAACCATATAATTTTATCCCACTTTGAAAACCATTAAGAGAAGCTATAAATTTTTTCAAACTATTGTACATGAAAACATTTAAATTATAATTGAAAAAATTTTGAAAAAAAAAATCATTAATACTTATAAAAAAATATATAAAACAATTTTATTTGATAATAACTATTAATATATTTTTCTCAAGGATTAAAAATTGAAAAAAAAACTGTTTAAATAAATTTCAGTGTGTAAATTTATACATGTCATACGAGGTCAGAAGTAAATTCCTTTGGCACAGTAAAAATGTTATGAAAAGTTCCATGTTGGTAAAAAGATAACAAATATTCCATTGAATATATTTTTAAATGAAAAATGGGTAATTTTTTTTAATTCTTATAGGACAATGGTATAATATTCTTGGAATCCATTCTAGAAAACATAGATTTCCGACCAATAAAATTGTAATGTAGGTATTTCTTAAATACAATTTCATAACAGTATTATATAACATAGAGTAAAAAATGACACACATTTATTATTATATCATGAAATAGAAAAGTATAAGTAAAACCACTAATTTAGTTTTGATATGTATAATAATATTTCTCCAATGTAATCCTAATCATAAACAATACTGAAAAGAAATAATGTTTTCTCAATAAATACTTATAACGTGGTATATTCGGATAATATTTCCATGTAATGAATGGAAATTATATTATTCATATAATATCATTAAAATATATAGGTTCATGATATGGCTTGTAAAATGTAATTATGTCCACCTCAAAACATATTTTATGATAATAACATAACATAAGTCTGAAAGATGGAAAATTTATACAATTTTTTTACCAATTTGGTAACTTATGAAACATAATATTTCTAGAAGAAGGATCATAAAATGGGAATGTGAATAGACATAAAATTAATTTGAAATATACAGATAATATAATCATGGTAATTACATAGACAAGACAAATGAAATGAGTGAAAAACATAACATTTTTCTCATAAAAACAAAAAGTGAGATTAAATCACCATACCTTGTGTCTTGACTCTCTCTGAACTTGTAAAAGATTGCTTTATTAAAAACAAAATATTATTATAAATCCATTAAATAATTATATTCCAATTTATAAATCCTTATAATTTTTGCTTAAAACCTTATATTACCCACATTTTAATGATGCAATGTAAATTTTTCACTTTGGGTAAAATTCATAGTGTTCTTCATATGTGTCTTAATTGATTACTTCTTTGGTTTTTATACATATATCATTATTGTAGAATTTAAATTATGATATAAATATCAATTATATACATTATATTAATATTATAATAACTTATATCATAATGAATTTTTAAATGTTATACATCGTTCTTGGAGACGATAAGTCGCATGTATGAATGAATTTTGTTTCCATTTTTATTGTTGTATTGAATGAATGGATGTAAATAGAATATGTATATATAAATTTATTCATATAAACACACACACACATATATTTAATTATTCATTATTCATTAATATTTTATATATAACATATAATTTCCTTAAAACCATCATTACTAATTTCTATGTGGTGGGTGAACGAATCACAACTCATTTAGTGGGTGATAGTCCACACTTCATCAAATGAGATTACTTTATTATCACCAAATTGGAAAGGGATGATATGTGTGTTTTAAAAGGAAAAAAAAGAAACATATATATATATAATATTACATTCATAAATAGATTATTCATCATAATAACCCCCACGATTGGTCATAATGGACAAATGAACAATCATTATTTCATGAGGCAGTAGTACGTCGTACCCAAAAACAATATGTTCAGAATCCATTAGGAGGAGGTGTGTGAATTTATAAGTTAAAAAATTTGAAGAACAAAATTATTTTATATGTAGGATTATAGTTTTGTTACACATTAATGTAAAAAATGGATTGGAGTTGAGGGAAAAAATAAATGAAAGGATCTTGAGAGAAGGTGTTACCTAGATATTAGATAACTTTTTTGGTTTTTCCAAAAAGATTCAATGAGAATATTTGGGACAAAAGGGAGGATTCAAGGATGAATGTAGTTTGTTTGGAAGGCTACAAGTGTAGATAATATACGAATTAAAATATTATTTTATTTGTGTTGAATGGGAAGAGGTGGTGGCCATTTATATAGAAGGAGACAGACTAACATAGAATGTTTAGAAACACGTTAGTTGTGGACATGTTATTACAAAAAAAAGTCATACCAAACTATAAAAACACAAAAAGGAATGTGTTATGTCCTATATATAGACATCCAATTGGTGATTATTATGTTTCTAGGTTAATTGAGCACTTAATATTACGTTTATTCGATAATTAAGATTATATTACCCTTAACTGATGTGTTTAATTATAATCACTTTTACTGATCATTTTGGTCAAAAATTATATTTTCCTTAATAGACTCTTAATATAATAATGAATTCAATGGTTTATATCATATTTTTGGTATTCAATTCCTATATCCAATAATATAAACATTAGTGTTATTCCCACGGATTGGGAAAAATAAAAGGGTTTTAAAGTAGGAAAATGTTTTATAGATTGTTAAGAATTTATATTCAGGTTCAAAGTGAAATTCATTATCATTAATTATATTTTATTAATAGATGTAATATTTTCCTAATTTTTAATTCGAAATTAATTATATTATTACTATTAAATAATAATTATTTAGAATAAATTTTAGTTTTTAACAATAATATTTACATTCACTATTCATAAAAAACATGATGTTTCTCAAAACAATCCCAAAAATTGACCATAGGATAATTTCGACGTTCTGATCTAAATATTGAACACAATTCTTTAAAATTAAATTTCTAAATGTGTCTAATATTACTATCATTATTATAATCATTTAATTTTAGAGAACGATGTTTTTAAACATAGAAGGACATTACAAAAAATCATATCTTTCATTATCTATAGGATATTTTTATATAAAAATATTAAACAAAATATTTGGAAATTGGTTATTACTATTCTCATACAATGTTTAATGGTTAGGTTATAATTATATCATTTAATTTATTATATATATATAATCATGTTTCATAGAAACTCAATGTTGTGTGCATCATATGCCAAGTAGGTGTTTCGTGTAGCGCAACACTATTTGGTATTACGTGCAGTGAAATCTGATTCAGTTTTTATAGTGTAATGATTTTTTAATTAGATTATATATATATATATATATATAACTATTTTTATTTTCATGTGAAATGAAAAAAAATCAAAAATAAATATTATTTTGAAAAAATAATTATTCCCCAAATGATGTGGTGTTATAGTTTTCCAATGATAAATGGATTGGTTTTAGAAAAATAATTACGTCTTATAATAGATAATATAGGTCACATGAATATATGTAGGAAATCTGGAAGTTCCCTTTAATCAGGCTTACTTATCAAAAGAAAATGGGAAGATGACCCTTTTAAAACTTGTATTTTCCACAAAAGAAAGATGACCTGACTGGAATACATGATTTTTTAACATATAAAATTAATTAATAAGAACTATATATATTAAATTAATATTTATATTGGTTTACATAATATTAAAGAATAACCTGAACAAAAATGAATTTTCAGGAAAAAAAACCCTTACCTTTTGTCAGAATGAGTTATGCACTTGACCTACACATCTTATATAATAAACTTATATAGATTAAATAATTAATTCAGGGCCTTATAAAAATATATATTATTTATTATAATTTCATTATTTTTATTTATATCTTTTTTATATGATTTAAGATATAACTTATTTTCCTCATTAGCATTCGTTTCCTGGGATTTCACAATCAGTATACTTGTATATGAGTTTCAATGTTCACGTAAAATTAGAATAATTAAATAGAATTTAATTTATTGGATATTAAGGAAAATATATAATTTTTTATGTTAATTTATTACATTTGGTTATATGGTAGGAATATAATCATTAGATTAAACATTTAGTAATAATGTTTTACATTATTACTGAGGCCATTGATCACAAAGAACTCATTTGGTTTTATAATTTAATTTTATGTAAATATGTTACATCAAGAAATTATGAAATGTTATAATTCATAAGTTACATTTTGGTTTAACAATTCAAAATGTTTTCATTATCACGTTTTAATAAAAAAGTGAATAATGAATGATTATCGTCCGTGAAGGTTGTGAATACGCACCTCCCATACAATGATTTTGTTTTAAAATAAAAGAGGCAGAGTATGAAGAATGCTGACTTTTATTCGATTAAAATGATATTATTGTATTATATAAATTAGATTGGGGTTACCATTAAAATTTTTAAATATGATTTGAGGATAGAGTAATAAAATAATGATCTTGGAAGGAAATTAAAATGGAAATGAACAGGATTTTACCAATTGAATTCCCCTCCATGATTACATCTTTACATAGAATAATGACATGAATCTAGTAATAGATGATTGAGGAGAATAGCGGGTTATTGGTTGTTTTTATAATGAAAGATAGGGGTGATTTCACATTATTATATTCATTATATTTTTAATTTTCTCAAGACAACCAATAATGTAACATTTTGAGACAATATACAGTAATTTATGCATGTTAGTTCGAACCATGGGTTCTAAAATCATCGAAACACCACATATTAATCAATAATGCATGTATTTAACAATAATCATAAATTTTATTAATTTACGAGTCACTAAAAATTCATTTATTTTATAAATATACAAAAAATTCACCCCATCAACTTTTGGAAAAATAAATATCAAAATTTAAATACATTTTATGAAAATTATTTTTTTTATATGGGAATTTTTTTTAAATTATAATAATTTTTTACATGAAAATTATATTTTTTAAATTTACAAATGATCTTATAATCCATTCAAAAATTAACTATGGTCTTTTAAAAATATCTGAAGATCATTGGAAATGTATATTTATGTATGCTGTTTTTTAAAAAAAATTATTTCATTTTTAATAAATATAAAATTTATCAAATAATAATTTCTCAAAAAAATACCAAAATATAATTATTAATATTTAAAAGAGTAAATTACATTCTCAATGATATGATTACATCAAAAATTAATTTATAATGTTGGAAAATTTTATTTATACATCCATGAGTGGTATTATAGTTTCACTATTCAGAAGGGTATATTTCTATTCCAAAGGGTCAGATACTATTCAATTTTTTTTGAGTTGATCTTATGAGTCTCTAATAAACAAACTGATCACATCTTTGTATTTTTTTTTCGAAATTAAAAACATAGAAGCAAGAAAATTATTTTTAGCGTCTAGGTTATAACTTGGTCATATAAATAAAAAGGTGTTGTTACGTATATACTGAGTGTTTCATGCATTTCAATCTATATTAAATTTCTTTCAATAACATTGGGGTGTTACATTCTCCCCTCCTTCGAAAAATTCATCCATGAAATTACAGGAATGTTACCTCATAATAATAGTTGGCATGATCTTTATTATAAGTTCCTTAGGGTCCCATGCCACCTCTTCAATTTTATGAATATTCTAATTTACCTTTTCCATCCAAGTCGTTTGATTCCACAAAACCTATTCTTTTTTGTCCAAAATTATGATAGGCTCTGCATAGTAAGATTAGTCATCTTCCAATTATATTCCTTCAGAAGTGAGTACATGTGTAGGGTCTTTAATGTACTACCTGAAGAGGGATACTAAGTAACAGATTGTGTAACTTACAATTTCTTGGGAGAAATGGAAAAAAATAAGCCACAACTCAAATTATTTCTAGAATATAAAAATGACCAATGTACACAGGGGATTATTTTCCCTTTCTTCCAAAATATTATAAATCCCTTCCATGGAGATACTCCCAAAAAGATAGGATCTCCAACATGAAATACCAAATAATTCCATTGATTATCAGCAAAATTATTTTTCGTTATTGGAGATGCTTTGATATGGGATTGAATATTCTTTACATTCACAACTGTTTCCTCTATAAGTTATGGTTCTACAAGATTTCATTCAACCACTTCATTCTACCAAGTTGTTGTATGAAATCTCATACCATAAAATGTTTGATATGGTTCAATTTGAATAACTAAATGGAAACTATTATTATAGTAAAAAAATATAACAAATTAAAATAATGGTCCCCCGCACCTTGAAATTAGAGGGAGAATGATATCAATATGTCTTCCAGGGATGAAATGATACTTTTATATTTCCCATCTGTTTGAGGCTGATAAGATATACTCAAACAAATCTCAATATCTAGATCATTCTAAGGATTCTTCTAGATTTTGGATGTAAATAATCCATCTTGGTCATAATAAATTGAGAGTGGTGAAACTTGAAGTCTTAAAACTTCATTAGTATAGAGCTGTCTATGGTGATTTAGTGGAAAATCCTATCTTATGGCATAGAAATTATCATATTTGGTAAGTCAATCAACAATTTCCCATATTGTATTAGTATTTATAGCAGTTTTGGATAATCGTGTGAAAATATCCATAATGATATCATCTGATTTACATGTAAGAATAACAAGAGGTTTCATGACCACTCTAGGATATTTTCATCCATTCTTCACCTGTTGATAGAAAAAACATCATGAAACATAATCATAAAATTCCTTCTTCATATTAATCCACAATAAGTGTTCATGAAGATCTCTATACATCTTAGTTCTACCATGGCATATAGTGAAATTTTTGTTATGGGCCTCATCCAGAAACATCCTATTTAGATCATGTTTAGAGGTAACACATTGATTCATCATATAATTCTTAATTATATCCACACACATGAATTTTGTCTACTTCCCATCATTCAAAATATTAATTTTTTTTAATATTCTCATCATCTAGTTGAGAACTTCTAATCTCCTCTAACAATGACTTCTGGGAAACCCAATTGAAAATTTATTGATGTTTCACCTTCATTGACAATTTATTTATTCATACCCTCTAGATCTATGTACACTAGATCCATGTCAATCGTCATTTTTAGAACCCCATGATCATTCATACTCAATTCATTTTCTTCCATATTCACATTTCCATGGTGGTAGTGTACTATAAAATAAGAATCTATGAGTAGTTTGAGCCATCACTATTTCCCAATGTTGAGTTATTTCGGTGGCAATATATATTTCAATAACATGTGATTTCTATATATCTCACATCATTTTCCATAATAATATAGTCTTTATAATGACAAAGAGAAGATTGCAGTTCCTGACTCAATATCATGAGTTATATAGTTTCTATCATGATTTCTTAACTACCTACAAGCATAGGTAATAACTCTATAAATATTCATAAGGAGAAAACCATGTCTTTTATTTGATGTATAATTATAAATCAAAAATCCACTTCTTTCCAATAGTAGATTCAATATTGTGTAATTCACTAATAGCTTCTTCAATTCGTCAAAACATTATTTACACTCGTTTTTTCCATTAAAACGCATCCCCTTTATGAATCATCATGGTTTACAGGTTATCTAATTGGGTTTTTTTCTGAGATAAAATGCCGAAAATCACATTCTAATCTTAGAAAACTACATACCTTAGTTATTATTTTTGGATTATTACATTTTTAAATATCCATTTTCTTTGCACGATCAACTATGATTCCATACTTAGATACAATATGGATAAGAAAAGAAACATTTTGAAACCATAATTCTCATTTTCTATAATTCCCATATAACATGATTCTTCAAAAAACCTTCAAAATAATCCACAACTGACTATCATGATATATGTATCATTTGTAGTGTACTAAGATATTATCAATAAATAACACAAGTAATTAATGAAGATTTTTTTTTGAAAACACTGTTCTTTATATCATTGGAAAGAGTGGGTAAATTATTCAATCCAAAAGGCATTCCTGTATACTCATAATGCGCATACCCTATTCAGCTATTTGTATTCGAAATATCTTCTTTTTTCACTTGAAACTGATGTTATCTAGATCGAAGGTCTATAATCAGAAAATATTGGTCTATATGAAGTTGAACATATAATCATCAATGCATAGTAGCGAATTTTTTTTTCTTATCCAAACAGCATTGATTTACCTATTGTCATTGAACATCCTCATAAGTCTAATCATTCACACTGAGGTTGAGAACAATGGATCCCTATCGAGAAATAGTAGGCTAGAGAAATAAATTTTAAATAAATTTCTCTTGTTGTTTCATCAGTTTTACTAATTCCACAATATCCACTCTATAAGGAGTCCCTGTTATAGGTCTTGAACTAGGAACTACATCAATAGAGAAATCAACTAATTTCTCTAGAGGATGTCTAGGAAAATCCTATGGATATACATAAATGAATTATCTCAGAATATGTATATACTCAATTTGAATATTTCTTCCCCAACCCATAAATAATGTGTTATCTTCCCCTCCAGAATTTTAATTTAGTATATATACTGGGGGTATATCAAATTTATAATTATAAGGTTATGTTTCTCCTCTAAAAATTATGGATTATACACCTTCCACAAAAATTACAATTTCCTTCTTCTTGTAATAGATTTCCACATAATATTTTGAATTCCAGTCCATGAAAAGGATTACGTCGGTGTCAAACATTTGAATGGTGATAATATTTGAAATTACGGCACATTTATAAGCCATAATGAGGACATTCTAACACATATTTGTTTGCAATGGGTTATCCCTCATGGTTTCTGAATTCCAACTACCATGATAAAGGGAATTGAAAATATATAATTTTACGGTAAACTGGGATGATATAAAGGAATATGGTGATCCAAAATCAAATAAAGAATTGGAAGTGTTTTAGTAAATAGGTGTAGTACTAGCCACCACATCATTAAGAACATTAGAATCCACTGTTGTGATCACATTAGCTTTTACATTCTCCCGGGGCCGTTTCAATGGAATGTTTCCTTGATGCTTCAGAACATAATTTTCAAGGTTCCCCTTCTCCCTACAATTATAGCATTTAACATTTTTATCATCTTCATTTCCCTTGAAATCACATATTTGGTGGCCTTTTATCCATACTATTAACACACTCATTTTCCTTTTGTGAAGTATTTGGTGGGTTTCCATGGATATGTATCACAAGTTTGAAAACATATTTTTTTATTTTTCTTTTTATCCATTCTTGCCTCTTCCAATATATTCATATTTTCTTTTACCTTAACATCATATGAAATAGATAATTCTTTCTCTATCTTGATATAACATGAGACAATATAATCGTATGATGAGAATGTTTGGAAGATCATTTTCCTTACTATGAATGAAGTTAAACCATTAAAAAGTTGATCAATATAGTTCCTCAGATTATGTATGTAGATTAAATCTTACATTTCTAGCCCTGTAATTTTTGTTTCATACATGGAAACATTCTCAACATCTTTTTTTCCTTATATTCAAGAAATTCATTTCCATATCAACTCGTTATTCAATAGGATTATATTTTTCAGTGAAGATTTCATTTAATTACCACCAATCTATATTTCCAAAATTATCCTCCTCCATTTAGTTTTTAATCAATGTCCACCATTGATCGATATCTATTAATAAAAGATAAACTTCCATTAAACCCTTCTCCATATTCTCACATCCCCAATAGAAAATTATATTCTCCATGGATTTTATCCAATACTCTTATTTTAAGAGGGGTGTCATCCCATTAAATGTTTGGGGATGTTGTCTCATAAAGAATTCTAACATTATTCCACATCATTGTGGATCAGGATTTTATATATGGGTATGTTTATTGTTCATATCATTGGTCATATATCCCAATACAGTTATATGTTTCACTCTACCAGATAGAGATTTAGAACTGACATTATTATCTTGTATAATAGGTCATTTCCAACATGGAATTTGTGTGTTAATAAAGATTCCACTACTTCCACATGATTCCATTTATAAATTATAGAATACACAAAATATGGTAATGAATTATAATATATAATTCCAAACTTGAAAACACTTACATTAAATTGAAATTTTATGCACGCTGTTCAATTAATCATATGAATGGTTTCATTGAGTAATATATACATTTCAATATGACATAAATATTTTAATAAAAATTGGAATTTTCCTAAGAATATACCCTAGGAGTGTTAACCTAGGTGGGCAGTAAGGGCCATTATCATGTGCCGGGATACCATGAGTCTAGTCCGAAACACTTTTAAGAGTTTTTACTCCAAGGTGCATCTTTTCCAAACCCACATCAATATGTAGTATCCAGATAGTGATGTATTAATAACAAGATCCACTTAATCTCTAAATTAACAATATTCAAGAATTTTGTAGTTTGAACATCCTCAAAGTGTATATTAGGGGTTTCTTGCATAATTTATGTTTTATAAATCTAGTATCAAAGGATTATACTAAACTTTTTCATAACCATACATTGAGGACCTTGTTTCCTAGAGCTGGTTTCTTTTATTAATACAGTGTTATGTTTACAATAATGTATCATCCTGAAGGAAAACATAATTTAGTTATTTGGAAAACTACATACAAACGTAATATTTATAATACAACATGAAAATAAATCAATTAAACTCCATTGGAAACAACAATTAACTCATACATTATTCCACCAAGTCATTGAAAATATTATCCATCACTGCATAATATGAATAATTAAAAAAATATGGGGTGAGCTCTTGATGCTTAGTAATCATATGTAATGCAGTGGAAGTTATGATAAACATACATAATAGGAATGAAGAAAGAAAACCACATGGCTTTAAAAATAAACTTGAGGATAATATGGAAGGAATGAAAGTTGAATAAATAAAAAAATAAAACTGATCATAAAATAATGATCCTTATTCATAGATATTATAGTAGTCAAATATCACATGAATTTTCAATTGATAATATCATAATAGTGGAATTAATAATGTCAGACATATAAATAATAGTGTCAATGCATAGTCTATGACTTCAAAAAATAATAGAGTAATGTATAAGAAAATACCCAGTTATTATTTTCCAATTATTCATTCTAATGCATCGAGGGGATTTATAAGATCCAACCCATCACATTTGATGTCCAATGAAGTCATAATATCAATTTGGAAAAACATAAAATCACTTTCATATTAAATTTAAAGAACATTCCCCAATACATATAAATATTTAATAACCATACTGAGTACTATGGTAAATGGTATCTATACATGCACATCGAGAGTCCAGCTAAACATAAAGAATTAAATAAAATTTGAAGATGATATTAATTATAGGTTAATCCCAATAAATAATATTATTAAATCATATTTTTAAATGGAAAAAACTTTCTAATAAAATCATCAATGAGTTATTACGAGTAATGTTTATTTACTTTGAAAAGAAGAGTTCTTTTGGAGAAATACTTGTATAAAACCATAAATTAATTAATATATTTTTTATCATTAACAATTAGTGGTTTTATAAAAATAACTGTGTCTTATAATTTATAATAATTTTCACATTAAAATTGGTAAGAAATCAAGAAGACCCCTTTAATCGGGCTTTCTTAAGATGAAGAATTGGGTTAGGGACCCTTTTAAAACATGTATTCTCCCCCAAATAATGATTAAATGGTCAAGAATGCATGCCATCGTAACATCTATCCATAATTTATAATAATAAAATAAAATAAATATATAATCATGTTTGTTTATACATGAATAAATCCAGACTCTAATGAAAATTGTAGTCAGGAAGAAAACGCCCACCTTGTGTCTGAATGTGTTCATCATGTGACATTAATGACAAGGATAATAAATTTTATTCCATTATTTAATTAATTTGGAAAATTATATATATTTAATTGATTTATTATTATTTTATTATTTTTACTTTATAGCATTTTTTATGAGTTATAAGATAGAATTTTATTTCTCGAGATAATTTGTTTCATTGATTTTCATGATCGTTATACTTGTATATTAATGTGGAAGATCATGTGGAATGGGTATAATTATAAAAAATTTAATTTATATAATATTAATAAAAATTTTGATGTGTAAATGGTTATTTATTACACTAGGTTATATAATATTAGAATGATTCATTAGAAAAGATGTTTATAGATAACTATTTATATTATTTTAGTGGTTCTTTATCATAAAAAACCCATTTTATTTTGACTTATAATATAATTTAAATATAATACATTTAAGAAATAATTAATGTTATAATATAAATTTTATATTATGGTTTCACCATTATAATTTCATAATTACTATAATTTAATATGAAATTTAAGAATGAATGTTCATTATCCACAACAGTTGTTAATTCCCACCTCAGGGATGATGATTTCTATTTATAATGAAAGTGGGTGAGTAAAATAAATTTATTATTGTTCATCCATTAACATGATATAATCACATTATATAAGTTATAATGGAGTTATCATTATCATCTTCATAGAGGCTGTGAGGAGATAACAATAAATTAATGTTCTTGAAAAGAAAATAAAAGGAAAATGCATAGGATTTTACTTCTTTAATACATTTCCTTCAGAACATCCTTATGGAAATGGGTTTCAGACATTTGGTAAAACCAAGTACTCTTAGACATATGGAGGGTCTAGGGAAAAGTATTTGAGAAAAATGATGACAAACTTTAGGTCTTAGAAAATTAAGGATACTAATGGGATAGATTAGGTTTTTAAAGTAGATGAGAGGGGTGGTTTCAAATTGTATTATTCATTATTTTATTATTTTTCTCCATAAAAAACAATAGTGTTGATTTTTCGGACAATACACAGTAAAAAGTGCATGTGAGTATGAACCAATGGTTCTTAATGTATCCAAAAGTCACCTATGAATCAATAAATCATTTTTTATCATTTATCATAATTATTGTTTTTTCTATTCATTAAAAATTCATGTATTTTAGAAAACAAAATTCAACCTTAAAAATTTCAGATTATTGATTTCAAAAATAAAAACAAGTTTAGGAAAATTGTTTTAAACATATGAGAAATATAATTTTTAATTAAAATAACGATTTACTAACAAAATTGTGTTTTATTTTATAACTTATTTTATAAACCGTTCAAAAATTAACT
The DNA here is from genome assembly GCA_963277665.1 of Viscum album. Lineage (NCBI taxonomy): Eukaryota > Viridiplantae > Streptophyta > Magnoliopsida > Santalales > Viscaceae > Viscum > Viscum album. The sequence goes on along the minus strand of OY728150.1, from coordinate 1,135,797,184 downwards.
ATGGTCTAAATAAATTCTAATAAAATAATAAGAAATAAATTTTTTATATATAATTTTTAGAAAATTATATTATCTTTTAAATTAGTTTATTAGTTATTAAATATTTATTACTCTGAAAAATACCAACACTTGATTATTATTTTTCAAAGTATTCACTTAATTATACTATGATATAAATATATATATCATTAATGTATATGGTGACTACATATTATTTATTAAATAATGAGTGAGGTAATTGTATAACTATTCATAATGGTATATTACTATAACAATGGTTAAAGTTACAATTCACAAAATTCGTGAGTTGATCCTATCATACTATATATATCATATTGAGTTCCAGTATGTATATTTTTTGAAATTAAAAACATAAAAGTGTAAAAATATTGTTTAACATATAGTCCATGAAACTATTATAAATAATAACGTGTTCTTTCATATAGACTCAGTGTTGCATGAATTTTAGAATATATTAAATTTATTCCCAAATACTGAGGAATTTTCTCATTATTTTCACCATTATAAAACTTTTTCCAATCACATCAGCATTCAAACTCTCAATTTACTTCATTTCCACCCATATATCATTGACTAGTCCCTATAATAAAATTTCCACCATTCTTCTTTCCACATGTAGAGAATAAAGTTATTGACATCTTCTTATCTCTAGAATTTTTTGAATTACCATTGAATTCCATATTTCTCTTCTTGTTAGAACCAAGAGATTGATACATAACTCCACCCTCCGTTTCAACTTTGAAATCATAATTAAAAAACACTTCATATCTAGAAATGTTTCTTTTAGACAACATCCTTATGAGACTAGTCTTTAATCCCCTACATAACCATTAATCAGTACTTTATATTTATATGATAAATCTAGAATTATATCTCACATGTAATCTAAAATTAACCTCTTAGGAACTGACAGGTTCATCACCCTTTTGACGCAATTTATGGAACTCATTTTCCATCATTTTATGAAAGAAATATGGAATGTAATTATTAAAGAATAATTTCTTGAACTCATCCCAATCCATGGATTTAATTTCAGGGTCATTCCTTGAATTGTTGATTATTGTCCACCATTGGTCTGCATCACCTTCTATGTGATGAATATCTTGAATGAAATTATCATAATCAATAGATATTATAAAGGAATATATATTTCTAGTGATACTGATCTAGTGTTCAGAAATAAGTGGATCATTTGACATGCTGAAATATGGTGGATGATTCTTCAGGGAGGACTCAACATAACTTTTCACCCTCATTTTTCATTTTGAAACACAACATGATTCATAGATTCCTAAATATTTGATAGTTTATAAATTACATTTTGTATTCTATGCCCCAAGAATTCAGACCATCTGGAGGGCATTCGTATAACTATACATCATGATCATTATTAATGTTGTTCCTTCAGGTTCCATCCATTGACTATAACAAAAAGCATAGAGTGGGGAATAGTTAACCAAATGAGGAACCACATAATCTTTAATATTAACTTATAAGATTCCTAATGTATGAATACTTTTTTAATCTATGATATCTTAGTTTTATCCTAGGTTATTCATATTAATCTCTAAATTAAATCATTAATGATGGTTCTTGAAGAGTTTTTGAATTCCAAAAAAACACTCGTTGGGAATATCAAACTAGGTGTGTAGCGAAGCCCATTATTGTGTACCTGATTACCCGGAGTCACGATCATAACATCTTGATAGATTATTAACCCCTAGTAAAATATGCGACACAACTACATCAACTTGTATTACCAAGACATGAATGTATTCATTAGAAACCACATACTATATCCTTCATCAAAATTCAAGGACATTTTCCTATGCATTAACTCAACCATATACTGATTATTAAAGATATCCCTAGACATATCTTTAGAAATAAACTTATGGATCTCACTAAGATTTCTCATCATAGTTTCCAATGGGTTACCAATCCATACCTTTTATACCAACCAAAGTGTCCTACGATTAACATACATTGATATTGCATCCTTTTATATCAACATTCAATATAGTACAAAAATACAGTTCAATATAAATTAAATTTTTAGTTTCTATAGAATCTTTGATACTAAATATTCTTTCCTAGTGATGGATTTTCGTCATCTACCATAATGATATCTGCCTTTATTACATATACCTAAAATATATCTTCAAACCTTAGTGAAATGTAAGAAATGAAATGGGCGACATCATATACTCATTAAGGGTAATAAATGGAGAAATGTAAGCATAATAACTAAAATATAAATATGATAAAATTATCATAACATTAGGAGATAATACCATGCATATCAAATGTCATAAACCTGAGTTATGGGGTATATCATGGTATTTTCTAAGACATGAACCAAAAAGATATAAACATCGCATGATATGAAATCATAACAAGGGAATAAGACATAGGATTTTTGGAATACATTTAATAATATAAACTTAAATGTGAAGGATACCTACCAAGGCCATTATAACATGTTAGGATTGGACTATGACCCATGTAACTACACTAAGAATGTTCTAGAAACCTGTGTACCCACATTCTTTTATTCGAGGGCTACAACCCATGTACATTCTGGATTTTTGGTATTGGGTACAACTCGTGTACCCTGTTTAATTATGGTTATGGCTACAACCTGTAGACCATATTTCTTCTCATGAATGTGTTATAACCCAAATTCTATATTGATTTTCTTCCATGGTCTATAACCCATTTACCATTTGAGATCATATAAAACGTATCATTTCCCAATTCTTTTTAGGGTGATATATGTCCCACCCATCACATAATAAATTCATTCATACATGTGCCAAATGATAATAAAACATTTATCATATCATGACACATAAAAATACATAAATTTTATGAACAAAAAATCATTACCCATTAAATGAAATGAGTATCATTAACATTTCATCACATCATAACCTATGGTAAAAATAAATGTTTCATAACCATTTCATTAATTCATAACTTATGAAAATAAGTGGGTTTCCAAAAAAAGTAACTCGTGAATGAACGAGAGTTCATAAAGACCATGAAATTAATCATAACAAATTTATTGAATGGATATGAATGGAACATTAATATGATTTTAAAAAAAGGGATGAGAAAAATCAATAGATGTGATATTATATTTGAATTAACCTTTTAATATCCCTTTAAACCCATTCTTGTGGAGAATATATTATCAAATAATAAAAATGATTTTTAATACATCAAAAAATTCGAAAATCATTTTCATAGAAAATAGCTTAAACCATATTAAATATTTATATTGAAAATATTCCTGAAAACTTATAAAATAATATTCAAAACATTTTAAAATACATCTTCTTTGAAAAAAAATTTAAACCCGTTATTGAAATATTGAAAATGTTTTGAAAATTATTTTACATGAAAAAATATAAAATAAGCTTGAAAATATATGGAAAACCATTTTTTCATGATAATATATAAAGGATTCATGAATACACATTTCATTGAAAATATCATTTACTATTATTTTCATTAAGATTATCATTTTAAAATTTAAAATGGATCTTTGATGAAATGAAAGTTGGTAAATCTTTACAAGTCCTACTAGGTCAAAAGAACATTCTTTTCTCTTAGTAAAAATGTTTAGAAAAGTTTATTGTTCAAAAAAAGAAAATAAATTAATCCTTAAATATATATTCAAAATATAAAATAGTTAAAATTTTCATTCAATGCTTATAAGATAATGAATTAATATTCATGGAATTGATTTGTAGAAAAAAGAGATTTCCGACCAAAAAATGGGAAATAATGGGATGTCCTAAAAAATTTCATAACTTTATTATTTACCATTCTGTATAAAATGTTACCAATACATGATTATATCAAATAAAATAAATTTATATGTAAAATCATGAATATTATTGATATATGGATCATAAAATTTCATAAATGTAAGAATAAATATTAATAATTTTAAAAATCATTGAGATTGTCTCAATAAACACTTTTAACATGGCATCTTAGGATCATAATTCCATATAAGGAATCGAAATGACATAAAGTAAAAAATTTCATTAATTGGTATTGATTCATTATATGACTTGTAAAATTGAATTATGTAATCCTCTAAAATTAGTTTAGGTGTATTACAAAACATATGTCTAAAAGATATAAAATTAAGACAATTTTGTTTTACCAATTTGGTTACATATGAATATTAAAACTATTAATAAAGGTATAATTAAATAAGAATGTGAATAAAAATTACATTAAGTAAAATATACATAGAATAAAATCATGGCCAAAACATACACCACACAAAAGTAAATAGTGGGGAACATAACTTTTATCTCACCAAAACTAAAAGTGAGATGATATCCCCATACCTTGTGTCTTGACTCTCTCTGAAATCATAAAAGCTTCATGAATAAAAAATAAATGTTTAATATACATATTTTATAGAAAAATATTCTTATTTTTATATCCATATAAGTTTTTTTTATAAACTTATATTATTCAATTGTTAACTATTCTAGGTTAAAGTTCCACATCGTGTAAGATTTACTTTGTTCATCACATGTGTCATAATTGGGTACATCATTGGACCTTACACTTATATCATTATTGGAGCATATAAATAATGAAATAAAAACGAAATATATACATTATATTAATATGATAATATGTTTTATAATATTGTACAAGAAATGGAACACAATGTTCATGGAGGTGATAAGTTGTGTGTACGCATGAACCAAGTTTCAGTTTTTATTAATGTATTGAAAGAAAGTATGTAAATGGAAAAAGTATATATATGTATGTTTATATGTTAATATATGTATAAAAATAATAATTTATCATGAATATTTAATATATATATATATCATATATGTTCATTATGCCCATCCATAATACATTCCATGTGATGTGTGATCGAATCACATCTCTTTGAGGGGACAATAGTCCACACTTCCTCAAATGAGATTATCATATTAACACCAATTTGGAAAGTTCTAATAAGTGTGTAGTAAAAGTAAAAAATTAAACATAATTTCACATTAAATATAACATATGAGAAATATAATCATAGTATCCATCATAATTTACAACAAGATTGGTGGTAATTGACAAATGAACAATCATAATTTCGTGAGGTAGTTGTTCTACGTACATAGAAACATTTTGTTCACAATACATTATCTAGAGGGGTGTGTAATTATAGTTCTAAAACTATAAATAACAACATAATGTTATATTTCTATAACTATTTTATTCAAAAAATAATTTAATAAACGTGTTGGAGTGGAGGGAGAAGAAAAACAAATGACAGGATCTTGAGAGAAGACGTTACCTCAAAATCGGCTAACTCATTTTGGATTATGCCAAAGGCTTCCATTAGAAGCATTATTCCCAAATGAAGGATTCAAGTATTCATAGAAGAGTTTTAAAAGGATAAAAGGGATGATAATGTACAATGTTAAATGTATTTACAGGTATGGGTAATAGGTATATGTGGTTTCAATTTATGTAGAAGGAAAAGGACTCACATTAATTTTTTTTGTAAAAAATTTATTTTCCACATGTTATTAGCTAACAAAACTCACAAAAAATAAAAACTCAATAATGTAATATTTCTTTCCGAAAAAGGGAAATCCAATTGGGTTTTGATTGGTTTCTAGGTCATTTCGTCAAATAATTATAATAGTTTCGCCATATTTATGCTTAAATTTCTCAATACAAATGGGATTAATTTTAATCAATTTTTATAATCTTTTTTGTAAAAAATTAACATGGAATTATTAATCAAAAAATATTATACTGAATAAAATGGTTTCTGTGAGATTTTTAAATCTAAAACCAATGAAGCAAAAAAAATTATCATTCGGGCTAATCCTATAGACAGGACGAAATAACATGGTTTTAAAGTAGGAATATGTTCCAATTATTATTAACATTATATATTCAGTTTCAAAATGAAATCGATTATAATGATTTAAATTTTAGTAATATATGTAATGTTATAAAAATTTTACATTCAAAAATATATGTAATATCATTCAAAATTAATAATTAATTAGACAAATGTTAGTTCTTAAAGAAAATTTGTATTTTTCACTATTTATAAAAATTAAAGATTCTCAAAAAAATCCAATAATTTTAACCTAGGATTATTTTGATGTTCTGAACGAAAAAATGAATAAAATTTTATCAAATTCAATTTCAAAAAGTCTCTGAAATTACTTTCATTATTACGATTAGTTCACTCGAGAAAACGATGTTTTTAAAAATAGAAGGAATTTACGAAAAATCATATATTTCTTTATTAACATGTTATATTTATATAAAAAATATAACAATAAAATTGGAAAATATTTATTAATAATTTGATAACTATATTTAATGGTTGGGTTATAATTAAATCATTTATATATATATATAATTTTTTTTATAGAAACTCAATGTTATGTGAATCATACACCAAGTTGGGGTTGTGTGTAGCACAAGATATGTTGGAATTTCATCTAGAGAACTCCAAGGTAGTATTTCATGTTCAAATATTTTGGACCTAGTTTTTTAATATATATATATATATATATAACTATTTCTAGTGTCACGTGAAATGATAAAAAATTAAAAACATAAATTAATTCCAAAAAAATAATAATACCCAAAATCATGGGGTGTTGTCATTTTTCCATGATAAATAGAGTGATTTGAGAAATATAATTGTCTCTCGTAATATAAAATAGTTTTTACATGATAATAGTTAGTTAATCTAGATATTTTCATTAATCAGTCTTTGTTATCGAGAAAAATTGGACTGGGGACCATTTTAATAAATTTATTTTCCACAAAAGAATGACTAAATCAATAGAATACATTATTTTAGAACATATAACCATAATTTATAATAATTTTATTAATTATATTAATAATTACATTAGTTTATAGAACAATAAATCAGTACTCGAAAGGAAATGGAGGTTTGTAAAGAAAACCCTTACATTATGTGTGAATGTGTTCTGAACATGACCTTATCTTCATAAATATTCAAATTAAATTGATTAATTATTTATTGCAGAACCATCCATAAAATTATTTTATTTAATATAAATTTAATATAAGTTTTTTTATAAGTTATAATATATAATATTTTTCCTCGTGAGCATTCGTTTCCTGGGTCTTCACAATCTGTATACTAGTATATGTGTTTGGAAGTTCATTGGGAATTGGTATAATTATATAATAATTAATATATATGATATTAATTAAAATATATAAGTTTAAATGGTCATTTATGACATTAGGTTTTACGGTAGGAAGATAATAGTTTGATTAGAATATTAATTGTAATCGTTTACATTATTATGGATGCCAATGATCATAACGAACTGAATTTGTTTTATCGTTAAATGTATTGTAAATATGTAATATCCATAAAATAATAAATTTTATTATTAATATATTATAATTTGGTTTAAAAATTATTAATTTTATCATTATCATACTTGAAGAAAAAATTTATGAATGATTTTTAATCGTCCATTATGGTTTTAAATTGGATCCTCCCTAACAATGATTTTGTTTTTAAATAAAAGATGGAGAATATGAATAATGGTGATTTTTAATCCATTAAAATGATATAATTATTGTATATAAATTATATTGGGATAATTATAATTATTTATAAATGGCATTTGAGAATAATATAATAAAATAAATATCATAAAATGAAAGTAAAAGGGAAATGAAGTGGATTTTACCTATTGAATAACCCTTCTTGAGAAGCACCATAAGGTATATAGATTTGATCTTTTGGTAGGACCAAGAGATATTGGACATGGGGAGATACGTGGGAATATTATTTTGGGTAGATCATTGACATAAATGAAGGATTAAAGGATTGAGGAGAGGAGGGGTGGTGGATGGGTTATATAGAGGAGGAGATGGGTGATTTCCCTTTATTCTATTCAATTTATTATTATTTTTATCATGAAAACCAATACTGTAGATTTTTTAGACTATATAAAGTAATAAGATCATTTAACATCAAACCAAGTGTGTTTTAATCATATAAATGTCACATATGAATCAATGAATCATATATATATCATTTATCGTATATTATCTAATTTTACTATTCAATAAAAATTCAATTATTTTATTAAAATTACAAAATTTTAACCTAGCCATTTCTATATATACATATTTCAAAAATGAACTTCATTTTATAATTTTTTTTTTCTATATATGAAAATTTTACACTTTAATTTAAATATTTGTTAATTTGTAAAATATGGTTTTATATTTATAAATTAATATATAACCCTTTCAAAAATTAACTATGGTGTCAAAAAATTATCTCAAAACCATTAAAAAACAAAATAATAAATTATGAATAAATTTATTAAAATTAATTATAAATTAAATAATTTTATTATGTATCAATAATTTATTACTCAATCAAATACCAACACATAATTATTAATTTTTAAGATATTTTATTACATGCACTATGATAAGATAATATCAAACATCCATTTATATGGTCCATAAATTTTATTTATACATTCATGAGATATTTCATAATATTACTTTTTAGAAGGGTATATTTATATTCTAAATTTTAATGTTACTATTCACAAAAATGTGATTTTATCATATGAGACTCTAAAAATCATACTAATTGCAACCGTGTAAGTCTACTTTTCGATTTTCAAAACATATAAGTTGTATACATATGTTTAATGTCTATGTTACAACTATATCATATTTATAATAATTCTTTAATATGTAGAGACTCAATGTTTCATGCATTTCATTCTATATTCAATTTATCTAAAATTCCTTAGGGTGTAACATTCTCCCCTCCATCAAAAATTACATCCAGAAAATTACATGAATGTTACCTCAAAAAATAATTTTGGAAGATATTCACTCTAAGATTCTTATGCTCCCACTTCACATTTTCAATTTCATGTACATTCCAATTTACATCTACCAGCCTAGTCATTTGATTGCTCATCACTTGTTTTTTTGTGTCCAAAATTCATGGAGTCTCTTCACATAAAAATACGTCAAGTTCCAATTCTATTCATTTAGAAGTGAGTACATGTGTTGGGTCTGGAATGTACTACCATAACAAGGATATGTGTGACAGACTGTGTAACTTTTAATATCAAGGATGTAATGACAAACAATAAGTAACATCAAAAAATTCTCCCTAGAATTTCAAAAAAATTTATGTACAATGGGGCTCAGATTCCCTTTTTCCCAAATCATATAACACTATTCCATGGATATACTCTCAAGAAAATATGATCTCTAACTTGAAGTTCCAAATAATTCCATCGATTATCAGTACAGATCTATTTATTTCTCTATGATTTTTTTGATATGGGATTGAATAGTCATTACCTTTGTTGTTGTTTCCTCTTCTGGTTCAGGGAATATAAGCTTTAATTCACACAATTTATCCTAACAAGTTATAATATTAAATATCTTTCAATAAAACACTTCATGTGGTTCACTTTGATTAATTGAATGGAAACAATTATTATTTGAAAACTTTACCAAATTAATATAATGGTCCAACATAACTTGAATTCAAAGGTAGAATGATATCAATATGTCATCTAATGTTTAAATGGTCTTTCCAAATTTCCTGTCTGTTTGAGGGTGATATATAGTACTCAAACAAATCTCAATATCAAAATCATTCTGACAAGTATTCTAGAATCTTGATGTAAATCATGGATCATGGTCGGAAACTATTGGGAATGGTGATCCTTGAAGTCTTACAACTTTAGTAACAAAGAACAGTGCAAGTTGATCCAAGGGAAAATCCTATCCTATTGCGGGGAAATTTGCTGATATGGTAACTCGATCAACAATTACCCATATTACATCATTATTTCGTGGAATTTTGGGCAATCCATTGAAAAATACAGAGTGATATCAACCCTTATACATGTAGTAATAAGAAAAAGATTCATGATATATCTTGAATGTTGTCATTTAGTATTCACATTTCGATAGACTAAACATCATGAAACATAATCAAAAATTTATTTCTTCATATTATTACACCAGAAATGTTCATGTAGATATCTACACATCTTGGTTCTACTAGGTGGTATAGTGAAATTTTTCCTATAGACCTCATCCAAAAATGTACAATTTATATCAGGTATAGAGGGAAAAATTACATCATCACACACGAAGTCTATATACTTCCCATCATTCACATAATTAATTTTTATTTAAAGATTATCATCATCTATTTGAGATCTTTTAGTCTTTTATTGTATTGACTATTGGGAAACTCAATGAAAATTTAATGATGTTTCACCTTTTATAGTAATTTCCATATTCATCTTCGCTAGATGCATGGACATATGATCCTTATCAATCCTTAATTTTTGTAGAACTATATGATCCTTTCTAATCAATTCTTCCTCTTCCTTATTCACTTTTCAATGGTGGTAGTGATCAATATAATCAAAAACATTGATTAGTTTGAGCCATCACATTTTCATCATGTTGAGTTATTTTTATGATAGGATATATATTAGGAAATTTTTATTTGTACATATTTCATATCATTGTATATAGAGATAATGTCTCCATATCTTTTGGGAAATGATTACAATTGATAACTCAAGATCATGAGTTGGATAGATTTTATCATGAGTTTCTTAACAGCTTTGATACATAGGCAATAACACATTCATTCTTCATAAGGACACAACCAACTCATTTCATTGATTCATTACTATAAATAAAAAATCCACAACTTAAAAATAGTAGATTCAAGATTAGATAATTCACTAACATTTTATTCAATTCATCAAAAAATTATTCACATTTATTTTTCCATATAAACTGAACCACTTTATTAGTAATCATGGTTAATGGGTTAGCTAATTGGGTTATGGTTTGAATGAAATGCCGATAATAACCCGACCAATTAATAAAAATACATAACATGCTTTATTTATATTGATTACTACATTACTTAACTACCATTTTCTTAGCATAATCAACTACGATTCCATACACAATGAAAATATAGATAATAAAAGAAACATTTTGTAGCCATAATTCACACTTTCTAGAATTCACATATTACATGATTCATCTAAAAGACTCTATAATAATGCACATGTGATTCTCATAATAATCTTAGCATTAGAAGTATACTAATATATCATAATGAAATACCAAAATATTTTCATCCTGACATTCCTCGAAACAATATTCATTATATCCATGAAAAATGAGTGTACAATAGTCAATCCAAAAGGCATTCCTATAAATTCGTAATGCTCATACCTAGTTTGAAATGTGGTCTTTGGAATATCTTCCTTCATCACATGCAGATTATGTTATCTAGATCGAAGATAAATATTAAATATATTATGTTTTATATGAAGATGATCAGATAAATCATCAATGCAAGGAAAACGATGTTTTTTCATTTTCATAATATCATAGATTTCTCTATAGACGATGAACATGCTCATGAATCAAGCATTATTATTGGGGTAATGAACATATGATACCCATGGAGAAACAATAGCGATGGAAAATCATTTATAAATCAATTCCTCTAGTTATATAATGAATTCTACTAACATTAAAATGTCTATTCTATAAGGAGTCCCTGATATGGGTCTTGAACTTGGAATTAAATCAATAGATAAATAAGCTTCATTCCCTTGAGTATATATATGTAAATCCCTAGGAAATACATCAATGTATATTCTCACAATAGCTATATACTCAATTGGAATATTTCCTCCCTCACCCATAAATATTGTATTATCTTCCTCAGAAAAAATTGAATTTATTATAGCTAATGGCGGTGGATCTATTAAGAATCATATGGTGATGTTTCTTCTCAAAATACAATGGATTCTAAACCTTCCTCACAAATTTTAAATCGCATGTTGTTGCAATAGATTTCGACATCAAAATTTGAAATTTATTCCAAGAAATAGATTATGTCTATATCGACCATTTTTATGATGACAAAATTAGAAAATTAGTCACATTTATATGTCATAGTGAGGATTTTATTACACATCTTTTTTCACAATGATACTTCTCGTAGGGTTACTAACTGAAAACTCTCTTGTAAAATACAATTGGTAATATATAATTTTTAATGTAAATAGGGATGATATAAAACAATGTAAAGATCCAAAATCAAATAAAGCAGTGGAAGGAATTTATGAAATCACTATCGTACCCGTCTTACTCATAATTAGGAACAACAAACTCAGTAGTAGTGATCACATAATCTTGCCATTTCTTCCATGGACTTTTATGTGGAATTATTCCTAAACACTTCATAGCATAATTGGCAGAATGACATATCTGTCTATAATAGTAACATTTATAATTGGTACCTTCCATGATTCCCTTGAAATCACATGTTTTGTGGCCTTATATTAAAACATGTAAGACATTAATTTTTCATTTATAATGGATTTTGTGTGTTCACTTCCACAAGTATAAAATTTTGGAAACCTTATTCTCCCCCTTTATCCATTCTTTCTTCTTCTATGATATTCATCTCCACCATTACTGTAAAGTCATATGAGATAGATAATTCATCCTCTAACATGATAATATATGAGACTGTATCATTATAAGATGAGAATGTTTGGGAGACCGGTTCCCTTTGTAGGGATGATTTTATACCATCAATGAATTGATCATTATTGTTCCTAGGATTATGTATATTGTTTTTAGCACATATTTTTCTCCTTATAAAGTTTCTTTCATACTTGGAAACATTCTTATCATCCTTTTCCCTTAGATTCCATAACATCCTTTCTAGATCGACATGTTTTTAATGAGGAAAATATTTTTCAAGGATGATTTCATTAAAATTAATCCATTCTATATTTTCAAAATTGTCCACATCAATTTATTTAATCAATTACCACCATTGATCATCATATCATGAAATAATATAATCTTCCATTCAATATTATCACCTTTATTTCTTCCCAGAGATAGATATATCTTTAATAAGGATGTTATTCACTACTCGTCTATGAATGAGTTCTTCATCCAATTAAATAGTGGTGGGTGTTGTCTCATAATGCACTCTAAAATTTATCTTCTGTATTGTTTCTTAGGATGATCCATAGAGATATGGTTATTGTTCATAACCTATGTCATGTACCCCAATATAGTTATATGTATCTCTCCACCAGTCGAAACTTATGAAATAACATTGTTATATTTCATAGGTAGAGAATCCTGACATAAGACCTGTGAGTTTATTATGTTTCCATTCCTTCCACTTGGTTCTATTTATAAATAATGGAAGACACAAAATTTCACAACGAATCATAATATATAATCTCGATGTAGAAAACATTTACAATAAATTGAAATTTTATGCATGTATAATCACATAATACTAAGAATGTTTTCATTGAGGACATATATACATTTCAATCAGACAAAAAGGATTTTAATGAAAATTTGAATTATATTAATCATATCCTAATGGAGTGTCAATCATGGTTCATAGTAAGTCTCATTGTCATGTACCGGGTTACCATGAGTCTGGCTCAAAACACTATTTCCAAGTTGTTACTCATAGGTACATCTATTCAAAAATCAAATCAATATGTACTATCTATACAGGGATGTATTTATAAGAAGATACACATAATATATACATTAATAAAAATTCTACAATGATATTTTATGCATATCATAAATATATATTTAAGGGTTTTGTTCCCTAATTAATGTCTTCCAAATATATTTTTCAATGATTCTAGTAAACCTTTTCTGATACCAACTATAATGACCCCAACTCTTATTTCCAAGACCCATTGCCTTATATTAATACACTGGTATGTTTATGAAGAAGTATCATATCAAAGGACTGAATAGTTTAGAAGTTTTGGAAATCATGAAACAAATGTAATATTTACAATACATCTTGAAAAAAAATCCTTTCAACCAAAAAAGGAAACACCCATAAACTCTTACATTATTCTTGAAAGTCAATAAAAATTATATTCATCATTTCATCCTTGAAAAAATTTAAAATTTAGAAGGGGTTGTCTAAGAAGATCATTAATGGTATGTAATGCTGTGGGTGATATGATAAATACTACAATTATGTACATTGAATAACAAAAACACATTCAATTATAAATAATCCTTAGAAAAATATGAAAGGAATTAAAGATGAATAAATAAATCCATATAACTGATTATTATAGAATTATACTTTTTCAGGGATATTCTAATGGTCAAATATGACAGTGTTTATCAATTGTTAATATCATAATGATGGAATTCAAATTGTTGTATATTTGAATCGTAGTTTCAATAGCTCAGTCAAGATGTCTAAAAACACTAGGGTAAAGCCGAAAATCCAATTATAGTTGTCTCATTATTCCTTCTCATGAATCAAGGTGATATATAGGACCACACCCACCACATTCTATATACAATGAATACCATATATGAATGTCGTAAAACATATCAACACATACATATAAAATTTAATGAACATTCCACAATCCCAGGGAATAATCACTAACCATTCCATATAGTATGGGAAATGGTATCAAGATATAACTTCCATACTCAAACTGGTCATATAACATTTACTAAAAATTGGTTTATAATAATAATAAGAAGTTAATACTATTAAATAATAAGATTAAACGGGGTTTTTAAAATGATGAAAATGATCTAACAAATTCATCAATGAATTATTGTGTGTGATGTTTTTTTACATTGATAAAAGTGTTCTTTTGGAGAAATAAATGCATAAAACTAGAAATGATCTAATATATTTTTTCCATGAAAAATTTAGATTGTTTATAAAAATAATGTTTTCTTAAAACAAAATATAACATTTTCATTACGATTTTTATTAAATAATGAAGATCCCTATAATCAAGCTTTCTTATGAAGAAGAACTGGGATGTGGGACCTTATATCACATATATTTTCTAAAAATAAAAGTTTAACATGTCAATAATACATGATATTGGAACATATAACCATAATTTTTAATATTTATATTAAATAAATGAATAATTACATTTGATTATAGAGGATGAAATAACAAATCCAATGTAAATGGAGGTTTAGGAAGAAAACCATTACCCTATGCCCAAATGTGTACTTCACATGACCTTAACGTCCATAATAATCAAATTAAATCCATTAATTAATTAATCAAAAAATTTATATACATTTATTGGATTTATTATATTTTTATTATTTTTATTTTTATTATTTTTTATTAGTCTTAAGATACATCCTTATTTTTTTAGAGCATTCGTTTCTTTGGTATTCATGATTAGTATACTTGTATTTGAGGGTGAATGTTCATGTAGAATGGGTATAACTATAACAAATTGATTTATATTATATTAAATGAAATGTATAAGTTTAAATGGTTATTTATAATAATTGGTAATACGGTATTAGGATTAATCATTTAAAAATACATTTAGAGATATTGGGTTACAATATTATGATGGTTGTTGATCATAACAAACTCATTTTGTATTGTAATTAAATATTATGTAAATATGTTAAACCCAAAAAATAAGAAAGGGTATGAGAATTATTTTATATTCTGCTTTAACCATTAAAAATTGTACAATGGATAGCCTTGAATATCTAATTGAAGAACGAATGTTCATCATCCACAATGGTTGTTAATTGCCACCTTAGGGATAATGAATTCGATTTCAAATAAAAGAGATCAAGTAATGAAATTTATAATGGTTTGTCCATTTACATGATATAATTCTATTATATAAAAGATAATAGAGTTATCATGATCATATGTATATAAGAGTTGTGGAGAGAATAATAAAAGAAAGAGAATGAAAAGAAAATAAATAGAAAATGAAAAGGATTTTACTTCTTGAATACTACTCCTTCAAAGCATCCTAATGAAAAAGGGGTTTTGGTCGTTTGGTAAGACCAAGAGCTCATGGAAATGATGAAAGAGTGGGAAATAGCATTTGGAAAAAACATTGACAACCATTAAGGCTTGGAAGAGTGATGACAATAAGGGGTGAGGGTGGTTTTTATAGTGGAGGAGAGGGGTGATTTTACAATCTTCTGTTAATAATTTTATTATTATTCTCAAGACAACAAATATTGTTTCTTTTTGTCACTATATGCAGTAATAAGTGCACGTGGGATCAAAAAAATGTTTCTTAAATGATAAAAAATTCAAATATGAATCAATAAATCATGTATTTATCATTTATCGTAAAGTATCGTACTTTACTATTCATTAAAAATTCAATTATTTTGGGAAAATACAAAAAATTAAATCTTACCATTTTATATATAAATATTTCAAAAATGAATAGAATTTTATGGAAATTCCTTCAATATCTGGGAAATATAATTTTTAATTAAGAAAAAATTTTACTCAAAAAATAAATTTTTAAATTTATAAAAGATTTTATAAACCATTCATACATTAACTAATATCACATAAAATTATCTCAAAATCATCAGAAAAAAATATTTATTAATGTATAATTATTAAGGGATTTTTTTTTGTTTAAATCAGTTTATTAATGAATAATTATTTATTACTAAAAAATATCTTTACAAAATTATTAAATGTTTAATTATTCACTTTCTTGTATTATGATAATAATATATAAATCATTAAATTAATTGGTGCCAAAATTATATTAATATATTAATGAGTTAGGTAATTGTATTAATATTTATAAATGAACATATTATTATAATGGTTCAAGTAACTATTTACAAACAAAAATTAGTTAATCCTGTGAGACTAAAAAAGATAATAATCTATAATGTGTATGTTTGTATGTTGGCATTAAAAACATATAGCATGAAAAAATAAATTTAATGTCTAGGTTATAAAACTCTTATAAATAACAAAGTGTTGTTACATAAAGGCTCTATGTTTCATGAATTTCAGTCTATATTAAATTTCGTTTTAAATCATTAGGGAGTTAAAATTAATATGATTAAATTAAATATGGAAATATATTTTCTATACATATTTATTATTTTAATATTTATTAGTAATATAACCTGAATCATTTGAATGTAAAATAAAAATTTAGTAAAAAATTATATTTTCTATAAAATAATGAATAATTGTTTGTGGAACACACAATTTAAATTTAATTTAAATTGATTTTAGAAAAAAATTAAAAAAAATATAATTCTAAACAACAATATTATCTTTTGGGGGATTTTTGTAATATTCAATGACATTTTATATTTTAATTAATAATATAAATTACTGAAATTTAATTGAAAAATTCATTTTGATTAATATATTCTATAATGTAAAATAATGTTACTAATTAGTTTTAATGTATCATTAGATCTATTTTATATAAATTACTCCAATTTAGGTCATTAAAATAATTTTCTTATTTAACTTTAATATAAAAGAATCATAAAATTTTGGTTATTTTATTATTTAATCCTCGTTTCTGCACCCCATATATGTGAATAATTATAAATTAAATTTGATCACTTCTATGAGATTACTTTTGAAAAATTGATTCCAACCAAGAATTAAAATAATTTATATTACATGATTTATTCAACATATAAACGGACTACTATTATTAATGAAAATAGTTATAATTAATTACCATAATTAAGGAAAAATTGAGTTTACGAGGGAATAAACTAGAATGATATGAGTGCAAATTATTTAAAATATTATCAAAATTTTAGTATAGTAGTAAATTTATAATTTCAACATAATGGTATCTAAAATATTATTTTCCCTTCAAACATTACATTGAATATAACCCATATTAGAAGTTATATAATTAAAAATACCAGAAATGTGATACCTTTCTAAATCTTAATATCTAGAAAGCAATGGGTTGGGAAAAAATCAATAATAAAATATACTTTAAAATATACTTTTTTCTATCTGAAAAATGTATTTTAAATTTTTAGGGAACAATTAATTACTTTAAGATTCTTCTAAAATCCTAACACCATGAGAAATGTTTTAATAAATGAGCTAAAAATTGTTACTATAAATATTAAAACTAATTTAAAAATAATAAATTTTTCTAGAAAATATTTTTATATATTAACTTTTCATGTAAAATAGGTTTTATCTTAATATAAAAAAAATAAATTACTGTATGAGATTTTTAAATTGAATTTACTTAAATAATGTAAAAATTGACATTAAAGTTATTTAATAATACATGATATTTTATTAGATGACTCATATTTAATAAATATACAATTATAAGCGAAGTTTTTTTAAGATAATAAATATAAAATAATTTCTATTAAAGTACCAATTATGCTTCTCTATGGTGTTTATTGACCCCTAATCTATAAAAACCATTTTAGTAGTGTAAGGGTTAAAGTAGTGTTTTTTCATGATACATGTACTTATGTTAAAATTAATTATCAATAAATAAGTAATTATTAGTTTATAAAATAGATAACATATTTAAAATTAATGATCATAAATATAATTATAGGTATCAAAGTAAATAAATCTTAATTGATAAATTACATAGGATTAAAAATTAGTTACCATAGTGATGACCCAAAATGGTAAAAATTGGGAAATTTCGATGTTAAAGAAAAATTGTATAAATAATATTTTGAAATGTGTGGTGAGGTTATTAATGACCACATAATAACTAAAAACAATAATTATCATTTTTAACCACATTATCTTATAATGACCACCCAATAGTTAATACATTTGAGTATTTACAAGAATGCCACTTTTTCAACTATAGAGGGGAACCAAATCCCATTACATATAAAAACATCTATAGATAATTTTAAATTAAAAAAAACCAATAAAACTCCAAAAAGACAATAACATAATCCTATATGATATATTTGATAAATAAATCCAACCTAGGAAGGTTTTTTTGAGAACTAAAGGAAGAAATTTTAAAAAGATGTAATGTTCTTCCATGACCATCATTATATTTATTCTATCTATATATCCTTAATTTTTTTATTAAAACATGTTGAAATAAAATCCACTGTATATTCCATATATTATGTTATTGTTTCTAAATTTTTTTACATACCACTATCTCAACATCCAATAAATGGGTTCAAAATTCATCATTCTTGTGTACGGCAGATTACTACCTAGTAAACCAACGACATTTGTTTTCCTATTACCACAACACAATATTGTGTAATAATTTCAATCTAATATGCATATATAATATAATATAATATAAAATTATTATACCTCTGTATAAATTATATAATATATATATTAATACATTACAGTCTGTATGAGACACAATAACTTTTCTCATGTGTATGGTTGACTACCCACTCATGATGTGATATGATTTTTCTATCACTATATTTTTAAATATAATATGATTAGTAATAATTATATATGATATTAGTGAAATAGTTATGATAATAATGGAATATGACTCATTCTGGTTACATAATATAAATTTTTATTTTCATACATTTTCACTCAATAAAAAAGGAAAATGATGTTCATGTAATTGTGCACTATTGTCTTCACGAAGTTATGTGACTATCTTATCAACATCAAACCACGAGAATGATATATATAAGTATATAATATGTTATTAAGGAGAAATATTTCATCCATGAAATATAAAATAATATGTACCACTTTTCTGTAATTATCATAGAAAATCGGAAATTGAATCTGATATGTATATATGGCATACTGTCTCCATTATATACGTATCATAAACCATTTTTTGTAGATATAGTTATGGAATGATTTTATAATTATAATCAATTTATAATAATTATAATTATTTCATTATATTTCTTGTTTTATATGATATAACTATATATTAAGTGCATGAACAATATCATTCCTGAGAAATAATTGCATGATAAAATAGGGTCATTAACACCATGAATAATAAAAATAATGATTTCTTATTAATTAATGAATGATAAAATGTAATAAAGGATCTTTTATGATACTATATGTAATAATATATTAATTTTTTAAATTAAAAAAATTCTTAATACAATTATACATGAGTTTAAATTATTATTCAACTAAATGAAACATAATTTATCTGATATCATCTTATTTTACATTCAATTGAGACATATTTTATTATGAACCCATTTAATTATATGTGATGTATATAAAAACCATTTTACATTTCTTATATTGAATTATTTATTTTTATGGTAATTTATTTAATAATTTCAATTATTTTAACCTAATTTAATTGACATGGAATGTCCGATGTGGTAAAATCTATAGTGAAATATAAAATTATTATGGGATCATTTACTTTTTCTATAAAAAACACTTTATTTTGAAATATTTTATTTTTAAAAAATGTTTCTTTAAAATTAACATATCCTTGTGTGGTGGAAATTATTATTTAATAAACATTATATTGTTTTTTAAATACATTTTTTAAATATATCATTATCTGATTAATTTGGGAAATATTAATGGATACAGATCCTTTACTCAATATGGAAACATTATAATAAATTATATAAATCATGAATTAATTGTTTTATTTGATATATAAGGAATTATTTTTCTGAAATACACGAGTGGTATAAATGTTAATGAAATATTCTAAATGGATTATTAGTCTCATTAGAAGAAATTAGTTGGACAAACCATATCAATTTGAAACAAGTATGTTTAAAACTGTCTTCTAAACATTCTAAAGAGTAATATTCTAAACCGTATAGTGAAAGATTCTCACTGTAAAAATTATATGTCCATGAAAAATTTACATTTGATAATTAAAAAATACCTTCATTAAAATTATATTTTTTATTATACATGATATTTTCTCAATTATAATATAAATGGAAGCATTTAATTCTCAATTTTTTGAATAAATGTTATATGTTTTCTGTAATTTACCTTTCCATATATATCATGAATTCACTATTCTTTAATTGCATTTATTTAAATTTAATTTTTATTCAATTATTTACCTTTCTATATTCATTATTCTTATTGATTAAAACATAATTTCGGTGTACTTAACCATCAGTGAGAATTTGAGATCACCCATATTTCCTTAACTTTCCCTATATTCATTATATTTTACTATAAATGTCATGCAATAATATTAGATATAACAATGTTATTATATACGAAATATAATGTTATAAATTTTTTCATTCATATTTAATATTATACTCATGTATTTATCAAATTTAAAATGTCTAGCAATCTATGAGGTCCCTTGGGATGATATTTCATATATCTTATGCAAGTATAATGATGTTCAAAACTGTCCCCAGGATGATGTTGTTGGGGTGTCAATAAAAAATTTTATATTTCCTATGGTATTTGATACAATTCATATATTCTTATTGAATGACTAAATTATACTGTTCATATTTTTATAATAATATTTTAATATTACATTTTGGTTCCTTTATAAAGTGTGTTACATGTTTTATATGGTATTAATTATAGTGATCATTTAAAATATAATGTAGTTATTGTTAATAACCAATATAAAACTGAACTGAAATTTAAGTTTATAAACATTATTTCACCTTATATTCTATATTCATAGATTATATTTTAATGATGATCATTCAATGAAGAATAAATATTGAAACTGCTAAGCTAAAAATGGTACAAATGGTTAAAACAATAAACAAACAATGTGAATAACAATCAGAAGTCTTGTAGGGAATGTTTTAAAAAAAATAGTTTTATGGAATATGAATTTTATAAATATATGAAATAATGTTCTTAATATATTTATATTTATTAAACATGTCATCAATATATGTTCATGTATGTGATAATAAGTGGTAAGTGTTTTATCTCAATTTTCATTCATTGTTACATTTTTATATTTAGGAACATAATTTAATTTATTTGATTTATATATTTCCAATATGAGGTATAATATTTCGAAATAACATTTAATTATTATGTTCTATTTTAAAATTAATGGGCCACTCATCAATTGGATTTTTATTCTAATGATTCAATGTTATAAGTATTTCATCATCCTCAATTCTTAATCTTTGAGGAACAAACAAATTTATGCAAAATGATACCTTATTATGGTAATTTTTATATTTTTGATCCCATGTTTATTATTTTTCCCATATCTCATTGTATTTAGATGCCACATAATGTTCTCGTATCCATGGTTCATGGGATTCAAATTATTCCCATGTACTGACGATTTTTTGTAACTCAATTTTAAATCATTGAGTTATAATCATTAATTTCAAATTTTATATATGTTGGCTAAATACATTTTTTTCTTGACTATTTATATTTTTCCTTTTGAAGGTGATATAAATTCCTATCACATAAAACTATTAATAAATTATTCTTACATCCTCGGATATATTATTTTTAAACAATCTATGTTTTTTCTTGTGGAGGAATATGATCATGTGATTCAACTTTAATAATAGTTCTATACCCATTTCGATATATAGAATGAACATAAACTTTTACAAAACTCATATTTTATTATTTTCACCAATACATTTTGATATTATATTTCTATGTGAAATAATATTGGCATTCCAATGTGGTCTATTATTGGCTTGTTGAATATGTATTTTTTAATGTTTTCACTTTCTTCCCATGGATGGGTAATGATTAGGTTATTTAATTTAATTACATGGGGAAATGTTATGGATGTTGTAAGATTTTTTTAATATTCATGATTACCAATATGGTTTAATATTTTTTTAGTTCATTTCACTTATTTGGAATGCATTAGACACAAAACAATTGATATATGGACCCCAAAATTATACAGACCCTCAATTCAATGGCATGAACAATGATAAAAAATATTTCCTAATATATTTCATAAATATTCTAATAATATGTTATTATCAAGAAAAAAATACTATACCATAGCATATTTTGTCTTTGGACCAGAAAACATGTAATGTGACTTGGAATAAGCCCTTAAAAATAGGTTTTAGATTTATGTAATTATGCATTCCATCAATATGAGATTTTCCATGTTAATATATATGAGTTTATTTTGTTTTAAAGAAGAATATAAATTCCCCACTTTCAATATTATTTTTCCTTTTAGTAATTCTAATATTCATTTTTTAATATTTAGTTCATCTATGTTCCCATATTATTTCAGTTATATATTCCCCTCAATGATAATTTAAGATACCCCATTTTTTTCTATTTTCCTAGTATAAGGAGAAATTTATTATATGTGAGATTTATTTATAGATATCATGATTTTATGATATTTTAGTGACATAAATTACATATATTCAACAATAAAAGGATAATTATCTATTATATTCAATGAAAATTAGAATTATCAGTTTATATAGTGATATAATTCAATAATGATATAAACATAAAAAGATCTAATCAATATAAGAACATAATAAATTTGTTTTTAAAATTATCATTGGTTATGAATTATAATTTATTGTTTTTATTTATAAAGTATAGTAGTTTATGGAAATATGTGCATCAGATCTATTCGTGTGAGTCTATGGAATTACATGGGTGCATATAACCAGTGTATAGTTTATGTTTCTCGAATCCTAATATGGTATAATGTGGTACATAGTTTTCAAACTATTTTTAAAACTGCAATTATTGTAAATATTACCAAATTTTGAAACATCATGTTTCATATAGGATTTAATATATGGAATTTCTAGTGTTTCATTTATGTTTTCTCAGACAAAGTCCTGAAGGGGTTTGAGTTTGACCCATGCGTCAAGCCATGGTTCATCTCAGGTTCATCAGTAGTATGTTCAAATCACATAGACAATGATGACTTAGAATGACCTCTATATCATGGAAAAACCCATTGACATATGGTATGAAATGATTTTTTAATAGACTATGTTACAGTTGATTGTTGTAATAGAACAGTAACCATTCTGTTATTGAATTGATCACCACTCAATTTATAGAAGTATTTTTGTCAAAAGTTATACAAATTCACACATATCTGTGGATATTATTGTTGGAAAATATATTAACGTAATGATTTATTCATAGATGAATCTCCATGATAATAGAATGTGGAATAAAATAGATCACCTTAAATTATTTCATGGATATCCAATATAACATTAAGCTTACAAATAATCATGGGAAATTGTAATACAAAATATGAAGTTCCTTGAAATTTCTTTCAAAATGTTTAGGCTTTAAAGTTAAATGGTACAAACTAAATGATACACTTCATTTTTATTTTATAAAATTCACAATGTGGGGGGGGGGGGTATGAGGTTTTAACTGGTGAATTAAATGTTACATCAAGTTAAATTTGACCATACTATGTTAGTATAGAACTGATATTTCTCATGTAATATATTTGGTTTGGAGGGTGGAGGTAGTGGTAGTATCTTATTTACAATTAATGATCGATATATATCTATAGGGTTTCCTCACTAACCAATTAGGGAATCCTCCCCTCAGTGGAGTTGACGTAAATATTGATCTCATTTCCAGGGTGATGCCTATATGAATTCCCCAATATCATTTGGAACTGTAATATTTAATGAAACTTAAGGTAGATATTTAAAATTATTAGTTGAAATAATTTATCACACAATATCAATCAACGTGGGGTGATCTACTATTGTCTATAAAAAGGATAAAGACACTCATCAAATGTGTGCACCGAATATAATGCTAGATAATATGACTATGAAGAATCAATACCCATTGTTGAGGATCAATGATAAGATTTACCTATTTCCTTCATCTTTTGTTTCTCTAATATATTATATGACTAGGATACCACATACATCTAGTTAGAGTGGAGTACATTCAAAATACAAAAAAAAATATTTTAGAAAATATTTTAGTATTATATTTTATATACTTTTGTGTTTCATAATCCAATTGATGTGTTCTTGGATCTCATTTGTATTATAATTAGTGAATATCGATACTACATCTATGTTTTTTTTGAAAATATCCTTATATACCCACGAACATCATATATGTATTCTACATAGTATGAAATTGTTTTGATTATACTTATATCACATTGGTTTTATACCATTTTAATGGAGATTATTTTTTTCATTCAGGAGGGTTTTTTTAATGGGGAATGAAATCCCTGAAGAATAATTGTTTATAGACCATGAGATAGTTGAGTTGAGAATTCCATTGACATATCTCATGAATAAGTTGATGGTCAAGAGAATCCTAGGTTCTAATGGGTACTATAGATGGTTTTAACTTGACTTATCTTATTTCATTACACTTATGATATAGAATACAAACAATTGAGTTTTTATGGAGTTGATAGATATTTACAATAAGGAATTGGTAAAGGTAAAGATAAGATTAATGATAACCCTCACTATGAAATTTCCAAATCCTATGATTTGACATGGTGGTTTTTATATTCATTGGTTGTTTGTTTTGGTGTTATTCTAATTTAAATAGATTAGGATGTTTCGTATGGTTAATTTTAGTTACAACCCCATGAGAATAAAATCACAAGGAATGACATAGGGTTAGAGTTATTGTACACTCCCTAATGTGTTTCTAAAATTATATTTTTGTTAAGTGGATTTTTTTTATATGAACCACAATAACATGAAATATTTATAGAACCTATTAACATTAATATAGTCAATATTATTGATAATTATAATGTCTATAAAAATTTTCCTAGTTGGAAAATGATGGGAATTCTAGATACTAGTAAGTTTATATTACAAGAGGTGTGTCATCATATCAGTTTGATTGTAGAGTGACAAGAGGATTCATTAGAGTATCATTATGTTATTACATATCATCCATTATTATGGAAATTTATTTGGGTTGATTTTATAGAATCACACAATATGAAAGATATGAAATGTGTGGTCATTCATAAATTTTAAAAATGAGATAAATTTATTCCATTTTAATCCATGGAATATTATTATGTGATCATAATTCACGAGAGGTTAGTTGTTCTAGATTCGATGAGTGTTTTGCTGACGATAGACAGTGATTATTCTAACATGGGATTTAATATAGGGTCATTGAATATGTTGCATGACCTATAAAATTATTTCCTTTTTTTTTAATGAAAGACGTCTCATTATTTATCTCATAATTCATTATAGGTACAAATATAAAGGCTGAGCACAAATTTGTGGAAGGTTTACTTCACCCACTTCCAACATCTATATAAAAGTGGATGAAATGTTGATATACATCATCATAGGGATACTCTTGGTATTGAATTCCTATTGAGGCCACATGTAGGTGTATCTCCGTAACCTATAAACATAATTTGAATTAGTAGGAATGTCATAGAATATTAAGGTAGTTTCACAAACAGTTGGATAACAACATGAAAAACAAAAAACTTGTGCACAATGATCTTTTGCAGCCAATGGGATGTCATGTGAGAATTTTCCCACTGAACTCCTAAAAATGAAAATTTTGTATAATCTTGAATGATGAAACACAAGAATAAAATCTTCATGCAAGTCCCTTATGTTCCTAATGTGATATCACCCATTATCTTACATGTCATCTTTCTTATGCATTCCCACCAATATCATCACCTATAAATTGTGGGGAACCGCCAATTTTGATGGTATCACTCTGGATGCCAACCCATATATACATATCTTGTAAAATGACCCCTTCTATGACTTCATGCAATTCATGACCTTTAGGTGTTGGATCATTCATGAAATGTCCCCCACGTTTCTACATTCTGGTTTTCCTGCATGGGAATGACCCTCACGCATTCCCTTTATACACAAGACATGTGTGCACAAAATACCCCAATTGCATGAAAGGCATTCTGTTGTGCAGTACAACATCCATTCAAGTCCCCTCTTCATTTTCACACACCTGCAATTTTTTGTTCAACCCTCCATATTTACTCCATCTGTTGACATTACTCCAAGGCACCAGGTTAAAGTTCCTCTCACACTCAACGGCCATTACCTACTTTCACTTCCCCCATTTGGGCCTCCATTCATTCGTTCATTTATTTCATGGTCCCTTCTATGGTGTCTCATGTAATATTGAACTACTTAATTCTTCACATCTTAATTAATCTAATAACTATTTTATTTTCTCATAGTTATGATTACATGGAATCCTCTATCAAACAGTCATCAACTTCACCTCCATCGGGCCTTTCATTTTCTTTACCATTTCAATGTGTGGGTTTGTACTAGTTTTGTATGTTCAGGGTATGAGGATTGAGTCCTAATTGTCTGAGTATCAAGATGTTTAACTACCATTCACCATCATCCTCAACACATGACGTTAAAATGTGATAGACACATGTGTTGAATGTCTCAGAGAACCAACAATGGATGAGAACAATATCTCTTTCATCTCTATCTCACTTTTCTCATTATAATCATATGTTCCATGAGTAGTATTCACATAATCCCTAGAAATACTCTTCATAAATTCATTCTATTGTAAGTCCCAATATCAATCCACATCGGTTGTTAGCCCTTCGTTGGCCCCAAACCCTACCTCGTGGCTCCATTATTCATGACATGATCATTGAGTCTACCATTACATCTTGTTTCTTAACCTGATCCCGATTTACATTCGATTAGTGTAATAGTGACAATGACATCCTCTTTGTGCCACTAACAATTCATAATATCCTTGAACCACTCTAGTGTACAACATTTACTTCGATCCCTATCATATAAACAAGGTACATAGGAATCGTCATCAAGGTTTAATCCCCTCACCCTCCACATTCCATTATCTCTTACTATTTCATGTCAGATCACTCTTATCTCACATGACATTAAATTGTTGGGACCTCACTACTAACAGAACTACATGGGTTTTGATCCATTTTGGGTTACGTACAAAGAAATCTTGACATTCAGTCCCATATAATGTTATAAATTATTTCTCCTTCATAGTGATTCACCATCATGATGTGAAATATTTTTTTGGGGTCAAATCTCTCGAATCATTTCCATTAGGTGTTCTGATCCTTCCTCTTTGTCCGCAATTAATGCATATGTCCCACACATAACCATACTCCTATGACCAATATTAATCATTTTTGGAATGGTTTCTAACCCTGTTTAATCCCCTAGAACATCCCAACATCATATTCCATTGTGTACACCCTGATTCGATGCCTCCATCTTAAACTATGTGGACATTGATCTCTACTATCAAAAAGGGTACGTAGGAACCCCACCCCCCCCCCCACTGGGTTCATGCCCAACATCATTCCCATGCTGATCATTCCCCTGGGTCATAATGTCTCATAGGGATCATTCCCCAAGATGGATGTTTCACATCTAGTTGGTCCCCATCTATGCATTCATTTCCACATGATTCCTCCTAAGGGGTCACATCTCCGCACTTCTTAAACTATGGTTTTTTTGATCGATTAATTATAAACATGGTACATATGAATCCTATATAGGTTTCAATCATAGCCAATGAAAAAATTTGGTGTCCTCCTACGTGGGGTCAGCCTCCCCGATCCATTAGCCCTTTCTTTCAGAGGATCTTTCATAATGTGACATCTTTCATTTATAGGAAAATCCACTTTCAGGAACCTCTTCATTGGATGTTCTGATCCACTCATCTAGTAAACCATCTAGATTCTCCCTCATTGAGTCATACCTATCTGATACACCTTCACAACATTTAATATCAGTCCATTTTGAGTACAAAATAAATTAAAATAATATCGTACCACATGTCAATCACGGGAAGATGAGGGAAAACATAAGTACATGAATCTAGAATATGAAAACTCGTGATATATGTGGGAAGCCTCTTATTTTTTGTAGAGTCCATGTGATGAGTAAGAACATAGGGGTTAAATTATTTTAAAAACTATACATTCCAAAATTTCC
This sequence comes from Viscum album, assembly GCA_963277665.1. NCBI lineage: Eukaryota > Viridiplantae > Streptophyta > Magnoliopsida > Santalales > Viscaceae > Viscum > Viscum album. Next base: position 1,135,768,318 of record OY728150.1, on the reverse strand, counting down.
TATCATGACTACTCTTCTGATGAAAGGCTTCTTCCCGGACCTGACCAAGATGAATTTCTTGGAAGATGCAACATAATTAATTGGTTCCCTAAAATAATTGGAACTTGAATCTAGTTTTAGGAAAAACAACATAATCTATATGGGATATGTAGACTACACGAAGTGCTATGGCGAAAGATCGATGAAAAGAGGAACATACATCCACTCACTATATTTCGATCATTGAGATAATTTCATTGATCATGTGACGAATGCCTCCACCTTTGGAAAGATGGAATATAGTGTACAATAAACCAATCTACTAGTGTTGATGATGATGACATAGGAAGGCATGCCTTGGAAGAATGCCTCAAAAAATAGTAAATCTAACCCATATATGAACTAGTTCTCCTCCATCTATGAGTATTAGTAGTGCTCGAGACATAAATTCATTAGTGTGACAATAGATACATATATCTACCTTTATGTCCCACCAAGAAAATAGTGGGACAGAAATGAAACTTACCGGAATATTGTATGGTAAATCATTGGGAATTTAGGTCTATGGAATTGTCAATGTGGATCGCTCTATCCAATAATGGAAAATTAAACATCACTGGGAATTTGAAATTACATTATCAATCACTATATTGATAGGTGAATCATTATTCATTACAGGATCCAAGCTACAAGAAACCAATCACTCCCACACATAAACGCAGGGGTGTTGGAACGAAAATGTTTTATTATCACATATCTCTACCTCATTCATGAAATCATCGACTCTAATAGATGATTGGAACCCATGTACAGTTTAACCTTCCAATAGTGTTCAATGGAGGGTGATATACAATCTAGTTCTGTGATATGAGTAGTAGGTGGTCATTCCCTTGACGGATATGGACCTCTGGAACCTGGAGCCTCTTAACCCTCACCATAATCACTACCCCAAGGGCCGCAAAGAGAGAAATTTATCCCCACACCAACAACCTACTATTTCAAGAGCCTCTCCCAAGAACACTCCTACGATGCATATCCAAATGATGATGTGGTAAGGGATGTTAGATTCTACCACCCATCAGCTATTTCACAGTAGCCACCATGTAGAGCTCACACCAGTTCATGTTAGTGCTTCCATGTGAAGCAACACCAGGATGAAGAATTTTTGGTTTAAACCACTACTCAACGTGCTTTGGTCTGGAAGACCTGAGGTCAACGTCAATCCTGGGATTAGGAAGACACCATTTAGGGGGGTCATTTTATAATGTTTCAACGGACCATTCCACCACAAATGAATACTATCAGATCCTTGTTATTACACAGTAGGTATCATTTATGCATAAATGAGATCAAGAAAATAGCCACTACATGGGTAGGATTTGATGACTCTTCTAGTCACTAGAAAGAACTTCAACTATCATGGGATGACTCATGATGAACAGATCCAGTGTGGATGTCATCCCTATATCATTTTCAGCTAGAGAAGAGGTCCAACATGCTCCCAAACATCAGAAGGAGGTCCTCCCCATGTTACCAGCATCTTCCAAGTGGAGGACTTCATAATATTATTATAATCCTACAAGGATTTCCTCCCATTCACATTATCTTATTTATAAAAATTTACCCTATATCATAGGTTCTCAATGTGAAGGCCCTCCCAACATCATCACTGGCCCCATCATTGGTCCTCCCAGTATTAGTGTTGACTAGTGTGATAGTTCTATTTTCCCCATCAAACATAATCATTGAGGTCATCCCCATATTATATCAAACTTCTGTGGAGTTCCACCCCACCCTGGAACTCCTCACTATAGTGTTCCTCCGAACACGTCATCAAACAGACATAGATGACCTCCTTGGGTTTCATTCGTCATATTTTTGGGTGCTCCTCACACCACATCTCCCCAATTCAGAGGCCCACTTCACTCCTAATCCAACACACAATTAGGTCCCCCTATGTAACGAATATACACTTCCCTAATGATCCATCCCATGGTAAAATGGTTAGTCATCGCTACTGGAGTAATTACTGGGAGAAATTCCAAACTATCATCTACCTAGTTCACTTTTCATATTCTAAAGAACTGTATGACTTGATGATTGAAACATCCAAAAATCCAATGAATCTGGGTCTAGGGTGGTAACCTATTGTGTGAGATTGTGCCTCCCCAAAAGTGAGACACACCTGAACCATGAAGTCCTTCGTAGGTACTTGTAGGAGGAGGAAGATTAACCTCCCTTCCAGGGTCTTATTTTCCCTCCCTATCTACCATCACAATTTTCATTCTATGCCTTGACACAAGTTCATTAAGAGTTATTCTAGGGCACAATATATGTTGGTATTCAACCAGATCGACCACCAACATCTTTGTCCTTTACACATGTAGCAGTGGTTAACCCTCCGTCCTATTGGGAAATGATGATGAAATTTGTATTTTCCCCCTGAGAGATGACCAAGCCCACAATAGCATTCATGATCATGAAGTGTTCTATACTCCATTCAATATACCATGAAAACTATCTACATTTGATACATTGTAGGATTCTTATTTACCCTTAGTTGAATAATAGGAAAACCAAGGGACAAAACCTGATCTTGAGCAGAGATGTATGTGGTACATTATCACAGGATACAAGTTATCTGAGATGTTATATCTGACCATGACTTTGGATATCGACATTCTAGAATCTATTACCTAGGATGAATACATGTGATTCCTTCGGGCCATCTGGGTGACACATTTCTACCTCTAGAATTTTCAGTTGTTTTGTTAGGAGATTTGAGAGCACATTGACGACATCAAACTATAATGCCATATGGTTGACTTAACCAAACTTCATGTGGTATAGAACCCTGAATAACCTAACTATCACCACAATATTCATTAAATATTCTTTCACATTATCCTTGTTCTATAATGAATTATGAATGAGGTGTCTCTATGTGTTTTGATCTGGCGATGAGGGTATCATGCTTCTCTCTACATAAGCCGTATCCTGTGACATCTAGACCTACTCAATGACGATGAGGATATACATTAAAGTGTAGTCATAGTAAATATATCACAAGATATCACACATAATGAGATAGAACATGTAGGAGGATTTGAAGCAGATGAACCACCCCATGGGTCAACACAACGTTCGCTAGACCCCCCCCCCATATTGTCAGTTTACATCTAAGGGATATGATTGGCCTTTTGGAGCCCTATGGTACATTATTTTTTGGTCGAGACCCTAATATGTGAAAAGAACCATGAATGTCTTCTATGAATTCTGAATCATAGGGTTTACTTATGATGATAGAGGTTGATCCGTCCATCCATTCCATGATGAAGTAGGTTGCTGAACAAAATGTATGATTGATGATATTCTTCATATGTTCCTTATAGGAGGGAATCTAGATTACTATGATCTGTGGTACGTTCACTTCCATTATCCAATGAGGCATCATGGGAAACCACTATTCCTATTAACATTTTTCTTTTCATTGATTTCAACAACACTACAGACAACAGTAAAGTAGAAACCACATTTTATAGATAACATATATGGTATGCATCACTAAATTGTCTAGAAATGCATGCAAAGCCTCTTCAGCACACAGATTATGTGGTTCCCCCAATCGTTCCATTAGTTAATCTAGCTTCACAACAATATTCTATAGTTTCTCCATGAGTAGCTGGGCATGTCATAGAATTTGAAGAGTCTGTAAACCCATGGGTGGTTAGGAATCCCCATCATGGAAGAAATAACGGCTACTGTTCCCCGAGGACTATTGTCATTATCTGCATCGAGGCCCTTGAAACAAGATAGGTGTTGATCCCACCTGATAGAATGTCATATCTGATATGGGGAGATGATATTCCAACACCCCCATGTTTTGAGAATCTAACTTTGGGCATCTTCAATAAGTTGGGTGTCCCACAGCAAAATCTAGACCAATTTATTTTAAGATATGGACCCATGCTTTGAACTCCAACACATCAAGAAACTACCAAGATACGGTGTATTGAAAAAATAATATAAGGACATGTGTTCATACCATATAGCTATTTACCCATTGGCTTCACATCTGGTGGGGATGATCTTCATAGGAAGTTTCCAAATCAATTCTGCTCCACCACGTGGAAGACTAGTATTACGGACCACTTCTTGTGAAAACAATTACCAGATGAGTGAGTCATAAAATATTTCATAATGTAGAAGGGACTAAAATACTCACCCAACAAGTCATTGATTCATGAAAAACTATTTATGATGTGTGTGGGGGAATGTAAAGACTCGTTTGATTCCCTCTCTAATAACTCAATACTTCCAATGTCGATTCTGATATGTTTCTGACAAGGCACATCTCCTTGATGAAGTCATGATGTAGGCCTAGTAGGCACAATAAATTTCTACCACTGATCATGTATGTAATATTTTTGGGTTATAAACTACATTTTATGCACATTTAAAGGCCCCCATTCCAATAAAATTGTTAATGTTAGATCTCCATCCAATAATCTCTCAATGTAAATCAACCATCGACACATCCTCTACCTAGAAACTTTCCACCTCATTATTAGTCAGTTCCACCTCACTATGAACTCCCACCTTGGTGGGACAATCATATTCCACCATTTATATAGGCTCCGGCCCATCATCAGGGATTGGATCCCAGAGTTTTCTTCTCAGAACAGAGAAATGTGACATAATCATTTGACGAGGTTCAGATCTAAGGATATCTCTAGATTTCTATAGATATGGGAATCATAAATTTTATAAAAATAATGAGGCCCCAGTTGTCCGATCATACTGATCCCCCAACTATTTCCCATATCACTGATTCCATGGAAATACTATAAATGCAGTTTTATGTTTTCATGGATTGGATCCATGAAAATATTTGACAATGATGTAGTCATATTGTGTCCTTCATTGGATCTAGTTGAATTTGTTTCTGAAAAATGATAGTGATAGTGAAGGTCAATTATAGCAGGTCTCCTACTACAATTCATAGAAGTATGATGATTGGTTAGCATGAAGAGCAACTTCATGTTCCAATGGTTCCGTCTATGATTTTTTTAATCATCCTGATCTATCGAAAGTGTTCGTGAATCCTCTTATTTCTACTTTTTTAACAACATGTCAACAATATTCTTCCCCAAATAGTAGTCTCTAATATTTTATTGGAAAGAAGAGTGACATGTAGATGATGAATCCATTCCATAATATTAGAGACTTCATGCTCCCAAAGATGGGAGTCACCCCTATAACTCTCCCTTTTCTGAAAGATAGCCCAATTAATGATTGGGAGTAGGCCTCAATGAACTTCATGGAACTACTGGACACTTATATGGTTCCTCGTGAGGAGATTTCCAGAATGACCCACTTATTATTCCACATCATTTCAATCGTCGATGAACCCATGGGTACGTGAGTCATCAGAATGCATGGGATTGTGCTTCATGCATAGACATGCACACCAATGATACTAGATGAATGTTTTTTTTAGAGTTCAACTCATGTAGTCCTCTCATCATGGGTTATCAAATTGTCTATAACCGCCATCCTTGATGTTCAGCCATGCGGAGCCACTACTACCATATCGTTATTATACACATTCATCCATGGCTAGATCTGTAACGACCCAATCCTTTGGTAATGAAAATCCCTCATGATCTAATTAAATGTCTTAATATGTGAAATGGTTATAAAACATATGCAGTTCTTTTGATTTTGGATTTTAAAATACCATTATGAATTTCGACGGATGCTTTTGTACCCGTTTAACAGTGATCACATGATTCGTATAAATATGGTCTTTACCAAATCCAATCTACTAAGACAAAGGAAGTGATGGCCTCATCCTGCAGAATGTCTCCATATGAAGACCATTTTTTCGGAGATCGTAAAAGTGGTGGCGTCAATGGGATTCTCCCTTTAACTAGACCAAGACAAGCTTCAACGGACTATGCAGGAACCAAACATCCTATGAGAGAAGTGGGAGTTTATTGAGATCACCACACGAGCATTGTTATCTGAGCCACCCCAATAGTCTTTCACCATCGCACACCTCACCCTTCAGTCTTATGCGGGTGTTTTAAGGGGTTATTTTACAAGACCCTAGTACTATTGATATGTACATTAATTTTTTTATTTAATAAGGAATATACTTTAATTTTATTATAGTTACATTGTAAATAGTTTTTAATCCAGAAATAGTATTTTTAGTTAATATACAACTAAGAAATCAATTTTGATGAATTAATGGATTTTTTAGTTTTAAATAATATTTTAATAAAATTATAATAATATTATTATTATTAAAATATGTTTTATTAAATATAATTTATCTTATAATTTTATGAATGCAATTGTAATATTTATTAAGGTTCGAAAGCCATTTTTGCCAAACCACGTCAATTTTCAATTATTGTTGAATTTTATTTTAAAAGTGAAAATTAGCAAATATAAAAAATTATTTAAATAAAATAAATACTATTTTGGGAATCAGGTCGTTGAAATTATCCAACGGTGAATTTTTCATAATTTTCTGAGACAGTTAAATTTTTGCGTAAAAATTAAATACCCTTTAAATATATAATGTGTTTTATGACATCGTAATGACCCAATAGTGATGTAATAAAATAATATACGCTTTATATTTGGCCAATATATGTTTTACCAATAAATTAATGTGATTGTGGGTGTGTTCGACATATTTTACAAATCACTAATTAACCCTTTAAGACTTATTAAACATCTTGTCTTTTTAAAATTTTTATCATGGTAGTGTGACTCACCTCCACATAAGAAACCCAATTATTTTAAGAATTTTGGACTTTTTCCATATAAAATATTGTTTTCCACATCCCTTTTTCAAAAAAAAGTGTAAAAATCGTGGTCTGTTTTCCGGTTTGCATTAGTTTAATGTGAGGTGTCCCAAACCTAAATATTAAATAATTTCCTCACCTTTCCTTAATAAACCAACCCAATATACAACTTTCTCCTCACTCGAAGCCTCTGGAGTTCGTCAAACCTCTTACCTCTTATCTATATAATCCTCCCAAGGTGCCCCAAGCTCCCATGAAGCCTCCCTCAAGCCTCTCTCAAGCCTTTGGAAGCACACCTCCAAGTATGTGTTTTTCTTCCATTATAATTTTTGTCCAATTTTTTTTATGTTGTTATGCCCATTTAATTTCCCTTATAAATGTTGGGGTATGGTTTTTCAACTTCCCCATACTTACGTCTTTATTTTTGAATTATGGGAGACCCATTTTTCTCTCATTAAATGCCTCCCATGTACACCTGTTACTATGCCGAAATTCCAAAAAAATTCCCTCTCCTCATTTACATTAAAGAAATTCTTTTGTATCATCAATCTGAATTCCATTAAATTTGTTGGGAAATGTAGCTATATGACCCCATTAATTTCCATGTAATGTAAATATGATGAGACACCCCTTTCTATCTCATCAACCATTTTTATGAGTTCTTATGTCATGCCGTTATGATGCCGAAATTTTACCACGTATTTCCAAGCCAAATTCATTATGTAGTGAATACCATGCCCATTTCTATATCAAGAGTATTCACCATTATGCACATTTACATATTGTTTGAAGTGTTTCATATATGTATTCCACATTCATTTATCATGTAATAAATGATTATGTTAATTGATTCATTGTTTTATGATCAATGTGGCGCACTAATGCATGAAATAAAATGTTTAAGAAGGGTGCACCCGGATAGTGCACCAACGCATTGAGTAAAGTATAGTATCATGATACATTATGTGCAGTGGGTGGTGACTTGTGCTAATTCAGGTGTAACGAGTTTTTACTCATGCTTCATGTGCAATGAGGGTTTACCCATGCTTTATGTGCAATGATCCTTCGCTCATGCTAATTCTATTTTCAGATTTGTTACCACATTTCCATGTTATGATTATCATGCATTACCATGCCTTTAGGTTTATTCTTATCTTGTGATCTATTTATAGGCCTATTTTCAAACATGTATTGTATTTCTCATGTTATTTCCTATTTATTCCCTTACTGGACTTTGTTTCTCACCCTTTTATTATGCATGTTCTCAGGTTATCCCATGCAATGCTAAGTAGAAGGGAATGTAGTGGTCATGTAAAGATAGTTTTCAATAAAGATGTTGCATGTTTCATGTTTTATGTTGTTATGTAATGATCCTAATCCCCAAAGACACTATAACTCTTGATCTTCTATTTTTTATCAAGTGAATTTCATGTAACAAATTATGTATAATGGTGTAATAAAAGAGTAGGGTTGTCATAGTTGGTATCAGAGTATAGGTTTAATTTTTTTTGGGTTTAGGATTAGAAAATCCTAGTGAATCCGTAGAGACAACAATATGTATAATAAAAACATCCCTATGTTTTGGTGAGTATGGAGTTAGTGGTTTATCAATAAAATACATCCCTCACTAGATAAGAGCTAATAGAGGCAGCTCTGGCACAGATGTATCGTAGGGGTAAAACCCAAAGACACCATTTTGATCTAGACTCGAACGTGAACTCATGCACGACAATGGGACTTGATGCGCTCTTGGTTATGACACTCCTTGGGGATATGCTTTGGTAGATTTTTTAGCATAGTAAAAACCATTATTAGGGGTAAAAAAAATTCCATAAGAATATACGTTAATAAATTGATCGGGGATAAGCTAGATTTAATCCTAAGAAATAACAAGTTAGGGTATACTTCTTCATTATAAGTTTATACTTTTATGTTCAATGATTCCTTTTTAAAAATAATGTTTAAGTATTTAAAACCTCTAATTAGAAATTCTTTTTAATATTTAATGGTGGGAAATAAATTAACTTGTTCCAAAAACCAATGTTATAGGCAATGTGAAGATTTCCCTAATGATATGCTTGATATTATGGGAGCGGGTGCACAGAACTTCATGACAATACTTTATTAGCCGGCCCGAGTTATGAATAATAACTTGAATCAGGCAAGAGAATGTTCTCCGTCCATGGAAAGAGAATGTTGTCGTATAATTCTTCATGCGGAAAAGGCCTCCCATATATAGCGGATCTTCTGATCCCCTCCTTGTGGAACAATGGAAGAACTCCATTGTGAAGATATTCTCCGTCCTCTATTGTTTGGAAGTGGAAAAAGTTTTACTGGAGGATTATCATTTTGATGGGGAAGCTGATCAGTGGTGGACACTGATCAAGAATACAAAGTCACAAGAGGAAATTGATTCCATGAGTTGAGAGGAATTCAAGAGGATGTTTATCAACAAATATTTTCCTCGAAACCTCCATCTCAAGATGGAAGAAGAGTTCCACGGACTAAGAACAAGGAAGATGAGTCCATTGGGGCGTATGAAGCAAACATTACAAAGATTTTAACGAATGCCTCTGGCATTTTCTTGAACACCGAAAGAAAGGTGGATCGCTTCTTTAGAGAACTAAAGCCGAGTCTAAAAAAATCATTGGAAATTCAAGACTTCGATAGTTTGGAGGATATTGTCTGTTGTGCCCTCATGTTTGAAATTGATATTGGAGACTCTCAGTGGTCTCACGGGCCCAGTGACAAAAAGCGGAAAATGGAGAACAACATGGGTGGTCCATCAAACAAATCCCCTGATGGAAAGAAGCTTGACTTTCCCAATTGCAAAAATTGTGGGAAGAAACATCCTGGTAACTGTCTCAAGGGAACCAGGAATTTCATAAAATGTAGAGAATTTGGTCATCTAGCCAAGAACTGGCGAAGGGATATGAGAAATCCAACTAATGTTGTAGAAGAAAGGAATGTTTAGATCCACAATCAGTCATCTGTGTAGTGTTACAACTGCAAGGAGCTTGGTCATTATGAAAACAATTTCCCTATGTCGAGGGTTGTCGGAGGCAATAAACAACAACCTATGAGGCAACAATGAAGGGATTATGCTATCACTACCGCCGAAGTGAACCCCGACAATGAAGTAGTGACAGGTATGCTATTTATTCATTCATGAATAGTGAAGGTTGTTTTTTATTAATGTTCGACACATTCTTTGATATCTCGAAAGTTTAGTAGAACAGTCCCAACACCACCACAATCCGTTGAAGTAAAGATGTCAGTGAGTACAGAAAATGGGGAAATCATTGCATCCCATGAATATAACTCCTCCCTTGTCATAATCTGTGGATTGAACTTCCCGGTGAACCTCTTCATACTCCCTCTAGTGGAATCTCATTCAATTCTTGGCATGGATTGGCTTTCCTTATATTGAGCTAAGATAAATTGTCGTGAGAGGGAAATCACTCTCCATGTGGAGAATCAGCCCCCGATTCTTTACAAGTTCAAGGAGGAAGATGAATCTTCTTTAGCTCCATCATCACAAGCGTGGATATTACTGCCCTATGAGCATGCGTATCTGGCACAAATGATTGAGTCAAAGGAAGCAACCATCTTTAAAGACATGCCTATTGTGAGGGAATTCATGGAAGTGTTTCACGAGTACATTCATGGTCTTCCTCCTAGAAGAGATGTTGAGTGCTCAATTGAACTTATATCGAGGGCATTGAGAATATCCAATAATCCATATAGAATGGCTGGTGTGGATCTCGAAGAGCTGAAGAAACAACTAAAGGTGAATCTGAAGAAAGGGTTTATACACCCAAGTGCTTCACCATGGGTTGCACCAGTCTGCTTCGTCAAAAAGAAGGATTGATCAATGTGCCTTTGCATCGATTATCATGAGCTCAAAAAAATAACAATAAAGAACAAGTATCCACTCCCACAAATTGATGACTTGTTTGATCAGCAACATGGATCACAATACTCTCTAAGGTGGATTTGCGGTCGGGATATTATCAAGTAAGGGTGAAGAAGGAAGATAACCCTAAGACTACTTTTCATATAAGATTCAGGAACTATGAATTCATAGTAATGCCTTTAGGACTCTCTAATGATTCAACAATCTTCATGGAATTGATGAATAGAGTCTTTAGAGAATACCTCAAGGAGGATAATGAGAGCATCTAAGAACTATAATAAAGGCCTTGCAGGAGGATAAGATCTATTCCAAGTATAACAAGTGTAAAATCTGGTTGAAGGAGGTATCATTCTTGGGCCATATCATCACAAGAAATGGGATATCACTGGATCCCTCCAAAATAGATCCAATTGGGGGATGGAAGATGACATCATCGGTAACTGATATATGCAGCTTCTCAGGGTTTGATAGATATTATCGATGATCTGTGAGAAATATCTCATGATTTTCCAACCCTCTTATAAAGATAACTAAGAAGAAGTAAAGTTCTCTTGGAGTGATGAATGCAAAGAAAGAATTATGGAGTTGAAAATGAGCCTTATCACGGTGCTCGTTCTCACATTACCCACAAGTGGAGATCATTTTGTGGTATTCAGTGATGCTTTGAAGAAGGGAATGTGATATGTGTTGATGGAAAATGACAAAGTCATTGCTTATTCATCCAGGAAATTTAATGTTCATGAACAAAACTATCCAACACATGACCTCGAGCTGGCTACAGTGATCTTCGCTTTGAAAATTTGGCGGCATTATCTCTTTTGGGAGAAGTGTGAAATATATATGGACCAAAAAATCCTGAAGTATATATTGACACAGTAAGAGTTGAATATTTTCCAATAAAGATGGTTAGAGCTGATCGAAGACTATGACTACTCAATCCATTACCACCCTAGGAAAGAAAATGAGGTGGAAGATGCTCATGGTAGAAAGGATCATGCATCTTTAACAATGATGAAAATTGAAAAGGATCCAATATTTTTAGATTTTCATAGGATGGTCATGGGAATCATTAAGTGAGGAACATCATTAACCCTTTCTAAAATGATTGTTCAACCATCCCTCTTGGAGAGAATAATGGATGCTCAAAGAAAAGATGTGGAAATTCAGAAAAGGTTGGAAGCTGGTAGAAATGGGAAATCCACTAATTTCAAAGTGGATTGTGAAGGAGTTTTATGATTTGAGATGAGAATATATGTACCATCCGATCCAGAGATAAATAAATAGCTATTTAATGATTCACATAGCCTGACCTTCTATATCCACCCAGGGAGCACAATGATGTATCGAGATCTCCCGAAAAACTTTTTGTGGGAAAATATGAAATGGGAGATTATCGAATATACTTCAAAGTGTCTGGAATGTCAACTAGTGATGGCTGAGAGACAAAAGTCTAAAGGGATGACACAACCACTACCCATGCCAGCATGGAGGGGGAGAACATCACCATGGACTTTGTCACTGGAGTTTCGAAAACATCAAAAGGCAACAATGTAGTGTGGGTTTTTGTGGATAATCTTAAAAAGACTACACACTTCATTGCAATTAGGGAGGATTTCTCATTAGATCAACTAGAACATGTATATTTCAGGGAAGTGGAATGGCTGCATAGAGTACCACTCTCTATTATGTCCGATTGAGATCCAAGATTCACCTCTAAGTTTTGGGAGAGTCTTCAACAAGTTCTGAATTCTGAACTGAACTTCAGTACGAACTATCATCCTCAAACTGATAGTCAATCCCAGCAGACTATCCAATCACTTGAGGAAATGTTGGGAGCATGCTCAATGGACTTTAAAGGAGGATCAGATCAATATCTTCCTCCATTTGAGTTCTCTTCTAATAACAGTTTCCACTCAAGCATCCAAATGGCACCATATGAAGCCCTTTATGGGAAAAGGTGCAAAACACCGACGTGTTGGGATGTGGTCAGTGAGCGTAAGCTGCTTGGACAAGAAATGGTCGAATAAATGGTATAGAAGGTGAAAATCATTCAGCAACATATCAAGGAAGCCCAAAGTCGATAGAAGAGTTATGCAGATAACCGTCGATGAGACCTTGAGTTTAAAGTTGGAGACATGGTATTTCAACGCATATCACCATGGAAAAAGTCCATGAGGTTCGAAAGGATAGGGATGTTAAATCCAAGGTACATCATCCCCTTCGAGATTCTTGATCGTTTCGGGGCTGTGGCCAATCGACTTTCACTTCCACCTACCATTGCCAAAGTGCACGATGTCTTTCATGTTTCCATCTTAAGGAAGTACATACTGGACCCTTCGGATGTACTCTCTTCAGAGGTGGTATAGTTAGAGGACGATATTTCTTATGAGGAGACACCAGTGAAGATCTTAGATCTTAGAGAAAAAGTACTACGAAATAAGACAATGCTCCTCGTCAAGGAGTTGTGGAGAAACCACAAGTTTGAAGAAGTGAGATGTGAATTAGAGGAAGTGGTAAAGTAGAGTTACCCACATTTGATTTAGTGTGGGAGAAGGAAATTTCAAGGGTGAAATTTCATAAGTGGGGAAGATTGTAATGACCCAAACCTTTGTTAATGAAAATAGATCTCAATAAAATTAAATGCCTTAATATGGGAAATGGTTATACAACATATGAACTTATTTTGTTTTTGGATTTAAAAATACCATTAGGAATTGTGACCGTTGCTTTTGTAGTCATTGAAAAGGGATCACATGATTAGTGTAAATATGGAATTTAATTAATCCAATTTACTCAGACAGTGGAAGCGATGGCCTCATCCACTAGAATTTCTCCATACAAAGCCCATTTGTCATAGCTCGGAAATGAGGTGGTGTCATTGGGCTTTGCTCTTGACCAAGCCCAAGCCGAGAATCAACATGTGATGCTCAAATGGAACCGCCTATGAGAGAAGTGGAAGTTGATAGAGATCACCACTCTAGCAATGTTATCTGAGCCTCCACAATAGTCTGTCACTATCGCAAACCTCACCCTTCGGTCTTATGTTGTTGTTTTATGGGGTTATTTTACTAGACCCTTGTACTATGGCTATGTACATTACTTTTGTTATGTAATAATGAATAAACTTTCATTTTATTATTGTTACGTTGTAAATAGTTTTTAAAGCACAAATAATATTTTTAGTTAATAAACAACTAAGAAATTTTATTTGATGAATTAATGGATTTTTTATTAAATATTATTTTAATAAAATATTATTATTATAATTATTATTAAATTAATTTTTATTAAATATTTATTATCTTATAATTTTATGAATGCAATTGTAATTTTTATTATGGTTCGAAATCCATTTTTGTCCAAACCCGTGAATTTTCGGTAAATGTTGAATTTTATTTTAAATGTGAAAATTAACATATTTATAAAATTATTAAGTTAAAATAAATATTATTTCTGGAATTAGGATGTCAAAATTTTCCAACAATTAATTTTTCATAATTTTCTGAGACAGTCAAATGTTTGGGTAAAAATTAAATACCCTTTAAATATATAATTTGTTTTATGACATCATAATGACAAAATAGTTATGTAATAAAATACTATATGCTTTATGTTATGCCAATATATGTTTTACCAATATATTAATGTGATTTTGGGTGTGTTTGACTTATTTTACAAAGCATTAATGAACCCTTTAAGACCTATTAATCATCTTGTCTTTTTAAATTGTTTTCCATTGGAGTGTCACTCACCTCCACATAAGCAACCCCATTATTTTAAGAATATAGGAAATTGGCCATAAAAAATATTTTTTCCACTTTAATTTTCCAAAAACCATGTGTATAAACTAGGGGCTGGTTTGTGGGTTGGACTAGTTTAATGTGAGGTGTCCCAAACCTAAATAATATAGAATTCCCTCATCTTTCCAATAAAAACCCACCCAATCTCCCACTTTATCCACAATCAAAGCCTTTATATTTCGTACAACCTCTACCCTCATCTCTCTAAAGTGTACCCATGTTTCCACAAGATCCCAAGAGGCCTCCCTCATGCCTCTCTCAAGCCTTTGGAAGCACACTTCCAAGTAAGGGTTTTTCTTCCATTCTATTTTTTGACAAAATTTAATTATGTTGTTATGCCCTTTTAATATCAATTATAAATGTTGGGGTATGCTTTCACACCTCCCCCATAATTCCCTCTTTATGTTTGAATGATGGGAGACACCTTTCTCTCTCATTAATTGCCTCCCATGTACACATGTTACTATGCTGAAATTTTGAAAAGAATTTTCCTATCCTCATTTACATTTAAGAAATTATTTTGTGTCATGAATATAAATTACATTAAATTTGTTGGGACATGTATCTATATGACCCCCTTACTGTTCATTTCAAGTAAATATGTTGAGACATCCCTTTCTGTTTCATTAAACATTTTAAGGAGTTCTTATGTCATGCAATTATGCAGCCAAAATTGCCCCGGGTCTTTTCATGCGAAATTCATTGTGTAGTGAATACCATTCCCATTTCTCTATCAAGTGTATTCACATTTATCCACATTTACTTATTGTTTAATGAGTTTCATGTATGTATTACACGTTCTTTTATCTTGGAATAAATGATTATGTTGAATGATTCAATGTTTTTTGATGCATGTAGAACATTTATTCATGAAATAAAATGTTTACGAAAGGTAGGCCCCAATAGAGCTCCAATGCATTGTGTAATGTATAGTATCATGATACGTTATGTGAAATGGGTGTTGAATCATGCTAATTAAAGTGCAATGAGGTTTTACTTGTGATTCATGGGCAATGAGGGCTAACTCATTCTTTTTGTGTAGTGAGCCTTAGCTCATGATAATTTCATGTTAAGAGTGGCTTCCACATTTCCATTTTATAATTATTAGTATTTATCATGAATTTATGATTATTCTTCTCTTGTGATCTATTTATGTTCCTATTGTCTTACATGTATTGTATTTCTCATGTTATTCCATGTTTATTCTCTTACAAGGCTTTGTTGCTCACCCTTTTCTTATGCTTATCCTCAGGTTATCCCATGCAATGCTAAGTACGATGGAATGTAGTGGTCATGTAAAGGATGTTTTCAATAAATATTTTGCATGTTTCATGTTTTAAGTTGTTATTTAATGATATTATGATTATTCTATATTAGAATTTTCAAGGAATTGTAACCTTGACACCTTCAATGTTTTATAAAGATTCATTAGCACTCATACTCCAATGCTTCTTACTATTGCTGAACCTAAAACCAGCTTTTCCTCTAGATTACATCAATCCCCTTCTGGATGTTCTTTTCTGAGGTCTTGTAATAATGGAGAATCTACTGATTATTTATGGTTATTTTCTAATTCTTCTTCGCTTAATGTTAGTATTTTTAACAGCTCGAACCAATCAATAACATGTGAATACATATTCGATAATATACATATACACTCTAATTTATTTTATGCCTATTCAAGATACCAAGATAGAAGGGATATTTGGAATGATCTCACCTATCTTAAATATTATATTAATCATCCCTGGTTTATTATTGGCGACATTAATGCCATTATGGCCCTGAGTGAAAAGCTTGGCCCTTCACATGCTCCTATCTCCTATAGGGAATTCCATACTTGCATTGAAATGAATAATATTTCAGAGATCAATCTCTTGGGAGACAAATTTATTTGGTATAGGAAACATTATAATAGAATTGTGACCAGTAAACTTGATAGAACCATTGCCAATGTACATGTCCTAGATAAATGGGATAACATTTCTAGCATTACTCTTGTGAGGATTGCCTCAGATAACCATCCCATCCTTCTTTCCTTCTCTCATAAACCTAATAATCATAAGGCCCCTTTTAGAAATAACATTGCATGGTCATCTGACCCAGAATGCATAAACATCATTAATAACACTTGGATTAATATGTATGGGAAATTTTATCAATTTTCTCTCCCGGTGAAGTTAAAAATTCTTAAACTAACTCTCAAAAGCTGGTGTAAGTCCAAGGTAAGCTAAATGGACAAAACCATCAACCTCTTAAAAAAGGAGCTTCTTCAATTCGAAAATACTAATTCTACTTCATACATTGTTTAAGACTCTCTACATGAAATCAACATATCCTCCAAACTTATCTCTCTGCTCAACTTTAAAGACAATATTCAAAAGAAACTCATTAAATCCAAATGGCTTAATGATGGAGATAGGAATAATAAATCCTATAATTCCCTTCACAGAATCAGAAAAGCCTATTTTCCCCTATCCTATATTAGATATGGGGATAAGATTATTGACACCGATGAAAGTATTACTAACCATATTTTTTCTCACTTTCACAATATCTTTAATGGTGCTAGTATTGACAACGACCTTATGCCGAACATCATTCCTTACCTAGTTAATAGTGATGATAACACCTTGTTTAACCGTATCCCCCTGGACCATGAAATTAAAGACACTATATTTAGTTTAAATCTAGACAGTGCCCCTGGGCCGGTTGTATTTTATAATGGTTTTTATCAAAATCACTGTGATGTTCTTCAAAAGGATATTTGCAGTGTGGAAAAAATCTTTCTTCTCTAGAGGCATTATCCCACATGGGCTTAATTCCCAATTTCTTTTCCTCACTCCCAAGATCGAGAATGCGGATAACATTCAAAGATTCCATCCCATTACTCTCATTAATTACCTTTTAAAAATAATAAATTAATTAATTTCCAATCGAATTGCGTCCATTAGTAATCTAATTGTTTCTTGGAACCAATTTTGGTTCATAAAAGGCAGATCTACTCAAAACTTCATATTTCTTGCCTCTAAAGCCACCAATATTCTTAACAGAAAGAATATGGGTTGGAATGTTTCTATTAAACTGGATATTGCTAAGACCATTGACACCATTGATTGAATCATCATGTATAAAGTCCTCCGGCAATTTGGATTCAATGAAATTATTATTAATTGGATCTCATCTTTGATCAATTCAGCCTACATCTCTGTTCTAAGAAATGGTTCTCCTAAAGGCTATTTCAATTGTTCGAAAGGAGTGTGACAGGGTGATCCTCTCTCATCTATTATCCTCTCAATCTCTGAAGACTACCTAAGTAGCCTAATCTCTCAAGAGATTGATAAAGGGTCTATAAAACCTATTTTTACTTCCGGAAAATTTAATGCTCCCTCACACTTTCTCTATGCTGATGATATAATTCTTTTTACTCATGGGATAAAAGAAACATTATGGCTCTGAAAACCATCCTTATTCACTACCAAGAAGTCTCTAGTCAATATATCAATTGGAATAAATCATACATCTTTTATAGCAAGGACTATTCTCCAGGGAGGAAACGTACCATTACTAATGATTTAGGTGTTAATGAAGGCTCTCTCCATTTCACTTACCTTGGAGTGCCCATTTTCTGGGGCAGAAGAAAAGCGAATTACTTTTCCCTCATCACTGATCAAATGCTTCATCATCTTTCTTCCTGGAGGGGTACAAATCACTCTATGGCTGGGAGAATTTGTTTTGTTAAATCGACCATTGTTTCAAAAATGTTTTACTCAATGATGATCTATAAATGGCCAAAGAGTCTATTAAAACACATCAATACTGCTATTAAAAATTTTCCTTGGACTGGTAGTACGTTGGAGAGAAAACTGGTGACAGTCCCCTGGACCTCCTGTTGCAAACCTATTGATAAAGGGGCAATAGGCATTAAAAATCTCTCTAACTTTATTGAATATCTTCAAGCTAATTTACATGGAATCTCATTCATAACATCTCTCCTTCTACGAATTTTCTTAGGACTCGATTTTTGATAAACATAGAAATAATAACTCTCACTTCCTTACGTCCTCTATATGGCCCTCCATCAAAAACCCTTTTAATTCTATTATGACAGACTCTAGATGGATGGATAATAATAAATCTAATCTAAAATTTTGGATTGATAACTGGACTGGTGTTCCTCTGACCTCTTTGATGGGCACCAACTTTTCTCCCCCCCCCCATTCTCAGGACTCTATTAAAATGGTCATGCTTATGCAAAACCCCGGTCTACCTGAGTATTTTAATCAAATTGTCAACAACTACCACTTCATTACTATGAATGATTTACTTGTTTGGGAACCTGCCCATAATGGGATTCTTGATTCCAAAAATTACTACAAACATTTTTACAATAACGTTGACCATGAATTTTCGTGGTTAAGTAATTTCAATAATTCTTGGTTAAAACCCTCGAGGTTTACACTTGTCCAGAGGATTTCTCATAATATAATTCCCAGAGATAATTTTCTACAAACTTTTGTGGACCATTCTATGTTCAAAATTCCGCATGTGAAATCAACATCGCGAGGATTTTAATCATATATTTCTTTATTGTGACACAAAAACTCCTCTTTGGCATTACATTCATGACATTTTTGAGTGCATATGGTATTTTTGGGATTCCATTATCATGCAGATTAAATGATGCTTGGACTTATCTATTTTCCATCAAATCAAAAATCTTTTGGTTGCTGCTGTTTCAGAGCTTCATCATGTAATCTGGCATGGTATAAATGATTTGATTTTTCGTAATACCTATTTTAGAATTAATGAAGGAACAGCGAGAATCCACATGGCCATTCGAGAGGTGACTTTGATCCAAAAAGACCATTACAACAACTCGGTTCACAACTTTGAGATCCTCTGGCGAGTTGGCGTGGAGGGGAAATATCCTGACCCTATGTTTACTCTTGATGTGTTTTGGCTCTCACCCCCCCTAGTCTGGATTAATGTCAATTTGTATGGAGCCTCTAAAGGAAACCCTGGTCCAGCGGGCTTTGGTTCTATATACGAAAATCATTTAGACCAGACGCTTGGCTGCTTCTATGGCTCCTACGGTTTCTCAACATCCCTGGACGCTGAGATGATGGTCTTCAATCATGCCATTTCTTTTACCAAGCGTCACAACTGGAACTACATCTGGATTGAGAGTGACTCCACTACCATCATTCAGGCTATTTGGAACGGTACCATCCACCTTTCTTGGACTTTCACTTTACGTTGGATGGATTGCTTGAACTCTCTGGTTGGTCTTAGCTTCATCGCCACCCACACCTACCATGAAGCTTACAGGATTGTTGTTGGGATTGTCAATTTAGGTGTTACCCATTATCTACATTAGAGGGATGATATTCCTCCAGAGTTACTCCTGCTTTATGTTAGGGATGTTCACAAAATTCCAAATTTTAGACTTCTGTAACCTTTTTTCTCGATAATATTTGGTGTTTTGGTCTTTGACCAGAACACTACCTTTAAAATAAAAAATAAATACCTCTCAATCTTCTATGTTGTATCAAGTGAAGTTCATGTAATAAATTATGTTTAATGGTGTAATAATAGAGGATGGTTTTCATAAGAACTCAGTCATATGATTGTCATTCAGTTGTCATTTTTCATGTTTCATCTAGTGCGCAACATGATATACATAGCACGAGATATAATTACCCCATTTTACCACCATTTCTCATCATAAATCATACCTCATTGTGTATTACTGGTTGAATAATTGTGTGACAAGAAAAGATCTTTGTGGTTCTTAAGAATATTTTCATCATTCCAAAAATGATTTTTTACCACAAGGTCTTTTTATTTTATGAATATTGGCACAAAGTTATCAGAGAGAATTTGAGAAGCCCTCTCTAGTTCGAAATAGTGGTAGCGGCCACAGATGTTATTGATGCATATGAAGTTTAGTGAATATAATTCTAAGCGGTCATTTCCATCATAGGATAATATAATGGTTTCCCTATATAAGGGAACACCTTCCCATTATAAATCACCTTCACATATAAATGGAATTGAATTCCATCCATTTAGTGTCGAGAAATGTTTTGGGATCAATCTCATCCTGACCCAGACACTCCATAGTCATAGAGTTGGGGAAGAATATTTGGGTCCCTCTTACCTGAAAACTTGTGGTTACGATGGGACAAATGAGGGGTCATGTGGAAAGATTCATATGAATATCCAATTTTGTGGATTAATTTCCATAACTGAAATAATTGTCGTCTCTCGGGAAATCGATAATAATTCATTGATGGGTAGACTATGCTATAGCAGTATGCATCAGTTCCCTCTATATATCAACAACTCCACATGTAATCGCTTAATGGCCTAATGGCCGTACCCTAGGGTGACGAACTTCCAAAATCAAATTTTAAAGGCCAAAATTTAGAAATCTAACATTACAATAGAATGTAACAGTGATTCCAACACAATGAGGTCAAACACACTACTCCTTCTGGCGTCCCATGGAATGAATCGGGTAATGAATTGATCTTGTTGATTTACAAGTTGGAGGCAGCTATCCTAGTCTTGGGATAATGATTTTTTTCTCATGATGGATTATGAACACTTTCATTGGTACAAGAAATATTATAATTGTTTCCGACGCATACGTCAGGGCGCGCACATCCGTCTGTGAGGAAGCGCAGCTGTTGCCCCGCATTCCCGCTTTCCAAAGGCAGGCGACATTCGTTCCTTGTTCAGGTATGTCTGCTCCTTGATCAAAACGGGATGATGGGATGTCGGTTCTTCCTTCCGCGGATTCCTCCTCGGAACTCATCAACTAGTCCGGGTCTCCCTCATAGATTTAATACGCTGTTCATGAATCTCATTCCCAGTGCCATATCTTCATAGTCGCCGGTTAATTACACTACTTTCGTCAATACTTTCCATAGGGTCTTGACATGGTAGCGACCTTCTATCGGAGTAGACGGAAACATCAGGCATGTCGGGGAATCTCTAAGTGCCTGGACATAGGGGAACCTGTATTCATCCACATAAGAGGGAATCTCAAGGGTGCAGAACCCGAGGCATCCCACATCGGATGCGGGGAATCATATGCCATCTGAGGTTTTCCTCAGCTTCCCATGTTTATCACGGGGAATGTCGTGAGTTTAACATCTTGCGGAGACGGTTACACTAGAGGCATGTCATCTGAGGTTTTCCTCAGGCATCTCATGTTTATCACGAGGTAGGCCATGATTTTAATGTCTTACGGAGACGATTACGCCAAAAGTGTGTCATCCGAGGTTTTCCTCAGGCATCTCATGTTTATCACGAGGTAGGTCGTCAGTTAAACGTCTTGCAGAGATGATTACTCTAAAGGAGTGTCATCCGAGGTTTTCCTCAGGCATCTCATGTTTATCACATGGTAGGCTGTGATTTTAACATCTTACGGAGATGATTACGCCAAAGGCGTGTCATCCGAGGTTTTCCTCAGGCATCTCATGTTTATCACGAGGTAGGCCGTGAGTTTAACGTCTTACGGAGATGAAACGAGGGTGATCAAAAAATCCCATAGAGGCGAATCAGATTGGTATATCCCTAGGAGGGAACACCTGGAAGGTTTATCAAGGGGATGGATCAGAACTCCCAATAAGGATGGATCTGAGGTGATGCGCCCCATGGAGGGGAGATGTCACACAGTAATGGTTGATCTGAACACCACTGAGGGCGGATAAGGGAGAGTACACCCCAGAATGGGAGACACCAAGGTCTACCATTAGTTGGGATTGAACCTCATGAAGGTTTCATATGCACCTTGTGTAGAGGACAGGGACCAAAACCCACATAGTTCTATGGGGTGATGAATCTGGGTGTACACAGAGAACAACGACCCGAAGACATGTTGGGGCTTACGCGTGGATAGCGGCCCATGTACTGCTTGGAGAAGCGAGGAAGTGGTTGGAATGATCCCACCAGTATGTGGCGGCCCGGGTAAGAATTAGGGCAGATGATGGAAGGATGAATGAAGTGGAGTGGGAATGAAATGGGAACACCGCAAGGGCAACGGTGAAGTTGTGCTTGAGCCTCGAAGAGACCACCTACGTATCCCCGAGGCATGGAATCAATGTCCGCGTAGTTCGAGATGCTTTCGGCGAGCCGACGTGAAGGTGGACCTTGGCCTGATGGATGTTGGGCTTGAACCTCATGAGGTTTTCTAAGTACAATGCCTTGACATGGATAAAAGTCCTCGTACTTCAGGTGGGTGTGCTGGAGGACCGACGTGAAGATGGACCTTGGTCCGAAGTGTGTCGTCAGCGAACCGACGTGAAGGTGGACCTTGGTCTGATGGGAATCGTCAGCGAACCGACGTGAATAGGGTCAGGACGACCGGGTGATGGGATTGAACCTTATGGAGGCTTCCTACATACCATGCCTTGACATGGATCAAAGACCAAGTAGTTCAGATGGTGTGTCAGTGAACCGACGTGAGTGAGGACCTTGGTCCATATGGTGTGGGGCTTACACACTAGGCTCCCTGATTGTTGATGAACTGATGCGAAGAAGGTCAAAATGACCAATGGGTGGTGGGATTGAACCTCTTGGAGGCTTCCTACAACCCATGCCTTGACATGGATCAATGTACTCGTAGTTCCAAGAGTTTCATCGGTGAACCGACGTGAAAGTAGACCCAGGGGTCCACTAGTGGTGGGATTGAACCTCGTGATGGATTCCTACGTACCATGCCATGACATGGATCAAAGTCCTTGTAGTTCGGAGGGTGGGTGTCGGTGAACCGACGCGAGGAAGGGACCATGGTCTGATGTGATTTTGGTTTGAGCCTCAAGGAGGCTTCCTACGTACCATGCCTTGACATGGATCAAAGTCCTCGTAGTTCGTGTTGGTCATAACGGCTTGTCGTCAGACTGGAATGCGGTTTAACATCATGCGGGACGAAGATGAACTCGACGTGGAGAAATGACGGGTGGGGGGATTGAACCTCATGGAGGCTTCCTACGTTCCATGCCTTGACATGGATCCAAGACCTCGTAGTTGAAATGGGTGTACAGTTTAGTGTCATGCTGGACGTGGGCATACAGTTTAACATCATGCTGGACGAGGGAATACAGTTTAACGTCATGCTGGATGAAGGCATTTCCATGCCCGATGCTTACTCTAAGCCCACGTGAGTCATGCT
Source organism: Viscum album (assembly GCA_963277665.1). Lineage (NCBI taxonomy): Eukaryota > Viridiplantae > Streptophyta > Magnoliopsida > Santalales > Viscaceae > Viscum > Viscum album. Next base: position 1,135,744,618 of record OY728150.1, on the reverse strand, counting down.
CGGTGTGAGAAACAAGAGGCAGCAAGGACCTGACGATCACGTCGCAAAGGGGGCGTTCGTGAGAAGCGAAGAGGGGCTTACGCGTTAGGCGGCCCATGGTGCAGGGACTTACTCCAGGATGGAGGCCCGAAGAAAAGAATGATGATGATTTCGGGCTTGAGCCTTGTAGAGGCTTCCTACGTATCCCCATGGCAGGGAATCAAAGTCTGCGTAGTTATCCTAATGATGGCTTACCGTCGAAAGGGGGTTTCAATGGAATACCGCTGGATTGGGTCACAACGGCTTACCGCTGGATAAGTATGTGAACGACTTACCGCTAAATGGGGTCGCAACGGCTTACCATTGGATGAGGATTTCAACGGCTTACCGCTGGAAAAGGATGTCAACGGCATACCGCTTCATAGGATCACAACGACTTACCGCTGATCAGGATCACAAGAGTGGATGGGGCTTACGCGAGGAAGCTGCCCGGGTGCTGCTATGGAGCGACAATGGTGAATCTGGCTTACAAAATGAAGCTGCCTCGGTGCCGCTATGGAGCGGAAATGGTGGAATGGGGATTTCGCTAGGAAGCTTCCCGTGTGCCGCTATGGAGTGGAAATGGGGAATGGGATTACCCTAGGAAGCTTCCCGTGTGCCGCTATGGAGCAGCAATGGTGAATGGGATTAAGTAAAGATGTCGCCCGTGATGTCTTCCTCATCTCTTGTAATGAGGGCATCCCAACTCACTGGTGGGTTGAGTTTTATGATTCTACACCTATGCGCTAGTGCACAAGTTTGATAACACCTAGGGGTGTTGGAATTATTCCCTGTAATCATGGAATTAGGCGTCTTATGCTTGTAGCATAAGGCATCTCTTGTTTAGAGCAAGAGGCATCCTATGTCTGGAACATAGGGATTACCACAGTTTAAAGTCATGTAGAGAGGACTGTTGGCATCTCATTCTAGGATCATAAGGCATCTCTCGTATAGGGTAATAGGCATCTTGTCATTTGTTAGATAGGCAGTACTATAGTTTATAGTCATGTTGATAGGACTATTGGCATCTCATGCTAGAAGCATAAGGCATCTCTCGTATAGGGCAAGAGGAATCCTATAATTTGTTAGATAGGGAGTACTACAGTTTAAAGTCATATAGATAGGACTGTTGGAATCTCATGCTAGGAGCATAAGGCATCTCTCATATACGGAAAGAGTCATCCTATCATTTGTCAGATAGGGAGTACTATAGTTTATAGTCATGTAGATAAGACTATTGGCATCTCATGTTAGGAGCACAACGCATCTCTTGTTTGGAGCAAGAGGCATCCTATCATTTGTTAGAAAGGGAGTACTACAGTTTAAAGTCATATAGATAGGACAGTTGGCATCTCATGCTAGGAGCATAAGGAATCTCTCGTATAGGGTAAGAGGCATCCTATGATTGTCGGATAGGGTGATCACTACAGATTAGAGTAATGTAGGTAGGACTGTTGCCATCTCATGCTAGGAGCATAAGGCATCTCTTGCTTGGAGTAAAAGGCATCCTATGTTTGGCACATAGCGTGTAATATAGTTTAAAGTCTTATAGATAGGAATTTGAGGCTTAAGGTGCCTAGAAATGGTTGGTGTTGGGACGTACGCAAGGGTGACCCTTTGCGGTTCAACATGGTATAGGAGCCAAGTGATTGGGTTTGGAGGAGTTTCCTGAGGAATGGTTCGACTCAACGCTATCAGGGTATGGATGATGAGAAATTCAACTCACGACATAGGAATTGAACCAAGAGGAACACATCAACTCAAGGTGTTTCATGGTGTGTGGATGAGTTTCTAAAATCATGGTATTCCATAGGTTGAAGGTGGGTGCGCATGAGGGCGCAATGGAAAATCCCGACATCCCGGCCCGAAAAGTTGGTGGTGCGACTATCCAATTTTCATGGGGGTATCTGACGGTTGCGAAGGGACCAGGCCAGAGGGGCGGGACCGAAGCCCCGCAGTGACCCCAAGAGGGGGTGCGGGGGCGTAGCCACCGCGGTATGGAGCGGTGGGCGCGAAGGTTGGATCCTCGCGAAGGATAGGTCTTAGTGATGTAGCTTCGTGGAGCATGGCCTTACGGAGAAAAGGGGTCTCGCAGAGTAAAGGGGTCTCGCGGAGCAAAGGGGTCTCGTTGAGAAAAGGGGTCTTGCAGAGCGTGGTATCGCGGAGCATGGGCTCGCAGAGCATGGTCTCACGGAGCATCGGCTCACGGAGCAGCAACGCGAAGGAAGCAGCTCGCAGAGCATGGGTTCACGGAGCCGCAATGCAGAGCTCCGCTCGGCCGACCAAGGGGCGAACTGGTCATGGCCATCCCTCTTGATAAGGGGTGTGATCTGGGTATTTATAGGTAGGGGAACCGCGAGGAAGAGCTCATGCGGCGTGAAGACGGATCTTGCTCTACGGCGGATCTTCGCGGCGCGTCGCGAATGTCAAAGCACTTCGCAGAGCCGTTCCGCCTCCTTTGCTTCACGGTGGGTTCGCGAACGTCAAATTCGTTCGCAGAGCATCCCGCCTCCTCTGCTTCGCGGTGGTTCTTCACGGCGCGTTGCGAACGTCAGACGGGTTTGCGGAGTCTCTCACCTCATTACTTCACAGCGGCGTCCCGCGATCACATAGGGGGATTCGCGAATTGGCTTCACGAACCAGATTTCCAGCCCAACTTCAAATTCCATAACTCTTAATCCGTATCTTCGTTCGGGCCTTGCGACCAACCAAATCGAATCTTGAAAAAATTTCTACGATCTTGGATCATGTATGGAAGCATTTGGAAAATTTCAGGGATGCGTTTTCCGGGGTCTACATGAATATTACCTAATATTCTTATACAATCTTGGATCATGGGGTACCAAAACCCCTTACAACTATTAGGTATCTAGATGTTTTCCCTATGGAAATTGTCGTATTAGATTACTTTATGTTCTGTCATGTTTTTCATAGTCAACACAGATCACATCACCACCACATAATTGATATTATTAGGTTTGATGCCATCATTCAAAGGCCTCATGGATTTTTGTTAAAAAATTTGTCTTCATTGGCTCATCAGTGCAGGGGTCTCTTGGTGAAGATCCCACCATCGGTCAAACATGAACCAATGTCCTCCCTTGATCTGCTAGCTTGGATAAACTATCTCCTCCCATAGATTCACATATTTTTTATAATGAGGATGATCAAGAAGAAACCCCTTACATTATAGGAAGGTGTATTCAATACTTATAATGTGCTTGTATAGGTGAATTTTGGTACTGAAGAAGACACAAGGCCAACTATTATAAGAGAAACTATTCATAATAAATAATGATAGTAGTATATGGGTTTTATGAATAATTGTCAAGATTTATTTGGTTGATGTTAAGAAATAATTCTATAAGTGGACCCACAAGTCATAGTTCTCCACATTGTTCTCACAATATGTCATCGTGGGTTCAATAGGCCTCACAAGAAAAGGATGTAATATCATTGTTCCCATAAATGAGACTGTAGTAGATAATCTTATCAAATCAAACATCTTCAAGGAATTAAAATACCCTATATGGATTTTCAGTGTCATCCAAATTAGGTTGAATAACAGATTGATCAGAGTCTTTATTGACGTCCAGGATCTCAAACATCACTATTTAAAGGATTATTTTCTACTTATTGTGATTTAGCTATTGATTGTGGCCACTTATAGATTTTAGAAAATCCTTTTCAGGATTCGATATTTTAGGTATAATCAAATATATATAGACCCAAATAAAGATTAATCCACCATCATCTAGGTATCATAGGGAATCATCTTCTATCTGTTAATTTTATTCTGGTTGAAGAAAGAAATTTCAACCTATTAGCATGCTTCGTACCCCATATTAAATAATATCATGGTACAATAGGGGAAAGCTATGTGAATGATGTGATGGTCAAATATGACCATCATCCGGACTATCTTAGAGATATTTAGAATGTTTTATTCTTCCTCAACTCTTTTTATATGAAGATGAACCCCCTAATGGGTGCCTTTGGGGTCACCTATGGGTTGTTTGTCCACTTTTTTAATATAAAAAGGAATGAACATAAAACCAAAAAAGATTATGAAAATAATTATGATGCACCCTATAAGAAAAAATCGATTGATATAGGGTTTTCAAGAACATGTAGACTACATATGCTGATTAATAGTGAATATAGCTGAAAAGTGTATGATCTTTTCTAGAGTCATGAAGAAAGGGGATAACTATAAATGGTATGAAGAGTGACATAAAGCTTTGGATTAACTTATGCAGTATCTTCTCAATCATATCGCATTGATGCCACCCATCTATAGAAAGTTGGTGGTACATTATGTGACCTCTGTAGAATGATCTGTCTACATCTTTCTTGCCAATATGTATAATAAATGGACACAAAATAGTTAGTATCACCTAATCAACATCCTCCAAGACACGTAGTCCAGAAATTCAAATGTCTTGAAGAAATGCCTCAAAAAAATTTCATAGTGTAGAAAATGTGACAATATAAGTATAATGATTTGATACATAAGGTATCCCTTGTGGATACACTAATGTATATTCTGAACTGCCCCATGTTGATAGGTTTCCTAGCTCCATGGGAAGTAATACATCAGTAGTTCTACATTACATTTTTTATGTAAAAGGAAATAAAGGGATAGGCATTAATTTGTTTTCTTGCCACCCATCTAGCCTCCACAGCTCTTTCCCTAGATCATTAAATTAAAGATAAAGTAATTATACCAATGGATCAGACTATTTCATATTTGAATATTCACATTGTAGCTACATTTCAATGTCTGATCAGTAGAAATCTAAATGAACCCAAATTCAATATATTAGGCCTATGTATTGCCTTCACTATTCTTACATAGGCTATCCTTTACTATCTATTTTATATTATATAATTCTACACCATCAATGAGGTGGAGTTCATTGCTCTCAACATTTCCATTGATTAGGACCATGTGATTGATGTTCCCCATCTTCATGTGAATGGGGAATCCAAACTTGTAATTAAGTAGATCAATGGTGACTATTTAATCAAGAAGAGATTCATCATACCATGATTATTATGCACATTCTAGCACATTTTCTTGTTCCTATCTCAATTAGAGTTCACTCGTGTTCTTCGGTCATGGAATGGTTGAGCTGATGCCTTTTCCAGTCCCGCCACATATCCGGAAGAGACTGTCTAGGGTTACCTCATTATCCAAGTGGTACATCGTTGGATCATTGCACTAATTTTCCTAAACAATGATGATAACCAATAGGTAATCCACCTTAACATTTACACCTACAGATGATCCATGAATCCTCTTTCCATTTTGGATGAAACCACGTGTTAGAAAACTCATTTATTCTACTACCTCTTGCATGACAATTCCCTGATAGAGATAGTTGGACTTGAGTAAATTGTTCCTCAAGATGTTAATTTCACCCTAAAGAGTTGTCTCAAGCATTATCAAATCCTCTACAAATGGGGGTTCGATGGAGGTCCCCACTATTGGATTCAAGAAGATGAGACTCACTGGGTTATGTAGTATATTCATAATAGATCATGTGGATCCCATCAGGCTAGGTCAATGTTCTCTTATTAGATTCAGATGTTGCGATATATTTGGCCCACCATGGTTTGTGACTATTTCAAGATTTCATTGATGTCCCATGTATGTAAAATCCATGGAAAAAATTTCCCATAGAACAGTTGATATCCTCCATACCACCAAGTATTATTTTATGTTTGCGGACTGGTTATTGATTTTCAAGGGACCATATCCACCAGTGACAACTTGTCAATGCATATTTTTTCCAACTGTGAAATATATATTTTCCAAGTGGGAAGAGGTGATTCCTCTTAAATAAGTCATAGAATATTCAATAAATGTGTTTATGATCTCTAATATCATCCATCAAATTTTTAGTCCCTCCATATATTTTCATATAAAATGACACTAACATCCATGTAGCCCAGTTAAATAAAATGTATGGCAAGAACATCATCTGGCCTTTCCATACATATTGAAACCTTGTAGTAGATTATGTATATATAGAGGCATTAAAAATACCCAATATAACATTCTATAGATTATCATTAGTCAAAAAAAATATTTGTCCAAACAAGCTACCCAACACCCTCTAGTCTTATCAGAAGATGACTCGAAACCCTAACAAGGTGACCCCATATTCAATGGTATACATAATTAAAGTAGCCCTTCCCATAAATATTCAGTTTCGTCAAAGGGTACCACTACCTACAACTATAATATTTCAGAACGGGTTACAAAAGTTCTTCTGGGTGAAGTGGAATCCATCGATGAGAATTGGATCCTGGCCTTACAGTATAGGGAGTGGAACCTTAATAATAAATTAAGGTATTTATACAAGAAGGATCATCTATTCCCATTCTTCCAATGTGACACTCTAATGTTACTGATGATGCCAATTATACCTAGTAGTAATCCACCAAACATGGATCTTAAATGGGAAAACCCTACGTATATTACATGGTTTACAAAAATAGTTCATAATCATTGTTCACCATAAATTATGAGAGAAATAATCCTCGTAACTATGTAAAATTCCACAATCATTACATCACATGAGATCAATTTTCCCCCATACGGGCAATGTGATGTAATATTTCCCAGCATTTTCTTCACATATGATGTTAAAACACACACAATCATCCTTACTGCATTAAATTAAAATGAACCAGATTAAAAATATATGTATTTATTTATTTTCTTAATCATTGTATATGTAGGAAACCTATGAACTTTTGTCCCTAGTCCTATAGTGGTTATATAAATGTTTTCTAGTCCATTGGCCAAGATTTCTTTTAGTTGTTCATGTTATGGTAGTGACATACTTGTTCCTTATTGATGATGGGTTTGTAACAGTAGCTCCATATACCACTCTTGGAATCCATTTCTCCTAATTTTTATCCATAAAAAATGTTGTTCAATTGAAAACCATTTAAGAAATATGTGTGGAATGATTTCTTCCCATGATGCATATATAGGGACGCCTTGAAAATTTTTATTTGTACCCAGCTAATGAAATATAATTTTACAATTTTCATTCCCATGGAATATGCTATCCATAGGTGTATGTGGTGTGATTTTTATACCTCTGTGGTCCTCATTTTCATTGGTTTTATATTTGGAACCACTCAAAACACCCATAATTTAGTAACTTCACTCCATTAGTTTAGTGTTCTATGACAATAAGAAAATATATCTTTCATCCTCTAGCATGATGTGGAATTTCATGAAATTTTCTTGAGTGACATGAAACTAAATGTTAGTTATGTACCATTCTACATTACCTTAAAAAGAATGTTACTGATTTTCTTAAATGATGTCAAACTACCCAATCCCATATGATGGTAAATTGTTGCGTGTTATTGCCTCATGATGATAAACTATGAAGTGAATCGATAAATTCATCTGAGAGGGCATCACCATTAAAATATATTATCCTAGGTTCTTCCTAGGAGTACATGGTGGGGTTATGCCTTCATTGATTTTCATTTATGCTGGGTTTTTAATGGCCATGCCATGTATCACCCCCAATAATAGTCTTTTATATTTTTATCTAACTACATGACATTAAACCACATTTTATTCTATGACAATGTGTTCCTTGATTCATTCCACTGCTATAAATTTAGTTATGACAAAAAAAATTCTCAATGATACCATTTGTTAAATTATAAGCACATCCCTTTTGCCCCTTGGACATAAATTCATCGGGTCGGGTGTGGTGTGGGGCATATCTTCTTAGACCTCATTTAAATTGGGTCACATCATAGAGCATCACTTCACACAACCCCCTTGGCGCTCAAAATTCCATGACCTTAAACTAATATTTTCATCACCTCAATCTACATGATAGTGAACTGTATTAAATACATGATCCTCTCACATTCGTGTATATCACAACTTTTATCATTCCCATGTGCCATGGAATTCACCAGAACTACATATGGCTTGATTCCTTCCACCCCAGGAAACTTATTAATTCCTACAAGAATTTTTTCCCGGGCCTAGATGCGGAACGATATAACCTTTTGGACCTTTTCGGCCCATGTTCTCCTTTGAGAATTTGTGGTGTGGTTGAAACATACATGGTCCTCATTCAAATATGGTTATTTACCACACCAAATATTTCTTTTCATTGGATACATATGTGTTTTTCACATGATAAAAAACTGCATGACATCACTGACCAAACAAACTGATGTTAAACTGCATGAGTATATCCCATGAACAGGACCTTAGACAAGACACATATGGTCTACACTCTATGATTATAAACTAAAATAATGTGGTCTAAGAAAAATACTGTTAAAATATTCAAAACACACCTCTGGAGAACAATCCTTGTGGAAGGATCTTATCCCACCTATGGATGTCCCACAATGACATGTTTTAAGGTGAGGTGGTGTAAGACCCGAAGCGTCAGATTCAACATGTACTTTTCCATGAACATAACATTCATGATTTAAGTGAAAATTTATTTTTGGAAAAATAATATATTATGATTGATGGGATTCCATTCAATTATAGATTCATGGACTCATGGATTTCATACCACCTTGGTCCAATGACTCGGAGGATTTTTAGATAAAATTTTGGGATTGGTCTAATGCTTAGAATAAGGTCATAAACCAAACCTCTTCTATAAATTCCCATAAATGGTAACATGACTTGGATATTGTGTTTTGTATATGGCCATAACTTATCATTCATATTTACTCCACCCCAATGTATCCCTAATATTAGATATAGTGATTCCCATTTCCAATCCCACACATGTACTTGTGGATCTTCAAATACCATATTGTTATCCCACAATGTATCCACACACATTAAGTAAGAATGTCAGTATGGTTGGATTTTCCAATCTAGTATATCAATTTCACAGTTGTGTAGTCTTATATGATGGGGAATTCTGGGTAGCACTCCTTGTTTCCCACACCGAACATGAATCACATTTTCTTAGGTGTTTTGGTACAATCATACCCACATAGAGGGGATGTGGAACCTTATGGTCCCAATTCTAAAACATGCTACTACAATATCATTCAAATTCGTAGTATGGCATTAATTTACACAACCATATCCCACATGACAATAAACTACTACTTCCTTACAACATTCCATCTAATTTCAAATGTTAGTCAATCAATATTACCCTAAATATGAGTTTTATCATCTTGGATTCATGATGAAAATTGGAGAATCATTATAGTGTTCTCATTTGTGAGGGAATCACCCTTTTTTCGGGCATCCATCACCCACATTTCAATACATAAACATTGACTGATTCTCATAGAGACACCCATAACCTTTCATCCTTGACTGTTTGATCAAATAAATATCACAAAAAAAGAACAAATAATAAATATCTAATGCATATTTCTTATATGCATGGGTCGGAACTGAATGGAGAAATTTCTATTCAAAAATATATGAGGATTTATTCCTTCCCTTAAAAAAGATATAGTGATGACTAGATTTGTTTTATTGTTCCCATACATGGTTTTATCAGTCCCTTTTCTTCCATTTTTTACTTATGATGTGTATGCATCATGTGAGTCACAATTCACCTCATGCACTTCTTCTTTTTTTCTTTCAGGCTAATTATGCAATAAGAATGATCATATTTTGTAGTGTGGCTAAAATGAATTTAAATTGGATTTCAAGGTCCTGGTAATCTGGTCTTAATATATGTGCAATTTCATAGTCTGATGATGTTAAACTACATGTGAATCAGCCTCAATTTCATGACGTAACGATGATAAACATCCTAGGACCTCATCCTTGGTGTCCCTCTCCCATAATTTTTATCATCTAATACAGAGATAAAATATTTAGTTATCACTCTGAATTAGTGATGATACTAACGTGGATGATGGTTTGATCTGGGTTTTCACTAACACACCGATATAAATGATCTCCCAAACATAGTGTCATAATTTCAATTATGTTGGAATCCATTTAGACACTCCACCACTGCATTTCCATGCATTGGGTGACCTTTATATAGAACCTCGTCATCTTCTACGTTCAACTGGACCCCCTAATGGCCTTGTCCCCTACCGTTTCTGCTCACCTGCTATCATGTATCTCCTTTCCCATAGACAATATATTTCAATTCAATACAGTTCTCGTGTTTCAATCATGGTCATTTTTATTCCATCATTAATGTAACCTTTGTTTTAGGATAAATGATATGGATTATATTTGGTCGGATATGGTAACTATCTCTACTATATTGTGATGCCACTCTCATTATGTTCTGAATTATCGGTATTTTGATTCACAATTTATATACACCATTTTTCATATTGACTCTAACAAACCTATCATTATCCAGTTATTGTTCTATAGAGCACCAGGAATGGATTGTTAGTAATTCCTAGATCCATATTCTCTAGCAATAGCCTCCCTCATCCCTAATACTCTTGTCTAGGAATTATCCAATTCATGTAGTAGAGCACATCAAGAATGGTAGGTTGGCTATTTTGAGGACTCTATTCTCCAACCATAACCTATGTTATCACAAATACACTATGTGTATATTCATACATATAAGTCCTCAAGTATTCGATGATTATATTTCACTCTCATATATATTGGGAAATAATGAAATTATCCCTTGTTCCCCACATCAGGCATGACCGACAAGAGAATATAGAGTAAATGTTAGTTACAAAACTCATTCGATTTAGGTATAGAAAATATAATAAACACTGACTATGATCATACTCGTAGTTACAAAGTACCAATTTATAATTGAGTATGTTTTCTATGTCCAACCAAAACACATCCTTTAGGGATCAAACCCTCCAATTTAAGGCATTAGCACTGCCACCTATTGGCCCGTGGCTTCTTAAGTCACGTTCTATTTCTTGATATCCCTCTTCACATTGATAGTCAGAGATCGAATCTCATTATCCCTATCCTAGGATCCATTCGATTTAGATTGAATCTCATCAACATGGAATCTCACCTGTTCTAGTTTCTTCTTGGCCTCTGCCTGCTAGGGCTTTATCATATTAATGAGTACCCACTTGTTGATTATAAATTTTGAATTCTTGTTCTCCTCTTCATTTAGACGTTTTATTTCTTGCTCAGCCTCAAGGATATTCTGGATTCTCTTGGATTTCTCTTGGTATCAGGTGACGTCGAATGGTTGACCACTCTCTTACATATTCTCAAAAATATAGTCATGGATTATCATATGGATATGATGATAATCCACCCCACCTATTTGAAGATAGTGCAGCAAGGTGCGTAGTGACACCATTCAACTCATCCATTGAGCATGAGGGGTCCCTATGAATTACATAATTCACCTATAAACCCTTATCCATTTCATATAGATCTCTTCAACATTGTCAAAAGTAGAATCACATACCTCATCAGGGTCTATAGATCTGTATATGAGAATGATGACTATAAAATTAGTGGTAGGGTATCCCCCTTACATCCATTTTGCTGGTTTGTGCTCTATAGTGTCTGTGGGGGGGAACCTCTTCACTCATTTTTTATTTTCCATCATAAAATCTACCATATCATTCTTCAGGATTCACCCTTGTCGTGAGATCATCTATAAATCAATTTCCTTCCCACAGGCTTCCATGTTCATATAAAGCTAAATGGGAGACTCCTCCCATACAGTTGTATCCGATAAGAGAGCTTATGCATAGGTCTCAGACTCTTGGTTTTTCAAGCATGTAATCTGCTGAGAACAACATGTAAAAAACAACCTGGTCTTCTAGATACTAATATGACTGATATGGGTATATTAAATAAGTTTTTTACTATAACTTAATGCCTCAAGATAAATTAGTTAGGCCACTGCTAGAACTTCTCTTACCGGAAACACATCAGTGCTTGTTTACTAAATAGTTGGTTCATGATCCTTTTGATTAGTGTGAACAATATGGGATCCCATGTTCATTTCGTCATCCATTTCAACCAAATCACCTCTTTCTTCTTCATCAATGATCGATTTTTATACTAACACATCCCTAGATGGGGGCTCAGTGAGATATTTCACCATACCCATAAAGACATTTTCATCATCTTAGCAGGAACTTCTTGATCATCGCCAATTTGATCAAGGGTTGGAAAATGATTTTTTTTTCTGGTTTTGAGTTATGAAAATAAATAGGTGGAAAGGATGTAAAAATACATGAATCATACATCATTGAATGTGGAAATTAACTCATCAAAACCAAGGATTTCCCTGATCTCCCATGGGCTCCTCGGGTTAGTCACTATCCTCTAATACACCTGAAATCTAATGTCTTCATCCTTAGTCTCCTCCACTTATTATTTTTCTATATCCACCTCCTCTATAAATTCCACTTCTTATTCTTCATCTCCCTGATCATCCTATGGTGTTATTTATTTGGGATCTTGTTCATGATTGATCATAACATTGACCATGATATGAAGATCTTCATATCACCCCTGTTGACATTCTTATGACTCCATTACCATCAGGTACACATGTTTATTATATGATCCTGAATATTCTTTTCAATTATGTCTTACATTTCATGATGTTTTTTAGAAAATAAGGAGTTCCTGTAATTTTTTGAGTGCACGCTGTGTATTTATTAGTACAGTCCATGTAGCCTATTTCTATAGGTAGCCATGTGCTAGCCATGAATGGCTGAGCACATGGTCATGTGGGGTGACCCAGTGACCACCTAAAGTGAGAACCAGTTATAGAAAGTACACGTCGTGTAATTTTAAAAAACAAACCATGTAATTTTTTTCATTAAATAGACAGGGGTCACGTCTAATTGACATAATTCACTTTTTATCAAACTATCTTGTCCCAGAGAAACCATATGGTGTAAATCATTTCTAAACACATGACTTGCCATCCGTTCTCCGAATCGACTGTCGTTGATTGCATTCAAATAGCAACAGAATTCTCTTCTTTATTATATATCATCGTCTCTTGATTACTCTAATTTCATGAGATTTTCTCGATTGACATGTTTACATATTTTATAGATCTACACCGTTGTATGGAAATTCAAGGCATGAAGATCATGTATATCGATCTTTCAACACCAAGGTAGGTGGTTTGATCCTTTTCAAAGTTATTCTATGAGTTATATGTTAAAAAGTTCCCAATACCCTCGTTCATAGTATTGCGTTTTTATGTTTTTAGCCTTGTTATTGCATGAAATGCCTTTTTTCATGAGTATCTGATTTATGATTGCAAATTGGGATATTTAACTTGTTATGGATGTGTTGCCTATGTTTGCTTTATTATAACCATTTTCTCAAGTTTGTTCTGTTATGATTCTTTGTTTTACTTTCCTAGTATATTTAGGATGTAGTGAATTTATCTGAAATGTTGTGATATGCTATATACAGTTTATCCAAGATGTTCAAGAGGTTTCCTTTGGCTGCCACATATCTTCTATGCATGATTGATTTACATAGGGTTGTGGGAACAATGTGTAGTAGACCATAGGGATAATGGATGTTGAGGGCTTTTCCAAAGTGTTTGTTTAATTTTACGTTGCAAGACCACAAGGGGGATGAACTTTCTGCTCCCTTAGAGTGTATGTAGTTCCTCGTTACGATACCACAGGGAGAATTGGACATTGAGTACTCCCTAGAGAATCTATAGTTAACGATGCAAGACCAAATGAGAAATTGATGGTGAGTGATTTTTCAGAGTCTTTGCTAAAGCTGAACAATAGGGGTTATACTATGAAATTTTTTCCATAGGTTTGCTTATGTTTGTAATTTTATGGTTAAATTGATAAATGTAAATTACTGTAATTGAATATGTAAGACTGTTTACTTCTGAATACTTCCATGAATATTAGTTCTTTTGTATATTTCCTTACATATATATTCATTTACTATTAGGCAGAGATCTCTAGGTGGTTGCCTACTAGGATTCATCTCACACCCTGTTTGGGTCATGTTTTTGGGCCCAAACAGATTATATTGTTGCAGGTACATATAAGGGAAAGCACCCTTATACTTCAGCAACTTGATTCCTATGGAGTTGGAGAGCATGGACCAATCTCAGACTAGCGATGCTGCTGGAGTTTCCTGTTTTATTTTTTTACATTTTTTTAGTACTGTATTCCAGCATTGTGAGTTCTTTGGATGTTTTCTTTGACATATGAATCATGAACCATTTATATATGTGATTCAATTGATTATTTATTTTATTCTACTCTTAATTACTTTTTGTATGTTATTATTTCTTTTAATATGGTTATCTGTTTATTTCTTCTTATTTACTATGCAACGGTGGAATAGTTTCCCCACTAATACACTTGTGGCCCTTGCTGCTAGTCGGCAACCTCTGCCATTTGTGGAAATGCGCTTGAGTCCATGTGACCAACCATGTACGAGGAACCTATGGGCGACACCATGATCTGGGACGTTACAAAGTGGTATCAAAGGAATTTATTTGTTCTTGATTTACTGATTGGAGACAATAACTATGGATTGGAAGAAATAGGTAGTAGGTAATAAGTTGTGCATGTGAGTAGCTAACTTGTGTACATGTAAAATCCAATGTATCTCAGTTATTGAAATTTCTCTGGTTTTTCAATTTTACTATTGATTTGATTTCCACCATTGGGTGATTCACATGTTTTGTGATGAAATTTTTGATATTATTAAGGTTTTATTTATATTACAACCTGATGTGATGAGGATATTCAATCTCATGCATCATACATGCATTTTCTAGAAATCACATGTCATACATTTTTATATTCTATTTAGGGTGCATCAACAATTTCAAGTTGTAGTGATAGATGTTGTGCAACGTATGCTTCATGTTTTGATAAATGCCTTGATAGAATCCATGTTGCTTGATTGGGTATTGATAATGTTTATGGTTTCATTTGAATGGATAACAAAATTGGGTCCCTGAGGTGTTATGGGCCCTCATAGACCAGAAATTGGTAGATGATTTCGTTGTTATACTTGTATATAACATGTTAAGATGCGAAGCTTTGATTCGCAGGGAGTATGTCCCATCATCGATCAGAATTTGGCACTTTATTGTTCGATTAATTGTTTTATGGGTTAGAGAGTAGTTTCTAAGTATTAATATCCAAATAAACTCATAATACATGGCATGTAATTATATATACTCACCATGTATCCTTTTATTCTGGAAGGAACTATTTTTTGTAAGTACACGCCTTGTAATTTATGAACCCACCTTTTATTTTCTAATAGTGTCACTAGCTGTGTGGCCATGGACATGGGGATGGAAAATCTTTGTTGGACACACTGTGTACTGTATGTACATGTCGTGTTGTGTAGACTATGTTTCCACACATGTAACTAACAAAACGGATGGATATAACATTGGTTATATATGTCGTGTTAATCTTGAACATGTCGTGTAGTGTAACCCTTGTATCTGATTGTGTAGCAAACAACACAAGGCAATGGAAATAACTATAGTACACGTTGTGTCGGAAAAAAACATGTTGTGTCGAGTCATTCATTGTGAAATCGTGTGACTAACAACACATGTCGTTGAAACTTAAGAGGTACACGGCGTTTCTGGGAAAACCACATCGTGCAATCTTGTCCTAGGATAACCGTTTGGGGTGGTCATGTAGAAGAACTCAGATAGGGGAACACGATTCAAGTACATGCCATGTCTTGGAGAAACATGTCATGTATTTGGGTTGTTACACGACCATTTTGGGTTTAAGCACACACCCATGTGAATGCTTAAATTAATATGTCATTTATCTCAATTTTAAAAATATTGAATTCTTTATTTTACCCATTTTCTTATTGTACTTATATGTTTTAGTTCATCATAATCTTGAACTGTTTATGCAGTTGACCTTGTAGAGTCATTCCACCAAGATGTCCTCAGGTTGTATTCCAGTTAGATGGATGTGATTAGACACCAGACATTGCTGATCAGGGCCTACCTGCAGATCCTCCTTTAGTGTTAGTCTTGGAACCAGCCATTATTCTGGATATAGGTGCTGATACATAGTTTTGAGAGGGATTCACGAAGTTCATGCAGACCTTAGGAGGATTACCACATCATGCCCCTTCAATGACAGAGCTTACATAGTTTTTCTAGTAGCTGCATCCTCCCACATTCACCAGAACAGAGGACCTCAGGTTGCAGATCTAGGGTTAGGAGCAATGCTTTCGATCATTGAGCATATGGTGACACATCCAGAACAGAGGGTGAGGCTCGCTACGTACATGCTACAGGATTCCACCAAAAGATGATGGGAAGTTATCTCACAGGCAAGACACCATCAGGTTATAGCTTGCGATGAGTTCTCGCATACCTTCTATGATTACATCTATTAGAATACATTGAGGGACGATCGAGCACGAGAGTTCTTGTTTCTGGAGCAGGGTCCTATCTCAGTCATAATGTATTCTTCTTGCTTCATAAAGTTGTAGAACATTACACCCATCCCAACAGGTGATGAGTTAATTCTGGTGAGGATGTTTGAGGATGGTCTCAGGCACGTCATCTGATCTCAGGTGAACATATTCAGGTTGACTTCCATCACCTCAATAGTCAGCCAAGCGTTGATCATAGAAGGCAATATATGGGATTCTAGATCTATGAGCCATTGCGGTATGACATCTTAAGTTGGTACCCATCCTACTGAAATCAGGAAGCGCCGCATGGAGTCTACATGTGGAGATCCGAGAAAGAAAGATATATCTTCTGGTATCCAGGCGGTGTGATACCAGTGCGGGAAGAGTATCCTTATAGGGCCACAATGCCTAAGAGAACTAGTATAATGTCGATCTTGTGGAATGATGTGGAATCTTCAGTTGCTCTGTCAGTTCTTCTAACTTGCAGTTAGTGATAGAGGTTCTTCCAGGACTCATCGTTCAAGAGTAGGACCACCAGTTTAACATCATTCTGAGAAATGGAGTTCGTCCTGCATTTCGAGACCAGGTGGAGGATGCATCTATGGTATCCAGTAAGAAGGAATTCAGTGACTATAGAGCGGATCAATTTAGGGTGGTCAGGAAGGGTCACAAGGCCGCGGAGTAGGTCATGATTTTGCAATAGAGCAGATCCAGTAGGGGTAGGATCCCATACCTTCTATAGTCATAGATATGAATCTAGTTGCCTCAATTCTAGATTCTACACTTTTTTATATATGGGATTCCCATAATTACATATATGCTCCTGTTGTGGAGATAATTGGGCTCTGTATCATTACTTCTGCTGATGTATTGACATTGTCCGCTATGTTGGTGACAAGAATGGATGGTGTATGTCAGTGAAAGGAGTTTCCTCTTGAGGATGGTGGGTGCACTTATTATGGGGCCTCTATGTCCTAGAGATGACATGAAATGATATCATTCTCAGAAATGACTAGTTATTTCCCTTCCAAGATGTGGTTGATTTCGGTCTTTTTAGGGTGAGTTTTACATCCCCAGAGTGTGATATGTTCTTACAAAAGGGCGAATGAGATCACCAGGTGAGTAGAGAGGTACACAAGCATCATTGTTTGGGAGGAGTTACAAACCAGATTTCTAGTCTATATCGGGATGACTATGGATCTTCACATATGAATTTTCATTCAGTGGATGATCATTTCTGGGATGTATTTCCAAATGACTTTTCATGTTTTCCCTCGGAGCGATAGTTGGACGTCTATATTGAGATTATTCATGGAGTAGTATCGGAGACCATTCCTCCTAATATGATGGTTTCCCTAGTGTTATAAGAGCTGAAGAAACAGTGGGAGGAGTTTGCATGAAAAGGTTTTCATGCAACCCAATAAATATCCTTGGGGTTCTCGTGTCATTTTTGCGATGTAGGTGGATGATACCCTCAGACATTGGGTGGAATATTGGAAGTTGAACCAGTTGACAGTCATGAACCGATATCCCTTTCCCAGAATTGATGATCTATTTTATCACCTTCGAGGAGCCCAAGTGTTATTGATGATTGACATGAGATCTGGTTATCATTCGATGCGTGTTAGACCATCTGATATACATATTATAGATTTTGGAGTAGGTATGATCTATATGATTACGTGGTTATGCCATTCGGTCTCACGAACATGCCTGCAGTTTTCATTTCACTGATGAATCGATTGTTCCATTCGTACTTGGATTCATTCATGGAAGTTTTCATGGATGATTTATTAGTGTACTCTCACACTCATCATGCCAATACAACACATCTAGAGATCATTTTGTGTACACTAGGAGAACATAATTTATTTTATACTCCCTCAAAATGCCACTTTTGGATGGACCGGATTCACTTCATCGGTCACATTATATCAGAGATAATAATATCACTAAACCCAAAGAAATTAATTGTAGTAGATTCCTAAGATCATCCGAATTAAATATTTGAGGTAAAATGTTTTCTAGGGCTTTTTGGTTACAATAGATATTTCATACAATAAATTCCACACTCAACAGTGCCACTGACAGACCTGACTAAGAAGGGTGAAAAGTTCTCTGGGTCAGATTCTTGCGTTTCAGTCTTTCATGAGCTGAATGGGAGGATGATTTCATCACCAATACTAGTTTTTTCAGAGCAAGGAAAGATAAATATTATTTACTGTGATGCATTAGGTATCTATATAAAATAAATACTTATGTTGGGAAAAAGAGTCGTGCATTACAGGTCTAGACAGTTGAGGCCACATGAATGGAATTATTCAATGCATGATCTCGAGTTGGCTAAAGATGTTCATGACATACAATGATGAAGAAACAACCGGTTGGGAGAGAATTTTTTGGTTTTCACCAAATGAAAATGTCTCATGTACATCTTCTCTCACCGTGATCAGAATCTCAGACAGCGAAGGTGGGTCGAGTACATTTAGTCCATTGACATTGATCTTTCCTACACACATGGGATAAGAAACGTAGTGGATAATGCGTTGAGGAGAAGGACTCAAATGCAGGTAGTTTAGGAGGCCAGTAGTGAGTGGAATCTTATTTATCTATTCCCTATGAAGTATTTGGATAGGCATGACATACAGGGTTAGAAATTTCTTCTGTCTATCGTTGTTACATCTACTCTACATGATAAAGTGGGAATGCTCTAGTTATTAGATTCTGAATGCCTAGTTTGATGGAAATGTGTGCCAGGAGAGGACCATATACCTGGATGGACCATAGGGAAGGATGAGATGTTGTGTTTTCATGGGCGTGTGTGGTTTCCCATAGAAATTTGATAGGAGATGATACATGACTTCCATTCCACAGTACGGGAAGTTCGTCCAAGTGTCACCAAGATGTATCTTTTTCTACACCATTAGTATTGGTGGCTAGATATGTAGAGAGATGTTTATGGTTTTGTCATGAGGTGTTCCACTTGTCAGAAGGTGAAGGAATATAATCAATGATCTGTATGGCTTTTGCAGCATTTAACCATTCCGGAGTGGAAGTGGGATGATGTCCTGATGGATTTCATGACAGGTTTTCCGGGGTATCCTAGAGGGAATGATGATGTATGAGTATTCATTGAAATACTCATTACGGTTTCCACTTCATGCCAATTAAGGTGATCTTCAGTGTTGATGAGATGTGGAGGCTGTAAATCTGAGAGATTATATGACTACAGGAGGTTCCACACTCCATTTTTTTGACAAGGACACACGTTTTATTTCTCAGGTTTTGAAGGGACTATAGAGGGTGTTGGGTACACAGGTACATCTGAGTATAGCTTACCATCCATAGACATATGACTCGTATGAGTGTATAATTTAGGTTCTTGAGGATATGCTTCGAGCCTGCATCTTAGATTTTGGAGGTTCTTGGGATAAGCACTTACTTCTTGGTGAGTTTTCCTACAATAATAGTTTTCAAGAGTCTATTAAAATGGAACCATATGAGGCTCTATATGAAAGGACATTACAATCACCCATATGATGGCTGGAGGCTGGAGAGGTATCTGTGATGGGACCTCATCTTGTCTAGGAGACCATAGAGTATATAGAGTTGATTCAGATGAATATTGCTACTAAAGACATAAGTATTATGTTGATCGACATAGGCGATCTGTAGAGTTCGAGGTCAGATATCAATTTCTATGTGTCACACCAGGGTTGAGTCACATGGGGATTTGGAGAGTGCCAGGCTTGTTCGCTATTAGTTATGGTTGACTCAATGGTATTGGTTTACGCATGATGTCTTCCACGTTTCCCAGATATTACATTGCTTTTCATACTTTTCACATGTTTTCCAACCAGAGGGGGTTGAGTTGGAGGTGGATGCCTTATTCGAGTAGAAACCTATCCAAATTCTTGATTGAAATGTGGAGGTTCTCTAGGGCCAGTTTGTTCCTCTGGTATGAGTTCTATAGTATCACAAGCGAGTACACGATGAGACCTGGGAGAGGGAGGCCGATGTACGATCATAGTGGCCATAGTGGATTGAGGATTCTTTTTCTACACCGCTATGCTATGGAAATTCCGAGATGAATTTCATTAAGGGGTGGGAGAGTTTGTAAGAAATCAGATATTCTTTTTAGGTATGTCTTTCATTTCTAGTTGTTTTCTAGAAAAATAGGTGTTTCTGTATAATTCTGGAGTACACACTGTGTACTTATAACTACACGCCGTGTACCAGGTTGTCGCGGGTAGCTGTGTGTAGGCCGTGTAATGGCCGACCACATGGCTGTGTGGGGTGTCCTGGATGCCACCTAAAGAGTGGGCCATTTAATAGAAGTACATGCTATGTAATTTTTAATAACACACTGTGGACTTGTTATTTTATCATTAAACAGACCGGGGACACATCTAATTGCAGAATGCACTTCTTCTCGACCTGTCTTGTCTAAGAGAGACCATTCGACAAGAATCTTCTATGATCCCCCCAACTCACCATCCATTCTCCAAATCGACCGTCATCGATTATATTAGAAATTTCATGGTAGTCTCTTCCTTCTTCTAAATATTCGCCTTTGTATTTCTCTTCTTTCGTGATATTTTTTTGGTTGAAACTTTTTAGTGTTATAGTATATCTACAAACTTTTACATAGATTCAAGACCTGAGGCACACATATATCAATCATAAAACACCATGGTAGGTAGTTTTTGCCTTTATGTAGTTATTATTTTATTTATATGTGCAAAAGTTCCCAATACCCTCATTCAGGGTATTGCGTGATTATGGTTTTTTCCCCGGTAATTTCCTACTATGCCTTGTGTGTGTGAGTATTGAATTTAAGATTGTAATAGGGTTATTTACCTTGCTATTTATTTGTTTCCAATGTTCACTGGATTATGGACTTTTTTTAATGATTTTACAGTTAGGATATTTTGATTTCCATGACTAGTATTTTTAAGATGGTGTGAATTTATCTGACATGTTGTGAGAAGTTGTGGATAGTTTAGATAAGTTGTTCTTGAGGTTTAAATTTTCTACTACAAATCGTTTGTGCACAATTGATTTACACAGGGTAGTGGGAACCTGGTGTAGTAGATTATAGTGATAACAGACACTGAGGGCTTCTATAGAGTGTCTGTCTACTTTTATGTCGAGAGCCCATAGAGGGGTGGACTTTGTGCTCCCTAAAAGTGTTTGTAGTTCCTCGTTATGAGACCAAAAAGGGGAATTGTATGTTGGGTGCTTCCCCATAGTGTCTATAGTTATAGATAGGTGACCACAGGGGGATTTGACTGTGTTTTCTTCCTCATAGAGTCTTGTCTAATTCTAAAATAGAGGGGTTAGACTGAGAGATCATTAGGGTTGATTGTGTTAGTAATTGGATGGCTATATTGATACATATAAATGATTGCAATTGAATCTGTAAGAATGTTTACTTCTAATTACTTTATTGTTTATTACTTATTTTCCACAATTACATCAATATATATTCACTATGTTTTAGGAACATATATTTGGGTGGTCGCCTACTAGTATTTTCCTCACACCCTATTTGGGATTTGTTTTTGGGAGCAAAAATATTATATTACTATAGGTATAGAAAAGGTCATGCACCCTTCTACATCAGGTACATGTTTTTTGTGTAGATGGAGAGCATGGGTCCAAACTGAGGATTCCGATGCTGCCTGAGTTTGTTGTTTTCTTTTGTATCGTGGTTTAGTACATTATTCCATCATTGTGACTTGTTTGGAAGTTTTCCTGTATATATGTATCATGAATCATTTATTCATTTTCTTCAATTGTATATTTCTTTCAGTCTTCTACTACTACTTATTGTATGTTCTAGTGGCTTCCTTTATTGTTATTTGTTTATTTTCGCTGCTTTACTTTGTCAATTTTGGAATTGTTTCCCCCACTATCACACACATGGACCTCACTAATAATCGATAGCCCCTAGAATTTGGAAAAATGCACATGAGGACTTGTGACCAATTCGGTACAAGGCACCTATGGGTTGCACCTGAAACTGGGAAGTTACATCTACAATGAAAATGAACCTTCACACCTACCTGAATAGAAAAAAATTTAGAAATATCAAGAACAGTGCACTCCAGCATTCTCCACAGGACTTAAATTGATAGAGACATTCATATTGTTCTCCATGAAGACCATAAAAATGTGAAAATGAATACCATATTCAGCTGTAAGAGATATCTAATTTTCTTCCCAAATACATTTCTAGCTGGTTCATGAGGTATCCTTTATGACCCCTTTTCTTCGGAAAATAGAAGGGTAGTATCACCTTGTGTTGATCTTCTCATCGATGTTCCAGCTCAGTCCCTCCAATCCGCCTAGAATTCCTCCAATATTTGATCCCCTATAGCATATCACATGCTCTCTCATGGCCCAAAATCTAACTTTACACATTGATTTTCTGAATTCTCTTACACGTAATTTCTTCCAAATATGCCTCCACGTAGTGGTCAATATATTCTGTCAATATAAATGAATAAACATCATTAGTGGGGGAATGTGATTATATCATAAGATCCAGAAATTGAATACATGACCCACAATTGGCGAAGGATATATGGGTTATTCTTTTCTTGAACCACTGTATATAATCTATTGGGAGTCATTAGTATGAACCAAAACTGACTAGAGAATTGTGATGGAACTTATGATTCACAATTGATAATTCTGTTAATCTATGATAACAATACACTGCCATAGATGATTTGAAAGTATTACCTATGATCTAGAAGACCCCATTGATCATCCACCATATGACTGAATGAGGTATGGAATATTTGAATGATAAACTTTTCATGGATTTATCTTAAGAAATTTATCAATTCCTCATTGATAACTAGTTTATAGAACTCATAAATATTCTAAAGTTATGGTCGTAGATCATTCCTCAGAGGATAAATGGAATTCAGGAAGTCATATATGTCAAACTAAGCTGTGACCTAACTGTTGGGGATTCAGAATAGTCTGTATATTTATATTGGACTACATACACTAAACATTTTTCCCATAATTGTTTACAATATAGATATTATAAGAACTCTGCGGTTAACCTTTTTGTAGGATTCCATGATCCCAAACATTACTAGTGTACCATGCATGACCCCCCGTCCTCATTTACCACATAGAGAGTAGACACCTTCTTATGAAGGGGGAAAGTAATCCATTATATTTTTTATTCAGATCTCAACATTCATCCACAATAAATTCTTATTAGTTGTATTTATTGGCATCAAGGAGCATCTAATATGATGCTTCTATTCCCCTCTACGATGCATTTGGACACATATTTTATTGTCTTGGAATCCTCACTTACATATCCCTCTTGAGGAACGTGCTATACCCAGATTTGTTAGAGATAAAATTTAATAAGTATCTAATCATTATCCTCTCTTTCACCATGTCCAGTAAGTGCCATGTCAGAATCGAGTTTTGGGCCCAATCTCCCTTGATGTTTTCCATCAGTATGATGATGTCATATTGACGTTCTTCAAGAGGAATTCCTATACAATCAAGAACATCCAAAATACTTATACTGACATCACCATGGTGGAATGGAATGTGACTGTGTTAGGGGGGAACCTGGTAAACAGCTCTGGCACTAGGTCATGATGACAATATAAATGAATCCACAATGACCACATTGATTCAAAAAGACCTATTTGTCAAAGGGCCTCCCAAAATTACTCAAATGATTGGATCACCCCAAAATTAATATTCTCACTCACTGTATACATTTTCCCATGACTATAGATCTTATTTATGCTTCCATCACTTACTCTCTTCAGTGAACCGACTCTAGGATGTGCTTTCGTAATGGGAGTGAAATTTTACATCAACCGGTTCACCCAACATGATAGTCTACGATCTTAGTTTCATTATATGGATAGATATCTCAAAAGACTCCCATGTAGGATTTAAATTGTTTTTAATATATAACCATGAGATGTTATCCTCACGTGTTACCCATGAAAATAGAACATATGTCTTGAATCCAGGGATTGACAATTCCTCCAGGATGACAAAGTTCCACAATGTGATACTATTGGTAATGTTATAATCTTTTTGATATTGTGTCACACCTAGAATCCTTTGGTTATAATATAATACACTTTTTTCATGATGAATATGGGGGTTTTCAATAACCGTGGCCCCTCGTACATCAGAAGAAACAGAGGAAACTTCCCTCTCAATGTCATTTTGTTCACCACTTATGTAGGTCATGTTGTGAATTTGAAAATGACTTGGGGTAAAAACTGTAATCCTGGAATAAAAAACAAATTGATTCACACATGATCATTCAATTGGTACTAGAAATCTGGTTATGTTTGAAGAACACGTGATTTGATAGATATGCAATAGTGTAATGACCCAATCCCTCCAAAGATTACCCCATGACATGAAATGAAAAAATGGAAAATCATGAACCCCCCGAGTCCTGCCTCCAGAAGGCCTCATTGTGGTGACCAAAACCAAGGGTATACAATCTCAAAATTGGGATACATTTCCCATTTTAATAAAAATAGATAAGAATATATGAATTTTTTTCCAGAAACTAGTTAATGTACTATAAATATAAATGAACAAAAAAAATCAATCCCACATTAATGTTTAAAATAGAATTGTTAAAAATGAAATTAAACTACAATGTAAATATTATAAAAAATGATAACTAGTGACAGGACAAAAATCCTAATTTATGATCTATTAATATCTATTATGATCCACATAATCCTCTTGTAAAGAAAAAAATTATTTATATTCATTGGGTGAGAATACTTGTATACTTAGTAAGAAAAACAATGTCTTTCGTTAACATGTGAGAGAAGCATGACAATACTCATGTCAGAAGATAACAGAAAAAAACATCACCTAAAAAGGTATAATAGCCATCTGATCCCCTCTAAGGAATGATGGCCATCTAATTAATGTAAAGTCATATAATATAAAGAAAATCTTCTTTAGGTTACCCTACACCACATTACACTAGTTTATCAGATCATGAAAAATAGAAAACATCATCATAATCCCACCTCTTCCCAATAAACCACATAACACAACGCCCCACAAAAAGACAAATCCCCCATAACTAGTATTTACACCTAGGAAATGTAGATCACCACATCTCACCTGCACAAACCTAGGTCTCATTTTTAGTCCCATAATCTAAGTAAACAATTCTTATCATGTCTCACCCACACACACCTGGGTCCCAAACCACATCACATCATGGCCACAAACACATATTCCAGAAACCATTCCATATCCCAAAAAACACCATGGAAATCATAGAACATATCATCCAAAAGACACATTGGATAGAAAAACTCTCTTGTACACAGCTAGACCTCACAAACCACTTCCTACCTGATGAATATTTGGATACCATTGCTTGGAATGATTAGGGAATGGAAGGTTAAAATCCTTCCATCCTACCATATAGATGTTTTTCAGAGACACCCTCCCCCATGGTGATGGGGTTTTCAACACATAGTACTGAACTAGGGTGGGTGAGTATAGAAATCAATCAAAATTACATGTATATACATATAGATATCAAAAAAGTCATAAAACTTATGGGTTCTAAAAAAATTCATCCCACAACACTTCCAGCCTTGATGTTACCTTTAAATACACAACCACACAACATGTCATAAACTAAATTCATACCACCATCCAATTCATTTTAAAAAATATCATTCGTTATTATACAATCCATTTATTCATTCCATCTTTACTCAGGAAACTACTATACAAATGACACAAATATGGAACATAGCCAATGTCACCGTAAAAGGAAAAGTGAAAATAAAAAAATTGAATCTTCACATTCCACTACATTTATAACCATTTAAAACAACATAAATCAGGATTATTCATATTTATTCCACCCAATATACTCACTAATAAATAAAATCCAAATCACAATCGCACCAAGAAACACATATACTTAAAATAAATTTAGCATCCCTGCTGAATAACCACAACTCACCCATCACATTCATCAAAATAATCATAGCACAACCTGATGGAATCCCTGCTAAACAACACTGCCCACCCATTCCATAGTCAATAAATATCTCAAAATGGGATTTCATTATACTTTTCGAACCACTCACCACACATAACCATGCTCCCAATCGTACCACCATAGAATCCAAAAAAACATATTAATATTTAATTACACATTACCATTTTATCACACATTTTAAATTTTCTTGTTTATCATAGAAATAGTTTCTTCATGGTTATATCATTTATTATGTGAGTGTCTATGGTTATCTAATTTTATTACAATTGTTTAATATGAAACCAATGATCATGCATTATAGAATCTCTTTGGTGCCCAAACAATGACCACCAATGACCATGATTTGCAATTGGAATATAAACCATACAATTAAAAACAAAAATAAAAAACAAATAATAATAATTTCATACATCAATTTCCCCATACCCCTAAATATTTAATTAAATCCAATTCAATTATATTTATCTAATTTGGATCCAACAATATTAACATAAAAAAAATTCGTACATCCACTAGACATGATACCCAACTATGAGGGATGAAGACAACCTACTTGGTATAAAGAAGATATCATCCCTTCTTAATTTCACTATTTCTGGGCATGCATATGTAGAAGAAAATTTAAGTAAATCCAGAACTAACTAGTTCAACAAAAAGGCGTAATTCCTTGGGAATGAATGGGTGTGTGGACATCTTATACCTAGAGAATGAGAACAACACATCGAATATAAGATCTCGACTTTAGAAATTCCATATCCTATATTTATGGTAAAAATAGTTATTAAAATCCATTAAAGGAATATCAGGATAAAAACCATGAATTTTGGACGTTGAAGGAAGATTCAGATTTTTAGAAGACTGATATGACATGAAATGGATACAAAAACTGTTAAATATGGTACTGAATTCATTTTATGTTATAGAAAATGTTAATCTTTTAAAACTAAAAAAATGGAGAGAATATGAATTTTGAACCATTATTTGAAATGAATCACCATTAGATGTGTCACCTTCATGAGTCTCCATTCCGAGTCACCGATGTGAGATACTGGAGTGAGTCCTTGTGACCACCTTGATCCCAAAAAACACCATATTTCCAGAAATTATTGTAACAAAGATGTCCGGTCGACTTCATTAGTCAAATATAATACTATTCACATCCTTGAGACACAAAAAAATTTTAGATATGTAAGATTTTTTTAACCACCACCCCGCGATATACCTCTCTACGATCTCGCTACAAACGAAACACTGCTAATAACCAAACACATCATCGTTCACTGATATAACACCATGTATTTTTTGGAAGCAGCTATGGAAACCTCCACATATTAGAAATCCTCCTCTAAAATCTGATAATCCAAATACCATAAAACACACCAGTCGAGCACAACAACCACATGGTCTAAACATGTGAAGTGTGGAATTCTATCCTCCATGACAACATTCTATCTACTATGGGAATCAAAAACTCACGGTTTAATCTCATTGCAATTAATGGGTCTTAATTAGGATTTTTGTCCTTTCCACTTCACAGATCATAACCTTATCACCACATATTGTACAAGGAAACAACTCATATAATAAAAATAGGGTTCAGATATTACAGTTCTAAACATAATAGAAAATGGAAAAACTAAAAATAACTACATGTACTAGGAACACATAGGCTTTTCGTTCTACCTAGTACTATCCTATATAACACCATCCCTCCACAACATGTGATGCAGATGAATGTCCCCTCTACACAACTCATAATCCTAAGGTTTTAGGATCACGTTCGGTCGATCCAAGTATATCACATTGTCAATAAGATGAATCTCTCCCTGATCACTGACATTGATGTAATCAAGATGATACCAATGGAGTTGAGATATTAAAATGTGTTGTGTATCATCTCTACTATAGAGGTAGTTCCAAATAGTATTCCACCTCACCAAATCATCCCAACAACTTGACGGGTCCAAAGAACCTGAAAGAAAGATTACTCCCTCATCCAAACCACTGCAACCAACATTGCAGTGAGAACATCAAGAACACATAGTCCCCAACCCCAAAATTTTAGTGCCTCATCGTACGATCCAATGATAACTTATGCCAGTCCTATGGGGTTTCATTATCTCACGAACAGGTTTAACCTTCTCTGTTGTGCTCTACACTACCACAAGACCATGAATAGTTGTCTTCCAACCCTCTATCATATAGAAAGGTGAACCACATGGTCTTCCATTTAATGTTTCAATGGGTTACACACCGATGGATGAGAGAAAGACGTTATTAAAAGAAAACTGTACCAAGGGAACATGTTGGACCAAAGATCCTCCATATTCAATGACACATGGCTGTAACATATCTGAAAGTTTCAGTATTGTTTGTTCTATCTACCCATCTCTATATGGGTGGAAGGTAGTGCTGAGATGTAACTGAGTTATAAAACAATGGTACAATCCCCTCTATACTCATAAGGTAACACATTTATCCCAATTCAAGACAATGTATCTAAGAACTCCATGAAGCCAAACCACCTCATCGACAAACCTCTTTCCCATTTTATTCAAAATACCTGAAACCTTGATTACTATGAAGTGAGAAGATTTTGGCAGCTGATCCTCTACCCACCTAATAGAATAGTTTCCTCTATGACCACTATGTAACCCTATGACTAAAACCATTCATATGATATCAAACATATACTCAGGGACATTTAAGGGAAGCAAAAAACCAAAAGGAATACATTTCTCACCCTTCACCTATTAGGATACTAAAAACATCTCCAAAAACTCTACCACTGCGTGCTTCAGTCTGGGACACCAAAACTAAATCCTCAATCCATGGTAAATTTGGGAAACTCTTGGGTCTAATTCATAGGTTGATCTAGGAATCTCACGATAGAATCCATTTTTCATAGACAGTAGAAGAAATAGCCTTATACAAAAGATCATCTGATTCTGAACATCCTCCAACCATCCGTCTCGAGCATCACCGTGGTTAACATGATAACACATCGCCTTTACCTACATTTCTCCCCACTACTACTCCTCCATAAAATACATCATAGATGAAAACACCATTATCTAAAAGAAACACCCCTATTATTTTTCACCCTTGTATCCACGTTGAAGACTTCCAACTCCTCCATTTCCATCCATGCATCTTTGATCCCTAAACAACAACCTTTTGTGACATCATGGGAAATGAATTGGCCATGACATTCCCAATACCTATGGTGTATGATATATTGAAATCATTATTCTAAATATACTATATCCACATACACTATCGCATGATCAGATCTCACTGGGAAATGATATACATATTATTCTTGTGATACATGAAGACCAACAATTTCATACAAATGAGGTAACACCGCCACAACATCTACAAAAAATGACCACTGCTAGATCTAGTTCATGTTTGGAATTGATACATTCATGGGAAAAAAAATTCTAGACCCATATGAGATCACTACCCATTACTATATCTGGACACATCATAAGCCCACACATGACGTATCAGAAAACACCACAAACATTAAACCATCCTCTGGAAACCAAAGCACTAGAACATTGACCAACATCCCATTAAATAGTCAAACGCTTCCTGCCATTTCTCTATCATCACAAAATATTTGTCATTTTTGGTTCGACCTATCAACATAGTAACAAATCTATTCAAATCTGGTACAACCCTCTAATAATATCCAATAAGACCATGAAAACATGTAACATATGAACATTCTCGGTTACAACCCAATAAAAACCTACTTCATAATTTTATGGGTCCACCTATATATTCCCTGATGAGATAGAAGATGCCCATGTAAATGCCCCACTCATGTTTGGAATAGCACTGGGAGAACAATCACTAGACCTGGTGGTGACGAATAACATTTACAATAGTTCTGAGATACATTGTATGCTCCCCCAATATGATTTGGTAGCTAAAGATTTCATCGATGAATACAAATACAAAATCGTCTATGAACTCAATAAAAATGGAGTTCGTGATCCACCTGGACACAACTGGTGTGTTTTTAACACAAAACAAAAAGACTACAAACTCAAAGTTCCCATACCATTATCTTAATGCAGTATTTTGAATTATTCTATCATTCACCATTAACTGTTGCTATCTAGATTGAAAATAAATCATAGAAAACTAACATTCCCCTCTCAAATGGATGAAAAGATCACCTATCCTCAGAAGGGGGTAATGGTTATTAATAATCACTTGATTCATCCTTTAGTAGTCTATTCAAAACCTTAGACCATTATTCACATTTCTGGGAAAAAATGGATCTCACTAATGTGTTACATTTGGATAGATAAATCCATTATTCATTAGATTATATATCTAAATCCTCATCTCTTGTAGTCCAAAAGGCTCCATCTGATAGGGATCCAAAAAAACACAGAGAAGCGTCGGGCTGCAGGTCTATCATAAACATGATGTCAAATTGAAAAGGTAGTGTCCCAACCTCATGTGAAAAAACATCCACGAAATCCCCAAAAACTACATAAATATCCACCATTCTAAAGAATAATTATTCCACTAAAAAAATCCAACGACAAAATAAGAGTCTTAATATGATGATAGAAAACCTGAATACTTTTCCCACCAATGAAAACCACACGCACTCGATCCACTTCTGGAAACATAACTCTTTTATGGATGATGTGGATAACAACATGAAATGAATAAAAAATTCCAATGATGAGAATGAAATTTTATGGTCTCATATTTAGCAAGAATAGATCCCTATAGAACTGATGTAGACCCATTATTTGTCTACATCACAAGAACAAATCAAAAAAGATTTTCTAGCCTTAGAAAATTGTACATAATAGTAGGGGCACAAGATTAATATCAACCTATAGTCCCAGAGAATTTAATAGAAACGGTTATAAATGGTCTATGAATCTATTGAATCAATCCAAACACATGTAAGGTTACTAAACATGCTGATCACACCTTAGAAAAATTTTCGCCCTGCAACATTTGTGGCTTCTGTAGTGTAAAACAGACCACGCCCAAATCCTATGCCCCTCTTCCCCTATACTGATGATCCCATCCATGACCATTTTAATGATTAGGTCCCTAAGGATCACCTTAGGTTCAGCCTATACCTTCTCTATCACCATTCAAAGGACCAAGAGGTTGAGGTCCACGCTAATATAATAACCTATACGGAAACTACTTGTGAGGCTTCCATTGGACCTACCGAACTCCACCATACTGAGCTCGAATGTATGTCTGACACTGTTTCTTGATGATTTCTATGGACTCCACATATGAATCACCTTATTCCCATGTTCACATGATAGGAACATGTACTAGAATGTTGAAATAGAAACTACTAAGGTTATATCCAATAATGTCGAAACCTCGAAGGCCCTAGCACTTTAGACCTGCTACATGTTTCCCTACCCAATGAAGAACCCTATTTTCACCCCAATTATTGTAAAATACCTTGTGAATGAATCCTATCAACTAGTTCTACCTTCTTCTAAACATATATGTTTGTTGAAAATATAAAGGGAGTTACAACATACATGATATATGAACAATGTGAATCATTTAGGTCTCTCATACGAGACTCCAGATATAGGAAGAGATATGGGGTGATGTGAATGTGGTCCAGGAACATGATCCCATGATACCGAAATGGAATACTACCCTGATGAATGGATAGTTACTCCTTCCTATTCACAACCACCGTGGTCTATAAAAGGAAATCCCCCCAAAACACATTCAAAATGTTGACCAAAAACATGTCTACCTCTATTATCTCCCCAAGATACAATATTTACCACTGATGTGAATATCTCAACATCTATCTCAATACAAACAGAATGTTGTAATCTGTCAGATCCTATATAAAAATAAATGTGATGTTAAGAACCTCGATCCATCATTTTTTTCTCCATGTTCCAAACACTACCTTCTTACATTCCCATAGACTACTGATTGAATGAACATAAGGTTCTCTTCCACTGGATGTCCTCCAAAACTGGATAAACCCTCCTCTATTCAACATGATCTTCCTACTGAGCCTCAAATTAATATGAAACAAGAGGAAGATGACATGTTTTCATATATGAAAAATGTAAACAAATAATAACTATGCACATATATTGTGTAATTATATTAAAATTCATTATAACTCTTTTATCTCATAATTCATTTTAAATTTCCATAAACCCATTAAAACAAGATAACAAGTCAAAATGATGCATTCACCTTCCTAGGGTATCTACACAACAAATGGTGTTTCCACGCGAGGTAATTCTATATGCTATGATTCAAGGCATTGGATCTCGGGGGGATAAAATCTCATGTACTAGCTTGTTTTCCATTGACTATATCATGCACCAAGGTAACATGACATTGTTTCCCTACTAACACATAAAATCCTTACTATTACAAAATCCATACTCTATCAAATATCTAAAACATCATCCTCTGATACAACTCTATCACGACCCCCTATCTCCAATGATGCCCCTCCAAGATTGTAAATGAAGAAAGCGAGATAATGACAGGTAGATTCCCGCATCTAATGGGCCCTGGGGTGGTGATAAAACTAAGGGTATACAATATCAAAAAAATGGAAGGCATTTAACTAGTTAAGGAAAACATATTAGGTGATGAGATGGTCCTTCCCAAAACAACTCCAATTACTACACACACACACACACACATATATATATATATAAGAAATCAGAAAATTCATCCAATACGAAACATAAAAATAAAACAGTTACAAATAAAATAAACATCCAATGTAAATCACATAAGAAAATATTACTAGATAGTCGACTACTATCCCGAAATCCTATATTATAATGACCATCCTGGTATATGTAATCCCCCTGGAATCCCAAAAATAGTTTAATATGTGTACAGTGAGGGTACACGTTCACTTAGTAAGAAAATTAGTATATCTCATGTAGAAGTTATATAATCACAATAGTCCTCATATGAGAAAATAGTATAACCAAATAAGAACTATCAAGGTATAAAAGCCATCCCAACATCACCAAGGAAAACTCATAATGTAGATCAATTCATTTAGAAAAATAAAAATCTCATTCATGATAAGGTACCCCACACTAATTCCCACTTGGTTAGAAACTCTTTCCTAACATGAAATTTCTTTGTCCTCCCTCTTTTTTCGAACATAACACATCTGAAAGTGCTCGCACAGACCTATGACTTACAACTAGCCATACCATGTTAGAAAATGAAGCTCATCACATCAAATCTATACATACCAAATCCCCATAGCTATTTTAGTCACCATGGTAGACATAGTTCATCAAATCACACCCACACATAGCTAGGTCCCATAACATATCATGTCCTACCCTTATAAACATCGAAACAAACCATTTGATTTTTCAAAAACACATAGTAAAGCACATCACATCTCTTACCAAAGACACCTATGAAAAAAACACTCACCCAGAAACATTTGGGCATCACAAACTATTTTCGACTCTAAGAATCATGAGATAACACCGCTCTAATGAAGGATCAGGGAAGAGTGGTTGGCCAGCCATCCAACCTCCCACTAGGTTTTTTGAAAACGAAACCCTCCCAAATAATGATGAGAGTGGTAGTCAAATTATTATCAACTATGGTGGGGTGCATATTTAAATCACATGAAAATACAAGTATATACATATATATACAAAAAAGTCATCAGAAACTATGACTTCACAAAAAAACAGCTGACCCGGAACAGTGCCAACCATTCTGCAACCTCTAAATACCCAACCAAACTACAATCCAGAAACTCAATTAATACCCCCATCCAAATATTTTAACAAATTATTATTATTTATTAATGAATAAATTTGTTAATTCTATCTCTAGGTAAGAAACTAATAATGACAATTTATAATATACAACATAAAAAAATCATCTCAGAATGTGGAGAAAAACTAAACTAAAGTAGTTTTACATTAATCTATATTTAATACCCCTGAAAACAACTATTATAATAATTATTCAGAATCACTCCACACAATAAAAAATCTCAAAAAAACCAAACTCACAACTGAACCTAGAAAAACATCTCTTCGAAATCATTCTCAGTAGCCTTACTGCACAACCACATGTCACCCACAACATCCAACAACATAATCACAGCATAACCCGATGGCAACTCCACTACCCAACACTTACCATCCACACAAAAATCAATCGATCTCTTTACCTCATATTCTATTAAACTTTCTACACCACCCACAACACATAATATTTTTCACTAATTCACCACTAAATACACAAAACAAAACATATTCATATTTGACAATTCATCCACTCATTAATTCCACTTTTTAAATTCCTGGGTTATCATGGAAATGGTTTGATCTTAGTGAACCCATTTTTTATCTAAGAATATGTGGTTATTCAATTTCAAAAAAAAAATTGTTTATATGAAACCAGACCTCAAAAATACCAAAATCAATTTGATGCACATTAATGAAACCCAATGTATAAGATTATTATTTTGTGTATAGGATATACATTATTAAAGGACAACTAAAAAAATAACAAGTAGATCATAAATTACTTTTCCCCTTCCCCAACTTGTTTATCTTAAACTGATTCAATTTAGATTATTTAATATTGATACAACTATATTAATATTTTAAAATTTTAACACCCACCCTGCATGATACACAATTTAGAGGGATGAATGAAGCATACTAGGAAAAGATGTGATAAGTCCTTCTTTATTTTTCCAAAGAAGGGCGTGTTCAAGCAGTAGGAAATGCTAAGGAACACACGATCAAAATGAAAAAAAAGTCACAAATACAAAATGAATAAAGTCTATGAAGTCTTTTTACACCAAGAGAAATGGAAACACCCTTGTAAGAGAAGATATCATATTTAGAAAAGCTATATCTATGATGAATGAGAAAATTTATTTTTAAAATACACTAAAGAGGGATAATGACCATTGCCATGTGGTTTGGAAGTAACTAGAATCATATGGTTTATTAATTAAATACATTATTTGAAATATATCTACAAACCAATAAATATCATATTTAATTAATTATATATCAGAGAAAACATAAAAGGGGTGAAAATAGAAAAATTAGTGAATAACTAGATTTTTAAAAACTATTAGAAATGAATCACTGTTAGATGTGTCACCATCACGAATCATCAGTTTGAATAAATATTTAAAGATACTAGTTTGAGTCACCATGGCTCTGAGAACACCTAAACCAGTGTATTTTCAAAATTAAAACCACCAAAGTGGTCTGATCTATTATAGTAAAGAAACAACCAAATTTGGGTACTCCTCGGTGAAATTTATAAATTATTCACACGGTAGTGAATCAATTTTCATATGGAAAGTCATGGTAATGTGCATTTCCTGTATCACACATGTTTTAATGGAATAGACTAGGAATTTAATGAATCTTAAATGTTCTTTTTTGCACCATATTTGATGTTTTACGCTCTGCTCCATAAAATCATATGTTTATTCAGTGTTTTCCACAGAACCTGACCTTCTGGTCCCCTTTTAGATAAAATTCTAGTTGGGCTATTTTTTTTAATATGAATTAAACTTTAGAACACAGATACATGTATTACCACAACCTAATCCATAATCTGACTAAACTATCAATAGAGAGAACACCAAGCGAGCTACATGAATGGTTAGTTAGCTACACAGAAAACTAAAATATGCATGGAAGGAAATTATGAACCTGTTGTGATTTCAAGTGGGATCTCTCAACAAGACACCCCTATAATGAAAATGGAATGTGAAAGGAATCTTGAAATATGGATCAAAATACTAAAATCTATGTACAAGTCCCTCACACACCCAAAGTGGCATCAACCGAACTTCTTCCACAATATCCTTATACATGCTCCACTGATATCTTCACTTATAAATTGAGGGAAACTCCCTTTTGATGGTAGTGATTTGTGTGTTGAAACGACACTCATGTGCATGTAAGACAACCCATTCTGAGACTGCATAAATATCATGATGTCTAGGTATTGGAACATTCATGATAGGTCCCCCATGGGTCTTGATTTGGGTAGTCCAACAAGGGATTGACCCTTACCAATTCATTTTATCTTAAAGAAGGTGGGCATAATAGAGACCTATTACACTCAAGGATAACCCTTTATAGAGTACCTATTTTTCTAATGACCACTCCACTTGTTCATAATTCTTCAATATTGTTTTCAACCATTCCTATTGTCTCCATGTGTTAACTTACTCAACAAAACCATTTTTGTCCTCCTCTCACGTGCAATGCCCAACCCCTATTTGTAAATCCTTTATACGACCATCATGGACCTGCACACAGTGATTTATTGGTACCTCGTGTGGTGTCTCATGATGTGTTGTACTTCCTAATTCCACTGTTAATAGGTACTATTACATATTTAACATATTTTCATAGCTACTCAAATGTGTACACCTCTATTGACACTTGTCCTCCTCGCTCTTATAAGGTATTTCTTGTTCCTCCCATTCCACATTTGTGGGTTGTTAAAACATAGGTATGTCCAAGGAATGATGAGTGAGTCCTCATTGTATTAGATACATGATGTTAAACAACCATGTACCGACATCCTCAACAAAATATGTTAAAAAAATATTGACACATTCATGGAATGTCTGAGAGGAATAAATGGTGGATGAGAATTGGATCCATGTCATATCACTTTCCCTTTGGTCTTTGTATGCATGTGGACCTATGGCAGTCTTCATGTATTCCCCTAACTGCCTCTTTAAGCCAACCTTCCTTAGTAAGTCCAAGACTTCATATCCATGTTTTGTTAGCCATACATAGGGCCCACACAATCCTATGTTGTTTCACATTTTGACACGATCGTCAGGTATAATATTACCTATTATTTCTCAAAAATAGCATGTCTCACATGGTATTAATATAACTATAGTCATTAAAACCTTTATGGGATTCTAAACATGTGTAATCACCATTCTCAACTTCACGAAACAACATGTTATTTGATCCTTGTCTTCTAAATAGGGTACATTGGATGAATCTATGAGTGTCAAGCCCCTCAATCACTGCAATCCATGTATTTGAACAATTTCACTACAGCCCACTCCCATACCGCAAGACATTAAACTATGATCCCCTAACCACTTCATGAATAATGGGTGTTTTAATCTATTTTAGTGTATAGAGGAAGACTCTGGGAGTTTCAATACTAACAAATGGTAATGTCGAGATCTCCCTCCTGGGTATACAACCTTCGCTTGTGAAATCTTTTATTTTGGGACACAACTCTCATATCCACCACCTATGGTGTTCTGATCCATCTATCTCAGCCCCTGTCCAAGAATAAGTAACACACTTGACCATACTCCTCTGTCCAAGAGATATCCTCTGGTGGAGGGATGATAAATGCACATAATCCAATGTCTTGTGTCTGAGTTGTTGTCCATTATGTACACCAAAATTCTATATCTCAATTATAAACTAAATTGAATTTGATCCCATCTATTAAATAGGTTTTACAGGAATACTAATTTTTTTCCAATCCCATGACTCATTCCATTCCTAATATCATCATTGGGTCTATATGTCTTGGGGGAATCATTCCTCATTCTTCAGGTTTGAATTCCTTCAGGTCCACAAACATGGGTTCATTCTCATGAGCCACCTCTCTAGAATTCCAATCGACCCACTTCCAAAATTATGTGGGGTTTTATCCCTATCTTCAACACAAGGTGTGTTAGAAACCTCCCTATGGTTTAATCTCAGCCAATTATAAATTCCTTTTTCTCCCACTATATGGGATTTATCTCCATAATAATCCATAAATCAAATTCATATCGTCCTTCATAGTGTGACATTACCCTTTTATGGGAAATTCCACTCTCAGGTCCTCCCTCATTGGGTATTATGATCTACTCATAATATCAAATTTCTAGGTGCTTCAACCTAGGGAAGTATCTATCTGATCCATCTTCATATGTGTTCCAATCAGCCTGATTGTTTTTGACAAGGCATTAAACTCAATGTAAACCTCATGTCAATCATGGGAAGTCGAGGAATACCTCAAATACATGTCTATGAAATAAGATACCCTATGATCAACATTGAAATACAAGGTTTGGTACTTCTTTTAGAATCCCTCTAATAAGGATGTGTACATGTGTTCTAGTGTTTTAAAATCCAAACATTCCATCGATGCCCAATGTGAGTACTCTTCTGATTAAATGATGCTACCCTGACATGAACCCATAGAATTTCATGGAATAAGAATAATAAATAACCATTTTTTCACAATGGTATGGCTTCAGGAACGATCTTCTTAAACAACATATTAATCTATAAGAGACAGGGACTGGACAATGTGTTTTGAGGAAGAATCCACGAATAGATGAACCGACATTGCATTTTTCTATTTCTATAAAGGATCATAAATTGTTGAATAAGTGATGAATATCACCCTCAATTGGAATATAGTAATTTGGGGTAAAATATACCCTTTAGTAAGCGTTTACAATGACAACCTAGGTAGGTGCACCCTGGCGGAATGTGTTAGTAATAGATACCCATGACAATGAACACTTGTGATGTCATTTGTGTGATAGTGGATCATTTGATGAAATTTATTTACATCATATAAATTTTGTATGATCTTTAAATTGATTAATTATTGAAGATTTATATCATATAGATTTTATATCTATGGATAGTGAATTCTTATAACATATCTTATAGTGATGTGTACTTTATTTCATGGGTTTTAAAGAGAATAGAGTAGTCTTGATACACTCTGTTGAAGCATAGTATGGTCTAGCATCAATATAATAATTTATATTCAAGTAAAATGTTTCTGATACATGAGGAAATGCATCAATTATGCATCCTATAATCTAATGGAACATGGAATGATCACATATCCCCGGACAATTATTCATGTGACTGTAGTTTATATCAGTCTATTCAGATGTATTCTTTAAGGGATCTATATGGTAATGTGTTCCACTCAGTATATTTCTGGTACATGGTGGGAGGGGATATATTTGTTAGGCCAAGTATTATTAATGGTATATTGTATTGAGTATGGTTGATATGGATTAATTTTGTTACTGATAAGGGTAAGAATCAATTTTATAAATATTAGAGGATATGGAATGATACATTTTTTAGAGAAGATGTGTATTTGTGGGAGTCTCCTTGGTTAAAAAATCAAATTTTGTAGATTCTATGAAATATTTCACCATATTTATATATAACATTAGAGATCACTATATTCATTAGAGTATTCTATTACTAATAATATCATCATCTTCCTTATTGATGCTTCTTGGATTTGTTATAAAATTACAAAATTCCATGGAACCTTATAAATACTTTTTATTACAACGAATATGATAATTATTGTACAAAATGTGAAGAATCATTTTAGTGTTCCCATGGAGGATGAAATACTAGATTAAGATGTTGTTGTGGATATGTATTAGCTTATTTATCATATCTTATAGATGAATAGATCAATTTATGAGGAAATGTGAGAGTAAGAGAATAATGATTGAGATCAACATATAATGTTATTTTAGAAGGACCACCGAGACACTAAATATGTATGATATTGACATATAAGGGAAAATTATAAGGACTTGTATTTTTTCATTAATGAAATAACATTATCTCTATCCTTTAGATATTATTTCCAATGTGAGTTATTTTTTAGATATGTTTATAGTCATGTGATTATACATCAAAAGCTTATGATTTATGTTTTAATTATTATTTGGAAAAAATACAAAAAATGTAGCTATATAGATAGATGTAGTTGACCTAGGTGTGCCCTATGTCATGGAGGAATGAGGAAAACAATCGAGCATCAATTTTTAGTTGGTGTGCATTGTTGACGACCCCTATGTGGACCAATGCATGGAGGATCTCACACCACCTATAGTGGTGGGAGAACAGAAAAGATATAGGTAATAGTATATAACCACATAATAGGAACATGTTGTTCAATTGGGGTGTTTAGGATAACAGTGATGATGGTGACATCACATAGTTAGAAATGTTGGAGTATCTATATAAATATAAATGGCTAAAACTGCCAACCTTCTCCCAGCATGTCACCATTATTAAATGGGGAACTATTTACTCATAATATATGGAGTTTAAATGAATTTCATATATAATATTACATATAATAATAAATCAATTTTCTTCCCCATTCTGTTTTAATTGGTTAGGATAAACTATAGATGATCTTTGGACAGACATGGAAATCATCATAATCATTGACATGATACGTTATTAAAATATGCATCTATAAACCAAATGAAATATTTGATTGATGAATAAATGAAACCTTAATTGTTTTGTCTACTATCATTGATGTATACTCATATGATCCATGAATTTGTTTAATTCAGTGAAAAATTTCACACCCTATGACCCAAAAGAGACCAACCATTGATGGTGGTTTTTATCATTATATTATTTTGTGTTGATAATTTCCATTTTCGATTTCAATATTTTATCACTTTCTCGATTCATAATATTATTACTTTTAAATGGATATATCATATCATTGAATGAGATTTTCTATCAGTTGGTGTGTGAATATGATTTAGGGGACAATTATCTTGAAGAATAATGATGTTGACATCAAAGTGATATTTTTATGATGTTATATACCATCTAGAGATCATATTATTTATTTCTATAATGATATTACATTTTATGGTAAAAATAATACTGAATCAATGAGTGTTCTGTAATGTGAGTGTGTCTCTCATGACACCACATTTGATGTCTGGTCACATTTTTGTAAGCATGTAGATCTCTAAGAATAATGATTTATTGTGATCACATGTATGTGTATTGATATAGATATTTATGATTTTTGGATTATTTTAAATTTTATGTGTCCACATTTATTTTATTATTATATTACTAGTATATCCTATGTTTTCTTTCAATACATGTTATGATGTGATAGGTGGGATGATCAAGGGATAGTGGCCCATGAGAAAGAGCATGTGTAGACGCATCTTGAGATATAATGATGATATTTAATAAATTGATGATGGGACATGATCGTATTGTTTGGATATACTTGATGTCATGGTGTTCTTATGTGGTCTTATAAGATAGTGAATTGTGGTGAATGATGGTAAATATTTACCTTACATCAGATGCAATGTTAGTATATGACTACATTATCTCCTTACCATTGGTATTATCATTATAATATGTACATGTTGAAAAATATATGATAGCTATGTGGATTTACTACGTCATGTCTGATCCCATGAATAATTATCTATGTGGTGGTTATGGGATATATTTTTTGACCTTGTGATCTATTATTTATAATGAAATATATTAAGACAATTTTAACAACATGGGGCCGATGAATGTATTATTTGGGATTTTTGAGAAAAATAGGACATTAATGATTGGTACATGATTATTCTCTATTTTCGTGTGATTTTTTCTATTATCACAAAATATGCACTTATTAATGTCATCATTAGTTATTGATTCATTGGTTGTTCATATTTTTATATTTAATCAAACCCTTAATGGTCATCACAATGTGTCTGATGAATTGATGATCATGGATACAAGAAAATGTATAGCCACAATGATAAGGAGTTCTGGGAAGCAAAAGGGTGTGGATAAGTGGAAAAGGGAATCAAATTAAAGTAAAAAAAATAATATATGATTAATTAGTTATCTTTATAAAACTATATTATTTCCTACTACTTTAAGGTCATTGGATTACTAAACATTATTCCTTAAGATGCTATCAATTACATATGATATAATATAGTTTTCTTATTCAATTGTGATGTTATTAATGCTTTTATATTTTGATAATGTGTGTGTAGCCTCCGTACTAATAGAATTTGTACCCTTAATAATACAAGGAAACCAATTGGTCCCAATAAAAAATGCATTAAATATGTATATCTCTTACTCAAACTAGTAGAGGTTGATCCTCTAAGAGGCAGCTTTTCTCTTAGCCTACGACACTAGGGTTTCCACTTAGTTCGTCTCCTCTCCTCCGGGGTAGCTCAGCGTTGCTCGGAGGCTTCCTTCGTCCTCCTCGGATCTCTGTTGGAATCAGTGTGTGGAGGTTCCTCGGGTCCCAGTTTGGTCCTCAGCTTGGCTTCATGTGCGGCGCTGCTTTATCGTTGGCTTTCGGAGTCGTCTTGTCCCAGATATCGACTCATCTCTATGTGTGATGCTTGCTTCGTTATCACTGGAGCTCTTCGGCGTCGGCGGCCTCCTCGACGGTGGTGTCCTGGCTCAACTCTACCTAGGCGTGTGGCACTATTTTTCTCTCCTCCTCGGATTCAATTCACACTGGCGTGCGGAGGTTCCTCCGGTCTTAGTTCGGTTTTGGAACTCGGATCACCTCCACGTGTGCTGTCGTATTTGTCTTCCCCGGAGCACATTCAGCATCGACATCTTCATCGGACGGCCGGGAGCCCAATGTCGGCTCTGAGTGACCGGAGGGGGGTTTTTGTTCTCTTTTTTTTTGTTTTGTAGGCATTGTTTTAGTGGTACTTTGATCTGGTGGCATTGATGGTTCTTTACGCGCTCCCTTTTCCCAATCTCTCTGTGGGATTTTGATGAATCTCTTGACTGCATGGAATCCTTTTTTGTGGCATGTCTGATTCTTGTTGGGTTGTCTCGAACTTTCTTCCAGAATTTTCTTCAGATGTGGATTTAGAGTAGGTTGTTCTCATCTTGCATGGTTTTTCAGACTTGGAAGATTGAGAGGGTATGACATTGCCATCAGTATCGGACCTGTGTATTTTTGTACGGGACAGTTTGCTAAGCAGTCATGCATAGGTGGAGCCGCCATATGGATTTTGAGGCTTGGCAGGGGCATCTTTGTGGAGTGTGTTTTGAGATTATTGCGGCATTTTTGAACATTGTTTTTGTCTCTAAATCTTGAAGTCATGTCTGGTTTCCCCCTTTATCCTTAAAAGGGGGCTTATCCAAAAATGAATAAAAATTTCAGCCTTCGGGCCATTCAGTCAGTCTTACTCAAACCTAGTTATTAGAGCCTTGAGATTAATATATATATTATAAGAATAATTTTTAAGTGTCATCAATTATAAACATAGTCCAAAATGTTCCTAAACAATAATATTTTGATAAATCAAAATAATAAAATAACTTTAAAAATTTATATTAATTGAATAATTGTATTCTTATCCTTCCAATAAAATGTAAAATGAACGTCTCACCATTAAAAATTTGTAAACAGTAACCTCAATTAAGTGATATTTTTTTTCATAAAAATAACTC
This sequence comes from Viscum album, assembly GCA_963277665.1. NCBI lineage: Eukaryota > Viridiplantae > Streptophyta > Magnoliopsida > Santalales > Viscaceae > Viscum > Viscum album. The sequence continues at coordinate 1,135,700,844 of OY728150.1, read as the reverse complement.
ATTGATGTTTATATAGATAAATTAAAAAAATATATGTTATACATAACAAAATTATGGTAAAAGAAATATAAATTTTTTTATTTGGTAGTTTCATATTCAATTCTATAAAAAACAAAAAAACCACATGCGCATACAACATTATACCATCTAGGTATAGTTATTCATTAAAGTTTACATGAATACCATAAAAATAATTTTCTAAAATGATATTTAATGAATATATATGATATTTATATCATCATTATAAATGGTTAACCAATTCTGAGTAGATTTGACCCAAACCTTCAGAATAAAAGTTTCATGTAAAATGTAAAATTAAACCCAACTTTATTTCAATTTAATAATTTGTTATAAATAAATTACATAATTGAATAATTATACTATAATTATTAATAATAAAAGTTATTAAATATCAATTAATTTTTTTTACATAAATTAATAGTTAATATATATATTAATAATATATTTCTTATATACTTGTAAAATAATGATTTTTGATGAATAACTATATAATGAATAAGCTAAAATTTTAAACATGAAATAAGTGTTTCGTCATCACAATTCCCAGAAATTAAATTTTTTCCGATATTTAACATATATTTAAATAAATTTTGGTCAATATTATTCCAATAAATGTATCTTGTATTTAGTTTCCTTAAAAAGATATATATTTTTAAAAATAATCTATGCCCCTCTCATTCATGAGGACATTATTCAATGATCTTTATTGTTTAATCTGTATTTAAATTTTTTTGTTTTAAATTTATGGGAATTATAATATCTTAATCTTATTATCAAAATATATTTTAATCAATTTGTGTTATTTCTAGGTTTTGTCACATATTATTTCTATGTTATACATATGTGGTACTCTAATGGTATGAATTAATATTTTTGTATATATATGACATTATTTCTCATTTGGGTTAAGTATCATTCTCTTCCACATAAATGATATTCAATATGTTTATGTTATGTATTAAAACTGATAATAGTTTAATAATGAACTTTTTACTAAATTATTAATATTTTTGAAATAATGAATTAGAATAATCTCAAATGATTTCCAGAGAACACATTTTTAATTTTTTGTTCTATAATAAATTAATTTGTCTCTTTAGTTGTCTTACCAAACAATTACCACCATCATAGAAATTATACATTATAAATAGTCTTTTACATGATTCTATTTTTTTTTATATGATCCAATGTCATTTAAATTTTTAATTTTATTATTATAAAAGATATAAAAACCAAATGACAATTTTTGGTTCTATATTCTGTGAATAATTGTTTTTAATGTATATAATAAATTTTCTTCAAATTATAATACATTGAGGATTATTGTGATTTAAATGTATTTTGGTCTTATTAAACCATCCACTTAATTTTTCTAGATGTTTTATGATTATATAAATTTTATGGTTTTTTATCAAATTATTGTTTCCATGAGCTGTTTAATTTATGAAGAAATTATGAATGTTGTTATTATCATATTTCATGCATATGTATTGTTTACATTATGTAATGTTTCGACCTAGTGTTATGTAGTGATTTAATTAATTGGGTAATGATTTAAATATCATTTTAAAATATGAAATGGGATGGAAAATATATACAATCAACTATTTCATTGTATCTATAGTGATTATGAGAATAAATAGTCATCATATTCCTCAATATGAATCTTTCCACCATTAACAAATCAATAGTGACCCATTAAAAAAACATTTTTAGCTCAAATATATATATATAAATAACACTGATATTATTATTATATTATTCTATAAGGGATCATGGATTAATATTTATGTTTTTTAAAACATATAAATAATGTATTTTATTATTGACATTCCAAAATCTATTACTCATTATTATGTCTTATGACACATTTGGTGTGCTTTTTAGTTATGATCATGATCATAAACCCTTATTGTTATATTATTCTCACATTTTATATCTTCTTCATATATCTCATGTTTACCAATACTAATCATCTTGAGGACACCATTTAATATGTTTTATTTTTCCTATGTGATGAAAAATGGGTTTGTGTTGGAAATTTCTATAAGGTGTACTATGTTAGAAGAATATTATGGCATATTTTGAAGAAAATTCATGAGATTATTATATTACATAATTAGACTTCAAAGAGACTAAAAATTTATGGTCGTAGAAAATAAAGCCTTATATAGTGAATTGAATATTACACAAAAATGAGGTTATATTTAAATAATTTATTCTGGAGTCTCTATAATATTGATATTATCCCTAACTAATTAATACGTAATTAAATATTTGTATATCTAGATCCTAATTAATGTAATCATACTCATATATCTTAAATTTATATGTACAATCAACTATTTAGATATATATTTTATCTGGGTATTACCCCAGAATCTATTTGATATCTCTTTTTATATTAAAAACCCAACCCCTCCAAAATAGCAGTGTAGGAATAGATGCAGAGTGGCACCAATTTCTATGTTCCATGAAGTTATTTTCATATTCTTCATTAATAATTAACATAAACTATTCTAATGCTCACTTATTTAAAGGATTTATAAATCATCATAATCTTATATCAAAATATAGATGAAAGTACATAAAATATAAGAAAACGAATAATATAAAAAATAATATTTGTTATATGTATTTTTTTAGTAAAAATCGCATTTGATGGATCAACCGATAAAAACAATTTATTGATTCCATCACACATGATGTATACTTTTGTAGTTAAAATTCGCACTTTGTTTGCATGGAATTCGTCATTTCTATTCATAAATTTCCTATCACAACTACATAATTTTCTACATGTTATTCCATTATCATAAAATAAATGAGGATAATATCAGTAAAGAGTAAAAAATAATACCATGAAAATACTATGTAAATATATTAATTGAATACTTCATGAACACAATGAAATTTTTATTACGAGAAGGCATTACTATGTATTAAATTTCTCCATAAGTTATGTGATTTTATTTCATGCTTATATCTTATCTATTTTCTAATAATTGGTGGTATCTAATTCGATTATCCTATATTGAGAAATATTGAGCACCATGATTGTGGTAAAACAAATAATAAATATTTTTTAAACATATAATAGTCTATGTTTGTAAATTTTTCGTGATAATGGGGTAAACAAAAATACTGAACTCATTTTCATTGAAAATATGATTTTGGAACAAAATGCTGTCAATTATGGTTATATGAATATGGAGAATATAACATTTTTAGGTTTTCCCATTTATTAAAATTACATGAGATTATTTATAATTGTTATTTGTATTTTAATTGGTCTTAGTATAAAATTGATTAACAAAAATAACTACAAAATATTGATAAATATAAAGATTTAAATCTCGAAATACAAAAAATATAATCTACTATGGTTTAAATATCTTCACTATTGAGTGCCTGGATATAATTTGAACCATTAATCGAACATCATTGGGTATCAAAACCCATAATAATTATTTTCTTTTCTAAAAGGGATTTTTGGATTATTTTTTATTTATAAATTATAATTTTATTTGAAGGAATTTGATACGAAATCTCAAATTAAAATCAATTGATATGATATATATTTGAGAATAAAAAATTCATTACTTCTATTATGATAATAATATTCATGTAAATTTGAATGATATCTCCATGTTGTTACATACATGAAACCCTAATCACATATTATTTATATACATTTGATAAATTCATAACATTGATATGTTTTTCCATCAACCATCAAATATTGATATTGTGGTGGATATTTAAAAATCACTAAACACATGAATAGAAAATATAAATAAAAGAAACCATATTAACTAAAATGAATGGTATGTTCAACCATGGTTATTTAATATTGCATTTCTAAATTATACATTTGTTTGACATTTGAAGTAATGAGTGGATTTTTTATTTCATGGTCACATGGTATTAATTTTTGTTATTCATGTTATAATGGTTTAAATTAAAATATTACATGGATTTAGGTAATTATCAATATTTTTACATTTAAGGAGTTGAATTGTTGGATGATATTTTTTTAACATTATTCTCCTATATTTTAATAATTTCCATATATATTTTTGTGAATGTTATGTGTTTTTATAGTTATTACCTCTTTTGAGAATGTCCATAACCCTTTGAGTAAATTTCATTTGTTCTTATTCATTATGTTTCAATATTAATAATTCACATTTTATTATACTATATGGATTTTAGTAATGTTATCTTTTTAATATTAGTTTCATAAAACCATCCCTTTATAATGATTAATATTATTCATTTTTCTAATTTTTATAACAAGATGCCAAATTTTTTTATAATATCCATCAAAATTGTAAATTTATGACAACACTTTTTCGTGTTCTATGAAATAGGGATGCAAATGGTATTTCGATTTTATTGGACCATTAATCAACGACATGTCGATCAAAGGACCCAATAAAGGATGGGGTGCATTGTGTCATGAATTATTCAATAGATATTTAAGTCTTCCTTTGATCATAAGAGAGTATTAAATGATAGTTAATATTATTGAGGGCATGTGGTTTTTGGGTTAGTATAACCACATTATTGTTACACATAAGTATCTTCTCAGGAAGTTGTTTATAGTGAAAATCACAAAATTTTCTAACAAAATCATTTTCAACTCGGTTTCTCATAGCTCCATTAGTAAAATCAATTATGTTGGTTAATGATGCGAAATAAACAGTAATATTTTAAGAGAATATAAATATGATAATTAAAATTTATTATGTACTAATTTATAAAAAATTAATTATATTATATGAGTAATTCAGTTCGTTGTAGTGTGTAATTTTGATGGGGACTCTAATACTTTATAAATATCCTAAAAATATCTAATATATACTCTGATACTAAATTATAATCTATATCATATTAACGATAAATATTATTTCAATTTTTTTATATGAACATTAAATCATGAAAATTAATCTAAGAATCCAAGAACATAATGTTTTACTATATGTGAAGGTTAGAAGAATAAAGGTCTTTTTAAATATTATATTTTCAACAGTTCCCAGAATGTTTTCTTCATTTTAATTCATTTGTAATATAATTTGTATGTAATTAAATATGGAATGGTTAATGGTAAAATAGACTGACTAAGAAGGATCAGTACTGTAAAACGTATCAATGGAGAATAATAAGGATTAGATCTTAACACAATGATAAAACATGTATGTTAATGATATATCAAATTAAAATGAAAATATAATCAATTTTTTTTCTCTATTATAGTAAATTAATATATAACCTAAATATATAATACATGTAATGTTGAAATAAAATTCAATGAAAATATATAGTATTCAATTTTTATGGATAATAACATTGATATGTGGATAAAAATTGAAGTAAGAAAGTATTATAAATATCCAATATCTTAATATTTATTTAAAACAATCATTCATTTTATTTACATATAGAAAATCCCGAATCATTCTAATTCAACTTTTTCTCATCAAAACCCAAATATAAACATCATATGTCAAATAAATAAATTTTTTAGGGAAAATTATATATTAATATCATTATTACTTTTATGTATGTATCATTATATCTTAATATAAAAGTCCCTCAGGACCACACTATATGTCCTAAATGTATTAGATGTAATAGTGGTAGAAATGCATAGTTATTTTACTACAATGATAATCATTTGAAATATAAAATACTATAATTTAACTTATATATAATTTTTCATATACCAAAATTTATTCTGTTTACCTTGAGCATGTTTATATAAAATTGAAATGAGGATAACAGTTTTATGAATAGTAATTAACGTGTCTCATTAAGCAGAATCATATTTATTGATTCCTTTTCATATTGAATTAATTAATGTAATTTGGGTAATGGTATGAACAAGAAACCATGAATATAATGATTTTATATTCATATTATTTTTTATTTTTTCATATTTTTTCAATGTGTTCATTTCATATTGTTCTTACATATTGCATTCTCATAATGTAGTATTATTTTTTTATACTTGTAATATTTAGTCTCAAAAAGTTATTATAGATTATTTTACATTATACATTAAGGTTAACTAATCTATTCAATAGAGTAGTTATTTTGAAATAGAACATATATTTAAATTACATGGTTCTATAATTATAAAAAAATTATTATTTTTTATAATAAAAAATTTAATCTAATAAATTATACTGTACTATCTTTTAGATATACATATAGATATTTCATATTATGTAACTATAATAGTTATATTTAATTTTTTTATTGATGGCCTTAATTATTTTCATGTCATTTAATTTTTCAATTACTCATGTTAATATTATAATGGTGAGGTTACTTTCTAATAGCGAGGTTTCAATTCAGTGGAACAATTTCTATTCCATTGGTAATATTATATTTATAAATCTTATGAACTCATTTTGAATACTTGATTAATTAGATAGATAATTATTAATCAATTTTATTTAGTTGGTTAAAAAATGCATCTATGTATTATTTTTCAAATCTATTTTTGATATCATTTGCGAATGTAAAATTTATTGTAAAAACAACCTAGTTTGACATCAAGTTATACATATGTAAATTAGATGATTATCTAGTCCTACTAGAACTTTTTTTGTTTTATAAGGGTTATTTCTTCACCATATATAATTTTCAATATTGATTAATTAATGTAGTGTCAGTTATTTTTATATTTTATTTTTATACTCTATCTTATAAAATAATTTCACAAAAAAAATATTTAGATTGTAAATTTTATATAGAAATGGTTGATCATTTAAATAGAAGACATGTTAGTTTAACTATGACATCAATTTTTTGAATATCATTATATAGTGGATGATTATTTATAGTATAAGTGTCAATCATATAGTGTTTTTAATGAAATATATTTTCATTTTGGATAGAACTGGAATTGGAAAAAAATATATTTTGTAGTAGTTGTTTGTTTGGAACCATTTTGAATATAATATAGATATAGAATATTTTCCCTATACTGCGTCAGATTATATTGATATATTTCCGGATTAGGTTAACTTTTTTATCATCTAGGTTAAATATTTTTTTTATTATTGAAACTTATTGATATGTTATTTCAATTATAATAGTTACATATAATATCGAACTCAATAAAAATTGATACATGAGAACCTATGATATCCCGAACCAGATCCACATGACTAGTTCCTTGGCCTAGTTATCAATAAGAACTTAATAACACATCCCCTTATATAGTAGGGTTATAACTGGATGTGGGGGTATGAGAATGTATTGTGAGGAGACTATTCCCACATTTCATTGTGTGCAATCAATTTTTTAAATTGCTAAAAATAATTCCAATTAGTGTACACTTAAAATAATAAATAGCTAATCATACAAACGTATATATTATTATTTCCCAATGGAATACAAGACCGATTGATTATAGAAAAATTAAAAAATATAACGAATAGATGAATTAAAAACAATGTAATAGATATCCTTCAACTCAAATCCTTGGATTAGTGATGAGAGGTTTGAAAAAAAAATTATCCCAGAAATTTCAAAAAATTAATTTTGACCTTGGGAAATCTGTGAATTATAGTTTATTTGTAAATTTATAATTCTATAATCAATTTTACATTTAATGAATTTTATTGTATTATTCCCTCCTGATGAAATTTACGAAGCCATAATTTTATATTTATTTTGATTTTAAACTATGTGTTTCTATTATAATAATAGTTATTGAATTTCGTAAAATAATTAAATGTAAATTGATATTATTAACTAATACATATGTGATTTAATTTTCAATTTTTCATAAAATTTAATTTTAAAATACGAACATATTATATTTAAAAAAATGAAATTATTTTAATTAAATAAAAATTTATATTGTAATTTTTTATTTCATAAATTAATTTAAAATAATTTTAAATTTAAAAACATCCTATATTTAAAATTTTATTATGCATATTGTGGTCTATTAAAATATTTATATAGATTTTGAATCTTTTAATTTCTGCTAATATAATAAATTATAATATCATTTTCCAATTTTAATAAGAAGGAAGAATCCAAAATAAATGTGGTAATTTATATTGATAGAATAATTACACATATACCAATAAGGCAATCAATTTTAATGAGAAAATATAGTGTGCTTTCATCAGAAGCTAGTATGATACCATGCCATCCCATTATTATTATTTATCTATAATATGTACCAAATCTACAGTAAGTACATTATTTATCATCTACTTTTAAACATCTGTCATCCCATTTATACTGTTCATATATTCAGCCTTAATTGATTCACTATCCACATGACCCTATGATGATTGAGTTACTAGAATACATCACATAGATCTATGTATCTCTTAATTTAATTGATCCACCATACTACGTGTCTGTGGTTATATTAAATAATGAAAAATAAACATGTGGATTTTGAACTGATGATAAAATCAGTGATGAATCCAAACTATGGATCTCATATAATCATACAGAGAAATGCATTATAAAACACTCAAAAAATGATGAACTGAGGATGAGAAAATGATAGTGCTCTCTGATGAATATTATTTGAATCATTATATTGTTGATATAGAAAAAATGATATGTTCACCACACATATAGATATATAATGGAATTTTCCACAAATAGTTCTAATCCGTGTCTACAAATAATAAATAAATTTTATATTGAGAATAATTCATTAGAATATTTCCTAAATAAACTAGATAACACCTTTACTAAGATGAAGAACAAGTGCTTCAACAATTAAACAAACCTGATGAACTGTGGATGGATGAATATCAAATGAAATATGATCAAATATAATTTAATACTCTATTATTGTGTTCCTTATGTATTAATGAATAAATTATACGTCCTCATTATATATCCGCACACTTGGTATGATTTTATAGGCCCTCACATGAGATATGCTTGACCAAACTCCCCAATGAATCATCATTAGAACAATTTAATGTTTTTTCTATGTTTGAAAACTAGAAAGAACCGATGTTTGATATATATAATGGTATTCATAAAATATGGGTGAAATTTTAATATTTTTATAAGGTATTATTTGGAAATGTGAATCAAATGTCATCATTGTAGGAAGAGGAATTTACAAACCTGATCAAATGATACACAATGATCTGAACTCAACTATGTTTTATTTCAATGATTTTTTTTGAAAAAGTGTATAATACCACCAACAATCCATTTTGAATGATGATTAAATATCTAATATATATGAATAATACTGATCATGTTCAAAATAACATGGTATATTCTTCATCTATTATACTTCATAAAGATATTCCAATCATGAAAAATGTAAGCTAATAAAGAAGTGATTGTAAGGATCAAATTTTTATCCCACTAGACATTACATGAAAATATATGAATTAGTATATGAAATTATGTGGAAATGTTTCTTAGATATATAAGAGACCAATCAATCGAAAATATGGGTCTTACTGAAACATCTAGATGATTATCTAGGACTCATTGTACTCATATAGTTGAGGTAAGAAATCACTCCACTAAACATATTTTCAGTGGAATGAATGGAAGAAAAGGGAACTATTTATTATATATATTATTCCCTTAAAATAGTATTAATGATCATCTCTTACTGATTGTATATATAATTATAATACTAATTATCTACAATTTTAATTTTTTTCAATTTGGTTATGTTTATAATGTTGTCTGACCCTTTTCATCCCCTGTTTCTTATGATTTTCCCTCAACCTCACCACAATAATTTGCACGATATTAGATTTATAATTAATTTGATTGAAATCATGATATATTAAAACAATTTGTATTACATGGACTCTATGAATAATAAAATTATTATATATTATTATCATCCTTGGATTCAATTACAAAATAGGATGAAGAATCAAAGTCTACGTCATCTACTAATATTGATAATTTTTTTCACCATTCAATTTATCATGTATATTCACTTTCCCTCTCATGGTATAAATAATATAAAAATTAATTTTTTTGGTTTTATTGATGAATAACATACAATATTGATTGGTATAGAGAGCGGATACCTCAATCGATTGTTTTCATCGACTATTCATTGTGGAAATGTTTGAATTTAATATACATTGGGAGAATTTATCTAGTAGTATTTAGATCTATAAAATAGTTGTGAAAAATAGTTATTGAATTATATATATTTTAGTTTATTGTGACGTCTATGGTGGATAATAAAAACACTATATTATGAAATGTGGATCATACATTATTCACTCAGACATGATGTATTCATTGAATGTTTTGTTTTATTTTCATAAAATCAATATTCTATAAGATATATTTATATCACATCCATGAATTAGAAAAAATGACATAAATATAGATATGATTCCTTAATATGTTAAAATACCATGCTATATTTAATCATTTTTTTGAACCTAATCAACCACTATTATATAGTTAGAGTAATACAAGTTATTTTTAAACATTGACTATGATAACACTACAATCATCATTAAATAATTTTCAATGTATAACGTCCAATTTTCAATATCTAATGCACTAATTTGATTTGGTTTTTATTTTTTCTTCGTTTTCTATGATTTATTCAATTTTTTTCATTTTTAATGTGTTTACGTTATTTGATATTGGATCACAAATTTTGTTTCAATATTAATGAAATTGTTATAATAAATTATTAATTCCTATAATAACACGTTGGAAAAATATTTTTTTACTAGAAAATATTTCCATATATCTTAAATTTTCTTAATTAAAAGAATATTGATTTCCCAAAGATATAATAATTGAACATGTTTCAAACATGAGATATAACACATTGATATATGGAATTATCTATAAAAAAGTGACAATGAAGATGTGAATGAAACCAAATAATGACCATATTATATCTCATTTATAAAGAATATAATATATGGAAAAAATATAAATAAGAACTATATTAGGAGGAAGAAAAAGATAAACCTAAAATTATGTTTCCATTTATCTAAACATAAATGTGGAGTTAAAAGATGAATATGTTGGTGAAAATGTAAATGTTACCATATTAACCCTTAATCATATTTTTATAGTGTTTCAATACAACAATGTTGAACTAAAATTTTATTATTTTTAAGGATACTCTTTACTAGTCATTTATATCAATGATTTTTTTTTGAAATTGTATAATTTTTGGACCTTTATTATATTATAAAATAGATATTATAAATATGGTTATTGTAATAAGAGAAAATTAATAACACGGAATGAATGAACTCTACATGGAAGTTAGAGTGGGTGAACTATATTGGGCACCTATTAATATAGAAGAGTGTGTTGTAGTCAAAAATTAGCAAAACATTAAGAAATGTGTTTAGGAAAAATATGATGAATATTAAATTCATAGAATAACTGTTGAAAAATTAGTATGGTTCCCATGTGAGAAAAATGATTTAGGAATTCCAAAATATCCACTTTTTTCAACATCTAATCGACAGGTCCAATATATATATGTGAACTTTCATGAACAAATCAAACATCAAGCTCAAATAATGGATGGAGAAGTTCTTATCATTATGAAATTTCTGTCAATGTTTTATATATTACTTTATAATATAAATTTTTTCATCACTACTAATTGATCACAAATTCCACCTTCATTTTATAAAAAAATATAGTTAGATGGGTAATTTTTTGATAATATACTCTATATTCACAAGAAAAAGGATTTATACTAATGGAAAACATATAGAAGACTACATGATTGACTAAAATGTTGAATAATACATTTTACCATCCAAATAAAATGAAAAAATGTTTCCTCATTATTTTGGCTAATGAATAAGATTCATTCAAACATCTCTTAATGAAATACTTACATCAACAATCTGTGGACTAATATAGGGAGGGAGAAAAAATAGTTCAGTTCCCAGTTGTCCCACTTGAATAAAAAATTGCAAAATAATGTACATAATAATTTGAGAATCTATATATGAACATAAACTATATAAATAATATGCAGTGGGAAATATTTACTGATACCGCATTTTGTGATCCTTTATAAGAAGAATTAGTGAATCTACCACTCTGGGAAGTTATATCGAAAACATTAATAATATATCTACTGAGTACCACATACATTAACACATGACACCAATTTACTAAAATAAATAACATTAATTAGGAGTAGAAAATATAGAAATCTATCAATGTATACATCCTAGTAGAAGATAGGTTTACAAGATATAAAGGGAATCACATGTTTTTTTTATTACAGAATCTCTATCATTTGTACAATTTGTTACGTGCCCATTACTATATAACTATAGAAAATGTAATAAGAACCCCAAATTGAAGTGAAAACACAATATTCACTTTCAATATCATTAATTTATGATTTATTTATTAATTTTTATCAAAATGACTTATGTTTTTTGGATTTCATTCTAGTTTTCCAGAAATTTTCAGAACTGAAGAGATTAGACCAATGAACAACATTGTAGGTGATAACATACCTAATAAATGAATTCGTAAAATAATATTAGGATGGATGTATCCAACACATATGTTTTTACACAATTTTATCTTCTATATTTCAATAATATATAATATTGACATTAAAAATAATATAGGTTAGTTTCATTGATAAATATGGGTGGACGAAATCAACCAATTACAGAATGTTTTGAATATTTTATATGGGATATAGAAAAAAATTCAAAAGTAAGATTTTTGAATATTTTTCATTTTTAATCAATAAATAGATTCAAAATATTTCTACTCTTTTTCATATTTGATAAATGAATCAAAAAATTTGAATAAATAATTATTCTTCGTAATAATTATACATCTGTATCGAAATTTTAATTATTTAAAAACATTATGGTATACATTGAGTAGTAATGATACCCTACTAAGTTGTAATACTATAATGGAATTGAATTACTTCATTAATTCATCAATTATTAGAAATAAAGTATTTTTGAGTTAATTTATCACTAATTTTATGGAAATATGATCATAGAGCTACGATATGGGAGTGATTGAAATGATTTCACTAGAGAAATAATTATAAAATGAATTAACATATAAATAGACCATGATATGAGGTAAAAATTACTCTATGAAAAATAAATCCATTTGGAGACAACTAAAAACAAATAGATTTAATACCTTTGAAATCAGGTTTAAATGAGATATTGGGATGTCAGACTTGAGATTTGAAACTCATCTTCAGTTCTGGTATGGGTTTGGTCTTTGGCTCTAATCTCGAGAACTTATTTTTATGGGTTATTTTTTGTGTTATCCCATTATTTCATTGGGATATCCCTCCTCCGTAGGTTTTCACTTCAGTTTTGGTGAAGTAGTGTGTTTTATGGGTGAGTAGGACCTCGTGCATGACTGCACATAGTTAGTGTTACTATGCTCCTCATCCCAGGTAATAGTGAGACATCTTCTATGAATGATTATAGGTTCTACACTGACACTACATGAATTGTCATATTATACGGGTTTCCCATGTTGTATGTTGGCTTCTCGGCAGAGTCAATCACACGGCCACCGTACGGTTTGAAAATCCATGTGGCATAATGTGTAGCCATCCCAGGTCATTAAAATTTTCTTCCCTCTCCCATACATTTTTACCCAGACACCTCTATATCACCCCATTCAGGATCCTCCATCCATGTAACCATCTCCACCTCGCATGGCTTCCTCCGACATATATTTTTGGTGTTTTCAGTGCCAATTCTTCTCGGGTTCTTCATGTAAGTCCTCTCACACATTGTTTCTCCCATTTGTATATAACTATCATATGGTTTCAGGGGTACCCTATCTCCTAAGTTTAGTGTTACAATTTTTAGTCCTGAATCAACAAATTATGTTATCGATATTGATGTTTTAGGATTGATCTATATTCTATTGGGTGTTGTTGAGGTGTGGTTGGGAATTCACACTAGACTACATATGTTCTTATTCATTTGATATATAATCCAACATCACCTCTCCTTTAATTCTAATATTTATTTTAGTAATTATTTTTCACACCTCTCATGACCAATTAACAGCGTTGTTTCGTGATTTCAATTATTTTTCCATGTTAAATATTTTTTATGATTGCATTGTTTGTGTGATATGGATTTGGGGGGTTCATCATACTAAGTGATTATTCAATTTTCCAGTTGTCTCTGCTATACAATGTTTGATTTTTAAGGGAATTTATTAATTTTATAAATGATGGTGTGTTGTTCAAAATAATGATTGTTGTTTCCAAAAAGGATTTGTATTTTTATTTTTTTATAGAATATGTATTGTGTAATGTGTTTATAAATGATTTTTTATGCAAAATTGACATGAGGTCCATTTTTAAATTTTATTAGATCATTTCATTTGAAAAACCCTCAAAGGGGTGAGTCACATGACTTATTGGTTGACTATGAGATGATATTATACTTGATATGAGACATACATTGGGTGATAATTTTCTTTTGGAAATGGACTGCCCATGGGATGACAAAGGTGGCGTCGGTTTGTGTGATAGGTAAGATGGTGTGTGTATTTTTTTGATGCTATGTTTTGTGTTGAACACCACATTATGAACATTGTTGGGATCCTAGAAAAACCCAGAGGAATTCTGATAATGATTTCCACACTAGTAGGTAACATAATGACATGTGGCACCAAGTGGGTAGTTATAGTTTTGTTTATCACTATGGGATTGGGCCCCTCAGTATGTCTATAGTAAGGGTGGATGGGTGATTGGGCGTTGTTATTTCACCATTAGTAGAATGGTACTAGAAATGGGGTCACATGTATTGGTTTGTTCTATTTGTCCTATGAGTTCCTAGGTATTCCCATGTTTCTATGATAATATCATTGTTTGTGCCATTGACCATTTTATGTAGAAATATATTTCATGTTGTTGTTTTTTTCCTTCATTTAAATGAATGAATTGGTGCGCTCTAATTTTCTTTTCAAGAAGTGTATTTTCATTGAACATGTATTTTCTCCATTTCACAAATATGAGAAAAAAGATCATTTCCTACATGGTCACCTTCCTCCTTCTCCCATTGATTATGGTATTGAAGACTTAGGTTAATGGATTGTAAATGTTATTTATATATATTAAAATTAAATGGGTGTAGAACATATCTTTATACATTTTATTTCAAACATGTTAATTTATGTTTTATTATTTATTGGATGTGAGTTGGGAATCGAATTTTTTGTGCCTACCTAACAAGTTATAATAATCCAAACTATAGTCCTTTACAATTTTTAGATTGTATTGCAGGATCTAGATTTGGTTCGGTCGCATTGGATGATAGGTGGTTGTTTATTGGAGAGTGACTCCCACAGTCACTTGGAGATGAAATTCATGTCATGATCGGTTTTTTTCTTGTATTGTTTGTGGTTCAGTTTTTTGTTTCAGTGCAATGTTTGAAAACAATAATGTGTATATTTTGATCTATAATGAATTCCTCTGATTTTGATTATTAATATTTATATTGGGTGAAATCATTACCATTGGTATGCTATTGATTCCCCAAAACATGTTTTCTCCCTCTGAGGATTTGGAATGCCTCTTAGGTCTTCTCATGGATTGGACTGGGGGAGGAAATTTGGGTCAAGCCAGGCTTGGTTCATGATGAAATGGTATCAGATGAGGTCAGCTCTATAGTAGACAACGTTTTTCAATGTTCCAGTCATTACAAAGGGATATCCAGGTAGATGTATTACGATATTTATATCTCAGGATATAGAAATGGGAATGACAACTTGAACCCTTGCTTGTTCTAAACCTCTAGTTTCCAGGAGATGATCGACTTTGTTAGTATCCTTGGATTAATGTGATTGTTTTGTGTTTGTTAAAGGAAAAGGGAGTTGGGTTGGCCTTTGTGAGATCATTGGTCTAATAATTCCATATAGATCCTAGGGTATTACCCAAGAATACTATCAGTGATGGTGGTGTGATGGACATATGGATGCCAGCCATATGTCTGAGTCCCCCATAGAGACTAGTTTTCCTATTTTTAAAGGTGTTATGTATTCCTCTTTTTTTTATCAAATCATTTTGAAACCCTTATTTAGAAATTGAGTAAATTGTTATTTTTAAATGAATAAGTTCTTTGATTATCCAATGGTAAAAAAAATTCTTTTTCAACAATGTTTTAGTTGAAGCATTAGAAAATTTATTTTTACGAAATGGATATTGTGTGATATGATAATGGGTATTCGTGATAAATAATCGAGGTTTTTCATAATTTTTATTAACATGATAAATTTTTTAATTGAAATACTTTTGGATATTTTTTTCAAATGAGAAGAGTTGGGTTCTTAATTAAAACAGTTGTAGATAAAATAGTGTAATTTGTTTGACTAGAACATTTTCGAAATGAGTAAAATGTTTTGGTAATAATTTGAAAATTTTTGGAAAAAGTTTTTTTTTTGAATTTTTGGTGTTTTATGGAAAAAAGTAATGTAAGTTTTGAAATAGTTTGGTATTTTCTTGTAAGACATTCTTGGAAATATGATTTACTAGATTTTGAATGGTATTGTAAAATGAATGTTTTATTAGAAATTGTTTTTGGCCTATGGTGTTTCCGTAAGATCCCACATGCATAGATATGTATATAAATGTGGTTGGATGCATCGTAAGAAATGATATGATTTATAGGTGAGGTCAATGGTATAAATTTGTTGTGTTTGAAATTCATTAATCTTGTTTCCCATCTCAGAAGAATTTGAAGGAAAATTTTATGTTTTGAAAACTTGTAGTGGTGGGGGTGTATCCCTTTTATTTTGGGAATGATTCTCTTTTGTGATTTCTGAGATAGAGGATCCATTTTATTATATTTAATTTTGATCAACGTCATGTATTCCATGTTTATTGTGTCTTCCCCCATTAAAAATCGATTTATAACAAAGGTGTAGCTTCAGGTGATACAACATTGGAAAAAAATCTAGCATATCAACCTATGAAATATGTTCTTATGTTATAGAAGTTGAAACCACATAGATTTTATGGTCATTTATATCATCATATCAAGGCCGAGGAGGGATGTAGAGGATTGATAGGGACTTCAGTGTCATTGTGTTGGATATCTCATTCAAGGTAAATTTTTATACCTTTATGTTTGATGTTCTATCATGGAAATGGTCGAATGATGTGTCTCAAAGAAATCCATATAAAGGCCTTACCAGGGATTTCTTCATTTCATCATTAATCCAACGTTATTATGCTGATATGAAAAATGAGAGGAAGTTGATGATGATGTTTAGTCTTCAAGAGGCCATTAGATCCGTGTTGGAATTCTATCATCACTTCTTTGACCATGTTCCGTATGATTCTAGTTATATTAAATTCGATCTCATAATGGATCATAACATTGAGATTTTGATCCATTCTATGATGCATTTTAAGGTGTAAGTGTTGAATTTACCACATTCGCTGATGTGGTGAGGAAATCATTACATGTTGAAGCCGAGTTAGTAGGAGGGAATGAGATGGTGAGTCTAACTCCAGTCATTGTTTGTAGTGAAGGGGATTCTAGTGATATGGATGGGAAGATGTCTTATCTTCGTGGTGATAGCAGGAGGAATAATAGGCCTTCAGACCTCTAATCAACCTCTTTAGGATTCAATATAATTATTTTTGATCAGTTTGGAACTCATGGTCACAAATGAAAATCATGCTCGAGTCCTATAAGAAACTACTGGACTTGTAAACGCTTGGGACACTTGCATAGGTTCTTTCAGGGTATTTCAAAGATGAACCGTGATGAGAGAACCAAAATTTAAAAAAAAAATATTATTTCATTTTCTTAATAAATGGAATTCCTAGGATTTGTTCATAATATTTCTTTTTTCAATTTTATTTGGGTGTAATAGTTGTATCTGATGGAATTTTTTGGAGTTTCATTCTCATAAAATTTAATGAATCAATACTGGTGAAATATTTTTTGTTCTATTTTATATGATGTGACATATGATTAATTTTTAGATATGTGTCTATTTTGGGGATTTCTAATACCTGACGATGAGGAATGAGATTCTTCAATAATCGGAGTTTTAGCCAAAGGTCTCGGAGTGATTCTGGAACATAGTCCATGGAACCCCAGCTATATGAAAGGCTATGGTATAAGAATTACTCCCAGTGTGGGATATGAAGCCATTTTAAGCCTCTCGAGTAGATATTATGCATTAATATTCCCTGTTTGGTGGAAAGAGTTATGTAGACCTAGATTCCATTTTGTGACCCATGTGGATATAAGAGTTCTACATTTTCATAAGGAGGCGTAGTCTTCTATTTTTCTTAAACCCCTATGGTTATGTATCTCTTTATGTAAACCTCTTTTTAATGGACCATGGGTCACAATATTTTGTGAATTGGTAAATGTTTGGATTTTTGGTGATCTAGGGTTGTGAAGATGTTGGTATATGTCATTTTTTGTTTTGATGGTTAATTTGATGGCCCCTATTCTCTCCCCTCCTCTTGTGGTGGGGGTTTTCTTATCAATGTGTAATGTTATTTAGATCATTTAATCTATTTATTTATTATGGTGGGGAGATCGATCATGGGTATTATAGAAATTAGACAATAATTAAGGTAGTGTGTGCCTATTTCAAATTGTGGGGAGTACGTTCAGGCCTCTCTATGTCAATTTCATGGTTTTTTTCCTCATATAGGATTAGTGGAGGAGGATTTTTTGTGGACCCACCAAATCCTATGTTACTTCATTTAGTAAATATTGTGAAATATGTTCTTCTATTGGTTTTGATGAATTTTGGTTGGGAAGGATTTCATTATAGGTCTTATGAATTCATTTAATTTTAGTAGGTGAATGTTTTTGGTTATACATTATTATGTCTTAATCTTTAATGTTATCAGATTGGATTGAGAATTTTTAATTTTATATTCATTTATTGATCAATCAAGATGATGTGTTTAAACATTTGGGGGTGGGTGGCACAAAGGGGGGAGTCTGTTTCGCTCTCCCAAGATCATCATATTATCCTTTTTCATACTGGTAGTGTTTTTATAATTTCATCATTTGGTATTCATAGGTAATATCCATGGTTGGAAGAGAATTTGTTGTTTATACATTCATATTAATCGATTTTTTGTATTTCTATAGAAACAAAGTGTTATGGGGAGGGATTTTTCTCAGACCGATTTTGAAATTCATCTTTGGTTCGGGTTCGGGTTCGGTCATCAGCACTTTTCTTAGGAACTGAGTCTGACATGTTAGAATTTTTGGGATATTTTTCCAATATTTACTTCTTCCTTCCCACCTACATGGGGGTTTCTTGGAGTTTTGGTGAAATGAGGCATTTTGCGGTGATGAATCCTTGGCACATGGTTATTTCACTATTAGTATAATTGTGCACCCCAGCCCAGGTAATCACACAACATATCCTCAAAAAGATAGTATATGTTGCATGACCACAACATTGTTAGTCATACCATGCAGGTTTAACTTGTAGTAGGTCTTCCTCTCAACATAAGTTGTCTCATGGTCACCACACTGTTTGAAAAACCGTGTGGATTAATCATGTGGCATGATCATGTCATTAAATGTATTTTCCCTCACCCTAATACTTTATACCAAAATACACTTTACCACTTCCATTCAAGATCCTCCACCTTAGGGGCCTCCTCCTCTATCATGGATTCATTAGACGTCCATTTTGTGGGGGTTTTTTAGTACCAATTCATTAAAGTTTCTTCATGTAATTCCTCATTCCATTTGTTTCTCCAGTCATTCTAATGTATTCTTTTAGTTTCACAAGGTTATATCTCCCCAATACAAGGGTTAAAATTATAAGGGTTTAATACTAAAATATTGGGTTTGATCAAGAAATTTATGTTAGAATATACCTTTCCTTGGGTGTGGTTGAGAAGTGGTTGATATTTCTCACAAGATTTTGAATGCTCTTCATCATTTGAGGTAGAATCTTATTGCACATCTATATTATATTTATGACTTCATTGATTGATTAAATTCTATATCTATCTTGACCATTAAATAATGATGTTTCCTTTTTTGAAAAAAACACCAATGTGAATTTTTTTCCTTTAATTCTTAATATGTGTGATATACATTTTGTGGATTTCACATGGCTAGTTCTTGTTAAATTTCCAGGTTGGAAATTCTAATTAGTTTTATATTCATATGGGTATAATTTTGTTTAATAAACCATAGTATGTTTTTAAAAACTGAGATTTATTTTATAAAGTTATATCTATGTTGTTTTTTTATATAAAATTGTTTGTGTAATGTTGTTTACAAAAACTTTTATGCAAGGAAATGACGTAAGGAATGTTTGGATATTTTATTAAATGGTTTCATTGGAAAAACCCTCTTATGGATGGAGTCACTTTCATTGTTGGTTGACTATGATATCATAGTTTCCTCAGTAAGGGACCTCCATTGTGTGTTAATTTATTCATAGTTAGAGGCCATACATGGGGGGGGTTGAGGTGGTTTTTCTTTGTATGATATGTATGATGTCATGTGTATGTGGATTGTTCCCCGAATATCTGTTGAACACCCCTTTATAATCAAATTATGGGTAACTTGCATTGAAATGTGGAATTATGGAAATGATTTCCCAAATGATATTTCGTGTACTAACCATGGGACAACAATAGGTGGATAATGTTTGGTTTATTACTATGGGATTATGCCCTTCATCCTTTCATGAGTTATAGTGGATGAGAATTTGAGTGTCTTGATTTCATTGTGTGTGGAATGATACCAGGGATAGGGTCACATGTATTGGTTTTTATAGTTATTCTCTATGTTCCTTGGAGTTTCTAAGTTTCTACGATACTAGCATAGTTATTCTCATTTCCCTTATTGTTTAGAATAATATTTTTGATATCGTTATAGGTGATTTCATAATAAATGATTAAAATTTTATTGTTAAATAGGTATTTCAAGAAGATTGTTTTCAATGAACATGTATTTTACCATTTTTCACTAATATGAGAAAATAATAGTATTTAAAATGTATCCCCATTTTCCCTTTAACCCCTTGAATATTATTTTACAGAATGGGAGAAGTGGATTGTGATTGTGATATGTTTACATTAAAACACAACATGTGGAAAACATGTTTTCAAATTTTTTTGACAAATATAAATAAATGATTATTTATTCTAGGGATTTGAATTAGAAATAGAATTATTGGGTCTTAGCTACTTAGTATGAATAATCACCCATATAGACTTTTCTTGTTTTTAGTTTCTACTACAGTTTCCAGATTCGGTTTTTTCGCCTATGGTGATAGTTTTTTGTGGATTGGAGAGTGACCATTGGGGTCACATGGAGATGAATTGAGTGTTAAGATCATTTTTATTTTTATGTTATTTTTTTCAGTTCAGTTTGATGTTTCTCTATATCTTAGTAGTGTATTGTTTGATATCAATTTAGAGTTTGGGTTTCTCTTTTAGGTATTCTGCTGATTTAGATTATTTATATTTATATTGAGTCAAATAGTTTTTAATAGTGCTTTGTTGATGCCCTGACCCGTATCACCATTCCAGGATGATTGAGAATGCTTCTTGGGATTTGTAATGGATCGTCTTAGGTGATATGTTTAGTGTCTTCCCATGTTGGTTCGTGACTTGGTATCTCATCCTGAATCAATGATAAATTGTCCAAAAAATGTATGATAATTAAATAAAATATGTGAATATAAAATAACATCCATTGATTTTTTCAATTCACATACATCATCAAAATAATTAAGAATACAGTTTCATAAATAAATTAGTAATAGAAAAATAAAAATTCATTCAGTTTAAGAGAATATAAATCCACGATGAAGCATGGTGAAATTATCATATAACAAATTTATTTAACATTCATCGATGATGATGAAAATCAAACTATGTATTAAAAAACATCATAGAGTAGGAAGAACATAATTTCCTCTTATAATAACATTAATTCAACATGAATCTAAATGATCCTCATTTGGACATGGATCTGTCATCAAAATTAATAATTATTGAAATCATATTTATATGTAATTAAATTTTTCAATCCTAATTTTATTTTAAATAATAATAATGTTCAATTTCTTATATTGAATGAATTTTGATATCTAAGTGCTGAAAAAAATAACCTAATCTGAGTTTTAATTTCATAATTAAAAAATAGATTAATTTTTTGTTATTTTTCACTATTTTTAATTGATTAAAATTTAAAAATAAATAATTATATTATGAAATATTATTTCTAAATAAATCTACGTGATAATTTTTTATATGAGAAAATATATTTAATGGTCTAATACAATTAGAAATTTTATCTATCATCGGGCAAAATTTATTGAATCTTAAATTTCATAAAACATTTTACCATTCTAATATCGGTTAATCTTCTCTAGTACAAATAATCTAGTATTACACCATATAAAAGAATTATTCATCCATCATAAGAATGTCAACTACAACCTCATACTTTGACATCTTTTTCTCTTTTTTTTATACCTTCACCATTTCATCATGAAACTTCAATGGGACCATGTGGTATACTTAAAACCAGTATGGTATTGGGGTGTCCCCTATTTACATGGACACTAAATATTATGTATCAAATGAGGAAGGAACTCACTGTTTTTATTTAATTATGAGGGTAATTATGAGATAACATTATCACTACCTCATATAAAATATTTACCCTTCAATGGTAGAAAAACACATCTCCTACTAATAATATATATCGCTAATTCAATCCATTATTTCATTTTTAATGTAATTCCAATTGTATTTTGTTTATTGTGATTTTTGTCTCTTATGTTCTCCAGATTATTATATTTATATTCATATAACATGAATTAATTGTGACTCATTTAATCCATATTTACCTTGTTCCAACATGGGTTATATGTCTTTGGGTTAAATTACATATTCACCACAAAAACAGAATTTGTTCATTATTTATTCTCATAATCAATTAAGTAATGACATGTAATAATGTTTATAGATGATAATCATATTCAATTTGTGATAAAAAATAACCTCTCAAATTTATAAAATCACTTCATACCCACTACATTGTTCCACAATATTGATTGTTGGATATGTGGGGACTGAGGTATTAATGGTATATGATTAAGGTGGGTGAGGGGACATTTGGTGTATCGATTGAATGTGTTTATTGAATGTTCACAATTATATATGTTGAAATATGAAAATATATGAAATTATAAAAATGGATTTATTTATTAAAAATATTTATGGACAAAAAATAGTCTTAATATACAATTTATATATATATTTATTTAGAATTAATGTGTTTTATAGCTTGCACACATGAAATATTGAGTTTAAATGAATTGTAAAATTTGTACATTATTCTAATTGAAACATTGAATAAGGGGAATAAATACTAATAAATATATTATAAAAATAAAATGGTTTCTAATGGTATAAAGTATATTCAATGGATATTTATTTATTAGAATAAAATTAATTATAATTTCAATGAATAATAACCTTATTTCTAAGAACTCAAATTTTCAAAGAATATGTTTTCGTTTTGATTTGAGAAACATATTTAAAAATAATTTTTAACAAATATAGAAATATTATTTGACCATATTATATTTAGAATTGATAACATCATCTAAATATTAGTATAGTTTTATATTATAATTTTATCCAAAAAATTTTAAATTTATAGGAATATTTAAAAAATATTAATTTTTATTAAAAAATACATTTCATATAAAATTTAAACATCACCCATTTTAATTTAATAAGGGTTTAAATTCAATATATGTTCAATTAAATATTTATTAATAAGAATTATCATATTATAATAAATTTAATAATCAATTTTGAAATAAAAACATCATTCCCTTTTTGATTTTTTACTTTAAAAAATATCTTTTACATCGCATTTGCGAGTTTAATTCTAAAATTATATTTTAAAAAAATGCGAATAATATCTGGATGTTTTTTTCAATATTATGAATAAAAATAACATATATTGCATAATATGGTTAAATTAAGTGATTGCAATAATGTATAGTTAAAGTAGAACAAATGTCACCATAATGGTGAAAATGGGTTACGAGTGGTAACCTAAGAATATATGGGTTAACAATAAACTAAAACATTAAAAAACTAACTATCATGTAATATTTTTACCTCATAATCCTTAATAAATATTAATGTTCTATTTCTATGATCATTATTGAATTTGAACATTTCGGCACAATTTATTCATTTTAAATATTGCATGTCTATACTGTCCACTTGTGAAAAAAATAACACACATTACACTCTCTTATTAATAAATAGGAATCTATTTTAATTATAGCTACACATCAAAAATCTCTCCCAAAACTTTTTATTCACATTATAAAGATTATTTTTTCCCAAAAAAACCAACCCTACGGTCATTAAGACGATATCTAGAGGTAGATTCTTGAAGATAATGTATTACATTTAAAGATGCTCTAACATTTTCGTTCATATTTTCCCTCCATAAATATATTATTAAAACATCAACTACAAAAAAATTATATAAAATATATTAAATCATTATTATTTTTATTAAATAATATTTATCCATCTCCTCCTCTATAAAATGGGAACCAAAATCATCGAACATCAATATGACATACAACTACCACACAAACCAACCAAACATATTTTACATAATGAATAAAGAAATTGTATATAAATATGAGATTAATGTGTATTTTTACATAATATTTTTGATGTTATTACACATATAGTATTATAATATCATATATTCCATAAAAAATTACATTATATTTCTATTATGATATTGTTGCTCGTGTTTATGTTGGACAACCGCCTTACAAAGCGATGTGATTCATTTTAAACATACTACATACATGGAATATAGTATGTATAAAAGTTATTATTATATGTCATATTAATAATATTATATTGATTATGGTAAAATACATCACCATTATCCTTAACATTTAATTTTTTTTGGAATTGAATATACTTATCATTTTTATATATGGCATATCATCTTCACAAATGGATTTGATCCATTATCCATGTTCAATATTCAGTAATGATTGAAAAAAAATATAATTAACATAAATTATTCTTATTAAATTATTATAATTATATATAAAATTTTATTATATAATATTTTTATGAAGATAAACATTCATGACAAAACAAGTATTAGGATAATGGAAATGAAAAATTAAAAATTAAAAATAACGAAATATTATGAACTAATTTGTTGTAAAATGTTATTAGAGGAAAATATTGTATATTATAAATATTAATATAAATATATTATAATTTTATGATATTTCATAAATCATTATATATGAGTTCAAATTATGTTCAACAAAATGTAAGTTTGAGGTATGGAACATCATCTCAAATTCCCATCATTGAGTCAAATTGTTATTTTATACACCTATTTTCATTTATATGGTTTATTTATAGGCCAGTTTCCAATAATATCATGAATACATCATAATTAATTATATATTAAGTATAAATATGTAATATTTATTCATATGAGATTATAATTGAACATAAAAACATTGTAATATTTTTATAACTCATATTATTATTATTAGGTTATATCACTTCATCACAGTGTTTTACATTCTAATATTATCTGTGTGATTGATTGATCTATTTTATGATGTAATTACACATATTTTAATATGATTTACATTTTATACAAAAAATAAATAAATTAATTAATTCGGAATTTAATTTTATGAACATTTCAGTGGTTAATTTTACAATATAATTTCAATTTGAATTATATGTTCATGAAATTTCATTGAAATAAATTATGTGGTCAGTTTATTTAAACTAATTTAATTTTCTTCTCTCTTAGTCACTGATAATTTTTCATGTAATAGAACTGTATTCCTCTATTTTGTAATTTAAATTTTTGAGAAAAATTATTGAAATAAAATTCGATATCATTTCACTATATGGGGGAAAATCTCCACTCTTCCAAAAAAATTTGATATAAAGACATATAAAAAATTATTTTTATTATTATAAAAATTCATTTATTAATGTCAATTTCAATATTTTTTAATTATTCTTAATATTTTTAATTTAATCTTTATCTATTCTTCCAAACATGTCTCATTTTAATTTAACCTATCTTATAAATATTATATATTTTTATCTTATAAAACATCTATATAATTTATAAACATAATAATAACATAATTCCTATAATAATATTTTACAATATTAAAATGTTATCTTCATAAAAATAATATACAAAATTATTTTTTATATTTCAGTATAAAATGTTATATTTAATATTAATGTATATTTTCGAAATATTATAATATATTTTTTGGTATTTATATTCATCAACAACAGAATCCATTTATATTACATAATAATTAATAGGGATTTATTGTATTAATACCATTATTAATGTATATTTTAATGTTTTATGATAATTTTGTTGAAATAATATACCAAAATTACTATTAATGACTCATTTTATAGCAATTAACATTCCATTGAAATATTTAAATTCATGTGATCATTAGACATTATGATTTCCCAAAATATCCAGATAATATATCATAGATATAATTATTTAAAATTCCATCAATCAGTATTAAATAAATTATTTTACATTTAATATTATATGTTGAATAGTTAAAATTCTAGTAAAAGTTTATTCCTTACTCGATATGGAAATTTTTTATGATAGGTCATACTGTTCATGTATTAAATATATAAATCTATATTTGAGGTATCATTTATACATGTATATTTGGGTGGGGACTAGTAATAGATATATCGTCAATGCATCAGTAGTCTCTTGAGTCGAATCAGTCTTACAACATTACATTAATGGATTTCTGGTCTATAAATATCAATTATTATAAAATTGTGTATTGTTTGGTCTTGACAGTAATTATATCATTATCCCTAATATCATAAAATAAAAAAATTAAGAATTGTATTCATTATGATTTTTTTATTTTCATCCATGACATTTCTGTAATGATATTTTTTTTGGATTCATTTCATTGTAATTTTTTGACTATATGTAATCAGTTTTAAATTATTTACCTCACTATATTGATTATTCAATATATATTTATAGTAGTTATTTTATTTAAATTGTTATTGTTTTTAAATATTAACCATCTCATATTGATTATGCATAATCTAATCCTAATAGACATTTTATTGGAAAAATAGCATATGTGTTCTGATAATTACTTTTCTATATTGTTTATTCCTTATTGATTATTCTTCATTTAATAAGTATTTAAACCTATTTACATATATAATACAATAAATTAATTTCCATTCTTATTTTTATTTATTTTTTGTTAATCTAGGTAGTGTTACAATAATTATGTAAAAGGATATGATAGATTGGATGTTTATATTCTTGAAATCAATAATGTTTTATGTTTTTTAAGTTAACGTAATATAAGAATAATGGATGTATCTAATGTAATAATACCAAAAAACTAACCAGTTCATCAGGATAGGTTCCTTGTATTTTCTTCCAATGTAATAATGAATACACTGACTTTAGACTATTGAGTCAAGGTCATTACTATTGTTACAATTCAATGTTTAATAGAAATATGGTGATCCGTATTATGTAAAACATATATTAGTAAATCTAATACACTGTCATAAATTGAGGATATATATATAATAAGATAAAATAGTTTTTAATAAAATTATATCATGTATATATTCCATGAAATATTTCAATATCGAGATAATGATTTGGGGCATGATTCTTGAATTGATGAACCTAGGTGAAATAAATCCAAAAAAGGTTCATTGGGATAGAATGGATCATCCCATACTAAACGAAAATGGGATATATTATGCAACTTATTGGACACTATTAGTGGATAATCCCACTTTATTTCAATGATTTTTTACCAACAATTATGAAGGATTTGAATAGATAAAGAAAATGAAATGACTACATTAAAAATATAGAAAATTATTTTGATGAGATTGTTATAATATTTTGATATACTATAAATTATTTTTAAGGATTTTATGGTTTTCCCCTTATTATAATTATTATTATTTCTCACACTATCTTTTATAATTATATGCAATGATTTGTTCCAGAATAAATTGTGACACCATTTATTATGATAGAAAATTTTGATAAAATTAGAAACTAAATGGGAAGTTGATTAGAGTTAAATAAATAATGATTATTTATAATAAGTTATCATGAAATATTATTAACAATATATACCTAATCCAACTTCCTAACTCACTAGAGGGGGGAAAATTGAATTCTCCGAGATATTGATTGGTGGAAACCATAGTCGAATGAATGATTGATTTTTATCATGTAAAAAATTATAGTGAGACACCCAAGAAAGCGTCTCAAATGAATGTGAAAATGTTTCATATTTTGATAACATGGTCATAATAAAATTAATTTCCAATGAAAAATGATGATTAAATTGTAAGGAAACTAATTCAATCATATGGATCCATTTATAGTTGTATTAAATATGTGTATCATGGGAATTATATGAATATATTATATCTTTTAATGTTAAAACCATAGACCAAGGAAGGTTATATATTGAAGTGAAATGGATGGAGTATCTATGTAATAAGAGATAAATTGTAGATTTAGATTTTTATATTTTATTTGTGTTATACGAATAATGAAAAATATATGAATTTTATTAAATTTTTATATCATATATGTATTCATTAACAAAAGAGTTATAGATACCATCATGGGTTATCAGTATAAGGTTATTCTTATGATAAAGGACCTAAAACATCATTTTGATTTATTGGATGGAATTTAAAAACATAATGATTATTTTTTAGATAAATTTATTTAAATATAATACATTAGTTTAGTTTATGTTATTGTAAAAAGGATATTTAATAAATAACCACAATACATATGATTGACAGGAGTATAATGTTATCCATACGATTTTGGTTCTATATTTTCTTAATGTTATGTATTTATGGATTATAACGCATTGTAAAATTTATTGTAATAATATTAATATAATTTATGAAATAATTATACCCACATGCCGATTCACAACTCATCAAATCTGGAAAGGTCGGGACTCATTATCTCATAATAGAAGAGTGGCATAAATTGTGTGTCTAGTAATAGTCTACATGATTATACAGTTAATTTTCTATTTATATTTTAGAAAATATACATTGGATAAATATTAATGATCATCATGTTGTTTTACTATTTATGATTTTGACATTCATGTATTGTATTGGACAATGTATGCTAAACATATGGGATTTGGAAAATAGTTAGAGGTGGGTATAACGACTTACCACACATATATTTATTATATGATCCATTTAATGGGAGTTTATGTTCTTTAATATTAAAACAGTAATATGAATATATTTATTACTTGGATTAAGTGAACAATTGGAAATTGGTTAAGGGACAAACCAATTGTGAAATTGTATATATTAAATTGAATGATATCTTTTATGAATATTTCCATATATTGTTAAAAAGTAAATGAATTAATTAAAGAAAGTAAATTGATATTGAAATAAATTTTATCATATTTCCAACATAACAGATGAATAAAATAGAATTATAAATAATCACAAATTTTTGGTTATCAGTTCCTTAGTATTCTATTAATAATTTACATACTCTGATTAGTGATTTATATCACTCTCTATAATTATTTTTTCCATCAATATATATATCCTCAAATTCATTCAATGTTCTCCAATATAGAAACATAATGAGGAGGGATTCCCTATAAGCCTTTCACTTACCTTTCATTTATATTAAGAGGATGATTTATTAAACCTTTTTATGTTAAGGTTATTAACCAATGTAAATATAAAATATCAAACCCATTTTATGGATCACAAGATCAAATTATGTGGAAAAAAATTATTTAATTAGAGGGGATTGTAAAAAATTAATATTATAGATTTAAAACATTTCATTATATAGTTTATGTAACAACGGTCTGCATGATTAATGAAAATTTCAAATATATTTCATTAAACTTCATCCTTTTGATAGATTGAGACTCACAAAACCACAAATATAACAAAATTAATATATTTTAATAATTTCATATCATCATTATTATATTTTTGGTATGAGTCAAAATAACATAATAAATAAATTTAGTTTTAAGATCACTAAAAAAATTCAATGGATTTTTTTATTTTAGTTATAAAAAACCAATTCAAGGAAGAATAAATGTTTCCTAAAAACTATTTTCCGAAAAGAAAATGGATTCATTAAAATTTTTTTATATTATATTACAATTTTCACAAAACACAATTAGAATATCTATTTTAAAAAATTATGGTCAATTTTAGAATTAGTAAATAATAATTAACA
Source organism: Viscum album (assembly GCA_963277665.1). Taxonomy (NCBI): domain Eukaryota; kingdom Viridiplantae; phylum Streptophyta; class Magnoliopsida; order Santalales; family Viscaceae; genus Viscum; species Viscum album. Next base: position 1,135,670,452 of record OY728150.1, on the reverse strand, counting down.
TTGGGATACATTTAAAGTTTTTCCAAAGAGTCTTATTTTTGTTGAATATTAAATAATACTGATTATTATTAAGAAATTCATTTTCTTATAAATTGTATGAAAGCCCCAATTTAACATAATATTGTTTTAAATAAAACCACTATTCAACTAAATATTTATTAATCAAATATATGACTTCTGAATCAATTTATTATTAAATTTTTCTAGAAGATCTTATTGCATGATTGCACGGTTTTAGATTTGAAGACTACTTTCAAATCATGACTATGAGTTTAATTTAAAATTTATTTTTTAAAAACATGGGAAATGAATTTAAAATAATTCCCTATCTATATAATCATCATAATATTTATCATATAATATAGTCAAAATATATTATTACACTAATTTATATTTAAAATATAATATTTTATTTGTATATTAAATTATTATAATTTGTTGACCATAGAATTTATATAATATAATTGGTGTCAAAAATAATCTATAACATATGTATAAATCATAAATGAACATATTTATACATAATACATAATAAGGATCGACAATTGACCATATCAGAGCTGTAGGAAATCAGAAAATATATAAAGAAAATATTCCTTTAAAAATAATTATGTGTGTGCTCTCCCCCATATAATGTTAGACACAGTCTCTATAAACATATTCATACAACAAAATCTATTTGGATCATCCAAAACAAAAGCAATCTGTTAATTATCTTTATCCCCATTATGTATCTTAATGTCTTCTAAAGTTTTAACCATATGGTTTTTAGGTAGATAACTAAAATATAGGTTCTCTAAGAGAATAGAGTCATTTTTATGAATCTATTTAATTTCATTTATCCATTTTCCAACAAAAAATATTTATTATCAGAAAAAATATAATAAAACAATTATTTAAAGTATAAATATATATTTTTTATGTTAATATAATATTTATCCATCTCCTACTCCTTGAAATGGGAAATAAAATCTTTGACCGTTTGTATGGTGACTATCACCTAACAAAACAATGTTACTTTAAAACCATAAAAACATCTCACAATTATATATAATTATGTATTTAATTTATATATATAAATTATAAATTAATATTATTGTAATATCACATATACATTCTTACCATCCTTGGTGTTTAATATACAATAACATCACATTTTTGTAAAGAAAACTACATCATCGTGAAGTGATGTGATTGGTTTTCTAGTTACACTTAATTACATTTTAAAAATGATAAATTAAATAAAAACATGTGATATATATATATAATAGTATTTATTCTACTACAAAATCATTTTACGCATTAAATAATATATAACCTATCTCAGGCCTTCATACATTCCCTGCTTCTCCATAAAGAAATGTGATCCATTCACCATCTAAAATTTAATAAAAATATTATATATTTTTAAAAAATTGAAAACTATATTAATGACCTTATTTTTTATTATTAATATGAAGGAAAAATATAATATATTAATGAACAATTACATTTAACGCAAAACATTTCATTTAATATAAAATATTTAACCACTAAAAAATGATTCTATATAAATATTGTTTAAAAAAATTGATATTGTGTTATAATTAAGTCATATATGATATTAATAATATGAATAGTATTATTTTAAAAATTAATAAAACATATAAAAACATTTTTTGGAGTTCAGATAATGGTAAAACAAAAATAAGAGATATGTATGAGACTTCATCTCAATTTACCATCATTAAGGTATATTTAAATGTTTGGATTGTAATTTAATTAATATATTTTATATACTAAACATTATTAACACAATTTTAATAATAATTCATATTTCAGGTTATTTTCATTGTTAATTTTAATTATATTAGATATTTGTATTTTGTTGGAAAATTACCATGTTGTATGGATTTTAAATTCTCAATTTTTTTCATTAGGTTATATTAATTATACAGTTTCATTATAAGTCTATTATTATAACTGTAAATAAATTTGACTATCATTTAAAATAATAGGTTTTATTTGGATTTAAAATTGATACACATAATAAATTAATATAATAATCCTATCATCAATGTTATTATTTTTTGAGGTTTTATTTCACAATTCCATTGTATTGAGGGTTGTTTTTTGTCATCTGATGTGTCTTATGAGAGAAAAATAAAATTATTATGAATTTACCATTCTTATAAGGAATATTTTGTGTTGTCTAGTTATCAATGCTCTTGTTCGGTAGGTATGTCATGCTTCAAATATCTTCTGTTTTTATTGTTGTTCGTTAAGGCTTTAATTCCCCTTGTGTAGTGGTTTGGATTAACTACCCATAATTCCCCTCCCTTTTCAAAATATTGTATTCCTTAATGGAATTGGAAACTCTATTGGTTCATTACTATATATTTATGAAATAATACATCCCCAATAGGTTTCTTAAAAGTCTGGTATTTCTATCTAAAAAAATCTATCTAAGCCTCATCCAACAAAACATCTCCTTTTGGGTAGGGGAGTCCTTGGATTAGTGGAAGAACCCTGTTTTCAAGCCATGTCGATATTTATTTATGGAATTAATCACTCACAGTCAGTGAATATATGTATATATAATTTTGTGTACCAGGTGCTTCATCTCCTTGGCAGTCAATACATGTGGATATAAACCCCACATTGGATCACTTTCATGTCCACATACTCATAATGGCAGAGTCTAGCACAAATAAAATAGACGTGGTTGGATTCACCCCTTACCCTCCTTGTACAATTTCTCAAACTCATATCCTTATTATTTGGTGGATATTTCATTACATGTATCAGAAACCTATTTGATAGGTCCTTTTAAAAATATGATACATTTTAAGTAATTATGGGATTTTAGCTCATGAGAAGTTTAGTGTGTGGCCCTTCTCATCAATACACTCTTCTCCATTCCTCAATGGGATGTGACAGGCGATTTAATAGTATTCATATTAATCCCCTATCTATAAAAACATGTATAACCCTATTATATCTAAAATCTGGTTACCGATCACTAATAGTATATTATCCCATTAATAAAAAGGATTAGTATTTCTAGTTATGACTCCATCATATCTCTCCAATGTTGTCCCCACCAAATATTAGTTTAATAACATGTTTTTATGTTCTTATAATATTGTTATGTTCTCTAGTGTTCCTATTAAAAAATTCAAGGAACACATATTTTTTCACGATCCCCTCCCCACAAAGTGTACCCCTCCTGGGCCGACAATGTGAGAAGAGAGTTAATGACCCCCGAGTCCCGCCTCTAGTAGGCCCCGGGTTGGTGACTTGCACCGAGGGTATAATAAACATAAAAATGGGAGGCATTACCCTCTAAGAGAACACATGCAGAAGAGAGAGATAGAATAGACTCCAATCAACTCCAACTCAGAACTTAAATATAAAAGAAATCCAATTAAATATATGAAATTTCACGCAAAAGTACTACAATTGAAAGGGGAAACTAAAAGTACACAAAAGAAAGTAAAACGGCAGCGACCACAAGCCCATAAAACTCCTCCTCTAACCACAAGCTAGCAGTAACCAGCTTGATCTCCAACCTGCTCCAAGTGACCTGAAAATAGTTTATATATACATAGGGTGAGTATAACAGTATACTCAGTAGGATCCTCCCCAAGCCTCTCGTGAAAAAGTAAAGAAAGCATGATAAAGCCCAGTGAACAACAAGTGAAACTGACTCGTCCTCTAAACATGTATACTAAGTTCCCAACCTCACCATGGCTACTCTCACTAAGTAACAGATACAAGAATATAGAATATAGTAAATAATATCAAGGGTACCCCGCTACTACTTCCCCACTGGTTTGCCGCTTTTCCCCAACGACATACGTCATGTGCTTCTCTCTCCAAAGGATTGCCCGCAGACACCTGGGGAAAGCTCTACATTCTGCACCTCGTGCACCCCAAAGGCTTGCCCGCAGACACTTGGGCGAAGCACCACACCATCATCACAACCAACAGTAACCAGTTATGTTCCGGGAGCCACTACAGTCTGCATAACATGTATCATACATCGGGTATTATACCTCAAGCCATTATAGCCCATACACCGAGTAGGGATCCTCAAGCCATGACGGCCTATAAACATTACACCTATAGTAGTCCATAGGATAATATATCCAGAATATATGTGTGTAAAATAACCACAAGCCATTATAGCCCTCTACACACATATATGGAGAAACTAACAGTTGTGCCTGTTAGCACATGTATCTACCAAGATAAGAGAGCGGGGCCAAAAGGGGGTAGTCATCCATTCGACATCCCATCAGAATGTTGGGGAAAACACCCCCCCAGGGCTCAGAATCCCTGGGGTTTCAGTTTCCCTTACCGACAATGTGGAGTAGCATATATAAACACAAAAAGTACATAATATATATATCTCACATCCACACTACGGGCATTACATAGTCTTAGATACAACTGCAGATAACGTCTCTCAAACTACAGGCTTCTACTTCTAACACTAGGTATCTTATAAGCACACAAACATTTGAAGAGCTTTATTAGATTACCCCATTCTCATTTTATCAGTTCCACTGTAAATTAATTAATTCTTTAAACATTAATTATCCATGAAAAATTCCACATTAAACTGAATTGGCATCACATTCAAAATCAACTGCTCATTTTAAGATTCAAATCACCTTTAAATTCTAGTATCTCCATCCCAGTGGATTTTAACCATTTAATCAAATATTCATTATAGAATTACTTTTCCATATTCCCAGGCATTCTAGAAAAGCATCCTATGCTTCTAAACACAAATGAGGCTCAACACGGTGAGTAGATATACTAGCCGTCGAGTCTTTGCCGCATATAGAAAGAGCATAGACCCATTCTGCCTCGAGAGGCAAAACACGGAAATCACATGGCATAAACCGCACGTCTTCACCTCCTTCGGAAGAAGGGTAGCAAGACCAGCTGCCTTGAGTAATGGGGAAAAGTAAAGTAGATAAACAGTCAAAGAATCCACAAGCATCCAACAACCACATCCATCCCATTCCATCATCCTGGGTGCCCTCCCCGACACCCACATGCATAAGCTGATGCATCTCACCACCCTAGGCGTCATCCACTGCCACAACCACAAGGTATCCATGCCTCCACATATCATAATAGCCATCCAGGCTCACATTACATCATAAGAAGAAGGAAATAAAACATCGCATTAATGAGCTCTAGGCCCTTTAACAATCAAGAAGGTAACTCATAACCACTTTAAGAAATTCTCACACAATATGTTCTTTAATCCATATTGAATTCGCAGATTTGTTATTCTTAGGTTCCAATTATGGGATACCTAATCAGTAAGCTATCACAATTAAATAACCATTCTTACTTCCCTAATTTGATTAACCTCAAATTAGAATAACTACAACAACGACAACAACCAGATTCATTTACATGCCTCTTTTTCTGTAGCCAATTAATTAACAATTAATTCCATCTTTACGTTAATTATCAATTTTTATCAATAACGAACAACTAATCAAAGAAAACATAGATATCACTCTATCTAGAAAAACATGAGGCAAACCGATATCACAGTATAAAGCAACAACATGCGATCAACCAATTCTTTTAATCCAGTTCAAGTATTTAATTAGGTCAATTTCATTGTTATACAAAGGGATAAATCATGATAATTCTATGATTGCACATATACAATTAGAGAAGCCATTAATCCCCTACCTGGAAGAGTTCTTGATGTCCTTTATCAACACAACGGGTCAAAATCATCCTCTCACGACAACTGCGTCCACTAGAGGTTGCCACGGTATGACAGTACCAACCAACCCCAAGAAAAACCCATTAGAATCTTGGAAATTACATGGTATAATATGGAAGGGAGAAACAAGAGAAGAAGATCCCCAAAGGAACGACGATAAAACATACCTTATTTGGAAGATTGACCGACATAGTTCGGTTGCATCCAAAACAGAGCATAACCAATCCTAGGAGTAATGATTGATTGTGCAACTCCTACGGGAATGATTGAAAGGTTCTAGCATCTCTTAGCTGAGAACAAAGGGAAAGAATAAGGGAGAATCATATCTCGTCCCTTTTTAAAGATTTAATGGGGCGATGGTTTAAGATGTGGTTAATTCTCCATTAAAAATAGATCGCATTAACCCACACAGTTTGACCAAGTAAATACATCCCGATCTTAGGAATAATTAATATAGGATTTATGGCATTTGAATCAGCCTTAAGAGTCCTTAAAATAAGGCTTTAAATGTATTTTACGTCAAAGGAAACATCAAATGGGGAAAAACTGTAGGAATCTGGAAACACTGTTCAAATACTCAAAATTTGGCAAAGGAAAGAAAAGGTCACCGTTAGACCTCACCGTTCTGGAAAAACTATTCAAGCCTACTGATAGAAGTTCACCGTTAGAAGGTTACTGTTTTGGAAACACTGTTCACGTCTACCGATAGAAGGTCACCATTAGAAGGTTACCGTTCTAGAAACACTGTTCAAGCCTACCGATAGAAGGTCATCGTTAGAAGGTTACCGTTCTGGAAACACTTTTCATGCCTACCGATAGAAGGTCACCGTTAGAAGGTTACCGTTCTGGAAACACTATTCAAGTCTACCGATAGATGGTTACCGTTCTAGAAACACTGTTCAAGCCTACCCATAGAAGGTCATCGTTAGAATGTTACCATTTTGGAAACACTCTTCAAGCCTACCGATAGAAGTCCACCGATAGAACCTCACCGATAGAAACACTGTTCACTGAACCTCACTGATAGAAATACTGTTCAGTGAACCTCACCGATAGAAACACTGTTAACTGAACCTCACTGATAGAAACACTGTTCACTGAACCTCATCGATAGAAACATTGTTCACCTACCGATACTGTTCATAAAACTAGAAACACTATTCACAGAACTAGAAATTTGGCAAAGTATTGGGGATAAGTCACCTTGACCTCCTGGAACACCTCAAACACCACATTTTCACAAAGTTATGGACTAGAGAGGTCCGGGCCATTACATTAGATACCTCTGAAAACATTCTCATCCTCGATAATTAAAACCTAACCCAGAAGAAAAGAGGGGTCCAAACAACCACCCCATAAGATACCTCTCAAGGGAAAACCACCACGAGTTGGTCGAAAGCTGGAACAAAACTACGACATCAGAGAGTATGGGAACAAAAAATCCACATCCAAACAATTCAAACATAACATCACATGAAAAGTACATAAATAAAACATGAAAGGTCTAACCATAAAGAAAACATCATTACATGAAAGGAGATAAACATTAAACAACTCTGGGTACTGAGCACGTATCTGCGAATCATGCACCCATGTACTCTCTTCCATGCCATAGTGTCGCCACAAGACACAAAATAAGGGGATAGAACGCCCACGCAACACCTTCTCCTTGCGGTCTTGGATCTCCACCGGTCGCTCCTCGAAGGTTGCATCATCATCAATATCGATCTCTCCCCAATCGATAACATGAGATTCATCATGAAGATAACGATGGAGCTGTGATACATGGAAAACATCATGTATCTGACTCATCTGAGGGGGAAGTGCTACTCGATATGCCACAGCTCCAACACGATCAGACACCTCGAAAGGCCCAACAAACCGGGGAGAAATCTTACGTCCACGACCAAACCTTCGCTGCCCACGACGGGGAGTCACCTTCAGAAACACATGATCCCCAACATTAAACTCTAAGGATCTCCTTCTTTGATCAGCATATGATTTCTGATGATCTTGTGCTGTCTTAATCCTCTCACAAATCACTTGAACCATCTCAGTTGTATTCTGCACTAGTTCTGGTCCGAGAATTGCTGACACTCCGACTCCAGTCCAACACAACGGAGAGTGACATGGCCGACCATACAAGGCTTCAAACAGAGCCATACAGATGGTAGAGTGTAAACTATTATTGTAAGCGAACTCTACCAAGGGTAAGTGCTTGATCAATGAACCTCCAAAATCAAGAACACAAGAGTGCAACATGTGCTCAAGAGTCTGGATGGTACGCTCTATCTAACCATCTGTTTGAGGATGAAAAGAAGTGTTAAGGCACAATTGAGAGCCAAATGCATGCTGGAGACTTCTCCACACCCTGGAGGTAAAACGAGGATCTCGATCAGAAATGATCGTCATAGGTACTCCATGAAGTCTCACCACCTCCTCCAGATACTGCCTTGACAAAACATCCACTGAGCTCAACTCCTTGATCGCTATGAAGTGGGCCGATTTTGTTAAACGATCCACTACCACCCATATAGCATCATGTCCTCCTGGAGCTCAAGGTAAACCTGTAACAAAGTACATTGAGATTTCCTCCCACTTCCACTGATGATTATCTAATTTCTAGAGAAGATCACTAGGAACACGATGTTCATCCTTCACCTTCTAGTAGACTAAACACCAAGACACACACTCTGCAACCGCACGCTTCAGCCCCAACCACCAAAAATGACTCCTCAAGGATCGGTACATCGTTGTCACATCAGGATGTACTGCCAAGGGCGAACAATGAAAATCTTGGAGAACCGTCTCACGCAGCGCCAAGGGAACAAAAATCCTGCCATGATACAACACTCGGTGTTGTTCATCCTCCGACAAACCATCAGGGGCCTCACCACAAACAACTCTTTCTCTCCAAACTTACACCTCTAGATCACCCAACTGAGACACTTCCACCTTCTGTATCAGGGATGATTGCACCGTCATCTGGAAAAGACAACCTCTACCCCCAAATTCTCCCATATGAAGATGCAAAGTTGATAGCTCTTCCATCACTCCACATGAATCACCATACTCACGGACAACATCATTACGTGACATTTGGCTCAGTGCATCAACTACAACATTCCCTTTTCCAGGTGTATACGCTATTTCAAATTCGCATTCCTGCAAGAACTCCATCCACCGACGCTACCTCAAGTTCAAGTCACGTTGGGAGAAATCATACCTCAAAATCTTATGATCAGTGAAACCCACAAACTGCTCACCAATGAGGTAATGTCTCCACAAATTAATAGAAAACACCACAGATGCCAACTCAATATCATGGGTGGAATAGTTGCATTCATGGGGACGCAACTGCCGAGACCCATAAGAAACAACTAACCCCTGCTGAATGAGAACACAGCCTAGCCCCAGATGTGAATCATCAAAGAAAACATCAAACTGGACTCCCTCTACTGGAACACAAAGGACTGGAGCACTTACCAGCTTCTCCTTTAGATACTCGAAAGCTGCCTGACACTGATCAGTCCATATGAACGCTTGATCCTTCCTAGTCAAAGCTATCAGAGGAGTCACAACTCGGGAGAAATTGGCTACAAACCTCCTATAATTGCTTATGAGACCATGAAAACATCTCACCTCTGACACGGTCTTGGGGGCCTCCCAAGACACCACTGCTTCTATCTTCGACGGATCCACAACTACTCCCTGTTGGGACGCAACATACCCTAATAAATGAACATCTTGAGCCCAAAACTCCCACTTGGACAACTTCCCAAACAACTGATGTTGGCAAAGAACTCCCAAAACGGCTCAGTGATGCTTTGCATGATCTTCTTCAGATGTGGATTACACAAGGATGTCGTCGATGAAAACCACAAAAAACTTGTCCAAGAATTTACAGAACACAACATTCATCAACCCCATGAAAAAAGCTGGAGAATTATTCAGGCCGAATGGAATTACAACAAACTCATAATGCCCATGATGACAATGGAAAGCAGTCTTCGGGATATCCTCATGCTTTACATGCATCTGATGATATCCTGATCGCAAGACGAACTTTGAGAACCAACTTGCACCCTTCAGTTGATCGAATAGGTCATCAATCCACGAGAGAGGATAGCAGTTCTTTATTGTCACTTTGTTTAGTCGACGATAATCAACACACAACCGCAAACTTCTGTCAGCCATTTTCACAAATAAACCTGGTGCACCCCACAGTGACACACTTGGCCGAATGAAACCACACTACAACAGACCATCAAGCTGTATATGTAGCTCTCGTAACTCAGAAGGGGCCATCCTATATGGAGACATAGAGATAGGAGATGCTCCTGGCTGTAGCTTGATCCCAAACATGATCTCTCGTCGAGGGGGTAACACTACAACCTCTTCTGGAAAGACATCAGGGTACTCCTCTACGACCCTAGGAAGCGCCAACTGCTGAACCTCTAAATAAATCAGCATCATCTCAGCCATCATGGATGATAAGGATTGAACTCGTCTATTACTCATCTGAGGATCTTGCTCACCAACAATTACCACTTTCTCTCCATTTTCATCAAAGAAAACGACCTTCTTCTTGTATCAATCCACAATAGCCTGCACTGAATACAACCAATCCATGCCGAGTATGACATCATATGGTTGTATTCGTAAACATAGGAAATCTCCCCAAGAGCGGTGTTGCCCCAACACTAGATCATAGTCTCTACATACTTCAAACAAGTCCGCTCGACCTCCAACAGGCGTAGTCAACGCCAAGGCCACTGGAAGCCTCTTTACCTCAAATCCCAAAGCATGGAATGAGTAGGTGATATGAAGGAGTGTGTTGCTCCTGAATCAAACAAGGCATACACCAAGGTAGAAAACAAGCAAAGGGTACCTCGAACGACATCTGGCTCGCCTGAGGCTGGAAACACTAGAGCATGAAGCTGACCACGACCTCCTACACGGCCTCTCTGGCCCTCATGAAGACCACCACCATGGCCGCGCTCTGCTCTCTGAGGACGGGGTGCATCATGGGGATGTCCTCTGCCTGCTCCATCTACCCTTTGGTGATCTCAACCTTTTGCAACCTGTTGCTGCTGCCTCAACTGGAACTGCCTCAATTGAGGAACCTGGAGCGGAGCGCCCGGTGCATGATGACTGATCTGAAAAGTCAGGCACTCCCGATGCTGATGACCACGACCACCATAAGAAAATCAGGCGCCTGATCCCTTGGCATAGGCCTGAGAGTTGCTACCTCCGGAGAAACGAGATGGGAAGGGCTGGGACCTACCCCCAGGTGAACGGAAACTCTTCTTCCCTGAAAACCGAGATCCCCGGACCACATCTTTTCTTTGTGAGGAACCATGATGATTCCCCTCTTGTGATGATCCGGTCCTGGCCAAAGTCCTCTCAACAACCTCTGCCCTTTCCAACACCTCATGATATGTCTTCAGCATAAATGGGGTGACCTGGCGCTGGATCTCTGGATGAAAAGCCTCCTCGAAATGCCTCTCCCTGGCCTCCTCATCTGGTAACAGGTCTGAATCATATTGTAGATGGTTCATGAAACGGATTCCAAACTCTCGAACACTAGAGGTCCCCTGTCGAAGGGTAAGAAGCTCCTGACGACTGGACGCCTTTGAAGTTGATGAAAGAAACTCAACTTTAAACCTGTCTCAGAACTCCTCCCATGAGATCGCTGACTCCTCACAATCCCCAAGGAACAAGAACCACCACTGCGTTGCTGCTCCACACAGCATCGTCACAACCAAGGACACCCAATGTTTCTTCCATGCACGAATCGAACTGAATCATATCTCGACCTCCTCCAACCAGTCTTCTGTGACTGCATCTGAAACGGAGCCTTCGTACTTCTGTAGACTCTGGCGCTGAAACTCTCGGAGTGTATTCCTCCAAGTGTCATCGTTTTCAACCTCTACCCGGTAACGATCTGCCGGAATGTCCTGCTGGACATCTTCTACGCAAACCTGACGAGGACGTCGACCGGAAGCCATACCTGTAAAATAAGAACTGTTAGAGCTCCTAATCCTGGAATATGGAAGACTCAACATTAATTAATTTATTTATTTGTTTTATTAATTTTAGGTTACCTATCCAAAGGTCTACCCATTCAAACACAGGCGCAAAGAAGAATGATTCATGATCCTTTCCTAGGTATCTACCATGCAACCAGTATCACTTTGTTTAGTAGCCATCGTAAACATAATGGTCCATGTAACAGATCATAGGGGTCCCTAAATACCTATGTCTCTTCCGGTCTCCAGTGTTTAACCCGCTTGCTAAACACGAATGACAATGTTTCCCTACCATCCCATGCATCCTCACCTGTGCCTAACTCCAAACTCCATCCTATCCCTAAACCTCCCTTTGATACCACTCTGTCACGACCCCCTCCCCACAAAGTGTACCCCTCCTAGGCGGCAATGTGAGAAGATAGATAATGACCCCTGATTCCCACTTCCAGTAGGCCCCAGGTTGGCGACTAGCACCGAGGTTATAATAAACATACAAATGGGAGGCATTACCCTCTAAGAGAACACATGCAGAAGAGAGACATAGAATAGACTCCAATAAACTCCAACTCAGAACTGAAATATAATAGAAATCCAAGTACATATATGAAATTTCATTCAAAAGTACTACAATTGAAAGGGGAAACAAAATGTTGCCAAAAGAAAGTAAAACGGCAGTGACCACAAGCCCAAACAACTCCTCCTCCAACCACAAGCTAGTAGTAACCAACGTGATCTCCAACGTGATATCCAAAGTTCTCCAAGTGACCTAAAAAATAGTTTATATATACATAGGGTGAGTATAATAGTATACTCAGTAGGATCCTCCCCAAGCCTCTCGTGCAAAAGTAAAGAAAGCATGCTAAATCCCAGTGAACAACAAGTGAAACTGACTCGTCCTCTAAACAGGTATACTAAGTTCCCAACCTCACCATGGCTACTCTAACCAAGTAACGCATACAAGAATATAAAATATAGTAAAGAATATCAAGGGTACCCCGATACTACTTCCCTACTGGTTTTCCGCTTTTCCCCAATGGCATACGTCCTACGCTTCTCTCTCCAAAGGCTTGCCTGCAGACACCTGGTCTAAGCTCCGCATTTTGCACCTCGTGCACCACAATGGCTTGCCCTCAGACACCTGGGCGAAGCACCACACCATCCTCACAACCAAAAGTAACCAGGTATGTTCCAGGATCCACCACAACCCACATAACGCGTATCATGCATCGGGTATTATACCTCAAGCCATTATAGCCCATACACCGAGTAGGGATCCCCAAGCCATGACAGCCTATAAACATTACACCTATAGTAGTCCATAGGATACTATATCCATAATATATGTGTGTGAAAAAACCACAAGCGATTACAGCCCTCTACACACATATATCGGGAAAATAACAGTTGTTCCTGTTGGCACATGTATCTACCAAGAGAAGAGAGCGGGGCCAAAAGGGGGTAGTCAGCCATTCGACATCCCATCAGAATGTTGGGGAAAACACCCCCCCCCCCCTAGGGCTCAGAATCCCTGGGGTTTCAGTTTTCCTTACCGACAAGGTGGAGTGGCATATAGAAACACAAAAAGTACAGAATATATATATAACTCACATCCACACTATGGGGATTACCTAGTCTTAGATACAACTACAGCTAACATCTCTCAGACTACAGGATGCTACTTCTAAGACTAGGTATCCTATAAGCACACAAACATTTGAAGAGCTTTATTAGATTACTTCATTCTCATTTTATCACTTCCACTATACATTAATTAATTCTTTAAACATTAATTAACCATGAACAATTCCACATTAAACTGAATTGGCATCAGATTCAAAATCAACTTCTCCTTTTAAGATTCACATCACCTTTAAATTCTAGTATTTCAATCCCCGTGGATTTTCACCATTTAACCAAACATTCATTATAGAATTACTTTTCCATATTCCCAAGCATTCGAGAAAAGCATCCTATGCTTCTAAACACAAAGGAGGCTCAACACAATGAGTAGATATACTACCCGTCGAGTCTTTGCCGCATATAGAAAAAGCATAAACCCATTATCCCTCGAGAGGCCAAATAAGGAAAGAACGTGGCATACCTCGCGCGTCTTAGCCTCCTTCGGAAGAAGGGTAGCAAGACCAGCTGCCTTGAGCATTGGGGAAAAGCAAAGCAGATAAACATTCAAAGAATCCACAAGCATCCAGCAACCATATCCTTCCCATTCCATCATCCTGGGTGTCCTCCCCGACACCCACATGCATAAGCTGATGCATCTCCCCACCCTAGGCGTCATCCGCTGCCACAACCACAAGGCCTCCATGCCTCCTCATATCACAACAGCTATCCTGGCTTACATTACATCACAAACAGCAGGAAAACAAACATCACATCAATGATATCTTGGCCCTTTAACAATCAAGAGGGTAACTCAAAACCCCTTTAATATATTCTCACACAATCTGTTCTTTAATCCATATTGAATTAGAAGATTTGTTATTCATAGGTTCCAATTACGAGATAACTAATCAGTAAGCTATCACAATTAAATAACCATTCTTACTTCCCTAATTTGATTAACCTCAAATTAGAATAACTATAACAAGGGAAACAACCAGATTCATTTACATGCCTATTTATCTTTAGCCAATTAATTAACAATTAATTTCGGCTTTAAGTTCATTATCAATTTCTATCAATAACGAACAACTAATCAAAGAAAACATAGATATCACTCTATGTAGAAAAACATGAGGAAAACCGAGATCACGGTATAAAGCAACAACATGTGGTCAACTAATTCATTGAATTCAGTTCAAGTATATAATTAGGTAAATTTCATTGTGATCCAAAGGGATAAATCATGCTAATTCTACGATTGCACATATACAATTAGAGAAGACATGAATCCCCTACCTGGAAGAGTTCTTGACATCCTTTATCAACGCAACGGGTCCAAATCCTCCTCTCACGACAACTGCATCCACCATAGGATGCCACGGTACGACAGTACTAACAAACCCCAAGAAAAACCCATTATAATCTTGGAAATTACATGGTATAATATGGAAGGGAGAAACAAGAGAAGATGATCCCCAAAGGAACGACGATAAAACATACCTTATTGGGAAGATTGACCGACATAGTTCGGTTGCATCCAAAACAGAGCAGAACAAATCCTAGGAGTAAAGATTGATTGTGAAACTCCTACGGGAATGATTGAAAGGTTCTAGCATCTCATAGCTGAGAACAAAGGGAAAGAACAAGGGAGAATGATATCTCGTCCCTTTTTGAAGATTTAATGCGGCGACGGTTTAAGATCCGGTTAATTATCCATTAAAAACGGATCGCATTAACCCACGCAGTTTGACCAAGTAAATACATATTGACCTTAGGAATAATTAATATAGGATTTATGGCATTTTAATCGGCCTTAAGAGTCCTTAAAACAATGCATTAAATGTATTTTACATCAAAGGAAATGTAAAATGGGGCAAAACTGTAGGAATCTGGAAACACTGTTCACATACTCAAAATTTGGCAAAGGAAAGAAAAGGTCACCATTAGACCTCACCGTTCTGGAAACCCTGTTCAAGCCTACCGATAGGAGGTCACCGTTAGAAGGTTACCGTTCTAGAAACACTATTCAAGCCTACCGATAAGAAGGTCACTGTTAGAAGGTTACCGTTCTGGAAACATTGTTCAAGCCTACCGATAGAAGGTAACTGTTATAAGGTTACCATTTTGGAAACATTGTTCAAGCCTACAAATAGAAGGTCACCATTAGAAGGTTATCGTTCTGGACACACTATTCAAGCCTACCGATAGAAGGTCACCGTTAGAAGGTTACCGTTCTAGAAACACTGTTCAAGCCTACTGATAGAAGGTCACCGTTAGAAGGTTACCGTTCTAGAAACACTGTTCAAGCCTACCGGTAGAAGGTCACCATTAGAAGGTTACCATTCAGTAAACACTATTCAAGCCTACCGACAGAATTCCACTGATAGAACCTCACCGATAGAAACACTATTCACTGAACCTCACCGATAAAAACATTGTTCACCAACCGATACTGTTCATAAAACTGGAAACATTGTTCACAGAACTGGAAATTTGGCAAAGTGTTGGGGATAAGTCACCTTGACCTCCCGGAACACCTCCAAAACCACATTTTCACAGAGTAATTGACCGAAGAGGTCCGGGCCATTACATATTTGTTGATAATTTCTCTTCTCATACGGAATTTACAAGGATGTGGTTCCTATGAAAAAATATATTTCAACTACACTATATATCTTAACTATAAATCCACTATAACAACAGTTATATAACTTAAAACATTACATTAAAAGATATTATATGTTTTTTTCATAATTGGGGTGATTCATTTAATATAATATAATTTTCATAATCACCACATATTTATTTTCTGGATGTCATGTATCTCAGTTCAACTCGTAGCAGAATCTGATCAGTTCTTCATTATAATGATTAACATAAGAGCTTAATGTATCATAATACCATTTTTAACACTAAATGTCATACACAAGAGAGAGAGTTATATTATTGTTTTCTGATATTTCATGGAATAATACATTCAATGTCACATGGGAGTGTACATTAACATCATTCCACATCATTCGAAAAATATGTGAGCATTTTATTTCCCTTGGAAATCTAATTTTGAGTTAAAAATGTTCATGTATAAGAATATAGTAATAGAAATTGGGTACATGGTACCCCATTTAACCTGGTAAAACTACCAAAAACGGTGTGGGATCACATGGAGACATCTTGATTTGTGTCTCTCTAATTATCACATAAATTCCTATTATTTAGAGATAATGTGAAATTTATATGATATTTTTTATGACATCGTCCTTCATATAGATATGTCTATTGAAATAGAATAATTAAATTACTTCATATAATCTTATCCTTATAATGTTATACTATGATATCATCAGGTAGTTTGTAGATCATGGACTAGACCATCATATGGAAGACAATGGATTTAAGTGTATAAGAGTCAATGATGTTTAATATGAGATCTCCAATAATTGATAAACAATAAAACCCTAATTTTTTGGTCGTGAAGGAGGCAAAATTGATATTTAATGGACATAGACCCTCCAAAATAATCATTTACATATTTTTTGTTGACAATTTTTATAAAAACTATACTCTATCCGACAATTTGTTGAATCATGAACACCATGTACATGAAAAATCCCATATAAATTTACATAGATAAAGTGATCAAAATATATCATTATTTTATTAATTCATTAGGGTAAAATGAATGACCAACTAACATGATAGTATTTTGGAAAGAAACCCATACTCAACCATTATGATCTTGTGGGAAGTATGAAAAAGATTTATATCAAATTCATTATTATAGGACACAATCCATGAATTCAAGGATTAAATCCATTGATTCATATTGTACTATTGGTAGCAATCCCTTGAATGGTTTATGATATCGAAAACATTATTTTTGAATTAGATCATGGAGAAGAGGTGATCATTTGAGTAGTGGACTATATCAGCCATTAATGTTAAATTATCCTAGGAATGTTACTGGGGTTCTTCAATATAAAATCATTGGGCATAAACAGTATCATGATTTGAATGTGGTGAATGGTGACTTTATTTGTGGTTTCTACCTCAAGGGGTTTCTACAACTACACTAGCTATAATTCATATAGTCAAAGAATCATCTACTCTATATCACTATAAGATAATTAGTATATGTAACATTCCAGAAAATTACATGGCCCTAATTTTTAATAAATAATTATCCACATATATACCATATATATTTTAGAGTAATAACATTGTTTTGTCAATGTGTGATCCATCATAGTGGAATTAGTACTTTTATAATAAATAGAGTGGGACATCAAGAAAAATTACATTTTCTCCAAAATTTTAATGAATATATAGATGAAAAATATTTATGATAGAAATTTTGTGAATTAAATAATCCAGGTACATACCAACATGGGCTTCAATTCTTGGTCCTCTAATCACCTGTATATTGATTTATCTCATCAAGGATTTCAATTTACAATATTCGGGAAAACTTTTTTCATTTAAAATAATTCTGAGGTACAAGTGAACAATACCCTTTATTCAAATGATTACTCACCATCAACATTGAAACCCCATGTAATTTAACCAATTAAATCTTATTGTAAGTTATCATCCGGCCTTACCTCTATAAATATCACAGTGGTGAAACCTCTAATAATATGTTCAAGGATGAAAAAATAATTTTTTAATATAAATTTTAAATATCCATTAATGAAATCAATAAGTTCTTATAAAATTATAGAAAATCTTATGGCCATATTTTGAATCATGGGAATATTTGTTTCCATATTTCATATCGGTGCTGAAATTGGCTAGGATTTTATTAGAAAAATTTATTGGGTTATCATAGAATAAGATTTTACCTTGAGTAGTAGAGTACCCCAATATACCATCCCATAATCTAATAGGGTGTTAAATAAAATCATCATCTACATCATGAACAAGTGGAACCATTTATTATCAATACATTTTTGAACAAACCTGGTGAGTAGTGTCTTGGACTCTATTCTAATGAATGTACTCTCAAATCTATGTTTTTTAATAGGAATAATTAATGGAATCATATTTTTTTTAATTATTACGGTTTTCCCATTTTCATGAAAAATACCCTTAGGTGTCATGGGATATGATGGGAAGGTAAATAATAAATAGAGTCATCAGTGATTAGAGAATCTACCTCTTGAGGGAATATCTATAAGTTCATTAATATGGGTTGTTCATAAAGGATTGAAACTAGGGGAATTAATTTTGTGGAATGGATGGGATTGATAAACAATTAATAATAAGTAATGAATAATTGATTTTCTTCATTATTTAACTACACATCTCAAATATATAGTGTCACACGTAATAAATAATTAGTAGTTCTGAACTCAGTTTATTGAATCATAATTTTGTTTACATGATGATTTGGTACCTAGTATTTCCATGCCAGATATAATACTCAAAATGGAATTCATGTATCCACATTCCATCAAGGAATCCTTGATAATAACCAGCATTCCAATTTCAATCATGTATTTCTGATCATTGAACCTAATAGAATGTGTTTTATAGGTTCTTCATCACGATTATTTCAATGAAGTATTTTTAGAGAGTGATGGTCTTCACTACAAACCTGAAAAAATTGTGTGGAAATTATTTTATTCAATTATATCAATTTGGAAATAAAATATAACTTATTGAAAAGTATGGATCAAGATTTATATATAGATGAGGAATCAATTAAAATGTATAAATCTTGAATACAATATCAGTAGTTGGGGAAATAATTAAAAATTAACTATAGCTAACTAATTCTATGAAGGGTGATGGGTGTTAACAATGTAAGGATCTGATGGGGGCATGATCAGTCTCTTCACTCAGGAGCCCTTAAAAAACAATATTCAATCCTTAGGTAAATGGAATGTACAACTATAGAATCGATAAGAAGGAAAAAATGAATTAAATCATAAAAAAAATTAGTCTCTAAAGAAGGTGTTGGGAAAATAATTTCATGAAGGGATAACATATAACATTATTACTCTAGATTTTAAGACCAAAAGTATTCTTATAAACCTAACAAGGATGACCAAAAATAGGAAAGATGATCTATCCCTTATCCCTATTTTTATTGGTAAAATTCTTCATCCCTCCGTATATAGAATACCTCTATGATATTATATTTTATGGACTCTAGTGAAAGTACTTTCATGTTTAATAGCATGGGACATGTATCATGTGTGAAATGTGATTTGGAGTCATAATTATTGATCCAATAGGATCTCTTATCCTTTCCTACACTAAATTCTTTGATAATATATATTTACTGAAGTTGGAAGAAAAATCAAATTTTATAGTTATTCACCTTAATATAAATATTTGAATTGGGTTATCCAAAGTTAATGAAAACTATATAATGATTCATAATTCATTTATGTGCCATCGAACAACCCCATTGGTATATTACTAATCTTATTCTTCAATGTAGGGACATTATCACCAATCATTGAAATGATGTTCACAATTGGTTAAAGAATAAAAATGTTGGTCATTTCCTTGATTACATAGACACCCAATGTGGAGTGGATATTCATTATAGTATGTGTTCCATTCCCTATGATCATATGGAATTATTTATAGTGGGCACCATCTTGATCCATAACTTTTCATCAACATAGATACATTGTTTTATTTTTTTGTTCATATTTTCCTAATAAAATTTGATTACCTTTAGCTTCTGAATAAAACAAAACAATGATGTGAAATATAAATTAATAAAATTTTTCCCATGTTGTAATTTTCCCAATTTTTTTGAACAAAATCATCATGTCTTTTTCCAAAAACCTACCTTTATTTTAACCAATATATTAAATGAATATTTTTAAACATATACAACATGTATGAAATTTCATGTCATCATGAAGAGTAAATTAATGAATTATTATTTTACATGTTTTAGTGGTTATTACAAAATTAATTTATTTTCAAATTTGTTTTATGAAATTTTTGTTTGGAATGGTTATTTTTGATATAAAAGGTGAATTTTCGTCGAAATTTTTTAATGATATTTTTATTGTATTTTTATTCCTAAAATGAACTACCCTCTATTTTAACTATACCCCACTGAGGATATATTTTATTAACAACATCCATGTAATTTATATGTATTATTTATGATCAGTTTTACCACGGATGTCATTGACAAATAGTTACTGGAATTAGTTTATAGGCAATAACTATCCCTTAAATTATTCAATTTTTTGGGATTATCAATCCTTATATTTCAATTAAATTTCTATAATATTAATAATGGATATATTTATATATTAAAATCATATATAATTTGATCATATGTTATTTTACTATTATATTTATATAATTTTTTGTATAAGTTATTGTGAATACTTATTTATTTCTCGATATAGAAGTTGTTGTATAAGAAATATTATTCATAAATTAAATCAATTATTGGATAGTTGAGGAATTATTTGGACATCAAGATATAAGTTGTGATTGTTTATACACCACACTACAAAAATCTATTGTAATATGAGATGAATCATTTGGTTAGACTAATTTTAATGGATTTTTTGTCAATAACATCCTATATGTTTTAAAATATATTTTAAAATTTCGTGAAATTATAAGTATCATGATTCTTGAGATCAGGTAATTTAATAATTATGAGTTTACATTATAAATAAATTAGTTATAATTAACTCTGATAATTTAACAATGAAATCTTCTACAGATGAATTTAATTCTCTATTAATTTATTAAATGTAGTGTGGTTTATGTAAGGAACCAACCATGAGACAATACATAATCATTGTAATTTAACTAGAATTAAATTCCATACATTCTTAGTGAACATTAAGTTTATTGTTTTAGATAGCTAGATAAAAATTCATACATACCAACCTTGGATCATTAAACATGGATACTACTAAAAAAATATACATTTATTTAATAATATTATATTCATAAAAAATAAATCATGTTTTCATTTCATGAAAAATCATCACTACAATCATCTTGGATTTTTCATTTTTCTTACCAAAACTTAAACACTATGGTAAAAATATTAAAACATGGAATGATGAAAAAAACACATTATGGGACATCTAAAGAAAGTGATAATCAATTAGTCCATGAATAGTTTTAAACATGTGAATGATATACTTTTCAACAGTAAAAGTAAGGTATACCATATTTTAGAACAAGATGTCCCCAAATACCATTAAAATAAAAAAACATAATTATGTAACTTGTGGATAATTTTTTAAACATACATACTTATGATTTCTCCCACAGGGATACCATATTATTTTTTAAACCTCACAGCTACCTTACAACGTAACGTTCAAGACTACATAATGAGGTATACCATACAATGGATATTTGGTCAAAAATTACATTACCTTTTTATTGAAAGAATTATATATATGTACATAATGTCACAGATAATCAATTTATATTCATTAATTACAGAATTCATAACATTTTTAATATATATTTAATATATTACTAATTTATTATTTTTTATTTATGACAATTTTAATGAGTTATAAATATCATATTTAGTGTTCTAGGATTGTCTGTATCATTGCATTATGGTTTCTTCCCATGAGTATAATTATTGGTGTTCATTTCCAATTTAAGAAAAACACATGCAGTTGAATAAAATGGTATTAATATTATTAAATAATTTTAAATGAAACCATATATTATTTTGCATCATATATGAGGATTATTCATTATAAAAAATAATAATGATTAAATTTTGATGTATTTTTAACAGTTTTTACGACCTAGACAAACTGGATTCACATTATTTAATATAATGTATATAATTTAGTTGTAAAATATTAAGAATTTTATAAAATAAATTATTACAATAATGTTCTACCATAATAATGGTTTTATTATCATCCTTGATGGATGTAAATGAAAATAAAAAATCACTCTCCACAAAGGTGGTGAATCAATACATCAAAGACGACATTATCATTTTCATCCATAAGAGGAGAAGATGATAGTTTTGATGAGGGATAAAACATTAACATGATAATACTATATTATATCAAAGATTTTTTAGTTATACATTCAATTTGGATGGATTATTTTATGAATGTATAAGAATGAATGAAATAAAGAATCAAATTCAGAATTTAATGGGGAAGGAGAGGGATTAGCCTCTTTAATATAGACTCCCAGATAACCATTTTAAGGCATAAGGTTTTGGTATTTTGGTTTTATCGATAGTTATTAGGCTTCTATAAGAGACTTCAAGAGGTAATTGGGAGGAAAATAAAAAATATAAATGGCTTTGATGGTGTGTAGATAAGATGTGGTGAGGGTTTCTATTTATAAGAAGAAAAGAGGAGTGTTTTTAAAATTTGAATTTATTTGTTTATTATTTTAGTTTAAGGATGTCAATATGGTTGATTATTTTTATTAAATACCATAATTTTTTTATTTAAGTTATAACTAATCATTTTGAAGAAAATTTATGGCTAAATAATTTATTAATTTGGTTTACAATTTTTAAGACCATATTTTGCACATGTCACTATTTAACAAAAATTAAACTAGTCTTAAAAAATCCCAGAATTTATCAGACAACTTTTTTTTATTATTTGATTAAATAAATGTAAATAATATTCTCTAAATAATTTTATAAATTTGAGAAAATTAATTTTCCATTAAAATTATTATTAAAAAAATTATTTTAATTTTTGAAATAATTTTATGTCACATTGAAAAATTAATTAAGGTCCCAAAAAATTATCATATAATTATAAAACCAAAAATTATATTAATAATAAATTTTATGATTTAAATTATTCATTTAAATCGTTATATTCTTTATAAAATCGTAATCATACATTTAGGTATCACAAAACACCAAAATATATTTCATCTTTTTGAATGAATTTATATAATTATTCCCAAACATAAATATTTCATAATTTATTTTATCAGATACCTAATTTTTTTATACATTCATTAGAGATGTTAAAATTATATTATTATATATTTTAAATTTCACTTAAAACAACTTTTTTCATTAAAATGTTATAATGTATTGAACTCAGTAATTCTATAATATGTAGATTCTTAGGTTTCTTTGTCAACCATGTGGTTTCACAATAAAACATTTACCAAGGTAAATACATTATTCCCCAATACATTAAATTTTTAGTCAATAATCATAATATGATTTTCCTCTTATGGATGTTAATCATAAAACTGAAAAATCCCAAGTCTCATTACATGATATGAATATGGAACATATATTCATAAAAACATATAAAAAAAATTCATACATGGGACATCATTATAGTTAAATCCACTCGATAGAAAACTGATTGATATTTATATTGGAATTCATATTGTCTAATTAATCCTATACCCATCATCCTTTTTATTCCAAAATGAATAATAATTTTCCACGGATAAACATTGAGAAAGACATGGTCACCTACCTTTAATAAATATCCCTCATGAGATTATCCACATAATTTTTCATCCTTCTTTGATCTATCTTCCTATGTTGCCAAATTATATTTAATTTCTCAGCAACTTATTCTCATAATTCTAATCCCATCAACTTCTTTTCCCCAACATCATTAAAATATAAATTATTTTGACAACAAATTCAAAATAACGCCTCAAAAGGTTCCATTTGTATACTAGAATATAAACTATTATTATGTGAAAGAGAAGAATATATTAATTAGAACATTCCATGAAATTCATTTAACAAGAACATAGAATTCCATTAGTGGTCTGAATATTTCACTTCTTTAGTCCATCAAATAATGGATGAATGTTTCTTCAAAAATTTATATCATTTCCCAATGCCTTCTGAAATCCATTCCAAAAGATAGATGAGAACTTGGGGTCATGTTCAGATATAAAGGGGAGAGGACCACAATGTAAATTGACGATCTCTTAGACTTATAGTTGATAATTTTAATATAAATACATATTATCATGAATATGAAGAAAATATGACTATTTTGTTAGTTGATAAAAAATAACCCAAATCACATTGTTACCTAAATAATTCTATGTTAGTCCAACCATAAAATCCATGGATAATGATTCCCGTTTCTAATCTGGCATTGGAAAAGGATGACGCATCCCCTTTGGTAGTTTTCATTCATCACTAACATGTTGACATGTCAATGATTTCATGGTAAGACTAAAAATATATCTGTTGAATAAAACTCCCATTTAATACACCTAAAGGCCTCTGTACATCATATTTATTCTTGGATGAACATAAATTAGTGATCAATTAGTTTAATGAAACCATTTTTTCTTCAACTATGAATCACCCAGACCACATAATCTCTCCAAAAATATAAAAACTTTATTTTTCAATGTAAAATTATAGAATTATTTATATTTTAATAATTTTATGTTTTTATATAAATCTCAGTCTTCATTATGTTATAAGTCAATTCTTTCTAATAATGATGACTTAAAAGGCACCTCAAATAGAATAGATGAATTTCAGGCACCAAAAACATACGTAATAAAATTCATAAAATCATTAATCAAGGGTTCTTGTTCCAAATGAATGATGATAAATGTGACATGATATTTTCATACAAAATAAATTTCCAATATATTTTTTTATTTAGAGGTAAATGACTATGTATTCATAATCTTATATTATTTTTATCCATTTTCTCTGCCTCATAATCAATTCCTTATGATTTAACATATAAATAAAACATTTATATATAATTTATATTACAAATTTTTCTCTATATAATTGATCTTATAAATTATTTTTAATATGAAAATGAATATATAAATTCCAAATCATGTGTGAGATAATTTAACTCATGAGTTTTCGGTTTTCATAAATCATAAGAAATTTTCTATTAATTATAAATTTGAAAACAACCATTTTAATTAAATGAAGAATCACTATTGATGAAATTATCTACTTTTATTTTATGTAGATACATAGTTTGAGCATTAACCAATATTCATTTATGTTCCTGAAAAAAACATCACATTCTTTTCTTCAATTTATTACTACATATCGTGTTAACATAGTTAGAGGTATAGGTAAAAATTCAATGTTTTTATGAAACCTTTAGTAATATGATTATAAAATTAAAAATAAAAATATCATTATTATTTTTAGGTATTTGACATTTATAATCCACTTTTAATTTTGAGAGATCAATTATTATGAAATCCTCTATTAAAATGTTCCATGAAAAGAAATCAGTTGTCAGCAAATGTATCATTGGATAAATTTTTCATATAACATCATCATTATAAAGATTAGTAGACAAAAAATATATAGTTTTAGGAACGTTATATCTTTTTGAATAATCCAATATATCATTAATAAAAACAACCGAAAAATAATCTAAATATGTATAGAAGATTCTATTCACATGATCCTTACAAACAACAAACACATTTTTCAACCCATGTGAATAAAATGAAACTCATATTTATAATATCTAGTGTGGAAAACTATTTTTCGAATGTAATTCTCCTTCACATTCATCTAATATTACTTAGATTTCATGTAAATAATTAAAAAATAAAGATTTCTTTAGAGTTGACCAAAAAATTTAATAGTTTGATGAAATTGTTAGTTATTCTTAATAGTATTTTTCTTCAATGATCTATAAGCATTATAAATACTCATGGAAGAATAAATATTTCCAAAAAAAAGAATTGTATCACCCCATTGTGAAGTGATAAAAAATACAACCTTTTCAATAAAAAATTGTAACTACATTTTCAAGTCAAGAAGCTACCCTTGATACATTAGATATGGAGGTTTTGATATTAGATTTGAATCATGAAATAATGAAGTGGTAAATTTAAATTCAATATTGGGTATATCACCAGTAATCTCATCTGGATAAACATCTTGGAACTAAATTGTCAGTAGAACATCATTATCATGAATAGTTCCATTATATTAATTAATATGTGAAAAAATAACATTAATTTCTATCATTAAGTACATTATTATCTTCCAAATATGTTATAAAATATATTTGATCAGTATCTAAAAAAATTAAAATTCAATCTTACGATAATCTTTTTATCTCTACAATCAATCATAGAATGATAAACATATAACCATTTTTTATCAAGAATAATGTCACTCTCTACTATTGTGAGAAAATGGTTCATAGGTAATGAAATTCTATAGAAAACAAAATATAAATTCTTATTATTCATTTATAGCTTAATATTTCCCCCTATGGGTTTGACCATAAGTTCTAGTTTCATTTAATGTGGTTAAATTTCATGTTTATTATGAAATATCCAATAATAATTGAATATGTAGAAAATATTATTCAATGAAAATATTATTAAATTAATCACTTTACAAGGAATAAATCTATTATACGTATATAATATTCACGAACATTGGAAACACATTGTCGAATTATCAATAAATATAGCAAATAGAATGAGTTTGGTGGATTTCGTAGCTGGATTTTCGGTTAAGGGCGATGATGAGACCTTTTGGCTTGTTCTCACTTTGATTTTTGTCTCCTTTTGACTTTTGGATCCATGTTGGCTGCGAGGCCTATTCTTCATGATGTTTTTTCATCTGTCGCTGTATTGGTTTCTTCCTTATTCACTTCAAAAGGAGATTTTTTCTTTTTCAATAAATGGGGGATTTTCCCCATTACCGTTAAAAAAATTAAATTGAATGAGTAACCATTTGATTGCCTAAATTCCCCCTGACATTGAATATCATTTAAAGGTAATTGATCCGTCCTTAATCTAACACATGGTTATAAGATCTATTGAAAGGAGGATGGTGGTACCTTATAACATGTTCCACTATCTTCATGTTCTTTTTTGGTAAATCTATATATACTATTTCATTGATTCCACCATCATTTATAGCGTGGGTCAACTAAGGCCTAACTATAAAAAACTGATTGGTTCCAATTCCCAATATTATAAGATGTGTTTTTCGGGAAGATAACATCCTCTCTTTGTCATCCTTCAACAACATACTTGTATCATGTGCGAAGAACCGGTATGAAAAACCATATATTAGATTAATAAACATGAAAATATATAAATTATATATCAGTTAAACATAAATATATGTTAAAAATAATTTATGGTATTCTATTAACATCAAATTTTCCCCTAACATTATCTTAATCATTCTCTAATACAAATTATAAGGACCCAACATTAAATCATTACATAATATAGTTAATTCAACTATAATTTAGAAATGTACATTCGAAATGATATTTTTGGATTATTTTTTCAAATAATAAAGTCATAATTCATAAAAACCCTTACTGAATTATAAATGGATAATAGTAAAAAATATACATTTTTTCATAATATAGATGTCTTTAAAAATAAATCATGATTTATTTCATGAAAAATCAAAACAACATTGTTCTATGATGTTTTTTTCTTACTAAAAAATAAAAATTGTGATTCTTTTTTGAAAAAAATATGGGATGATCACAAAAAGATCATTATGGGACATATAATAAAGGAAAGAAACCATTAATCCTTGAATACAAATAAACATATTATATATATAATTCTCAAATTTATATTTATCCTATATTAACTTTGTGAAAACATTATGTTCCTATAAAACATATAAAGTATACAAATTTTTTTCTATCTTAATGAATCATTTTATTATAATAAATAATTTCGATTGTAACCCTCTTGGATACCATATGTTATGTAACTATCATAGATATCATAAAATGTAACCATGATGACGTCAAAAGGAGATAAGTATAAATGTTACACTTGGAACAATCAATATTTTCATATTCTGACATTTTTCAAATAATTATTTTGATATTAAATACCCATCATAATATGGTTTATAATGTAGCTAATAATTTTAATAAAAATTTCCCAATGACCATATAATAATCATATAACATGATTAAAGGCATAATTTAAACATTACGTTAGGAAAATAGCTTATTTCAAAGGAATAATTCTCACATAAAAAGGAAACAATTATTATTTGAAGAAAACGAAATAAATATGTAACTGTGTACTAATGATTATAGGGTATCATTAAAATAGAAAACTATTCCCATTCCATATAAGTTAATACAATAAATGCTTTTCAATTTTTCTGAAAAGTGGCATTAAAAAGGATTCTACAAAGAATGTCCCTTACAAATATCATACAATTGAAATGAGAATTAATCAATTGAATTGAATATGTGTATAAAATATAGAGGAAAATAAAAAGTAAAATAATCAAAAAATAATTTTTAAAATAATCATATCATGACATAATTAATGGTGTATACGATTAACTGAAAGAATTGAAATGGGGTTATTATTTCTCTTACCTTATATATGAGATCATTCTAAACATGTAATTACTGTTCAGAATAGTGATGCTAGATTCATTAATTACTTATTTCAGAAATATTTTAATTTATATTTTATATATTTCCATTTTATTAATTTCATTTATAGCCATTTATTGAGTTAAAAATTTCAAAATCATCGTTCAAGGATAGATCGTTTCAAGGAATTATGATCGGTTACCTTCACTGTAATTATGGGAGTTCCTTCAAAATAGAATAAAATATATATAAGCCTAATGTGATTGTTTCAGTATTGTTTAATAATTTTTAATGATCCCATGTATCACTTTTTTGTAAATGAGGTTGATTAATTTTATGGACCATTAATAATAAAATTTTTGATTATTTTTTGAGGTTTTTCTGACCATGTATAATTGTTTTAATTTTAATTATTATTATATGAATAAATTCGTTTAGAAACATTAACTATTTTATTATATAGATATTATAATATATCTAAAAATAATAAATTTTTTATTACCAGTCATTATTGTTGTAATGATAAATGAAAAATCGTCATCTATAAAGGCATTGAATCGACATGTCATGTATGTTGTTTTTATTTTCTAGAATCAAGGGGGAAGATAATATTTTCTATTATTGATATTAAATTAACATAATACAATTCCATTATATGTAATATAATAGTTTTATCATGACATTTTGGCACGGGATGTGAGCATATGATAATAATTAACAAAATAAATAATGAAACCAAATACTTCCAAAGAGCATGAAGTGGGATTCACCTCTTGAATATAGAATCATTTAGGAATGAATTAATGAACATGGTTTTGGTATTTTGGTGACACACATAGGTATTCGACTTTTTTAATTTGATGGTGAAGGTAATATAGTCGATATTAAAAAACTAAAAATCTTTGGAGATTTGAGGCGAATATGTCTTACTTATAAGTAGAGAATAAGGGTGTTATTCAATATTATATTAATTAGTTTTTATTTAGTATCAAGAATATAAATAGTGATTATTTTTATTACTAAATAAAAAAACTAGTTCATGTTTTTTAGAACTAATGGTTACATACATCATTAAATACTTAATAAATTTTGTTTTTGACATATAATGTTTTTTCCATAATTCATTATTCTTCACTATTTACAAAAACATTAAATATTTCATAAAAATCCAAAAAATATAGTAACTATTTTGAGAAAAATATATTTATAATATATACCCCATTTTTTTAAAATAATTTTCTGAATAACATAAATTTAATTTTTAATTGAATGTAATATTTACTAAAAAAACACCAACAACAATTTTATAACTGAATTTATGACTGTCTGAAAAATTAGTTAAAGTTTGAAAAAATAATTTTATAACCGTAATAATCAAAATATTAATTAATTATTCAATTTTATGAATATAAATTTTATTTTATATCTTTATATTAATTATAAAATTTTAAACAAACACTTTTGTATCACCAAAACAGCAACACTTAAATTACCATTTTTAAAACATTTGTTTATTTTTTCCATGATATAATTATATATTATTTTAAATTATAATGTAAGAAATGTTAGTTTATATACACATGGGTGAGGTTAATATTCTATTATTATATATTACTATATTATATATATATAATTTAATTTATTATAAATTTGTAATGATTTTACATATTTAATTCAAAAAATATTATTTTCTAGCTACCTCGGTTTTGAAAATATATGTTATTTATCTTTTTATTTTTATTATTAATGATATATTGATTGTTTTAAAATTAATTATATGGAATTTGTGTTATGAAATTTACCTTCCCAAATTATTTATTCTTTATATTCC
Source organism: Viscum album (assembly GCA_963277665.1). Classification (NCBI taxonomy): domain Eukaryota; kingdom Viridiplantae; phylum Streptophyta; class Magnoliopsida; order Santalales; family Viscaceae; genus Viscum; species Viscum album. The sequence goes on along the minus strand of OY728150.1, from coordinate 1,135,639,900 downwards.
CAAAAATGACATGCTATTGATTAAAATGTATGGGTGTTTTGATATTTATATTTATATATTATTTATTCTTGATTGAATATAAATCATTTTTCCTTATTGAATCATCATTTTATGAACCATATCAACCATCTGAGATCGTAAATATTCTGTTTCTATTAAAAGGATTGAAGGAAGCTTACTAATAATGATATGAGTTTATATTTAAGAAGGAATAATGATATTCTAATAATATATGTAGTTATTTGTTTATTAAAATAATAAATGGGAATAATTATTTATATAGCATACCAAGTCTATAGTACTATAATTTTCAGAAGTATGATATAACATGTATCATATCCCAATATAAATATGTATGCCTCAGATCTAGGAAACTAGGGTTGGTTTCATTAAAAATGGAAGATTATATATACAATTATATTGGTGGTATTCATAACTATAAAGTAAGATGTAAAAACTAATAAATTAATGATAGTGATTTTTTTGATAGAATGGAAACAAAATTAATAATGATGAAAATGTATAATCACACCCTTATCCATCCCATATCATGATAACGTTTTTGTTCATTGATTATTTCATTTTACATTAATTTTTTTTTCAAAATTCCAACACCATGATTCATCCAAAAATAATAAAATAACTAGAAAAAATTATTTTTGATACATGATAAGTGAATATATAATTTTAAACATTTTGAGAGATGGCATTGTTTTAGTAAAATATTAAATTATTAGTAAATGAATTTTTATTACTATGTCATGCAACTACAAAATTAAAAACATGTCATAATTTTAATTTATTTGGGTTAAGTATTCACAATATAATTCAGCACTAGAAATTATGTTATCAAATTTATGATTTTTTTGTTATCTTAAAAAATCATGGAAATAAAGTAATGCTTTATTTTTCTATGATTAAGTATCAAAAATTTATTCCTAGATTAAATATATTCATAGAGTCACTGAATAAGTAATGACCCCGCACATTTAGCACTTATTTTCTATCCTATATATCTTCCCATAAGTTTTAGTCATGGAATATTAAATGAATATTCTATAATATCATTATAATAAATTTGGTATTTTCATATTAGGGATTAACACTAGCTTAATATTGGGAAACAATTAGTATATATGAAAAATTTACAATTATAATTAATTAAAATTAAGATCAAGTTATCATATATAGGCCAAATAAATATAATAAATAACAAAAATAGTATTATAATGTCAATAATAAGGTATAGAAATAGAGAAATGAATATATTTTCTGACTTATTGTGACACCCATGGGGTATATGAAATATAAGATTCTTTATTGAAATGAAGAAAACTAAAATTGTTTAACAGTAATTCTATATTCATTTTTATTGATCACCATTAAGTGTAAAAATACATTATGATTGTGAGAGACTCTTTATTGATCATTTTATAAATTTATTTTATTAAAATTAAACTACCTTATGTCATCCATTATGTTAAATATGTCAAATTATAGATTATATTAAAGGACTATGATGATTAAAATAATGTAGGAATTAATTATGCCTAATCTGAAAAATGAGACAAAAAACAATTTTTGATATAAAAAGCGATTCACATGGGTGTTGGAAAAATTTTACAGTTGAAAATTATGCAATCCTTTATTAGAGATATTAACGAAAAATAACTCCATAGTGTGGAAAATGAATAATAACAGTGGTTCTCATGTGTACTTAAATATGAAGAGACATTTTATGATCCACATATACCCACCCCATTTCTAACAGAATTGGAAGATGTACCACACATTCACAAATAATCGGAAGAACAATATTACATAATATATGGAGATATCCCTATCAAGATCATAGTCAATAAGATTTTTGTTAATATCATTATGAATATACTTTTATAGCATTTATAATTCATCAAAATTACTCGTAACCATGATAGAGAATAAGAGTACGGTAATGGGTTTTTGGATAATATATAGAGATACAATTTTTAAGAAGACATAATAGTTTCTAAAAAATATTTAAAAATAATTGTGATTCAAAAAATTGATGAATAATAAATATAACCAACCATGGGAAATAAAAACAATTTCACGAGTGTAGTGGCTGATGAAGAAGTTTCTCTTGAACTTTTTGTAATTAATTTTATCCACAAATTATAATATGGATACATTAAATTATGATAAACAATAGAATAGTGACCATTACTTCATCATGATGAAATCAAAGTTCACATTTCATTATTTGAAAGGGTGTATATTGATTTGAATTCCTCCAATTATAATCTTATACAATTTGAAATATTATATGATCCCCACCCTTGATTGAGATTTTCCAAAAAGAACATATTGATATTCCATAGAAAGAGGAGGAAGCCACTACTCTATGGTGGAACCCAAGGGGACCCTATACATTAACCTAGAACAAATATATTAATAATAAAATAATAGTGGTGAGGGAACCAGAAATGATAAAATTTTTAAATGGGGGATTTTAAGTAGATGTTATGATAAAAATCATTGAATGTAATCAAGAGTTGGTTTTTCAATCAAATAAAAAATTCCTTTGAATGATTTATAATAATAGTAGGGTGGTCTGGCTATGGTTTTCATAAATAGAAATCATATTTGGTGAATAAACAAAATAGTCTCTTTCATATATATCATTGACATTAGAATTATTTTTAAATATAATTTATTAAATTTATTCTATTTTTATCGGTTTTCCAACCATAAATATAAACTAGAATATTTTATTATGTTATCCAAAAGTAACTACTGGACGCAACAAATTATCCATTCTATTAGAAAGTAACACCTTATTTTTTATATCATTCACATTTATCCGACTATACAATCATTAATACATTTAACATTGACAAATTCCTTGATAGAAATATTGGTTGGTGGTGTCATTGTTTTGTGAAGGTTACATTATATATGAACATTATGAATATATTGAATTTTAATGAGAACAAACCCATGTCAAAAAAATCTATAGACTAGATCTATTTTTCTAATGGTGATGTATAAAATAGGTAGAGGAAAGCAGTACCGATTTTTTCAATATTATGCTTACATAAAGGGCACCAAATAAAATTAATACTTAATAAAATGTCCATTCAACCCATTTAAAACAATGTAAAAAATAAATTAATAATTAAAGTAAAACAACAAGGATCCTTGTGACTTATCACCACCACCAAACCATCATACTACAAAGGTTGCGACAGTGGGGGTAACATGGATACTACATGATTCCCATCAATTTTCATATATCATAGAATTCTACATCAAGAACATCCCAATGTAAAAAAGTTGGCAGAAAGAAGATATCACAATCGTATACCACCCTAGAGTAAATTCAAATTGTAATAAATTTAAAATAAGATTTATAGCATTTAAAACGAAAACAGATTTAGATATCATTTTATAAAATAAACTCCCATATGTAAATAATTTAATTGTGATTTCATAAAATCCATTCATATTCAAAATTAAAGGAATATGCAAATTATTAATGATAAGAAATGAATTCATAGCAACAAACCATAGTTTAATTATGTATAAAAATATCCAAAAAATATTATATAATTTTAATCCCTATGATACAATCACATATGAAAACATGTGATACATAATCCTCAAATGTATCAATAATGATGTAAAAAACAAATGAAAACCCCACATCATTGCATTATACAATATGTAAATACATAATATAAATTTAACAAGAATAACAAAGTCATATGTTGGTACAAATCGATATCTAGTCCTTCCACATTCAATCAGTATAAATAATCCACTAGTGGAATTACCCACATTATGACTAACATGTTTGATCCCGATTCACCATAGGATGAAAATGTTACATGATTATAAATAATAAATTAGAGAATAGTGATAATAATTTTTAAACCATTTTCAATTCCAAGCCAAACATTTTTACTATTCCCCCCCCCCATTTCAAAAATTAAGCAGCTATTCAAGAATTTAGTGAAACACATGGTGTGGATAAAGAAGAATTTAATGAAAACCCCCTTTAGAAAAATATAAATTTTCAATAACTCCCTAGAAAACAAAAATCATATCAAATAATTGAACAAAAATATTAATTTTACATTAAGAATAACAAATTCTTAATATTTTCAAATTATATAGAAAATGCAACCTCATGGATAGAGGAAAAACTAATCATTTTTTTAATAGATACTTTGCAAGAGTAGATAGAGTCTTCAAAAACATAGATACTAAAAAATATTAAATTATCTTACAAATCACATATATCTCTTATACATATACCTTTAGGGTTACCTAAGATAATACTATAATTTATCCAATGATAATTTTAATTAGAAATAAAAAACTAGTAAAAAATTAAATATACATTGAGTCGAACCAGTAAGAATGAAGTAAAATAACCAATAATCATAATAGAGAATCCAATAGACCTCTAGGGATGTATAAGATATATTAAATATGAGATTATGTTTTTATTATATTTTTAATTGGGAGAGATTTCAATTTTAAACTATTTTAAACAGAATTAGAAATAGTGTGGATAATTTTTTATAGAGGTCACACCATTAGGTGTAACCATGAATATTAACTATTATACCTATATAGACCCACGATTTTGTGTTAGATGTATGGAATCATAGTTTAAACTACTATGTTATGTCAATACATAACCACTCATCCCCAGGTTTATAGTTTAGCGGGGTAATTTCATGGTTGGAAAAGACATTTTTCTCTCGTCTAGTAGTCCATGCCTGATCATATGATTTCTAGGTACAAAGTCCATGGTTTTTGGAAACCATGTGGCAACCACACACATCCTCAAGGGATCCCATATTTATCTAATAACACATAAAAAATCCCCATAGAATGACACAGAAAATTACGATCAATTCCATGGGATTGAAATATTGAGTAGAATGTGACGTAAAATTACAATCTACCCATCATAACCAATTATTTTCCATAGAAAGTTATCATGATTCTAGACTCACTATAAGAGAAAGAAACTACATCCTCATCATAAATTCCAACATTAATGTATTTTTATTGTCCTGTATACACTACCACAATACCTGGAATAAGCGTATCCTTTTACCAATAAGTATAGTATCTTATTGATCAATAATACACCCTTGTTCCTCAATAATTGTATTATCAGTATCAATATAAATATCCACCTATAAAATCACATGAAAAAGAAGTTAGTGTGTCTTAGTAATTGAGGAAATATGTAACATAGTAGGAATAAATGAAAATTAATGTTTATGTCCAACCAATAATCAAAATTTATTTTTCACTTCAGAATCATAAATGTTCCAATAATACATGGTTGGAATGAAATAATCTAAACCAATTAATGATGTCAAATTGGAGTTTAAAATTTGAGAAAAACCCAATAACCAACCAAAAACACTAACATCCCATAAGGTGGATATATATATGATATATGTTGTCTCTATACTATGAAAAATCACATTAAAAAAACTACACCCTTTACATCTTCTCTGCAATTAATCTCATCCCAAAAAATGACTTCTCTCCCAACTCTTCAATGTATAGTGGTTATCTAAATGACTAAATAAAAATAAATTTTTTATTTGAAAAGCACTTTTGAGGGAAAAGTGGGAAACCAGATTGACATCAAGACTTAAAACATAACCATTCCTCTATGGGAAAAGTTCTTCAAGACAAAAGACAATCTAATTAAAAAGAAAGAAGACGCCCCACCCTGGAATAGAAAAACAATACGATCAGCATCCCCCTTCCCATCACTACTTGACAAGCTATCCTGTGCAAGGATGTACATGCCCTATACCGATGGCAAACTCCATACCCTCTAAAATCATCCAAATCTGGATAGCGAGGGATAGGAGACCACTCTCTTCTCTGAACATCATCTGAGACAATCCCTTGCAAGTAAACTGGATGCAGTATCTCAGGGAACAAGGCCATAGTTCTGCATGAAAATTCACAAAAATGAAACCATAAAAAAACCACATCAGTGCACAACAACACAAAAAACTTCACCAAATCATAAAAAATCAACGTTGAATCCCCACAAATAGTATATCATCACATCTTCACATGCTCAAAATCTATAGACATATCACATAAGGATCTCCCAAAACATAATCCTCCCCAATACCACTTCACAAAATTCTTCATCCGCAAAACCGCATCAAGAAAAAATCTACAACCAAACTACCAAGATTAATCACAAACTGCAAAACCAAATCCAGAAATCCCAGAAATCCCAATGCATAATCATAAAAAGTAAAGCATTATCAAAAATAAAGATGAAATAAACCAAAATCCCAAAGGCATTTGACGATATTGTTTCAATCCAGGCCAGTTCCCGTCGTCGCCTTCACACACTCGTTCGGAGACAACCTCGAACCACTGCTCACACTCTCAGCCAGCACAGACCCACACGTCGATCCACAACGGGAGAAGATGAAACATGACTTTAGACTCCACCACGCTTCCAAATGAAACCCTACCCAACGAGAATAAGGTAGAGTGAAGAGAGGCTAGTAAACATGGAATTTATGCCGGTCGTGCCCACAAAGAGAAGCCACCTGATTTGATACTTTGTCACGAGAGCACTGAGGAGGATCAAGGAAGCAATTTGATACCAGTTTGAAGCAGAATAAGACTAGTGGTGACAGGGGAAACCCATGCAAGACAGCACCCCTTATGGATTCCGTGTTTGCTAGGGGAAACCCTAGGGGTTATCTAAATGGATTCCCATATTTTAAGAATTACGTATTTCAAGGAGGTATGTATCCATTATTATTTTTAAATCATACTTGAATCTATATAATTGCTTCAACTTGTTCAAATAAGGTTTCAAGAATTCTCAAGCTTCTTTGGATCATTTATATCTGGATTCTAGAGTAAAGACTTATGTGCACTGTTAGTGCAATGTAGGTGAAAATATTACTACACAATCCATGATACCATATATGTGTGCCTCAAGGATTTTTAATATTCTAAAAGGTTATTATTGGCTATGAGGGATTAGGAGAGATGGAATACATGTGTTGTACATGGTTTTTCTAAATATAATCCACGGTTTGTGTGCTTTCCCCCTCATATAGTGGGTTTTTTTGTTATAACACACTATAGGGAACTATTAAGCCAAAAAATAGAAAATTAATATTTTATGAAATTATGTCTTTAAAACACACTATTTATAACTATCCATTACTCTTTCCTTTCAATCACATGTAATAAGAGTCCCTCTCCATTGAAAATTAATGTATTTCTAAATAATTGACTTAAATGATCATCTACACTTAGATGATAAATTTATTTAAATTTTTATTATTAGATAGAAACCAATATTCTTTGTATTCCTCTTGGGACATTTTTCATTTTTCCTTCACATAAATGAATTTATATATGTATAAGAACATATGAAAAAATTTCAAGGAGTTTTCCTATTTGAATGATTTTGTCAGGACTAGACTACACTAGAGGACAAAAAATATCTAGAGACTACTACCAAACAGAGGCAGTTAGTTTAGTGATTTTCCCAAAATATCTTCATCTTTATGTCTTAATACATCATGAAACATTCCATATTTTTTCTTAAGGATCTTATTAAATGGATTTAACCTTTAATGGAATGATGGGATTTTCATATAATTCTAATGAGACCCATTTATATATCACTATTTCATAAGAACCATGAAATAGTAAATCATAATAGGTGCATTGATAAATGTGTTAAAATTACCATAACTGGCCTATGAATATAATTTATCATTATGGATTGTTGTTTCCCCCTTTTTTGGTTTGTTAAATAAAATATTTGACATGCTATTGAAAAATATAATAAATGGAAGAGGGATTATAATAAAATTCCCATACTAATTTGGATATAATCCTTGTCTATAAGGTTATATAAGTTGTTTAAAACAAAATTAAAAATTATAGAAATAGGATGAGTCAAGTGAAGCTAGGCCTTTTAATCCATGGCCATGATTTGTTCCACAATTTAGGGTGATTTAAATTGGTTACATAAATTTTATTGTTAATTTAGTTAATGTATAACAATAATGGTATGTTTAGTATTTTGTCTATGATAATTAATATTTCCATTCTCAGAGAAAAAACGTGTATCCACCTATAATTAAATTAATATAATCATCTTCCATTATTAATTCAATTATTTTTAAATGGTTTTATTGTGTAAAATCGGTGACACATGGTTCTCATATGCATAAAAAAACTGGACTTTCATAGAGGATGGGTTATTTAAGCCATGGGGAACACATGATCTCCCTTTGTGGATTGCTATCTATGAATATGCTAGGAAGGTCATTATAATGTAATGAGTGACACTATGACTCCCTATGAATTCATTCATGAATGGACATAGAGGAATGAGGAAAATGTATTCCCCCAATGAAACATGGCCTCTCTTTGTGAACCTCTAAGGATAGACTCAGGAGAAGTTATTGTAGACCACACCTAGAGAGTCTCTTTTAATCCAATGTGGAATGCCTTTGATGTTATTGTATAGTTATGGGTTCATGATAAAAATGGATGGATACCGTGGCACAAAAATAATATATCAAAGGATGTGATTATGTTACTTTTAAATTATAATGAATTAATTATTCAAATTTCCTACATGGAAGAAGATCATTCTGGGATTTAGTCAGATATATACATTATTAGGATGACCTTATCATCGATATCATTCTCAAATGTGATTTCTAGGGAAATTTTAGGTTATGATCATAATTTGAATTCATTAGTATAAATTAAAACATGATTGACTCATTACTCAAAGGTCATCTAAATTAGGCTGAAATAGGTATTAGAAGGTTTTGGTTCAATGGGGATAAAGAAATATGATGGTTATTTATTTTCCACCATTATTTTATTATATTATCTTTTCATCACACTAGTAACTATATATTCTCCTTCTAGATTCCATTTGAAACTATTTTTTTCTTGCCTAATGATAATATACCTTCCCTATTTGGGACATTGTTGGGTACTCAAATAGAAATAATGGATATAGATAGGGATAAGGGAATGTGACCTAATACAGATGCTTTAGTAGAATTCAATGTTGTTGAATGCGGAAGAGGACTAAGCCCATAATTTTTAGTATCCTATGGCCAATAAAAATGAACACATGTGGTCATGTGGCCAACCAGGATTAGTTTCTTTTAGGTGAACTGGATATAAGGAATCCCAATGTTGTATACTTGATGTAAATATTCCATTTATTACTTATTTTACTAAAAGGGTTGGAATAAAGGATAAATATGAATTGTTATGATTGATTAATGTTCGAATTCCTAGGATTATCAAACCATTATACAATTAAATTAAAAGTTACCTATGATGTGACATATTTTTCGACTTTTTTATTATTGATGATTCCACGATATCATTGTTAGGTGATGCACATGATTAATATATTCCATACAGTTTTTATATTTTAACAATTTTTATATGAGTAATGGATGTTGTAAATCACACATCATTAAAGTAAATTCAGGATTTATTTTTCATCAATGTATGATTGTTGTTATATAATAAATCATTGATTGATTGGAGCGTATTTTTTTTGAAATTATTACTTTTTCCATGATAGTCTAGTATGAATTAATTCCATGGATGAATAAATAATTGGTTGAGATTTCTTGGGATACACAATTCAAATTATATATTGCATGGGCCATTATAAAATTGAAATAGTGATCCATAATATTTAATCATTTTAATGACATTAAATATAAATTAATATTAATTTAAATGAAATGAAATTCTAAAATCAACTGGTAACCATCTAATTAGATTCCAATTACTAAATAATTGGTTTTTTTCATAGGGTAATGCAATTGAGACAGTAAACATATATATTTTTTGACATATATCAATGAACAAGACCCTTCACTAAGAATAGTAGTGGGTCTTGGGTAGTGTTGCTTTTTATTCATATGATTCTTACCTCTTGGAAATGTACCTTTAGGAGAATAAAGAGGGGTGTTCCTCTAATATAGATAGGTTTGTTTATATCCTATATATATACATATATGATTACTAAAGATGTAAAATCTGGTTTTAAGGCATGTATTTTGATTTTTTATATACATTCCCCCACAATGTGGGAAATTCATGATATAGGATGGTGGAAACGACCATTCTACAGAGGTAGTGTTTCTTTGGTCCCCAATTGAGAGTCCAGTAGTGCATGTTGGATCAGCATTATTTATATAAAATATAGGTTACTAATCCTAGTTTAGAGAGGGATTCATATGACTCATAATGATATTATAAATACCCGAATGACCTTCCCTAACAATGATATATTTTCCATGTGAGTTTCAATAGTAGAATCCCTCCATATTCTCAAGGGATGGTTGTCTATAGGTTTTGTAGTCATTTGATGTGGCCATAAAATCAATTAAAACATAACTAGATACAACTATTTAGAGGAGAGTGAATCTTCATATAGATATTATTTGGAATTACATTATGATATAATGGTATGTTTTTCTCATATGGATTTTCATAATGATATAGATTAGAGGTAACATTATATATCCTTATTTGATTGTTTTCTCCAGATATGTTAAGGAACAACTTAGTTGGAGATTTTATACACATGGAGCTTATCACATTATCAGTTTGGGTCTATTATGTCTGCTTCATAGAGCCCAGGTGTTTCACACCCATTCTGTTAAATAATGATTTATTGAAATAATGATGACTTTTAATATAATTTTTTGTGACATGTGATCCAAAGTTAATGTATTATTGTTTACCAACATGTTTTGGATACTGAATCTAGTGATTATAATGGAGAGAAAATAGAGGGAGGCTAGGGGTGAATGAAATAGTGGTTTGGTACCTATATCTAAAACTGCATTGAGAAATATTATTAAGTGTCACTTAGAGAATCCACCTGATGATTTTAGAAGAAAATTTTTATAATCATTTGGTAGGTGAGGAACCATTGGTGTAGTGTGATGGGACACACAAAATAAAAATGTTTAAAGGACCTAGAGGAGTTTTATAATTGCAAAATTATGGTCATTAAAATCTATTTTTAGGTGATTTTATTTTATTGTATTGTTAGAGAAGGTTTTCACCAAGTGAACAGTTATTAGAGGGAACATCAACTTCTCATCAAACAAGGAGATGAAGTACCACATGTTGATAAGGCTGATGTGATGTTGATTTATTGGGTAACAAGACACTATATATAAATTTCTACTAGAGTGGACCCACTAATTTTATAGATACTATATCTCATAACCTCAGATGAGGATTGATATTTGTAGAGTACTTGATATTTAAAGAGTAATGTTTTGGACCTTATATGTTGAGAGGTACCATTTTATTACCCTCTAGTTTCATATAATATCATTATGATATATGAGTTTCCCATTCATTCATATAATTACTAATTATAGAGAGCCTTGCACTTTATTTTCTATTTTCCAATTACATGATGATCCACGAAACATCATTTTGGATTTTATTAGCTACTGCACACGAGTACATGGAGTGTCCCTTTGAAATAGGTAGGTGTAGAATCACATGGTTACACTTTCACATATAAGTGACATATTATAACATCATTTTTGAGATTTAATGTTTCATTACATACTTTGAATACATTTATTTCTATTATAAAATGGTTCTTTTAAAATCATAAGAGTGTGGGTCTTCATTCACAATGGACAATGGGATATCATGGAAATGAATGGTGTATACGAGCATCATTGGCTTGGTGGGATGGAAGACAAGATTTTATGTTTTTATCTATATTATTAATGATAATTTTAGATTGATTTACCAAAATTTGTTTATCATATCAGTGAATTTTTCTTGAATTCCAATATAGGACTAACACCTATGAGAGTGGTTTTTCTTTTAATTAGTCTAGTGTGATGTTTTTTACTAGTATCCATTCCTCATTATAGGATGGCTATAATTGATTTAAAGTATCTCAAGAGGATGTTAAAAGATCTAAATGTTATGGATTATATATTAATAAGTTCATTGATATGGGCTTTACAAGACATATGCATCCTAATATAGGAAAGTACCATATTTATTTTCATGGATTACTGTTGGTTAAAAGTTCATGTAGTTATGAATCAACATGTATTTCCTTCTATAGAGGTTCTCTTCAACTAGATCTGAGGTAAAATGGGTTTCTCAATGAATTATATTATATTAGGGTATCATAATGTGCATGTTAAATCATCTGATATGGCACATATAACACTGCATAGATTAATTTTCATGTCTGATTATAATTTCATTTAATTCAGTCTCACTAACACAATATATATTTTCATGGCACTGATGCAATGATTGAATATCCTTAGAAATTTCATCACTGTTAGTTTATTTGATGATATGATGGTGTGTTCTCACACTCGACATGATCATGTCAAAAATATTCATATCATGTAGAATACAGAAAGATTGAATCAGTTATATGCTATATTCAAAATGTTCCACATTTGGATTGATAATTATCACTTTCTATCCCATATTAACATGGGGATAAGAGATTTAGTTGACCTATATAATTTTAGAGCTATAGTTTATTGGGACTAACCAAATAAGATCTTTGTAATACGAGGATTAATGGTTATATATATTTATTATATGATCTCAATTAATGAATTATTTTACATTAAACCACCTATTTATGGAATCAATAAATAGAGTGTGATATTCATATGGTTAAAATCCTATAATGAATCCTTTCGTTAGTTGAATAGGATACTAACTGCAGTGTTGATCCCGATTCTATCAATGTTATGTAAAACATATACATTTTATTATGATGTGTTAGGTTCTAGTAATGGATACGTTATAATACAAGAGGAGTGATTTATAGAGTTTTTTCTCATCATTTGAGGCTACATGAGAAGAATTTAATGAAAAACATTATCGATTTATCGATTTATCTTCATCCCTTATGTAGTTGGATGAATTATTTTATTGGAGAGTACTTTTTAGTGAATACATACAAAAATTTTCTCTAGTACATTTTTACACTGTGTGACATGAATCATTGAGAACACAGGTGTATTTATTATCTATTTTTTATACATTGTGTCCACATATTTGACTATAAATTTATACTTTATTTCTAATGTTATGTGTATGATGATATAAAAATAAAAATACCAATAGGATATTATAGAGATTCATCTTAGGGATACTTTTTTGAGAGGAATTTTTCAATTTGGGACCATCATTCAGAGTTTGTACATGAATTGGTATCATTTACATCTTCACATCTTGAGAGAAAAATTTACTAGTATCTATCATATTCGATGAAATTTTTCTTATAAGAACGAAATAAAATTGATGTAATACATACTATTTGGGTCATTGATGAGAGTGATTTCATACACATTCAAGGACATATCTTGTTTTTTATTGAAATATGAGTGGAGTTTGTTTAAGTGCTCATGAATCTATATGGATAGTAAATATTTTTATTAATATGATAAATCATGTCATACACCGCAATAATGTGTGGTCAGGGATGAAAGGGGATATGGATGAGTTTATTGCTTAATGTTTCCCTTTCGGTATGTAGAGGAAAAATACCATCAACCAATGGGGCTATTATATAAGTTAATAGTTCCAGAATTAATATTGAATGACATAACCTTGAAATTTGTAAAACTAATTCATAAATAACCTGTTGGAAGGGGCGTCATATGGTTAATAGTAGAAAAAATAAAAAAAATCATGTTTCATTACTATTGAGGAGTCCTTTTTAGTTGATGAGATATAAAGACCCAATTTTCGTGAGATCATACGACTTCATGGGGTTTCATGTTCTATTATATATAAAAGATAATTTCAAACCATTTAAAAAAAAATTTGTGGTCCCAGAGGGATCATGGTAAATTAGTTTTATCATGTAATATCTATCACCAATAGTCGGATGGCCAGTTTGACCATAAAATAATGGTTTTGGAAGACATTCTTTAAATATGGGTTCTTGCATTTAGTGGTTATTGGGAGAAAAATTTACCTTGGGTGAGATTTATTTTATAGAAAATATATAGGTGACCAAATAGATGGATCCTTATAAAGACCTGTACTATAGTCCCGATAATTAACCCTTGAATTTTTTAGTGGCATGAGTGTTTGTTATACAATTTATTCTATGTGATTAAGATTTTTAAAATAAGGTTTATATTATAAGGATGTTTATGTATACAATTCTTTCATAGAGTATTTCATAAGACAATCATTAATACCAACCACTGATGTTTTATGAGGTGAGTAGAGTTTTCATAAATATTTTACCAAGACTAGGGTATATAGGGATTTAGATTCAATGGAATCTGTCACCTCATGAAATCCAGACCATTGATATATTAGATAGTTTCAAGCTGGTATCCTATCGATATTAGTTACCATAGAGGTTGAAGGACATGAATAATTTCAAACAAGTATATCAAATTCACAAATATCATTTATCTATGTCTCATTTTCTTCATCTTGGGGTTTATGAATGTAATTTTGATTCATATATTGAGGAATACAACATCTATATTATTGATCAAGGTTTTAATGATATTTAATGATGTTCTATTTCTCAAATATGTTTTATATAGAATAATATCTATGTATAAGATATGACATGGGAATTGGAGGCTGATGTTTGTTTATAGTAGACATAGTTATTCTCAAGTTATTCTTTACCATCCTTGGTATCCAAGGATGATTTTCATTATTGGGGATTATTATTTCAACACTATTTTTATATGTGGTATTTATCCTTCAAATAAATGTTTATACTCTTACATTTATACATATAAGTGTGGCATATTCTCTATTGAATATTTTTAGAGAATCATATTATTGTTCCAATCCAATATCTCTAGATTTCTGTGAAACAGAAGAGTTGAATGGTTATCTCAACGTTAGGGGTGATTGGGCACCATTAATAATACATATATGTTTTAGCTCAACATTCTTAATTATGATCATGAAATAGGGTGGAAGAAAATTTGGGTTAATATTGATTATATGCTTATGATACATTAGGTTATTATAACCATGCACTTCTAGCCATATAGGTGCTCTTACATAGATTATGGTGTGTTCTGTAGGGAATATATTTATTACAACCATGTTACTAATCCTTACAAACATTTTTGATTTGGTGAAATGAAATTTTACCCCATCGTTTTTTAACACAACCCACTCTTTTATTTTTGATCACACACACAACATCCCTATATGCATTAAATATTATTTAATAAAAATTGCATATCATTGTAGGATAATATCAACTAATACTATGAATCATATGTCTTCAATCTTGTTGGATAGAAAAATGTATGATCTTGACTCCTCTCGGGAAATTTTGTTTCTCATCAATGAGAAATTAATTTTTTCCATGTATTTATGTTCTATTATCTGGGAATTTTCTTTTTTTTATTACATCATTTCAATCCCATAATATAGAACAATAATAAAGGATGTGTATACTACTATGATAAGGTAGGTTTTTTATTTGTTTTCCAATAATGTATTTGTGTTTATGTAATTCTCCATTTTTTCACTGGCAATATTTTATAAGTGATGTATTTTATAAATATTTTTCTTTGTTTTAAATGATAGGATATGTTAATAAGACCCATGAAACCTGCTATTTTGTAGTTTTAGGTTATGGATATAGAATGCGTACCAAACCTTGGGTGCATTTTTAAATTAGATGAAATTGTCATGGGTAGAATATGAATTCTATTAACCATTAATGTCTGTTCATATTCACCATTGATTTTGGTTGTTGAGTCTATTTAATAGAATGTATGTGTCACTTTAATAAAATGGAGTATGATATTGATAAAATTTAAAATACATCTCTGGTCTCTATCATTATCACTTAGTATTGAGGTTCTCTATAAAATCAAAATGTTTAGTAAGATATATTATTGGTTTCATGAGATTCTTGGACTTCTAACCATATTTGATGATTTAATCAATCAATTATGGTGTTTTAATTTTTTATTCAAATGTGGTGAAAAATTTTATAAAATGTAAACATCAATGGTATGCATGGCCTTTGGTATGTGACATTTCACACTAAAACGCATAGAGAGAATCATGGGATCCAATATTAATCTCTATTTGAAAATTCATCAGTATTTCATAATTAAATTAATTTTTACGAAATTTTTAATTCATGTTTTGTGAAACTTGGGTTCTCTTATGTAATCCTTGAATGGAACCACATGGTGGATAGATTAATTAACCCACGAGTGACCCTTTGACACCCTTTGTGGAATGTCATGAACTGAATCCATTTGAAGACCATTATTATTCAACAATTAATGCATTCACTACCTATGAGGACTGGCAATGACAGAATAATGGGGTATATGAGTTTTTATTTCCTAATTGAAACATGGAAACCAATTGTTGAATGTGAAGAATGATCTTTGGGGAGGACACTTTATACCATTCCAAGAGTTGTACTATAAATCCGATGAATAATGAATTGGAATGGATTGTAATGTAATATGATCATGATACTCTTTGAATGACACATGGGTTCCAATATTTGGACTACATGGAAAATCTTGTATTTCTATCCAATTATAATGAGTTAATTACATGAAATGGTTGTTAGGTCAATGAAAAATATTTCATTTGGTCGAGTCCTTACATTTTTAAGACAGTTTTATTATTCATATCAGTATATGAATTTATTCTTGGTTATGATAAAAATATTAACCAATAACTTATACATCATTAAAATGCAAACAATGAATAATAAATTACTCATTGATATTCTAGTTACAGATGAATAAGGCTGGAGAGAAATATCATTCCATATAAACGTGGGCATATGTGGGTTATTTATAACCACATATTATTTATAGATTTTAATATTATATTAACAATTAATATTATGTATTCACATATTTCATGTAAATATGAACCATTTTTGATGGCCAAATGAATACATATGACACTCTGTTTAGGCCGTATCTATATAATCTGAAATACTTCAAGGATGAAATATGAGATGAGAAAATGATAAATATTGTTGAATCTTCACAACCATTATTGGATAGTGAACATGGGATGAGGATTAATAATGTTCATGAGATGTAAAAATGATAACATTTGTCTTTTATCCATTTCTGTATGGATTTTGTTTGTGCATATTCTCAAGGTCACCCTATATTAACCTATCTGTATAAAAAACCATGACCATCCTTTTTTATTTGATATAAATGGATGGGATTAATTGATAATATATATGTTGTAGGAATAAAAACTAAATAGTAAGTTATATTTTATGATTCTCCTATTGATTTCAATTACTATGAAAATATTCTCTCATGTGATCATGAGGGTATACTCTCCCCACTCTTCCACTATGTACTATATATTGTAGTCGGTATACTCTGTCATATAGGGAGTCATGGACGAGGTCTTGTGGCTATATAGTTTTACTTGCATTTGGCTAAACTATGTTTTGGGTTTCCCACATACAACAATTTACAGAGAAAATTTTAATCAAACATAGGTAACTATTTTTATATTTTAACTCATCCATATGTGAATAATCATTCAATGATTTATCCAAATAAAGCATTGAATCAGTTGGTATATACATATAATCATCTCTCTCTTCCTATACATTATTATATAAATAATAATTCATGCTCAATTTCAATAGTAAATACTCTCAACGAATTACTACTCCCCATGTTGTCCTGTCCAAAATGGATGTTACCGAAGCATTAGAACATGATTTCTATTACCTTATCAAGAAATAATCACTCATAAAAATGATACCCATATTTCAGAAATGCCAATAACACATGTCCACCAAAAAAATCCACTCATATGAACATCCAAAAAAAATCTCACTAATGGCCACTAATCATTCAATTCCTCCATGAGTTTTATTGGTAATTATTTGATCAATTAATGAGAAATCAACTTCACATTCCCTAGAGTGTATGATATATAAAAATCATTAGTCTGAAGATACATTAACCAGTGTCCATGTCACAATATTATTTCCCTATAATTGAAAATATAGTTTAGGTTCTTAGGATTAGAATAATCTATACTTCACTCCCTAATGATATATGGACTCTTGAATTTTTGTCTATAAATATCTACTCCCAACTCATGATATATGGTAGGGTAGCTCATCTCATGAAGAAATTACTATAATGGTCTACATTCCACCACTTGTTTCCTTACATCATGACAAATATTGAACCCACACTAGATGTATCATAGAAAACATCATAACCGAAACAACCTTATTGATGAAACAATAACAGATCTAAGTTTAAAATGATATTCAGGTCCTAAATGTATATTCACAGCTCTAATTCTATTAAATAATTACACCGTTATCCGTCAAATCATTGGTTGAACGTGAGATCGTATGGAAATCCTTATCAAAATGCCAATAGTAACTAATGAATCCAAAGAAGATTCAAATATAAACCAATTTCTATGATGTTTCCAATATATAAGAAGATATATCTTTTTTGGATCATCCACGAGCTCCCTCTTAGTATTAAATGCCACATAAATTTCAGTCCTCTTATCCAAAACACACTTTTGGAATAACTACCACAATAATGATGTTATTTAGTGTTTTCATAATGATATATGAATGGTTAATATGATCCTCAACTATCATAAGGTATACTTAAATTCCATCTGCTAACGTAATAATGAAAAATCATAAGAATCCATGAATAATTTTGTTTATCATATGAATTAATATTGAATGAGTATTAGTGATTTTGAATAGCATACCCAACATCTCATCATTCCCATATCAGCTCCTCAATGTTGTCTTACATATATCATCCTCTCATAATCTCAAAAAGACGTACCCTATATGATATTAATTTATGAAAAACCACATTCCAGTCTATGTTGGTAAAAACACAACAGAGTCTATGAATATGAATAATTATTCTTAATATTAACTAGATTTAAATTTTTATAACCCATTAAATGTTTGATTCTTTATTTTATCTTCTTATAGAATGTAAATTTCTGTCCCCATGGGGATCCGTGAGAATTAATTTATAATTTTATAATAGTTTATGAAAGACAAAAATTATGTCCCATCCCCTAAGATTGTTAGGAGGGATAAAATGGTTTATAAATGTGTATCATACAATGTAGTAGATTAATTTTAAATTCAAAATATCACTATAAAGGTAAAAAATAAAAGAGTCTAGAAATTATTCATCATATGAAAAAATCAAGGGAGTTATTTCACATCCTAATATCGGTTCTATTTCATTTAGAAAAATCTCTATCAACTAGAACGAGATTACCCCATCGTAAAGAACCAAATTCCATCAACTTCCTAATCAGAGCCCCACTCACCCTGAAAAACATGAGTGATAGTTGTTGAATAACAAATTGATGTTAATGATCATTGTATTCTATCATGGACTATATGATAATCATAAAATCCATACCGTGTTTCAGGTTGAATAAGTCGATATTCAGAACCAAAAATTATATTATTAAATCAAAATTGGATACCATCAACAGACAAGAGGAACACATAAAAACATGTTAAAATCTCTTTACGAAGGGAATGTAATGATTCATAAATAATTCCATATGTTACTAATGTAATAAAAAAATTAAATAAAATTGAAGATATAAAAGATTCAGTAGAACTATTATTAAACAATTCTAACACAGAAGATTAAAATGTTTACACTATATATGAATTAGGATCCAACCCTAATTCAGATCACATTATTGCATATTATATATAAAATTACAATATCATGAACCCATGAACACACAATGTAGATTTAATATTATAAAAACCATAGATGTATTAATTTATATGAGAATTCAAAGCCCTGGTGAAAATGTGGCAGACGTTACATAACTGAGTTAACCATTCAAACAAATAATTTTGGAAATATGATTGTCTACAATAATTAAAAGTCTTAGGATCAACTATACGATATTGAGTTGTGTGAAAACAACTTAAAAACTAGAAGAAGTGGATTTTATAAATCCCTAATGTATCCCCAAAAACGTTTTGTATGTGATATTGACCACCTATGCCTGTTCATTTTTAGATTTAAAATACACCCTGGATATCAAAAGCATCAACTGATACTGCAAAAAACCCATTCTTCTAAGAATGTCTTCCTCAACCAATGAATATTTGTAGAATAACGCAGTGCATGATTGATGGAAGATGATAATAAACTTAAACCCAATATCCTTCCAAATTCACAAATCAATACATAGTGCCTTTAGGTACACATTAGAGACAAGCTATGGGACAAGATAAACCATATTTCCAAAATAGGTGGAATACTCTAGAATGGTACACACCATCTAATGCATCGTTAAAAACTCTTATGTATTTTCTGAACATAACATCTCATTGTGAAACTAATGGTTATTGGTTTATTTATATGATTATATGTAATTTTCATATTAAATGTATCTTCACAACATAGTACCATTATCTCCTTCTCATCCATTCTTATATATATTTGGTAAAACCCACCTTAGAGTATTCTGAAAACATTAAAAATTCTTAGATACAATCCTTCCACTCAATCCAATCCAAAAATTCTTGGAATACCTTATCACAAAAAAAACATGTGTGGATTCTATATATTATATTAAATTCTTGGATCAACTACACAAATAGGTATCGTTACACCTTCTATATCCATTGTATGAATAATGTGGATTACATCTTCAATCATTTATGTTTCCATCAAGGGATTTTTTTGGGATTACAAATTTTCCATCACCCATATTTTGAGGATATATTCTAGGAGGATTATTCGATTATAAAAAAATACAATTCATCTTTTAGATATAATTTCCAAAATATTTTGACCAGAATAATGAAATTGTATCCATTCCTAAAGACAACAATAATTTAATGAAATTTGGAATTAATTGAAGATACATCAAACATTAAAAAAGAATATTTCAAAAAGTCCATATTCAATTCATTGAAATGAATAAAAAAACTCAAATCCCAAGTAACAATATTCTATCTACCGATGGTATCTCATGTTTAGACATAGAATATAGATTTCTATGAACCCTTAAACAACTACTACCAGATATATGATGATCTTAACTCATGTAAAATATAAAAAAAGAACTCAGGTACTATTAATATATTTTAGGATGGACATCCCATTGATATAAAAATGTATCATACCAACCTATTTTATCTAATATAAAAAACCTATCTAGTTATCACATGTATAAAAAAATAATTTATTGTTGGAAGAAGTCAATATTTAAAAAAAATACTAAAAACCATTGTAAAATGAAGAAGAAAGAGATACAACATAGAAAATAAGACCCAATACAAAGAAGATAAACATAAAACACTAACTAGAAAAAACCAAAATTTATCTATTTTACATATCATCACAACAAAATTTTCCCACTATAATGTTTATGACCCAGGAAGAATCAAATAAGCTACCTGATTCTAATACCATTACACAGATCAAGAAATGAAACATCTAATACCACTGATGAAAAATATATTGTGTGATAAGAAATCCATTTAGTATACCACCATAGAGTTTATATAAATATTAATAATTGGAATGCATCAGTTTAGTATTTTTAAATAAAAATAGTTTTATAAATCATTTTTGGTAATAAAAAAATTTCTAAATTGATTTAGTTGGGTTTTATTATGACCTTTCATATTCAAAAATCCAATAATCCAGAGAGTAAAATATCTTAATATTGATTTCAAAAAAATAAACCATATTATATGAAACGATGTAGATATACTTCAAAAAATATATCATATGTTACCTTGTGATATAACCTCATGTGAAACTATGTGATAAACAATTCTTGTCAAAAAACAATCATTGGATGAAAAAAGAATAAATTTAAAAAATAAAATAACATTAGGACCCCTTTGATTAGAACACATACTATACATAAAATAATCTCTTCAAAACAAATTTTGGTAACAACTGATTCCGATTACAATAGTAGTTTTTTGATGTCACAAAACCTACAATGGCATAACACACAATTCAACTGGAAAGTTTTTCACCAACTCACCAAATGTTCCCATTGTTACATACCAATGAAAACCCTATTTAATAACTATTTTAAAAAATTAAAAAATACTTTCATGTTAATAAATTCATTATTGTTTTTTCAAAAAATATTAAAAAACAAAAACCAAATTCATGTAGTTAAGAAAATGCATGGTTTGAAAACGACAATTTAAAATGAAAACCCACTTAAAAAACATGAATCTTTTCATGAAATCCATTGATACAACAAATGACATTAATTAAATTAGTAACCCAAAATTATTTTATAGGATCAATGATTATTCAAATAATTAATAGATTTTATTGAAACAAAAACCTCAAGAACTGTGGTGTAATTGGTTAAGTTAAAAAACTAAGACGAGGGAAGAGTAGACCATGTCATCATGATCCTAAACCAACATTTAACAAAAAAAATCATATATCAAACCAATTATATTGCGATTAAATATCCCCTTGGGTAATAAATTTTGAAAGTAGATGATATTAGTTATTAATATTAGACAGAAATGAAGAAAAAAAATGAAAAACACAACATACCTTATGTAAATCCAACAAAAACATTGAAATCCCACCTAAAATTTCAAAAACATTGTATGTAAAATTACATTATAATAAGAAATCAGGATATCACTATTGGTTTAAAATGGAATCAATGGATTTTAAAAAAAAACCCGGGTATTTCAAAAATAGTGAGCCTGATTTAGTAGGGATGTTTCATGGTAAGGAGTAATAATGCTCATTCACCACGTGTCCACAATAGAGACCATTTTTCTACCTGTGGATTTTATAAAGGGTTAAAATAACCATGCACCAACATTGAAAATCCCATTTGACCCAGTTGTGAATGGTTCATGGGGATTATTGAAATGTTTGAAAAATAGAGTTCCCTATTCCCATTGATTTTGATTGGCGACATCATATCCTGGTCCAAATCAAATAGTTTTCTCTTATACTTCTCCTACTATGAAATCCCTATGGGCTCTATAAATTTTCAAAAAGCATATAACTAACCCAATTATAGAACAATCAATTGAATAATAGAAACATTCATCAATAAATATATATTGGGATGTTACTAAATGTAACAAATTTATATCTGTAACTTGACGAAAACTATAATATAAAAAAATAAATTCCAATATAATTTAATGAATATATTTATAGATTAATCTTTTTTTATATTTTGGGAATTTAAATTAAAAAAAAAATAACAAAAAAATTAAACAATAGGATTTATATTATTAAATTCCATAAATATATATTTTCATTTTATTTTTTATTTTTCAATTTTATTTTTAAAATAATTCATTCTTGGTTTTTATACAATTTTATAATGATGGTATATAATTATTTATGAATTTGGGAGAGATAAATGAAATATGAGAAAATTGATCACCCATTTCACATTAATTTGTTCTTATAAATCACAAACGGAGTTTACGTGAAAATAATTCAATGGAATCTAAAATATATCAAATGGTTAGTCTATTATACAGAATTAGTTTTAGCAACCTGACCTCTATGAAAAATAAATCCTTATAGATGTAACTGAAATGAAAATGAATTAACTCCTTTGAAACTTGAATAATATGGGAGATTGGGTGATCGCAATGATTGTATGAGTCAATATTCACCTGTTGAATGAGTCGATTTTACAATATTTTATATCCAATGTGTTCATATTATTAGTTATTCACTCATATATTGATATAAAAAATTATCAAATAATTAATGAATAATGCTCCTACCAGTCAATAATGAAAATTTTCATATGACTGTAATATTAAACATAATTGATTAAAGGAGAATGTAACTTTGAAAAAATTATCTGAGTTAACTAAATAATGTTGAACACAAATATCATTTTATGAAACATACTCCAAAATCCGATGAACCGACAAAAAACCGAACCTAAGAGATATATTAAACAAAAATACAAATGAGTCAGACAAACATGAGATTATTACAAAACCGAGAGTGCATAACATGCTGCATATCAGCCTCCACCACTGTGGCACAGTAGTAGGGGGCCGTAAAAGACCACATCATATCCATCGCCAAAACTACCTTCCTGGATAAGGCATCCACCACCAGATTGGCCTCCCTATAAGTAGGTGAGACTACCAGTTGTATATTGGTTACCTTGTTGTGGCATTCAACCTAGTGAGGTAACACTCGCTAGGAAATGATGCACATTATTGATTCCACGGCATGGACAACAATCTGAGAATCCGATTCAATCCATAACATGTTCCAATTATAACTAACATCTTATATTACTGCATGAATTATCACCCATTATTCAGCATCATATTCAACACCAACTTCATTAATGTGATAAAAATAGCACTTGACAAAGCCACGATATGTGCGAAAAACACCACCACATCCGGATCGCCCTGGTGGACCAGAAGTGGCTCCATCCACATTCACCTTGAGCCATGGGCTGTGGGAAGGTTTCCAGTGTATAAAAAAAAGAACACGGGGCTTTTGAGGCTCCCCGGAAACTCAATGAAACTTAAAAATATGTAAATCAGAAATACTATTGTTCATTATACCGGTTTGAATATGTGAATCAACATGAATATCCTTATGAATCACTGCCATTCCACTCCATATAGGGACATGCTTGATGAAAAACAACATCGCCTTATGACCATCCCAATTGTCCATGATCATGGATACAATGGCCTTGATAAAAAGTGTAAAGACCCTGAATTTCCATGAATTTTGTTTTAAAAAATATATGTGAATTTGACGAGTCCGCAAAAATTGACGGCCCCTGATTCTGAGGCCTGGTGTGCCTTAAATGAATATCTGTACATTTTTTCAGGTATGTTCAGTAAACGTGTGAGTGGGTTTTTGTAACTTATGAACCGGTGCTTGGATTTGAAATGTGAGGGCACTGTAGAACACATAACGCCCTTATTCACTTAAGGGGACCTTCGCCTTGACCACAGTGGGTCAAGAGTGGAAGATATTTCTTTATTGTGATTTTAATGAATGAAAAAAAATGTATAAAATTTTTATTTTAGAAACCCTTCAACATGGTTTATGGTTGTATGGACCATATGAGGATAAACCTCCCAAGTGAATGTTAAGAGATCATGACCACCATAGCTAACCCCCAATTTGAATATAGAGGTGGGGACCACCCGAACCCCTTTAATGAGGGAAAACCTCTCAACTCCTAAAACTGTAATTACGCCAATTAAATGAGCTAATTGATGGTTCCAACACAGTACATTTATTATGAGAATTTTTTGTCCCATCTTAATTCATTTTGATAAAAATAAATTAATAAGATGGCAAATTTTCACATTTTGGGTGGAATTAAGAGGAAAGGGTTGGCAAGGGGAATGCTTCTGGAGGATTATTATCTCCATTGAAGAACACGTTCTCCAACTAATAATGTGCTTCCCAATGAGGAACAATCTCATAAACGAGGAACGTCTTCAAAGAACGAACCGACGATCGAGGAAACGCTGATGCCACCAAGGTCCATCTATCCCTCCTCATTGACATCAAAAAACATCCGAGGTAGGGGTGAGTTTTAAATTGATCAATGTTAATTTTTCCCTCACACTGAATCATTCCCCGTGAGCTGTTTGCTACTGATCTAACGTGGAGGGTATGTGCCAAAGAAACATGGATCGACCACTTAGTTGTTCATCATGAATGGTGTGTTCTTCACAATGGAAGATGGAATCTCTATTCCACTACGACAAACAAAGAGCATCTGGTCGAACCAGCCGCCCGCTATGGCATGGTGCGCGATCGTGCCACGCGGAGAAGATGTCAGGCCATCCGGCCAGCCACAATAGACAGCCGCACCATGACCTCCATGACGTACCATGGCCTCCCCACAAGACCACGTCCTTCGTACCGCCATGTGCCGCCCTACATCCTCCGAGGACCCCGAGGCCTCCATGGTCCCCGCAGCCAACACGACCCCCACAGCCTCCGCGGACCCGAAGCCTATGTGGTCCCCGCGGCCTCCGTGGCCCCATGCAACCCAAGACCTCCTCAACCTTCCCGCCACCCCATGGGCCACTGCCCAGGCCGGGTTGGACCGCCCAGTGTGGGTCGTGATGCACCCAGCGGGCTGGGATGCCCAACGAGGTAGGTCAGACCAGACCCAGACAAGTTTCAACCCCATACTCTCTTTGCCCATAACATTTCACCGGGCGTCTGTTTGAAAAACCATCTACAATGCAGGAATCATTAGAGAGGGACTTCCCCTTTGTTATACCCTTCCAAATATTTGGATGACATTGGGGAACAATTGGGTTGGATTGATCACGAATCCAACAAGGTCCTTGGGACGAAAAGACCAATAAATTATAGACCGAGCGTCCATTTGATGCACCGTCTATTGCATTGAGACCCCTATGATGTGGAGGTCCACTGAGATACTTCGTCGTGGGTCTTAGTGGAATTTGGAGTATCGACCAGTGTCTTGTGGAGCAGATCCTCCCAGAGACAAGTAAGATTAGTGTAGGAACCCTGTAGCTGCCTGTGACGAAGTACTAGGATCATGTGTGGGTCTGACGATGTAATGAAGATGTACTAGGATCATTTGTGGGTCTGAAGACATACCAATGATGTTCTAGGTTCTTATTTGGGTCTGACAATATATAGATGATGAACTGAGATCCTGTGTGGGTCTGACGACTTACTGACGATGTAATAGAATCATGTGTCGGTTTGATGATGTACGGACGATGTACTAGGCTCATATGTGGTTCTGCTGATGTACCAACGATTTAATTAGATCCTTTGTGGGTCTGAAGACATACCGAAAATTTACTACGATATTGTGTGGGTCTGACGATGTACAGACAATGTACTAGGATCCTTTGTGGGTCTGACGATGAACTAATGAGGTACTGGGATCCCATGTGGGTCTGACGACGTACTATGATCCTATGTGGGTCTGATGATGATTTAGGATCCTTCGTGGGTCTGCCTCTTAAAAGAGTAATAAAATCTAGTAGTTACATCTAATCATCAATACTACTATACCAATGTTATACCTGGAGTGAGCTGAGTCTGTACCTTTGTGGTACATACCTTTGTGGTATTCCGACATTTTTGGAAAACTTGAGCTTTGGGATTTTGTGTTGGACACTGCGTTTCCTCATGATTGAGATGAGTATACATGATAAAATAGGTATATGTATGGGAATATAACTATGTAGGGTTTTCAAGTGATTTCATGCTTCGTGGTTTATCCTTTGTAGATATTGTGAAAACGTAAGGGGCTTGGGGTCCCTTCTGAGTATCGTTATATACACCCCTGCATGGGCTATGTCCGCACCATGTTGTGTTTGGTTCAGAAAATGTACAATGTTAATCGAGGCCGAGGGTACCAAGACTAGATGGTACCCGAAGGGGGACCATACTGTGTGCCGGTACGCAGAGGAGACGGACAGACGTGGAGTGTTGAGGAGCTGATCTGTAACTACACTTCAGGTAGGAACCTTGGAGGAGGACCCCATAGATATATTTCCCTTTCATCAGTTGTATTTTATTTCAGTTGTACTTGTACCTTTACAGTTGGGCTTGTATTCCAGCCCCTCTTACATTTATCACTCATTTCTCTATATAGTTTACTTTTGTTCATATCTTTTTGTGTGCTTGGTTGCATGTGTTTACAAGATATAAAGGCAACGCCTTCCAGGTTTTAGGGAATATACCTTTAAGTGCTAGTCACCAGCCCCTGACCTAGGGAATGCGGGCTTGTGGTAGTCACAAATTAGGCCCTGGGGGATGGGTCATGACAAATTGGTATTAGAGGAGTTGGTTCTACCATAGAACATATGAATCTGGTATTTTTAACGACAATAGTGTTATGAGTATTTAGTGTGGTTGTCAGTTTAGGGAATCCTATGTTGGTGTTGCAGCCGACGTATCCATACACCAGGACCATGAATTCTGATTTCTGACTTAGTGCACGAAATCACTAGTTGTGTGTGTGTTTTGAAGAGTTTACTTTATGATCTCATTGAGTATGGTCACCTGGAATAACTTATTAACAGCAGCACACCTATTTCATTTCAGGATGCCTCCACGGAAACAACCATATAGGGTTCCAAATATTGTTTTCATTGATATCCCATCGAGCGACGAGGCATCGGTACATGGCCCTTTTCCAATATAGGAACTAGCGGAGGCACCACAGGTGCATTACCCATTGGGCCACCGATGCCACCAGCCCAAACTGAAGAGGGTTCACGCCACCTGAATGCATTGCATTAGTACCAGTGCTAGAGGCCACCCAGTTTCAGGGAAGAGATGGACCCACATGAGGGTGAGGATTGGATACAGACCGTGGTGAGAGTTTTCCGACTAGTAGGCACACCAGTTGATCTCATTGTGATACTTTCTGCCAATATTCTACAAAAAACAGTAGGTAGATGGTGGATGTCGATGAAAAAAGATCACGATGCGGTGACGCTTCTCTAGGTACACTTCCAGATCCTTTTTCAGGTAGAGTTTGTTCATGAGACTCTTCATGCATTGCGCATACAAGAGCTTCTTCATCAGCAGTAGGGCAGCATGATTGTGGATTAGTAATCAGCGAGGTTCACCGTCCTCTCATGCTACTCCACTGATATGGTGTAGGACCCATTCTTCAGAGCTCTGACCTTTGAGCAGGGACTCAGGTAGGAGATCAGGCCTTTGATGATTTCTCTCAGTATCCTGACGTAGGCGGGGGTGTTACAGCGAGCCCCTTAGTGGATATTTTTTTCGCTGAGCAGTCACCAGCAGCGAGACCCACGATCGAACGTCATGTAGAAGAGTCTTATTCAGCTATTAGAATACATATGACATAGATTTCTAAGAGGACCAGACAAATAGGTGGAATCCCGAATGAATTAGAATTGGTTTTGCGAGGTACCAGAGATAGATCCAGTCATGCAAGGAATAGGCAGTGTTTCATATGCAGCAGTCAGGTTAACATGGCTCATGACTGCCCAACCCACCAAACGGATGATCATCAGACGGCCGAGGGTCTTCCCAGGCAGAGACAGAGGTTTGATCGAGGAAGACCGTAGGGAGAAGGTAGACACAGAAGAGGAGTTGTCCATGCATCTAGTTTTGGGCGATGATTCGAGATGTTACCATCACCACCACCAAGAGGACCACCCAGACCATAGGGAGTATAAGGATAGAGACAAGATCAGCTCAAGTAATTTGAGGCCTATGATAATGGTGCTCTGGATATTGTATGAGGTATGATCTGTGTCTAATCTACCATAGTTTCAGTACTTATAGATACATGTTCTCATCATTCATTTAGTTCCACTGCCCTCGTTCAGTGCTCATAGATTATGATGGAGCTGTTGGCTTGATCCTTATGGCTAGAGACTCTTATGGGAGCGGATTCGATGATTACACACTTTTTTCGGCCATGCAAGATTACTCTAGGAGGGGAGAGCTTCGGTTGGGATCTCATAGTAGTGGTGTCGAGGCCTTATGACATCATCTTGTGTATGGACTGGTTATCTACAGTCCATGCTCAGATTGATTGTATTAAGAACAATGTGTGGTGTCTACGCACGGATGTGACCTAGTTAACCTTGACCAATGAGAAGGGAGCCTTTGCAGCACATGATGGACTTACTCGGTGGAGAGTTCAGCTGATTACAAATCAGCTGTCAAGACTTACCCTCGGAGCAGTGGATGTGGAGTGTCCGAGCTTGCCTATAGTGGTGGACCAGTACGCGGGTGTCTTCCCTGATGATGTTCTAGGTCTCCCTCGTGGCCGAGAGGTGGACTTTAACAACGAATTGAACCCTGGGAAAATTCCTATATCTACACCAGTGTATAAGATGGCTCTTGCGGAGCTTCTTGAGGTGTGAGCACAACTGGATAATATACAGGTGAAAAGGTTCATTTGGAAAATTGTTCCTCATTAGGCAGCCCTGATTTTTCTCTCCAAGAAGGAGGATGAGAGCATGAGGCTTTTTGATGACTATTAGTGCCTAAATTATGTGTCCGTGAAGAACATGTACCCACTCCCGATGATTAAAGACCTCTTTGATCAGCTGAAGGGAGCACTGTGGTTCTCGAAGATAGAACTTAGATTGGACTATCACTAGCTCAAAGAAAGAGATCAGGATGTCCAGAAGACATGATTCAGATGTTGGTATGACCATTATTAGTTATTGGTTATACATTTAGGCATGATCAATTCCCCAGCGGTGTTCATGGGACTCATGAATAAGACTATTCAGCCATGCCTTGACGGCTTTGTAGTTGTGTTCATCGATGACATTATGATTTACTCAGCTACGGTGGAGGAGCATGCCTATAATTTGTAGGTAGTAAGGGACACACTCCAAGAGCACCAGATTTATATTAAATTATCGAAGTTCCAGTCCTGAATCTGAGAGGTTCACTTTCTGGGACATGTCATATTAGTTGCTGGAGTTGCAGTGGATCCAGCGAAGATCAAGGCAGTACATTCCTGGGAGCCACCCAAGAGTGTGAAAGAGGTACGATGTTTCTTGGGTTTGGCAGGATACTACCAGAGGTTTTTGCATGATTTTTCTAGAGTTTTCTAACCCCTATTAATGTTGAAAAAGAAGGGGAAATACCTCGTGTGGTTGAAGAGATACCCACAATGTTTTCAGGAGCTGAGGAAGAGACTGACTATTTCCACCACCATGACGCTTTAAGAGGAGGGCGTTGGGTACATAGTATACTACGATGCATCAGGGACCAGGATCAGATGTGTCCTGATGCAGGAGCGATCATTTATCGCATATAGTTCTCGACATGTGAGAAATAATCTGCAGAACTATGCTACCCATGACATAGAGATAGCAGCAATGGTATACGCCTTGATGATGTGGTGACCATACTTGATGGACGATAGTTTTACAATGTACTATGATCACAAAAGTATCTTGCATATATTCTCAAATAAGGGCATGAACCTAAGACAATGACATTGGATTGAGTTCCTCCAGGACTATGACTTTGAGATAGTCAGTACTCTTGGGAAGGGAAACATTATACTAGATGCACTCAGTAGGAGATCTGGTATATAACTAGTAGGTGAGGTGATAGAGTAGATGGCCTCTTTGAAGATATCCTTCGTGGATCGGGATGGATCAGCTTTCCTTCAGTCGCATACAGTCACTCCCCCACTTCATCAGTGAGTCATGGAGGCTCAGTGTGGGGACACTGACTACGTGAATCAACGTGCTCAAATATCTACATGAAAGACACCTAATTGATTTTATGAAGGTGAGAAGCACATCAACCTCTACAGAGGACATACCATGGCACCATTGTTATTTCAGGAGGAATTGTTGAGGTAGTTCCACACATCCTCTCTAGCGGTACAATCAAGAGTGGAGAAGTTGTACCAGGATCTCCGATGACAGCAATGGTGGTTGTGAATGAAGAAAGAAGTAGAAAAGTTTGTCTCTCAGTGCCTCACATGTCAACAAGTGAAGGCGGTGCATGAGGTACTAGCTGGCATGGTTCAGCCTTTGGAGGTTGCAGAGTGGAAGTGGGATGGGATATCCATGGACTTTATTACATGACATCCACGTACATTCAGATGTCGTGATTCTATCTTGGTGATCGTCGACTGACTCACCATGTCGGCCCACTTCCTACAATTTAGAGGGTAGGGTTCAGTAGAGAGCATGGGATACCTCTATGTGCAAGAGATTGTGGGGAAACATTGAGTACACTCAACAATTTTCTCTAATTGTGATTCATGTTTCACATCCCGGCTATGGAAGGGGTTGTAGTAGTCTTTCGGGATGCAGCTTCATTTGAGCACCGCCTTCCATCCTCAAATGGATGGCCTCACTGAGTGGACCATTTAGACCCTCGTGGACATGATTCGTGCTTGCGCCCTCGACTTTAGTCGCAGCTGGGAGGATCAATTACCTTCGGTGGAGTTTTCATACAACAACAACTATCATTCCACCATTGGGATGTCCGCTATTGAGGCGTTATACAGATGACCATGCAGATCACCTTTATGCTAGACTATCCCAGGGGAGTCAGAACTAGTGAGACCAGAGATATAAGGACATGGCCTTATAACATTACATAATAATGAATTAAATGAATAATTCACATAGAGGATATTTTCATGTTTAGAGTATTATATAATTAGGACATAACCATTTTATCTCAAAAGATTACAAAGTAGACACTTCTACAAAGTTTCCAAAAAACTAAAACTATTCAAAAGAAACATGTCTAGTTCCATGTTTTAGAAAACATGTCTTTCCATGATCTCATCCTTGACAGTATTCATCTTTATGTCCTGTGGAAAACTTTTCAAAAACTTGGGATGAGTATAAAAAGACCAGTAAAGGACACACAAAGAAGGAAAAATGATAGTTTTTCAAAATAATAAGTAAACCATGAATACTTAATCAAAGTAATACTTTTTACCTTTATGAAGTAGTAAATACTCTTCACTGAGTAAAATATCACTAATTATCCTTTGTAACCGAAAGATTACCACAAACCCATATAAAGAGCACATAATATATAAAGGTAACTTGGGACATAAAAACTCTTAAATGGAATAACCATACAGTCGACTTCCACACATATCACTACATAGAATAGCCATACGGCCGACTTCCATACCCAATGCATTGGAGGTTATAATGTAACCACCCATATTGGTTTTCATGGCACCAACCGTCATATAGATTATCACGTAACCACCCGTCAAATGTCCAAGTACCATTATAAAATCATAAGTCATAAAACAAATATAATGGAAAGAAAACATTTCCACATTTCATCACAATATATCACTTAAGAATATTTACATAACAAATACATTATAAAAACCATTTTCAATACCAAAACAAATAAATGAGTATGTGGTATTTATTACATATTGAAAACATTATGGATTTTTGAGGAAGCCAAAGACCAAATAATACTCGCGGCGGCGGAAAATGTCGTTGTCACCGCATACGTTAAAATAAACACTTATTTTTGTCGTTTAGTAAAACGCTTTGTAGAAAATGATTCCCTTTGAATGAAATGAAAGGTAAAAGGTGTTTTATACAGTGTATAAAAAATGTATTGTATTAGAAAAAAAAATATGCCTCATTGAAAGGAGATTGAGAAGAAGTCCCGTTCAAAGTCAGCATCCTTAGATTAAGGATAAATCAACTACATAATTATGTGTGACAAAAAAATATACCCAATATAAGTGGATATTATGTGTAAAAAATCAGATTCATTCACACATATTCATATAATGACATATTCAAGGTGTACAAGTTTAACCCAAATAATTGAAATTGAGTTTAGAAGTTCCCTTGCAAAAATTTGACAGCCTAACAGCGTCACTTTAAAATTAAAAAAAATGATTTGATGAGAGATAAAATGGTATCTTATCACTAGGAAACAAAATTAAAATCAATAAGTATAAATAAGAACATATCCCACCAAAAAATTATGTAAATTAAAAGACCCATAAAAAAGAAGTCTTTTGAAAAGAGGAGGGTGAAAGGTTCCCTTACCGATTCGGGTAACTCTCGAAACGCACACCCCGTGAAAGAAGGACTACACAACGTTGATGTAAATAGACATAAAAGAATGTATATTACACAAAGAGTAGAATAATGGGCAGTACATACACCACTCAAAGGAAATAGTTGCAAATGTAGCATAAATCTCACAAGAATAAAAGTGAGATGAAAAATCCCTTACGAAAACTCGGCAGCCTAATGACACCACTTAAAACTTCCAAAAATGTATTTATGAGATCAAATAGGGTCTCTCATAATATGAACATAAAAAATTTAAGTATGAGGAATATAAAATAACATCCCCAAACATAATAAATATGAGCTTAGAAGAAAAGACAACAAAGAGATAACCTAAGAAGAAAGAGAGATGTAGGATCCCTTACCTCAAGTCCGACTTGTCTTGTTCGTTTCTTTATATTCTTGAATAATAAACTTTTGTAAATATATAATTTCCTAAGGAACTCCTTTAATGATTATTATTCAATTAATATCACATATTATAATGTTATAATATTTAGTTAATTATGTGAGTTCATATCAGATGTTTTTGTCGATATTGGGTACATGAGTCAAAATGAACTTGTTTGAAAATAATTGTCCATGTAGTTATAATTACATCATCTCAAGAATAGTATTAACGATTTAAATATAATATATATCCACTAAATATTAATTTTATACTATTCCATAACATTTTTAGATAAAAATAAATGAAATGTACCGTTCATGGAGACGGTAGGCCGTACGTATGCATGAACGCTACTTTCATTTATTTGTCATATTAATGGAATTAAAAATAATTGAGAGAGATATATATTATAATTAAATTATAATATATATGTTTT
Organism: Viscum album; assembly: GCA_963277665.1. Taxonomy (NCBI): domain Eukaryota; kingdom Viridiplantae; phylum Streptophyta; class Magnoliopsida; order Santalales; family Viscaceae; genus Viscum; species Viscum album. The sequence goes on along the minus strand of OY728150.1, from coordinate 1,135,605,385 downwards.
ATAGGTCACATAAGTTCATTAATTTCTTTCTTTATATTTTCCATGTTTGCATGAACGAGTCACATCACATGAGGGGGCGGTAGTCCACACTTCCTCATATGAAATTATCGCATTTGCACAACATGCAAAGAATAAAGGTATGTTTTAAATATTAAATACAGAATCATATGGAAAACATAAATATGATATGTATCATATATAATATAAAGTGACATCATAATGTCCACCTTTAAAGGTGTTAAAAGAATATTGAACAATCATAGTTTCGTGAGGCAGTAATTCACCATCCACAAAAACAATATGTTCTTTAACCATTAGACGGATGTGTGTGTAAGTGTAGCTCGAATACTTCTTATAACAACATCCTAGAATATTGAAGATACTGGGGTTGTTTCAAAAAAAGAATAAAACGAGTTTAGGGGGCTGGAGAAGCAAAATAAAACAAAAGAACATAAGAGAAGACGTTACCTTTAAATCGGGTAACCTCTTTGGTTTGAACCAAAAGGGTTTCTTAAAGAGCTTTCTGCCCAAGGTGAGGCTTTAATGATGAAGAGATGGACGTGGAGAGATGAAATGGGAAGGGTTTGTCCGAGCCAAAGGCTTGAGAAGTGTGGGTAAGGAGGTAGAGGTGGGGGCCTTTTATAAGGGGGAGGAGGGGCACCTTTGGAATGTCAAGAAAAGATACTTTATTATAAAATGATTTTCGGATATCCAAGGTCCCAAAATTATACATTTAGAGTATTAGGTGATAAGGGTTCAAAATCCAGCCATACAATAGGTTTTTTTACAACTTTTTGTTTTATATGTTACATTATCTTTTCATTTTATTTAAATCGTTCATTAATGAAGTAATCACTACAACATCATGGTGTCATAAATAAATTAATTTATTTAATGTCTAAAAATTATAAAAAAAATACTATGATATAGGAAATATGTTTAAATTTCCAATGAATATTTATATTCAAAATTATGACTTTTATAACCCCATGTAAAATTGTTTTAGTATTAAAATACATGTTTGTGGCATTTTTATTTTAACTTTAAATAAAAAGTTATTAATGTCATTTTCCTACAAAAGTGGCTCCATGGGGTCCCCAAGTTCACCCATGGATTTTCATGGTCGGCCATGACTCATACAATATGTTTAGAACATGTGTCAAGGCCATTTCATATTATTATAACATTATCTTTACATTAAATTACACTAATTACCTTTAATCACGATTACTAAAACATAATAATTACTATTCACCAAAAAATTATTTTAATCCCATTTAACAAAATTTTTCACCTTAATGACAACCATGTATGCTGGATTTTTAAAAATCAAATCATAGAAGTGGTTATGTTTTATTTAAATGATAAAAACATATTTTATCTACCACTTTGTGGTTTCACTATTCATCAAAATTGAAGTTTTTCAGAAAAATACCAAAAATTCAACCAAAGATATATTTGATATTATAAATTCAAAAATGATGTATTTTAAAAAAAATTAAAACCATATAATTTGCATTAATTAATTTAATATTTAATTCCCATTTTCAAAACAAATAGCGGGGTTTTAAGAAACAATATCTATTAAAAGATTGACAGTTGTTTATGTCCAATTTCAAAGTGAAATTAATTCAAATGACCACCATTGGATGAAATGGTAAAAATATATTTTAATTAAACTTCAAACACAATTAAAAGGATAATCTATCTATATAAATAAATTATATTAAAATGAGGTTTTGATTAAAATACAACATTTTCATTAAAACTGATCTTTATCGGAAAAATAACAAAAATTTACACAAAGTAAATTTTGAGGTCCAGATTCTAAAGAAAGGTTTTTATTTTGTAGAATATAACATATAAAATCTTAAAATGTATATTTAAAATGTGTTCCCCATCAAAAGGTGGTTAATCGACCTTTTAATGAATATTAGAAGATTTATGCTTAAAATTGGATTCATTTTCATGTTAAGCCTCTATCATTGATTTGGATAAATGTAAAAATATGTGACAAGCACATATAATAATTTGGTAGTTAGTTCTATTCATTCCTACCATTTGAATTCCTTGGTGTTAACTACCATTTAAAATAATATTATTTTATTATTAGAGTACAACGTAAGATTTCCAAGAAACTCGTTGTTGCGTATTGGGTACGCCATCGAGCATAGTGTTCCCTTTAAATTAGTCTTGAAATTTTATTCACAAATATGGATAAATATAAAAATTTCATATTTTTTATTTACCTGGGGTGTTTCAACCTTCCCCCCTTTTGGGAATTGTTTCCTCACAATTTTAAAATTGGGCTTGGAAACATCATTGAAAACCTCACATCGGAATAGGAGTAAATAAAACTATCACTTTAAAAGAAATAAAGATAAGTACAATGGTCACCTGAGATAACCCATACTAGGATTCCATTTAGGAAAACATGGATATGGAAGGAAAAACAAACGTTCGTGCTCTGATGGAGAGTGATAGAAAACATGTTTAGGAGAAAGTTAACCACCATAAAATCACAAACTTGTGATGGGTTAAACGGTATTAGATTCCCCAGTATGAAAAATTAACAGAAAATTTTTTTGTTTTATGTTACATTTCATTGAGGAATTTATTTATGATCTTAAATAAAAAATAAGGAAACATACTTACTTGTCATGTTTACTTTAAACTTTTACTAGATTTTTTACACAAACTCATATTTTCTCCAAAAGACGAGTATTTAGGAAGACTTGTTCACATTAAGAGTACTATAATCAACATATAGAGAATCACATAATCCAAAAAAGAGTAATATATATTTATCATGTCTTTAGAACTTAGCCAAAAACAAAATTGTTACAACAATATCAGATAATCCACAAAAGGATAATCCTTTATAAAAAATAAAATCTATTCTTAATCCCTAAAATTTGTCCAACAAAACCCAAAGTTCATCGAAGACCATTCAATAAACAATTTGTCCATAAAATTATTCAAAGTAAACCAAACTAATTTTGAATCCCAAATATTTGATGGATTGAATTACATAGTTTTTGAAGGTAAAAATTAAAATTTATCTCCAAACAACATTAGCTTCTCTTAAAGTCTCATATTGAAAAGTAATTAACCTAATCATATATCCTCCATGATAAGTCAATATTTTCATAGATAACCCAAAAAGAAATTATTCCTAATTCATAAAATTATATAACTAAAATAAATTTTCCATACTAACTAGGGACTTCACGTTGTCTAGTTGTTGGTGATAAATACTAGTCACACTTTGGTTGTGGGTTCGATTCCCACAGCTTTGTCTGACGGGATGGGTTGTCACACGGTCTGCATGTTGTCCTTTTTCCAAAACTATATAATTCTCAAAACATTCCCCAAAAAAGAGATAAAATCATCAAAAATAACCATAAAATAATTTAACCTCATGTTTATCTCATGCCTTTAATTTTCCATCATAACATATAGTAACCCATAATTACCTCAAAAGTAAGGATCATATAAACCCTAATGGTTACCTTTATAATTATTACCTGAACTTCCACATCGATTTGGTCATCTCATACATGACGCATTAGAGAACTCACCAGGTTTCAAGTGGTTAATCATGACTCTTGATAGTTGGTTTAGAATAACCACGATATTTCTCATTGAATCCCCCATTTCAACCAGTCTCTTAATTAGAGAACCACCAGAGTTTCCTTCAAACTCGTTGTCACTTTAGTGCCTGCTAGATTCATCCATTTACTAAACCAAAAAGGTCAATGTGAGTATATCATTAGAATCATCATATAATACTAAGATATAATTATTCATGTTATCTTAAACTCATTCACTTTATCTAATACTATGACCCTTTCTGAAATTCTATCCATTATGGTAATTTCACTTGTGCTTAAAGGATACCCTAACATCTAAAGTTATATAAACCGACCTTTGATACCAACTATAAGGACCTGGCCTTATAAAATTATATAATCCTAAAATAAATGAATAATTCACATTGAGGATCTTTTCAGGTTTATAGGTTTAGAGAATTAGGACATAACTATTACATCTCAAAAGATTACAAAGTAGAAATATCTACTAAGTTTCCATAAAATAAAAACTCTTAAAAAGAAACATGTCTAATTCCATGTTTTAGATATCATGTCTTTCTTTGATCCCATCCTTGACACTATTCATCTTTAAGTCCTGTGGAAAACATTTTAAAAACATGGGATGAGTATAAAAATCCCAGTAAAGGATAAAAAAAGAAGGAAAACTGTTAGTTTTTCAAAACAAGAATTAAACCATGAATACTTTATCAAAGTAATACTTTTTACCTTTATGAAGTACTAAATACTCACCACTAAATAAAAGATCACAACTTATCCTTTGTAACCAAAGGATTACCATAAACCCATATAAAGAACACATAACATATAAAGATAACTTGGGACATAAACATACATAAATGGAATAACCATACGGTCGACTTCCACACATATCACTACATGGAATAGCCATACGGCCGACTTCCATACCCAATGCATTGGAGGTTATAATGTAACCACCCGTCCTGGTATTCGCGGAACCACCCGTCATATGGTTTATCACGTAACCACCCGTCAAATGTTCAAGTACCATTATAAAATCATAATACATAAAACAAATATAATGGAATGAAAAAATTTCTACATTTCGATCACAATATATCACTTAAATATATTGACATAAAAAATCCATTATAAAAACCATTTTCAATACCAAAATACATAAAGAGTAAATGGTATTTATTTCATTTTAAAAACATTACAGCTTTTGTGGAATCCAAAGACCAAATAATACTCACGGTGGCGGAAAAGGTCGTTGTCACGCGTACATTAAAATAAACATTCCATTTTGTCGTTTAGTAAAACGCTTCATAGAAAAATATTCCCTTTGAATTAAATGAACAGTCGAAGGTGTTTTATACAGCATATAAAAGAAAGTCTTGTATTGGAAAAAATATGCCTCAATGAAAGGAGATTGAGACGAAGTCCCGTTCAAAGAGGGTATCCTTAGATTAAGGATAAATCAATTACATAATTATATGTGAAAAATAAATAAACACAATATAAGTTTATATTATGTGTAAAAAAATCAGATTCATTCACACATATTCATAGAATGACATATTGAAGGAGTACAAGTTTAACCCAATGAATTGAGATTGAGTTAAGAAGTTCCCTTGCAAAAATTCGATAGCCTAACAGCATCACTTTAAAATTAAAAAAAATGATTTGATGAGAGGGAAAATGGTATCTCATCATGTGGACATAAAATTTAAATCAATAAGGATATAGAATAACATATCCCAACATAACAATATGTAAATTAGATGACCCATCAAAAAGAAGTCTTTTGAAAAGTGGAGGGTGAAAGGTTCCCTTGTCGATTCGGGTATCTTTCGAAACGTACACCCCATGAAAGAAGGACTATACAACGATGATGTGAATACAAATAAAAGAATGTATATTACAAAATGATTAGAAAAATGGGATGTACGTACACCACTCAAAGGAAATAGTTCCAAATGTAGCATAAATCTCATAAGAATAAAAGTGAGACGAAAAATCTCTTACGAAAACTCGACTGGCTAACTGTGCAACATAAAACATCCAAAAATGGATATATGAGATCAAATAGGGTCTCCCATAATATGAACATAATATGTAAAGTATGAGGAACATAAAATAACATCCCCAAACATAATAAAGACGAGCTTAAGAGATATGACATAAAAGAGAGTACTTAAAAAGAAAGAGACAGGTAGGATCCCTTACCTCAAGTCGGACTTGTCTTGTCCGTTTTATTATATTCATGAATAATAAACTTTTGTCAATTTATAAATTTTGAAGGAAATAATTTAAATTTTATTATTCAATTCATATCACATATTATAATTTTATAATAATTAGTTAATTATGTGAGTTCATATCAGATGTTTTTTTCGATGTTTGGTATATGAATCAAAATGAACTTGTTTGAAAAGAATTTTCCATGTAGTTATAAGTACATTATCTCCAGAATAGTATTATTGATTTAAATATAATGTATATCTAGTACCTATTCATTTTATACTATTCCATAACATTTTGAGATAAAAATAAATGAAATGCACCGTTTATGGAGATGGTAGGCCGGACGTACGCATGAATGCTACTTTCATTTCTTTGTCATATTAATGGAATTAAAAATAATTGAGAGATATATATATTATTATTCAAGTATAATATATTTGTTATATAGGTCACATAAGTTCATTAATTTCATTCTTTATACATTCCATGTATTGCATTAATGAGTCACATCACTTGAGGGGGCGGTAGTCCACACTTCCTCATATGAAATTATCGCATTTGCACAACATGAAATGAATAAAGGTATGTTTTAAATATAAAATACAGAAGCATATAGAAAAAATAAATACCATATATATCATATATAAAATATAGTGACATCATAATTTCAAACTTTAATGATGTTAAAAGAATATTGAATAATCATCATTTCGTGATGCAGTAATTCGCCATCCCCAGAAATTGTATGATCTTTAACCATTAGACTGATGTGTGTATAAGTGTACCTCAAATCCTTATTATAAAAACAACCTAGTGTATTGAAGATACTAGTGTTTTTACAAAAGAAATGAATAAAAAGAGTTTAGGGGTTGGAGAAGGAAAATGAAACAAAAGAACATAAGAGAATACATTACCTTTAAATCGGGTAATTCCCTTTGGTTTGAAGCAAAAGGTTTTATTGAAGAGCTTTCTCCCCATGGTGAGGCTTTAATGATGAAGATAGGGATGTGGAGAGATGAAATGGGAATGGGTTGGCCGAGCCAAAGGCTTTAGAGGTGTGGGTATGGAGGTAGAGGTGGGGGCCTTTTATAAGAGGGAGGGGGGGCACTCTTGGAAAGTCATGAAAAGATACTTTATTATAAAATGATTTTCGGATATCAAAGGTCCCAGAATTATATATTTTCTGGATAAGGTGATAATGGTTCGAAACCCACCCATACAATAGGTTTTTGACAAGTGTATGTCTTAGATTTTACATTATCTTTTCATATTATTTAAATTGTTCATTAATGAGGTAATAGCTTCATCATCATGGTGTCATAAATAAATTATTTTATATAAAGTCTAAAATTTTTCCAAAAAATACTATGATATAGTAAATAATTTTATCTTTCCAATTAATATTTATAGTAAAAATTATAACTTGTATTACCCCATGTAAAACGTTTTTTAGTAAAACAATACATGTTTGCGACATTTTTATTTTAACTTTAAATAAATAGTTATTAATGTAATTTTCCTACCAAAGTGGCTCCATGGGGTCCCAAATTTGACCAAGGGTTTGTCTTGGTCGCCCATGACTCATACAATAAGTGTAGGACAAGTTTCAATGTCATTTTATATTATTATAGCATTATCTTTACCTTAAATTACACTAATTACCTTTAATCACGATTAATAAAACTTAAAAGATACTATTCACCAGAAAATTATTTTAATCCCATGGAAGCACATTTTTAATCCTAATGAAAACCATGTATGTTGGATTATTGAAAATTAAATCACAGAAGTGGTAAAGTTTCATTTAAATGAAAAAACAATTTTTTAACTACCATTTAGTGGTTTCACTATTCATCAAAAATTGATGTTTTTTAGAAAAATACAAAAAATACACCCGAAGCTATATTTGATATTCCGAATTCAAAAATGATGTCTATTTTAAAAAAATTCAAAACATATAAGTATCATTAATTAATTTAATAATTAATTCCTGTTGTCAAAACAAATAGCGTGTTTTTAAGAAACAATATCGATTAAAAGATTGACACTTGTTTATGTCCAATTTCAAAGTGAAATTAATTCAAATGACCACCATTGGATTAAATGGTAAAAAATATTTTAATTACAATTTAAACCTAATTAAATAGATAATATATCCATATAAAAAATTAGATTAAAAGGAGGTTTTGATTTAAAATACAACATTTTCACTAAAACTGATCTTTATCGGAAAAATAATAAAATTTTACAAAAAGTAAATTTTGATGTCCAGATTCTAAAAAAATGTTTTTATTTTGTCAAATATGACATATAAAATATTCAAAAGTATATTTAAAAAGGGTTCTCCATCAAAAGGCGGTTGATCAACCTTTTAAAGAATATTAGAGGATTTATGCTTAAAATTGGATTCATTTTCATGTTAAGACCCTAACATTTATTTGGATAAATGTGAAAATATTTTACAAGAATATATAGTAATTTGGTAGTATGTTCTATTCATTCCTACCATAACAATGGCTAGGCATTAACTACCATTTAAAATAATATTATTTTATTATTAGAGTACAACATAAGATTTCCAAGAAACTTGTTCTTGTGTATTGGGTACGCCATCAAGCGTAGCATTCCTTTTAAATTAGTATTCACATTTTATTCAAAAATATGGATAAATATAAAAATATCATATTCTTTACTTACCTGGGGTGTTATAAGAGATGGTACAGGCTACCACAAAGAAAGTGCAGATCATCCAAGAAAGGATGAAAATTGCAAAAATCAGGAATAAGTCTTATGCCGACAGGAGACAGAGACCTATAGTGTTCGAGGATGGTGACCACGTATTTATATGGGTCTCACCCTGACGAGGTTTGCAGTGATTTTTCCTAGGTGAAAAGTTATCTCCGAGGTTCAAAAGACCCTTTCAGGTCCTTAGAAGAGTTGGCGAGGTGGCTTACCTCTTAGCACATCCCCCTCAGTTTCACCGAGTGCACAACATCATCCACGTATCCTAGCTGAGGAGATACAGGCACGAACCTTCTCACATCATCGACCAAGACGAGATGGACATCGATTAATGGGAGACGTTTTTGGAGTTTCTAGTGGAGATTGATGATCGACGGGAGTGGTTCCACCGTCAGAGGTCGATACCTCTGGTGCGCATTCCCTGACAGCACAGAAATCTCATGGAGAGCACATGGGAGCGGGAGGCTCAGATGCATGCTAAGTACCCCCATGTGTTTACTTAGTTTGATTTATGTCTTATGGGGATACAAAGACATTAATTTTTTAGAAGGAAAAGACCAAGAATTTCTATGTAAATGTTTTTTAGAAAAATATGGGAATTTTACGAGTCTGTGAAAATTGACTGTGCGATAATCTGAGTCCTGGTGTTCCCCAAATGCATTTCTGAAGATTTTTTCAGTTACATTGAGTAAACATGTGAGCATGTTTTTTTAACTTTTGAACCATTTCATGGAATTGAAATCTCAGGGCACCACTGAACTTATAATGCCAATATTCTCTTAAGGGGGTCTTCACCTAGACATGGGTTATGGTGGAAGAGAACACCCGTGCCTAAACCTCCCACGTGGGTGTTAAGAGGTGGGGACCACCTGAGATAACCAGAATTTTGAATATATGGATGTGGACCACACAAACCCCTTTAATGAGAGAAAACCTCTATACTATTCCAAATTTAATTATGAAAATTAAATATGCTAATTAATGGTGCCACCACATTACATTAGTTATTCCAACTACGTTGTTCCACTCAATTAATTTTTGATAAACATAAATTAATAAGTTGTTGACTTTTCACATTTTGGGTGGAATTGGAGAAAAGGGTTGGAAAGACGAAAGCCTCTAGGGTGTTATTCTATCCAACGAAGAACATGTTCTCCAACGAAGAATGTGCTCCCCAATGAAAAATGCTCTCTTCAATAATGAACATCTTCAACGAACAAATCGAAGATCGAGGAAAGGTTGACGCCACCAACATTCGCCTATCACTTTTCAATGACTTCAAAAATCCTCTGAGGTAGGGGTGTGTTTTAAATTGAACAATGTAAATTTTCCCATAATATTGAATAACCCCATTGAGTCGCTTCCAACCACTCTATATGAGGATGCGGGCCAAAAAATCATGGCCCTACCCCTCTGTCTTTCTTCGTGATTGGTGTGTTCTTATTGATGGAAGAAGGAGGCTTTGTGCCACCGTGAAGAACCATGAGAGGCCAACTGAACCAGCTACCGGCGAACGCGCGGCCCATGACCACGCCACGTGGAGAGGCCGGGTGGCCATCTGACCAGCCGCATCAGACTGCCTTATTGTGTCCACCGCACCACACCGTGACCGCCCCTCCAGACTGTGGCCTCTACACCGCCTCACGCCGCCCCACGACCTCAGCAGCCCCCGCAGCATCCGCCTCTCACTGTACACCGTGCCTTCACGCACCGCCCCGCTGCCCCTATGGCCTCCGTTGCTCAGTGGCCCGACACCTCACATGACCCCAGCGACCTCCACCGCTCTGTGGCCCCACACCACACGCAGCCTCCGCAACCCCCATAGCCTCTTCCACTCCACATCCCCACGCCCCCTACGGCCTCCACGGCCCATGCAGCCTCTACCGCTCCAAGGAATCTGCCACACTGTTGCCCCTGAGGCCTCCACCACCCTGCTCCACCAGCGGTCTCCAAAAATACCCTTCTGCCCATCAGGCCACTCCTCAGGATGGGCCGCCTAGCGGGCAGGACTGCCCAGCGCGGCCTGGGCCGAGCCGGGTTGACCCAAACTTAGGTGACCTAGAACAGGTTAGGTCGGGTCGCTCTGAACGTGTCAGACCAGACCTAGACCTGTTTCGACCCTATACTCTCTTTTTCCCATAACTTTGGCACCAGAATTCTGTTTAACAAACCATCTACCGTTCCTGAAACACTAGAGAGAGGATGTACCTTGGGTATACCGCACTGGGGAGTATGATAAATTTGGGGAATGGTCGGGTTGGATCGAGCACGATTTCAATCAGGCCCTTCGGACTAAAAGGCTAATAACATATGGACCGCTCGTCCATTTGACACACCTTCTATTGTGTTGAGACCCTTAGGACATGGCAGTACATTGAGATACTTCTTCGTGGGACTTCGTGGATGTTGGATTATTGACCCGTGTCTTGTGAAGAGGATCCTCCCAGAGATGAGCAAGCATAGTGCGGGAACCCTATATCTTTTTGTGATGATGTACTAGGATACTTTGTGGGTCTGACGACGTATTGACAATGTACTCGGATCTTGTGTAGGTCTGCCAATGTACCAATGATGTACTAAGATTCTTTGTCGGTCTGATGACATATAGATGATTTACTAGGATCCTATGTCGGTTTGATGACGTACAAATGATGTACTAGGATCCTGTGTTGGTCTAACGACGTAAAAACGATGTACTTTAATCATGTGTGGGTCTGATGATGTACCAATGATGTACAAGGATCATGTTTGGGTCTGACAATGTACTAACGATGTACTACGATCATGTGTGGGTCTGACGACGTACTGAAGATGTACTAGGATCCTATCTGGTTCTGAAGATGTACTAGGATCCTGTGTGGGTCGGAAAAGGTACTAGTATCCTGTGTGGGGATGACGATATACTACCATCCATTGTGGGACTGATGATGATTTAAGATCATTCTTTGGTATACCTCTTAATAGAGTAAGATGATTTAGTAGTTTCATCTAATCATCTCTACTAATGTACCAAATTTATACCTGGTGCGAGGTGAGTCCATACCTATGTGGTACTTACCTTCATAGTATTCCTACCTTTTTGGAACATTTTAGCTTTCTGATTTTGGGTTGGACCCTGTATTTCCTCATTATTGAGTTGAGTATATTTGATAACATAGGTATATTTATTGGCATATAAATAAGTATGGTTGTCAGTTGATTTCTTGGATCATGATTTATACTTGGTGGATTTTGTGAGACCATGAGGGTCTCGGGGTCCCTACTAACTATTGTTATACTCACCCCTCCACGGGCTATGCCCGAACCTTGTTGTGTTTGCTGCAGACGACAAACAACGCTGATCAAGTTTGAGGGTACTAGGACTGGATGGTGCCTAGAAGTGGACCATACAGCGTGTTAGAAAGCAGAGGAGATGGGCGTACATGGAGTTCTGAGGAGTCGATATGTACCTACCCTTCAGGTAGAGACCTAGGAGGATGACCCAATAGATGACGTTCACTTTCTTCTGTTGTATTGAATTTCAGTTTTACTTGTACCTTTACTGCTGGGATTGAATTTCGGCCCCTCTTACTTTTAGCACTCTTTTTTCTATATAGTTTACTTGGGTTCGTATCTTGTTGTGTGATTGGTTGCGTGTGTTTACATGATATAAAGGAAATACCTTCCTGTTTTTAGGGAAAACGACTTTCGGTGCTAGTCGCCAGCCCCTGGCCTATGGAAGGCAGGCTTGGGGTAATCACGACATGGGCCCGGGGGGACGGGTCATGACAAGAAGTTTCCCAACCTATTCACTACATCGCTCCTTAGACAACCCCATTAACAGATTATGAAGCCACATGTTGATATCAAACTCCAACCTAAATTGGCCTCCAACATACTCCCACAATCTCATATCAGAGGTGCACTCCACAAATAAATGTTTTGAACTATCATTAGCACCCATGCATAAATGACAAGATGAAGAAAACTGGAAACCAGCCCGCATGGGCTAATCCTAGATATGCACCCTGTTTTTTTTTTTCAAATTCTCTTAATCTACATGAAATTATGAAGGCTTGATAAATGATGTCTGAAATTTCAAAATCCAGGATGGTGCACGACATGGCCCTCCACAGACCATCTGGTAATAATCCATTCTGTTTAACTGCCTATTTCAATTATGATGCAATATCACTGTGTCACAGTCCATAAAATAATAATTTGGACTTATAGTTGATATTCATATGGAAAAATGATGCCTGAACAATGAATTTATGAATGAAAATAATCAATGGTTAAATGACTAGTTCCAAGAGGCACAACTATGTTGTCCTGTAGAGGCCTCTCAAGACATGTCGTGCACCAGCAGTTAAGATGAGAGTCCCTACAAACCATCCATTTAATGTCATGACTGAGTCACATAATTGAGTGCATGAGGACTATCTAGAGAGATGATGCAAGATAGTATTTGTAACCATTATGTATCCTTCCTTTGAATATGTATGTTAACAAAACACTTGACAGATCCTTATAAATTAGACCCCATGTGAATTTCCTAAGGAGACTATCATTAATAGTCTGGAGGTCCTTTACTGTAAGACCTCCTAGTTCAAACAACTGGATACATTCTATCATGGAAACAATGAAAATTTTCCTCTCATGGGCTGACACCATCCAAATGAAGTTTCATATCATTCTTTGGGTCACTTTGATGAGGCCCCTTGTCCATCGATAAATAGGGAAGGAGTAAAAAAACATAGAGGTAATCTTTGAGTTTACAATGCATACCCTCCCAATCGTGGACATCAACTTCCATTTCCATCTAGCATGTTGATTCACAATTATTGAGGATATTCCTTCCAAATGAGGCCTCTTCAAATTTCCAAAAAACAAGGGGACCCCTATATAATCAATGATTAGACATCCATTTTTGACACCACGACATCTTAATATCATATTATCCTTACCAGTCATTACTCCATTACCAAATTCAATAGAAGACTTGTCCCTATTAATTTCTTGAGTCGCCACCTCTTCATAGTGATCAAAAAGTGAATTGATGGAAGAAATGGTTATCCATGAATATTTCCTAAGAAATAGAATTTCATCATCATAAAACAACTGAGATAGAGAAATGTCATTCCTTTCGGCCTTGATTTTCTTATAAATCCAATTTGAGCATGCTCATTAATGCATCAGCTGAGACAATCTTCAGTAATTGCAAATATAAGGCTAGAGGGACGGTCACTATGATGCACACCCCTGGTGCATGGAAAAAATCCTCTAGGTGTTCCATTAATGAGAATGGATAGCCTTGATGAACAATATATTGTATTAATGGGTATTTCTACTTTGATGTAGTTCATTTCCTAAATGATGTACTCCAAACTAACCGATGAATGTTTCACAGTCAAACACATTTCATTAATGTATTATTATAATATAATAAAAGTATAGGTATCAATAACATAAGAATATGAATATTTATATTGTGTAGAATTCATTAATATATTTTATTCTTATTTTTTTTACATTTTAAATTAATTTTATTTTGATAAAATAAAATAAAAACCTGTTTTTTTATAATATTTAAATTCAATCACTGAATTTATTTTAAAGAAACGATTATTTTTGACATTAACATTATTTTGATAAATTATTACTTTCATTGAGTAATTTTTATTAAATAAAAATAATCATTTTTTATGAAATTAAATGAAATTTTTATTTGAGATTCAAAAAACATATTATAAAAAAACCAACATTAGTGACAAAATGTTGATTCGTATTCTAAAAGTAAAATTTCAAATATTTGGAATTATATATATATGTTGTTGATTTTTTTATGGAATCAAATTTAATAAATGTGAATATTTTTGTTTTTTAAATTTCTTTCTAGACATTAGAAATTTTGAGTAAAAAAGTAATATTGTTTCAATATACATAGCGTATTATGAAATAATAATGTGCCAAAAATAATGTAAAAAATTTATCAATGTGTGTATTGGAAGAAATATATATTTCCACATTAGAATAATGTAATTTTATATTAATTTTAATAAATTTATAAGCCATTATGAATCTTCGAAACATATAACATATTTTCAGGTTTTAAAATTATTTCATTAACGATATTACTCACTTAAACATCACTAAGGATAGTATTTAAATATTTTCATCCCATGAAATAATTATATAATTAACATGAATCATCTTCTAAATATATCATGGTAAAATGAAATGGGAGAATTTTTTTAATTTCATTATTATATACTGTCTATGACCCATGTGTGATAAATAATAGTGAAATCCCCACTAATTTTCTATATAAACCAATCAAGGATCAATTATCATCACTCAAAAACCTCGTATCAGATCCTTAATCTTCTATCTCCTATATATAATCCTCATAATGTTACCCAAATCTCTCAAGAAGCCTTATCTAGGAAATTTGAATCATTATTTCCTGGTAAGGGATCCTCTTATTCCACTCTTTATTCAAGTCTCTCGGTAATATTTTTCCTTATATCCCTAATCACTAATATGGGGATTTAAACATCCATATCAACAATAAAGTCCATTTAATTTGAAACTGAAGAGACATATTTTTCCACACACTAACCCCTTTAATGAAAACATATACAACCCATTACATTTTCATTATTACCCTTTTATTTCTCGATCCCAAACAAATTTGTAGTGAACAACATTACCATTTCTTATTATAGTTGTTAACCATTATGCACAAATATTTATTTGATTTGGTTACATATATGAATGTATTATAGACTACATTATATTAAGATAATATGTGATGATAAATGAATCCATGATGTACGATCTATGTGGAACAATTAGGCATTTGAATGAGATGAATGTGATGGGTTTAACTAGAATTATAGATCACTCCAAAGAATTGGATAATTATTTAGTATTATGATATATCCTAAAATGTATAACGTAGAAAAAAATAATGTATTTTTTACCACCTATATTTATTAATAATTATCATTGAATTATGTTTATGAAGTCATGTTTTATGATGTTGTCTCCTTTCCTATGTTTCCTTTGCATTGTCATTATATATAATCCCTCATTGTTCATGTTTTTTATTATTAAAATTTGTATTTCATATTGATATGAATATTTTATAACATGTAATAGTAAATCATGTTATTCATTTTCTATTACCTTGTATGTTCATTATAGACCACTAATTTCTTATCTATATCACCAGGATATGCCATGAAATTTTAAGAATGATGCAATATTATGAGCATATGAAGGAAGATTTTAGAAATGATGTAGTATCCCATTTTCATGATATTATTCTCATTACCTAATTACAAAAGTAAATATACATATAAATATTTTTTGTTATATAATGTTTAATCATATTTTTTAAATCAAGAGTTAATGCTTAATAAATAACAGGATTTCATTAGTTGGTATGAAGGGAATGTTTCTTATTTTTTGGATTATAATTATATAATTCAAGAAAGACTCATTTGGTTAAGACATTACATAAGATGGAATAAATGAATTTTGATGAGTCATATATCAAGTGGTTTCAAATAAAATACTATTGTGTCTTGATAATACATGTGTTTGTTGCACTAGAACATATGTACATAGGAGTAAAACTTCAAAACATTGTGTTGAGAAGAAATCTACTAGGAACGGGTGCATGAAAATAGACATTTCAAATCACTTGGCTTGAAAATCCTGAGGGATATTCTTTGGTGAATTCCAAATTTTATTATGAACCATTATTGACGTAAAATAATTCCCATTAAATTATATAATTACAACAGATCACGTATAACATAAACTAAATCCTATAAATTATTGTGATAATTAAATACATGTCATTTGGAGGGTTACCCTTTAGTGATATTGTATTCTCATTTATGTGTTCAATAGTTTAAAAAGGCTAATCCAAAACATTCCCATTTTTCTATCTAATGAATGGAACTAGGTCGAACCCTGTGAACAACTAATGTAAAGGGAAATGTGGTGAATTCACAAATGAGATTACCAATCTAATAGGGGAAATTATATCTAAAATTTTGGTTATAATCTCTCATATGACTCATGTTATGAATAGAATCCTAGATATGGATGATCACCCAAATCATATTAAGAAAGAACAAGATACAATGAATAAATTAATTTGATAATGCACTCCAACTATCAAATAATCATATAATGCCCCAATTAGAGAACAATAGAACGACACTATATAAATGATTTTATGAACCATTCTATGTTCCATGAATAATAATGTTATACAATTTGATTATCATGCTGAGGGATAAGCTGATCAGTAGTGGACTTTTATAATGATTATGAAGCATTATGTATTCATTGATGTGATATGGTGGGAGGAATTATGTAATTTTTTTGAAAATATATTCCTTATACTACTCAATATAAAATTAATGGGGATATTCATCCCCCCTTAAAAATTATGATGAATATATCATGGAGTATAGGGAATAATCTACAAGTCTTTCATTAAAAGCCATAGGATTTGACGTTACCCAATTATTTCATGTTTTAATGCTTTTTTGGGGCTCAAATCATATTCTAATAAAAAACAATTATTCAAGTCATTGTTATCTATTGAAAAATTTCCTGATGTACTATCAATGCCTTTAGAGAGACCATATTATATCAAGCATATCATGTGGACAATATATTGAAAGTACAGTTTAATTCCAATAATATATATTTGTAACAATGTGTTTGAATTATATTTCATCATCTACTAATCAAATTTACAGAAATATTCAGCCTGAATATATCCTAACAAGTCTGAAAAAATTCTACTGGTGTGGGAAGGAAGGAATCCTATCATGATATTTCATTTGTAGAATCCTACAATGTGATGATGGTAGGGAATCATCATGTCAAAACATAGTCATTTCACAATTTTTTCAAAATACTAAAAAGTGAATCAATAAAACCAATGTAATATGTTATGTGTTTTAAGATACATCAAACAATATTCGTGGTATTAAGTTTGATTTTATTCTATCAAAAATGACTCAGTGGATCCCTATAATATATTTTTGAAAGGAAATCAAGTAATTCAATTAAGACAGTGAATGTTATTTTCTATTCTTTTTATATTCAATTCATATAATCTTAAATGTTTCTAATATGTATTCATTAACCACAAAAAAATTGTATAAGTTTCATGGAAGGTTAAAATAGAAAATGGAATAATTTTTTCATCATAATTTTATAACCCCACCACTAGAATTTCATAATTTATCATAATAATTATGCTTGTGTTACTGAAATTATTGAAATTAATGAAATCCTTCATATGTATTGACATTCCGTATATAGTGACAAAATAAGTCTTAATGAGAATGCTACCACAATCAGTATCATGAATCATCCCCGATCCGTTACAAGTGAAAGGAGGAGGATGAATCTTCTTTAGCACCAAATTATCAAACATTGATTCTATTTCTGTAAGAGAAAGTGTATCTGGGTCCAATAATAATTTATAGGTTAAATATCATCTGTAATGACCCCGACACTAGTAAACTAGATCTATTGCCTTATATTAATACATCAGTATTGTGAATGATATATCACATGACAAAATAATTAATTGTTTATTAGAATTGGATAAGAAGATACAAATATAAATATTACATTACAAATTTCAATGAGATATTAAATAGTTACTTTATTGAGAATTTTATTATTATCATAGCCTATCCCTACATGTGAGTCCTTATATTAACCATGGAATCTGAATGAAAAATAAAACATAAGAATGGTGTGATAATAGATTCTGGGTAAGGTTAAATAATATAGTGGAGGATATACAAATAAAAAATAATATGAAGTTAATATGTAACAATAAATTTCATTAAATCAATAACATGCATATAATATGGTAGGAATAACAGATAATCAAATCATTCCATATTAAACATCATATGAGAATGAAACGTAACCTTTGATATTAGACTAATAATATAATCACATGGATTATCCATAAATAATTTTATTATGATAGATTTAAAATTCATGACGTCAAAAAAGTACCGTCAAGGATTCAACGAAGACACCATACATAATTCTGTATGATATCTGCTAATAACCAATCTAATTTGACTAATGAGACATACCGAGTCATCGAGGGGCTACATAGGGACCCTCTCTAAAATTACTATGCCCAATTCATTATGTATACAAAATGGGTGAAACATTATTATCATACACATTCATATTTAATCTACAATAAAAAATTAAATAATAACCACAAACAACAAACATAAGCCTAAACTATCCAAATTAATATATATATATATATATATATAATGTTATCAAGAATGTAAACCACTATTAAAAGTAATCATAAACCATTCAATAATATATTTACGATGGAAACAGATGTTATAAATCTCATTTAAGAATAAGATTCAATAGATATTATTGAAATAGATTAAAATAATCTAATAAATTAATTGATAAATTCTGGATAGAAATAACATTTTTTATATAAGCATTATTCTAAAAAATGAATTATATTTGTCATAAAAATTACATTGTAAACATATATATCTGTAAAAATAAAATTAAATGAAATTTTATTTTAAAAATATCAATTAATAATTCCTACCAAAATTTCATAGTTTAAGTGTAAATATGAAAAACACAATTTATGAATCATTAGAAATGGGAAACCTTATTAATATTTAAGGGAAAATATAAAAGAATATTTAAAGAGTAAAAAAGAATATTTGTTCTAATTAAACCAATAATGAACTAAAAACTTTTTTGATGATAAACAGTGATGATATAAAACTATTATGAGCTTAAAATAGATTATGTTTTGTCCTTCAAAATGTGTATGAAATTATAATGTTCACATTAATCGGTCATTTTTATCAAGATTGTTTGAATATAGACCAATATAATACATTTATTTCCCCCAATAAAATTTTTTCTAGAACCAAATATTTTGAAAATTAAAACATGATTTATTAGTATTACATAAAAATAATTAAGAATTGCATTTGGGTAAATTGAGACAAAACATATCCTGAATGAAAAGTGATTGTTAGGTTTGAAACTGTTTCATTATGACCGAATTTGTTCTTCAATTTTACTAATAATGATGGATAATTAAATTAGATTCATTAATAAATTATTAATATCATCTTAATTGTTTTTTACTTATTATAATTTTATTATATTTTTTATAGAATTTTGATAAGTTATGGAATTTAATTTCATCATTATTTAGTGATTGTTACCTTGTTTTTTATGACTGGTTCATTTGAAACATGTATGAAAGTTCATGTAAAAATGGATTAGTTAACCAAAATTGAAAGTATATGTTATTAATGAAGATTATGATAATGTAATTGTCTTATATATAATTTTTTATATGAAATGAATATTCTAATAGATAACATGTTAGAGATAAAAGGTTTTATTTTTTTTTTAACATCACAATCATTTTTTGTCTTAATAATTAATATTACTTATGTATAATTAGTATAGAACACAAAATGTTTTTAAATATAAGATTTAAAATCTATATTATCCAATTTAATAGAGTTATTACCATCATTGAAGGTGGTATTATAAAATGAAAAAACAACATCTATGAAGATGTTAAATCGACACCTCACAGACGATGTTTTAACGTTTAGAACAAAATGAGAAGAGTGCATAATTGATTGGTTATATACCATTAACAAACTATAATAATTGTATATATAGTATTATATAGTTATCATTATTTTTTGGATATCTGAGGTAAGAAACAGATAATTTTAAAAATGAAAAAAGTACAAAATAGAATTTTTCTTGTTGAATTTTTCTCCTTGAGTGTATCTATAAGGAATATTTAAATTGGATTTTGGGTGATACCATCAAGAACAAAACATGGGTTAGAGGATTGGCGAATATATTGGGATAAATTTGTAAAAGCATAAATTCTTTTTAAATTAAATGAGAAGATTTGGTGGGAGAGGTATTTATAACGGAGGATAAGGGTGTTTTTTTATTAATTTTATAATTTGATTGTTATTTAAGATAATCACCATCATAAGTATTGAGATTTCTAACTAAATAAAGTACATTGGGTATGCTAGTGAGAAAAAATGGGTTCTTAAATCAAAAATGATGTTATAATTAATTTATTTGGATTAAAGTGTAAAATATTTTAAATTATCATTTTCCACAAGTAACAACAAAATCATCCATTTTATAAAAATCCAAAAAAAACACACCCTATCAATTTCTGTGATGTGTAAATTTAGAAAATTAACTAATTTTGAAAGCAATTTTATAAATATTATATATTTATTTCTTAATTAAAATCATTATAAAATTTATTAGAACTAAATTTTGTAACAATTTAAAAAAATAATTATATTCTATTAAAATTTTCTTATAATAATATGAAAACAAAATATTAATATAGGAATATTTTTTTTGAAAATAAATTTTCATTAAAATAAAAAAATATTTATAAATTCATGAAAATATATTTTTATCGACAAATTAGACACAATTAATTTATAATTTTTAAATAATTTATTTACATATTACATTATATAAATACATTTTATTTTATTTCGTATAAACTAAAATTTTATGTAATCATTCCAAGGGAATGTTACAATTTTATTTTTTATATGACTATTCTTAATGGTCACATTTCTATTCATATGGTTGGGTTAATATTTTATATTCCATCGTTCTAAACAAGGTTTTGGGTACGGCATATGATATTGATGATGTTAACGATTCATACCAGAAAATACAAGGGTGTTACATTCTACCCTCTATAAAAATAATTTACTCAAAATTTCATGAATGGAACCTCATAAAAATATTTATGTAGTTATTACTCATAATTTTCTCTCATTACCTCATTGCCTCTTCAATTTTAGGATTTTTCATTATTTACATATCTAGTCAAGTCATCTGATTTATGAATAGTTATTATTTAGTGTCAAGAATTGAGATAGGATATTTTTAATAAGAAAAATAAGAATTCAATTATATTCCTTTAGAAGTTAGAAAATTCATTGGGTCTTTTATATACTTTAAAAACAATGATATTATGAACAAATCATGTACTATAGAAAGGCTAAGTGGCATTTCCAAATGATAAAACACAACTTCAATTCTTTCAATAATTTCAAGTGCTTTAATGTACCTAGGGTTTAGTTTCCCTTTCTTATTAAACCATATAAAACACCTAAATATATATACCTTAATAAATACATGATCTCCAACTTAAAACAAATAGTATTTCACCATGTTATCATCACAACATTACTTTCTATGATGAGCTCTATTGATATGGGTATAAAAAGTTTCAAACTTTTATCTCGATTTATACACATGTTCTGATCCTACAAGAATCCATTAAACATATTCAGCCAAACATGTTTGTGTACATCATCTCTTTCCATATAAAAACTCATATGGTACTGTTTGATTACATTAATTGAAAATATAATTATAGAAAAAATTTACCAAAAGCAAATAATGTTACCACATTCCATTAATATAATGTGAATATGACCTCAACATGTTTCTTATGGTATATATCATCTATTTAAAATGTAAATTATATAATCAAATTAAAATCAGTATCCAAATAATTATGACAAAATTTCTATAATTTCAATGTAAATCATGTATAACTATTATACACAATTGAAATTGGTTTTTCCAAGATGTCTCTTAACATCATTTATATATAGGCATATAGGGATATCCATTAGAAAATACTCTCTTATTTTGAGTAGATGTTATTATTTTTTATATTGGTCAACCCTTTTTCTCATTTAATTATGATATGTTGGATTATCTCGTAACCATGTCCAAAACCAATGTAATGTAATCCCATTACAATATCCTTATACATATAATGCATGTGACACTTCTATGTCTGTGAGATTCATACTTCACCTATTGAAAAAATAGATAACAAGATATATAATATAAAAATTCATAATTCTTATTGTCCAATAAAAATGTTCGTTCAAATATATATAAATCGTACTTATAACAGGTTGTATTTTAAAAGGTGATTTTTTGCTTCATCAAATTAATCTGTTTTATCATAGGGTTTGACGTAACGTGGGGGTATGTTCTAAAATTTTAGGACTCATTCATATTTCACAAAATTTTCCAACATCCCACCTTTCCCAAATATAATTTTATTTTGAAAATTATTATCATTAGGAAAATAAAAATTTTTCTTTTTAAATAATTATTGTCTAGAAACCATTTGAAAAATTAATCATGTTTCAACTTCGATGATAATTACTATTTCCAACATTACAATATACATGTACATAGGATCACAATTAATCATAATTATTTTATTCAACCATTATTTGTCTTGATCAATGCATCTTATACCTTAGTTTTCCTATCCAAGTTGTAGTTTAGTGATAAATCATAATCCCTCTGTAGTTAGATCCATCACCTTTAACACATTTTTAGTTATTAAATTCATAAGACATAATTCGAACTATTGCGATATATATATATATCTCAAATATTTCAACCTAGTGAATGTGTCTCCATATCATTAATGAAAGGATTAGAGCCGCTAACTCAATATCATGAATTCGATAGTTGTTTTCATGAGTTTTTAATCGACTTGATGAATTGGTAACAACTTGATTATTCTGCATGAGGAAAGAACCCTATCATTTTATTTATATATGAAAATAAATCATAAATCCACCATTTTGGATGGTTAAGTCATGATATAATATTTCACCAATCTCATATTCAATTATTCAAATATTTCATCACCTTATTTTGTCCATATAAAAATCACCAATTAACCTTCAATCATGGTCAATGAGTCAAAGAATCAGGAATTTTTTAAAATTTAACAATTATAGTAACCTACTAAAAAATAAATCTACATACCATAGATATATTTTTATGTATATAAAATTCTAGTAATACGATTGTATTTACATGATTAGCTGATTTTAGATCATTGGATATTATATTTCCAATATAAGAAACTATTTGAATCTAGAATTAACACTTTTAAAAATAAAATATGAATATTTTCTTCTAAGAGTCCCAATAATAATCATTATGTGCTTCTCAGTGTCCTCATATCATTTGGAGTACACCATAATACCATCAATAAATACCTACTCCAAATTATCAACATATTCCTTCAATAATTTAATAATTAGATACATAATAATGGAGGGTTTATTAGGTAGTCCTTTTTTCATTTCTATAAACACTTATTGTCCATACAATAATCAAAATAATGTCTTCGAAATGTTTTCCTTCTTCACATATAATTGATGATATCCAGAAAGGAGATCAATATTTGAAAAATATTGAGCTCCATAATGTTGGTAAAAGATGTCATCAAAATTAAGCAGAGGATACTTGATCATTATTGTAATTTCATTAGTCACCCTATAGGAAACACATAGCCTCATAGAATAGTATTTTTAATTAACAAATATACTAGGTTCTCCACATCTTGAAATAGAATGGTGTAAAAATACAATATAAATAAATTACGATTATTGCCCATTAACTCCAATAACTCTATCATAACAATTTTATTTGGAGTATTTGTTATTGGTTTTGCATCAAGGATTAAATTGATAAAAAATAAAATTTTTCGAATTTAAGTATGTTCATGTAAATCCTATGGAAACACATCAATGTATTCATCTATTATAAGTACATCCTCAATTGGACAAACAAGTTTTTAATAATTAGGTTTTATATTATCTTCTTCTATAATAATTTCATTTACAAGATCTACTAAAGGTGGATATTTATTAAAATCATACAGTCAATTGTTCCCTCTACTAATTATAAATTATATACCTTCATCTTGTATCATAATTTCATTCTATTTGTAAAATATTTTAGTATTATACTTTGAAACAAAATCCATATAGAATATTTTATCAAAATTAACTATTGGTATGATAATATAAATAGTAATAGGAATATTTTTATGTATCATAATTAAAACTACATTACAAATCATTGTTGCTGAAAGGCATCCACTATGACTTTTTACCAACGAACCCATCATTATTGTGAATTCAAAATAGAGTATTTTCTAAATACAATTAAATAAATAATTTAATATGATGAGCTATAATGAAGTAAATATATATATAATTTTAAAAACATGATTAATGTACTTTCCACCACTTCATAAGATTCTTAAAACATAGCTATTTGGAAGCAAAATAATAGAATTGTTATCCAACTCCTTTCTTGGAAAATATCCCTTAACATCTCAGATATTCATGCACATAGTGTTCATTCCCATTATAGTAGAACCAAGTCACATTTTTGACCACTTTCTTTCCCTTCCATTTATGGAACTAGAGGAATTTTTAAATTAATAGGAAACAAACATCATTTCCCAATAGGTTTCATCACTTATTTTTCCTTCCTCAGTTATTGGAGGTTGGAAATTCCATTATTCCCTTCTTACATTTTCATTATGTCCTTTTCCAATGTCGTCAAAATCCATCTTATGGTATTTCTTCCCTTCGAAGCCTTATGTAATGGAATGTCAAATATACATATTGGTAGTGTATTATATTATATCCTCATATGATGAAAATATTTGGGAGATTAGTTCACGTCAAATATTTGATTTAATACGATAAAAGGAACAATGTTTTGAGTAATCCACAATGTGATCTCCCAGAATATAGTATCCCAAAATCCTTAGTATGAAGACTACCACTCCATACTGTGGGTCATGAGTAGAGTAGTTCTTATTGTCAGGTCACAACAACCTTGACCCATATGAGATAACTTCATATTGCTGCATCAACTTAAAATTGAGGCTAGATCACGAGGCATCAGAATACATGATGATGTCTACGCCATCCTTCAGTAGTTACAACATTATAGAACTCATCATCATCGGCCTCATATACTCAAAAACCATATAAATCTACACATCCCCTATTATTTACTACCCTTTATGGTTCTTGGACAATAATGGGTTGTGAATCTGGACAATTATACTATAATCCCCTTGTAGTACCTTTCTAAGCCATGGAATCTCCAATCATCTGACACAATATTGGGTGGATCCCAAAAAAATGACTAGTTTTATCTCTATTGAATACATGTCTAATCATTATTCTGAAATTGAATTCGACTAATGTGAACCTTGTGTATCTAGAATTGTCACATTAATGCTTTATGTAAATATAGTTCTCTTGATGAAAAAATATGACCGTTCACAAGTTCCATGGATGCTCCTTCTTTAATTAAGATTAGATTAGTATGTATTCGAGGAAGAAAATGATTAACTGACCCTATTATGATTAGAAAACATAGTTCGTCCAATTTATAATGAATTTGGGGTAACATTTATCACAAAACAACTTCACTAGGAACTCAATGTATCTATATTAAAATATAAATGCTATATATTTAATGACATCCTCATAAAATGTCCACTGGTGGTAGCCGGATAAGATATCAATATTCAAAAAATACTTCATG
This sequence comes from Viscum album, assembly GCA_963277665.1. Lineage (NCBI taxonomy): Eukaryota > Viridiplantae > Streptophyta > Magnoliopsida > Santalales > Viscaceae > Viscum > Viscum album. The sequence continues at coordinate 1,135,579,307 of OY728150.1, read as the reverse complement.
CCTCTAAACTAATATGACTTCAAATATCCAAAAGGGGTAAATTTCTGTTATCTTTGATCGGTTCATACAACGATAATCTATGTAATTTTGTAAGCTCTCATCCACCTTTTTTCACAACGAACACTAAAACTAGCCAGAGGGAAATGGGTACGATGAAAACATTCTCACAAAGGTCCTCTAAATACAACTGTAGCTCTTGTAGATTAATCAATTTCATTTTACATTCAAAAAATGATATCAGGATGGTCCCATTATGAATTACAAGGGAGTAAAATGTAATTTTTATTAACCTTCCCATGTACACATCCACTTTCATCGCACCATATTGAAGCTTCAAATTCTATTGGATACAAATTGAATGTACATAGCAGGGGTAGAAATCCTATCAAAATTGATTCATTAATCCATCATATGATATTGTCAAATCAACATTCATTGGTGTTTCCAGGCTTTGCTAGCACTCAAATATTCTTGGAAAATGGTTCTCTGCCAGCGCGCCCACATGATCCATTAGGGAATGAACATGAATTAGGAAGTGGTCCAATAAATCCAGCCTATCATATGCTGCATAAGAATCTATATCCCCATAGAACATCAGTTGTCTATCATGTTGTAACTTTCGAAGTGATATAATCCTACACACATCCACATTAATCTATGTTGGGATGATATTCTTCTCAGTTGGTGGGGGTGATGCTACATAACTACCAAGGGAAAGGGGCTTGAAGGATTGAAAAAAATGAGCCCTTTTCACTCATATGGTCACCATCATGAACTAGTGAGTGATATCATAGTTTGATGTCACTATTGAGGAAACCCAAAAAAATCAAGGAGTATTACAGTCATAATAGGATATATATATATATATATATATATATGTATGTATGTATAACATCAATGGGGAGTTTAACCAGGAATGAAACCCATCAAATCAATGTTATATGATACTTGTTGTATTGTTCCATGAAAAAAATGTATCTTTATGCAGAGTTGAAAAATGTGTAATTAATATTATAGTGAATGGTTATGTCAGCTACCAACATAATCAAATGTTTACCTAGAATGAGAGCCACAATTGAGACACATTGAAACTGTTTTCCTAAACACAACTAATTCCTTTTAAGGGCATGATCCCAAATAACATATCAAGTAATTCAATTACTCTGATACCAACTTGTCATGGCCCAACCATTGATGGAGAAAGAGAAAAAACTACACCAATCCTACCTCTATCAATTAGGTGGTGGTCACAAGTGGTAAAGGAACAACTAATCTCTATGTGGCCATTAAATATGAACATGTACAAACACAAAATTCCAACTAAATGAAATTGTGAAGAGGGTGAAAGTAAAATTTGAAACACCACTATAAAGTAAACCACACATGCATGAACCATTCGATTGTAAAAAAATTTGGAACTTTAAACATAATGGTAAATAGGGAAAAAAAACATGTCCAAATAGAAATATGTACCACCCTAAAGAAATTGGAAATGAAAATAGCTAAAATAGATCCTTGATATGGGATCCAATGTTAATTACTTTTTACATTTTCCAAGAACCCTATATTTATAAATACCCTTAAAGTCACATTCAACATGTTTTTCTTGTACAAAAGAAATGATACAATTGAGAAAATACCATTCCGACCTGATTATATAAAAAAAATAGTATAATTACATCAAAGGGTGAAGGGGGAGTAGTAAAAAATTCAAAAAACATAATTGATATAATATGGGATATTGAAAGAGATGAGGTCAAACCAAATGATAATGAAATAAATCCTTTCATAGAACAAGAGTATATATCTAGTGATTCGATGAATTACCCGTAAATCCTACCACACCTATTGCTGAATAGTGGACTCATTCAACCACAATATAATAGAAATGGATATAATGTGGAATACCACATGAATCATTTCCTCCCCTTGAAGGAGATTATCCAAATTCATGGAGTAAATCATAAATAAAGAAAATATATGTAATCATTAAAATAATCCCTAATAAGACAGTAATGATATCTCCAACTCATAGTCTATACGAATAATTTGAGTTGTCATCATTTCCAAAATATGTCCATCAATGATGCCTAACATCAAACACATCTGCACCAAAAACCCTGGTCTAAGGGAGTCAATCAGCATACCTTGATACAATATACATTTTTTATAATAAAATTCAAACACATATTTTGTTCAATTCATATGAACACATCTTGGTGGGGATAACAACTCTATTCATTAAGATTCCAATTCCACATCAAACCAACGTATTTTCAATTTTCCTAACAGTCTAGGGGACATAAATTCATGTTAAGTATTCCATGACCTTGTATGATAGGAGGGTTCTAATCTAATAGTCACTAAGGAACTACAATAGTTGGTGAAACTAGTTTTTATTTCTAGTGAAGGACATTGCGGAACCTCACTCAATATTTTTAGTAGAGGGTAATATGAAATAGTCAAGTAACTCCACTGCCCAACCTAACTAAAGGGTGACTCAAAATGATCATCGAGGAACCCGACTACCTAACCCTACAGGAGGGAAAGCCCATAACATCGAAAAAAACCACCTAACAAAATTGATGGAGGGTAACTCCCAAATATTATTAGGTAACACCATTACACAACCCCTCTAGAGTGTAATACAAGTAAGAGTGTTGTCCTCAGGGAACTCCACATACCAAGCCTGTTGGATGGTTATGTGTAGAAATCACTGATGATTCTCTACGATTTCCTCTGGCATTGCATTTCACATCATCCCCTTCCACACCTAGAACATTTCACAACATATCTTCAAAGACATATCCAAGGGAGATATTGTGTTCTATATAGATAAATAATAATGATATTTCACTCACAGGCCAAATTCTGAGTCCAAATAAAGAAGATATGGAACCTAGAAGTTTTTTTAAAAAAATTGTTCACATAATTTTAGGTACTAAACATTACATATAGTCCCTCTTTGCTTCATGGTCATGTCCTCAACATCAAAAGGCTTGTGGGACATGTCACACTACATTGAGGGTATAGGAACTAGAAGTCATGTATCGACCAATATCTCAATGAACAGACAAGGCTCATAATTTTTATGATGGGAAAAACATAATTTCAATGATATGACTCCAATAATACACCATTCTGTTCAAATAGGGCACACTTTTGTGATCATCATAGAAAATTTCTTGAGATATTCAATTCACAAGGCACAGTTGGATACCTAGTGAAAAAGTCACACTTCATCGCATCATGCTCAAATAGAGCCTCTTGGGCCCATGTTATAAGTCCAAATTAAATAGAAGAAAATATTATTGAAGCATCCCTGTAAATTTTCATATCCCAAAATCAATGATGGTTAATCATTTAGTCATCGTAAGAGGGAGATAGGTTGGTTACAATATTCCCTAATAATACGAATTTTATTATTAATGGGGTTTTCATTGTCCTGAAGAATGAGTCAAAAAATTGTATCCAACATAATTAATAAAATGAAATTAAAAATTATAGGATCATGTTTTTTAAAGATTATTCATTAAATAGATGCCTCAATAAAATGATATAATAAATATAAGATAATTTATCAATGATTTATATCCCATTTCCTAAATATCATATCTTGTATCTTATATCTTATATATCATATCATGTATCTTGTATATTATATATCATATCCTATATCATATATCATATATATCATAACTCATTACATATATCTCATATCTACAGATCGAGAATCTGTATACTACAACGATTCTATATCATTACTTCCCCCGCCAAACCGCTGTCACATCGTCGATCCACCGCAAATTTGGGGGGCCAATTATTTCAAGTTCCGCCTATCAATATTGATTTGGGACCATGGGATTATATCTAGAAATGAATGTATTTAATAATGGATAAAATAACCATAAAAAAGTTATAAACATCACCGACCATGTGTTCTGAGACGAATATCAAGAAGGGGACACAAGGTTATGGATATTTATTGAACAATATGAAATCTAGTACTAAGTTCATGAAAATCCCATGATAGGATGCATATAGAATAAGGAATAAATATATCATCAGTATTTTACTCCAAATAAAAAAAACATAAATTTGATTCCAACATCAGTTTTTGATTGATCGTTGGTGAAGAACAGACTCGTCTAATGAATGGATGATGTTGATGCATTTGTTGTGTCCTGATCTGATCAGATCAAATGTTCGATCATTGTTCAATCTAAATTATCTAAAGGGAGGATGGAGATAACATCATCAGTTGTGGAAGAATAATGGACCAACCATATTTAATTCCCCCTTGGAATATATTAAAAAACACCATTTTAGGTAAAATGAATTTAATTTATTTATACAACTTATAATATTAACCGACTCAATAGGCAACCAGTGAGAGATGGGTCCAAACGTCCATAAAAACGTATTTCATGTTACGCCTATAGTAAAACACACATTCCCAAATCAATTATGGTCTCTAATTTCTTAACAACTCATCTGTTTAATATAAATCCCATTTTTATAGAGGTATCATTCATGGCCAATATAAAATTTATTTAAAAATATTATTATATAAATTCAATGACCATTGGGCCTCAGAATAGAATGTTGTCTTAGCACATAGATATATAAATATATATTGAAATATTTTAACGACTTTGAAGGAAAAAACCAGGTATCCATATCCCACTACTTCAGTTACTATTCTTTTGATACACTATCTACAAATGGTACCCTATATTTTTACTCATTCACATTAACTTCCATCCCCATTATATTGAGTGTTTCTTTCACTATCATATTTTCAATAATTATTATTACCGATTAAAATGGTGTATAAAAGATATCATCACGTAATCCATGTGTCCCCTACATTAATTGATACACAAGATCATGTGTTTCGGGTCTTCCATAATTCGATCGTTAGACCCTAGTAAGATGAAAAATAGTCAAAAATTATGAAACCAAAATGTTAGTCAATGATTCCCTGAATTAGTTTCCATGATAAAACATTGAATAAGGATGAACCTAGCATGATAAATTATAGTTTTTCACTATTTATGAAATGTTTAAACCCATGATCAAGGAATGATAACTGATTATTCAAAATCTTAACCTCTTAAAAACTAATGGAACATTCACTAATGTCTTATGACTAATATTTGAGAAAAATGATGTACCCTGACCCTATGTAAAAGAATGAAAAATATAAATATCCTTAAGTAAACCAAAAATGAAACTGGGTAAAGAAGACAATTATTACAAATTAGATTAACTATAATAAATTATAACATATAAAAAATGAATTATAATATGGGAAATATTATTTTCTAGATGTTTTCCTCGTTATAAAAATTTATCTGGAGGATGATTCTTACATTCCAAACAAAATTATCATGAAACCACATGACAACACATGAAACATGCTCGAGAAAACACCTAAATGATGTTTGTTTTCCAATAATTTCCTGTTCAATCTACCCAAATATGAATCTTTGGATGATATTATTAATTAAATTAACTCTTGTTGAGGGTTGGACTCAATTTTGACCCATGAATCAATCATCATTGTAAACCCCACAATTTAGTTGTAGGAGAATGTATGACTGACCATTATTTAAGGACCACAATTATTTGGCTATTAAATATTTAATCCATCACTAAATTATCAAAATATACTATATATTTCATATGTTATTCTAGGATACTATTAGTAAAAAAATCTAGGCTCCTTGAATAAACCCCGTTGAACTACCTCCCCAAAAACCAGAATACCACATCATTACCTTCATAGGACTAATAACATCAAGACTATATCAGGCATAATATAATTTGGTGAAATGTTCCAATTTCTAATTCCCACAAGCTATCATATACAACTACCATAAAAAATTATCACCTATATTAGAAAATTTTATTCGATATGTTTCGGATGAATCATGGTAGAAAAACACATATAACTAAATCATACATTCTGTTTCATGTGAATTTTTTTAAGCATAATAATTAAGAATTAACTCACTAATAAGGGGTTATTTATATAGGAATTAAATGAATATAACATCACCATTTCTTATATATCTATTCCCCATCAGCATTAGTAAACATTTTCTATTTTTGATAAAATATATCCTTTTTATTATATATTATAAATTACAAATGTTACATCATTGTTTTAATAATATTGTAATATTGTATAGTTACCTTAATTTATATGTGTTTTTCTCAAATTTCATACATTCATTGTGATACATTAAAATCTATAATTATCATGACATAACTCAGGTTCTAAGTCCAAATGGAATATTATAGAGTAACATTGAATCCTCAGTTGTATAATTTCTTAATCACATCCATGAGGCTATAACATAATGGTTAGTTTTATATTTTTATTAATCATATCATCTTTATAATTATATAAAAATCACTCTAATTTATCTTGTAAATTCCCCATTCCTCTATTCTTTTAAAATATTATACATTTAAAAGTGTGTAGGTGGTGGGATAAATGAAATATAAATAATATTAGGGTGGAGATAGTGTATATGTTGAATCCTCATGTTCACTGTCTATACACCACAGAGGAGGTAAAACTATATTTACAGTGAGGTATTCATACTCAATTTATTAGAAATATATATAGATAGACATTTCTAATAAATGAATCATATTTAAATAATTATTAGATGTATACCACTATACATAATTAAGTACCCAATTAATTTAACTCGGATATGATCAATTTATCCCGTATTGGATCTGTCTATGGTTTTATTACTTTTGTAAATTTATACATAAAAATAAATCACTTTATTTATTCTAAGATTAAATAACCCAAACCACTTTTAATTAGTTTATGTTTTACTCAATGGGTGGTTACATTGATTATTTCCTACCCTGAGTGATTTTATCAAGATTGTGTCTTCATTCAAAATCATTATCCCACATCATGACATAACAATGAATCCTCATTGGAATACTCTATGGAATCTATCATGAAAATTTAGTATAGTATTCATGATATACCATGTTTAAATGAGAACAGTTGTAAAGTATATTCAATGTGGTCATAGTGACCAAAACCCATTCAATTTTGAAATTATTTTCATTATTTTTCATAAAATCAATTCCTATATTTATTGATTCGACAATATGGGTATTAGAGCATTTTTGGGTTGATAAATCATCAAACAAAATAACATGTTTACCAAATCCTATTACTTAATACCACATTCCATTAACATTTCACCTATAGTCTCATCATCAGTAGTAATATAACCATTACTCATACCACCTTGCAGATTCTCATTTGGGGTCTCTCTATATTATACATTGATTAACATAAATCTAAATCATTAAAAATTAAATACATTCAATTGTTGAGGATATCATAGGAAATCCATTATTCTAATCAATTATGTTAACTGAACTATTTATTTTTCCTTTGATGTTACTTGTTTTGTTCCCCACTTTTCCAAGATTAAAAAATCATCCAATTACTATAAGTCATTAACAAATGTTATTCTTTACGCATTCTAAAAAAAGAAAATTTAATTATTCTACATCCATTTACTAAAATACCTAAACACTTATTGATACCATTCCTTATATTCTTTGGTGAGTGTCAGAGTTTGTTATGGAATGTGTTTTTAGTCATGATTCATGAAAAATGAGAAGGCATGATCATAATATACATTAATCCAGTCATCATCCCATTTTCCTTTTTATCAGCAATGTTTTTATCACATTTAATATTAAAAAAGTTCCTTCTAGTTCCTCGAATTTTATAAAACAAGAAATCAGAGTGTGGAAATAATTAATCATAGAAAAAATATACATAACCACGAAATTAACTTGTAATATGTCTATGTTATGAAACATTCATTAAACTCCATGAAAAATTTGATGTATATATTTAGGATTCCCTATAAATATCATTATAAATATCGATAGATACCTCAATAAAAATTTCTCAAAATTGTTTAAAAATGTTGTTTCAACCAATCCATTGATACAAATTATAGTGACCCGACCTTAACCGACTTTAGTATGAAATTATTTTTTTATAAATACTATGATTATAAGAGAAGTACATTCTTGAAGATAATAATAGTATAGTCACTTTCGAATGATGGTAGATATTATTCAATTTTGGGGAATAATATTCAAATTTTTTGACAAGGTTCTCCCCCCATTTTAATTATACTTAAAAACATTATTAATATACAATGTAAAGTAAATTTAAAAAATGGGGAGCAAAAATACATTATATGTTTATAAAAAGAAGATAAGATATCATAACGTTAACTTTAGGGGATGAGAACATGATAATTATATATTAAGATCATACCCTACACATAAAATATCATAAATTTGGGTGATATCATAAAAGTTTTAAAATCCTAAGACATTTATCATAATAGAATATAGAGTATAGTACATGAAATCATATCGATGAAAAAATATGTGGGAATTTGGTAGACACAAATTTTTATGACAATATTTATATTATAGTTATTTATTAATTCAATGGTCATATAAGTTGAATGTGTTCACTCCCCAAACTATCATGGTAGTTATGGTTTATTCCCTTGACATTATTAGTTTTCAAGTTTAAGTCCCATACTATCTTAACTCACAATGTCATTTTCTAAAAAATGTTTAATACTCGTTCCATCGATTTATATTTTATTATATATAAATCAATTTCCCCTTTATTGGAGTCAGATATTGTTCCCATACATATCATAATGAAATCATTCATATATTTTCCACATGATCTTAAGAAATCACATCATATCCCATGAAATAAAACAAGTATCTCAGACATTTCATCCTTTTAGATCATTTAGAAAATCGATATGTTTCCGAATCATTTTAAAAATCATTTACCATTTAAATTATTTGGGTTTTATAAGAATAAGATCCACTATTAAGAAATTGGTTTCATAATAAAACTTCCCACAAAAGAGAAATATGTTTTATAAAAATCATACCATCAAAATAATATATAATTTAGAAAAATAATCTAAATTCAAACCTTCTATCATCTACCTAGAATGTCTTGAGTTACAAAAACATAATTTATACAAAATTAAACATAAATTTCAAATATCTTTTAAAAACATTTCACAAGGGAAACATCACTTTTTCAGAAAATAAATCTTTTAAAAATGTAAAAATTTTGAAATCTATTTTATTCGAAAATAAACATGAAAAAATGTAATGTAATATTGAAAAAAATTTCAACACCACCTTCAATAAAATCATATAATATTTTATATCCAAAATTTGTAATAACTTTTTCATTGAAAACATATAATGGATGGTTGAAAATGTTTTTGAAAATGTTTTTCCCTTAAAAATTATATTAAAAGCATAAAAAATATAATTTTTTCGTTAAAAATATCAATTAAATAACATAATGGAAGCTTTAATGTATTTTTGAAACCATTTTAATGAATAGAATAATTATATAATAAATCTAAATCATAAATAAATATTGAATTTTTTTTATATTCATAAAAAACGTTGATAAATTGTATTGGATGATTGATGAAATTTTAAAGACCATTATATTTAAAAAAAACATAGAAAAAAATAAACAATTCTTGAAAACCATTTGGAAACCATTTTCTTTGATAACTTATAATTTATTCTTGGAAACATTTTTATAATCATTTTCCACTGAATAATTATAAATATATTCTGACAATATTTTTGAAAAACATATTACTTTATAAAAAATTCTTTAAACAACTAATTTCTAGAATTCAAGGAAAAATATTAATATAAAAAATCTATTCTAAAAATACAATGTAAGACTCAAAAAGATTATAATCATAATGGAAGATAAATCACTAAATGATGATAATTTTTTCAACATAAATTTTGTAGAAATGTGGCTCAATAATAAAATGAGAATAATAATATCATTTAAACATATTTTATTAAAATGGTAAAACATGGCTAGAAATATATTTTAAAAAATCCTAAAAGAATGAAATTATATATTTTATGTTATTTTTAGAAAACATGGTTATGAGATACCATAGATCTCAATCTATATAGATATTTAATGTCAATGTTTCTTAAAAACATTTCATTAATTATTTTAAGTACCAAAAAATGTAAAAGTTTTACAAACTAATTATGATATCATTATTAATTAAATAAAAAGATTATTAATGATATTTATAGATTGTTGGATGATAACATTTCACCAATGGATGCATAATAATAAACTATCCCTCTAACGATGATATTGTAAAAATAAGCCCTTACCCTATAAATAATATTGAATCATAATCCCCATTAAAGGATGAAATTATAATTTTCTAGAAATATAATTAAAATTTTATTACTCATGATGCTACATGGTAAAAGGATGTTTATAAAAATTGTAAAAAAATTTTTTAGAAAACATAACATGTTTATGAAAGAATGAAAATTGAGGAAAAATTACATTATATATTTGGTATCTTCTGAACCATAATCCCCATGAAAGATATATCTTAAATTGAATATTTAAATATACATAATTTTGGGAAACATATTTATAGAATACATTAAAGGTAAGTATATACAACACAAAAAATACCTAAGTGGTGAATAAGGATTAAGTCTCACCAAAATAAAAGTGAGACTTGAAAACCCCTTTAATCTTTGGTAACATTTGAATTGAGAGATCCATTAAAGAATAAAATAAATTGAATCATAGGATATCATGAAAGAAATTATATTACTGATATAATATTGTGTAGGGTTGTATATACGCCACTCAACAAGAATATGTGTGGAATATAAAATATATCTCACAAATATAATAAGTGAGATTTGGAAACCATTACCTTAATTATTGAATTTCATCAATCACAATAAAAAATACATTATAATAAATATAATAAAATTATACATCCACCAAAAAATAATATTCACACAATCATATATATATATATATATATTATAATATTTTATTTATTCTTACTTTATATTAACCATTTTTAATAAATTCATTTTAATTTTACGTTAAAGGTCGTAATCACTTTTTTTATGTGTTTTATCATTTTATTCTTTATCCTATTTTATAGATCATTATTTAAAATATTTATATAATGTAAAAAAAATTTAAATATTATATAGTCATTATATCTATATTATTAACCATTTATAAATGATATTTGTGCAAAAATGGAATCCATTGTTCATATAGACCATATGTTTTATGTACGATTCAACTCCATTTCAGTTTTCTTATTATAGTGAATGATGAAATATAAATTATATATATATATATATTAGCATTAAATTATTATAATTTCTTCATATATATCATATTATTTTACTAAACACAACCTTAATACATTCCATGTATTGTGTGAACAAATGAAATTGCATTCAGGTGGCAGTAGTTTACACATCCATAAAAAAAGTTATCATTTTCCCAAAAAATAAATGATGAATATATGTGTTTTATTGTAATTACATAAGAAAAAATCATCCATGTATATAAAATATATTTTACAAAAATGGAAATTAAATCATTATTACCTCACTTGGATAGTTGTAATGGAAGAACTAATAACATTGGTTCATGTGGTGGTAGTCCACCTTATACACAAATGATGATTGAATATCCCATTTGATGTAATTGTATGTTATTTTAAGCATAATATGTAACATATAAAAATATAAGTAAATTTAGGATACTGATATTTGAATATCATAATTTAATCATAATAATTTATGGTTTGGAGGAATAAATAAATTTAAATTGATTATGGAAGGATGTTACCTCTGCATTGGGTGACATATTTTTGTTTACACCAAAAGGATTCATTGGTCGGATCTATGAGAAAAGAGATTACTAAATAAATATTGGATGTAATTCCCAATGATAATATGGTATGTTATTTCTACAAAAAATGGAATGAGATCTGTGAATATGTTAGTCGGGTTAGATCCATTTTATATTGGAGTTGTAGTGGTATTCTTAGAAATAAAAGATTTAAACACTATTGAATGGTATTGAATACATAATGATTATCAAATTATGTTAATGATTTGAGGTAGGGGTTGATAAGGTTAAAATATTGCTAACTATGACTTTTTGACACATTTATAAGTTATTTGGCCCTGAAAGTTAATGTTTAACCACTATGTAAAATCATTTTTACAAAAATGACATTAATTTTTATGGCATTCACGAATCATTATATTTTAAAAAAAATGTTGAATATCATAGGTGTTATAATTGAATAATATTAAAATTATGAAATATATTTATTTCAAATTCTAAACCCAAATTTGTATTAAATTAACATAAAAATTAACCCCATTAATGAGATCTGTCAACTGGATTTTAATGTTCAATAGATCAAAATGTGGAATTTTTTTATCAAATTTCAATTTGAAATTTTTATAATATTATACATTGAATTATGATATGTATATAAAATGTATTTAATATTAGAAAATAAAAATATATAATTAAAATATTTAAATTATATTGAAGAAATATCAATTCTTATTTAAAATTCTGTTCTTTTAACTATTAATGAAAAAATGGAATTTATTAAAAACTGGTTCACGAAGTTAATTTTTATATCCCCCGTTTCGAAATTATGTTTACATTTCTAAATATAATTTATAATGTTTTATTAAATTAGATTTAATATAAGCTCTTCATTTAAAAGAAGTAAATTTATAAATTATAATAAATATATATAATTACGTATGAAATTGGATTTATTCTTATCTATTGTATTTAAATAAAAAAATGATCATTAAATAGTTATATTATTAAAATATATATATATTTATATCTCTTTAAAAAAATTAAAAATAGTTTTTTAATTAATTTTTTTACGTAAAATTTATTTGACTTCATTTATATAGTATTCCATCAAAATATTTCATATATTGTTGAAAACAATTTATTTACATTTATATTTAATTAGTCACCAAATAATTATTATCATGTACATATATAAACAATATTTTAATAATTTAATTAATATTTTAATAATATTATTACTAATATATTTTAGTTTTGTAAAACTACCTCTTTTATGTCATGTAGGTTAAGTGAGGAACTCTGAAGTATGAATACCAACATCCCAATATATTGTTGTCTATGAGTCAAGATAATCTATGTATTGTGTGTATTAAAAAAAAGAATTGTTTTTTTATAAAATGAAATAATATCATAGTGCTTTCCAATAATAGAAGTTATATTCAACCTTCTTTGAAATGTAATATATCGAAAAGATTAAATTAATTAAAAAATACTTCAAGAAAATTATGTCATTACAAATGAATTCTTGGTAAACCCATGGGTATGTGATATTTCTCTCATATCAATAACCAAAAACCCTAAAAATAATTCCAAAAAATATGTTTTCTTCTAAACATAATGCCATGTAGATCACAATTATCATTAATTCATTATCCAATAATGAATATCTAGTAATCAAGAAATTTTCAGTTAAACAACTTTTAATCTAGCATGATGATCTAAATGAGCAATAATATCTTGTCCTATAAGACATCATAGTATAGATTCAAAGTACTGTTTTATTAGGAATTATTTTATTTTCACCGCTCGTGTAATCCATATGACGTGTCACATAATATTTTAAATTTCTATTCATCCTTATTTTAAATAATTTTCACCACATCTGTATGAAACCAAAATCCCTATCATAGAACCTAAAAATATGCAATGTGGATCAAAAAAGTAGCATCGAATATATTTTTTCCCATGAAAATTGTCCAACCATATGTAAATGTAATTATAGTGATAAAACACATGAATAACATAAAAAATTCAAATTATACAATATTGGGGAAAAAATAGATTTTGCTTCATTCCCGATATAATTTATTAGAAGCCATGATTTGGTTAATACATGAATGTATATAAAATAAATATTAAATTCTCAACTCCAAGAATTGATAAAATTTTATCATGAATTTTCTTTGTAGATCACTAAATTAATTATTAAGAATAATTATTTTTTGAGATAATATGTTTCCAATATTGTTTGATAAAATTATAAAATATAGCTATCATATATTTGGATTGAATGTTGGTGATTAATTTATTCTGCATGTGGTGTTTATGATGAAATATATAGAAGATTTCTATCATGTTTTTTAATTATATTTGCGTTCTAATATTGGTGTTGATAAAAAAATATGGATGTTAGGCTATAATAACATCACAACTAAAAGTTAATTTTTTATTTGTCTCTCATTCCACAAACAATTAGAACATAAATTACTAATTTAACACATAAAGAAATATTTATAGGACTAACAAACAATTCTGATTTAATGTTGGCCTAAATTTAACTATTAAATATATAATTTTAGTAAATTTTTTATATTTATGAATTGATATAAACATGTCTTACATAATATTTAAAATAATAATATATCAATATTGACCTATATGTTTCTTTAAATAACACACTAACCATGTTTCTATCTCAAAAAACATTATTTAGATAATTTTTTATATGTAAAATAGAAAACATGTTTCATTATGGGTTTTTAGCTTTTGAATATAGTAGTACAATTTATTATATTTATCCACAGAAATGATACATGAGATATTATAAGGGGTTGATGAGATAATAATTATAATTGAAACTAAAATTTTCAAAAACTATAAAGATAATGTCTCTAGTGTTAGTGTGTAGTGGTTGAATTTGTCAATTATGTGATTAAATTATTTGAAAAAAGTGAATGTGAAATTTTTTTTATTTATTTTCAATATGATGATGTTTTTTTACCTAACATATAACGATAATTATTAATGTATTATAGTTATATACCCAAAAATATATAATTTTTGGTAGTACAAATATTGTCAATGGTATATTATTATTATTTTAATATATACCTTTAAACAATTGTGGGTATGATGACCAAGGTTAGGGGAAATAAAAAAATAATTGTGTTGAATCATATTGAGTAGTATGAAAGTGATGTTGAAGATCTGAACGAAAATGTATATATGATTTTGAGAGATTATAATGAGGATAGGTATAATGTGTCAATTTTTAAGGTATTTCCATATATAGTTAATATATATTCTAATTGATTGGCCTGAGTACATGATGTGTGAACCCATAAGAGTGGATATTATTCAATATAATGTAAGACGTACGGTGTTAAAATTTTCCTCAATATTTATTTTTGTGGATATTTGATGTATCATAGTCAAAATACTTTTTTGATAGGCATGAGACTCTATTGGTGGAGTTTGGAATTCAATGTCACAATCCCTGAGGGATTAAATTATTATCCTGATGATACGTTATGAAAGGGAGTATCCATTAGTATAGACACCTAGAAATATATCCATAGTTTTTGTGTGTGTATATTACATCAACAAAATTATGATGGTATCTTAGTTTGTTCTAGATATGAGGAAACACAAATAGTTGTTCTATAAACCAAATTTTTATCGAATAATTAACAGATACTAATATATTTATTTACCCAATGGTATTTTTATTACATGATTAAATGGTTATCAGATCTCAAATATTGAATTTTACATGACTATAAAATTTCTATTTTTTATTTTTTATTTATCTGAAGAGTTATTTCAATAAATTTTTAAATTTCTAGAATTTATTTTGAATCATTCATAAAAAGATACTATGTTAATTTGGATATATATTTATTTGAGATCATATAAGCTATATCCTACGTTTGAATAATGGAATGTTACCACGAACTCAATTAGTGGTCTCATAAGATATATTGGATCTTATATGAAACTTTTAGACTACTTTTTTAAATTTTTACAATGAATGTGATTAATATAATATGGATATTAAAAGATTAAATTTGATAAACATCATTATACTAGATTTGTAGCATGTTCACATTAGAATTCACATTAAATAGATCTTATTATGTATTAATGTTTTGTGAAAAATTATACATGTACCCATTTTTTCATTATATTCGATGCCCCCAACTCCATATTTAATTGCTGAATTTCTATTTTATTGAGGGTTGTTTCATATATTTTTATGGTATATCAAAATTTAGTGGACTATTCCCACACTATATTCATTAATAATTTCGTCTTCTTCAGTTTATGAACCCTTCCATGAAGTCTCTCCTACAACTATTTTGTATCAATTTTTTGTGGTTTTATTATTGTAATATAACATATGACGAAACAAATAATTTTAATAGTAAAATATTATTATTTTATTTATTTCTACTCTAACTATTATTTGAATGCTATATTTTTTTATAACCCAACAAATCATTTCCCTTGTGAATCATATACATGAAAATAATTCTACACATGTGAGAGTTGTAAATTTTTTAGTTGATCTACTGATTACTTCCATTATTAGTAAATTATAATCCATGACCACCCTAATGTTAATTACAATATTGTTAATTTATATAAATTTTATGATTTAAATACCAAGTAAAATTTCACAAAATGGAAATGATGTTGGGTTTATCTTCTAGGAATAGAAACACATTTATTATCAAATCTTCTAAATGTTGAATTATTTCATTGTATTCATATCATATCCCCTTAGTCAAAACACCCTCGTTACTAGTTATTACATTCAATCCACATATTAAATGAAATATAATATTCCATTATGAATATAATAAATTATGGGTTCCATGATTTCAAATAATTTTCTTAGTTTGTGGTTTAGTTTTTTAAATCTTTCTGTCATGTTTCCATATCTACGGTATAGAAGTTAACTAATTTTATTATAATAAGTGAATTGATTGAAATAAAAAGAATAATGATGAATAATTAATTAATTTTTCTAATTTAATGGTCACAATAAATCATATTATTATTTTTATAATACATTTTTTAATTAAATTCCAAATTTTAATCTGAATGAACTCTAAAACCCACCTATTTTGTTATGTCATTCATCTATTTTTTATTTATATGGTAGAATATTAATAGAAATTTAATTATTTTCCTATTATATATAATGATATGTGTTTTCTTTCACATATTTTATAGTTAATGTAATCTCAAATAGCATGTGTGTATGTACTATAATTCTCATCAAAACTCTACCACTACCTAGGAGACAAGTGTTTTCTTTGACCCCTTCAATAGAAGATTTATTTAGAACATGTCTTACACACCTATACAATATATGTAGATATACTACTATTGGTTGTTCTAATATCTAAAAAATACACATCATGCCTATAATAATATGATTTCAATTGGGGATGATATGATTATATATGATATGTATACAAATCAAATAAATCATACGAGTCATGGATAAATTTTCAAAAATCAAATATATAATCTTCAATCTAACATATACTCTATGAATCATAATATATCATCTGTCATCCTCTATTGAATATATTGGAAGTACCTCAATGAAAATTATCAATTGAAAATTTCAAAATGTGTAACTGAATAACAAAAGTTTATTGTTGAACTAATTAATACATGTGAGTATATGAATAAAAATTAATTAATTTATTAACTCTAATAGAAAAATGTGTTTTTTATATTTCATATGATCAAATTCATGAGTTCGATGAATAATGGTTGATAAAAATCATATTATCTACCATTTATAAAAAAATCCAAGGTTAGTTTCATGAAAATAAACCTATGATAATAATAAAATTAAGTTGAAATTTATTATATCTTAAAAGAAACTTTTTTTAAAAATTCAATATTAAAATGGAATCTAATGTATAATTATTTCAATTGTATATTTTAGAAAAAATAATTCAATATCTTGATGAAAAATATGATACCAACCATGGTGATTAAAATATTAATGAAGGCATTGAGGAACCATTTATGGTATTCCCTATGTAACATGATTGAGATGTAAAAGTATTTCAATATAATGAGGGGAAAATGTTTTTTCCCATTTTATATAATATTCACTATAACGGCGGGATATTTTCAAGGAATATATTTTTGGAATTCATTTAATGATTTTTATATTTTTTTCTTTCACACAACACTAAATAATTCATTTTTATATGAAATCACTATGTCTTAATTTCATTATAAAAATTACCACGATTAGCTTGTGATAAAAGAAACAGTTAGTGTGGCTAAAAAGATATTAAACCCTATGATTTCCTAGTATAACACACAATTACAAGTACATTAAAATGCTTTTGTTACATGAGTTGAAGAGTTTTAATAAACTAGAAAATATTATTAATATATTTATTAAATTATTATTATAGTTAGAAACTGAAATATGGAATAAAGAATAAGAATATGATTAACTATAGTGTTAAAATATGATTTTAACATGTATATAAAATTAATACTTTTCAGTGTATATAGTTAAAATGGAATGAAAGTAATATTTAAAAGTAAATACATTCCATTAAAAACAAAACTTTTCCTCTACATAAAATCACCATTTTATCTCAATAAAATAAAAAAAAATATTTGTTGAATTTTTAGAATAATATTTTTTGTCACAAATTAAAAAATTATTACATATACAGGACTAATAGATTTTGTCGGTTTAATATAAAAATGATTCTAATTTATAAATAAAAAGATTTATATTTCTATAATGTAATTTTAAAATAATTTAATTGTTTCCCTATATTAAATATAATTTTCTGAAAATTTGATAACATATATTTAGCAAAAAAATCTTTTTTAAAATAAGATTATGAATATTTATAGTGGGTGAATTATTTTTATTTTTCAAAGAAGTTTAAATTTTTTATTAAAAATGAAAACAATGAATCTTATTTCAATATATATTTTCATCAAATTTATTCATATTGTTAAATTATAATTTAATTTGTATTATAAGAACAATTAGATCAATTAAATTTAAATAATACAATTTAGGTCATCGAAATCAATATAACATTGAAATTGTATGTTAAAACCATTTATATTACTGAACATTTAATTCCCTTGAATTTTCTTATAATATTATTACTCGTTTTATATACATGTAATTGTACCAATTTTACATTTTTTGGTACTTAATATAATTAGTAAAATATATTTATGAAATTAAGATTTTATTTCTAATTTTTTATAGAAATATATGTTCTTTAAAAAGTATTTATTATAAAAAAAATTTCGTAAATTTTTTATTATTATCATATGATATTTAAAGGATATTTCTACCCATGATATACTTTTATATCAAATAATTTTAGAAGGGAATATTCTTGTTATTTTTTATGAAGGAACATCTTTTATTTTTTAAGGTGAAAATGGAATGTTCTCCATATAAAGACTTACCCTCCATCATGATTATAATTTAATTGATGATAACATTGTAATTTTAGAAGTTTATTTTTAGATAGATGTTTTTCATAATAATCTATATATATATTTATTATAATGTTGGTTTCAAAGAAAATGGTTTTTAAAAATGTTTTATGTTTAAATTTTTATTAAATAATTTTCAAACCAATCATTATATTTTTGAAAAATATATTTTCAACGAAATCATTTTCAATAATTTCATGATTTATTTAAATAAATTCAAATAATTTTTTCAAAAAATGGTTTTCTAAATTATTTCAAGCCATATTTTAGATTTTTCATTGTATTTTGAATGATAGTTGTTTCAAAAAAAAATTATTTTTTCATATTATGTTCAATTGGATAGGTTTTCAGAATATTTTAAGCTTACCTTGTATTTGTTCAATATAATTTTCAATGAAAAAGAATATCAAAATTAATTTTTTTTAAATGATTTATGTTCATATATGGAAATATTTTATCCTCAAAAAATGATTTGAATGATTATTTATCACTTTCATTATATGAAAATAATATTTGATACTGTTTTTTGAAATGGATTTGTAATGAATGTTAAATTAAATTAATATTTTTTTGAAGTCATCCCTCAAAATACCTCTCTATTTGTGATGGAATATTTTAAAATAGATTATTCTTTACTGGGTATATGATATGGGACCCCCTTTATTATTAATTTTTAATGGATTATTTTTTATAAGAGATGCTTTTTATAAAATCAGATTATATTTCATATGTTATATGCTATTTAAACCCACTTAATTTCATGAGATATGCTTTGATGAAATGATTATGAGACCTATCTCTTTATCATGGGTAATGATCTGATTAAATTTTTATGATACTCATTTCATTTCATGGGTTATGACATGATTCATATTTATAATCTTTCCACACAAATATTTATGATTCTATTATGTGATTGGTGGGACCTATATCTCCCTTAAATGTATTGGGTAATTATTGATAGATCATGAGTTTATATATAATTCATGAACATTATTATATGTTCATAAATTTATGTTTCAACATGATTACATGTTCACAATGTTATATATGATCCTGATTACTTGTCTATAATTAAATGCATCATCCTAGTTGCATGTTCATAAGATTATTAATGAACCTGATTAAATATTTAAAATTTCATGAATGAACATTAATACATGTTCTTAATTGTATGAATGAACCAGTGTATGTGTTCAGAATATTATGCGTGAACTACATTACATGTTTATAATTTCATGTGGGGAACTAGTCTTATGTCTATATGATTATGTGTGAACTGGATATGACGTTCATAATGTTATGTGTGAACCTGATTACATGTTTACATCATTATAAATGGAAATTTAATAATGTACACAAGTTTATGTGATTTCTTTATTTCATGTTCTCAACAAAATGACTGATCAAATTTCTACTTATCCAATTTGAAAATGTTTTCGGCTGATGGGAATTAAAAAAATCCATTTATTATTCATATGTTATGATATCATGGATTATGAACTCAATTATATTATAATTTAGGTCTTATGAAGTGAAAATTGTTGTGACATGGCTATTGATTATGATATTTTATTTCAAGGTTATGACTTTCTAATGATAAGATCATGTGGTCAATCCCATATTCTCAGTATTATTACATCTTATATCCTTGATTTCTCTTACAGAGCTTCTGAACGCTACCATTCATTGTGATTTCTTTCGGCCGGTTGTTAAGAAAGGTTAATAAGTAAGGGTACTAAAAGAGAATATATTTTCAATTATGTTGATGATCTTTAATCAAATTAGTATAATGTGTTCCATGTTTTCAAAGAGAGTAAACTATTAAGGTCATCATGCATATTTTTTTAATGTTCTAAATGTTATTATAAAATAATATAATATCCATGTATGTTTTTTTGGGTTACTAGAGTTCGTAACGAATGAAATAATTAGTGATGTATTGGAAACTAGGATCATAAAAAATTAATGATACCCCTAGATATATTTCATATGATATGACTAGGGATGTCTCTAATGATAAGAGTCATGTTTTCTTGATTTAAATAAAGGAATTATGATTTATAAATCCTCAAAGGGGGTTTTAAAGATTTTTTGGTTTTTCCCTATGATATATATTCAGATAATATAATTCATTAGTTTAGTCAATAGACGAAAATATAATGAACTGTGTTAAAATTGAATGATTTAGTTGGGAAATGTATAGTCATAAAATAATTTGATTTAGTAAGTGTGAATGGCTTGATGAGAATCCAAAAGGTGTTTCGAGTATTGGATTTACTACTAAGTCTATGGATACTACAAATTACATAGGAATGGATTGGGATTTTCTAATAGTATTTTTTAAATTAAATATAAGAAGAAATATTATATTATGTTTTAGGAACCATTATACATGATTAATATTAAATTTTATAGGAAATATGTATTTTTGAATAAGATAAAGATTCATGGGTTACAGTTTATGAATACTGTTCGATGACTAATTATTTTTTTCTGAAATTCAAGGATCTTGCTATATGAACCCTGAAGTATACAAGGATTTCATGTACATTTTTTTAAGGATTTTCAATAGTGTGTAAAATGATACTGATGTCCTATAATATTTATTTATTGGTAATGATATGTTCAGAAATGTTAAAAGTAAAATGTTGCTGAGGATTAAAAAAGTATATTTTATCTCGATAACGGGAAGATGATGGGGAAAATGTAAATTGGACAAAATTTATGACTTCTATAAGGATAATCGAAAAATTGAAAAACAGATCTATGTTATCATGGATGATGATTATAGCTATTTTTGGATTAAGGAGTACATACAATGATATTTTGAATATGTATGCATTTATGATTTCAAAATGGTTGATTAAAAGTTTGGTTATTACCATTTATCAAGAGAAAACATGATAAATGTTTTCAAAATATTTGAATGTGAACACCAAAAACTATTTAATGATATGTGGGGGGGTCAATGATAATATTCCTTTGATAAATTATGTGACATTATTTCTAATGGTTTTTTTTACATTTTGTATGGGATACAAGGTAAACCATGTAAGGAATTCATTATATTAAATGATTAATTTGGGTTTATTGATTACTGTTTGTCTTACCATATAATGATTTATTTCAAATTAGATAACATTTTTTATCAATTTCTTTTTAATGATAAAAATTCATGTGGAATGATATGCCATTCTATTTATAGATCTCATGATCTATTAGTTCTTCTTTAAAGGAAAATTAAAAACCGTTTCTTAGAGTAAGTGATGATGTTGGAATTGATCAAAGAACATCAGAAGTGTGAGATTGTTCACATGGAATGGAATAGAATATTTTAAGTATATATTCGTATAATTAATTCAGCTTTATGAAAATGATTTTTATTATAAAATGTTTTCCTATTATAATTATTTTGTATGATATCATCGACCTATTTCAGAAGCATGTAGTTTTTTTTAATTATTAACATTCTTGGGACCTCCCATATTTTTGTGATAAGTGATCATTATCAATATCTATTATTATTTAAATTTTAATTAATTTTTTATTGTATCAATTTTTTTCTATGATATCATATTTGGAAACATATTTAAGAGTAACATTGAGTATCCATTATGGAACAATGCCTCCTTTTTTAACATAAGATATAATATTAATTTATTTAATGTGGATTTCCATGAAATGAACATTATAGTATTAATAATTTTATAACCTATAATAATTTCAATGGTTGAATTCATTTAAATATTTTATAATTTAACAACCAATGATTTTATTAAAATATTTGTTCTCAAATTTATTAATTATTATCTATATTTTTCATTTCACTTCTCATTTAATTTACCTTTTTATATGAAATCACTATCTTTGGATTTTATTATACAGAACACCAATTCTATCCTTCACTATTTGAAACCCTTACATTTTATGGTGATGTATGGAAAAAAACATTGTGTTGAACACAATACAATGTCCCTTTGATAGATTTAATTATTCCTAAGGATAAGTTTTATAGAACAACAAAATACTATTAACATTGTTATTAAAATATAATTATATTTAGAAACATTACATTGGAATGGATGTTAAAAATATAATTATCAAAATAATATATATATTATTTACACATGTATATATAATCAATCTATTGTTTAAACATATTTTTGAAATATATGTAAGGCCTATTTGAAAATAATGACAAAAAATTACTTACAAAACTATTTCCCTACATAAAAACACCATTTTATAATATTAAATTATAGAAACCACTTTTGATGAGTATTTTAAATAAATTATATATACGATATATTCAATAAATAAATTTGGTACTCATATAATTGATTTTATAGGTATATGATAAGAATAAATCCAATTTTGTGAATTTGAATATGTGTTAATCTAAAAGGTAATTTTTGAACCTTTTAATAGTGCACCTGCTTTAAATCTTATATTGAGACATTTTTAAATTTTTATTAATAATATAAACATCAATATTGAATGAAAATATCAAATTATAATTAATGTTAATTTTTTTGGTTAGATTTTTTATTTTTTGAGGAATAATGAAAAAAATGATTTATAATTCAAAACCATTTTTTCATCTAATTTACTCATATTATTAATTATACATCTTAATTTGCTTTTAATTTATAATTATATAAATTATACACCAATTATTCGAATTTATATCATTTTAATCAATTTCACAATGAAATTGGATATAAAACAATTCATACTTTTGAACACTTTTACTTTAATAACATTTATTCTCAAACCATATACATGATAAATTTTCAATAAATGTACTCCAAATATTTTATTAGAAATTCAAAAGGTGGTTTCCATATTTTGAATAAAAATTAATGTAAATGTAAAAATATTTTAAACAAATATTTTGACAAAAATGATTTGTAAAATTAATTAACATTAATTACAGTGAATAATGCGAAAATTAGTTTACCTAGTTGTTATTCTATAACATAAGTATCTAATGCCTTTGTCACATGTCCAAAATCTATTGGCTGATGATACCCTAACCATATTATCACATTGAACAAGAATTCATGGTTTCCAAAGGAAAATGATGTTAGAGTGACTTCTTAATAGTGATTACATTTTTATATTTTAAAACAATTCCACTCCTCCTCCACAATTAATGGGAACTCCCACCAACACACATACTCACACATCCTAGCTAAATTTGGCTTGGCCAAATGATGACTAAATAATCTTCCAACCTCAGTCCCCTAAAAGTAGAGTCCACCCCTATATCATAAATTCAACTACTAATTCCTTTTGGTTCATAACAATTACACAATAAAGATGATTTTTTAATATGTAAAAAATTCAAAACATAAGGTAAAGGTATTGTCCCCTTACCTTTATTCTATTATATTTATTCATTGTTTATAAATACTTTATTTTTTTGGTGTATATAATTACCAATAATGATATATTATGATTTATATAAATAAATTTTTGGTTTTTGTATATCTATTAGAAGTTATTTCTTTCATGGTGATTATTGTTCAAATGGTACCAAATTGGTAATGCAAATTTGCATCAATTTTCATTCTTTCAGATTCATGTCATTTGAGGAACCTATATTATTCAATGAGGGGTATATAAATCCATTTGAAATATTATGTAAAGAATATCATTATTTGCATTATATTTATATATTCATATAATTTTATTCATTCTTGTTTATAATGATTTATTATTAACAAAGTGCTAAATAGGTTATTTCTACAATCACAACACATAACAGGATTTTGTTATTATGGTTCCATTGATTAATTATTATGATACATATCACAATATATTTCTTCAATTATATTATCCTATGATTATTCATGTTATATAAAATTAATGGTAAAATTTTCCCACAATTTCGTACATCATATTATTAATAAAATATTTTAATGAAAATCCAAATTATTTTCTCATTTCAGCACAAAATACATGTTTATTAAATACTGAGTTTTTTAAAAATGTTTTATGTTTTTTTACCATTATCACCGGATCATTAAATTACAATTTCACCCAAGTTTTACCATGGTACAAAAAAATCACATTTTATTGTATTTTTTTGATCAAGTAATTATTATAAACTTTTTACTATGTCAAAAGATATGTTTCTAAAGTATGTACTTACCCACCATCATATTTTTCATTTCCATGAAACTTAATTTTTATTATTACAAGGTTATATTTAAATAATATTTTTCTCTATTATTCTAGAAATTCATGTTTTATAATGTGTGTTTCAAAAAATGTGACTCTTTACTTATGTGTGGAACATTAATGGGTGTTGAAACTGGCTCTATAGTAAGATTGACCAGTTTCACATGGCCCACCCAATCTGAATTATGGTCATCGCATACATCATGTCATACCATTGGAGGTCATTGTGGTGGAATGCCTCTATAATTCCTATCATATGCCTCCATAAAAAACAACATCAATGCCCAATGCTCATAACACAAGATAGGTCAAAACCCACAAGAAACCATGTTAAACCATAACCTGCTCCTAAATCCAACACTGTATAAGAAATAACCAACAGAACACTAGAAATTATTCCTCTGGCCCACTCAGAAGTCAAGTGAAGGAAAATTCACTATCCATTAGCTGATGTTTCCACATCCATTCATGTTCACATTTAGTTACCTAGAAAATTTCACAATTGGTTTACTAATTACGTAATACATGAGGGCATATTCCACCTCATGAATCCAAAACATGGTTCCCATTAATTTCATACAAGTAACATGTTCATTTAAGCATTTACATTCGATAGATGTGGAATTTTTTCAATTCATTAGATCTCATAATACTTTTGGAATAAATGATTAAGTCACACCACTATCTATTGCACCCAACTAACACAACATCGGGCATAAATATCACATCATCTTTCACAATAGAATGCAATATCTAATACATCCTAGATGTCGTGACATAATTCCGGGCATGTTCTTATAACTAGTGTATACATGATGCATGAGATGGAACAACCTCATCTTTTTTGGTTGAAACTGAAATAGAACCCAAATGTGAATCATTAGTAATAGAATAAATCATGTGTGTCACCCAATGGTGTTTTCAAATTAACATTAACAGTCAAAAATAAGATAATCAGAATTCATTTTGAGAGAATTTATCATTTCCGATACGTGAGGTAGCCACTCCTGAGCAACGTTTATTACCCAACTATATTTCTTTTATTTACCTATCAAATGTTTCCAAACTGCATGTCCTTTTTGATTGGCCTGAATTCATTCTTTTTTATTAATTTTTTGATATGCCCCTTTAAAGGGATGAGGGGGAACCCTTACATGGTATGTATGCTATATAGATTATATTTCCCACAGTCTTGGATACATTACAGGACCTATATATCTTATGGAAATCATTCCAGTTATGACTACGTGAAACATCCCCTCCCAAGCATCTCCATCGTGATTATTTATCCACCATTGCATGGTTTTTCATCTAGATATCATGTTCAGAGTTGCACATGCCCTATACCGATGGCAATGAAATGACATATCATTATTCAAAATATATTATCACTGCTCTTTTGCATATACCCTGCACTTAAATCCTCTTCTAGAGCTGGTTCCATGTATAATATTTATTTACATCTATATATGAGGGAGCCCGGAAGGCCTTGAGGTGGCCCGAAATACTGACTCACCTAATGACCTGGGTGGCCTAATGGCCATAAGGAATCCAACACTAAATCAGTGGCCCAAAGAGAATAGATTTGAATGATATAGTTCTGAATAGTATCTACTACAATAACTGCTACATTATCGCTACATTAAATTCATAATACTACTATAGTACTTCTATAGTAACTCAGAATTATGCCTCTTACTGGTTTCTTACATGGGTCTCATAGATGAACATAGAGAGTCCTCACTAACTAGGTTGAGTCTCATGTGCCTCCAAATAGTATGTCAAACCTTAAATACTCAAATGATACCAATTTGTAACTCCCTTGACCTGAATGCCACTCAAAAATCTGCCCCGAGCCTAGTTGGTCACATGGACTAAAGATAATATCCTCAAACACCATAGGATACTGAAAAGAAGTAAGGGAATAGGTGAGTTATTGGGAGAGACTTCCATCATTACAAGAGTATCAAAACTAAATTCAAACATACAGTAAATAGCGGAAGCAAAATCACCAGTTAACTACTTAATGTTAAATAAGAAGGAATATACATAAAAAAGAAGTGTCTCATATACAAAATAATGGATATGGTACAAGTATGTATGAAGAAACCATAACAGTACATGGAAATTAAATACATAAATGTATCCAAAAAGAAGAAAAAACCAAAAAGGAATCCCAGCATCACAAGCTTCATAATGGCCCTATGCTCCCCATCACCAAATCCAAAATCAACATAATGAAATAGGGAGCTTACCCATGTCATCTCATGTAACCATATACTCTATATGGGTCACAATGTAGGCCAAAAAATGTTGTTTGATAAACCTACTAATATGTAAGCACCATGGTCTATACAGTTATAACAACAATTATACAATGGTTCTAGAAAGTTAAAACAACTAGTAAGTAAGTTCATATGCCCATGGCATAAGTCTACTATAATAATTAAAACCAAAAGACCCGAAAATATATGTTAAAAAGAGAGTCAGATCTTAATATTTCAGTTATTCTCTTGTAAAGACTCATCTCAGACATCTATGATGTAAATTCGTTTGTATCATGAAATCTACATCCACACTGTATAGAGAAAACAAATGTCCCATGACCATGGCATATAGTGAAGTCAAATATCCAATGCCCTCACTATATAATGATGTGTAGAATGCAAGGGTAGGATTCAAGTTTTCAGCAGACCAATGAATCCATGTAATAAATATCTTGAATATGGAGGGTCTGATCCAAGGAGCTTGTCCAAGACATATGTTCGAGTCCTATGGGAATCACTGGTGGAAACTCGGTTAAGAACTGGTTGGGGTTCTAGGATCATGTCGATAAAAATTCTTACACGAGACCAAGAAATCCCGATCCATTGGTTAATAAGTCTCGAGGCATCCCATAGAATCAAGAATAAAGGGTAAGAGTAAAAACAAACCGTATACTATCACATTCCAGATCCATTGAGAGATTTCCATGACACCTATAAAACCATTCAGTCATGTATTCATGCATTCAAATTAATAATTCTTTATTATCTGAGTATACATTCTCACATAAACCCTAACATGAAATGTGTATTCCCACTCATGAAATTAATTAATCTTTTACCATTCATATGCCTTAAACTTCTATATAATATATTTATCTAGTAAGTAGTCATTTCATATAGGTATACTCACCCATATTATCCATTTATCATTCCAACTGAACAAAAAAGTTAAAGAATAACATGATATTTATTAAGAAAGGTAGTCTTACATCTCTTAAAGAAACTACTCAAGATATCATGTCTTTTAAGGGATTCCTCATATTAGGCAAGCACAATAACACTCCCCTTCATTTGTTAGAGTAAGAATAAAAAAGCTATTTCCTTAAGTTCCACCCCACAAGTGACATTGAAATGAGAAATGGGTGCCAACACACCTACACGTAATCTATAGTCAACCTCAGTTGGTCCAGATATAGCTAAAAAAAGTTACTCTCTAAATAAATGAATCCTTTCCAGATAGTCTGACGGATGGAGTAAAGGCCGAATGTTAAAAAAACTATAAAAATGCGAAAGAAGATATGGACCATGAACCTTACCTTGGTAGTAGATAGCTTGTCCAGTATCAAGACTTGATTCATTATAGTTTAGAAGAAATATGATCAACAGACAATGAATGGAATATTAGGGCATATGAGCATTAATCTAAATAGCGCAATTGTTTCTCTAACGAATCAAGAACATCAAAAAAAGGTATCTTGTACATACCATTGCAGATCCCATGAGATGATCAGTGATCAGAACATAGGTAGGACAGAGGAACTGGCTCAAATCCTAGGTTTGGTTCCCAATGGGAGATCTAAGGGGGATACATTGAATACGAGTAGAAAATCCAAAATGGGTTTTAAAAGAAACATAATATTTTAATTATAAAATTTATAAAAACCAACATAGAAGGGTCTGACATTTTACCTGCATGGTTTCCCAAATGCTTTAGAAATTGTGCACACCTCACTTTCTAACAGTGGGAACATCATAGGGTTACCCCGTACGGTTTTACTATCTTTGCGGTAACCATGTGAAAGAATCTGTTTTTAATTATACAAATTCAGATGTCTCAAATAGTTTAGACTAACTGTGTTCTGCTCGTGCACAAAATGTGTGCAAAGTCATTTTCATCAAAAAAACATTGTTCTGATCTCCGAAAAATCATCAGACACATCCAAAACACCCTTGATCAAGATAAGCATTCACCCAAGGCCATACCAAGGCATATAAATTTAAATAAAAAGAACAATACCTAATATGATGACCCAGGTTCGTATATAAATATATGATATATCAATTTGGTCTTAGTTTCCATATCGAAACTGGTGGAGTACAATATAAAATAATGAAATATATAATAATATCACATGTATATAGACTATGGGGCACTACAAAACCATAATATTATCTAATTTTGTTCCGAATAAGGACATAATCTCTTATTTATATGGTCTAGATATCAAAAAAATAAAGAAGAATCGTGTCCATTTTTAGAAAGTTAATTAGTTATTAATTACTAATTACTATGTTCTTCTACACGATTAGATAATCAATATTTGATTCCATGTATTCATAGAACTATTAATTATTCTCCCATTTTCATAATGATTGATCATTTTTTATCACCATTATCCTTCACCATTAATTTTTTATTTTTATAATTCCTATTCATCTAGGATATCAACGACCCATTTTTAGATACAACATTAATGATCCAATTTTAGTGCATAAATTCATACAATGTCAAGATGGTCGGTACTTATTAGTTAAATGGAACCATAGATCAACAATGGTATTAATAAAGTCAATTTCATGAATAATATAACATAATAGAAATTAATCATTCAATGCTTAGTGCCTATATTAACATGCATCAATGACCAATAAGTTAACAAATATATTTTATTAAAAAATTATTATATATTTTTACTATTATTTTATAGAAATTAATTTTAATTTAAATAAATAGTGTTAACCATATATTTAGAAATATGTTATTTAAAATCTTATAAAGGAAAATATCTCAATTTATTTTTGAAATCATTTTTATATATTAAATTATTTTTTATTATATTTTCTATAATGAAATTTAAATTAATTCCTTGAAAATTTTTAAATAGAATTTTATAAAAATTAGATCATTCATAAAAAATTATATCAAAATTCACATATGGTAAAATTTATGGATTTTATGTAATTTTTGATTTATAACTGAATAATTAAATGAATAATTTTTCAAATATTTTCATTTCCATAAATAATTTAAATTTATTAAAAATTTCCATCATATTTTAAAATTTGAAATTAATTTAAAATAAGATAAATGATATCAAATATTTGTTTTCCAATTAAATATTTTTCTTTATTTTTATATAAGCTAATTTTTTTTCATAACAAATATAATTTTGTAAAATGTTCTTTTCATTATTTGTTATATAAATATATTTCAATTAATTTGAGTTCCATATAGATGTTGAATCATTCAAACTGGTTAAACTTTTTGGAATATTTTTTCATATTTGGTCAATATTATCCATTTAAATATAGCCATTCTATATAGATACTATGAATGAATGTTTTATATTAATAAATAGTAAATCAGGTAAATATGGAAAAAATAATATGAAATTAAAAATCATCCAAAAACATGATATTATTTCATATCCTCACAAAAATTAGTTTAAATCTCTCCCAAATTATAATTTATATCATTTTTTTCAATTGAAATTTTTAATAAAATTTCTATTATTATATTTTGGGAATATTACAAAATATCTATATGTGGCTTTTAATTACTTCTACCTGGTTGAATTAGGATATGAATATAATATGAATAAATAGGCAATATTATTTTAAACATACATAATTTATTTTTTCCCATTATTTGTTTTCTAAATTTTACGTATTGAATTATTATTAATAATTCTTACACAACATTGGATCAATATTAAGACAAATAATAATAAAAATATATACTAAAAAAATATAAATTAATGTAATATTTGCGGTATTATTTTGTCCCATCGAATTTATATAAAATTATATTATATTATATATTTATTAAGTGATAATATTTTAACTCCATTTTTATAGTTATATTTAACATAAAATTAAATAAATATTTTAAAAACCAAATTATTGATATTTGATGAAGATAATAATTTAATAAATAATTAAAAAACCATAAACTAGATCAGTTGTGATGTTTTTTGGTTTAAAATTTCATCCTTTTTCCATTTATGCTATAATTTTCCATTTAGTGTAAAATTTATGGCTCATACAGTGCCAATGAAATTTTTATTGTTTTGATTGTCTTAATAGTAATATTGGGTTCAAAAAATGGATAAGCATGAACAAATATCGTAGTTGTGTTTAATTTATATATAAATATTTGATTTAGACTGATAGTAATTTTACATTATAGTTATATAATTTTTATCCATTTTGATATGGGATATAATTTTTATTACTTATATACATAAAAAAAACTGAGAATTCCCCTCCCTATATTTATAAAAGGACAAGCATTCTCTAGTTTCTATGTACAACATTAAGTAAGCTGAATTAACTAAACAATACCCATTAATATAGTAATTATTATTACATGATTTCTAGTTTTTCATGTCCTTCAATAATATAATCCATATGTCCCTTAATACGACATCGAATGATGTCTTCCAAATAAGTGGTAATCATAATAACTTGCTCTTTCAAATTTCATTTTTATTAACTTTTTTAAAAATATTTTTTTAACATTTTTAAATAATAAATATAGTCTAGTAATAATACTTATATGTTATTAATATTATAATCTAACAATTTTTATATCATTTCTACCTAATTTAATGTGAAGACATGATTTATATGCATGTATAGCTTACCATCTCCACATAGCGGTGGATTCAATTTTTCATCATCATAATACTACGATGGTTATAAATATGTTTATAGTGAATATATATAGAATTTATGAAATTAATTAATATTATATAATTATAATATCACATCTACATTATTCCATTCCAATATATAACAAAATGATAATGTTATGCATGTTTATGAGTGGAAAACAACCTCCATGATGTGACTTGACTTGTTTTTCATTTACAATTCCAAATAATTATAATAACAATAGATGTTGTTATAATATATGAAATTTATATCATTATTTAAAATATTTATGTGACGGAACCATAACCAATATAAAATGTGTATATCATCTACGATAGAACATGCAAGATAAAATAAAATATTTAAGACCCAATATATACGTACATTTTTTTCCTAGAATCACATTGTTTATCAGATAACACATCATTATTATTACAATAGTAAAGGACATATTCTCAATTACCACTCAATTCATACATAATTTTTATTATCATTATATTTAATTTTATGCATTTTATATAATACCCATTATATTTTTTTAACATGAGAACTACTTATTATTGATGATTAAAGATTAAATCCATGCTTAAGAATTCATCGGGTTATCATTTAAATGTTATCATAGAGGTTTCTATTTATTTTACAACATCATTTTTTGGGATTTAAATTATTTTAATTGAGAGAATATAATAATATATCATTCTAATAATCCTACCAATTTCTCATCATATTGTTATATATAGAGTTACCATGTTATCTTATAGCATTACCAATATTTATTACAATAACCATGAAATATAATATATACAATAAGAATATTTCATATATTATGGTTATGTATATTTTTCTTCTATGTCAATAATTTAAAAAAATTACAAAAGACCTTTAATATAATAAAATTATTTATTAAAAAATTTATAATTTTCCATTCAATTTTAAAATTATTTAATGGAATCATTCATATGATATAAAAATGGGTTTTTTATATTAATTACATATATTTAGGAAAACCATTTTTGAAACATATATAGCCTAAATTACATTTTTAATTACAATATAATCATTCATTTTCATATATTCATATAAATGTTAACATTAAATTTTTATGCAAAAATTAATTATTAAAATTTATAGAATATGTTTTACATTACTTTTATACAATTATTTAGAATTCATTTTTATCTAAGAAACCAATTTTTTTGTCATAATCATATCATGAAAAATTATGTGGTCATCTAAATTTTATAATGACAGTCACAATATTTGGATAATTTTAAATTACATTTCACTAATACAACCACATTATTAATAAAATGTAAATGTTTATTTTAGAAATAATATAAAATTTAAACATGACTTTTTTAATTAAATATTATATTTTTTTGTTGGGACATATTTATATTCAGTAATCCTTACTCAAATTATACATTTATTGATAAATAATATTATTTATAAATTAAACAGATCATTCAATATATAAGGAATTAATTTTGAATAGAGTGATGGTTGGATTCCTAAATTATCTATCCATTACATGCATTGAAATTTATTCTGACAATTATTATTTATGAAATGTAAACAGGTTTTTGATTTATGTATACCTATAGATTAAACATTCATTTCTTGAGGTCATGATGGAACTGATATCATGATGTATGAGATCATGATAAACAGAATGAATGATTTCTACCATTTATACTTTAGTTATTACTATCCATGTTAATAATGAATGGATACTATCGATAGATACATTTTTCTCTATGTATTTGTTAAATGGAATTTGTTCTTTGTTATTTACATTGAAATATTTATTATGCACTATTTTACAATGATTGATTTTGTTTTTAATAACCCTAATTAATAATGTGAGATTACCTAACTTCATTTATAACTATCCCATGACATGAAGATGAAATCATTAAATGATTTTGATGTTTTTTTAAAATTATTTTTATTAGGATTCATATTGACTTTTCAATATATCCGATTATTATGTATATATCTAATTTCTTTGAAATAATACATTGATAGTTTATTTGGAAGAATAATGCATTTATATTAGGAAAATATATTAATGTAGACAATGTCTATATGTTATTTTTTTTGGTTAGATACTGAATGTATATGATAAATGTTAGATGAATAACTATTAATTAAAATAATGGAAATGTAGATTATGTCAAATAACTCTATGTATAAATTAGATAATCTATATAACTTTGTATAATATCATAAAAATTCAGGTATGTTGGAGATTATGAGAGTTTCTTTTATACAGTTCACGATCATGATATTATAAATAGATTCTTATTCGGTATAGATGCATCTCAGGAAAACAAATTTTAAATGAGTAATAAGAATATATATTGACAATTATATTAGTTAATTATGAATGTCCCTTTATTTTCACCTAGTTTGACTTTTCTAGTGGATATCCTATGGTTATCTCTCATTTTCATGACGAACTAATATATTTAATTGAATGATAGAATAATGAAATAATATTCTAAAGAATAATGTAATGGAATAAAACATGTTTCATTGGGTTGATAAGTGAAAGAGTAATCATATGATTGACTTCATATACTCCCATATTGAAATTTTATGATAATGGAGTTTATCATGATTAATCATATTTCATGAAACTATTTTGTAAATTAAAACATTAAATTTAGTATATGTTTTAGTGAGAAGTATATTAAATAATAATTTTGTTATATTGTGTAGAAATATGTATAATATATTTGATAAAAATAATTTTTAATATTATATATGGGTATAATGTAATAATTGGCAATTAATATTATTTGATTTTTCAAAAAAAAGTTGTATTGAAAAAAATGGTTTGATAAGTTATTGAAAGAGTATTTTTTTGTTGAAGAGGTTTTTAATACTTTTGGGAATTGTATAATAATCATATTAATAGATTTTTATAAATATTACAACATATATGTCAAAAAAACACATCACATCATGCATGAAAATTAGTGTTGAAACCACAACTAGAGGGAAACAAGGGTGCAACAACATCCACTATAATACGTCATGAACGACATAGTATGAATTTTTTTATTTGAATATATTTCTCCTTAAGTAAAGATTATGTTAGGTGAATTTTCAATTATATTATAAGGTAAAATGTTTCTTATATTTTGATCTGATTTGTGATATTTCAAAGGAACTTTTATTTGGTATAAATATAATTATATCCTTTAGGATTATTATAATGGATATTATGGCAATACTGATAATATGTCTTTATAGTTGTTTGATGAAGAGAATGAGATAGAATTTGATATTAAAACATCAATTAATTTTGTCATTTTGGAATTTATTTGGGAAATATGGTGATTCATTGATCTATGTGAACCATTTTTTAGTTGAATTTCGTATATTATTATATTTTTAATCTATTTTCGTTTTATTAATTTTTGGTGTCAATATAAATGTTTCAAATAATTTTTTAAATAATGGATGGTGGAATATCTTGTTTTTATATTATGAATTATTCATCCATTTACAATGTAATTTTAGGTATTCTGATATGAAAATTTACACTTATTTACTTATTTTTTTAGAAATACGTAAGAATTATAAATATAAATTAAAGGATGAAATTATATTTTTCATGAAATTATATAATTGGATTATGGTAATAAAATTCAGTAACTATTCAATAAGGATCATTAAATAATATTTTTTACATTTACCATCATTTCATATTAATTTTTTTTCAACACAATGATTTTTGGTTTTATAGTCATTAAAAATTCCATGAACAAATAATCAATCCCAATAACTTTTTCTTCAGAGGTTAGTTTCATCTTCAATTTATATGTTTTATCTTCCCAATAATTATTTTCCTTTTATCTGTACATGAATATGTTGGGTTTCTTTTATCCATTTTGTTTCCCACATTCCATTTATAGATGAAGTTTCATTACCCCTGTATACGATGTGAGATTTATAAAATTAAATTTTAAAATTTTGAACCTCTACTGAATGATATATAATTTTAAGGGAATAATTCTATTAAGGGGTTTGAATGTAACAATATAAATTATTAGAATAATTTTCATAATAAAATACATATTATATAACACAAGGAATTATACGAACCCTAATATACTATTAAAATGATATTATTTAATGTTTTTTGTCAAATATCATTTTAATTGGTGGGAATTAATAGGATTAACCACATTAAGAAAAATTATGTATCTTGATTAATAATAAAAAATAAGTACCTTGTTTTAGTCCAACTCATTTGGAGTGTGTGTTGGCTATATTTTAATTACATGTTGTGTAATTGGGATATAAGACATGTATTCAATTATACAGTTCATAGTGATCTATCTATGAAAATTTATGAGGTGAAAATGTAGTTTTCTAGAGGTAAAAATAATTTTAGTTACACTGAATGTTTGGAATTTACACATATGAAAATACCCCTTCTGTTTTTTTAAAAAGAGTTAGAGGCCTCTAATTTTTTTTAACATAGACTTCACCACCCCTCTCTCATTAGAGGAGCACCCCTAAAGAATATAAGGTAGCATTTTTTCTTATTTATAGTCCAAATCATAGTCTATTTCTCCGTAAAACATGTTTCATATGTTTCGGGAAGATCTTGTTTATTTTTAGTTGTTCATCATTTTTTCTAGATATTTGATGCACGGTTAATATTTAGGCTCATATCCCCCAAAAAATCATTCATCATATGGTATTCAAATTTCTCTGAAACTGAGTCAAATTATGATTTGATAGTGGAAAATCACTCAACTACAAAGAAAAAGTACATGGTTTATACATTTGATTCATCCTTTTGTGCTTTATAGAGATATCATCAATTATGAAACCCACATGAGATTCCAATGAGGCCTGAAAATGGAATGTTAAATCTAAATAGATGAAAAATGATATATTAAGGATACCATTTGTTATTTGAGATGTGTTGATCATTTTTGAAAAATAGATGGTCACCCATGGGATGCACCTTATAAATCTACGTTACTTAATCCATGTCAAACCACCCAAGGGGTGTTTATTGATATTTAATTTTCATAAAAATCCAATTACAAATAGAATGAATTGAATTGGTTATATTTTATTTTATAAAATAGGTTATCTTAATTCTGTAACTGATAATAAGAGTGGGTATAGTAAATAAATGATATTTGGTTTCCTATTTGTGAATTTTTATTAAGGGGAAGGTATAACCGTAGAATATGTTTAATTGAAAATGTTGATTGGCATGTGGGTATACTCACGTGACATGATTAAAAGGGAATTCAATCTAGGAGTGGTAATTATCGGGAGTTGGAACTGGTTATAAATGTATTTAATGAGTGTGTATACTCATCATGTGTAATTGAATGTAATTTATTATGAAAGTGTGTAGAGGCATATGTAATTGATTAGCTAAATTATTTGAAATGGATGAATGATTGTATATATGATATGGATGGCTCTCCATGGATCATGAAAATTATAGTGTACATTGTGAGTGGTGATGCTTATGGGGGATTCATTATGTGGTATAACTTGGGCTTAACTAACCCAAGATCAATCATAAGTGGAAGAACATATGAAATGATGGTACATATGCTCCTTGGACTCAACCCACCGCCTATATTGATTTTCCATCAAGATTCTCTATGAACATGATGAGGATGCCCTGGTACACAACACCTTGGATCTATTCCATTGTAGTCTACACATCATTAAATGGAATTTCCGTGGTATACTTTTCATTTTTGAATATTTATATGTGGTTTTGGAAATGAGATACAAATCTCCATACATCAAGGTCATGTGGATAAGATATAGATGGATGTATGGTGAGTCCATGATTCTTGATTATATTTATTTTTTATACCTTTTTAGGTGATGGTAGTTGCTGCAAGGAGCCTTGATAGGTTGATTATTATTAGATTATTCAATGGTTATATGATTTAGGCATTCACAGAAACATTACTACATACACACATATATTTAGATTGATAAATTATTCTTCATATAATTGTATTGTCCTTTTTCTTATTTCATAATCTGATTTGTATCTCACACAAAATTTGCGCTATCTAGGGGAACCAAAATGTTTATATGGTTTTCGGAATAGACAAGGGAATTCTCCATTATAATGTTCGTTGATTTCTTAATGGATGTAGGTTAGCATATGACCGAGTTGTGGCATGAAATTCTATATACAGATAAAAAAATTTATTCTTTTTTCCACTTCAAATACATATATTGTAACACTCTAATGTGTACTTGATATTGATTATTTCCATTTATGATTACAAGTATCAAAATCCTCAACTATATATGAGAAATTTTCTTATTTATTCATTTATTGGTTAAATAAAAATATTCTTCTTGTTTATTGAATTGCACTATGATATACTCATGTAATGATGGAATAGTCTCCCTAATTACTCACGTAGTCCCTCATTAATATTTAGTATTCTCTATAATTTGAGTACATGTTCATGAGTCTCTGGGATCCACTAGTAGTATTGAACATTTGAGTGGAATATAGGTCTGGGATGTTACACTAGGGTATCAATGGGAGATTTTTGTGTTATTAATTATTTTATTGAGACAATAGACATGTATTAGAAACAATAGAATTTGGTAATAAGATGTGACAATGATCAGCTACCCTATGTATAGGGAAATTCCAAATATCCTTGAATGGATTTTCTATTTTTAGTATTTTAACTATTATTGTTTATTTGATTCCAATTTTGGGTGACCCACTTGATTTATGATATTAATATTTATACAACTATGGGTTATATTTTTTTGTAACATAATGAGATATGGTTCTTCAATATCATACATTAAATAAGAACATTTGAGAAATTACATTCCATGTATTATTTCATGGGATTTATGATTTATTACATATTGAATTCTATTTTGATAGGTATTGTGATGGATATATCTTCTGTTATGATAGATTGTGTGTAGTGGATATAGAATTGATTTCATCTATCATTTCATAAGGGTATTGGTCCATCAAAGACTAGGAAATGAAGAACCTTTTATAGTAAATTTTTAACATTGAGTTGATATGTATGGATGGAATGGGAACAAATTTTTTGGTTTATTAGGAGTTATGAGACCTCAAGGTTCACTATTCAATGGAAAATCTGTAACATCCCTCTACTACTCATTTTCATGAGATGACTGAAATATTCTAAATTTACTTAAGAGACATCCCCAAGGAACATAAGGATGAAAATAAATTTATGGATTCCTTAAAGTATTTGGGGATGATTTTCCCATATTGAATCGGCAAACAACCCAATATAACATAACAAGTAAATGATATATGATGTGTGACACAATTAAAAGATTTCTCAACATTTAAATTATCGAATTCTTACTAAAATAAATTTCTATGGAATATGACTACAATATCAATTTATATAGAGGAGGACTATAAAATCCACAAGAATCAAGGATAACAATAAATCCAAGACCCATGCTTTATCATCACCAAACAACCTAAGTATCATGATGTCATTTTGATGACGTGTGATACATTACCATTTATCAAATTATTATAGGTGACATCCGAAAAATAAAAAAAGGTCTATATTAGGGGTGAGTACTCAATCCTTGTAATTTTTCCCCAATTGAATTTATACTCACCACACTAGGATTGATAAGTTCACAAATGTTATATAAAATAGTTTATATAAAATAATTTCTAAATAAGTATATAAAAAATATATAAATTGTACCATTAAAAATAAGTATTATAATTAAAATTCATTTTAAAATTATTAAACTAAAAAATTCTCTAATACATTTTAATATGTAGCCTTTGTGATAACCATTAAATTAAACATATATACACCTTAACTGATGCATGAATCGCTATAAATTTGGCTTAATCATGGGATGTCTCTCACCAATCTACCATGTCATCATAGTGTAATTATATCCCACGTTCCATTACACATTGTTCAATAAGAACAAGTTCATTTTTCAACCAATACTCATAAATTCAATGTGAACACACACACATCATGTATGCCCAAACACCATGTCAAAAAAAATTCAATAAATCACCAGTTTTATTAAAAGAAATTTTCATTAAACCATTTAAATTCCAAAACAATTTCAATAAAACAACATTTTTATTCAATACCTTTTCCATAAACCTAATAATGAAATTATTTTAAAATTTTTCTTTTCAAATCATTTCTTAAAGGATATTGTATAATAAAATACTATAATTCAACAACTTCACCAACAACCATAAATCATATCTTAAAATGATATATAATATACATTTTACCCAAATTTAACAATCAATTTCATTCCATGTAATCAATATGAATCTAAGACATTTAGTTCTACCAAGAGGAGTTGAATGGGAATCCATCATCTTCGAGGGTTTTGTAATAAATTAGAAATTACATAAAAAACAGTAAAAAATAAGGATGAATCTCCATGAACCCACCGTAGATCTCTAACCCTATCATAAACCATAAAAATGTAATAATATTTGGAAATTAAATCCTTAAATCTACCCACAATGATCATTAATCTATGAAATAGAGAAATTATGAAAAATATTTCAAATAAAACAGTTTGAATGACTACAAAAGAACACATACCAGGATAAATCAACTTATAATCACAAATGCAATCCTCTAGATCTCCATTGAATCAATGGAAGAATTGTACTTGACCTTTCAGAAATCAAAATCCCAAATTAAGGAAGAATACAAGAAAAAACAAGTGATTATATAGGAAAACATGTGAGATTTACTTTTTAAGGTAGTTTTTTATTTCTTTTCATTGTTTCATCACATGGTTAGGAAAAAAATGCAGTAACCATTTTCGAAACACTACCTCAAGGATGAACCTATCACTGTAACCTCACATGGTCTTCAAAACATAGAAAATTGTTCCAATACAAATTCCTCACAATGACCACATCAATTTTTCAAATCAAACGGTTTATCCTTAGTGGAAACACGGTTTGGTAAAACTGTGTCTTGGCTATGAACCTTCACATTTCCCCGTATCTCATAGTGAATCGTTTCTTTGTATGTTTTTCACAGTTTTTCAAAACCATGCACCAATCGTTAACTTGTTTAAACTCCCCAAAACCCATCCAAAAGTTTTTCAAATACATTGAAATATCAACCAAAAATATTATATACTAAACAAAAATTTTAAATTGTTACATACCATAAATCGTGAGTGTTACATTCTCCCCACCATTGGTCTATCAATCTATTGACTGGGGAAAACCATCAGTGCTCTGTAGAACATTCCTCCATCTCCCTTTCATTTCATTCTCGTTCTCCCAAGTCTCCTTTTGAATGACACCATGTTTCCACAAAACATGCAGTAGAATAAATATTTTTATATTGAAGTTATTATCTTACTTATCTATAATCCACACAAGGAAATGTATCAATGAAGCATTCAGATATTGGAAAGTGGGATCCCATCTGATTACATGGTCATAATTTGGATGATACCATTTCAACTAAAGATATGTGAATCACATTGTGGTCTACACTAAATCGTGGTAGTAATAACAACTGATATTCCTCAACTCAAACTGGTCCCAATATATTAATTGGGATTATGTATCTATGATATAACATTATCTGCATCACCGAATGGAAAGTTTTGATCATTGAAGTGATCTTCAATAAAACATGATCACTCATCGTGAAAGAAAACAACCATCAATGATGGCCCATATATGATTTTTGATTACTCTACTTCTAATCAATCAATTTTCTAATCAAACGAATCTTCCCCCATTTTTTTAGACATGGTTTAGCCCAACTAGCGGTGTATCACGTGTTTCCACCCAACAAAATGGAGAGAAAAATGGATGCCCCTAAAATGAATCAAATGCAGCCTATGTATCGAGGCCTGATAGATGTTTTTATATAATAAATATACATAGGGTATGTGATATTATATTGAGCCACCAATATCAACTACACAACCCTGAAACATGTCTTCCAACATTTGTATCATCTGTTCGAATTGGACATTCATCACTGGATGATATGCTTTAGTCATAATAAACTGAGTCCTAAGGGATTTCACTAAGGAATTATAGAAATGAGATCTGAACATTGGATCAATGTATAATAGCATCAAAACTGGAGTTTCATGTCTCATTACAACTTTTCGTAAAAAATTATCACGGAGAAAGCCACTACCATATGAGTTTCTTGAAGAAGGATGAAATGGTCCGACATTTTGTGTTGATCGGTAGTCATACATATAGATTTGAGTTTCCTTATGTTATTAGGAGACTTTTCAAAAAATAGTTATCTAACCCCATTTTCACACTTGAATATGTAGACATTATGACATACATTTAGGCCACTAATGTTCACAATTAACTTGGTGATATATTATAAATTTTGATCCAAATTCATCCATCATATCTTTCATGCTAACCCACCAAAACTACATTTTCATATTCTTATACATCTTCTATATTCAAGGAAGGAAATCCTATCTTAAGTGGATGTATGTATGAAAACGTTTCTCCCATGAATACATATTTACAAGCATACAATTTCGAATCCACGTCACCGAACACTCATCATTCCACCATTCCTCAATAGTCTTCTCATGATTGTGTTTTAAAAAAAGCAACATATTCTCCATCTGTTGTTTTCGCCTCTTTAAACATTTTTTCTAAAACAAAAACCACTAAAACTGAAAAGGAAACTACAAAATTACATATGTTTTTACTTCTACATGAATGCAATCTTATAATTATATAACCTACCACTCATCTGAATCCTCTTTCACCAATTCAGAACATGACATTCATCTTAATGCATCTACTACCGAATTTCTTTTACCCGGTGTATACATCAAGTAAAAGTCGAACATTTAGAGATATTGAATCCATATATGCTTCCTCATATTCAAATACCATAGTGAGAAAACCTATTTCAAGATTTTATGATCCATAAAAAAAGTAAATTTCTGACCAAAGTGTTTAGGATTCCATGTCTTCAAAGCATGGACTACCAAAACTAACTCTAAATCATGTGTTTGGTATTTTTTCTAATGAACTCATAGTTTACATGAATCATAAGCAACAATATGGACTCCTTGCATTAGAAATCACCAAAACCCTAATCTCGAACCATGAAAATACACCACATAGGCAATTATGGATTTTGAAAATATCAAGATAGGTTTTGATGTATGGTGATCATTTTCATCATGAAAAGATTACTAGCATTGATCACCCCATTGGTATAAAACATTATTCTTTTTAAATTCAATCATAGGTTATTCTAGTCATGTTAAGTCACAAAAAACATCAATAAAAACTATCTTGAATAATAAAACTTCATATCTCAAAGACATTCTTTAGTGGTTTCAATGAGATAATAGCTCACATCATCTCCAGATCAATTAGAACACCATTT
Source organism: Viscum album (assembly GCA_963277665.1). Taxonomy (NCBI): domain Eukaryota; kingdom Viridiplantae; phylum Streptophyta; class Magnoliopsida; order Santalales; family Viscaceae; genus Viscum; species Viscum album. The sequence goes on along the minus strand of OY728150.1, from coordinate 1,135,535,439 downwards.
TGAGAAATTATATAGACATGAAAGCATACATCCTGCATTTTAAAACACCACATTGACTGATTGGCATATAGATGATGATCTCTCATGATTACACACAATATTAAAAGGTATTTCTCATGGTATGCCCTTGTCCATGAGTACATTTTCTTTCCAACCATAAACACCACAAAACAATAATGAAGATATCTCTTCAATATATGTTTCCTCAATTCTCTAAAGACCACTGGTACATTCATAAGACCAAAATGAATATACAAATACTCATAATGGTTATATCTACATCTGAAAGCTATCTTCATTTTATCCTTCTTCCGACCTTAGAATTGGTTATATCAAGAACACAAATCAATTTTTGGTAACCACTATTCTCCCCTCAATTTGTGGAATTCATGGATAAATGAAACCATTTAATTCAAAATCTACTAAAAAAAATTCAAAACCCTCAATTCATCTAGGGCCATAATATAATATAGACGGTAAATGTGACTAGTATATGGAAGGAGATCATTTATAAACCATAGTTACCTTACAGGTGGTTTCACAGAGATGTTTTTGAAAAAAAACCATCATACTAATCCACCAATACTAGAAAACTATAAATTTGGATCTCTTCCATTGAAACCTTGGTCAATGCTGCCACTTGGTAAGAGACAATTCCTATTGCTTGTCACAATAAGCCAATTTCACCTACATTTTCACTCTAGTCTCCCCAAATGAGATACCTCATGCCATCGTCAATTTTGAAATTGATCTTTCTGGTATTGTAGTCAATGTGACCATTGAATTCTATCATCCAATCCATACCCAATATAACAATATTTCCAATAATTTATAGAATAGTGAAATACCATATGAACTTGGCTCCATTATTGTTTATATAACACGCTCTACACTCAAAGGCTCAAAAATAATGATGACCAAATGAGTTTTATGTTTTATCATAGTGGGGATCATCACAAGTTTTAAACATATAAAATAAAAAGTATTATAAAAATAATGGAATTTGATGAACCAGAATCAAAAAACACATTCATTTGGGTATAATTCAAAATATACATACCTCTCACCATAGATAATCGAACATGATTATATAGTTACACCTTCTCGGATAAATAAAATTGCATCATTTGTATAAATTTTTCATTATTGTGTAGCTGATATTTTCAATTATGTTGATTAATGGAATTCTTAGAATCAACATTGTTAGATCTGTTATATTGTAGATATGTATTCTAATTTTATCGCCCCATTGAAATATATGATTACTATAATACCTATCATGTGTCATAAGAAACAGGCCTCATAGAAATATTCCAATAACACTGGAGATGTACCATATTGTTGAAATTATTGAATTATCTTGGTGGTGTTGTGAAATATTTGTTCATGTGGTTGATGGGACAACATTAGAAGAACCCTTCGCTTGTCATAGTTCTTGGTGGAAAAATTATTGATCACGCCCTTTAGTTCTTATTCACACTCCCACCATGGATGTTGGTGTCCTTCTTTCTCATTCCCACAGAATTATATTTTCCTCCTATTCTCATGGGTAATAGTATACATCATCCTCCAATGGATGTGGATATATCCCTTTTATCTAATTTTTCTATATTATCTATCTTTGTCTAGTCATTAATAGAATGAATGGAAATCATCAAAAGAATATCATATCATAGCCCTTATCCAAAGATATATACCTTCAAGGACACAGTGGCCACAAACTCAAGTAAAAATATCTCTAAATTCATGAATCTACTTCCATACAATGTGAAAAAAAAATATTACAACTTCATGATGAAGAATTCATTTGGTCTCTGAATCTGAAACATGTGAGGATATATTTTTATTATTGTTAAATACATCAATACAAACCCAAAAAATAACCTAGTCCACTTTTTCGTGGACCATTATATCCCACAACTCATGTGAAAGATACTCAAGAATATATGTTACCATCATGAATTTTATCTCTTCTAGTCTACCGATGATCTCAATGAGTCGATTCAACCAATTCTTCCTCGCCTCTGCCTTTTATGGTTTAGAATTACCCTTGAATTTGGTTGTATTATACTTATAGAACTCGATGGAATGATCCACCTAACATGGATAATTCAATAAATTTCTTATATCTATATCTTGAAAAACATATATGATACTATAAACCATATTTTGGTTCAACATTAGCTCAGGTGAATCGACATTCTCCATAGTTTATTTCAATTGGTTTCTATGACATATACCTTGATTTATTTTAAAAAAACTAAAATATTCATAATTCACCCTATTTAGAAACTGATGGTATAGAATTTCAAATTATATCACAACAACTATCATAACATTTTTACTCAAAATCAACATTTTCCATGTTAAACTATTTTTGAACAATATATACTTTATCATGAAAATCAACTATTTTCAATATAAAACAATCCTTCTTTTAAAAAAAATCATCTGAAAAAAACATTAATATTTTCCAAAACCCAACACTTATGTACCAAATCATAAATCATTAGTAAAATTTAAATATTAATTCTTAGTGGGAAGTCATTTTTCTAAAGCATGTCATGCTTGTCTCATTGGATAAATGTAGGACAATGAGGTTCCAAATCCTATAATTGTCTCCAAAACACTTATCTGACTATGTCAATGATTACATGTTGATCAACATAAAATGTATAGCTAAGTATTTCTACACCCTACATTTTTATTCCGGACATTCATACTCTTTTCAATGAACCGAAACCAAAAAATATATAAGAAATATATTTAACTCCGTGAATGATATAATTGATGTCTACTTGTTCCAATAAAAAAGGACCAAGAAGATACTCATTGTATAAAAAAATATTTGACCAAAAAAAACTGATGCATTTCATAACATCCCTGTAATTATCATTGCTTTGAGATGAGGAAGCGATTCTACATAGCCCTAAAAAACATCACCATGGTGATAAAGGGATGAACTTATGGTCAAGTGCATCATTAAATTGGTGGGGATAATTTGACCTTAATAAATCAAACAACTTACTAACATGCTTTAACCAAAAAAATTATATATGATGCATGAATAAAATGAATGAGAAATCAACATTTCATTTATAAAATTAATATTAAAATTATGTACCATGGTGGACTACTATAATATAAATTTATAATGCTAACGACTCACAAACCAACAAGACTCAAGGACAACTATAACTCCAAATCTCCACTAGCTTCATGTCACAACTCCACCAAACATCCCATGTATAACGAGGTAGTGATAAATATGTATGGTACTTTACATTTTCCCGTACACTATTATTTTAAATCTACAAAATAACCAGATTTAAAATCAGGGATGAGAACTAAAACTCATGAGGTTTTCCCCAATGACATCACTACCCAATCCACTATTAGAGAAAGGATAGAAAAAATTATACAAAAGAGTTTATATAAAAAAATTCCAATATAGTTTATAACTAAAGATAAAAATGTTCTAATATCAAGTTGTTTATAAAAAAACCCATTTTCAATGAAATAATCCAAACAATTATTTAAAATCATTTCAGAAGTTCTCTTTTGTAGATGAATTCAATTCAATATATCCACAACATCATCAGAACATGAGTCACTATGATAGTTCCATACTAATGAGTTGTGTCTCATCGATCTACCATATCATTCTAATGTAATTATATCATGTGTTCCATTATACCATTATCACCGAGGACATGGTTATATTTCATCCAACCCTCATCTATTCAATATGAAAACACAAACCACAAATACCCCAAAACCATTCCAAAACAATTATAATAAATTAAACTGTTTATTGAAAACATATTTATATCAAACAATTTAAAATCAAAAAGCATTTTAATAAAAAAAATTATTGAAAACACTTTTCCATAACTCAAATCATGTAATTATTTTACAATCATCATCATAAAATCCCTTATCGATGCACATTGCAAAACAATATATCACAATTACACAATTTCACAAAACCATTAATAATGCCTAAAAGGGATTTATAACATTATTTGTACCAAAAAATCACTATAAATTTCATGAAATTTAATCAATTTGAATCTAATCTAATCAGTTATAGAAATTGGATTCAAGAGTGAATCCACATACTTCGAGGTTTTTGGAGAAAATGAAAAACTACATAAAAAACATCACAAAACATGGTTGAATCTTCACAGAGATCCCTTAGATAATATCCTATATAATGAACAAATAAAAACATTATCACATTTTCCATTAACAACATTAGATCTAACCACACAATGAATATATCTTTCAAACCATGAGAGAGGGAACTGTAGATCTATGAAAATACACTTAATGAAAAATAACGATCACATATTGTATAAAAATAGATTCTAATCACTATGAGAAGCCCTCATATCACCACAGAATCAATTGAATAACATCAATTAAACATTTGGTAAAAAAATCATAAATTAGGGCCTCACAAGAGGGAATATGAGTGAGTTATATGGGGAAATAGTGAGGTTCACTTTTGAAATTGTTACTTTTATTCGTATAGTATTATCCCACAGTTTGGATAACTGTTCATTGTCCATTATCTCAAGAATGAGCCTCACATGGTAATCTCTGATGGATTCAAAACCATGCACCAATCCAGCTAAAGACACTACCACAATAAATCAAATTCCATTTTCCATAATGTAGTGTTTCTCCTTAGTAGACACAGAGATTGGGAAACCATGCACTACTAGTGCTCCTACCATTTTGCCTATGTCAATGTCTATAGTTTCTGGTTAATTATTCATTGTTTTCTCAAAATTTAAACCAAAATTTAACCTAAATAAAACCCCCAAACCTAGTAAAATATATCTAAACTCTCCAAATGCACACCCAATTACTTTATATATTTACATATACCAATTAATGGGATACATAATAGAAGCATGGTGTGCCACAACATTAGTTAAATAATTTTAAAAAATGAATTTTTTATCAAAATGATATCGAAATGAAAATATAATATTGAACTAAACCCAACATTTAAGGGTAAATAAGGTAGTAAATGTATTGGTTTTGGTAATTGATCACTTTAATGTCCAAGAGTTTCGAACACATTATGTGTTTACTTGGTTTTAAAAGGGTTTTGAACTGACTTCCACTGTTGAGATGTGAGGGTGAATATCATTCTATCAGATGTGTTCATATGAAATTATAGAGTCATGCCACCATGATGATTGCTAATCATATTCTATGAGTGAGGTTATTTCCATAATCATACGATTGTGTTCCATGGGATACCACTTCTTCCTCCTTTGGTTCCAGTTATGGCATCAGATGTTATTCCACAAAATGTTCTTGAAGAAACGTACAATGGGGAGTTCATTATTATTTATACACATGTCATAGAGTTGCATACCATACCTTGTTAATGGATGATCTGGAATGGGTATTCCATTAGCATCATCATCATATTATTTTGCGGATGGTGGACCAGAGGATAATGACTTGTTTCAATGGAAATTTTATTTTTTTTTGGGAATATGGAGATTCATCATAAAACAATATTCAGTCTCACCAAATACATGCTATATAGGGATACAAATCACAAGTGGGATGTACTACACTAGGTTAATCAGATAGAATATATGTGTTACGATAATTTATAGACTCGGTTCAATGATTATTTCTACCCCGTGACTCTACGAGATGAGAGGGATAGTGATCTCATGTATCTAAAGTGGGGAGTGATAATTATAATTGAGTAATCAGTAAACATATGAGAGTTGAAGTGCTTTTCACTAATGTCCCTTAATAATAAGCTATCTATGTAAAGACGCATCTTTGAATGACTATGAAAAACTATTTTATATTTGGAAAAAATTACTAGCTGGATCTCTATTACATAGATTGTGAATCATGAGCTAATTATAGATAGGAACCTAAGAGAAGCTGGTGATGCAGAGCTATGAAGGATCCCTTCACGAAAAAATGGTTTGACATCATAATGTATGAATAATAGTATTGAGTCTTCCCAGGAGATGAGTTCTAGTTAGCCTATAAGTACAATTTTATCCAGGTTCCATCATGAAGGTGGAAAGTGAGTCCATATATATATTTGGGACGACTTTAATAGAATTCATTGATGATCTCGTTGTAGTATGGGCCATGTGAAAAGATTTATTGGGCCATCCATCCTACTATGAGTGGTAGAGGGTCTCCCCTGATACTTTGTTTTGGATAAGTTTCAACTGATTCCTATCATGTAGGGAGTTTGAGCAGTGCTTTTCGGTCAGAAGAATGCAATGGTTATTGTGGATAAGGCATCCAAAAAACTATATACAACGAATCATTTGAGTGGGCCTATTCTAGAAAATGAGTTTTTATCAAAGGGTCTTTTTGAAATCTATTTTTATTCAATATAGTATACCCCACGGAGCAGGGTGTCAGACCATCTATGGAAATATGTATGATCCTAGTTGCCCCTACAATTTCATCTTCTCGTTTTGATACAAGTGTATTGCATATTGTTATCTCTGAACCAGTGGTGAAAAGAAGTAGGATTGTTTTCATTGTTCACTGGGTTATATTTGATTCTATAGAATCTTTGGGAATCAGAAAATAGAATTTACAATAGTGAATGTTGTTCTCCTTGATATTGGTGGGTGTTACATCATCTCAGATCTTTTTTTCATAGTGATGACTAGGTTTTATGTCATACTTAGAATGGGCCTAGTAATAACGTAATGGGAATACGTTTACTAATATCAATGACATATGACATTAAAAATACAAGAGGTTTTATTATATACTCCCAATTATGGATCCAATGTCTAAGTTATCGAAGATGATCCATAACATCATGGGTTGTGTGTAATGAACACCCCAAGAACTAGTTTGTATCCAGATGATTGAGGAGTGATTCAGATGGAAATTCCTCCAATAGATGATAGCTCTAAGGATGTGTTTCCCAATTAATTTTCAATAAGGGGGAGGTGTAATTCTCCATAGATGTAGCAACTCGGGTTTTTGGCCCTGTCAGACATTGGAATATTTCTAGGAATAATTCCAAAGCTAGGCGCGAAGACGGCGTGCGATTCTGAGGCCCGGTGTGCCCGGAATTAATTTTATAAAAATATTAAGTAATTTTATACTATGCACGTGGCGGGGGTGTGATATCTCCTAAACGGTAGCTCAGAACTAGAATTTGAGGGCACGGTTGCGTCCGGAACGTGCCGTTTACCCTAGGCGAGGTGTAAACATTGCGGGCGCGGGCCTGCGGTGAGATACGCCACCAGGGGCGTTTTTGTAAATAAGTGGCGAAGTTAGTGTAAGGGCGTCGGCTCAAATAACTTCTGAACGGAGTTTCGGATGGAAAATATGAGACCGCCGTTGCGTTCGGAACGGCGCGTTTACCCTAGGGGTGACCTTACTTTTGTTCGCATCGGGCGTCGGGTCCGAGGCGGGTTTGACGCCGGCGGGCGGCTGATATAAATATCAGCGCCCCCCCCCCCCCCCCTTATTGTTCCTCTCGACGTTCTTCGCCATTCTTCGCCGCCACTCCGCAGAATCGAGCAAACGAAACACCCACGAGCTCAGAATTCAACGGAGGACGTTCCAGGAGCGTGCATCGGAAGCTCTGGAGCGCGGATCTGAGGCAGAACATCGGGGTTTCGCCCGCGAGATAGGCGGTTTGTGTTTTGAAATCCCGGACCCCGTTTATTTGTTGTTTTTCTTCAAATCGTTATAAGGGTTGTATAGTTTGGGTCCCGAGGTTTCCGAAACATGTTTCAGATCTGATTTTGGAGCACCGGGGTGCTCCCGGGGGTCCCCGGAAGTTTTCCGGTGGAAATTTCGGATTCCAGCGGCGGCCATGGCGGAATCCGGCGAGGCAGGGCCGCGACGGCGCGGCGATTTCCGGCAACGGCGGTGGCGGTGCGGCGGAATCCGGCGGCAGCGCGGTGGTTTCCGGCGAGGCTGGCGGTGGTCCGGCCAGGATTTTCCGGGGGTTCTTTAAACCCCCGTAACTCGCAAACCGTAACACCGATTTGCAAGCCATTTGCGGCGACGCGCTCCTTGCGTCGAGACGGACCTTTTGAGCCAACTTTGAGGGTTTAAGGGTTTGGGATCGTGGCCCAGGAGTTAGAAACGTCGAATACAATAATATTATTTTATTATTTTACCACTTCTGGCCATTGTAACTTCTACCCGGAGCGTCCGATTCACGTGCCGTCAGTGGCATTGAGACCCTGATGGCACGACGGACTTTTTGAGATGGTTTCCGGGTGTTGGGTCTGTGAACGGGGTGCGGGCCCAACGAGGTCGGGTTTTGGAGTTTGCGGAGAAACGCAGCTTTTGCACCATGAGTCGGATTTTGGCGGATGAATAGTCGATCCAGTGTGTTTTTCCGAGGGGATCGCAATGGTGCGATCCGTTCGATGAGTTTCGGAATCCAGGTGTGGGCCCCACCCGAGCTGGCCTTCGGTGAATAGTACCTTTTTTACCGGGTGTCCGTTTTGGACGAGCGAGTAGTCGATTCCGCTTGTTTTTTCGAGGTGATCGCCCTGTTGTGATCCACTCGATGGGTTTCGGGATCGTTGTGTGGGCCCCACACGAGCTAGCTACGGTGAATAGTGCATTTTTCACCGGTGCTCTGTTTCGAGTGAGTAAATAGCATATCCTGCGTGTTTTTTCGCGTAGAACGCGATGGTGGCCTCGGTTATTGCTTCAGAGGTGCGCAGTGTGGCGTTGTGGCGGGTCGCTCGGGTTAGCGACGTTTGGACCAGCAGTGGTTAAGGGTTCTCCCTTGGTTCGTTCCTACGAGGGTTCGTGTGGTATCACAACCTTCGTATGGGTTTGTGATCCTCTCGATGGAATGTTTAAACTGTTAGAGTTGTGGTATCCCTCCAGTGGGCCCGGAGTGGATCCTCTAGCATCTTTACCCTAGATCATGTTCTTGGTATCACTGTGACCGCTTATTCACGGGCGGCGATTCCCTATCTAGCAGGTTAACCCCATAGGGTTTCTGGCATCATCGGGAATATGATCCCCTACGCGGTGGGTCGTGCAGAGTAGGGTTGTGGCATCATCGGTTTTACGATCCCCTACTCAGCATGAAGTTTGTAGTAGGGTTGTCGTATCATTGGTTATACGATCCCCTACTTAGCGCTTGGTGTCGGTAGGGTTGCAGTATCGTTGGTTATGCGATCTCCTACTCAGCGCGTGGTTTCGGTAGGGTTGCTGCATCGTCGGTTTGATCCCCTATATCGCGAGTTGTACCAGATAGGGTTCCGGTATCATCGTGACCATCTTTATTTGGATGATGATCCTCTATTTGAGTGTGGAGTTTCTGTCGAGCGCCAGATCGGGTTGTGGTATCCCCCAACGGTTCTTGGGTGTGATCCTCTATCTGTGAGAACTACGTATGCCAGATCGGGTCATGGTATCCCCCAGCGGACCCTGGGAGTGATCCCCTATCTGAGAGCTACGTATACCGGAGTGGGTCTTGGTATCCCCTAGCGGACCCTAGAGGCGATCCACTATCCGAGCAGTTTGGTGGTTGTGGTTTTTCACGGATGTTTCCTCAGTGATGTTATCCGATGAGCGTGGTCTCTCGGGTGACCGTCTGATATGTTTGTTTGGGACCCGATGGAGTGTATCTCTCGGATGAGTGTCATCTGGTATGACAGTGATCATGGGGTGTACTCTCCTTGTTGGGATAGTTGCTGGTGATGAGGTCGGCACCTCTTGTGGCTTTGTGGCGGGAGATGAGTATATCTGGATTGTTCAAGGTGTATGTATGGGAATACACCGGAGTTGAGCTGAGCTTTCTTGTTATGTTTAGCCGAGGATGGTCACGAGATGGAGTTTCTCTCTTATCTGGGTTCCCTCTGGCTGGGTTGAGCGGACTGTTGCCTTTCAGTTGCTCCCTTGGGTTTTGGGTTTTTGGGGTGCCTACTGAGTATGTTTATACTCACCCATGCACGGGCTTTGCCCGCACATGTTTGTGTCTTGTGCAGACCACATGCCTTTTGACGGAGTCCCAGGAGGACCTGGAGCAGGCAGAGCTTAGTGAGCGAGTTGACCGGGGTGTTTACCGGAGCTGTGCCGAGGGAGCTTTCCGGCGGGTGTTTGTGGCAGTTTTCTCCTCGTCAGAGAAGGTTGGACGCGCATGTAGTTTTCTTTTGGTGGGCCCTGTTTTTCCCTTCTATACTTCTGCTGTACTCTGGTTTGGGATAGTGTATGCATGCATTTACTTTTCAGTTTCTATATCTCTGCACTGTTGTATGGAGGTGTTTGTGGGTGCGTGTGTACAGGTACCTTAGGCTAATGCCTCCCATGTGTGTGATAGCCTACTCGGCGCTGGTCGCCAGCCCCTGGCCTATTGGAGGCGGGCTTGGGGAGTAGCGGATCGAGCCCCGTTGGGTCGGGTCATGACAAAGTGGTATCAGAGGAGGTTCCACCTTTGGGATCTCAGAGCGCAGATGGTCTAGCTGTGAGTTTGGTTTGGGTTGCATAGCGGTAGTGTTAGGATGTTTCGAGTTCGGCTTTCAGGCTAGAGACTCCAGTGTTGGTGCGGCGGCCGACGTATCCATACACTAGGACTCTGATAACCTTCCTTTCGACTCGGGACATTTGTACACTATTCGCAGGGACATAATGGTACATGCATCATATAGGACTAGGTTTTTGGGTTTTCATTATCCTTCTTGAGTCAGCTCTCCAGATATACTCTTTGATTGTGGTGTGTCTTGAATGTATTTTAGGATGCCTCCGCGACGATAGCCAACAGGGGTTCCACAGCAGGATTGTGCTGACGACCCGCCCCGTGTAGAGGTTGTGGAGCAGGGCGCATTTTCTGAGGTTGCACCTCCAGGTGGTCTTCCAGTTGAGCCGCCACCTGTCGAGCAGCTGGTTGTGCCGGCAGTGCAGGACGAGGTTGCACGTAGGCTGAGTGCACTGCACGAGTTCCAGAGGCAGCGACCTCTGAGGTTCCGGGGTGATCCAGACCCCCAAGCAGCTGATGACTGGCTTGAGGCAGTCACCCAGGTGTTCCGCCTAGTGAGGACACCTCTAGATCAGATGGTGGTCCTAGCTGTGAGCCTTCTGCATGGTTCTTCCGGGCGATGGTGGAGTTTAGTGACGCAGTCCCATGATGAGGAGACGCTCATGTGGGAAAAGTTAGAGCAGCTCTTTAGGGATGAGTTCTATCCGGTGACACTGAGGTCAGTGCGGATTCAGGAGCTTCTGCAGCTTCATTAGGAGAGAATGACTATGTCGGAGTACTCAGTGAGGTTTACAGACCTATCACGCTACTCCCTGGATATGGTTCGAGACCCGTTATTTAGGGCTCGGACCTTCGAGCAGGGCTTACGCAGGGACATCCGGGCAGGTGTGGTTTCCTTGTTCCTGCCCACCTATGTTGGGGTGCTGGAGCGAGCGTTGGTGGTGGAGAGTTTTCTGGCTGAGCAGATTCCCCCTGTAAGTGTTGGGCACTCGAGAGCTGAGACTTCATCGTTCAGATCGGCATCTGGTAGCCGACGACAGATTCAGGGGTTTGGACGTGGCCGAAGTTTCAGGAGGCGACCCCAGGATGTCGGATCTGATCCTCAGGGCTCACAGGGCTCGCAGACCAGTTTTGGTCAGCCGCAAGAGAGGCGGTGTTATGCTTGCGATGGTCGGGGACATCTTACTAGAGATTGTCCGACCCGACGTGCTGCTGAGAGGGAGTCGGCCGATGGACCGCCTTGGCAGAGGCAGCGTCTCGAGCAAGGAGGTCTGCAGGGCGGCGGACGTGGCGGCGGAGCTGGTGCAGCGGGAGGCGGTGGTAGGCAGTACCAGTTGCCACCACCCCCACCCCCAGGTGGTCCACGCCAAGCTCAGGGAGCTGGTGGCCGAGGGCGAGGACAGCTGCATGCCCGGGAGGCAGTCGACCCAGAGGCACCGCAGATGGATAGAGGTACGCCTTGTGTCTTTTCTACTTACTGTAGTAGTTTGTCAAACACTGTTTAGCGGTACTCTTTATTTTTGTTGCTTGCTCGAGTTTTGTTCAGGGCGTTGGTAAGACCCTATGTGGGTGTTTGTTGGTGAGCTCACTAGTGTGTGAGACCCAGTTGAGAGTCCAGTCGCTTTCCTTGTACTTAGAGTTTTTCGGGGACGAAAAGTTATTAGGGGGGAGGATGTAGCGACTCGGGTTTTTGGCCCTGTCAGACATTGGAATATTTCTAGGAATAATTCCAGAGCTAGGCGCGAAGACGGCGTGCGATTCCGAGTCCCGGTGTGCCCGGAATTAATTTTATAAAAATATTAAGTATTTTTATACTATGCACATGGCGGGGGTGTGATATCTCCTAAACGGTAGCTCAGAACTGGAATCTGAAGGCACGGTTACGTCCGGAACATGCCGTTTACCCTAGGTGAGGTGTAAACATTGCGGGCGCGGGCCTGCGGTGAGAAACGCCACCAGGGGCGTTTTCGTAAATAAGTGGCAAAGTTAGTGTGCGGGCGTCATCTCAAATAACATCTCAACGGAGTTTCAGATGGAAAATCTAAGACAGTCGTTGCGTTCACAACGGCGCGTTTACCCTAGGGGTGACCTTACTTTTGTTCGCATCGGGCGTCGGGTCCGAGGCGGGTTTGGCGCCGGCGGGCAGCTGATATAAATATCAGCGCCCCCCCCCCCCCCCCCCCCCCCGTTATCGTTCCTCTAGACGTTCTTCACCGTTCGTCTCCGCCACTCCACCGAATCGAGCAAACGAAGGGCCCACGAGCTCAGAATTCGACGGCCGACGTTCCAGGAGCGCACAGCGGAAGCTCTAAAGCGCAGATCTTAGGCAGAACGTCGGCGTTTCGCCTGCGAGGTAGGCGGTTTGAGTTTTGAAATCCCGAACCCCGTTTATTTGTTGTTTTTCTTCAAATCGTTATAAGGGTTTTATAGTTTGGGTCCCGAGGTTTCCGAAACATGTTTCAGATCTGATTTTGGAGCACCGGGGTTCTCCCGGGGGTCCCCGGAAGTTTTCTGGCGGAAATCTCGGATTCCGGCGGCGGCCATGGCTGAATCCGGCGAGGCAGGGCAGCGGCGCGGCGGTGGCGTGGCGGTTTCCGGCAACGACGGCGGCGGCGCGGCGGAATCCGGCGGCGGCGCGGTGGTTTCCGGCGAGGCTGGCGGTGGTCCGGCCAGGATTTTCCGGGGGTTCTTTAAACCCCCGTAACTCGCAAACCGTAACTCCGATTTGCGATCCGTTTGCGGCGACGCGCTCCTTGCGTCGAGACGGAGCTTTTGAACTCACTTTAAGGGTTTAAGGGTTTGGGATCGTGGCCCGGGAATTAGAAACGTCGTATAAAATAATATTATTTTATTATTTTACGACTTCGGGTCGTTGTAACTTCTACCCGGAGTGTCCGATTGACGTGCCGTCAGTGGCATTGAGACCCTGATGGTACAAAGGAATTTTTGAGATGGTTTCCGGGTGTTGGGTCTGTGAACGGGGTGCGGGCCCCACGAGGCCAGGTTTTGGCATTTGCGGAGAAACGCAGCTTTTGCACCACGAGTCCGATTTTGGCGGATGAATAGTCGATCCTGTGTGTTTTTCCGAGGGGATCGCAATGGTGCAATCCGTTCGATGAGTTTCGAAATCCAGGCGTGGGCCCCACCCGAGCTGGCCTTCGGTGAATAGTACCTTTTTCACCGGGTGTCCGTTTTCGACGAGCGAGTAGTCGATTCCGCTTATTTTTCTGAGGGGATCGCCCCTGGTGTGATCCGCTCGATGGGTTTCGGGATCGTTGTGTGGGCTCCGCACGAGCTAGCTACGGTGAATAGTGCCTTTTTCACCGGTGCTCAGTTTCGGGCGAGTAAATAGCCTATCCCGCGTGTTTTTTCACGTGGAACGCGATGGTGGCCTCGGTTTTGGCTTTGGAGGTGCGCAGTGTGGCGTTGTGGCGGGTCGCTCGGGTTAGCGACGTTTGGACCAGCAGTGGTTTAGGGTTCTCCCTTGGTTCGTTCCTACGAGGGTTTGTGTGGTATCACAACCTTTGTATGGGTTTGTGATCCTCTCGATGGGATGTTTAAACTGTTAGAGTTGTGGTATCCCTCCAGTGGGCCCGGAGTGGATCGTCTAGCATCTTTACCCTATATTGTGTTCTTGGTATCGTTTTGACCGCTTATTCACGGGCGGCGATCCCCTATCTAGCAGGATAACCCTGTAGGGTTTCTGGCATCATCGTGAATATGATCACCTACGCGGTGGGTCATGCACGGTAGGGTTGTGGCATCATCGGGTTTACGATCCCCTACTCAGCATGAAGTTTATTGTAGGGTTGTGGTGTCGTTGGTTATACGATCCCCTACTCAGCGCTTGGTGTCGGTAGGGTTGCGGTATCGTTGGTTATGCGATCCCCTACTCAGTGTGTGGTTTCGGTAGGGTTGCGTCATCGTCGGTTCGATCCCCTACATCGCGAGTTGTACGAGATAGGGTTCCGGTATCGTCGTGACCATCTTTATATGGACGATGACCCTCTATCTGAGTGTGGAGTTTCTGTCGAGCGCCAGATCGGGTTGTGGTATCCCCCAACGGTTCTTGGGTGTGATCCCCTATCTGTGAGAACTATGTATGCCAGATCGGGTCGTGGTATCCCCCAGTGGACCCTGGGAGTGATCCCCTATCTGAGAGCTACGTATACCGAAGTGGGTCTGGGTATCCCCTAGCGGACCCTAGTGGTGATCCCCTATCCGAGGAGTTTGGTGGTTGTGGTGTTTCAGCGATGTTTCCTCAGTGATGTTATCCGATGAGCGTGGTCTCTCGGGTGAGCGCCTGAGATGTTTTTTTGGGACCCGATGGAGTGTATCTCTCGGATGAGTGTCATCTGGTATGACAGTGATCATGGGGTGTACTCTCCTTGTTGGGACAATTGCTGGTGATGAGGTCGGTACCTCTTGTGGCTTTGTGGCGTGAGCTGAGTATATCTGGATTGTTCATGGTGTGTGTATGGGCATACACCTGAGCTGAGCTGAGCTGTCTTGTTGTGTTTAGCTGAGGATGGTCAAGAGATGGAGTTTCTATCTCATCTGCATTCCCTCTGGCTAGGTTGAGCGGACTGTTGCCTTTCAGTTTCTCCCTTGTGTTTTTGGTTTTTGGGGTTCCTACTGAGTATGTTTATACTCACCCCTGCATGGGCTTTGCCCGCACATGTTTGTGTCTTGTGCAGACCACAGGCCTTTTGATAGAGTCCCAGGAGGACCCGGAGCAGGCGGAGCTTAGTGAGCGAGTTGACCGGGGTGTTTACTAGAGGTGTGCCAAAGGAGCTTTCCGGCGGGTGTTTGTGGCAGTGTTCCCCTCGTCAGAGCAGGTTGGACGTGCTTGTAGTTTTATTTTGGTGGGCCCTGTTGTTCGCTTCTGTACTTCTGTTGTACTCTAGTTTGGGATAGTGTATGCATGCATTTACTTTTCAGTTTCTATATCTCTGCACTGTTGCATGGAGGTGTTTGTGGGTGCGTGTGTACTGGTACATTAGACTAATTCCTCCCATGTGTGTGATTGCCTACTCGGCGCTGGTCGCCAGCCCTTGGCCTATTGGAGGCGGGCTTGGGGAGTCGCGGCTCGAGCCCCGTTGGGTCAGGTCATGACAATAGAGTTGTGTCCATGATCTTTACCGGTATTTATTCTTCCATACAAGATATCTAAAACAACATTGAATGAGTTAAAGAGTCATCTATATGATTTAAAATTGAATGTGATTATTCGACTATATAATTCTCCATGGAGTTCTCTAGTTTTTTTTTGGAGAAAGGTGGGATATGCTCCGACTATTCATGGATTATCAAAATCTAAAACAGCTAATGGTTAATGATTTATTTCCTTATAAAGATGACAAGATAGATCATTTTTGAGGAGGATGAGTGTTTTTTTAATCGACTAGAGGTCATTATATCACATTATTTGAGTTTAAACTATAGGCATAACTCATATAACCTTTCACTATAGGCGTGGCCTATAATAAAACATAGTTATTTTTTTTGTTTCATGAATTCTCCAGCATCATTCATGATGATGATGAACTATGTGTTCCATCATTGTCTAGTCATTCTAGTTTTCTAATGGACAATACCATAGTGTATTATAATAATCTACAAGACCATTCCATACATCTCAAGAATTTTTTTGGATAAAATGAGAGAATAAATTAAATATCAAGCTAAAAAGTGCAACATTTGGATAGATTAGATTATGTTAGTGTATAACATTATCTCAGAGTCATGAGTAATAGTAGACCCGTAGAATGTGAGATATGTAGTTTCCAAGGATGATACCAATAATTGTTTTGATATACAGATTATTATGAGGCTAGCTGGATATAATATAAATTTCATACAAGAATTTTTACATCTAGAAGCATCATTGAATGGATTAACTATGAAGGGCTAGATGATTTTTTTGTTATATTATTGAGAGAGAAAAATTCAATTGCTGAAAGGGAGTTTGACATCAGAATCAGACCTGGTTCTTGTATAATATAGAAAGTTATTTAATCTTTATTTTGACTCACGTGAATCAGTATTTCTGATGGGATAATCAAGGGAAGAAAGAGTCATGGAATAGAGGTCGAATAAGATGAGGCCACATAAGAGTAATTACTCAACATATGATCTCAATTTTAGTTGTTCATGTATTACGTTATTGATGACATTAAATATTGGGAGAGTGTTTGATGTTGTAAATAGATCAAAAGATCATCAACAACAAATTTTCATAGAGTGATCATAGTTTGAGACAATGACGTTTGGAAGAGTTATTTTAGTATCTTGACGTTGATCATTCCTACACATCTTATAAAGTAAATACAGTAGTTGATACATTGAGCATTTGGGAAATGATGCATGTATTTTTGAAGACCAGTAGTGAGTGGTAGCTCGTGGATTTTTTTCTCTATGACCCACTTGGAGGTGGATGATATATTTGGTTACATTTGACTATCAAACTTATAAGTTCCCTCTATTATATTGGATAGATTAATTATGATGCATCTATTATATTTTTAAGGCATCGTAATATGTTAGAGTATAATAGGTGATGACCCTCCTCCTTGATGGAAAATAGGATATGTTGAGATTTTTTTCTTTCTCAGTTGTTCATGCATCTAAGCATACATACCCATGGAGCTAATAACTGATTTTTATGATTTACCTAAGTCAGTGAATCCTTTTTTCAACAATATGTATAGTTATTTACATCATCATTATTGGTTTATGAGAATAAAAATAAATTTAAATGGGTTTTTCAGGAGGTGTTCTTCCTATCCATAGGTGTTAATGGAACACTAGAGATCCTAAAATCTATGACGGTAGTAACCTATTTCAATGTAAAAATGGAATTATGTCATGATGGATTTCATGACCAATTTATTAAGGACTCCAGAAGGAAAGAATGTAATGTGGGAAATTGTTGATAGGCTAAGGAGAGTTTCTTATTTCTTTCTAATCAAAGAGCCCATGAGTGTTGATAGTGTTGGGAAGTAATATATATGTGAGGTAGTATGACTCCATAGGGTCCCTCACTATATAATTTTATATTGGGATACCTATGTCTTATTTCTAGAAATTTTTTCAGAGGGTGCTGGGTAAAAGTGTTTTATGTTTTTAGAATACAAAAATATGACAAATTGATAGTCATAGTGTACAATTCATGTGATGGGGAACATGACAAGAGCATTCATTTATTTTTTGGGGTTCATGGGGGAAGCATCTGAAGTTCCCAGTTAGGATCCAAGTATCACTGAGAGGGGGCGGGGTGAATCAGTGATATCTTTTTCTCTTTAAGTTTCCCCTTTTTGAAACAACCTTTGCCTCTTATTAAAGAGTTTCTTCCCTTATGAACACACACAACCACATGAACACAAGATTTACAAGGTTCACTACTCAACAAGAGTAGCTACGTCTTTGGTATGGTATGGAAACAATCCAGTACCACACAATCCACTAGAAAACAATCCTTTGATGTGGAATACAACAAGTAGGATATACCCTTACACTCGTGCATCACTTTGAAAACAATCCAATAGTGTGTGTGCTCCATCATAGCACAAATAGGGTAACACAATGTTTCAGTGCTTCTTTACAATTGAACAGATGTATTCTCTGAAGTACAAATCTTCACTTTATTACCCTGAAGCTGGTAAGAACTCCCTTATGCACTACTGAATACGTGCGAAGACCCCAAATATTTTGTGCAGCCTTTAGGTTGACTTGCGTGCAATTCAAATGACTTGCGCGTAAAAACCTTTTTTGGCGCGAAAAACGTTTTCGCGCAACTTTCCTTTTGTGCACAAATTTTTCCTTTTTTCGCACAACTTCTCAATTTTTCGCGCAACTATTCTCTTTTCATGGAAACATCTATATTTTCGCGCAACTCACTTAGCGTATAATTTATGCGCACTAGAGCTCGAGATTTCTTCTAAGTGTCGAGCATTAACAAATGATAAGGGTTAGCCTCATATTTATAGGCATTTTTGACCCCGTGCAAAAAACACTAATCCGCGCGTAAAACCTCCTCCATGCGCGTAAAAACTCTTTTATGCAACTTAATATTTCGCGCCATGCTTCAATATTTCGCGCACCTCATGCCTTTGCCATTTTTCATCCTTCTAAGCATGAAGCACCAATTGCGTGCAAAATTCCACACCGCATTACATATTGCATGCAAACCCAATCTTTCCCGCAACATCATATTTTGCGCACTGCTCCAATCTTTCGTGCATTTCATGCCTTTTCCAATTTTCGAGCTTCTGATCACAAACCACCTTTTGCGCGAAAAATTCATTCCTCTATTTCGCGCACCATGCCAATATTTCACGCAAACTTCATTTTTCGCGCAGCCTGCTGATATTATGGGCATCCTGCAAATATTTCGCGCAATGATCCAATTTTTCGCGCAACCCGCTGCTATTTCGCGCAACCCACATATATTGCGCGCACCACATTATTTTTTAGTGCAACATGCCTAAATTTCAGCGCACTCCATACCATTGTCATTTTTTCGATGTTCTGATCTTGAATCATGCCTTGCACGCAAAAATCTAAAGCATATTCAATCTTTCACGCTTCATCCATTGTCAAAAACACATCTTCATCTCCCGATTTTCAGGCCCTAAAATTTGGGAAACACTGGAAAACATCGCCACCATAAACTGTTCTTTTCTGCCATCCCTATATTGTCCTTTGCTTTGTCATTTTCCCTCTTCACTGCTTCCCATAACCATTCTTCTGATCTTATCACGAATCCCACTATCGTGATATTTATTCATTGATATATCAGCTTAAGCATTGTCAGAGTTGCAATGGGAACTGAAACTTCCCTATCTCCCAGCAGCAACATTCCTTCCAATAAAAACTTTATATGACTGGCATCATCATTTCTCCCCCTTTCCTTCATAAGGAATGCATCACCAGTTCTCCTAACTCATGATATGTGTGAAATACTTACCAGCAATGCATCGTCTGATTTGTGATCCTTCTACAATGTGAATTGATTTATCTTCTTTGACAACAAAATACAACACTTTGCAAAGGCTAACTCTTCAATCTTTCTTCTCCATTCAACATCGTCCCAACAGCATCTAGGCATGGTTGATTTATCCTATAATAACATCTATCAGGAGAAAACACATATTGAACCTTAAAAGGATTTGTATGGTAGGCCATGCTGTTTACCCATGTACATGATATGGGAAAGTGAAGAAGCATTACTAGGACCTTGGGTCTTTCTAGATACATATAATATTGCCCAATTTATTTACAAGTTTATGTATTCTTCATAGTGTCATGATATCTCAAACACCATTCACCAACACCATCATCATCAAATTTTTATCAGGAATACAAAGGGAACAAGAAAAGAATATGGAAAGAAAAACCAAAGAACAAAACAAACCAAGTTGTAAGCACCAAGGCACCTGGAAACTAGTGGGGACTAAAGTTATGTAAACTGAGTGCATCTCCTCTTATCATATTATCCCACTTGGGTTTCATGAGATTGGGGAAAGGGAGGCAAGTGATATTAGAGCTCGAGATTGCTAGTGAACTATAAAGTTCATGTTCGTGATCATCTTTACGTATGAGTTTCACTAATGCTGGGGCACAATAGAATCAAGGGACAGGGTAAGTATTCATTGAAATATGTCGATCCATTCGAGATTCTGGAGAGATTCAGTTCAGTAGGATGTTAGTTGTATTTTCTTCAGAGGTATCCTTCCATACATGAAATTTTTTCATGTCATAGCGTACATGTTTTCCTTTGGTGAAAACTCATAATTTCTATCATGATGAGGTTGTGTTAATGATTGATAAATCCATTTAGAAGCATCATATTCCTATATTTTATAGGATCATGACGGTTCTACGAGATAATCTAGTTCCACATGTATGGGTGATATGGTTGATCAATTGTTTACTAGATAAAATTTTATTGAGAGGTATCAATGTACATGATCAATGTCCAATTTTATCCTCAGATGTATCATGACCACCATTCTTAGTAAAATTTGGGGAAATGAATTTATATGTGGGAAGATAATAAGGTACCATGTTTTTTCAGAGGTATATATTATTTTCTATTTTATTTGTTACATTCCTTACATTATTTTTTGGATTAGATCTAATTTCAGGCCATTGGTGAATTAGTATCTTTTTGAAAGGAATAGGTTGATGGTCTATGTATTGGATGCATTCCATTTAAATGATGCGATATTTGAATTCATGACATTTACTAAATTAGATAATAATTAATGGTCTATCTAAGACCATTCACACCAGCAAAGGGGTTTTCAAGGGGGGATGAACCATTGAGTTACACGACGTGTAATGAATTTACACATCTTGTAAATGCACGAGAAATATTTTTTTAAAAGAGGGCGAGGCATCTAATCTATTAGGATATAGTCATCGCCTCCCTTCTGTAATGAATATGAGAAACCCATAGAAAACTATGAGGGTATTTTCTTCATGCTTTGTATCCATACATTGCTTCATTATATGTTTGTATCATTAGATCCACGTTGGTATTATCTTTTTTATTTTTAATCATTCCTCTAACTTCAATATATCAGCCACATCATTTTGATTTAGGATCATATGCCATAATTTATCAGCCTATGTTCATTTGAAACAATTTCAACAGAATTGAGTGGAATCATGACTTGATATTAGAAAATCTCTCCAATACCATGCTACGATATGAGGTTACATAGCAAGTATACTAGTGTTGAATGTTTAATAAAAAATTGTTATAGATGGAGGGGTATACACTGATGACATGATTGAATGGGAATGGAATCCATGAGTAGTATTCTCATGAGGTCTAATTAGTTTGAAAATTATATAATCTGTTGTAGTTCACATCATATGTAATTTAATGAAATTGATTTTTTCAGTGGGTAAAATCATAAGAAAAATATTTTTTAAATGGTATGAAATGGATGAATTGGTGCATATATTCTAGAAATGAAAGTCCATGGATAATTATTATGGTATAGTAAATCATGTGTAGTGATTCTACTTGGGTATAGTTTTTGGGGGATGCCTCGAGCGTTACTATCCCATGGATATGGATCTGTTGGACATGTATAGGGAATTTTGGTACATATTCACTTAGTATTACAACTCGTTCTGATACTACGATTCCATTTAGAAGGTATTTGAACTCGATGATGATTCCTAGGTCTTTCATACCTTTCATTTAGCCATCATGGTATACACTTCCTTATATTGATCATATGTGGGATATATGAAACTTTTGTTATTACAGTGTGGCATTGGAACTGAGATAAAATTCATTATATGCCAAAGACATTTAGACATGATATAGAGTGATGTATGTTATGGCCATGCTACTTGTTTATAATTCCAGTAACGCACTTGTTAAAGTTTTTCCATTATTTCCGAGAACATTGAGGGATTGTTTGGTATTAATTTTATTAATGGATACATTCCTTGGGTGTTCACACTTACATTACAATATATATAATGTTGTTTTCCTTATTTCATTATGTAGTAAAGAATTGTACAGACTTTTAGGTGATTACCTATTTGATGTTTATCTCACACAATGTTGGGGGTAACTCAGGAACCCAAATAGATTATATGGTTTGATGTATGTAAAATGGAATACTCCCTCTTAGTATATTATGATTTTTTCATAGGACCGGTAGATCATGGGAGTAGGTTGAGGCTCCCAATGCTATTTGGAGATAACACTATTTGTTATTTTTTTCACTTCAGAAAAATGTATTATAAGAATCAATTGTGAACCTTTTTTATTATATTTTCTAAAAACATGAAATTCATCAATATAATCACATGTATATGGGGAATTTTTGTTTATTTATTTTTATGTTGTTTATTAACTATTTTTTTACCAGATTATAGAAATCTGCTATGATATACTCTTGTAATGGGTGATAAATCTCCCCAAGACTTATATAGGTCCTCATTAATAATCAGCAGCCTCTCGTATTAGAGGATATGTACATGAGGAATTTTGGCCAACCGGGTATAGGGAACTATTTGGTTTAATTTGGTTTGAGGACAATATTAGAAAATATTATTTGAATTGAAAATTTATAATTTTTTTATTATTCTTGCAACTACATTATTAAAAAATTATTTCCCATTACGTTTTAATTGATTATATTAAAATTAGATAATTTCACTTATAATTAATTTTAAAAACCAATCCATATTTCTAATCTAGAAGATCAAATTTGGTGAATAAGTCACTTTAATTTCTATTCATTAAGAATTGATTTTTGGTTAACATTTATAACACCAATATTGATTTATCTTGGAAATTGTTGTCAAATATAATGTAATAAGGCTATAAAAGTCAACCCAAAAGATTCTTATATTTCATATTACTATATTAATTTATCCATAATCATTCTAAACTCTAACATATAGGTTTTTGATCCATTTATCATTGGAAATGACAATTAAATTATTTTACTTAAGGAAAATTCTAAAATATAAATCTATTGATTTTAACATAATTTATATTAAATCATATGGACATGAATACTTTATGAATGAATATAAATATTTATCCTAAACTTAATTAATTTATATTTAACATAGTAATTTTGATATGAAAATTTTTGAGTCGAAATATATGTAAAATTTGTACACATTACTAACACAATATTTATTCAATTAATAGAAAAATGATGTAAATTGCTTAAATTATACAAAAAAAATAAAATATGTGTGAATTAATGTGTTATAATAATTTTATAGAGATTAAAAAAAATATGGATGTTTATTGTGAATATATTTTGTTTTAACATTCTGTCTATATTTTTATTTAATAAATATTTGAACAATGTTAACAATGGTAATGATGATATTTGAGGAAGAAACTATTTTATTAAATTAATAAAAAAACATAAAAATGTTGAAATGGTAAATGGTGGATAATATGTTTTCAAACATTTCACCCATTTTGATTTGATGGTAATTATAATTTTATGTTAGCTTTCTCAACTGTGATATATAAATACATTATTATTACAACTATTCACATCAATTTATTTGATGGTTACAAAAAATAGATAAGTTTAAAAAAACAGTCCTAAAAATATCCCAAATAAATTTTATGAGATATAAAAACCCATTCTGAAATTAAGAGAGAATTATATAAATTTTTATGAATTTTTTATTGAAGCATAATTAATAATATTTAAAAGAGAATTATATAAATTCACTATGGTTGAGGGACTAGTTATAATTACCCCCCTTAAAATTTTTCTAAATCAACATTTCTAGACAACTAGACTCCCAGACCTATTTATTTATATATCTCACAATAAATTAACTGTGAATTAATAGGTGAAACCAAACTGATTTTTAAATGGAAAACCCCTCATAGTGATGACATATTAGTACATAAATAAACAATAAAATAGACAATCAATGGATTAAGATACTTTATATTTTGAATGTAATTAAAACATCACATCAATTTAATTATTTATTATTAAATGTACCTTCAAAGCACAATTTGAATTTATAGAATACTTTTTTATTGAATCCCTAGAACAAGATAAGAATTATTTGGGTTCTCTATAATCACATGAAAGTTAAAAAACACTTCCAATAAAATTTATTTAATACATCCCTAAGTCATTATAAATTATATGTAACCAATTAAACCCATACAATAGTGTTTTTAGTGATTATGTTTATGTTATAAAATTAGAGTGAAATAAAAAATTACATCATATTTAGAATCTAGTATATTTTAAATTAAAAAAATGATACTTTATAATCCATTGTTCAAATAAACCATTAAAATTATTTATATAATATATATTTTTATTGGATTAATCAATATTTTTTTGAGATCCTCAACAGTGTTTTGTTGATTAATGTGTCAAATGTTGGTAAGTTAACTATGTTGTATTGAATACAACTGTATTTGAATTTTTATTACTATATGGGGTCAAAATTTGACTAAAAATAAATTTATTACACCTATATAACTAATATTATTTCAAAACCCATATAAATAAACATTTTATAGGAATAAACAACTTAATGAACATATATAAAATTACCATTTTAATTGATTCATATTTTTTTCGTATATGATAGGATGACTCCCATGAATCATGTTTTATCACATAATCTATGTGTAGACTCCTCGAGTGAAACCACTAATTATTGTGGGTTATCTAGTGGAGAAGATTCCAAATATAAATCAATTCTAGTATCATGATATTTTTTGTCAACGAAACCAACCATGAAGAAATTAAACAATTACGGGGTTAGTGAGTCTTATTTTATAATGAAAATACAGTGGAAACACATTTTAACATATTACCAACATCACATAAGAGTGTTTTATATATATATTCATTACCCACATCAATTGACCAAAAACATGGGATGCTAACTTTAAGATGTTCCCATAGTGTACTATATGAATTTCACTAAAAAAATATTTATATTATAAAGACATGATCTATAATCAGGGTGTTTTAGATCAATAATTCCAACCATTTTTTACATTCATACCTTATTATCAAAGGATTGAAAGTTCACTATTCTTCCATGAAATATAAAATGTCATCGTTGAAGTAAATATTATATAACCCATGTATTACATTGGATAAATGTTATATGGTTTTGGAATGTTTCTCAATTTTTAGACGTGAAGTATTTCATGTGGATATAACATTACAAAAAAGTTTTGGGGGAACATTCCTCTCATAGGTACCTCTTATCATAATCATCATATTCGAAAGTACACATGTGTTCTCCATAAAATAGTTTTGTATATGGAGAAGATATATATGTAAAGTAATAGAACAATGTTTCACAGAGTTGTTGATTAAATGGTTACGTTTTCCTATAGAAATTTAATTTTACCACAGTGGTCATATTATCTTAGTGGTATTGGTAAATTACACACATTCTTGTAACACCCAAAGATTGGGAGAATTATTTTTTCCCTGAATTATCTTATCTTTTCAATTTTTTTAATATGACATTGTAAATAGTTATATATTTATATATATATATATAATAAATATTTAAGTCATATATTCATTTTTAAACCAATACCATCATGTCTTCTGCTACATGCATTACCAACTTGGCTTGCGCTGCACAAAATACATACATTCCTAGCATTACATGAAAGAGAGACTTGGTGTACGATGCACGTAACACTAAGTTTCTATGAAACATATTTCGATATATATAATTAAGTAAATGAAATTATTAAAACCTAATCATTAAACATAGTAATAATAATTTTAATAACTAATTTACAAATATTTTTTTCTAATATTTTTATATAAAAAAATTGATAATGAAAAAGTCCTCCAATTTTTAAAAGCACCATTTTCTAAAAAAATCATTTTTAGTAATAAAATTAATTTGAGAGAAAAATAGAAATTTATTTTCAAAAAATAAAATTCATTTTTGATTTCAAAACTTCAAAAACATCCTATGGATAAATTTTTGGATTTTTCATAGAAATGTCATTTTTTATTAATAGTATCAAATACTACTTTTTAGTTAAAATCAACCCTTTTTACTAAATAATTATTAATAATAAATGATATTTATAATATATATTAATGTAAAAAAATATAAATATTACATGTACTAATATAATTAACATAAATTTTTTTATTTATCTTTGAATCTATATATAATATCACAATCAACTTTTGAAGGGGTTCCTACATTAAAACCTCGTTATTTCATCCCTTCATCAAGATTGACACTAATATTATTTATTCCCATTTTGTGATTTGAATTTTGAAAAACAAATAGAAAAAAAAAATTCAGTCCATTATTTATATTATAAGAAAACATGTTATTTTTTGATGAAAATTATTTGTAATAACAATTAAAATTGATCACAAAAACGTATGCCAAATTAATCTTAATAGTGAAAAAACGTTAAAAGTAATGGTCTAAAGGACCTATAAACATGTCCAAAATCCATTTTATTCCCATAGTTTCTATGTTATCCTTATATTATTTAGTTATTTTGGTTTTTTTTGGCTTTTATTAGGCCAAAACATGTGTACACCTTACTTGTTTCTATAAATTTATGGTGAATTGTTTTCCTTCTGATTACGGGTCGTCAGCTCCACACATTACTCACACCTGTAAAACTGCTTATCTCCATCCAATATATGCCCAAGTTTATTCAAAAAAATCATACCTTTTACAATGAGTTTCCCTTTTGGATGAAAGCCTCTCAATGAAGCCTTTTGGCCTAAACCAAAAGGGTTACTCGATTAAGATGTAATGTCGTTTCTCTAGATATTTTCCATTATTTTATTATCTACACCTACACTCTCTTTAATCAATTATTTTCTGAATAAACCAGTAACCTAAATGTACTAGGAAATTTTTATGAATTAGTTTTTACTAACATGTATAGACACCTCCATCTAATGGATATTAAACATGCAGTTTCTTTGTAAGATGAACTATTTCTTCACAAAACAATGGTTGTTAATTTATCCTTTACTACAAATCATTGTGGCCATTGTGATGGAGACACTTTTTATATATTTCATATATTATATTTAATATTTATTTATTTATTTATTCCTTTTAAATTCCATATATCTTTACCATCCATTTAGTTTTAATATGATAATCTTGGGGGTTGAAGTGTGGAGACCTCCCCCTCAAAGCGATGTTATTCGTTCCCAGTCCACGTGGAATTATTAAGGGTGATTTTAATGTACATATATTATTCATATAATATATTAATTATAATTTATGAAAAATATATAAATATATATATATATATATTATTTTCTTTTATTCTTTTTATACATGAATATAGATAGAAACGAGAATCATGTGCACGTACAACTTACCATCTCCATGAAAGGCGTGTTCTATTTCATAAACCTATATTCTATATATTATTATAATAACAATACATGGCTTATATCTGATATTTATATCTTTCTATAACATTATGTAATCATGATATAGGTATAATGACAAATCTTGTATCATCACAAGACACTCGCAAAGAATAAAGTAAATTTTACCTGAAGTGAAACATTAACATAGTATCCTTAACAAGAGGGTAATATAAAGTAAAATTAAATACATATATTTTATTATGTATAATAATTTTATTTTTTAAAATGATTATAATATAATTATATTTATTATACTGTAGTATTGTATGAGTATGAAGAGAGACAACATAGAAGAATATTGGATTTCATATCACTTTTAATTTCCATGTGATACATGTTATGTTCGCCACTCTTTTCCTTTTTCTGATCTATGTAATTACCATGGATGTATTAATTTTATAGAATAAGTAAATTTATGTCTATTCACATGTATATTTTTTTATCAGTTGTAATTTCATTTAAGTTTCTAATGTTACCCAAACATTAAAATAGTTTTCTCTCAATTTATCATCTAAGTGACTCATGTTTTCTTATGCACCTAAACACTTTCTTCACGGTGTATATAAATCCATTTCACATGTTATATCATGAATCATAATATTTAACGACATTTTATGATTCATGTAATATCATTTCTTACATGGAGTCTCCGATATCAAGGTACAAAGATGTAATATTTTATTGGGATAATCTCATCACTTTTCACAATTGTTTCTTTTAATATGTTCATTTGACGAAATATTATTATCCATATCTGAAGAAATTCAGGAAATATATTTTACAATGTTTATCGATGATATTGTAATATATTGGTACCATTTTTCAACTATTTGTCTCAAAATATTGTAAATAATGTGTTTTTATAAAATCTAGAATTCTCCCTCCCTTTGGTCGGAATCATGTGTTTTCCAAAAAGGGTTTCCATGAATATTATACCTCTATCCTATAATATTTTAACAAAATTTTAATATTTTTTCTATTTTATCAATATAATAATTGAAATATTCTTATAGCATTCTGAAGAAGGCATTCCTTCTAACCTCTTTACTATGTAATTGGATTATATTTTTAACTTCATAGGACATGTACATATTTTCCCACCATCATTCCAATGAGGATTCATTGTCATTATTAAAAGGTTAATCTTTAATGACTTGTATTAAATTTAATTTTTATGTAAAATGTTTTATCTTTTTTTCCAAGTAATATTTATATTTTTTAATGTTATTTTATGAGAAAATGATTTTTAAATGCCTTTTTTTATCATGCCTTTTTTGAAGAATATTGAATATTTTACTGATAAACTTTTTCAAATTATATTTCAAAACATTTTACATCTATGAGGACATCCATTTATTTTACTCAATCCCTTTTATGAAATATTGAAACGGTTCCATTCATATCGTTTTTATGAATGGCCCACGCTTAATGCACTGGCCATTATGAAACCAATTTCTCTTTCATGTGTTACATGTTTATGAAATCCATTTCACTTTCATGGGTTAAGTATCATTGAAATGATTATGAAAGATATATAATTTCTATAAGTTATTATGTGATTAAATGTTAATCATACCCATTCCATTTTATAGGTCATGATTTTATGTTCATAAAATCTATTTCATTATTTATGTAATTATATGATGATTTTTTATATATCATGTGGTGCACATATAATCTATTTTATTATGAGATGGGTGAGTCATATACTCCCTCCACAGAATTGGGTAATGATATGTTTTATAAGTGAAAAAATGGCACATGAGTTGTAGAATAAGGCTAAAGATAAATACGGTGTATGGGTTGTAGCGCATGCCTGAAAAGAAAGAGGCTTTATATGTTGTAGCCTAAGCATAAATGAAAGAGGGTACATAGGTAGTAGCACATGCCTGAAAACAAGAAGGTTAATCACTTTTATCCCAATCCTAAAAGAAATACGGTATAAATGTTGTAGCCCAATCCTTAAAAACAGGATTCTATATTGGTTTTATACCATTATTAATAAAAAGTGGGTACACATGTTTCTAGCTGACGTCTGGAATAGGTACATGCTTCATACCCCAAACCTAACATGTTAAAATTATCTTGGTAGGTGGAACTAACAGAAATGATTATATTCTAATATGTGTGACTCAAATCCTATTTCTTATCCCTTAGTTATGATTTCATGGATTTTGATGTTTGTTTTTTATATGATTAATGTCTTAAGAACTTCCATGACTTATCCCCGAACCCATTTTTATGGCCTATGATATACAGGGTAAGATCTACAAATGTTACGATCGTGTTATCATACTACTATATTCAGGTTTATTCTAATATAACTCTTGTGTTTGCCCTTACTAAGAAACATAGCTCTCTCCTTTTGTATGTTTCCTTTATCCAGTTTATGAAGGAATGTTTAAGGTATACATTCTAATGGTAGATATAATTATGGTAGATGTTGAAGGATTTTCACCAGGATTTAAGATTTTTTACATGTTTCAAATGACAGTAAACTATTATTGTCATCTTGAATTAATTTATATAATGTAAAAAATATTCATCTAAAAAGACATAATATACATGTATGTTATGTCTGGGTCTTTATAATAACTAATTATCATTTTAAAATTTAAATCATAAATTACATCATAATATATTCTTTCAGCACACCATTAAACCCTATAACATATCCTCACATATGAATAACAATTCACGCAATCCTAGTGAAATAAAATATATGAATGTTTTGTGCTCTAATAATTAATGAAGGAATAAAAATAGAGGATTCTACTAATAAAAAATAAGTTATAGCCAATATGAAAAGGTAAATAATATAAACACATTCATCTAAATCCGGTACATTTTCACAATACTATATAAGTAGATTATCATTAAATAATTTCATATAACTAATAAGTAAGAAAGAGTCTTAACATTTATATTTTAACTAATATAATAATGACATTGAACATAAATAACCGTAGCCACAATGATAGAATTCATTATTTCTATAATCACAACCAAAAAATAATGTCTTCATTTTGTAATATCTTATAGATATGAAAAAAATCATCGACATACCAATGTAATCTTACCTCATGAGAATTACTAATTCATCAACGAGTTTTAATGGGATATTCAAATCATATACTATGTCTACTTCTTTAATTTTATAATTTTTTTGAATGAAATATTACAGAAATATCCATATTCAATAATTATCACATAAATTTTAACACATTCCCTAGTCAATAAGAACATTCATTCAAAATTCAATGTATTATGGATAACAGAACAAAATAGTACATATTTTCTATATATAAACATAAAGCATTTAATAAAATAAAATTTATGGTTTCACTTCTACTTATTCTCATTTGGTAGTTTTTAGGAATGATTGTTTTCATTTGATCACTAATAACACTATAAAAAATTAATTTTTACATAATTGAGTAAAATTACTTTTTTAATTAGAAAATATATTTCATAAATTGAAAATTACCATTGCATAAAAAATTAATTTCATTGAAACATAAAAATATTAAAATTTATTTCATGTTTCTATATAATGAGTTTTAATTATTTATGGAAATTCAATACACTATATAATATTACAATTGCTTTCAGATAGCTCTATAATGGTCAATGTGGTTCTAATTCGTAAATTGAAATGAATATCCCTTTCAAACCATTTTTTAAGACGTAAATTGTGGATATAAATTACATTAATATCTCAATTGAAATTTTTTTGAAATTTTTTTGACATATTTTTAGAAAACATAGATATATAATAAAAATGCATGTATACCAAAAAATAAAATAAATCCATCTTTTCATAAAAATATCCTAATAGAAATTTCAATAACCTAAGTTATAAAATCATAGAATTGCATGATGAGATAATGAATAAAAAAATAGTTGTATATATAATTGTTTTATGATAAATGTGGATAATAATTACTCCAACTGATAGTAAAAATTAACAATGTAATGTCCCAGAATTTCAATTGAAATATTTTTTTCTTCAATACATGCGAATTTTACGAGTCTTCTAAAACTAACAGCGCTTGATTCTGAGGCCCGGTGTGTCTGGAATGAATATCTGACGTTTTGTTCGGGTACGTTTAGTAAACATAAAAGCGGGATTTTATAACATCCGAAACAGTGCTCGGAATGGAAATATAAGGCCACTGTTGAACTCACAGCACCGATATTCTCTTAAGAAAACTTTCACCTCAACGGCTGATGAGTAGGAATAAAATATTTTTTTGGATTTGTATAAAAATAATAATAAAATAAAGAACAACACTTTATATTATTTTTAAGCTTCCATGTTTTGTGTGTGCAGTTAGTTGGAATCTCCCATTAGAAGTTGGGGGGTGGGACTTCCACACCCTAACCTTTCATGAGAGGTTATGCTGGTGGGTCCCAACTGTTGATAACCTCCCACGAGAGGTTACGATGTGGGGACCACGTGAGCATAACCTCTCAATTAAATGAAAGGGGTGAAGACCACCCACCCCCTATTAATGGTGGAGGATGAAACCTCTTCACTCTCCCTTATTAATGAGGGAGAGCCTTTGACCTCATCCACACAATTAATTATGCCAATGCGCATGCCAATTAATTGTACCAATATACATGTCAATTAATTGTGCCCACACACGTACCAATTAATTTCGCTGATGCATGGGAATTTATTAAAGAGTGGTTCATTATCCTTCTTGAATTTGTGTGCCAACAATAAAATAATAAGACAACCTATTATTATTTTTTTGGAATTCTATTTCAGTGGAACATGAGATATTGGGAGAATTAAAATTCTCCCAACTAAGAATGATACTCCCAACGAAGAATGTGAAGAACGCCGTATTTCTTCTTCGACTTCTTCATCGGACGTCTTCTTCCTTCTTATACCAGAACAAGGAAAGTGAAGCTTGATCCATGAAGAACGTCGATGTCATCCTCAGCTTCTTCTTTTCTGACATCAACGGAACGATGCCCGCCTCCCGGGACTTTTTCAATGACAAATGACATGCGAGGTAAGGGGATTGTGTGTTAATTTATGTATATGTTTAAACCTCTGTTCCTCGTCGGTTTTGAGCACTTCATTTCCAAATGCTATC
Organism: Viscum album; assembly: GCA_963277665.1. Lineage (NCBI taxonomy): Eukaryota > Viridiplantae > Streptophyta > Magnoliopsida > Santalales > Viscaceae > Viscum > Viscum album. Next base: position 1,135,502,905 of record OY728150.1, on the reverse strand, counting down.
TCCGTAATAAGGAGAGGATGGGCCACACGAAACGGCCTGACCCTCTTCCCTTTGCTTGTTCATAATTGAAGACGAAGGTGGTGGTACATGTGGCAATGGTGACGAATAAGACAATTAAAGGACGCGCTACCTGCAGCCAATGCACAACACCACGACCTGCGACCTCCGCGTACCGTCACACCTGGTGGCCTCCTCGCACCGCGGACTCCGCGCAACGCCATGCCCCATGACCACTGTGTACCGCTGCCCCCCCCCCCCCCCACGATGCACCCCAGCACCCAGGCGCGCTGCCCGATGACCCTACACCGCTGGCCGTCACCCCCGCACTATTTCCCAGTTCCCACACACACTGGCCGGTGCCCCATCCATGGCCTTCCCGGTGCCCCGGTGCCCTGCCTGGCACCCAAGCACCATGCCTGGCGGCCCCACACCCTTCTTGGTGCACCCACGGCCTACTCGGTGTCCATCCGGCCTGGTAGTGCCCCGCGCGGCCTGCCCGATGGCATCCCGGCCTCCTTATCTGACCCACAACGTCCCCTGTGGTGTCGTAGGCCGAACCAACCCGGTCTATCAGGCCGAGCCACCGAGCTGCCTACGTGATGACTATCGGGCCAAGTGGACAGGGTCAAAACTTAGGGGGCTGACCCGCCCATTGGGCTAGGTAAAACCCAATGATTCTGACTGGGTTGACCCAGACTGGGTCATCCCAGACTGGGTTGGGCTGAGTCAGTCAGACCGGGTCGGACCGGACCCATGCCCATTTCTCACCCATAAACTTCTTGGGCCATATCTTTGGCACCAGACGTCTGTTTGATGAACCTTCAGTAGAACCGGTAATCTTGGAGCATAGCCATCTCTTCGAGTATATCCCACTAGAGATCGGGGTATAGTTGAGTTAGGTTCAGGTTGATTCGTACATGAATCCAACGAGGCCCCGAGACTAAAAGGCTAATAAATCCTAGATCGGGCATCATATTGATGCGCCGTCTGTTGCGTTGAGACCCCTAAGATGTGGTGGTCCGTTGAGATACTTCAATGTGAGACTTTGTGAAAAATAGAGTATGGAACAGTATCTCATAGAGCAGATACTCTTGGAGGCGAGCATACATAGTGTGGAGACCTAGTAGCTGTAGACCTGATGACTGCTTGACCGATTAGACTCAGAGTGATTCGACTAGCCTAGTGGAAGGAGAACCCGGTATTTGGCGGCAGACCCACGGCAGGCAGAGCCCCTGGTAGTTGGAAACAAACCCACGATACTCGATAGGAGGAGTACCTCTGAAGGCGATTAGGGGGAGCGCCTAGTATTTCTCTGCAGACCCATAGTGGATGGAGCACCTAGTAATTGGCAGCAGACCCATGGTACTCTACAGGAAGAGTACCTCAGTAGTCCAATTTTACTGAGAAGCGCCTCATCAATTCTCTCTTTAGTCTACCGCACCAGGTTCACACAGCCCTGAGCAATCCAGTCGTGCATAATTGACTATCAAAGACTCTTTGTATGTTCAACAAACTACTTGGATAATAGCTACATTGCATCAAATTAATATAAACAATAGGCAATACATGCAATCAATTATATCAAGGCTGGAAATCAATGCAACAAGGTCTGCCTCACAGGTAGCCTAATCCAAACTATGATAAACAACCAAAACAAGGGAAACACCTATTAGGTGATCCTAAAACATGCTAAAAAGCAATAATTATTCATCTAATGGCCTCAAGAAGACAAACAATCTAATGTAGATAATAATACAAGATCAAAACCCTAACCCGTGATACTCGATACGTGGGTATCCAACACTCTTGAACAAAAACTCAAACACATTCAACATAAGGCAACAAACCACCTACCTCAATCCTATGAGATCAATATAATTCAACCCTGTCTTGTGAATCATCAGAGAACAGGGTAGATCTGCAAAAATGACTAGAACATCCAACATACGATAACTCTCACAAGAGAAAGAATCAGGAAACATGGTCAAAGAAGAACCAAGAACTCACCGCTGTGATTTTATTGCAACTGAAGAGGTTCAATTCGGATAACCAGTGACAGATCGGTAGCTTGGAGAAGATTCAGCCTCCTAGGATGCTCTGGATAGAAATAGGCAAAGAAGAAGAAGGAAATATGGGTTAGACGTGACCTCTTTCCATTTAAAGAAAAAATAATAATGTACACAGTGTGTACTTCTGGAGTACACGACATGTACATTACCTTTCAGTACTCCGCTTTAGGTGGAATCCAAGTCACCCTTACACGGCCATGTGTGTGGCCATGACACGGACAACACATGGCTTCAAGTATCATTGATGTACACGTCATTTACTCATAAAGTACATGGCGTGTACTACGAAAGATTCCAAATTATCCTCTTTTTCTCAAAAATGACATGAAAAGAAAAAACATACTTGAAAAGAAGTTCCGGATACTTACAAAATTCACCCCTTAAAGAAATTCTTCCTAGAATTTCACTAACAATGCAGTGAAGAAGAAACCTCGAACAACTCTGGCCATTGTGATCACATATCGGTCTCCCACTCCCATGTCTCGTCCTGTACACAGTCGTACTTCCATATCACCCATACCAGAGGAACAGACATGCCATAATGTACCTTTTTAATATTATTGACTATCTTGATATAATTCTCCTCGTATGAGGCATCCTTCTCCAACTCAACCTCCTCGAGTTTAAAAACAAGAGATGGGTCTGATAAATAGCGTCGAAGCTGAGAAACATGGAAGACGTCGTGCATAGCCTGGTACCGCTGAGGTAACTGTAACCTATAAGAAACCAGCATGTCTCTCTATAGAACCTCAAATGGACCGACGTATCTCAGTGAATGCTTACCATATCTCATGATCCTCTTGTGTCCCATCCTCGGGGTAACACGTAGAAAAATCTGATCTCTGACCTTCGACTCCAAAGGTCATCTTCGCTGATCAGCATACGATTTCTCCTAAGACTGTGTAGTATCCATCCTTTTCGAAATCAACTACACCTATTTTTTGGTCTCCTAAACAAGTATAGGTTCCATCATAACTGCCTCTCCATCCTCCAGCCAACTTAAGGGTGATCGGCATGGCCTACCATACAAATCCTTATAAGGTGCAATCTAAATAGTTGCTTGAAAACTATTATTGTAGGAAAACTCCACTAGAGGTAGACATCTCTCCCAAGAACATCCAAAATCAAGGATGCATGCTTGTAGGATGTCCTCTAGAACCTAAATCGTACGCTCTAAGTGGCCATTTGTCTGGGGATGGTAAGCTGGACTCAGAAGTACCAGTGTACCCAAATCCCTCTATAGCCCTTTCTAGAAATGTGACGTGAAGCATTCGTCCCTATCGGAAATGATAGTACTCAGGACCCCATGCAAGAGTACAATCTCACGGATGTACAACCGTCCAAGCTCATCAACACAAAAGGTCTCCTTAATCAGCAAGAAGTGAGAATCCTTCGTGAGACTGTCAATTACAACCCATACCACGTCATTCCCTCGAGGAGATCTCAGTAACCCTGGCACGAAGTCCATTGCGACATCATTCCATTTCCACTCAGGAATACATAGCTACTATAAAATCCCTACTAGTCGCTGGTGCTCTTCCTTTATATGCTGACAGGTGGAACACCACATGACAAAACCAACAACATCTCTTTTTGTACCTAGCCACCAATACTGGCAGTGTAGATCACGATAAATCTTGGTGACGCCAGAATGTACCGACCAAACTAAGTAATGGAGGTCTCACATTAGCTCCTCATGTATATCTTTTGGCACCCATATGCATCCCTGGAACACAAGATCTCACCCTCTCCTATGGTCTATCATGGAATAGGGTCCTCTCTTGAAACACTTTCGCATGGGACTAGGTCATCAGAATCTAATAGCTTCCTCATTCGAACTCGGTCAAGAATGGTAGAGGTAACATATATAGAAGAAAAAATGTCTGACCATGTCTATCTTCCACCTCCAAATGCATTTCAGAGAACAGATCCATAAGCTGCCACTCGTTTCTGGACTCCGGAACTACCTGTATCTGTATCCCCCTACTCAGTACGTCTGCCACATCGTTTCCTTTCCAAGGCGTATAAGCCAGCTCGGAATCTAATGACTTTAGGTACTCAACCCACCTCCGTTGTCTCAGATTCATGTCATGCCGCATGAAGATATACATGAGGATCTTGTGGTCCGTATATAACACAAAATCTCTCCCAGAAGATAATGTCTCAAACTACGCAAAGCATGAATGACAGCAGCCAACTCCAGGTCATGCGTAGTATAGTTCCTCTCATGGGGCCTCAACATCTGAGATCCATATGAAACAACATGATCCTCCGAAAAAATCACTACTCCAAGCCCGATGCTAGATGCATCACAGAAATCTGTATAACTGTTGCCCAGCTCTGACAAAACTAGAATCGGTGCTGATGTCAATATTCCCTTCAGCTCTTTAAAGGATGAATCATAGGCTTTTGACCAAACATACTTCACCCCCTTCTTAGTCAAGCCCATCAACTGCACTACAAAGTGTGATAAGTCCTGTATAAAATGCATGTAGTAACTAGTCAACCCTAAAAAACTTCGTACCTCAAAGACATTCATCAGCTGCTCCCTTGTAACTACTGCTCTCACCTTCTATGGGTCTACTAATACTCTTGTCTCTGAGATGACATGACCTATAAAGTGAATCTCGTCCATCCAAAAGTGGCACTTTGAGAGCTTAGTATATGGAGGATTCTCCCTCAGTGTACTCAATACGATCTCAATATGGGTAGCATGGTCCTGTCGAGTGTGACAGTACACAAAGTTATCGTCCACGAAAACCACCAAGAAAGAGTCCGAGTATGGTTGGAATACTATGTTCATCAGCACCATGAAAACAGCTAGCACATTCGTGAGACCAAACAACATAACCAAATACTCATACTGATCATACCTACTCTGGAAGGCTGTAAGAGGTATATCTGATGGTTTGACACGCAACTATTGATATCCGTATCTCAAGTCGATATTTGAGAACACTTTGGATCCTCCAAGCTGATCAAACATATCATCTATCCGTGAATGGATATCGGTTCTTGACAGTCAACTGGTTTAACTTCTTATAATCCACACAAAGCCGTAATGTACCATTCTCTTTCTTTGCAAACAAAATGGGAAAACCTCGAGGGGAAGTACTGGGTCGGATAAAAACCATTGCCTGAAACTCCTCCAACTAATTATTGACCTCTTCTAACTCAGTTTTATCCATCTTATAAGGAGGTATAGAAACCGATGATGCTACTGAAACAAGCTCAATAGAGAAGTTTACCTCTCGGTCTGGAGACAAACCTAAAAACTCTTCTGGAACGATATCTGGAAAGCGATCAAACACTGGAGGGAAATCTCTCTGAGAAGTCCCATGGTCATCCAGATATAAGATAGAAATTTGGGCCATAAAACTGCCCAGCCAATGATGCTATGGTCTAGCTCTGTTCGCCTGGACATCCCAATCGCCATTGTGATGAAAATATCAACCCTCTGGTGATTTGAAACTCACCCTATGACGATAGCAATCGACTAGGCATGGAAGAGAACTAACCAGTGTATTTTCAGAATGAAATAATAGCATGAAATCTCCAAAACATATATATCCCAGGAAAAATGACATCCACCAACCTCAAGGGGGCAGTCTAAGCACTGACGCACGCTAGTAGTTCAAAATCACAAGTTTCTAGCGTTATCATATCCTCAAAAGTATAAACAGTAAGTCTAAGTTTTTCCATGGTATGCACAAAAATAAATCTATGAGAGGATTGTGTATCAAAAAGTGAAGAGGATAAAAATGAGGCTACTAAAATCATACCTCAAACTGTAGAATGTACAGGATCATACTCCTAATGAATCTGCTCTACTGAGAAAGTCTGGCATGCACTGCGGCCCTATGTAGTAGACTGAGATCCCTGAGCTGACCCTCCCAGAGACTGACTACTACTTCCATGTCCTCTACCCTCGCCTGAAAGACCTAAATAACTCCAGCCCCCCAGTCTGCTATGGAACTTCTAATCCTAATCCTATATGTAGAGTTGAAATTGATCCTCCATTACTAACCTCTTGATGGAAAACCATGCAGAAACACTATAGATGACCCATCTTACTGCAATATCAGCACTCCCATGGGACTCTCGGGCACTGGGAATTCTTATTCCCACTTTTTCCACACTGATAGCACACCACATGGTTGCCCGAAAGAATATATCATCTACCAGAAATACTAGCTTTCTTCTTCGAGTCACCACGTGTAGACACTCTGTGGTGCTTCTTACTGTCTATCTGAAATGAAACAACCCTTGATGTTGAACTGCCCTGGTCCACCACTCCAGTATCCCTCAAGTTTCTATCCATGATAAGTTCATGGTTGACTATCATAGTAATATAAGTCAACTAAAAGATGTTCACCTCTGATATGATGGCCGGTCTAAGGCCTTCTTCAATCTTCCTCGCTAAAAATATCTCGTCATTCCCCAGAACGAGAGTGAAACACTGTAACTCAGTGAAGCAAGAGTAATACTCCATAACTTTGAGAGTACCCTGCTACATGTTCATGATCTCTCTTGATCTGTCAGCCTTCAGTGTCGCTGGGTAGAAGTATACGTAGAATGAACACTGAAACTCATCCCAATCCATAGCATGTTGGTTCCCTTCCCGCGAAACCAAATCCCCCCATCTATTGGAGGATTCTCGAAACATATAAGTTTTGAGCTTAAATATCCTCTCCAGAGGCATCTCGAGGTGCTCAAAGATGGATAACATGGATTCTAGCCATGACTCTGCACCCTGTGGTCCTCCATCCCCTGTGAACATGAGGGGATGCTGCTCCTGAAAAACTCACATCAGCTATGCCATAGACGGGGAGGGATGCTGAGCTCCCTGGAAGGTCTGCATGAATCTCATGAAACCCTCTCTGGACTAAGAGACGGCACCAGTGTCTGAAATCATTGTAGGTTCCATGTCTGGAATGATAGGCATAACTACAGGTAGTCCCTGATCTACCATATGAGGCGTACGGTCACTACCTTGCGACTGACGGACAATCAGAGGACGTCTCGGTGCCATAGCTCTGAAAGGTCAAAATCACACCTCATATTGATGATCCACAAAGACAGAAAAACTGATGGCGCAAAAAGGAACATGGAAAAGAAGGTATTAAATTTATGCACAACATGAACACATGGCGTGTTCATTCCCTACACAGCGTGTTGCCTTAGGTCATTCACATGGTCGTGTAATTATACCTAAACTAGTCGTGTAACACCCCAAATACATGGCGTGTTGTCTTAACACAAGGCATGTACATGAATCCCCTTCCCTGCTCGAATCCTCCTACATGGTTAAGCCACACAGCTCCTCTAAGACAAAACTACACGGCGTGTTCAAGGGAGACACAGTGTGTACCAGAAATGCCTTACATGGCCCGTGTTATTAGTGACACTTCCTGAAAAATGGCTGACACTATACGGAATGTTCCAGATAGAAACGACATGTAAGAGGAAGGGTAACACCAACCCATGTTGTTCATGACACGACCGGGTACCCAGATCAAACTACACAACATGTAAGATTCAGACACGTCATATATGTGAAAAGATAACACTACCCGTGTTGTTCGTGACACGGTCGGTGTACCTATTTCATACTACGCGGTGTGCTAAACCAGGGCACGATGTGTCCCTATAATATTTTTCAGAACCTCGTGTTTCTGCTCACATAGTCTGTGACATGGTTTAAAAACTACATGGCATGTATTAATAAAATACATGCCCTGTATTTTTTTTCTGGGAAGTAGCACAAAAACTACTCTGATGCCTAGAAAACACAGAAACAATAGTTAAGGTTCGAAATTATGATCTGTGGGGGCCCATACTCCCCATGAATCAATGATTGGTATCTAAACAATGTATATAATAAGTAAACAGTATAAAAAACTCATGATCCACCAAATTTTTTTCCACAGAGGCCCTTAATACCTCTAAGACCCATGTTTGGTGTCCATGATAAAGAATATCTAAAAAACAATACCCTATCAGAATAGCAGGTATTCTATCACAGCAGCTATCACAGCAGCATGCATAGTCTATCACAAAATTTATCACAACAGTATGCAATTTCTAATGCAATTTAGATGGCATGGCAATATTCATGACATATGAATTTATAAAAAATTCTTATATGATGCATGAGATGGCATACACTCATCTCATCGGGTTTCACCAATATAGAACCACAATCATATATACCATAAAAACACAACACAAGTGCACCACCCAACGGTGAAATCAATTAAACTGTAACATTTTCAAATCTGGAAAATTGCAATATTCGAGGTTACCTAGATTTTTCCATGTACACGGGTTCTAGAGCCCCCGGGAACAGCTCTTTACCATTTACCTATTCCTTCATATCCCTTTCTAATGTCACTAAACAGTATGTCAATAGAAAAGAAATGAAATCCCTTTGACACCACATTTTAACGAACTAAATCTGGAGCCACTCAACTGGTTCCCCATACCCGGTTCGCCCCATGACCTCAAGCACATTTCCCCAAATGCCAGAGGCTACTGACTAGCAGTGAGGGTCTTGTTGAGTAATTGAGGAAACTATGACCTCATTTGGTAAAGTATACAAGGTAAAGAAAATAATAGTCAATAGTGGAAGTAGTAATCAACATACAATTACTGAAACTAAACCGCGAACACAATGAATATATGGTAATGATGATAATGATGCCGCAGGTAAAAGTATCTGTGGAAAGAAGCAAACATAAAATCATGTTGAAATACAAATGAGAAACAAAGTACTAAAAGTAAATAGAAACTCCAGTAGCATCGCAAGCCTAATCTCGGTCTTATTCTCTCCATCTCAAAACATAAATCATGTACTGAAAGTAGAAGGGACACAATCCCTAGCAACACCTGAAACCATATAACCTATTTGGGCCAAAAAATAGGACCCAAACATGGTGTGAGACATATCCTAGTAGGCAACCACCACAAGATCTGTTCCCTACTGTTAGTGATCCATATAGAAAATGTAATGGAAATAAATGCAACAGAGAAACCAGAGTACACTAAAGTAAACAATACTAAAAATCCCCATTCACATTTATTTATTAATTAAATACAATCATTTAATCATCAACCATGTAATCTAGAAAAAATCTTTATATTCCTAAGGCATAGAAAGTAACACAATAGGTATCTCAGCAGACTATCTAAACAACAAGCAGCACAAAACCCAAGATTAGGCTTTTTCTTGGTGGAATCGTCACAACCAACCAAACAATATTCACACTGAATCTTCTGGTTTCTCATACTGGTAGACCCCTCATGTCATGTAATCCTACAATGGCACAGACACTCTGGGAAGCTCTCACCATCAATTCCCCTGTGGTCTTGCAACGATAGTTATAGACACTCTGAGGAAGCACTTAACTCTAATCCCCACAATAGTCTCGATACGCAACTAAGGACACACTAAATAATCACAAAGTACAATTCCCGTAGGTAATGTGAATGATACTAAATTATAATAGACTCTCTAGGGAAGCCCTTAATCATCAATTCCCTCTTTATTCTACCACACCAGGTTCACACAGCCTTGAGAAATCCAGTTCTGCGTAATCAAATATCACCAGCCCGAAGTATGTTCAACAAACTACTTGGATAATAGCTACATTGAATCAAAAGCATATAAAAAGTAGGAAATACATTCTATCAATTATATCAAGGTAGGCAATCAATGCAACAAGGTCTGCCTCACATGCAACCTAAGCCAAACGACGATAAACAACCAAAACAATGGAAACACCCATGGGGTGATCCTCAAACATGCTAACAACCAATCATTATTCATCTAATGGCCTCAAGCATACAAGAAATCTATGGCAGATAATAATGCAGGATCAAAACCCTAACCCGAGATAACCGATACATGGGTATCTGTCACATTTTCATAAAAACTCAAAGGCATTCAATGTTAGGAAACAAACCACTTACCTCGATCCTAATAGATTAATATACTTGAACCACAGCCCGTGAATCGGCTTAGATCAGAGTAGATCTGCAAAACATTCTAAAACTTACAACCTATGATAACTCTCATAAGAGAAAGAATAAAGAATAGTGGGCAAAGTTGAACCAAGAACTTTCTGCTGCGATTCAATTGCAACTGATGACGTTCGATTTGGATAACCGGTGACAGATCGGTGGCATGGAGAATATTCAACCTCCTCGGATGCTTTGGATGGAAATAGGCGATGAAGAAGAAAGAAAAAATGTTTAGATGCGACCCTAGTCCATTTAACGAAAAAAAGAAAGTACATGTCGTGTACATCTGGAGTACACAACATGTAATTTCCCTTTCTATACTCGGCTACAGGCGGCCTACAATTCACCCTTATAAGACCATGTGGGTGGCCATGACACGGCCAACACATAGCTTCCAGTGCCATCAAAGTACATGGCGTGTACACATAAAGTACACGATGTGTACTCCGAAAACGTTTAGATTTTCCGATTTTACTCAAAAACTACCAGAAATAGAAAAAAATACCTGAAAAAAAGCTCTCCGTTATTACAATATAACTATAATATATAATAATTATATATGCATTTATAAAAGTATATTAAATTTAGATATGAAAAAATGAGTTATATTGTTCATGTTGATGGTGGACTATAGGTACACATGAATGATCTTAATTTTATTCAAACATATCAATCTCATGAATGTGCATAATGTATCACAATCATAAAACAATTACTATATTAAAATTTTTATTTATATTAATTAATGTTATTCTAATCACTATCAATTATAAAATAAAAATAAATCATTTCACATTTCCATATAGAGGAGTTTGTCCACATGAATACACTCACGACATTACATATTTTGGACAAATTGGAAGATACGAATTTATTTATTATATCATAACCTAATATTTATATTAATTTTATAAAAAAATATTAATATGTGAAATACATCATTATATATATTAGTTAGAGCTGGTGATATGAAAAAATTTACGTCCAGTAGGAGGTGGTAGCTTCCAAACATAAGATTGAGGGTCTCGTTTACCAATTGATTTTGGATGTTCTTTATATAGGTTATTACCTTAAAATGATAAAATATCATTATATATTTGTAAATGGTGTTATTATTTAACAATATTTTGAGAATAGTTGATGTAGTTATATGAAGAAGAAAAATAAAAAAATTCATACATAGTTTATATCTATATAATGAAACATCATTAGGTCCATTACTAAAGCCATCAAAAATAATATTTATGATTAATAATAGTCCACTAGAATGTAGAGAGGAATTTATTGAAGTTATTTTTGTAGTTCTCTAATGAATAATATTTTCTAGGGAGTGTGTATAGAAGAGGATAGCGGGAGGAATTGTGTATGTGTTGGAAAGGAAAACCGTTGATTTCTCAAAAAAAAATCACGACAATCACACTTTTAACAAATATAAATGATAAATATGTTTAATTATAGATCCATTCAAGACATATGATTTAAATATAGAAATAAAATAGTTATTGGAAAATTTTACAGCTCTTTTTACACCTTATCAATTCTTTAAACCATTGTACTATTATATTAACTTTAACTGTGACAAATATTTTTTACATTTAATAATAATTATTATGACAAAAAAGTAAGACTATGCTATTATATAATAATTATTATTATTTTTCCAAACATCAAATAATTTAATTTATATTCAATTCACATATGTGATTTGAATAAACATGAATCAATCACAGAAACATGATGAAAGAGAGGTTTCCCACATAAATATATAAAAAATTATAGAATGTATTAATTTTAAAAAAATCAATATTAATTTGATTAATGTGAACAAAATTGTATTCATTATAATTATATTTTACTTATTTTAATTTTAATTTAATTTTTGAAATTATATAACATTCATATTCATTTGAAACTATTATTTTCAACAAAATAGTTTTCCCAATTCATTGAAATATATATATTGTTCGGAATTTAAAAAAAATCCTAAATCATTTTTATAGGATGATTTAAAATACTGATAAATTTTCAAATTACATTTTCTCACTGTGGTAAAATTTTGATTTCTGAATAATGTGAAAAATTAGATAAAATCATTTTTCATATGTATTAATACATTCTAAAAAACTATTTATTTCCATTAAAATGTATTTTATTAATTTTCCTTAATTTACAACAAAACAAATTTAATTCATTAGAAATTTAATAATAAATTTAATCACACTCATAGAAACAAATTTCATGTATAGGATATAATGGTATTCTATATTACAATTCATTTTGAATTGGGGTTGAGTGCACTACAAGTCAATGAATTGAATAAATTTAAAGGAATATATTTCAATAGTTTTTTAAGCATTTTTTATTATTTTTTGTACTCTATCAAACATCATGTTCATATTTTCGAATTTTTGGTTGTCACATTATATAAAACAATATGGATAATTTAGTGAAATCTATGTATCCTTCCACATTGAATGAGTTCTGTAATTATGGACACCACATCCTATAGTGATGTGATAAATTGTTGACAAGTGCTATTCATGTGAAACATCACATTATGAGATTTAATCCCGGAATCCTCATTTTGTGGGAATATTATAGTCATATATCTATCTAATAATTAATTTTTTTCAACTATAAATTTCATCCATATATGAATTTATCCCTTACATATAGTGTGAAGATATTTAGAAATGTTTTCAATAGTACTAGGGATATATTTTTTGGATTTCACTAAATGATAGAAAAAAATACTTAATTTATAGTTATTTATATTGGTTCATTAAAATTTACATTCATATTTTTTGGAAAACATTTTTTATCACTATAATCGATAATATATGACTCTTAATTGACATTAAAATTTCATCCTTCACTAACTAGGGTATAATTTCCATAAACAAGAGCATATATGTGTAATTGTGTGTCTTTATAATTTTTTGTGTTTGAATTTACTAATGATCTCAATATTGGATAGGTTTATATTCCCCACAATGTGGATTGGTCATATGGGACTATAATAACCACTATGACTAGTAAAATATTAGGATCATAAATAGTATACCATAGGTGGAATCATTTACATAAATTTAAGACATAAGTATATTTTTGTGTTCAATCTCTGTAATATTATTAATGAGTTGATTATATGTTTAACAATTGATCATTATTGAATAATGATCCATTTTATTGACTCAAGAGTCTATGTTATTATTGTTTAATATTGATCTTAATCAGCACATTTACATAGGGTTATATACCATTATCATGATTAATGGGTTTCCACATGAATTATATTATGGTGGTTATGTAATGAAGTGCACTATTCTAAAGCTAATTTAAATAGTAATTTCATCATCATTACATGTATTCCAATTAAATTTGAACGATCACTTGGTTAATGATTATTCCATATTTATCATATGAGATAGAAATAAATTTTAAAATCTGTTTTTGTATAATATCAATTATAAATCGTTGGAATATTATTCTATGTTTTAATAGATAAATAGTAATGATTCACTAAGTTGACATTTAAAAAGTTATGTTAGATAAATCCCATAATCATTAATAGTATTATTAAAATCCATTATTCCTTATCACATGTTATTAGGGGTAGGGGAACCTCCCCTAGAATTCATAATGTGAAGTATTCTAAAATATCCATTTCATTTTAACTAGGTGTAGTATCATAATTATAGTATCGTATAAAATTATTCATCAAATTCTATTTATAGGTGAGAAATTTATCATTATGTTCAGTTCTCATATTTTATATTCCTTTCACTATGATATAATTATATGTGATGAGATGACATTGATATTTTTTCTTAGTTTTTAATTCAATTTATTAAAAACTACTCCCTCTCAAGGAAATGGTGACATTTCCTGATATAATATAATGAGGATATGATGCTGACTGATCTCAATATGTAACTTGTTTCATAGTTTTGGTCACCCACAGGGATATATGTTATTAGAAAATAACATCCATGACACATCCATAAAGATATGTGATAATTAAATAACATAAAACCATATGGTGAAGGTGAACTTATATTCTGATGGATTTATTTTTTATATGCAAGAAACATAATTTTTTATCTATATGATTAGAAATGATTACATCATATTGTTTTCACATAATTAATTATGTATTTGGGACATTAATTAATTATATTATGTTTCCCATTATTTTATTTATATAGTGGATTCCTCATATATTAGTTCTAGTGGGAAAAACCATGTTTTGGAGACCAATATGGGTGTTTATGATTTAGGGTTCTGTGAATACCAAAATGGATTATCATATAATGTGAGAGAAAAAAATAAATAGTTTATAACATTTAAAATTTTAACCTCTTATGGTTTTGTTTAATCACAATTTTTCTCTAATGTATTCCTCAAATGATAAGTTCTTTTTGATGCAGGGGATAAATTATGGGATGTAAATACCATGTCCAAAACCATCTTTTCCCTCATGTGCGACATGTGAAGATATATCATGGATTTTAACATGTGTGGATATACCATGGAAACATTATTATAACTAATTAATATGATAATACCATGTCACGGGAACATAGGCCCTGAGCTGTAATGTTGTGGGACATATTATCTCCCCCTAATTACATTCCCTATAGAATGAGGTTTCCCCTAATCTCAATACATATAAAGGGACCACTGATTATGTCCCTACCATTATAAATATTATCCCATTTAGTATGTATTAAATAATAATATTTATAACTAGGTTTCCACTTGTGAAAGGTGAATTTTAATGGGGGTGAATCTTATAGGGCATGCATACCATTATGTGACACCTATAAACACTGATTTTAGATGTGAGAGGATGTTCCACGGAATGAAACAGTTATTGTCACAGAGAGACAACATTATAAAAAGAAGTAGAAAATTATAATATTATCAAAAAAGCCAATGGAATAAGATGAATTCATGTGGGAACCACTTATTGAGGTTGTTTTGTGTTTCGAATCCTATTCAGAGACCCATTATTTTATAGAACATTGTGGAAAATCATGATTTCAATTACATTAGTAACTCTTATTGACTATTTAGAAGTGGTAGCCCTTATGTTTTAGTGTTGAGTGGGGATTTATACTATTTATAGTCTTCTAGGAACCATCATAATTAATATTAATGTTGATACACACACTATTTAGAGTCTACTATGGATGGTCAACCTATTAAAATTTCACATTTATTCTCCCTACTATAATATATTCCCTATAAATGTAAATATTTTAATTGGATTATCAATATTAATGAAGGAATGGGATGGTAGTGAAATTGGGATTGATCGAAAATGACGTATTTTATTTATATAGAAAAAATATTCAAAACCCATGAAATTTGAGTATCACAATTTATGGTTGTATGGTATGGTCTATTAGGGAAACGTAATGAAATTCTATGAAGATGATTCTATTGTTAAATGAATGAATAATGTTGATTCATTATGAATTATAAGTTTGGATACCTATAAATTAATATGATTAGTCTAAAATAGGTGTGTGGATAATGTATATATTTTATTGACCATTCCTTTTGTAAAATTATATGAAATGAAAAGTCTAAATTCATGATAATCATATTATTTGTTCATGATTGAACGCATATTGGGTGAATATATGTCATATAATCCATTATTCCCAATAATATTTATGTCATCACGGGGGGATAAAGTGTGTTTCAGAAGTATAATGTCTTGTAATATATTTGTTTGAAAAAAATGTGTCATATTCAAGGAATAAATCAATTTTGTGATATGAGTTTCCAAATTTACTCACTAAAAAAAATATCCTCATAATTTTTTAGATATATTATGTGGGATGAATGCAAATATTTTTATTAAATTACAACTATTATGATTTCATATATTCATTTTGATTGATTGCTTGTGATGTTTGAAAATTTGGTCAATGCATTTAAAGACACATTCATTTCTAAAAATGACATAATATCATATCAATCATAATCAATTTTTCAATTGAGAGATATGGTATGTTATAACCTCTAGGAACATCGAAATTTCAATAGAGAAGGATGCATGAATCTATATTAGTATTCCATTTGGTAATTCAGGTGACATAGTGACTGTATATACAGTCTTATGTAGATTTCGAAATTTGTATAATCAAAGCACAATAGGATTCCATCAAATGATTTTACATGGAATGATGAATTTCTACATGGTGTTTATGACTTGGGCCTATGGGTCAAAATTACTCTTTT